>OX344855.2:11249217-12545814 GCA_947037095.2 Nycteola revayana
TACAAGCATTTTAGCTTAGCACGAGGGGTTAACAAGTATACCAGTAGACTGCAAAATTCTGCTAGAAATCTTGAAAAACAAAAAAAAAACTAGTACATATCTACAAGGTTTATGACATCGAAATCCGAACTATCGAATCGCTTGTTATAAAGAAGAATCTACCAATGAATGACCGTCATTTTTTAAATATAATCGCTTAATCGCGTGGCAAATGACAAGGACCATACATTTGCGTTATCGATTTTATGCTAGCGATCGCCCCGATGTAGTGGAATTTTGTCTAGTCCCTCAGGATCGGAATTACGAAATCTTTGATTAATACAGTAGAGCGTCGATTATCAACGACCGCTTATCCGAACTATACTACTCTAACTAAACAGGTAGAGGAAGGCGAGTATGTTACCCGCAACCTGCAAGTTATGCAATAAATATTATGTTGTGGTATACATAAAGACAAAAGACGAGCTTACATAACTTAATACCCAGCTTAATTCTTTTGACGGATCTATGAGTCGAAAAACGATGAGACTTGCCGGAAACACGGATTTAGATGATGATATATGTAAGTGGCTTAGTTATAAAAAAGATCCCAAGGAGAACACAGAGAATATAAATATGCAGGGCAGAATCAGTACAGTTAGATTATCCAACAATACCGGTTTTCCGAACAATCATGTTCCCAAATACTTCGGATAATCGACGCTCTACTGTACATACAATAAGTAAGACAAATGGTAAAGAAACTTGGATTTGTATCGATTACGTGGCGTAGTTTAAACTAAGGTTGCAATTTATGTTGAATTTATTGAATCAACAATGAAGTAACAGAAATTTTGAACCAAATAAGATATTTTTAAAGTTTTATTGCTTTGTATCTTTGTCAATTATTATTGATTTGATAAATTAAAAATAAGTGTCCAATATATTTTGGTACCTAATCTAACTGACGGACCAAATAGTTTTTTTTGTCTTCATCCCTTTCGAGGCTTTGTCTTACCGTGTATGCAATATCTATAGCTATTTATTTATATTATCTTCGTCAAAGCATGTGATCTTGACAGTTGTTTTCGCGCCCAAAATCGCAGCTTGTCCAATGACAGCGCAGGGATTGTTGACTTTTCGTTTCTGATGGCTGTTTGCGAAGGACACGCCCTGCCATCGAGCATTCTTATGGGCGGTATCAAATGTCATTCGGTGTTATGAGAAAATCGGCGGTTTAGGTATTTGGAAAATGTATTCGTATGTAGGTGGAGTAAGGGCGTTATTTTGAAGTGTCATAATGCAGCGTGAAATTGTTTTTTTTTTTTAATTTCGCAAGTAAGTGACTTTGACTGTAATAATAAAGTCTGCATTATTGTAGAGTTATTATAAGTAATACAAATTCAATGTAATGGTAATGTATTATACGATCTACATTTACTAATTCCATTAGAATATTTAAAATATTTTTTGCATGCATGCATAAACCTTGACAAGCAAATACATTTTTCTTTTATTTATTTTTTGACGTCATGGTTATACCGATATAGTTTCCAAATTGTTATAAGTTATAATACCTTAATTAATATTAAGTATAGAAAATTATGAAAGAGTAAATATCAAGAAGGATTACGATACCTAGTCGTCTCGCACTTTTTTACCGGTGTAGCACCTATTCCCAAGGAGATCTCATCATAAAAATGGACTAGGTAGTTATTATGTTTTTTTTTTAAACAAAGTTTTTAATGGAGAAAATGTTTATATGGTTAAAATTGGCTCAGTAAATATCGTCTCCAGATTATTTATTATAAACTGAAATGCATTTTTTTTCTCCTAATAATATTTAAAATCACGAAAATGAAAAAAATATCATACCTATTTCTTAAAAAAAAATATGTGTAAGTTTTTAGAAATATGATGAAAAGTTTTTTTTGTGTTCATGATTTGAAATATCAAATTATTTGTTAACATGACGTAGTCCCGTTCCCGTACCTACTTACGATCAGACGATCATAATAGCAAGGATTACCCTATTCAAATCGAAAAACATTAGCAGTATCGAAAAGCCACGATAGAAACGATGCATAAACGGCCCGACATAATAATTGTACTACATAAATTCCAACAGCTATTTCCACGTTGTAATTGGAAAGCGGAACATTCAATCCGGGGCTAAAATCTACGATGCCATTATTCCAAACGACGACCGACGCAACAGCGGCATAATGCCACAAATTAAAGCTTAAAACGGATGGTTAACAGCTGACCCAAAATCGAAGTGTCCCCCTGTCTGGGGGTCCGAGTCAGACGGCAAAGCAAGGGGGCGGAGCCTCGCCCCGCCTTCAACCTCGTAGCCGGTACAGCGTCAAAAGTTTCCTAGCTGTGGTATAACGCGCGCGGCTCCTACTAGCTCTTTGTTAAAAAAAATATAAACGTCAAAAGTGAAACGTCACGTGATTTGAATGTCAAATTTTGGCGCGGATTGATTACTGTATTTTGTTGTGTAATTTTACTTTCTACGGATTTGGTATTTATAATTACTATATTTAAAACATACATATTTATATTTTGTTGTTATCATTATTATATGCGATTGAAACTGATAAGGCATTATTGTTATTTTTTTTTATTATAAGCCAATTTACTTGTGTTCATTTTGTTTACTTTATTTTTCGTGTTGGCTACGAATTGTACAAAAGCTTTAAGATGAAAGTGTCAACTTTTGTTTCTCTGTTTTTTAATTTTATTCTCATCTCGACATTATCTGCTTTTTTAAGTATTTTTATTCAGTTTCTATAGTATTAGAAAAATCATTTATATTGATACTTAGGTTAAAAATTTATTACTCTAATAAACAAAAACTCCTATTGGAATTCATACCGAATTTAAAAGTTTTTTTTTTAAATTATGTAATAAATATGATGAAGCAAGTACCTATATGTATAATAATATTTTTCATAGATAGGTATAGGATAGACACGATTAAATTGACTATTAGTTATTTTAAATTGTATGTATTTTAATAAGTATACTTACATTTATATCTTGTCTAATTATTTTAAATAAATTAAACTCTCTATCATGTGAAATCTTCATATATTTTTTTGCTTTCATGGGTTTGACAAAGTGCTTTAATTAAAGTCAGAGGACATTGAACCCCGTTAATCCACATGAAGTATTGTGCAAAATGTTTTAGTAGTTTTCCATTTAGCATAAAATTTTATTTATATATTTTACGCAAAATAAAAGTATACTAACTCAAAATTAATTAAAATACATAGGTATTATTATGAATATCATAACTCAATATCTTTATATCGACCGTTTGCTGCCAAAACCTCCTAACTTACTTTTTACGAAAATATAGTTAAGCTATCTGTCTTAAATGTGACAAAACGAGAGTTTTATGAGAATTAAGATATTTATTAAGAAAATTTAAGAAAAAAAAAACGATTATTTACGGGGGAATTTTGGGCTATTTACCTTCTACCTTTATTTACCTTTAACTTACCTAGCCCTAAAATATTTTTTATTATTTTCTTATATAATACCAAAACAAAATTGAAATAAAGTTGGATTTTGGTTCCATAAAATATTTCTGAACCCATAATCTATTAAAATTTAATCATTTTATATATGTATAACATCTGTAATAGTAAATTTTTAACTTTATGATTTCCTGTAAAATTGGCATTAAAGCTCATAAGAGGTATTGGCAGTTTATTGTCGATATGATATCATAACACCTACATACCTACTTAATATCAACTAAACAAATAGTAAATGTAAATAAAATTATAAAAAAATATTATATATACAAATAAACCAAATTGAAGTGTCTGTTTCTAATGGAATAATAACAGATTTTTTCCTAAGTGCAAAATGTCTGTGCGTCTTTTTGTTCTGGCTAATCTTAATAACAGTTTGACTGATTTTGACGGGACTTTCACTGGTAGATAGCAAAAATCCATCCATCCATCCATCCATACTTACAAACTTTCGCGTTTATAACAATAGTAGGATAACATAGGCATTTATTTTGTCTGTCTGTTTGTTTGTTCGTGTATTCCTCTAAATGTCCAAAATGGGTGTGTTAGGTAGTTTATAAAATTCTTATTTTGCACAGGAGAAATCGCAAGCAATAGGTAGTACTGTAATTTTATGGGATCAAATCAACGTTTTGTATTAAAATGAAATGATGTATTTGGACAGAAATTTATGAAGTCAGCCACAAGGCTGTTGCTACTTCAACTTCACCGGCCATAAGAAGATGTATTTGCGGACACAATTGAGCACAAACACAGGATGTTCTGAGCAGATGGCTTATGATATCGAAAGACTAAATAGTATTTCAATAGATTTTGATTAGGGGTCTGAGTCTACTATCGTAATGGTGTGTCGTGGAATGGTCACTGACGTCTCGATGGTCGGTTTTCTTGGTCTTTTGGATTAGTAGATTACCAAATGTGCAAAAAACCAACCATCGAGACGTCAGTGACAGTTCCATGACACACCGTTACGATGGTAGGCTGAGGCCCCAGACTGTTGCTACACCGGCCATAAGAAATGATGTGTTTGCGGACACAATTGAGCACAGACACAGGATGTTCTGTGCAGATGGCTTATAAATAGTATTTCAATAGATTTTGATCAGTTGTATTAGCATAATAATAAAATTAAATTTGCTAATATTTCCGTAGTTGTTATGTAACATTAATTAATTCATTACCTACATTACATTTGTGTCAACATAAAATGCTGTGATATGACTATAATAATTAAATTAGTGTTTTTTAGAAATGGAAAAATAACAGAATTTTACTAAATTCATATGAATGTTTGGTACTAATAACAAAAACACAATTTTAATAGTCTAACTAACTGTCTATATGCGTGTGGTATTGACGGGATTTTCACCGGTAGATTGCAAATTTTAGTAGATACTATCTTCACGCGTGCGGTTTTACCTGAATAGCTCCAGTAAATTCATCATTATAGCCTATGTTACTCCTAGATAACGGAGCTTTCGGCCGCGTAGTTTTTGAGTTTATTCGAAACAAACTTACAAACAAGAATACAAATATATCCTCTAGTTAGTAAAGATAATACAGACTTTTTATTTTAGTTGTCTGTGTATTATCGCGTAACATCCAAAACGGTAGTACCAGTTTAGTCAGGATAATCTTCTTTCTGACAAACAGATAAATGGACAAATTGTTAGATAGTTTAATATATAATGAAATCGCGGACGGTTGGTAAATTGTGTGCCATTTTTTAAATTACACTGAATATGTATACATTCCGAGCTATCAAAAACCGGCAATGTATTAAAATATAAAACTTAAAAAGTTACTCTATACTTTGATTTGACTCAGTGATAATGGAAGTAGGTAGTTTCTGACTCCGAGTGTTCTGATACAAATTCAGTGTATAATCTAACTATATGGCAGTTTTCATCCAGAACCCGTCAGTTTTTTTTGCATGAAAAACCAAAAACATACATACAACGCATCGCTTTCTTTTACTTTTATAATACTCTATATATTAAGTCGGCGTCCTATTTTTATATCTTTGAGAGATAAGTAGCAAAAGTGATTCGTGAAACCAAAATAAAAGTTTAAAAAAAATATTTTCATTATAAAAACGCCATTCCATACTTTACACCTGTTTACAATCAACCCAACGGAGTGCAGTATATAATAAACGCTCTACAATATTATGTATACTCCAAGTTAATGTCATATACAATGGGATATTTTTTATAGGATTTTAATCGAGCTAGAAACTTATTTTTTTGAAAAAAAGGGGTTATTTTTGTATGCCTCTGAGGTACAGATATTTAACATATTTTGATCATTACTTATAGATACAGTCATCAAAGTTATTTTAAATACGTAAATTATATATTGTGTAAATAATGGCATAACGACTTGCTACAAGACTACCAAAATCACAAACATTCAGTGCTAAGTGAATACCAATCTAAAGACAATAACATATAAACAATGGAAGTGGCTCAAACTCCTCTCCAGCTCACTCAAGATCACTCCGATGGAAGAATGACAGGTAATATTAATATATTTTGTTACGTCTCCAATATCTATAATTATTATATAATCGGCCGTTGCCCAATGGCCAGGGCGTCGGACTTGTAACCATGTGGTCGCCGGTTCGATCCCCACTTTTCACTAGAAAAAAAGAATACGTAATCACCAATCTTTTAAATATTCCACCATAACTTTAGTAACCTCTAAAGATATAACTTTAAATATTTTAGCTTATCATGTGGGGACAGTATAACAAGAATACTAGTAATTAGCAAAAGCATTGCTAGTTATCTTTAAAAAAAAGCTACTTCTATTCTAAATCTTTATAATTTAATATAAAACAAAACATTATTAATAACACCACCAAATTATCTCCCTAAATTTCCATCTGTCAAATTTCCCGCGCGCCGCCATACTTTTAGTCCATTTTTTTTTCACGATCCAAAGGCATTAGTATTCACGTCCATACAGCCAGTAACTCGGGGGGTCTATTTGACTGATTTTCAGCCTCTCCATGATTTGCCACTTTACCCGGTCAGGTCGCTCCCTGAATACGTAATAGGTTAAAATACAAAATAACCAATAGCACGGGAATTTGAAATTTCATTTTGGCATAATGGCGTCGTGTATTGGGGTTTTATTAGCCTTGCGAGTTGGTAATGAAGGATAATTTTGTTGTTTTGATTTGATGAAGATAATGTCGTTTTGTTATTCAAAAGCAGTTAGTTACTCGTTGATTATTCATATTGTATTTGTGTCTTTGACTGCCTTATTGGTGAAAATGTGTTTAGGATGAATTAGGTAAGTCTAGGGCCGTACCAAAAGTGTGTTATATAGCCAACTAGCTGCGCTCCGTGGTTTTACCCGCGTTACTTTGCCCCAGTGGGTCGGAGCGTGATTTTTTGTAGTCTATATTTTAATCGAGCTTATTAATTATCCCCGTGCAAAGTTTCAGCCAAATCCATTTAGTAGTTTTTGCGCGAAAGACGGACAAACAAACAGACAGACACATATAATTTCCCATTTATAATATCGATATATCTTTCACATTTAAAAATATTTGTGAAAAATGTTCTTATGATGCGTTCTTTTTTCTACCACTACCGTTAGAAATTTTCTGACAAGGACACATCTATAAATAAAATTGAAGTGTCTGTTTGTAATGGAAATCAAACAAGTTGTTACTAAGTGCATATAAATTTAATAACAAAACACAGTAAAAAATAGGCGGTCTGTTTCTTCCGGCTATTGACGGGACTTTTACTGTAGATAGTTAATTTAGGCCCGATTTTTCAATCGTCATTTAAAAGTTGTCAGAAGAATAAATTGAAAATTTTGACAGATTTTGTATTGACGTTCTGTCAAAATTGAAATTTATTCCTCTGACAACTTTTAACTGACGACTGAAAAATCGGCCCTTAATAAAATAAAGGCAACTTATAATATAGGATTTAATTTGTTTGTTTGTCTGTGGATTCCGCACTGGTAGGAAGCTGACATAATAAGAAGTATCTCAGCCTTATTTTAACTGGCGTTTTTTTTTTGGAAAAAACTTTCACCTTATTTTACGCGAGAAGTCGCGGGCAGCAGCTATTTTTACATAAATTTTCTTGAAAACTTAAGACAGCAATTTGATGGTCTGTCACCCGTTCATCATAGAGAACGTAAAGCTTAAGCTGAGCATTGCTGAGTTCAGCTAGATTTATAAAGTCAAGGAATGGAGACCACATCTATCATCTGTGTTTGCGTATAGGTACTCTTATGCATTAATTATTTTATATTTAGAAAGTTATTTACATTACATACTATCCTGATTCAAAATATACACTGTTAGCCATCACACTATAACTCAACGGAGAAAAATAATTGAAAATGCCGTTTCGTAATTAAAAAATATATAACTGTCACGTGAATCCGGCTCGAAGGACCACAATGTTACGTAGAACCTTGATGCTGCCATTTTCATGCAACGATTTTCTTGCTAGAACACACAAACTCACAAATGATATATTTGTAGATGTAGCAAATCTATGATATATTTGTGATCAATCTATTACACGAGTTTACAATAATAATTGGTCTAACTAGTTACGATCGCTTGACTCGCGATCGCACCAACTAATAAATGTAATAGTATAAATTGGTGGCATGTGCCATAGTTTGTCCGTATAAATAACATTCATTATGGGTTATAGAAAATGTATTCAGTAAGAGATTAACACAAGAGAGGGTCTGCTGCTGAATCTGTACTATACTGTATAGATCTGTTTTCGTCCACTGAACATGGGCCTCTTAACAAACCATCAGGGCCCTCTTTCCCACTGGGCAAACTGGGCACATTCCCAGGGCCCCGCGATAATTTAGGGGCCCCCGCGTTTGATTTGGGGGGGCCGCACACAAAGATATGTGCGTAAGAATAATCCTTTAAAATAGGTAATAGGTGGATGCCTAAAAAAAAGAAAGCTCGTTAACCGAGGTTGGTGAGGGAAATTCCCATAATTACGCTTGGCAGGCGGTTTGGTGCGATCACCAATCCGCCTGCCTATTTATTTGTCAAATCTGAAAATTACGTAGATCTTTGATTGCGAATCAAAAAGACGAAAATCCTTAGACCTGTTACAGTCAGAGATCTTACAGTGCCATGTACTCCATTCTTATTCACTTACCCTTATTCTACCCACCCAAGTGGGTTGGGATCTAAGTGTAAGGGTGGAAGAGGGAGAAATTAATCAGGTCGGCTCAAGGGCCGTCGCGTTAAAAGAAAACCAAATAAAACGGCAAGCGACAAAGTTTTTTCAGGGGAATATAGGAATGAGTGGAGAGGGTAGTGTCTAGTCGTTTGATCATTTTTATTAAAAATTACAGATTAAAATGATTTTGAACCAGTCTTAGGGGCGCCCGTTTGGACCTGCTATTAGTAGTTCTATAGAAAAATATACAATAGACAACTTCCGTAGCGTAGCGGTATTTGACTCGCTTTTAATCGTGGGTTCGATCCCACGCCGGACAAAAAATCTTTGTGTAAATTCTGGGTCTAGATGGTTGAGGGACTACCCTCCGTGCCTCAGAAAGCACGTTAAGCCGTTGGTCCCAATTGTTATAAGATCATCTATAACAATCGTATACCAGGGAATGGGCAGCAGCGTTTCCTTGTGTGTTACAACATAATACTGCTTTCACCAACCCGCCTGTCAAACGTGGGGTCTATGGCAAAATCCCTCGTTCGGGAGGAGGCTCATGTTCAGCATTGGACATTACGGGCTGATGGAGATTATGAGAAAAATATATGCCCATTTTTACTTTTTTAATGTTTTGTTTTAATAGTTATACTGAAGGCCACTACCAACGATTAGCAAAGACTAAAAAATATCAGTGTGTCTTTTACCATCATCATTACAAATCTTTAAAAAAGAACAACATTTTTTCACTGTCAATCAAACACAATAAAATCAACAGTGTCAACTACAAATCACAACTCAACAGTTTTCTATATTCTATAAGTGGCACAGCACAAACAAACATTGATTTATCCTGATACCCTGGATTTAGAGCCCGCGGTACTGACTTCCAATTTCGTCCGGAAACTTTTTATGTGTCTTATAAAATTTCCTTTTATGCCCTCTCCCGAAGAATATATTTCGACATAAATAAGGGCATTATTTGTGGAAGTTAGAAGTATGGAGTTGTTATGTGGAGGGGAGAAACGTTATGTGGGGGGAGGGGGGGAGGCAATACGGGACTCAGATGGTGTCATGGCATTTAATGGGATGTAATACCACTATTTGGCTTTAGACTATGAATATGAAGACGAGGGTTCTTAGGGGTGGCTATAAAAAGAAGCGACTCAAAAATAGCATCATCATCATCAGCCCGTACAACGTCCACTGCTGAACATGGGCCTCCTCCCGAGGGAGGGTTTTTACCATAGTGACCACGCTTGACAGGCGGGTTGGTGACCGCAGTATTATGTTGTAACTTGTAACACACAAGGAAATGGTGCTGCCCGTTCCCTGTTATCCGATTACGTGCTTTCCGAGGCACGGAGGGTCTCAAAATTCGAAATCTTAAAATTTAAACAAAGATTTCCTGTCCGGCGTAGGAATCAAACTCACGAGCTCCGAGATTTAAAGCGAGCCAAATACCGCTACGCTACGGAGGTTGTATATTAAATTTATTTTGTTTTTTTTTAAAGCAACCCTTTCACTATAAAAATCAATCCCTGTGTCGTCAAGGAAACATATAATAAAAGGACAAAAAGCTCACCGCCTTGAACCGAAGTCCAAGACCGACAGACATCTCTTGCGCAGGTTGCTTAGTTTGTAGTTTGTAAAACATTGATAAAGTCTGGAGCCTTACTACATAATGTAGCGGCCGTAGCCTAATGGCTAGGGCGTCGGACTAGTGGTCTTGAAGTCGCCGGTTCGAACCCCACCCATTGCTCTCCCGACGTGAACCCACTCGTAACACATGCATTTTAGCTTAGCACGAGGGGTTAACAAGAATACCAGTAGACAGCAAACCACTGCTAGTTATCCGTTAAAAAAAAACTGTCGAGGCCCTTTGGCCTGTAGTCTCTGAAACGACTATCAATATAAAATTGTCTTTTGAAAAACAAAAAAATCACTCGCTTTGTGAAGAGTGTTACTAATATCCCAGACATTCAAAAGCTGTTAACCAAAAAGCCACGTTCACCCGAATCATAATATCAATATACCGCTTTAACCCCCGGTCCCATGTGCGTCCTGAGGGACCAATCTCGACTGATATCGATTTTATATTGCTCACATATTGTTGCGAGATTGTGGTGTTTGGGGGTTGGTTAAATGGCAGAGATAAGTTGGTTCGGTATTTTTTTTAATAACTACTTTTTTTTACTGTACCTCCGCTACTGAACCGGCCTTCTCTTTAACATACCTTGGAAAACCAAAAACAAAACAAAAAAACCCTTTTTTTTTAAATTATATAATTATAGGCTTACGTTTGACCATAATCTCGCTTAATGGAAGGCGAAGATATGGCCTAAGATGATACACGCTTGCCTAGAAAGTGTTTGTTCACTTTAGCCTTAAAGATGTCCAGATTATAGCGTTCCGGAAGAACTGCCGAAATCACCACACTCGGCAGACGGATTAGTGGTCGCAGTAAGATGGGAGCGTCTTTGCGCTGATAGATGCTGCTGAGTGCTGCCTATCTATCAGGTGTATTTATGTCCCTTAGTCGCCTTTTACGACACCCATGGGAAGATATGGGGTGGTCTGTTCTAAGCTGGAAACTAGATGGCGGGTTTTTAAATACCGTAGACATTTTTTAATGAATTGAATTGATTACCAAATGTAGATGTATACGAACGTTTTATCTTGGATTTTCTTATATTACTTAAGACACTATTTTTTTAATGATATATAACTGAACTGGTTATTTGAGAAACATCATGAGTCAGTTGATGAAATCTAGATAATCAAGGGAGGGATTTTGCCATTGTCACCACAATTTGTTTTTAAATATTTTTACAAGCCAAATTGTTTTTCCATTGAAATTGTTAAAATCAGTCTGAAGTAAAGAGTCAAAGTATTTTTAAATTTAAGTTGTATTATACCTCCGTAGCGTAGCGGTATTTGGCTTTATTTTATAGACTTTTGTCAATTGTGTGTTCGCGCACAACCGAACAATTTAGGATTAAATTTCGTGAAATAAATAAAAACATTTATCTTTACACCTGTAAGCTATTTTTGATACATTACTATTATTACAATAATATGCTAAAAAAGTATTTATATTAAGTCCGAAAACAAGAGCGTTTCTTTAAAGATGGACGCGGATGAATCCATGCACTAAAGTTAATAAAATATAACATATTAGGCATAACATTACGAGTGTTAGACAAAATTAAATCAGTGGACGAATGTGTGTTACTGACTAGTAACGATGGCGCCCCCCAATTATGAGTTAACGTACGTATTCACAGATCTAGCAATCAATAGAATAGACCTTTTTTTATTATTACTGAGCAGGCAAATGACCACCTAATGTTAAGTGACAAAGGGTTTCGAATACAAGGACTCCTAGCCATAATAACACAACATTAATCAATAATGTCATTTGGCTGCAGTATCCCTTAAGGAAGAGGTACTTCAAGGTACCCAAGTCAAGCAACTCATTAAGCGTTTTATATGTCATCGGAAAATAATACGAATCGTAAGTTAATCTACATTGTTCGTGCCACTCATGTTGTTAAATTTAGTTGCCAGTTTCGGTGAACGCGTATAATAATAATAATTATATTATTCGGCACGCGCGTCTTTATCAAAGTTAACAGATTTGTGTAAAGCTGTTCTCGATGACAGCGGTGCGGGCGGCAGGTTTTTCTTAGACACCGCCCGCGCCGCCCGCTCCGCCCGCTGGCGTCCAGGACGCGGCCTAACAGTATATTTTAAGTGTTATTTATAAAGGTCTGATTGTATCATCATAAACCCTACTTAACTTGTAGTATATAATAAAAATCTCTGTCTAATCTATGTATTCTTTTTGCAAATTTAATAGAAAATAATAGAACGCTCAATGAGTTGCTTGACTTAAGAAGTACCACTTAAATAATATAATTATTATACGCGTTCACCGAAACTGGCAACTAAATTTAACAACATGAGTGGCACGAACAATGTAGATTAACTAACGATTCGTATTATTTTCCGGTGACATATAAAAGTTTATGTTAACAGTCATCAATACTAAATAAGGCTGAAAAGTGGAAGCATAAGCCTGGAAAAGTACATAATGGTCCGTCCAAAAAAAAACATCATTGCTAATGACTGTTCTATCAATACTAAACTCTACACACACAACATTTTGTATTGACTGTGTCTGACACTTGCTAAGTAAATAAATACACACAATGGACGAACAATTGCAATTTATCAATTATTTCTGACTCTGCGCTTTGTAATCAAATTTTGGCACAATAGGGGAAGAATAGAAGAACTTTTTTTAAGTGCCCTTCAAATATATTGAACACTCTTCAATTAAGAAAGTCCAGGTCCCGCAGAAACTTAATACTTAATAAAATATAAGTTTCCTTGATAAAAAGGCTATCTAACACCGAAAGATTTTTTCAAATCGGACCAGTAGTTAATGAGATTAGCGCGTTCAAGCAAACAAACTCTTCCGCCTAATATATAAGTATATACCTACTAAGATAGATTATTTGAATTACCTTTTTGGTTTTAAAGATTAGTTAAAATTCGCCATTGATAAAATGTTTTTAGTTAAAATTAGTTTTAACTCCCGACGTAAAAGAAGGTATCTACTTATAAGTTTAACCTTTTAGTTTTATTTTGCCTGTATGTTTGTCGGTGTAGGTATTCCACCTTATCTCCAAAAGCGTAGTGCCGTAGTAACATAATATCACACGTTCACCTTAACATGTCGATGAAACCTAAACCAAAATTCCTTTAAATACTCACCCTTCAATTTGTTCGGTCGGTCCAATCACTTAATTGATTCGACACATTTGGTCTTAATCTATCCATCATACAATGAACTTAAGTCTTCGCAATAAGGTTCAAACTGGCCTAACACTATACTGTACTATTTAGGGTACACGCTCCCCAAGAGAAACTCTATTAAAATGAAAGGGTGTGATTTGCAATGGTTATTTTATTAGCTTTATCGAGATTAAATATTTTGAGGGTAGCTGATACTATTATTGAATTGTTAGGAAGCCAGATGGACTACTGATATAAATATGTTGGTTTAATACGGGGTTTGGAAAGGGTTTCGTAGGGTCATTACGATAATCAGTGGTCAAAATATTATGTGGCATTCATATTATCTCGATCAGTTTTCGTACAAATATTGCACAATACAATTTTGGTTAATGTCCTCAACTGGAACATTTGTCTCTGAGCGAATGTTACTATTCAGATTAAATTTTGGGCATTATATTACAATACGAATACTAATATTGCTTAACTTTGAAACGATAAATTAAAGGCAAATTCTCTAAATAACAACTTGTCGTGAGGTTTCCAGCTAAGAATAGACGACACCATTTCTTCTATCCATGGGGCCGAAGTCCGAGAGGCCCGCGAACTGTAAAGTGTAAAGAGCGACAGTTGCACGAAACTCCTCTAAAATGGACTAACCGTAAAGTGCACTAAGAGCAGCACGCATTTTGTCAATGATATGTCATAAGCCATACGGTCACTTTAAATAAGTTCATTTTATCAAAATCGGTTGCATTAGACATTTTTATATTGAGGTTAAGTATTCTTAATTTTCAAATTTTCCCCGCAATTTCCTTATTTTTTTTACATAAAAACCTTCTCCAGACAATAACAAACACAACAAAAAAGAATAAGCGAAATCGGTGCAGCTGTACTCGAGATTTGCGCTTAGCAACACATTAAGCGATTATTTTTTATATTATAGATAGTTACTGGCACAATTCATTTCTTGTTAGCCACATACCTTTGCTCATCACTCACGTTTTCCCAGCAGGCAATACATCACCTCTGCGATGGTCGCCGCCTACGTCAGCAGCATTAGTGGCTGCAGCCCTAGCTCCACCTGCCTTACGACCCTGGCTACCGGACCCGCCGAGCAAGAAAACCAACCACTTGGGTAAGACAGGTTGGCAACTGACCTTGTTTATTTATTTATTTAAGATTGTCAATGCAAAATGCATCTCACATGATATAGATTTAAATAGTGAAACATACCCAGTACTTCTCCGATTAAATTATGCAAGGATTGGATAAAAGTGTCAACATTTTTGTATCCCGGAGGGCAATAAATTGCCAGTGCTACTGTGTTGTAATAGGGTTTTATCGCTAAGCAGTTTGCTTCTATTAACTGTGGTGGACCACTGCGATAAAAGTATCACTTCTATATTACACTACAACACCTTCATTTTGTGTATAATTATTTGAGATGGCCAGATGATGGTATCCATTCAAACCAGACAAGTTTGGGTTAGATGGCGACCAACATTCGGAAAAAATGATTACAGGAAATCACATCATAATCTTGTTTTTAGTTTTATATTGGAATAGCAGCAAGAGTCATTAATTGAGTAAAGAGTAAGGTGTGCAAACAATCCATCTTACAAGTCTGACGTTAAACACTTTCTTTGTGAATATTTCATTCAACAATTATTATGAAAATTATTATGAAAATCGGAGCTGATAGCTTAACGTATTTTCCGAGTAGGTACTGAACCAACTAGACTCGGAAATAATCGGAATCTAATTTGACTTTAAAGGTTTAATTGTTACTCTTACCAAGGAATGTGACAAAAAGCAAAATCCGCCATGTTCCAAAACTGGAGGCTGATCACGTGATCAGCCTCCAGCTATGACCAGCCAACGATATGACTATGACTTCGATAAATATGTGTTCATTACTGTAATATATATTATAAGCGCTGTGTAGTTACGTGATTAGCCTCTTGACTGACATAGCTTGGTATTTTATGAAAGTATTATTTTTTAGGGCTAATTTGTGTGGTTTGCGGCGACACCAGTTCAGGCAAGCACTACGGGATTCTCGCGTGCAATGGCTGCAGTGGCTTCTTCAAGAGATCAGTGCGAAGGAAACTTATATACAGGTCAGTTTTTTACTTTATAATAGTTTGCCGACTTTATGCCATTTTTTAAGCGCCTCTCCCGAACTTGCAAAATTAATCGCTGTCGCGGGGAACTTTTAGGCAGAGATTCGGCTTGCGCGCTTAGTATTTGCGCTTTGCGCGCGTAGTCATCGCGTGTAGTGGGTGACGGGGTAGGGATCTACGCTCGAGCACGAGAACGAGGAAGTCCAATGTGGGGTCAGGGGTTACAAAGACGTAACACAGGGACACAAAACGAAATTCGTGTGAACTGAGTCTTAGTGTGCACTAATATTTAAAATAACTGTCTGTAGTTCACACAAATTCAAACCTTATGTTTGCCTTATAGTCAATATTAACCGTAGTCTAAAGTTAAGTCTTCTATGTTTAAAATTGACGTATCCGCCTCAATGGCAAAATAAGCTCTGGTGCATTGCGATACGAGATTATTTAGGTTAGCACAACCTTTTTTTTTTATTGTCCGGGGGAAAATGCATTTACGCATTCCCACCGCCGCTGCAGCGTATTCGCGCGCTGGCGGTGGGATATGTGGGACTCGCCCTCTCGATAGCGTGGTATACTAAACTCATACCACGAGGAGAGGACCCTACACCACTAAAATCTCCCGGACACTCCTTCGATCCGCCGTTGGCGGGGGCCGGGTACACATGAGCAATCCGGCTCAGGTTAGCACAACCTGCGTTATGGGCGGTAATTTTTACAACTTCATTTAAATCTGTAATTTTAAATTAAAAGTATATAGTTACATAGATCGATTTCAGTTCCAAAAATAAATCATTTCCCTGAATATTAAACAACGTCTTAAAAATTATGTCTTAAAAGAAGATTTTCATATAACTTTCCATTCGTAAAATTCCCCTCACAATATACTTCAACGAATGATTTCATCACACCATCTTCACATTTGTCATAAATATTTTTTACAGCAAAATTGGACCACGCAAATATTATTCTTCGATATTTGTACAATTGTATTAGCTGCATATAATATATGTATATAGAAAAACTTCGATTTCGTCATATACATTACATTTATTTGGAATCTTACACAGTGTGTGTGTGTTTTGTTTAAATTATTACTCAACTTTTAGGGACAGTTTACTAGTAATTTTTATTAGTCATTACTACTTAGTCATGACTTCATGAGCTAAAACAGAATCGTTTAATGAATATTACAAGTATAGGGCGGACCAAAAGTCTTTTTATATTTCAAACGATCTATCTATACTAATATTATAAAGAAGAAAGATTTGATCGTTTGTTTGCAGTGAATAAGCTCCGGAATTGCTGGACCGATTTTAAAAATTATTTCATTTATAAAGCTACGTAATTTAATTATGACGTTCCCACGGGAACAGCAGGTACGCGGTTGAAACCACGCGCCGTAAACTAGTGTGAGATAAAAAACGGTTTATGGATATCGAAAGTACACAAAAATTGTTAGTAAAGAAATTACTGCAAATATCATTCATCCTAATAACATTATAAACGCGAAAATTTGTAAGTATGGATGGATGGATGGATGGATGTTTGTTACTCTTTCCCGCCAAAACTACTGAACGGAATTGGCTGAAATTTTGCACCGGGATAGGTTATACGCTGGATAACTTATAGACTACAAAACATCACGCTCCGACCCACTGGAGCAGAGTAACGCGGGTAATACCGCGGAGCGCAGCAACTGCTTCTATATGTTTGGCAAATTATACATTATACAGCTATTGACATTATAATTGAAAATAATAATATTTCATTCTTCTTTTACTTATCTTTTTTAAATACAACTCCTTTTATGAACCGTTTAATATGGCTTGAGCTCTGCCTTTATGCCTAGTGAAGTAGCAAAAGACACGTAGCAAATTATAATAGAAGTTCGAAAAAAAAAATTGCGCATTTACGGAACTGGCTTTAAGCTAGCGCAGTATCTAGCTAGGGGAACGCTCAAGACCAATCATTTATCTAAGTTGCCAAATGAAAACCAAAAACCTTCCGATCCAAATCCATACAATAAATATTACTCATATATGAATAATTTAAAACACCGCACGAACTAATTTCTTTTGTTTCCTCGTTCAAATGTCCCAAATTAAAGTTTCAGGTTAGTAAACAGTGACACAGTTTGTACATAGTAGTGTAACTTGTTGATTTAGCTGTTTGATATCCGGTGGAACTGTGTCACGTCTGCTTGCTTGACTTTCTCTTTTACATCACTTTTAATTGGACTGTAATTTTTTAAGGTTTTGGGTAACTGTTAAATTTGGGTCTCTTTTCATATTTATCCATAAATTGTAATATAATTAAGAGGAAAGATTAGATTTCTTACATTGATATTGATAGGCTTTGGAACAGAAAAAAAAACCACCTTTACAAAGCTGTATTTATCCAGAAGTAACATGGGTTCATTATGTAGTTCCCATGGGTACGGGTAAAACCGCACGCGGGATTCTTAAAAACTAGCTTTAGCTTTTATTTTCGTGAAAAATATCATTATAAATGCTAAATCATACATTTTAATTTGACTGACATTAATTAATAATTTAATCGATTTAAAAATTCGCATTATTTCTATTTATTAAAATAAACAAACTGTATACCTACCTTCTTTGAAATTCTTTACTTGATGTAAGGAAAGTAATACTTAAATATAATCAATTAAAATTAATACATATATATTTTTTTAAATAAATAAATAAATCACTGTGTCGCGGGGGAATTTACAAACATTCATTTCACGGACACAGAGAACACCCAGACTCAGAACAACTATTTGTGGTTCACACAAATAATTGTCCCGGGTGGGAATCGAACCCAGAACACCAGGTCTCAGAAGCAACTTTCGTAACGACTGAGCCACCGGTGCAGAGAAAAGAATTAAAAAAAATTAAGGCCGTCATAAAATATTGCAAAATTGTACCTTCTAGCAGACTATTTAATATGCGCGCATTTAGCCCTCAATACACATCGAATTATAATTCTGAAGCTATCCATCATCAAACAAACCATTGTATTGTACCATCTAATCCCTATCAAAAATTACACTTGTCAAACATACAGGGGTCATGTGCAAAGCAAAATTATAAATGAGATTGAGCACTTGTATCCACTTAATCCTACGCTCAAGAACTTTGAGTTATATTTTTTGTGTCAGTACATCTGTGGCCAGGAATGAAAAGATGGAAATATTAAGAGAAACAACGTAAATATTAAAGAACACAATTGATAATTATAATATCTGAGGATTGTGGTACCTTGTCCACGAAGACGATATTTGAAGAATTGAATTGAACTGAACGTCTCAAAAGTACTTAAAATTACTACGTACAGGATGCCGTGTGATTTCCAGCTTAGAATATACTACCACATATCTTCCTACGGGTGTCCTAAGAAGCGACTCAAGGACATACAGCAGATGGATGTTTTGCAGCATTTAGCAGCTTAAGGTTTCCTGCCATTTTACAGCGTTACTGATAAGGGCAGAAGAAGAGTAGCCAGGGTCGTTGATCCCTGGCTAGCCGTTATCTATATAGAATATAAACGGGCTGTTATAGTAGGTTAAAGTTAAAGTAATATTACATAATTATTTATTTCTACTCAAAAATTACAATTGTCCCACATACAGGGGTTATCTTTAAACCTACATTATAAATAAGATTGAGCAATTGTACCCAATTAATCCTATGCTCAAAAACTTTGAGTCATATTTTTTGCTCCTGCTGTGTTTTGAGATGAGAAGATGTAAATGTCGCGTGTGCGTTAATGCTCTTGTATTTTTAAACAATATGTAGCAAAGAAATAACTTGAAAATGTCTTTTCTCATGTCTGTCATTTGAATTTGCCTAGAGCAAAACAATAAAAAAGTGACGGAAAAGGAGAATTTTACAAATCATTTTAACGAACTTTTCGCAATTGGTAAAATATAATAATATGCGTATTTTGTTTATAGATAACTAGCTTCCCGCGCGCGGTTTCACCCGCGTAACTCCCGTTCCCGTGAACTTCATAATTAAATATAGCCTTTGTCACTCAGAGTGAATGTAGATTTCCAATGGTCAAAGAATTTTTGAAATCGGCACAGTAGTTTTTGAGTTAATTCATTACATACATACACACAAAAATACAAATCTTTCCTCTTTATTATATTAGTATAGATATATTTATTATAATGGAATAAATAATACGTTTAAGAGATGGTACCTATCTGAATAAATAATTAATCTGAGTTACAGATACCACCGCACTCTCCCGAGTCACAATAACATTTCCAAAATTCTAATACAATTCCTATAGCTAAACAGAAAAGGGCAATTAAAATAAACTGGAGTGTGTATGCGTTTAAAATCAAATCAATATTAACATAAAAACAAAACATGTTCAGATGATGAGAATGGTGAATAGCGTTTTAAATAAGGCTTGGTAGAATCTATTATTAGTTTTTAGAATCACGCTGCTCATCGGCTTTGGCGGTTAATATGAAACATCATCGCTTACGAGCTATGCACTTAGCTAAAACCAACCTTTTTCGAAAATGCTACTAGAGAAATTAAATTTGGCCTTAGGAATCACCGTGATACTAATACCTCAGTGGCTGATTGTTTTGCTCTCTTTCCTACTAATGTAGCCAGACGGTATATTAGGAACAAATGCCTGCCAAAAATAACAATAGAAAGAGCAGAGACTTGAGCGCTTGAGCCCACTTAATCCATTGTAGCAGAAAGCGTATCTGTAATTTTTGGTCCATCTGTGACCCGGCGGTAGACTTAGAACATAGTGGAATGATTAGCGATTTTATATACTCTTTTTATATACTAATATATATTAAAACAGAGCACATATTTAATTTACCATATTACAATAAAAGGAAGGTCCATATTATATGGATGCATTGTGGATTCTGTGATTGAGGTGGGTGATACCTAATTAAGAAAAGAAAATCTGTTAACGAAATAATAATACTTAATATAAACCAGAAAAATGTGATTGTATGGATAAGATGAAAAAAAGTATTGAACCGTTTTAAAATTATTTTATTTAAATTTAAATAATCGCTACTTTTAATCCAACGGGAATGAAAGCTAAGCCGTGTAAAACGATAATGTGTTATATAATAAGTAATTCATACATAATTATTCAAAAATATATTAACATTGACATAATATAATTGTTCTTTTTTATCGCAACATTTCTATTGGGGATTTCTTTTATCTAATATAAATCATAATATATGAAATATTTCAACATTATTTAGCTTGTGAATGAAAATTATTGATTTGATGATAATATAACAATCTAAATTAGCTAAATTAAATGATGTGGAAAATAGATAAGCAACGTGAGAAGGATAAAAGCGTATAATGTCCGCTAAACGCTTCCGCTCATCTTACATGAGCACCCCTACATCACCAATTGAGGGGTAAATGAAATGCGATGTAAATTTATTTTGAGTTTTTATTCAGAGTTCTATTCCATTATATTATATTAGCGTTTTGATTTATAAATACATTCTGAGGAATTATGTTTCTTGTGTATTTTTTATTGCTGGTACACTGGTTCTCATTTGTACAAACTAATTTAAATAGTGCGAAACTTTTAAGGGTAGTTCTGACCCGTGCGGTTTTTTTTCATTTTTTTTATTACACATAGTTGTAGTTACGTTTGACCATAATATCGCTTGATGGAAGGCGAAGATAAGGCCTAAGATGATACACGCTTGCCTAGAAAGTGAAGTTTTACCCGCATATATATTGTTACCGCAGGAATCTCTTCTTAAAATATGGCTTATGTAAGTCCTTGATTTCGTAGCTACCTAATTATGAAAGAATTTTCAAAGTAGGATCAGTAGTACCGCAGATTACCTTGAATATCCAAACTAACTAACTTCAATGGCAATGCTTACCTGCTGTGCAAAGTAAAAACCAGTACTCGGAGAACGTGTAACTCATTGCCATTCAATGGGGTAATGCTGCCAGCATTCTGGGAATCTTGCCAAGTAGATTAGATTATGAATAGTAGTATTTTATAAGTTAGTTTTATTTTAAATAGGTACTTTTAGTTGTATATTATGTACTAACTTTATCTGTTTATAATATTAGTATAGATTTTTTTGCGAACTAGCTTTCCTGTGCGCGGTTTCACTCGCGTAGTTCCCGATCCCGTGGGAACTTAACATAATTTAATATATGTTACATTATTAATTACGACAACCTCCGTTATAGCGTAGCGGTATTTAGCTCGCTTTAAATCTCGGAGGTCGTGGGTTTGATATCCACGCCGGGCAAGAAATCTTTGTGTAAATTACAAGATTCCTTTCCGGGTCTGGATGGTTGAGGGACTACCCTCCGTGCCTCGGAAAGCACGCTAAGCCGTTGGTCCCGATTGTGATAACATCATCTATAACAATCGTATACCAAGGAACGGGCAGCAGCGTTTCCTAGTGTGATACAATATAATACTACGGTCACCAACCCGCCTGTCAAGCGTGGTGACTATGGGAAAAACCTTTTTTTTTTTTTTCTTTATTCATAATTCACAAAACCGATGAGGAGATGGACGTTATACGGGCTGATGATGATGATGATACATTATTATATGTTACATTATATGACATTAGAAAGCTACTTTACCCAGGAGATTCCGTAGCTTTCTAATGTTGAATTTTTTTTTTGAAATGAATCTTTTACTTCCTGAGCCCATTTGATTCAAACAAACAAATATCAATCCTGTTTATAATACTTATTAGCTTAGATAAGATGGGCTAGTAAATTATTTTTTGGAAATTGAAAAGCAAAATACCTTTTTTAAATACATTAAACAGTCATACAAATTATTCTATTGTCAAACAACAAAAAAAATATATTAATACCTACAGGCTAAAACATTTTGTTATAAATCAATGAAGAAAAAAATAGATGTTCGATTTTTTCGAACTTTTTAACATAGTAAAAGCCAGGTGTACGGAACTGGCTTTTACGGTGAAAAAAATACAGGTTGCTTTGGTTAAAAAAATATTTCTGTACCTGCCGTTTATTCTGTAACGTAAATGGTAATATAAAAGTAAAACTGAAAAGTATTAAATTGATATAAAATTGACTCGGATGAAAAAAAATATACGTGTGTATTCAGCACAAATTCACAGATTTTCATGTAGCTTTTAGTTGAATATTTTTTTTGGTGAAACGAATGATGATGATAAAGTTCATGTTTAAACATTTTTTTTGCCTTATTATTTTATATGTAACCTAGCTGCGGCCCGCGGTATTACCCGCGTCACTCTGCTCCTGTGAGTCGGAGCGTCATATTTTGTAGCCTATAGGTTAATCCAGCTTATAAACTATCAGCGTGCAAACTTTCAGCCAAATCCGTTCAGTAGCGTGAAAGAGTAACAAACATAAATGGATGTATGTTTGATACTCTTTCACGCAAAAGTTACATTCATCCAGTTTCGCGTTTATAATATTAGTAGTTTATAAAAATTATCCGTTATTGTTATGATCTATCAAGGTCAAGCCAATACTGAAACTTGGTAGACAGTTATTTTAGCGTAAATATCCATTAAGAAAGCATTTTTTTTAATTCACTTTTTAATTCGTGTTCACTCCCTAAGATAATGAAATGGGTGTCCAAAGTTTGTATGGCGACATCAAAATCCTCGCGAAGTCACAGGAAAAAGCTGGTCTCCTAAAACTCCACTTGTGTCACATAAAAAGCAAATCAGATCACAAAGATAGTATTAAAACTTGTTTAACATTTGGCCCCTCTTCTATAAAGTGGCGTTTCAATTAATTCGCCACCCGCCCTAATGTTATTAATATTGTGTACGCACCCTTATGATAGATCGCCGAGTGAGACATGTGTACCGGCTTTATGATCGCTAATTGATTTCCAAAGGTTTTTTTTACAAAAATACCATTTGGTGTTTTCTGCTTGACTAGGAATTAATAGTTAACGTTAGTAGTTAGTGATTAGTGTAACAGTTTTGCGATTAAAATAATTATGCACGCTTAACTTATTACTAGCTTCCCGCGCGTGGTTATAACTCGCGTTACTCCCGTTCCCATAAAAAAAATATATCTATACTAATATTATAAAGAGGAAAGATTTGATTGTTAGTTTGTATTGAATAGGCTCCAAAACTACTGGACCGATTTTAAAATTTCTTTCACCGTTGGAAAGCTACACTATCTCCGGATTACATAGGCTTTATTTAATTATGAATTTCCCACGGGAACAGGAGTTACGAGCGTGAAACCGCGCGCAAGAAGCTAGTGATTAAATATAAAAAATGTTACTCCTAGATAATATAGCTTACTAATGGTGAAATTATTTTTCAAATTGGAACAGTAGGTAGTTCTTGAAATTAGCGCGTTCAAGAAACCATACTCTTCAGTTTTATATACTTGTATAGACTTACTACTCCACGTGTAGTTTCACCCGCGTAACTCCCATTCCCGTAAGATTTTCAAAATTAAATATAGCCGATACCCTTCATCTATGAATGGGCTTTCTAACATTGAAATATTTTTTTAAATCCGACCCGTAGGGCCCGAGATTTCAAGCAAACCAAAATATCTCTTCAGTCTTAAAATATATTTAACTAGCTATCCCGGCTTCGCACGAACAGTAAAGCGTAATTCACACAAAACCTTAACATATAAATACATCGTGATACCAGTCGATCGATCGATCTATATAAATATATTATATACTGTTTTATATATCTATATACTTTTTCATTAGCACTAATTATATAATTACAGATAATGACTTCGAGCCGGCGGCGCCCGGTGTTAGGGCGCTTTCCTACAACCTAGATTATCTTGTATCAATTTGCACTAGTACTCAATTTACCTTAACTCGGTTAATAAGGCTCGAGCTCTGCTCGCCCAGTGTTAGCACAAGACTCGTGGCTAATTATATAAAAAAATCAAACCCGGGACTTGAACCCAATGCCTCGCTAGGAATTTGATTAAATTATCGATAGGCCAACAAGACACTCAAAAAAGAATCAAACATAACATGCCATAAATAAAAGCATATTACATCTCATTCAACTTGTAAAACATGTTTAACCATGTCCTTCATCATAACACAATCACGCAAACCGAATTATAATTCAAAAGCTTAAGTGGCGTGTAACAGGGCGCCGTTCTAGGCCCACTCTTAATTCTCTTTTATATAGAACTGCAACAAATGTCAACGTGGCTGTAAGCCTATTACCAAAGGGATTATCAGTAATGAAATATCTTTAATCTGTATTAGTTTCTGTGGCAGCAGTTTTGTGAAAGGACTGACGGAGCGAAAGAAACAATTTGAGATGGCAGAAAAAGTGTTTATTTCTAAGAAAATACTGATTTGATTGACAAACGTGTTTGATAGAATATGCGATGTGATGTAACAATATTATAATATAGGATTGTTCAACAAGAACTCTGTTTAATTAATCAAAATAAAACAAAAGAGAGTTATGATTCAAATTTTGTTTTAAAAAAAGGAAGGTTTGGCAACAATCACTATATCTGACAAAAATCACTTTGTTACAAAATTGTGAATCTATTTCGTTCATTACATCACCGATTTCGAGTATTAAACCTGTTATCAATCACCAAAAAAAATAATCTATATTAATAAAACGCTTTGTCCTGTATGTCTGACTGACGGATCAATGCACAGTCTAAACCATGCTGGGCACAAAGAGCCCTAAAACGTGTAATATCTATATAATGTAGGTACCCATAAAAAAAAGATAAAAAAATCCTCTCCTAAGTGCATGAAAAGGGGTGGTCAAGTTTTTATGGATACATCGAAATCTACGTCGACGTAGTCGTGAGTAACAGCTAGGCCTAGTATAGCTACTGTCCTGAATACAAGGAAATACTTACCTACAAAAATATCCTTACTAGTCCTTACTTCCTTCTCCTTACTTATATTATAAACGCGAAAGTTTATGAGTATGGATGGATGGATGTTTGTTAATTTTGCACGGGGATAGTTTATAAAATGGATTAACACATAGGCATATAATACATTACCCTATGAACCACTGGAGCAGAGTAGCGGGTAAAACTACAGGGCGTTGGTAATTGGTGAGTTGAACAGTGTTTAACCGGACATATTGATTTCAGATGTCAAGCCGGCACCGGACGGTGTGTGGTAGACAAAGCTCACAGGAATCAGTGCCAAGCTTGCAGACTGAAAAAATGCCTCGCTATGGGAATGAATAAAGATGGTAAGTAATGAGAATCCTAGAATAAGATTCATCGTTAGATTTGAACTTTTATTCAAGTCCTAAGCTACGTGTAAGAGCTCTTACTAACGACGGCATTTGACAACGGCACTGGTCGATGACTGCAGTCGAAGTGCCATTATCTGACGGCAGTCTTGTCGTTAACAGACCAGCGGCGCAGTGACTGCTGCGACTTTGCATGCATTTGCTATGCTTTTGTAAATAGACGACTCTAAAACTCATAAATTAATACGTATAAGTTATTAGACAAATTACTGTTAATGTTTCACTGTTTGCGAGAATAGCCACACAATTTTAAAAAGAGTAAATGTGGACATAATCTTATGATGTCTGAAATCTTAAAAGCCGTTTCCTCAAGTTCCTGTTTTTGAATTATGTCATTAGCTTGGCAAAGCAGCGATCCAATTTGTTTCTAATGAATTTTTGTGACGCAAATACGGATATGTATCGTCAATGTATCAAATTTATAAGATACATTGTTGATCATCCCATTCGCAAAAGTACAATAAAACAAATTATTTTGCCGTACAACTTCCTTTGAATATGGCTGCTATTGCCAAATTAGGTCAGTAAGGCATTACTATTACATTTGTCAAGTCGTTACAACGACTCGTATGGTGAAAAACCCATGATAAATTATTCCAAATTTTTTTATTGATGCATCTAACATGGACAAACATGAAAACAAAAGCTTAAAACATTCTCCCACCAATATTTCAATACCGCCATATTTGCTAAAAGAGCTTACACAAGTCAATCCGAATTCCCACGTCAGAATCATCTCCTAGTTCAAATATGTCAAAACATTTCATATAACAATCTGTTGGACTGTCGCACGCATGCTACGAGTCAATTAAGCGTGATCATATTAGTGTGGACAGACCCTTATTTGGAAGTGGTTGAACGAAAGTGAACTTTATTAGTATAGTATGATGGAATGTTTTTGGATTGGTGTGGGGCGATGGGTGAATTTGAATAGTAGGTTAAGGTTTTGATTCATTTGATATTGTATTCTGCTTTGTCAAATATTCTTATAACAATATTCTGATGTGTACTTACTTTGGTGCATTTAGATTAGAATATATGTAGTTTCTTTTTGAAATAATTTAATTTATTCAGCACTGAGGGATTTACATACACTTGTACTTACTATTACAATGTGTAAGACTAAATCCATCAAAAGTATCACTCAAGCAGCTAAAAATATGTTTACATTATTAGATCTTACAGATTTAATAAACCTGATTATATAAGTAGGTACCAGCCCGAAGTTAAGTTGATGGTGTTTCACCTACACCTCGGAGAGCACGTAAAGCTATCGGTACCTGTGTCTGATCAGATATTTAAAGTAAAGAAATAGAGAGTGCATCATCCAACAAAAAAAACGCATAAACTTATGCACTTTAATATGTCCTGCGTAGATGGCCAATCTTCTAAGAGATTGGCCGCCTTTGTAAAAATCGGTCGGGTGCACTATATATTATTAAAAACCTATTAAGATTCTCAAGCAATCCAATATCATCTGAATAATATTAACAAAGGAACGGATACACCGTGTGGTTTTCGGCTTTGAATATACCAACTCATTTCTTCCTATGGGTGTAGAAAGAGGCACATACACCTGATAGATGGGTAGTAGCATATATCAGCTCAAAGATACTCCCATCTTACTGCGATCACTATTCCGCCGGCCAACGTTGTGATTACACGGCAATATCCCTCAACGACCCTGGCTGGCCAAGGTCAGTTAAAGAGGAGGCCTGTACGAGTTCTGTACAAAGCAGTTTGATTGAGCCCAGTGATACCAGATAAATAAAACACCAAGTACCTCAGGACAAGACAAGACATTTATTCGATTAACTGCAAATGACCCATGCTACGGTGTGCCATGGTACGCTTGCAAGGTCTATTTCAGTAGTGGCGACAACATCCCCCCTATAAAATATTAAGTCTAAGAATCCCGCGAACTGTAAAGTAGAGCGACAGCTACACAAAACTCACCTTAAAAAAACTAAAAGCCATAATCCCTCAATCAGCGACCGTCCTGAGCCGTGGTCCAAGTCCTACAGGGGACGCCCTCTTGTGCAGGTTGCTTAGTTTGTAGTTTTTAAACCATTTATCTAGGCTGGAGCTCTGCTCGCCTTTATGCCCGGTGAAGTAAAAAACTCGGGGCAAATATATATGAAAGTCCGAAAAAAAAATGGTGTCAACTATCGATGGAACGTGTAAACTCGTTTCCTTTAAACATGGAATTCGAATTGTTTTTAAAATAAAAATGCAATCATAAACAAGGCCCATGTTCACCAGCATTAAACGAACTGATAAAGTAAAAGTAATGTTAACAGAAACACGTACTAAAACATCAGTTAAACTACAAAACCTCAATCATTAGAAACTAAGCCCCAATTACTAAATTTTAACACTAACTCAGAAAAGAAGGGTTACCAAAAAAAACAAATAAAAAGACATATTGAAACACGTGGCGGCGCGTGGCGTCTACCGCTGGGTATACAAATTATGGCTTAAACAACCCTTAAAAGTTTACTTTTTTATTTTTCCGATTAAGTCGTGCATACGATTATTGTTAGATTTCAGCTTGAATGGGTTTGGTGCAATAATTTAAATGCTGAGTCGTGTTAGAATGGTTTGGATGTTCAAATAATGGGTGTTAAAGGAGATTTTGTCTGTGTGTCGTGAGTATGGTCAGTAGTAGACACTTAACGTTAACAATGTTTGTTATCACTTTTTATTCCTTTTAAGGGTTATAATCGAGTTACTTTTAAATATTAATAATATAATTGATTGGGGGATTCCTTTTCTTCTTCTTTCAAAAACTACTAGATTGATTTCGATAATTCATTTAACGTTAGAAAGCTTCGTTTTCCAGGGGTAACATAGGCTAATGGATAGGCAGAAGAATCTATCAGCTCAAGGTTATTTACCATCTTACTGGGATCATCAATCCGCCTGCTAAGCGTGGTGATTATGGCCATATCCCTGCCTGCCAAGGACTGTTAAAAGCGGGCCCATCTCCAGCAGTGGATGAGAACGTTACGATGTAACTGTTAAAGAAAACAAAAAACAGAATATTAAAAATATTGAATCTTGATTAATTTTGACATTTTGCAAAATAACTTACGTGTTGTTATTACTTAAACGACCATATAGCTTAGATATTATTGTGTGTAATAGTTGGAAAAAATATTGTATAAAGGTAAATATTTAATTTAAAGTAGACGCGGGTCTCAATCGCGGTACAATTTTAAGGCAAATCATTACCTTTTTAATAATCCGACGTTTCGACATGGGTTACACCAGTCGTGGTCACGGATAGACTATCCGTCACCATTATGTGTACAAATCGCGAAAGTTTAAAAACAAAGGTAAATATTTATCTTTGAAAACGTCAATACATTAATAAATAGGAATTAAAAAAGCAAAATATAAAAGTAACGAGTTCGCAACAGTGACATAATATCTAAAATTAGCTTTAGGTTTAGTAAATCATCCAATCCAATTCAGGTTACTTCAATTTACGTAATAAGGATAATAATATCAATAAATGTTTAAGTATGTATAAATCACATATTTCTATGTATTTTATAAAGGGTTATTAGAAATGTGACGTATTCCTGTTACGATGTTATCAATGAGCAGATTTACAGATTTTTTCATATAATGATGTGCTCTAAACGTTTAATAATAATCCGGATTAGACCTCTTTAAATGCAAAATTTATGAAGATGCCATTGATATTTCCAGTCATTTCTATATTATATCTTAGTAAACCATCTTTACAATCAAAATGAATAATAATATGGCCAGAAACTACAGCCCATTTTTGTAAGTGATCCTTAATTATTATTTTTTTACAATTTTAATATCACTCAGATAACTCAGAAACCATTTAGTTTAGGGTAAAATAGTATACGACTAAATCTGTTGCTTTTGACCTTATCTATAAAATTCCTACAAGAATACGTCAAATTTCCAGTAATCCTTTATATAAAAATATTAAACTCTATAATAATTCATTTATAATTCATATCAGCGTTATTGCGAATTGCATGACGTCATCTCCTATATGTAAATGGTAATAATTTTGTAATGGAGCATACATAGGTATACATAATAAAATGAATTATAATATAAACATGAAATACTACTATTGTATGATATACAAACAAATACTTTTATGTCACAAAAATTACTTTACTATTTATTATTTACTATTTCGTTATTTATTTTAATCGTAATTGGCAAGACGATTTTCCATTAGTATTACTGTGAGCGGGAGAAAAAATAGTTGAATTATAATATTAATATTATCTACGCTTGTTACGAAAACTACACGTTAAAAAGATACACACAATGACACTATAGAAACATGTCAAGACAATATTTATGAAAAGGAACAAAAAATATTGTATCATAAACAGCCTGTTACCCAGCCAGTCGCCAACAGTTACTATTTTACAAAACATTAAATTAGTTATTTATAATAAAAAACATAATTTTTTTTATGTTACGTTTCACATCAGAAAATTAATGATTTTCACAATCAAAGTTTCCCTCGAGGAGACAGATATGATTAATGTACAAGGCAAAATGAGCTCTAGTGCAATACAAAATAATCTAGGTCTGTAAAACAGGTTAGAAGGAATTTTAATCTGTAATTTTATTTAGTGCCGTTGAAAAAGTATATACTTACCTATAAAGATCGGTTGGACTACTAATAATGAATAATTTCGCTGAATATTAGCGATAAACAAATCACGGTGTAGTATTATAAGATTTAAAATTCAATTTCTAATACTAACTACCATTGTAATATTAAAGAAATTCTCACGACAAATATATTACAAAATAACAATAACGATCAGATTAAAACCATTCACAGATCACGTAATGCCCTAAAGCCCAATCTAATTAGGCAAAACCACGTTACCAGTAACCACCCACATTATAATGAGAGAATCCACAAATACACAATTAAGCAAAAACTACAAAGCTTTAGCCCTCTGGCGTTCGCACTTACATTCAAATGAGCACCCCCTGTTATGAAGTGGGATGTTTAACCGCTGAGCGAGATTTAATGATAATTGTGAATGTATAGCTACAGTGTTGCGATAATGAAGGAGACTACGTGACGATAAATTTTATTAAAATCTATCTTTTTTCAAGTAGGTATAATACAATTAAAAACGTGTAGAAGAATTAAGAACAAGATGAAGAATCTTATTATTAGTAACGTAAATGAATATTTACGCGTTATTTTAACGCGTAAATCTTCAAGTGATTGAAGTCTATATGAATATTATAAAGAGGTTTTTTTTGCATTGAATAGGCTCCGAAACTACGGAACTGATTTCAAAAATATCATAAGCAACGCGGGTGAAACTGTGTGCGGAAAGCTAGTCATCAGAAAGTTTGTCCCAATTTATAAATAAAAACGACGTAATAATCTATATGATATAACTTGAAGGAAAGACTTTAAGGTACAAAGTTTACGTTTTCACTAATATTTTCTAGCTACCAATATGAAACTTAGAACACACATATCTCTGTAATATTTATACTTTTTATGGTTAAAGTTTAAACATTGAAGTATACTAATTGAAAATAAAACCTCATTAATTGAAAATAAAACCTCATTTTAACTTTTAAAGTTAAAAATCTAATGAATTATGTTCTAATTTCGTATAACTAAAGGTAAATTTTAATATTCTTTTCGCAAGATAACAATCTTATTCTATACTATAAACAACTTTTCTTTTACCTTCAGATAACCAAGGGAACCGAACACGATATTACAGTCAGTATATTTTTTTATTAACTTAATCGAAAACCTTCAATACTCTTTATTAGGTATTACTGACCAGACAAATACAATTCAGAGTTTTAGAATGAATCTTAAATACTGTACCTCCATTAAACATGAAAATTAAACCAACACTCATTAATTAAATCAAGTCGCAGAACTGTGAGAGGCTTTTGACAAGGTGAATCTACTACGCCAGCCGAAAATAATTAGATTGTCGCGTCGACGTCTCAAAGCGTAACGAAATTACACTTTCCTTTTCATGCCAAGGGTCCCAAAGACCAAAATAATATAAGGCTTAAAGTGATAAAGGCGTTCCCGTCTGGCGTGCCGCAGGGCAAAAGGTTGGGCCCCTTGTTAGTACCTTTATCTTTTTGACACTTTCTTTTCCTGTACAAATTGAATCACATTTTCATTGTTCGTTGTTCATGCGTTATGGTAATTTTTGTAATGGATGTTTCTCGCTTTTATTAAGTTTATGTTTTCGAATTGTGATTGCTTTTGTTTTGTTAATCTTGTTCTGATTTTTGTTTTTAGTAGAAAGTTTTTTTTTATGGAAAGAGAAGAGAACTTTTTTTACCATAATTTGAATTGTTCTAGTGATTTTGTTTGCTTTTGTGATGACCTCTTATTTTACTTAAAAAAATGACCATTGCAAATTTCTACTTTATTCAATTGTATTATAAATGAACGTTGTAAATTTTATGACAGATAAGTAAAATATATAAAGACTATTTAAGCTGACACCTAATTTATTTATTAACATTAAAGGAATGTTAAACTTTTTATTTGAGAATAATATATTTGGATAACCGCAATGGCGGGATTTGAGCCCATGAGTCACCGGAGACACAGTGATTAAATAATTTGAATGAATTTACGCTTAAACCAAGATATTAGGATTTAATTCCACCAAAGTAAACTTTACACTGATAAATACAAAAAAAAAATGCGATTTGTGATTCATCATCATCATCATCATCAGCCCGTATAACGTCCACTGCTGAACATGGGCCTCCTCCCGAGGGAGGGTTTTTGCCATAGTCACCACGCATGGCAGGCGGATTGGTGACCGCAGTTTTATGTTGTGATACACAGGGGAAACGCTACTGCCCGTTCCCTGATTCGTTTGTTATAGATGATGTTATAACAATCGGGACCAACGGCTTAACGTGCTTTCCGAGGCTCGGAGGGTAGTCCCTCAACCAACCAGACCCGGAAAGAAATCTTAGGATTTACAATAAGATTTCTTGTCCGGTGTGGGGATCGAACCCACGACCTCCGAGATTCAAAGCGAGCCAATTATCGCTACGCTACGGAGGTTGTCTACGGGATTTGTGATTACTATAATATATAAAATGTTTTAGAAGAGAGTAGAAGGCAGAGAATTAAAGATTCATTTGTAAAATGAAATGCTAATGACTGTGATTTTGTTTATTAATCCTTGACTGTACCTACTCTGTGCGATCGTAAGCTCGGACTTAGGAGGTAATGTTGCGGTCACAAGTGGTAACAAATGTTCTATGCAAATAATTGGCTGTCAACTAGTTAGTGTATTTTGGTAGCGCTACATTTATTATCTTTCAATATTTATTAGCCTGTACATGTTAAATGTGGCTGCAGAAAGAGGCTTTCATTTTTTTGTCAAAAGCTTTCTCATCGAAGTGACGGTCAGTTCCAATTTGTTTTTATTAGGTCGTGGACAATTCTGTTGTGTCTACCACCAATTGGTAGCCACTCATCAAATATGTCTGTTAAGATTAGTTTTGTGATAACAAATGTGTGGCCCGTAGATAAAATAAAACGTTGAATATTTTCTATGGCTATTCAACTTCGACCTCCCGGTCTAGTTAATTTATTTATTTATTTATTAATAAGGCACGTCAACAACATGAACACAAACATTATCTGATGACATTATTGAGCTTAGGTCTAGTGTTCACATACATAACAGACATGCACATCATTCTTAAAATATAAAAAACAACTCACAAGGAATACAATAAATACTAAAATTACTTAATTGAGTTAACTGAATCGTGATTCCTTTCTTTATTATACCAAGATTTGCTTCTCAAATTAAATATGTGAATATATTAAAACATGTTTCTACACGACTGTACAAACAATCCAACATCGTACCCTAACACTTAACTGTTTATACCGAGAGTTAAATCTGCAGTAACAGACACTGATTAATGCGATTTTAATCCGCCTATAAAACCCACCAAATCCAACCCTGTATTAATATCTAACTATACTAACAACGTCATAAATCTCCTTAATATCACAAGCGAATTTCAACCGTGCTCGCTGGATGTTAGATTGAAATTCTTTTGTTGTGGATTAACGAGTGTTTGGCACGAATTTCTAACTTTTAAAGTACGGATCCAAATTCAAAAGGCCCAAATTGTGGCTTTGAAGTGAGCGATAAATGCTAGGGCGAGGTCATACTGTAAGCTGTACGTCTAAGTATGATTTAATAGATTTTACGAGTATAAATATAAATATATGTTTTTACGTAAGTATAGAACTTAAATTTATGATTCCACATGAATACTCCTTTAATATTAATATAATATTACTCCTTTATTAATGTTCTAAAAATAATATTTTAATCGAATAAATAAAAAAATATTGTTGTTATTCTTTACTAGCTTACTACCGTTCCCGTCGCAACTTCATATATTTAAATATAACCCTTCCTCGATAAATGAGCTATCTAACACAGAAATCATTCTTGAAATTGGATCAGTGATTCGAAATCGCTGTACCTATAACAATATTGAAATATAAATCAATACAATATACCAGTATATACATATCATTGACTGCAATTCCTGAACATCCCTTAAAGCCCTCACGTGCGAACTCTCTATAATACAGGCCTCGGCCTTATAAGTCCATGTTCTATTGGCTCCACAACAGTATACAAGCAAATAGCAACCTTAAATGCATCTACATACGAAACCAATTCCCTTACCATTAGATTGAAATCAATAACCATTAAGTCGCCAGTTTGTTTGACAGAAGTCGTTTATAAGTGAAACGGTAATATATGATTTAGTATTTGGGGGACGGAGACAGAGATAATTTTATTAGTTTCGTTTCTTATAAGGGTTGTAGGTTGCACCTGATCCCTATGATTTTATTTTCCAATTATGATTGTATTGTGCAAATGTGAGTGTATCAATTGTTTTACGTGATGCATATGAGATTTAAATCGACTATTTTTATTTATGACTAGATTCCTGATCCCTTGGATTTTTTTTGGTTTTAAACGTTACTAGCAGATTTTTTCAGTCTACTAGTATTCTTGTTAACGCCTCGTGCTAAGCTAAAATGCTTGTGTTACGAGTGAGTTCACGTCGGTAGTGCAATAGGTGGGGATGGAAGTGAACTGATCCCCAAGATACCTACACACTTCAGGTATTTGGTTGTAGGGAGTTCATATAGTTAGCTGCCCCCTAACATGACAAGTAAATTTGAGTTTTTAATAGGTACGCGTTTGTTATAAATGATGTTATAACAATCGGGACCGAGGATAGTGCTTTAACCACCCAGACCTGTTTTTTTTTTATATACAAAGAATAGCAACTAGCAACCCTACTGGCCCTTTCCACTTCCCCCGAGAGCTCTGGCAACCTTACCCACACACAGGAAGATGTCATTAATCAATAATGTTCTTTGGCTGTGGTATTCTGTAAGGTAGTCCTCATTGTAACCTCTGTTAATAGAATTTAAGAGCTTATATTGATATTTATCTTCTTCTTTCTTGTAAATGATTGTAGTAAATTTACGCATTCCCACAGCCGCTGGCGGTGGGATATGTGGGAATCACCCTCTCCATAGCGTGGTATGCTAAACTCATACCACGAGAAGAGGACCCTACACCACCAAAACCTCCCAGACACTCCTTCGATCCGCCGTTGGCGGGCCCGGGTACGCATGAGCAATCCGGTAGTGGTTACGGCCCTGGCCGAACCGAAGCAATAATACCAGGTATCAGAAGACCTAGGGCCGGATTGCTGTGTCTGGGAGGTTTAAGTGGTGCAGGGTCCTCTCCTCGTGGTATGAGTTTAGCATACCACGCTATGGAAAGGGTGGTTCCCACATATCCCACCGCCAGCGCGCGAATACGCTGCTGCGGCGGTGGGAATGCATAAATGCATTTCGCTCCGGACAAAAAAAAAGGTATCAAAAGACCTGGTGTACCTACTGGGTTCGATTCCCACATGATCACTTTTAGAAGCTCCACTTATTTTAGATTGAATGTTTACGACAGATTTCAATTCATAAATAACTATATAAAATAATATTTCTACTAAGTCCCAACAAAACGCCTAAACGCGCTTCAAACTATAGTAATATTCAAATTCTCTCAACAGTAAATAACATTTTCCAAACCAAATGAATCCTGCTCATTGATTCTGTAGAACCAACTTAAAGCTCACTATTCCCGCAGAAAATAAATCATAAGTCACAAACATACACCCGTCCTTTTCTAGCTAACACAAAACTATAGCTTTAACATATCGTTATCTTTCTCCCTCACACCGGAAATGAGGATTCAAAGATGGCTGCGGCCGGAAGTGGGAGGGGCTATTTGATTTATAGTGGAGTAGTGGGAGTAACTATTGTGTGTGTGTGTGTGTGTTCACATTAATTCGTGTTCAAGTTTCGGTTTGGGAGACAGGTCGGTTTATGTTCACGGGTGTATTAGTGTAGGTAGGTAGAAAGGCTTTGTGGTGTATAATGCTATTATAAATTTGAACATGGTTTCATGAATGCCTTATGGGTTGAGTTTAAGTTACAGCAATTGTTGTTCTCTTCTGTTTGGTTACGGTTTAAATTAGCATAACATTGAAATCTTTTGACATGGTATTTTCAGGGAAGGAGTTATTTATTTTACAAAGATTCACAATATTTTAAATAAGTATATGTCATAACAAGTAACTATAGTTAACACGTTTGGTATGCGGGTTGATTATCGCAATATTGTGAACAGCATAAAATATACATAGTAGATAGTATAACTAGGATTGTCAAAGATCATGTTATGACAATCGGAACCAACGATTTCCGAGGTGCGGAGGCCGGTAAATCAAGCAACCAGACCCGAAAAAAAATGATTTGTCACAAAAAAAAAAATGTCTGAGGCGGGAATTGAATCGCAGATATTTAAGGCTATACTGCTATGCCTCTGAGGTTGTCTCATCATCTTAAGACTAAGACTTCCTTAAACGCTTCTGCTCCTATGTCTGTGTTTAAAACATTATACTTTCTTGTTTAGAGTAAAGTACTTTATTGTACCACACTTACAATGAGGCCTAGAAATACGAAATAAAATAAGTGGATGTAAAATCGGCGGTATTATAACCATTTAATAGTGATCTCTTCTAGACAACCGTCTGATGGAACAGAGCATTGTTGCAGGAAAAACGGAAGATGGTAGTGACTTCTATTTATTGACGAATAAATACTTACCAATAAATTAAGCGGCCGTAGCCCAATGGCTAGGTCGTCGGACTACGGTTCGATCCCCACCCATTGCACTACCGAAGTGAACCCACTTGTCATCCAAGCATTTAAGCTTAGCACGAGGGGTTAACAAGAATACTAGTATAGCAAAAACTATGCTAGTAATCGTTACCAAAATAAAATTGTGCTAAAATAGTAAGTGCAATGTCTTACATAAATATAACAGACCAGGTACATATTTATTTATTCTTTATTGCACACAGTAAAAACATAACAGAAAGTTTATACAACGGAAACATCATGTACAAAGGCGAGCTTAATTCAATAATGAATTTTCTTACAGCATACCTTTATGAAAGAAGCATTTGATTAAAAGTAGCATAGCCAGTGTACAACGGACAAATCTTATAATAATTAATTTATACCAAATTGGTAAATACATATCAATAAACATTCACTAATAAATACATATACAATTAAATGCTAATATTGAAACCTATATACATATATGTTAATTATAATATACTACATCATCATCATCTGCTGCACATGGGCCTCCTCCCGATAGGGAGGGTATTTGCCATAGTCATCACGTTCGGCAGGCGGATTATTATGTTGTACCACACAAGGAAACGCTGCTGCCCGTTCCTTGATATACGATTATTATAGATGATGTTATAACAATCGGGACCAACGGCTTAACGTGCTTTCCGAGGCACGGAGGAAACCAACCAGACCCGGAAATAAATCTTAGAATCTACACAAAGATGGAAATCTTTGTCCGGTGTGGGGATCGAACCCACGACCAAATTCAAGGCGAGCCAAATACCGCTACGCTACGGAGGTTGTACATATCTATATAAATACTTCGTTTTACCCACGTAGCAAAACAACATCAATAGATAGATGTCTATTCAGTAGGCAAAGTTAAAAGGTACGAGCAATAAAAGGCTTTGAAGGGGAGACAGCGTTTGATATATTTATAAGAGTTTCTTTTAATGCGATTTCTTTGGCAATACTAATGAAGGGGAGTTTGATATACTTGTTTGTAAATAGCTATTGCCCGCGACTTCGTCCGCGGAAAATAAAGAAGAAGGAAGATGTTGTTTTTGGAAAAAAGCCTGAGAAATTCTACTCCTACTCCTTAGTAGTAGAGTTCAGACCCGGTAACTTAATGTCCTTTGTTCGAAGCCCGGTTTTTGAAATACTTTTGTTGATAGTATATTATCCTAAACATTAATACGCTGTATTCTATCTATGTGATAACACAAGATCTAACTCTGTTATGTATTTACTACTTATTATATTTACCGTGAGACCGATGAGGATCTTAATAGGACCTACGTGGTCGTATATATTTTATTCGCAAGTGTCCAAAAGATAGATGATTCTATCTCTTACAACATTGAATTATATCACCTCCGTCTCTTTTGTGATTGATGGTATCATCCATAATACACTGAACAATAAGTAGGTATGTCTAAAAGTTCTAGGTTGTCTCAATTTTCACAAAAGATAGGTATAATATATGGAGTTTAGCCAGCATTTTAGATTGGAATACCAAATGATGATTTTTCATGGCAAAATCATAACGTGGGCTTACCTAATACCTACGATACCGGTGTTCTTACAGTCATCGTCATCAGGTCTTATAACGTCCACTGCTGAACAAAGTATTATACATTTATACACGCATATACTTATATTATACATATAAACAAACGGAAACGCCCGTTCCTTGGTTATACAATTATTATAGATGATGTTATAACAGTCAGGACCAACGGCTTAACGCGCTTTCCGAGGAACGGAGGGAAAACACAACCAGACCCGGAAAGAAATATTAGATTTTACTCAAAGATTTCTTATCCGGCGTGGGGACCAAACCCACGACCTCCGAAACTTAAAGCGAGATTTAAACCGCTACGCCATGGAGGCGTACAGATTGTGTTGAAAATACTATGTGATATGTATTATATATTTATTAGTCTAATCGTTGTATGGCCTTGCTGCATTATTAAAAGCGAAATAAATTAGAACTAGGAATTTATTAACATCTCATTATTGAACGTGAAAATAGCATTATTTTAAATTGTATTGTAATTTGATGTTTATTGTCTTTGTATTAAGTTGATATTCAATCCACAGCGGTGCAGAATGAGAGGCAGCCCCGGAACACGGCAACCATCAGGCCTGAAGCCCTTAGAGACATGGATCAGGAGCGAGCGTTGAGAGAAGCTGCAGTGGCGGTCGGAGTTTTTGGGTAAGTTATTAGACGGCGATAAGATGATGGGATATGTAGCTCTTCAGCGTTTTTGTAATTGTCTATACCAGAGGTCTCCAAACTACGGCCGGCGGGCCAAATCCGGCCCGCGACAGCTTAAGACTAGTGTCATCAATCTGGCCCGCAACACCCAATGTCTTATTGTTGTTACTATTGCTGTGATAATGATAAGTTGAAAAAGACAACACAAAATGATAATTACTCGGTCGCACACTTTGCGACTAGTTTAGAAATAAGAGTATAGTTAAGGATAGAAAATTTAAACACTTTTGGCCATTCGAACATAATGAAAAAATCGTTATGGCTATAAGGCGTCAAAGTTAGGAGACCCCTGGTCTATACTAATATTGTAAAAAGGAAAGATTTGAATATTTGTTGTTTACATTAAAATTAAAAAAAAAAACATAAGAAGGCCACGTTACCGAAGAGAATAATGAATTATGAAGTTCCCAAGTGGGAATACGTATCGGATATTTTAACAATTTTGATATTAGCCCCGGAAATTGCGGAGTCCAGCAAAAATAACATTTTTAAGATTTTTTCAAATCGGACCCGTATTTTCTGAGATAAGCGCGTTGATGCAAACAAACTCTTTAGTTTATATATTAGTGTAGACATTTATTTTATATACTGTCACATAACACAATCACCACTGGTTGTGATGTTAGTGTATTGAAGAAGGATGGAGAAAAATTATATATTAATAACTGTCTTTTTCCACCCATATTATTACAAAATATGGCCCACAAACATCACACACAACTGATCTTCTTTATAAGAAACTTGCTGCGTTTTCCACATCATACACATTGTCTTGTATGTCTATGCCCCATAATAATTCGAGTTGTGTTCTTCGGGAGATCTTTCAACGAACATGACAAAAAGCATATTTGTTTGTAGCAGGATTTATCTGTGAACAAGGTTCAGCACATAATAGAAACGGTCTCCTCTGATCACCTAGCTGATTTGTTTTCCAGGTGATTACAGGACATCAATTTAGTCTTCTTTGATCACCTGGGCGATTTGATTCGTGGGTGATTTGAAGAGACCGATTCATTCCACTTTTAACATCTAGGTGATATAACCAAAAAATGCGGTGGCAAAGTCTGCCATCGTGTAATTCGTTATAAACCAATAGCTGCCTTTTTCCACCAATCATCATTAGCCCGTACAACGTCCACTGCTGAACATGGGCCTCCTCCCGAAGGAGGGTTTTTGCCATAGTAACCACGCTTGGCAGGCGGGTTGGTGACCGCAGAATTATGTTGTTATATACAAGCAAATTTTGCTGCCCGTTCTTTGGTATACGACTGTTATAGATGATGTTAAACAATCGGTACCAACGGCTTAACGTGCTTTCACGCACGGAGGGTAGTCCCTAAACCAAACAGATTTAGAAATAAATCTTAGAATTTACACAAAGATTTCTTGTCCGGTGTAGGGATCGAACCCACGACATCCGAGATTCAAAGCGAGCTAATTCTACGGAGGTTGTTCTTGTTTTGCCACCAATGTTATATACAAAATTTGTCTCACAAAAATCATACAACGATACTGTATAGGAACAAAAAACTTGCTGTGTTTTCCACATCGGTAGTTTTGTCAAAGAGATAGAACAAGGGGTTCACACACTGTCTTGTATGTGTTCCCCATAATAATTCGTGTTGTGTTCTTTGGGAGACCTTCCAACTGACATGTCAAAGACTGTATCATTGTTTCAAAGAGGTTTTTCGCTTCAATGACAATGCGTAAAGCGTATCTGAGAGATATAGCACAAACGTGTTTTAGGTATTTGAAATCTGGTCGGTCAGTGTTGGTTAGGTTAGGTTCTTAAATTATGAATTTTAGTATTAATATTATTAAGTTTGTGAGCTCGTCTGAAAGTTTTATATTTTGTGTTAAGTTTATTGAATGTATCAATGTATTTTATATGAGTGAAAACTCACAACATTGCAAAATAGCAATAATACTTAATCAAACCAAAACAAAATCAGAACTAAATATATAGTACTGTATTCATCTATACTAATAGGCAAAGCTGAAGAGTTTGCTTGTTTGCTTGAACGCGCTAAGCTCAGGAACTACTGCAACTATTTGAAAAATTATTTCAGTAAGATAGCTCATTTATCGAGGAAGGCTATAAGCATATTATATGAAGTTCCAAAGAGAACGAGAGTTAAGCTCGCGGGAACGTAACCAAAATTGGTAACAAAAATAATAAAGCATTATCAAAAACACTACCTTATAAAGATGAAAAAATAATAATTTTGAAACCGAAATCAGAACGATCGCATCGCTTGTTTTTAAAAACTAGAAGAATCATCTTAAGACGAATCAACCAATGAAAGCCCAAGCAATTTGCGTGAGCGGTATTATGATAGCGATGACTCCAATGTACTGGCATTTTGTCTATGGCCTCAGTCCCAGAAAGAAATCTCAGATTTTTTCACTATCGATACTTAAATCGAGAATTATACCTTTATGCCACGGAGATTATACACAACGTGTACAATTCCGATGAAAACGAAATCTTCTAGCAAAAACACCCTCTTTTAATATTCATGCCGTAATAAAAGTGAATTGCTTTGGCCAATCGCGTTTAGTGCATAATCATGTCGCACTCAAACCAAATGTGTTAAACTTGATGTAAAATTCATATCGCTTTTTATGAGGCATATACTCGTAGGTGAAAAACAGAATATGAGATTAAAGGGGGAGGGTTTATATAATTTAGTAATAGATACAGAGAAAGTGATATTGAGATTTGTTTATTCTGATTATAGAGGGTACTTAGTTATGGGAATACGCATTATTTTGAATTAGTGTTACAAATATTAACTTTTAAAGAACTCTTGAAACGCTTGGTTGACGCCACCCGTGGCCAGAGGCTGGCTTGTATTTAGAACAACGGATAAGCATTGCCAAAACGTGGCAATGCTGCCAACCTTCTGGGTATTCGTCCGACGGATATCGATGCGGAGCGATTTATTGACGCCCTCTAATTTCCCCCCATTTTATCTTATTTTAGTTTTTATTACCGTTATAAGTTTTAAATATGCATTGTATACTTTTAATTTTAAAACATATAATAATTAGATACCATAAAATACTTTATAAACAACGTGACTTTTAAGTCTTTCAAAATCATTTAATGGACGATTCAATTATCGCAACGTCACATTAAAAAAATAAAATAGACCAGAGACTAATATAATATTATTATAGTCTCTGAATAGACTTATGTTTTTTCCAAAAAAGGTTTACCTCCAGGATACGGTCTTCTAATGCCTCTAACAGGGGTTGAAAGTAATTTTAATCTGTAATTTTTAAAGCGTTTGAAAATTTATATAGATATATCGTTTCCTGAGTACATAAGCAACGAACAAATAATACAATCACAATTTACCTTCTCCGCGATCAATCAATCTAAATATAATCCTGACGTCAAGTCGTTGAGGCAGTCAATCAAGCCATGTAAATGGATCAAAGGTTGGGCGTCGGTTGACAGCGCTCCAGTTCATGTTGTAGGGTCACTGTATGATGGAAAAACGCTTTGGTCAGTGTAGTGTTAAAGCTGGTCAGCGTGAATGGTCCTTTATTTTTAATAATGATTTTTCATTATGAATGGTGTTGTAGACTTGAGTGGGGAACTATGAACGTATATGTAAAGAGTTGAAGATTATTATCGTTACTCTTTGGAATAAATGTTTCACTACATTGGTAGTATATTTTTTTTAGTTTGGTGTCAAAAGATGGCGTTATTCAAAAAGTGACAAATGTTCAAATAGGTAATGCTCTTTCTTAATGTCCAAATAAGCAAATATGGTTGGAAAAAAGCTCTCATTAAAAGTCTGAAAGTTAGGTTGGTTGACCTCACATTGGACACCCGCTATACCCACCGTCGTCCGTATGTGATATACCCTCGAGGAACACGCACGCCCTATGTAGGGTCAACCTAATTCTTAAAGATAGCTTTTTTTCCAACCTTGTTTTGTTGGACACTATCTAAGAAAGAGCATTGTTTTAATATTTGTCATTAAGAAAGATTTTTTCCTTAAGAAGCCTTTTAAAAGTGACTTGTATCAAATACACTGTCGTGCCATAGTAGCATTGTAGTTTCTAAACGTCATACATTTCTACAGGCCACCAGTATCTCTTGCCATGGCACTATCGCCAGCACGCTATCCATTGCTGTCGCCGCACTACGCGCCCCTGCCACCGCCGCCGCAGACCCAGCAACCTACACAGCCAGACTCATCACACGATAACAATGACGACAACACACATACCGATAGTGACGGTGAGTTTAAGCAGTAGAATATTTTAAAGTGTGTACTAGCTTTAACCCGCGGCATCACCCACTTTAGAAAAAGCTTCACGAGAAACATTGTATCTATATGTCGTCAGCCATCTAGTTGGATCGGTTATTCAATGGGACGGCTAACTCTTTGATTTGACGTCGACATTCAATGAAATGACTTAAGGACAACTGGGCAAATCGTTGCCTAAGCCTCAACTAAATTTAAATCTTCTGCCTGATTTTACGCCAGCCAAACAAAAAGGGCTAGCTTACAATAAGCCAACTGGTTGAACGTTAAGCGATGGTAGTTTAATCAACTATTGGCCTAGGCATTTAATTAAATATTGGCGTTTGATTGGCGGGCTAACAGTCCCATTGAATGGCTGATTTGACTAGATGGCTGAGATATACAATACCTGGACTGAGTAAGTAATAATACAACGTTCGCTCGCACAACGCCATCTATTGGTTGCAGACAGTAAAACGTCATCTTAAGAGCCGAAGTACATCACCGTACCTAAACAGCGCCCTCTATTCTGGTTTAAACTAAAAATATGATTCGACGGGAACGCATTGCCGGGATTCACGGGAACCAAATTGGTCTCATCGTTCTAAATTAATGTGTACATATACATTTTGGCTATTCATTTAATTTGTTATAGAATACGGTAATTAGTGAGTAGGTATGAATGAATAGATCGGATATCGATACGTTTTTGTTTAAATTTTTCACACAAACTAACATAAATAGTTTAAAAACAATAGTTTTCTAATAAAAAGTTTCCCTCAGAGACGGCAATGATGCAGTGCCAATGGCAATGGTACATGCCAAAATGAGTTGTAGTGCTATGCACTACAACAGAATCTACGTTGTACGAACGGCTGTCTTGACACAGGTTCAAAGTCATTTTAATCTGATTTTAAGTGCTATTGAAAACTTATAGATACATAAACGTTTTCAATCATAATGCATAATAATATATAGATCGATATTTCTGTTAAAAATAAACCATCTCGTTAAGCATATTTAACTAAATAATCACGGTGTATTGAGAAAGCATGTTGTCTTTTATCATCATCATTCCGTACGACGTCCACTGCTGAACATGGGCCTCCCCCCGAGGGAGGGTTTTGCCATAGTGACCACGCTTGGCAGGCGGATTGGTGTACGCAGTATTAAGTTGTAATACACAGGGAAACGCTGCTGTCCGTCGTTCCCTGGTATACGCTTGTTAGATAATGTTATAACAATCGGGACCAACGGCTTAACGTGCTTCCCGAGGTACGGAAGGTAGCCACTTAACCAACCATGCCCGGAAAGAAATCTTAGAATTTACACAAAGATTTCTTGTACGGTGTGGGGATTGAACCCACAACCTCCTATACTCAAAGCGAGTCGTTTACATTATTTCTATTAATATTTGCAGATGACAGCATTGATGTTACTAATGAAGAAGATTCAACATCGTATTCTCCTCCCGCCGCTATCAACTACCCGCAAAACTACTCTTCGTACAGGTAACATTATATTTTTCTTTTAAATGTGTTTTTATTGGGACTAAACCCACCCAAATTCCCATCACTGCAACCCCTGTAAGCCAAGTTCAACAGTGGCACACACTTGAAATGGCAATGAGCACCGAGGCTCACCAAGTCACGGAAAAAAGTTTAACAGTCTTAGAATCCGCGACATTAAAAATTGACGTCTAGTTAATAAGTATGTAAAGGAACAGTTGGTTGTGTTTTTTATTAGAAAACGAACTTCTTTTTTGCCGGGTGAGGTGGCCGTGCAAACTTGTATTTCGCGATACAGGTTAGTTAAGATGTTAGCTGCTAGATGTCGCTGCTCGTCTTCTTATAGTTTGTGCGGCTACTGTAGATGCCGCTAAGTGAACGTATTTACTTATAAACAAGGCTAAATTGTGTTCCTAGAATATTATTAAGTTTTTATGATTCTTATAACAATATTTTATCACTTAATATGCCTGAAATACAAGATTACCTAGTTCATATAAGTATGTTATTTATTGTACTATATAAGTGACACTGTCTATCTTTATCACTTTGTAAATTGTTTATTATGTAGGTTTACTTGAATGTAAGCGATTGAACATCGATTCTGGGAATTAAAAAAAAAAACTTTGGAAAAAAATTACTAGCAGAGTTGTACAGTCTACTAGTATTCTTGATAACCCCTCGTGCTGAGCAAAAATGCTTATGATACGAGTGGGTTCACGACAGAAAAGAAAGGGGATCGAAACCTGTTAAAAATTTTGAAAACTTTTAATTAATTAATTGATGTGTTTCGTGAGCTTTATATTTTATTTTGAAATTAGATACATAAATAAAGTGAGATTATTTTATTTGTTTTACTGAGAATTAATTCATATATAGATATATGTTCATATTTCAGACCACTGGGAGTAGAGAGTGCAGCGGAATCAGCTGCTCGTTTATTGTTTATGGCTGTGAAGTGGGCTAAGAATTTACCTTCGTTTGCCAGCCTTGCGTTTAGAGATCAGGTATTTAAATCGCTTTATTTATAACAATTGCTATTCAAACTTTTATATTTTGGTAAATTTTATTAAGTTCAATTAATGATTATTGAGTAACAAATATAAGTTCAGAAAATAAGAACATGAAAAGGGGACAATAAAAAAAACTGCTTTTAAATTTTCCACAATTATTATTAAGCTAGCCTGCTTTATAATAATCTAAGAAAAGAATATCTTATAACATTGCCAAGGCCAGATTTAAGGGCCAGATGGATTGCCATCGAGGGCAACTGCCCCGGGACCTCCATAATAGAGGACTAGACAATAGAGATTTAGAATCTTTCAAATTCTGACGAGTAAACTCTACAACTTTTCTTTTATTGTTCTTTTCGGTGTTAAACTTTTACCTACAGTCCTTTGTAGGATCATGATTAATGTAATAGTTCTTAAATATTGTAATAACGGTTATTTATCTACCTATACTTGTTGACTTAAATAAGTCAATCAGTAAAATATCAGAATTCAAATCGTCTTGAAAAGTAGGTACAATACTTCAAATTTTCTACACATTTATAGGGAAACTAATTTGTGGCCAGGGGGCCTCTTCTCCTTTGTTGCCCCGGGCACTCCGCATTATAAATCCGGCTATGAACATTGCTATTTTATTGTTCAAGTCTAAGGATTGTAAGAACTACAATGTATGTTCTATAAATTCCAGGTCATCCTATTAGAAGAAGCATGGTCAGAGTTGTTTCTACTGAACGCGATACAATGGTGTCTGCCGCTAGACGCCGCCTGCGCAGCGCTGTTCGGAAGCGATCAAATTGATCAAGGTACGTTAATCTATAAATATATATAATCTATACAAATTAATTTTATTGTAGTGTCTGTTTACAATGGTAAAATAACTGAATTTTACTAAATGCATATGAAAGCACAAAGGAAATAACAAAAACACCAACTAAAACTAAATACAAATACAAATACAGGGTTATTTTTAAAGCACAAATACAACCTTTCAGGGAGTGTAAGTACTAATGATTATACACAACTATTACTATGGGACCAACCCTGAAATCGCGAAAGAAAATCAATCAGTTGTTCCATACATTTTGTCGAGGTATGGAACAGCAGATTTTTTTACCTCGCTTAGCTAGTGATCGCAGTACAGTCTTATAACACATAGGGAAACGCTGCTGCCCGTTCCTTGGTATACGATTCTTAAAGATGATGTCATAACAATCAGGACTAAAGGCTTAATGTGCTTTTCGAGGCACAGAGGATTATCGCTCAACCAATCCGGAAATAAATTTTAGAATTTACACAAAGATTCAATTCCCATTCGGGACAAGCGATCGCCAATCCGACTCCGAGACTTATAAGATTTCGATACTCTGATAAAGTTTTGTTTTTTTAATTAAAAATCTACTACTACACTTCAATATATTTTATGCATAATACTTACACTTATTTTTTTCCTCAGAAAATGGCATAGACTCAGCGACGTTACGTCGACTGCGCGAAGTATTAGCTCGATACAGAACCGTACTCGTGGACCCAGCAGAGTTCGCATGTATGAAAGCCATAGTGCTGTTTAAATCTGGTACGTATTAAATAATATTTTAGTACAGAAATAAATATGCTTTTACTAAAATAATGTCAAATATTAACTGAAACACAGTTCTATAGAAAGGGCCTCCTCCCGAGGGAGAGTTCTGCCATAGACACCACGCTTGGCAGGCGGGTTGAGCCACAGTATAATGTAACGCACAAGGAAATGCTTTTACCCGTTCCCTGATATACAGTTGTTATAGATGATGTTATAATAATCGGAACCAACGGCTTTTCGAGGCACGGAATGTATTACTAACCAAATCCAGAAAGAAAAATCTTAGAATTTACACAAAGATTACTTATCTGGCATCCGTATCGAATCCTCGACCACCGAGATTTAAAACGACAGTTGTATCGCTACGCCTCCAAGGTTGTTGCAAATAAGGAGCTAACGGAAAATATTATAAAAAAATAAAAAGTTGTTTATGACACATTCCGTCTTTGTTTTCGTATTAAACTCTAATCTTTTCAACATAGTTTCAAGCTACCGAATTGTTATCTTCAATTCTAGTCCCACTTATGATATGACGAATACCGTTGTATCCTTAAAATACACCCACCGTTTGTATTTTGGTTTCGGATAACATTTCCAAAAACACTATCTTGCATAAAATTGTAGTAGTGCAAGAGTCACTGATAAAATCTAGATAGCAGTATATTCAGAACCGTTAAATACTCATACTAAATTTATCTCTTCCACAGAAACCCGAGGTCTCAAAGACCCTCTCCAAATCGAGAACCTTCAAGACCAAGCCCAAGTGATGTTAATGACCCACGCGAGAACAGCCCACGGAACTGCCCCTGCAAGGTTTGGTAGACTATTACTTTTACTACCTTTGCTGCGGTCTGTAACTCCTCAGCAGTTGGAAAGAGAGTTCTTTTCTAAAACCATAGGGCAGACGCCTATGGAAAAAGTTTTGGCGGATATGTACAAGAATTGAGGATTTTGAGTATAGCAGACGGCGATGAAAAAGATGCCATATTAAAAAAAAACTTACTGTCTTTTGAAAAGCGAAAACTATGGTCTTCGCTTTTGGGGCATGCCTTATCCATAGAAAAGATTGCTATTACATGTATTGTTCTGGGTGTGCAACTATAGAACAATATACTATAGAAAACATGAAGATTGAGGTAACTCATCACCATTAAATCTAGATAAAAAAATAGTTATTTAACCCAAAGGACAGACTACCAAGTAAGATTGAGAAAATTGACAAAATATTGCCAAATATAAACAGGATTAAAAGTTAATAGAAACTGTTGAAACAAAAACTACAATAACCCGACAAATGAAAAATTTAATCTTTTGAAACCTAGGCTTACAAAGGTTTAGCAGATATAGGTAGGTACTCGTTTATCGAAATTTAAATGGCGGATTGAAGGTCGGTTGGTTCTCGGATTAAAAAAAGAGGAGGTTTTATAATTGCTACTCAAATAGTTGTACTTAAACTTTACTTACTGAAATAAAGTCAAATTTAACTTGTGATATTCTCATTTAATCAGATATATCTTAAAAGCACATTTGATCCTACAAATATCCAATTACCAGAATCATTGACATCTTTTATGGTCTTTAAAAATGTAGGTTTGTTCACGCTACAAACAAAAATGAAATTCTTGTCTAAAATTTAGGAGTTTCCTCTGAGACACTGAGATTTCGGTTTCTTGAGGAACATGCTTTTTTCTTCAATTTTCTAATGTCTTCTATGGAACTTAAAACTTAATTGCATAATATTATTAAAATGCATTTGTACCAATTTACAAAAAATGCGGTCGGCCGATGAAATTTTGCAGACTTATAGTTTTTATAGAAAAAGAGTGCAGAAAGCAAATATTTTCATTATTTATGATCGAATTTCAACCACTAGGCGACCACTATTTTATTAATTTGGCAAGTGCTAATAGTCAATAGTTGTAAATAGCTTAATTTGTAAATATTTGTGCAGTGTTGCTTATATTGGATAAATATAGAGGACGGTTACAATGTAAAGTTTTTGGTAACTTAAATACTTAGTATTAGATAATACTATGTGTAGTAATATTGTGATTCGAAATGTATGAATACTATTCATCTCCTCTTTAATATTGTTTGCTGGAATGACAAATAAGCATATAATTAATGCACCTTCGCTAGGTACTGACTGCCTATGAACGAACTCTAGTCATAACAATATTATCTGTTTCGAAAGTATGCAATGACAATGTTTCAGACTATATAAAATCTGCCACACGATGTTCTTAATTAAATTGTCTATCGTTTTTTACCTAAATCCACTATACCACTACAGGTTGATAAGGAAATTTTAAAACATTATAATACTTCTATTAAAACTGTAAATATGGCTATTATTGTACTTATTGAATAATTGTTATATAAACGAGTGGGATGGCCTCGGTTTGAATATTAAATGTTTTATATAAGTATTTTTAACTCTGCTATAATACTTTTATATTTGCATTATTAATTAATAATCTGTTATAATGTATAATAGTCACAACGCAAAAATGGTATTTGATTAAAGTTAATAATAAAGAATTTCACATTTTAATAATAAAAATTATAATATGAAATACTATTACAATAGCGGAGTAAATGGATCATTTGAATTTTAAAGTTTCACTTTTGGTCTGTAAAATGCTCCATTAATATTACCAAAAGTTTTAAGCTTACCTAAATAGATTATTTAATTTAAATTAATGTTTTAAATAAGTCACTATGTTTTAAGATTTGTACGATAGTAGATAATATTAATTAAAACTTAATAAACACTACTATATTAAATAATATTTACCTAAGCTATTTCTGCCGAATAAACTCTAGTCATACCTATCGTAATTATTGTTAAGTTTTATTAATAATATAATTAATTTAAGTTTTAAATAATTTTACTACATATAAAATAATATATTCTATTTACGACTTTTTTGTAAAGGTTTATGTAATTTTTTTTTTTTTTTTGCAAATTTATGTTCAATTTCTGTCTTAAATGTTATAAAGCAGACTATCCAAGTACATACTGTACTTTATTTCTATTTAATACTGATACAAATCGTAATCTTGTAAATTTATTTTAAATTATAGGCACGTAGTTAAAAAGAAAATAATTTATATTGGGCCAAAAATTACTTGTGATTTGTTTAAACTTTTTATTATCAATAAGACTAGTCCTAAACTTTCAAACATAAAAGGATAATTTTGCCATGATGATACCAAATTGTCTATTATAAATGTGAATTTAAATTAATCAAAAATACAAATGAGTGAGAAAGAGACAGAGAATTTAAAGGAGATAGCATTTTTAGCACTTAGTCCGCCATACATTGGCTGAGTTATTACTAAAAATATTTTTATCAAAGTCTTAGTAATATCGTTATCTGATTAGCCTCCAGTTAAATATATTTAACTATTTTCTAAATGCAAGTACCTTTTGGCCCGGTAGAAATCTTGTTACTGTAATTAATTACCTAAAATTATCTGTTATTAACCTACTTAGTTAATAAGTGTGTTATATACTAAAACTGCCAATTGTAATCTGTGTAGCTAAATTGTATCTATATTATGTAAAAATAAATGTGATTACAAAATTAGAATCTATTTATTTTTGTTTTATCGTCATCATCATATAACGTCCACTGCTGAACATGGGCCTCCTCCCGAGGGAGGGCATTGCCATAGTCACCATGCTTGGCAGGCGGGTTGGTGACCGCAGTATTATGTTGTAACACACAAGGTAACGCTGCTGCCCGTTCCTTGATATACGATTATTATAGATTATATTATAACAATCGGGACCAACGGCTTAACGTGCTTTCCGAGGCACTGAGGGTAGTCCCTCAACCAACCAGACCCAGAAAGAAATCTAAGAATTTACACAAAGATTTCTTGTCTGGTGTGGGAATCGGACCCACGACCTCCGAGGTTTAAAGCGAGCCAATTACCGCTACGCTACGGAGGTTGTCTTGTATTTTTGTTTACCACATCATATATTGTTTTTTTTTGGACAGCGTTTATGTAGTCTGTCACGAAGCTTTTGCTACTTCTCCATTTGAGCATAAAGGCGAGCAGGGCTCCAGCGTTATGAAATGGTTATAAACTACAAATTAAGCAACATGCGCAAGAGGGCGCCTCCTGTGGGATTTGGACCTCGGCTCAGGGCGGTCGCTGATAGAGGGATTGACGGATTATGACTTTTTTTTCCAAGGGAGTTTAGTACAACTGTCGCTCTATTACACTCTCGGACTTCAGTTCTATAAGGGTAATAAAAGGGTATAAAACTAAATTCCAACACAAGGCTGACAAGTCACAGGTGCGCTTCGACATTTTTAAAATAAATTCAAATCCGCGAAGCGCACCTATAAAAAATATTGATAGGTGAGTTTTGTGAATACGGGCAGGGGAGGTTCGCCCAGGTGCGATTCGTACGGGTGCGCTAAGCGGACTACCTCTAATCATATAATAATATAGGTACGCCGTACGAGTATAACGATAAAATTACTACATATGCACATATATACTACCTACTAGCCAATCGCGCGCGGTTTTAGCCGCGTAATTTTCGTATCCGTAGCAACTAATAGCATAATAAAATATAACCTTCCTCGATAAATGGGCTATCTAACAGTAAAAAAAAATTCAAATCGGGACAGGAGTTCCTGAGATTAGAGCGTCCAAGCAAACGAACTCACGTAAACATTTATTTATAAAGTTGCTCAATACGCCATCTATTGTATAATGTTTTAAACTCGCAAACGTTTAATTGTCTAGGTAATGGTGCTTCGTAAGAGTTCCTCACTAATACCACTAGATGGTGCTCATAAAACATAAAAGTAAAAAAAGTGTAAGTTATTAATTATCAAGTGTGACATAATTAGTTCAACTTGGAGTAATTATGATAATACTGTTATTATGGCTTCTATAATCAATTCAATCAATTCTCAACGCGCGCGGTTTCAACCGCGTAGTCCCCGTTCTTGTGGAAACTTACTCACAATAAAATAAAAACTCACCTACTCACAAGAAAAACCTCGACTAAGAACCGTTCTCAGTCTTCATCTTCCTACGAATCAGTTTTTACTTAGGTACCTCTCAAAAAAGTATTCTTAAATCATTAGGTATTATTTATAATTTACGTATAAAAGTGTTTTGATACAAATAAAAGGTTTAATATTATAAACATATTCGTTTTAAATCGAATAAAAAACGTTGATTTCAATGTGATTCCAGGAACTGAATTTGATTTGGAAGCAAAGTTAGCAAGCTGTTAGGAATGTTAATTGATTTTTGTTTTAATTTACCTTTAAGAAACCGGCAGGCAGGTAACTACCTACTTTCATAAAAATGCGGCGTGTTAATTTAGGAGATACCTAAATATAAAAAAATCAAACAACGTCACTTTGAAATAGATCTTACAAACTTTAACTCTTAATAATATGAGGTAGGTAGTAGGTAATAAAGATCTAAGTCGCTCGTTGCTTTAAAAAATAAAAAGTAACTTGGCCGGGCGGTGAAGTAAGTAAGTAGGTAGGTAGTTATCCTTTTGACGACAGCCAGTGGAATTCAAACTTTTTTTACCGCTGATTTGTTACCTTTGTTTGTTGACCGCTGATAACATTATTCGTTTCTACTACACAATCGTTGTTATTATAATTCTCCGTGACTAGCCGCCAGATTTGCCACATTACAAGCCAAAAAGAACCGTATAAGAGAAAAAATAAAGTCATTTATTTCTTGTACGTTCTATATTAACAATAAACAAGCTAAAAGGAAGTATGTGTATAAAGAAATAAAGTTGGTTATTGTTTGATAGTAAATAATCTATGGTTTTTCCTGAAGTCGAGTAGATAAATAATAATGACCCGTCGAGGGCTGTCGCATGTTGTTTTACCGGTTTAGTAATTATTTAACATTGATATGATATCTGGTAACCAAATGGATTGTCTCGACAGCTTTTAAATGGCAATATTTTTGAATACACTATATAATACTTTGGGTGATTAGTGTGATGGCTATCAGATTTTTTTGCGGACTGTATGTATGTATGTATGTTAACCAGGACATAAAGGCGAGCAGAGCTCCGCCTAGATAAATGGTTTAAACACTACAAACTAAGCAACCTGCGCAAGAGCCGGCAAGAGGGCGTCCCCTGTGGGACTTGGACCTCGGCTCAGGGCGGTCGCTGGCGCGGGGATTGAGGAATTCAGACTTTAGATTTTTTGGGGAATTATGTGCAACTGTCGCTCTGCTTTACTGATCGCGGGCCTCTCGGACTTCGGGGTCTTACTTAACTAATAGTCGGGGGGGGGGGGGGGGAGAACAAGTCTCGTTCGCGGGCGCACTTTTCTCCGGCGGGTCGGATAGAGTGGTCTCTGTATAGTGGTGTTAGTTGCTTGCAATCTCTGTGCTGTTAGTTGGTAGGTAAGCTGCGAGATAGCCTCCAGGCAGGCCCCTCTTTCCCTTTCTATCCTAATGTGCCCAGGGCCTCTAATAGGTGAAAGACGGTCCTGCCTCCAGGCGAAGATAATAGGTATTACTATAATATTACATAAAAGTGTATATATTTTGTTTTAAAGTGCCTGCATATAAAATACACATATGGCGATACTACGTTACTATATCAGGAGGCTAATCAAGTAATATTATTACTATGACTTCGATAAAAATGTCTTTATTAGGTACCTACTGTGGGGTACCTACTGTATCGTAACTCATTTCCTATGTTATTGTTACTATATTAATGAACTTACATTAATTTATTAAATTGCCATGTTAAAGTTTGCTGAGTAGCAAAGACATTTTTATAATTAATAGAATCAGGCGTTACTTTGCGGAAATCCATATTAATCTCATTTAAAAAAACAAAATATTTAGTGTTCATTCCGCTAAAAATGTGTCTATATGCTGTAATGCAATTTTTGCACCGCCCTCCCGCCCGCAAAAATTATGCACATGGAGGAAGGAAAAATAAAACGTGCAAAACTACAATCACCAGCCGAAGACCCATATGCTGTAATGCTACTTTAAAAAAAATAGTATTACAGCATATGGGTCTTCGGCTGGTGATTGTATTTTTGCACGTTTTTCACATTTTTAGCGGAATTAACACTAGATCTTTTGTCTTTTTAAATTAGATTAAATACATTTTTATTAACGTCATAGTATATAACGTGATAAGCCTCCAAGACCACTATCTGTGGTTACTGTGGTTGGGAATCTAATCCAGAACACCAGGACTCAGACAGAACTACCGCAACTACAGAGGCACATATGCGATCAAAATTTGCTAACCTACGTATAATCCTGTAGTAAGGTACAGGTATATAGGTACATAATCGAATTATATTCATTCACAAGTTAATCTATGTAACGGTAAATATAATGTTAATATACCACTAATAATCTTAACTACGCAAAACTTACGTTACAAAATAATAATAATATCTAGGGACAATGTCACACAGATCATCCTAGCCCCAAACTAAGCAAAGCTTGTACTATGGGTACCAGGCGACGATATACATACTTATATAGATAGATAAATACTTAAATACATAGAAAACATCCATGACTCAGAAACAAATATTCGTGCTCATCACACAAATATTTGCACTTACCGGGATTCGAACCCAGGACCACCAGCTTCGTAGGCAGGAGCACTACCAACTAGGCTACGGTGACCGTCAATAACAAAAAATGGACAGAATATGTAAGGTCTTTCATAATACATAATAATATATGCAATTTAGGTTTTTCGGCAGAACATGCAAGCCGTCTTATTGTTTGTACTTTTAACTAAATGTTTGTTGTAGAATATCTTGTGTGTTGGTTGTGCTGAATTTAATATATTTTCTAGGAGGAGAAAGTATTACGTAAAATACAATAAAAAAATGTGCCGTGTAACTTCCACTTAAAGTAGACCACCACATCTTCCTATGGGTATCGTAATAGGCGACAAAGGGACATACAGCCACCCATAACTTCCCATTGGTGACATCAGAGGCGAGTAAAGCAACTGATGAGTGGGCAGCAGCATTTAAGCGGCCGTAGCCCAATGGCTAGGGCGTCGGACTTGTGATCTTGAGGTTGCAGGTTCGAAACCCACCCATTGCACTACCGACGTGAACCCACTCGTAACACACGCATTTTAGCTTAGCACGAGGGGTTAACAAGAATACTAGTAGACTGGAAAACTCTGCTTGTATTGTTTTTATAAAAAAAAAAAAATCTCAAATCTACCTACCAGATGGTAGGTTTGAGCTGGTGGAGCTTTCCATGGGTTGTCGTAAGAGGTGTCTAATACCTCCTAATGGATGCAGCAGTATCTATCAACTCAAGGTTACTTAACATCTTACTGCGATCACAATCCACCTGCAATGCGACCCTTCAACGACCTTGCCAAGGTCTGTTAAGAGGAGGGCTATGTTCAGCAGTGGACGTAAACAGACTGATCAAGTACTTACAGTAATCAATTTTATTTTTAGATACAAGAAATAAAACTATTTTAATTATGTACCTTTATACCTGTACCTTACATTTTTAAATAAAGTGGTCATCCAAATTATGCTACCTGCACCTACCGGTGTCGGAGAGACACACCTCGCGCTTTTTTTTTCGAACGGACATTACGAAGTTAACCAGAGTGCTTTTGCTACTTTACCAGACAAAGGCGGCCAGAGATCCAGCCTCAATAAATGGTTGAAATAGTACAAACTAAACAACCTGCGCAAGAGTGCCCCCTGTGGACTTGGACCTCGGCTCAGGTGGTCGCTGGCGGGGACATCGCGCTTGTTTTATCTATGTATTTTATATTAGGCAATATCCCTTAATAGACAGTCTATTACGAGGAGGTCCATGTTCAGCAGTGGACGTCAACGGGCTGTTGAAGAACAGAAGAAGTAATTTTTTGTATAATTCACATAAACATTATAATTTTTGTGTAATTCATTTTGACGGTATATTGAAACATAATGAACCTAATCTTATTCTAATACATAAATCTGAAGAGTTTGTTTGATTTTTGTTTGTTTGCTACTGAACCGATTTGAATGAATCTTTCAGTTTTAAGTAGCCCATTTATCGAGAGGAAGGCTACAGGCTATATTTAATTATGCAGTTTCCACGGGAACGGCAGTTAAGCGGGTGAAACCGCGCATGGGAACTAGTATAAGATATAAATTAACTTACGCAGATAACCTTTCTTCTTTTTTATCTTTACTTACGAACGCTATATGTTGTCATACAATATCGTAGTTTAAGTTCTTCAACCACATAAGTCATTTTTAACAGTTTTGATATTTTGATGCCATATATGCTAGGAAATAGGTTGCATGTTGTTTCAGACAATCAGAAACACCAGCGTCTTATATAAACTTGTAAAACAAATTAAAATGTCGTCATGGTGTACAGACACCATGACGATAATATTTTAATTTGTCTTACTCATCTTCCTTCTTTCTAAACAGCCCCATTAACGATTTGTGGAAAATTCTTCTAAAACAATTCGACTACTTATTAACAATTCGCCTAAAAACTATTTAAATTCTGTAACAGATCGTAAGAGATAAAAACGGCGTGGGACGAAAAAGCGGATTAGCTTAGTTCTAATCTGATGTTAAATTTAATTGGTTGCATATTAGAAAATCAAAACTTTCTTGAGCAAATTTCAAAAGAACAACGTACAAATCAACAAAGTTTAAAATAACGATGGTCATTTGATCAAAAGTTCAGCTGACCAAAGTCTGTAATCTGGTGGTCACAAACCTAACCTAACCTATCCGAGTTGGGATGCCCCAAGTCACGAGCTAGCTTCGCTCGCTCTTGCATCCTAAATTCTCCTGATACTTTCGCCTTCGACATCGTTTTTACGACAAACGGTAGTACACTGCAACTTAGGATTTCAACTTCCAACTTTTAGATGACTTGTTATTACTCGTATTGTTTTAGACGACTTGTTAATAGTCGAATTGTTTTTAGTCGAATTGTTTTAGTGAATTGTTAATAGTCGAATTGTTTTTTAGTTGAATTGTTTTAGTCGAATTGTTTTAGACGAATTTTCCGTAGACGCCATTAACCTATGTTAAGAAGGAAGAAAGAAAATGCATTTATTTACGGCACATACAAGGAAATAAAACATAAAAATTGATTATTTCTACTACAGTTACATGCACCATAAATGGGCACTGGCTTCAGCATAAAGCTACATCAATAATCTAAATTAATCTAAAAGATTATTGTGGCCGCGCTGGTATTCTAGCCAGCCCCAGTTTTTGTAAATACTTATCATTTTCGATTTTGGTGCATTTCAACTAAACGACAAAGAGGATATCTATCGTCTAGGTTGTTTAGGAGAAATGGACCAAAACTTATTTCTTTTTAGAGGTTATATGCGAGGAATGCCTTGAAATTTCGAGCCAAATTATTGGGTTTACATGCTTTTGTTTGTTATTAAATTACCTAATATTTATATTTTTTTGTACCTTTGCAGGTATCGGTAATATATCGACAAGGTCCATAGCCAAAGAAAGACGATTAAGGAAAGGACGAGACTATTTATAATATGCCAACACGTTTGGCCTATTTTGGAATGCCTTTGATTAAAAGTAACAAATCATTTCGTTTATACTACGTCTAGATTTGTTGGAGTATCTTTACATATAAAAATGAATGTTTGTCTGTATGTCCTTTATAGAATCGAAAACGGCTGGACCGTTTTAAATGTTCTTTTTTGTATGTGTTTGGGTGGCAGGACTACGTCTGTCACAGCTAGTTTTTTATAAAAATGAAATTTTGTCTTTTTGACATAAATGTGGGCATGCACTTTGGTAATGGACGAATAATTATGCTTATTATTATTGACGGGCTCAGCAATAATAGAAAAAAGTAACTCTATTTGTATTTATCTAAATACGCACTAACTACCTAACTATTAAGAGTAAATTTAATAATTATATCAATAGATATTGGTTTCTTGAAACTCATTAGTAAAGTTCGTAAGCAAATTAAATAATAATAGATGAATTTTGTTTCAATGAGTCACGAGCTCGTTACACATTTAAATACAAAACGTAATTCTTCTAGAAACGTCACAATTTTAATGAACCATATCTTTCCATATGACCCGTTCCGCGATTTGTTTTTTTATCCGACGCGAATACGTATACAACCCATGCATTTAGAACTGAGATAATTGTTTTTATTTACTTATATTAGTGCTAATTTTTCAATCATCCGATATAAATACTGACAAATAAAGGAGTAAACTGTAATTTTGACAGGTTTTGTATGGTCATTTTGTCAAAATTGGATTTTATCGGGCCGATACAGACCTTACAGTGTTCGGCTGCATTTATTCGACAGCCCTAGCGTGGGATTTTCCCACATTTATTACACTTTGCTAGCTCTCGCAAAGAATCAATAATACTAACAAACAAACGACATAATTTCACTACAGAATACGTTCATATATAAACCCTATTACTAAGTAATAATGTTTATATTTATTCGTTAAACTTATTTGCAAGGTAAAATATACAAACGACTTATGCACACTGAAATAACATTCAATTATGAACTTAATTACTCAAGCATAATGTTTACATTCGCACTTGTTTTTTTTGGTATTCCAGTTTATAGTCAATCTCATGACTCAACGTTAGTTTATAAGGTAAACTAGTATGTTTCTTGAAGTCGGTTGACCTTAAGCCGGACAGATGTGATGCATGCTACAAGTTCACTTAATATCTATATCCATCCACTAGTAGGTAGGAGACTCATTGAGATAACGAATTTTATTATACCTAAATACGTTATTATGTATGATGCTATATTTCACAATATCTTATTGGTTACTCCTTACCATTTAACTTAACTATGACATCTCTGTGGTAACATTCGTAGCTTCCACTCTAAGGCCCTATTAATCTTTGGTTTACAATAAACTGCCTGATGCCCTCGTAGATAGATACATTCTGAGAGGATCGCGAATAGTCAAGAGCACTTGCACAAAACTCACCATACTACCGTTTCAGCGTCCTGAGCCGAGTTCCAAGCCCTACGGAGGGGCAGTTGCACAAACTCCCCATACTTCCACCTCCAACGCCAAATGCAGTTCCAAGTCCTAAGGGTAACGTCTTCTAGTTGCTGAGCTAACTGTTTTTAAACTATTTATTACTATTTTTGCCAGGGGGGAAATGCATTTACGCATTCCCACCGCCGCCGCTGCAGCGTAATCGCGCGCTGGCGGTGGGATATGTGGGACTCGCCCTCTCCATAGCGTGGTATGCTAAACTCATACCACGAGGAGAGGACCCTACACCACTAAAACCTCCCGGACACTCCTTCGATCCTCCGTTGGCGGGGGCCGGGTACACATGACCAATCCGGCCCCAAGCCCAGTGCCCTGCTTGCCTTATGAACAGGCAGCAGCGTAGATAACAACATTATCAAAACAGCGGTCAAAAGGTGACTATGGCCGATACCCGGGAAGGCCAATGTTCAGTTGCTGACCTTATTCGGGCTGATGTGGACTTATTGCTTTAGAAGAAGTGGTCTTAAATAAGGAATACAAATAAGTATAGCACATAACTAACTCAATTGTGTTGTTGCAATGACAATTGGACGTAGTTAAGGAGAAATAGCCCAATCCACAGTCACTTTTGAATGATGGGCTTTTGAAGTTTGACCTGTAAATATTCCTAACACAACGTAACTTTTTCATTGCTTCTTTATTTTAAAAGATTAGGCTTAACATACTCATAGAAATACGTTACTCAGAAACAATTGAAGCGCACGTACGTTCAGCAAATACCTTTTGTGTATTTTATATATTGTGGGTTGAGACGGAATAGCAAAAAAAACTGGTTTCCGTGTACATTTTCAAAATAGGGTTAATTTTCAATATATGATAGATTTCACTCTCAGGAGTACGGCACACTTGACTCACTATTCGCAAATGTGTTGATTGAATCATCTTAATCTTAATTTTGTTCAATTGACGTACCTATATTGACGTAGATATAATTTTCTAATGTCAGGTACATACTTTCCTATTACAAGCAGGAATATCCCAGCATTAAAATTCACTTAAGTGAAGAAACAAATGGTTTATAGAATTATTACAAAATGTTTTTTATTGAAGTATAAAGAACCATTTATAAGTGTAATGACGCACTGACTACGTCTAACCCGTTTATCAACTTATTTTCAAATAAATTGCTCGTCGTCGTAATCATCGTTGGTTTTGCCAATGTCACAGTTTTAAAATGTTAAAATACCAGCTATCCAATTCTAAAAATATCGGTTATAACAACAAAAATGTCAAGTTACGAAATGATATATTGGGTTTTTGTAAATTCGTAAAAAGAGTTGGAAATCAAAAAATAATAAAGACATTTTTTTTAGGGTTATAACAGTTTTTCTTGGCTTCAGCATAAATTGAATAATATTGCAATTCATAATATCTTGTAGGATTGATATTGGCAAAGGCTGCGTTGATTTCGAAAATACCCGAGAATGACTCTTTGCTTTCTTTCTGAGCCCTCTGCTAATTAGAAGGACAGGCAGAGAGCGAAAGAAGAAAAGAGTTGGAGAGCGAAAAGTATCACACCATTTTGATTAGTGTCATTGTTTTGTTGTAGAATAAAAAAATAATTTTATGACTTTCATACCTTCCTTGATTACCTTAGTTATCCGCTATTGGCTGTATTAATTTGAGTAGATGTTTTAGGAATAATAATAAAGATAGGTGTATTGAGACGAAAAACAAACAAATGTAAAATCACACAAACTTAGTTATAAGTTACACAAAGCCGAAACATACGTCTTGCAGGCGCTATAATTAGATAAATCAAAAATGGCGGGAGTTACCTTAATGACATACGCTACGTCCCCTTGCTCCTGTTGGCCGCTGAGTTGGCGAAAGAGCACGACGCGCTAGCTTCAACCGTTAGAAAGATACAAATGAAATCCGGTTGCGTGTACGCCTCGCAGGCGTAGATTAGGCTTCTAGGGTTAACGCAATCCATTAAGTGGTTAAAAAGTCAGTAAATTACAGTTCCCTATTATATATACAAAAGATGTAGTAGAAAAAATACATTGCTATATGATTGTATAACAAAATATATTTTAATATCACAGATAGCACAATAAAACAAGTGAATACAAATATACTCAAAACATTTTAATAACAATACTCAGTTTTAGTTTCTAATAATAAAAGCAAGACTTCAGCTTACATAATTCATATTTTAGCTGCCCTCATGAAATTAACATAAGACTATATTAGTAAGCTATAATTATTTTGACTGTTCTTAGAAAGACCATTACTAATTACATTTAAACAAATAGAAAGAACTTCAAAGTTTGTTTAATTTTATAAAATCCTTAGTAATAAAGACAAAAGTTTTTACTTTTTTGTTATTTATATGATAATTTTTTGGTACTATGGACAGAAGCCATAGTACCAAAATTTATCATATAAAATTCTCTCGGCTAGTCTAAATAGTTATAATATTTCTTATATGAAGGAAGCTGAGTCTGAATAACTTTTGGCTAGCCCCAACTCTGCTTTGCCATGTAATACATCTGTTCAGCGGCAATGGGATGGGCCGCTCTGTGAGCTGGCGCGGAATAATTTGTTACAAACGTGTTCGAGCTCTGCAGATCGTCCCCGTCTTTTAGCCGTTGCGGAATGGGGGCCAGGCTTGAGTACCTATGGTTTTTACTTTCCATCGCACGAACCTTGCCAAGTAGAATAGATTTAGAATAGTAGTATTTTATAAGTAAGTTTTATTTTAAATTTGCTACTTTTAGTTGTATATATGTAGTTGTGTGTGTAGAAAAAACTGAGTTTTACCCACAAGTTCGATATGCTTTTCTAAAGAAAAGCTAAAGGCTAAAGGCTAAAGCCAATAGTCACGAAAAATACATACAGATGTAATTTTAAAGAAATTACATAGACTAAGAATTATTCATAAATGGTTAATTTTTGTTGTAGAACTTTTAATATGACTAGGCGAGGTAATAAGAACAATAACATATGATGGAATTAAATTCGAGTTCCAATCGTTACATTTTTCTTAGAATGAAGCGTTCTTTCCTGTTTAGAATTGCTTAAGACAGACATTTAGACATACACATTTATAGATATACATATTATTGACATTTTTTTTTATAAATCTTTATAGTATTTAACGTTTTGTTTTGCTGACTAAACCTTCTTATAAGACACATACAATGACCAAATCTTTATATGTATAATTCTACTGTACGTGTGTATGTCACTGAGCTCCTCCTGGGCTGGACTAATTTGAATGACTTTCTTTGTATGCGTTTAGATTCACAAATCGTATATATTATATATTATCATGCAGGACAACGACTACTTATATAAAATGTAACAATATTACAAATAAATAATTTTAAACTATACAAATAACTACGATGTAAATATTGCATATTTTAGACATACATAATATATTTAATTACTTAAACACTCTAATTATTTTTTAAATACTCATATTTGACTCAGTAAAATCCTTCCATTTGTCCTCCAAATTCCCATGAGGGCAGTTAAAAAATTGTGGTTCAAACTATAAATATGTACATTATTTGACCTTTAATTTATAAGTGAAAAGTGTTTTATAATAAATTTGAGTAACAATTTGTATTATTAATTTTTAAAAGGAATCATAGCAACATGTCGTATTTCGCTTTCCTGAAAATATCATAAAATTGACTTGAGCGGTATTTTTTGGTCAGCAACGATATTATTGGGGCCTTTGTTTCTTGCTCACGTGGACATTTTTCATAAGCCTAAAGTACGGCATACAGTAAAGATATGAAATATATTGTTCTAGGTTTCCACTTCGATAAAAACGTGGTTTTAATAAACATTATAAAATTAATAAAGCAGGAATAATATAATATTACAAAGCCACAATTACCATATAAACAGGAAAACCTATGAATTAATATTTTCGTTATATAAATCCAATAAATATTTATTCGTTGCTTTGAAATAGGTACACTCTATACAACTTGTAACAAAAATAGCAACAATTTAATTAAATTCCTTACAGTTAAAAACGTAATCAGTAGAACGAAAGATGAAATTTAATATCTATGTATTACTAGGCTTTCCGGATTCCCGGGCTTATCCCGGGAATCCGTCCACTTGTCCATTTTTTATACGATAAAAGGTGGCCTTTATTCTTACTCAAGGTCAAATCTTTTCCAAATTACATTAAAAATCGTTCTTTAGTGGAAGTGACAGAACGATTACTTTTGAATTTAATGCATGTGTAGGTATTATACACACTAAGACCATTATATACAAATTATATCTTGCCACAAACCTATTAAAATCGTAATTAAACTCGCAGTTAGAGGTTATCATTATCACTATGGACTGGGTACATCCCTAGTGCTTAATTACATGATACTCAACACAATTTGTACACACGTCTATATATACTTATTACTAAAGGTATTTTCCATTTTCCTCGTAAGGAACGTATTTCATCATACATTTGTTTAGAATCGTATTTTTTATTCTTCTTCAAGGTAGGTACTAAGAGAGAATTATTAGGTGCTTCACCTAAGTAATTCTCTCTTTTAAAAGAATGGCACGGCGCAGTTTCATGTGACTATCAAAGGTTTGTCCTGTCAGTATAGCGATGGCTCTCTATAGTATCCACCAAAGACAATTGAGTTTGTTACCTTCTCTATGATTATGTATGTAAATGGCCGGTTTGCATTGAACTGTACAGCTCCTATGCGATTGCTGAACTCGGCGGTAGTCACAGCTGAAGCTGTAGTGCCTTCTTCAGTCACTTCTATCTCAGCTTTATGCACAATTTTTGACACATATAACGGTGTACGCGCCATGAACGGCAAAGTAGCTCTTTGCTGATCGAACAATCGTTTGATACCAAAACGATTCTTCAGAACTTCTGTGAGGTCCAAGTCAGATTCGATTTTGAATCGTGGAATATAGCAATCTACTTCGTCGTCTGAATATTCTTCTTTAGACAATCTCAGCTCTTCAAAGAAAGTATCTAAGTTCACATCCTTGAAGTTGGCAAACATGTCTTCCAAAGTGACTCCTGGGTTTGGCAGCATGATAATCATTGAAAGTCTGTTTTCAACGCCGTATGGCAATTCTATGACTCTGGCTTGAAGTTGCTTAATGTTGGAGAATGGGTATGTAAACCTGTTGTACATCATGTTGACTTCTCCCATTTTTTTCCCGTTGCTATCGTAGAACGGCATTTTATCTGTTGATGACGAGTTGAATGGTACAGTCCACTGCGCCTTAAAATACACAGCGCTGGACAAAATCATCTGAGAGTTCTCAAAGTAACCTGGCTCAGCAATCTTCGGAATTCTGCCTTGAGTTACATTTGAGATGAAATTGTTCAATATAGCTGATGACTCTTCAGCTTTACTGAAGTTTAAACTTATCATTTGAGTTTCATAATCTCTAGCGTTTTCTTGAAATTCTTTTAAAGGTAGCCTATTCTGATCAACAAATAAAGCATTTACTTTTGCCAATTTTACTGTAGTTGTATTTACATGGAGCCATTGTGAGATATTTTTGAAGTCATTTTTCGTGGCTTGATTGTTTCTATAAGATAATCTTAGTACGCTGTTTATTTCATCTCGAGTTTCCCCTGATGCTCCTTCAGCGATGACAGCTAGTACACTCCATACAGTGATAGGTGACATGATAAAGTTTTGTTTATCTTGTAACGTCTTTGAGGTATGAAATAATACTTCTATTGAAAAGTTACCTATCTTCTCTGCTAACCGGCTGTGTAGCTTAGTGTTGTTGGTTGGATTTTCAGGTAATTGTCCATAGCACAATGTCACTAACCACGGAACAACGAACAGCACTAATTTCATCATTTTGATGTGTAAAAACTGTCTTTCACTCACTTTATATAACAATTATCGTAGGTATAACCTACTATAACAAAGTATTTATTTATTTCAATACAATTTAATGGCACGATTACGTTTTTTGCGTGTTATTTCAGAGCGCGGAGACGCGTCCGAAGCGTGCGCTCATTCGAGGAAAACTAATAACCAGTTTATATTTGTCTCGTACTTATAGTAGCTACATATATCTGTGTAATTCGAAGGTACCTATAGTTTTTATGCCAGTAAATTGACCGGAACCCCTGGATACGCATAAGGAATTTTGAATGGGTGTTTGGAAATCGAAATTAACTTGTATATTTAACTAAATGTTTAGTATCTGTGTAATATCTTGTGTGTTGTGCTGAATTAAAATGTATTTTCTTTCTTTTTTTCTGACTTAGTAGGATGAGTCAGTTAGAATATTTTTATTTTAAGATATTTTTGTCGGCGTTATTGCAGTATTTAGATATATATTACGGTTAAAGTGGACCTTACATACGTATAAAATAGTATGTAGGTAGGTTAGGTACGACCTACTTCACTAGGTACTAAGTATAAAACAATCGCTTGCCGCTGTCTGTCCGTCCCTATGTATGCTTAGATCTTATAGGTAACTACGCAACATATTTTGATGCGGGTTTTTTTAATAGATAGAGTGATTCAAGAGGAAGATTTATAATGTATGATACATCAGCATTGCACCCGTGTGAAGCCGGGCGGGTCTCTAGTACTAGGTACTATAAGTTAGTAAGTAGGTCGTACCTAACCTACTTAGGTAGGTAGGTACTTTACATACACTTACTTTAACAATCTATATTTAGTTAATAAATCATTATGTTTGTAGGTACATATAATACTAATATTAAATGGCTTACATTTTTAAAGAAAATACCTGATATAAGATAACACCAACCTCTGTAGCGTTTAATGAGCGGTTTAATTCTCGCCTCACAACTTAGAGGTCGAGGATTCCCGCTTCGGACAAACGGACGTAGCCAAGTTACGGGAAACCTTGTCAATAAAGGAATCAGCCATGTAAATCAGCTATATTGTTCTCAAGTTAGGGCGTGACCTATTCTTTAGTGGTTACAGTGAGTTGCTTCTGAGACTCGATTCGTTATGAGTTTCTATTACCACCTGTGGCAATACACTATTCTTTGTTGTACTCCAAAAAAACATACAAATGGTTATAAATTATGTACCTACAATTGGCCATAAGGCCTATGGCTAGCTGCTATTTCTTACAGACATCCTTCGGATAAACAGGAATAGGTAGATAGAGGTGTAAAAATTTAGCCCAAAACAGAAGGCAATTATTGGATGACCCAAATAAAGTTATTCTGAGCCTGGGTGCGCTGTGTGTCTGTAAATCATCACAGTATAAAACAAATACTCTAATTAATAACGAATACATCAACACTACATAGTATAAAACAAAGTCGCTTTCTCTGTCCCTATATCCCTATGTATGCTTAAATTTTTAAAACTACGCAACGGATTTTGATGCGGTTTTTTTTTAATAGATTCAAGAGGAAGGTTTATATGTATAATACATCAGCATTGCGCCCGTGCGAAGCAGGGGCGGGTCGCTAGTAATAGATAAAGCTGAAGAGTTTGTTTGTTTGAACGCGCTAATCTTAGCAACTAGGTACTGGTCCGATTTGAAAAAATATTACAGTGTTAAATAGCCCATTTATCGAGGAAGGCTATAAGTTATACTTTATTATAAAGTTTCTATGGAAACGGGAGTTACGCGGGTGAAACCGCGCGCGGACAGCTAGTCTATTATATACTAATATTATAAAGAGGACAGATTTTATTGTTTGTTTGTATTGAATAGGCTCTGAAACTACAGGACCGATTTGAAAAATTCTTTGACCGTTTGAAAGCTACACTATCTCCGGATGATATAGGGTATATTTAATTGTGAAGTTCCCACGGGAACGGGAGGTACGCGGGTGATGTGTTTATAAGTAAGCCTTATCATCTTAATGGGATCACCAATCCGCGTGCCAAGTGTGATGATTATGGCAATATCCCTTAAGGACCCTGGTTTGCCAAGGTTTGTAGGGAGGATGCCCATGTTCAACAGTGGACGTAAACAATAGTAATAATAAAACGTTTATTTCAAGTAACAAATGACTTATATTTGTTAGTAAAACTTAATCTATGTAAGTATGATAATATGATTCGGTTTGACATTAAATAAAAATTCAATATCAGCATCTGACCGTATAACGTCCACTGCTGAACATGGGCCTCCTCCCGAGGGAGGGTATTTGCCATAGTCACCACGCTTGGCAGGCGGGTTGATGACCGCAGTATTATGTTGTACCACACAAGGAACCGCCGCTGCCCGTTCCTTGTTATACGATTATTATTGATGATGTTATAATAATCGGGACCAACGGCTTAACGTGCTTTCCGAGGCACGAAGGGTAGTTCCTCAACCAAACAGACCCTTACAGACAGAAATAATAATGATTTCACTCTAATTACAACATTCCGTGAGAAACATAACTTGCAGTAGTTCATGTACGGATATTCTATTCTGCTTGGTGCTTCCTATCATTGCTATAATACCTACTGTTATGATAACTTCGCACTCTGCTCATCGGAGATAGATACACACCTTTTGCGCATCAATACATAATATAAAAAGAAGTCGCTCCCCGCTGTCTGTTTGTACCTATGTAGGTATGCTTTAATCTTTAGAACTGCGCAACAGATTGTTAATGTGTTTTTAATCGATAGAGTGACTCAAGAGGAAGGTTTATATGTTTAACAGCGTTGCAACCGAGCGAAGCCGGGGCGGGTCGCTAGTTGTGGTATAAAAACAGTCTATTTTTGCATGAGCGTACATCCCCGACGCGCTAAAAAAGCGAGGTAGCCCCAACAGCACTCTATTCGTCCATTGTCTAACGAATAGGAACAATAAAAAACCGGCCAAGTGCGAGTCGGACTCGCGCATGAAGGGTTCCGTATCAGTTACAAGTGCGTACCTATTTTTGATATCAGAATAAAAAGCTTATGTTTATGAAATGAAATGTTATTTTTAATTTTTATATTCGAGTTGATTGTTAAAAATTTTGAGTTTCAATTCTATGTATGGGAAACCCCCAAAATTTATTGTTTTTTTCTATTTTTGTGTGAAAATCTTAATGCGGTTCACAAAATACATCTACTTACCAAGTTTCAACATTATAGTTTCGGAAAAAGTGGCTGTGACATACGGACGGACAGACAGACGGACAGACAGACATGACGAATCCATAGGGGTCCCTATTTTTGCCATTTGGCTACGGAACCCTAAAAACTCAATTTGGTTTCGTCATTCTTAAGTTTTGAGCGTACAAACATCTTATTGATTTATAATTAGATTAAATTTCCGTTCGCAACCTCCGTAGCGTAGCGATATTTGGTTCGCTTTAAATCTCCGAGGTCGTGGGTTCGAACCCCACGCCGCACAAGAAATCTTTGTGTAAATTCTAAGATTTCTTTCGGGGTCTGGTTGGTTGAGGGACTAGCTTCCGTGCCTCGGAAAGCACGTTAAGCCGTTCGTCCCGATTGTTATAACATCATCTATAACAATCGGATACTAGGGAACGGGCAACAGCGTTTCCTTGTGTGTTACAACATAATACTGCAGTCACCAACCCGCCGACTATAGCAAAAACCCTCCCTCGGGAGGAGGCCCATATTCAGCAGTGGACGTTGTACGGGCTGATGATGATGATGAATCTGGAATTCCTTACGGGCATTAGGTATTGCATACGTGAGTTGGACAAAGTCACGTATGCCTTTTTTTCTACCGAAACATTTGCAAACAGGAAAGCAAAACAAATTAAATTAGGTTACGCATTTGCTTTTCCCCACATTATACATACATATTACCTATATCAAGTTAATTTTATATTATTTATTCGCTATGTTATTAATCTACTTTTTTAAGTTTTTTTTTAATATATGCCTATTTGAATTTTATTATCTTTTTGTGAATTACTTAATACTTTGATATCATTTGTTTCTTTATTTTATTTTTAATAACTTGGTAGTAGTATTGATTTTTATTATTATTTTGATAGACAATTGGCATGCGTGCCGTCATAACTGGGGTTCGCCAGTATACCAGCGCTGCCGCAATAATCTTTTAGGTTTTAGAGGTAGCATTATGCAGAACCCATTTACTTATATAATTGGTATGTATTTATTTGTCATTGTACCTATAATGTGCCGTAAATAAATGAATTTTCTTTATGTCTTTCTATATTTCCAGAATATCCATACAAATTCTGAGATTGTTTCGTAAAGTTGCCGAAAACTGATATCGCAGTAAAGCTTTGATATTTCACATAAGATGGATAAAAACTGGTTTTCAGTTTTCCTTATAAGAGGCCACAAACACGACGTGTATTATTAAAATTATTCTAAAGTAACCGGCTATCACATAAAAACTAATATTGTTTAATAAGATAACTGCAGTGAAACCAGTGAACTCTAATAAAAATGATGAGAACAGTGTTATTAATAGTAACAGTGACAATAATCTATGGACAGGAATCGGATCAAGATCATTCAAATAATACAATGCTCTTAGCCGGAAAGATAGGTAACTTTTCTATTGAATTGTTGTTCCACACTTCGAAAACCTTAGATGATACACAAAATATAGTTATGTCGCCAGTAACTGTATGGGACGCGCTAGCCGCACTTTCCACAGGCGCAAGCGGCATCGCCAAAAAAGTTATAAGGCAGGCTTTGAGACTAACCAAAAAACATGACGCTGATTCAAAAAGTGACTTTGAATACTTGAGTGGACTGTTTAAAGTAAACTCGATGACATCACAAGTGAATAGTATATTAGTTGACAAAAATGCATCCATTTTACAAGATTTTACAGACAGTGCCAAAGCGTTTGGAGTTCATGTATTGAGTGTACCGTTTAGTGAAGACGTTACATTTGTAACGAATGCAATGAATACAGCCGTCACAACTGCCACCCATGGAAGAATACAAAAGATTGTGGAGCCGAGCTACTTCAAAGACGCAAAAATGATTCTTGCAAGCGCCGTAACTTTTAAAGGACAGTGGACAGTGCCATTCAACTCAAGTTTGACAAGTAAAATGATTTTTTATGATAGCTACGGCAGACAAACTGGCGAAGTCAATATGATGCTCAAAAAACATGCTTATCCTTTCTACGATATCGATGAACTGCGAGCAAAAGTCATAGAATTGTCTTATGGTCGAGAAAACGAATATTCTATGATAATCATGCTACCTCGTACAGGAGTTACCATAGAAGACATGGTTCAGAATTTAAATAAAGAGACTCTAACTACGATCTTCGCGAAGCTACAACTATCGAAGGAAGAATATTATGATGAAGAAGTTATTTGTTATATACCTCGTTTCAAAATGGAGTCTAATTTAGATCTAACAGCTGTAATGAAACGTTTAGGCCTGTATAAATTGTTTGATGATAAAATTAATTTTCCGTATATTTCACGTACAAATATAAACGTCTCGAAAGTAGCACATAGAATCGACATTGAAGTGACAGAGGATGGTATTACAGAATATACTACACCAAGCCCGGTGGAGTTCATCAACCTTCGATCAACATCAGAATTTAAAGCGAATAGGCCGTTTGTATACATGATTGTAAACAAGGTCACTGGTGGAATAGATAACACGATTGTTTTGAGTGGATACTATAGACAGCCATCGTTGTATTAATCGATTTCAGAGCTTTTCAGAACATATACAAGTCTAAGTATTCAATATAAGTTTGTATAACTGAAGTTATTTCAATGTTTTGAACTCTTTATGGAAAAGATTACCTTATACTATATTTCAAAATTGAGATTAATAAATTCAACCACCGGCAGTATTCGAACCTGCATCTTTGGGTAAGGCCCTCAATGCCTTAACCAATTATTAATCTCTTTGTAACACGTCTCTAAGGGTAGTGCCAGTCTCCAAAGTTACATTTGGTATTAAATATTAAACGATGACACCGCCCGTTTTTCACATTATTTAAATGTTTTGAACTCTTTATGGAAAAACTGGTACTACCGTCCGAAGCAGGGCTCGAATCCTGCCGGTGGTCGAATTTTATTAATCTCAATTTTGAAATATAACTGAAGTTTTCAAAAACTGTATTTTTTGAAATAGATACATTGTTGTAATTATACGAGTATTTACAACGATGTTTGTTAATACTCGTATTGATGGTGTTAGCTTTAGTTCTCTGTCGAATATCCATATAATCACTTTAAAACCCTATATAATATAATTCAAATACAATCAATAATTTTAAATCAGTTGATAAACGGAGAATAATAAATGATTGAAAATTATATCTTTGTTTTATATATAACTAGCTTCCCGCGCGCGGTTTTACCCGCGTAGCTCCCGTTCCCGTGGAAACTTCATAATTAAATATGACCTATATGTTATCCGGGGATAGTGTAGCTTTCCAACGGTGAAAGAATTTTTCAAATCGGTCCCGATGTTTCGGAGCCTATTCAATACAATCAAACAATCAAATCTTTCCTATTTGTAATATTAGTGTAGATACTTATGTTCTTATCTATTAGAAATTTTGCTTTGATGTGTTTCTAAAAAATATTTTATTTAAAACATACAGTTTATATACAAAACATGAAAATATTTATCTTAAATAACGAAACAACATTTAAAGCTACTATATGATCGTAGGTACTATTTACAATATTCGTGGCACATACAAAAAAAAATTTCGAGTGGGAATCGAACCCAGATCACTAGGTCTCATAAGCGAGTATCGTAATCACTGCGCCACCAGTGCAGGTATGGAGAAATCTTCGGGGGGCCGGATTGCTCATCGTACCCGGCCCCCGCCAACGGCGGATCGAAGGAGTGTCCGGGAGGTTTTAGTGGTGTAGGGTCCTCTCCTCGTGGAATCAGTTTAGCATACCACGCTATGGAGAGGGCGAGTCCACCGCCAGCGCGCGAATACGCTGCAGCGGCGGTGGGTATGCGAAAAGGCAAAGCCAGCCGGACAAAAAAAAAAAAGGTATGGAGAAATCTAGTTGAAGATATTTCTTAATTTAATAACGTGCGTAAATTCTAGGTATTCTTTAATGGGGGCTTTTCCGTTTCGTCTTACTATTTACCTACCGGTTTTCCTTAAGAGTAATCACTTGTTCATTGTGTAAATTGTAGTAGTATATTTACGAATGTTAGGTAGGTGCTTCATGCTGTTCATTACATTCCTCATGTAGGTACCTACTTGGTTTATTCCGCCTTAATTCACGTAAGGGGAATTGGGAATAAGGAAAAGTACTAATATTAATATGACATCGTCATCAGCCCGTATAACGTCCACTGCTGAATATGGGCCTCCTCCCAAGCAGGGTTTTGTCATAGTCACCATACAAGGAAACGCTGCTGCCCGTTCATTTATATACGATTATTATAACAATCGGGACCAACGGCTTAACGTGCTTTCCGAAGTACGGAGTGTAGTCCTTCAACCAACCAGACTTGGAAATAAATCTAAGAATTTACACTAAGATTTTCTGTCCGGCGTGGGGATCAAACCCACGACCTCCGAGATTTAAAGCGAGCCAAATACCGCTAAGCTACGGAGGTTGTCGTTGGCGTTATTTGTTTCTACGTTATCGATTTCTTGTTATGTGTGTTAACTATCGTTACGTTTTATTTGTTAATGGATTCAATTGTTATGTGGTCTAACAAAGGCCTCTGATTTGTACGTCATAGTTACATATTACATGTATTCAAACAACGCGATTCTCAATTTTGCACACTCTTCTTTGTCTATTACCACAATTGTTAGATATTATTTCTTATTACTTCCTAGACCCTCCTAGACACTACAGAATTCATAAACACACAAGCTACTCAACACACTAACAATTATAAATTTACAGATATTACATTATATAATCCGCGGAGTAGGGCACTGGTGACCTGTAATACAGGTTTTCCCAAACCTAAATCAGGCACCAGTCTCTCACAAATCTGGTTACATTTTAAACCACCAAAATGTTTAAATGTGATAATTGCCTATTAGCAAATGTAAACTATTTTTTTGATGAGATAAATAAATGCATATTCTATTCTATTCTATTCTATAGTTTCGGTTCCAATAGTATACGATCATTCAATATTGGGTTGGTACTGAATTAATAACGTAATCGACCGCAAGACTTTCCCCATCTCGTTGGGTCCTTCCAGTTCACGAGTTATTAATCTGATCGATTTCCTATTAAGACCATGATACACTAGAGAATTGATTTAATGATGACGTAAAAAATTATAAAGAATTTTAAACACCCGATGACGATAGCCGAAACTTGTTAGTTTAGTATGTAAGTACCTATATGGTCCTAATATAATAAGCTAAATAAGCACCAGTCATTTTCCTTATAAACGCCTGATTATGTACTTGAATTATTAAATTATGGGGATTGGGGCAATAATTTGAATTTGAATAATTTGGCAAGTATTGGCACCAATTGGTGCCAATATTAGTTATCAGTCAGAATCAGAAAAGTTGATGTTTGTTCAAACTTTGGTAAGTTAAGTTTTGGACTATTGCTGATAGCTTTGGGGCCACGCTTAATAAGGTGACAAAAGATTACTTGGGTCCATAGGTGAGGTTCCAGGGGAGTAGCAGTTGCCCTCCTCCCTTTGTTAACCAGGCGGAGCATATGGACTTGTTTCCCCATAACCAGGTAAAAAAAATATTTGTGTAAAATGCAAGATGTTTTTCTTTTTTGGTTGAGAGTACCTACCTATATTATTATCCTTTTTGCCTCGGAAAGCACGTTAAATTGTTATAAAATCACGTATAGCAGTTATATACCACGGAACGAGTAGCAGCGTTATCCTTTGTGTTATTTCATAATACTGCGGTCATCAACCCGTCTGTCAGCGTGGTGACTATGGTAAAAACTTCCGCTGCGATTATTAAACGTTGTGCCTAACGTCATAGACCATATTGTATAGTCATGTTGTTTACAAAGCTACTGTGACGGTATAATGATTTCGTAGTAACTTCACAATAAGAGAACGATGAAGTAATTAATAGCATCATCACATCACATGTGTCATGTAAACTGAGTGTCTCAGTACTTACAGTTTTGTTATGAGTGTCAACTTTCTATGACCGCATAATTAATGCGTTGTGACCGCAGTGCTATTGGTGACATCACGGATCGTGTTCATTTAAGAGACCCCCCACACTAGCGTCTTTCGAGCGTCATCGTCGTGCCAGCGTCTGCGGCTACGCGGGGAAGGGACAACCTCCGTAGCTTCAAATCTGGGTTCGATCCCCACGCCAGACAGGAAATCTTTGTGTAAATTCCGAAAAGATTTATTTCCGGGTCTGAAAAGCACGTTAAGCCGTTGGTCCCGATTGATATAACATCTATAAAATTCGTTTCCTCTATCTATAACTCAGCAGCGTTTCCTTGTGTGTTGCTTCATAATACTGCGGTCACCAACTGGCGTGCCAAGCGTGGTGACTATGGCAAAAATCTTCCCTCGGGAGGAGGCCTATGTTCAGCAGTGGATGATGATGATGATAATTGCGTGGGCAAGCTAGTTATTCATAAATTATTGTAAATTAATTATTAAGAATAGGTATAATTTATATTTGATCCGAGTTAAATGGCATTGTGTCATATAAAAGTGAATAACATATTATTTCTAGAATAAATTAATTTAATATTATGTAGATTGTTTTCCTATTTATTTATCACTATTTTCGATTATAGGAGGCAATAGGTATATGTATTATTATAAATATATCAATGACGACGCAGACTGTGGCGTCATATATATAATTATAATACAAGTCTTAACATATAAATGACTAATAAAAAAAAGTTTAACTGGGTGTTAGACCTTATTATCTAGACCTTAAGAAGCATAATAATGGATGTAGATACTATTTTACTTCAGAAGCATTACATTTGGTAGTAAGTTAGAGTTGCCATAAATATTTCGGCGCTGACCAGGACAATGGTCCGGGGGAGCGGGGAGCAGGGGCGGGGGTATTACAGTTACCTCACAACTTCACTTACGTACTTACTTATAGAAACAACATTTTACATACATCATTATACAAGAACAACAAAAATAAATTTAAGAGAATTACTTACCTAATAAGGAAAATCACCCGCTCCACATAGGCATAGGTATTGCAAAGCAGGGTTTTCTTTTATTTTTTGGTTAGCGTGCCCACCGGGACAACCTTCGTAGCGTAGCGGTATTTGGCTCGCTTTACATCTCGGAGGTCGTGGGTTCGATCCCCACACCGGACAAGAAAGCTTTGTGTAAATTCTAAGATTTGTTTGCGGGTCTGGCCGGTTGTGGGTCTATCCTCCGTGCCTCGGAGAACACGTTAAGCCGTTGGTCCCGATTGTGATAACACGCGAACTAGGGAATGGGCAGCAGTGTATTACCCTGTGTATTACAACATAACACTGCGGTCATCAATCCGCCTGTCAAGCGTGGTGACTATGGCAAGAACATGAGCTTCATCATAGCCCTTCCTCGGGAGAAGCCCCATGTTCAGCAGTGGACGTTATACGGGCTGGATAGTGACATTAATAAAACCATAAGGAATAAATGAAACAAAGGTGTTTATAATTTCTTAATTTATTCAACATTTTCAATATCAACAATACTGTCTTTACCTTCAACATGCTCCCTTTGGGCTTCGACTAGAATTCTTCCAACGGCTTTAATTAATCTAACTTTAAATCTAGAGACTTCGGTATTGTCGTCAAAGTCCAAAGTCTTGATGTCTCGTTCTAAATGATAGTTTATAGTATTCCATAGCATCTCTCGAGCTTTGAGTAGAGGAAATACTTGGCTGGAAATAAAAATAAGTAAATTTATTAACATAAATGGTGAAAGTTTATTATGGTTTATATAAAATACTGAAAATGCAAAAACCATTAACACATTAAAAAAAAAACCGCATATTAAAAAACTTATCAAACCATAGAGCAAACCGTAAAGGGCGCGAAACGAAAATTAAAAAGAAAATTAAGAAAAAACAAATGAAGAGAGAGGCGTCCGTCCCGACTGCGTGCAACTTTTTGTATATTTCAACTAATTAGATAATAATATGTACTACCGGCAATAAACCTATTATATATAGTCCAATATTTTCTTCCACCTGGGCCTTAACAAATACAAATAATAAGAATTGAAGTGTCTATTGAGATGTGTAGTTTATTTTTATTTTATTTAAAAACTTTAGCACTAAGAAAGTACATGGCGGACTTAAAGCCAGAGGCATTTTCTCCCAGTCAACCATAGGGTGGTGCAGAGATAGCGTGGTAGTTCGCGAATCCTTCAATTGAAGTACTTCAGTTGGAATCAATCTATATCTCTTTTGTTCAGTACAGATATATATTTATTTCAATAGTTTATTTATTTATTTTAAAACTTTTGCACAACACTGTACAGAGGCGGACTTAATGCCAAAGGTATTCTCTACCAGTAGACCTTAGGGTGATGCAGAGAAAACATGGTAGGTGCACTTTGTATATGATAGGTAACCTTAATATCATGGAAAATATCATACTAACTAATAATATATTTTACTTCCTTAAATATCAATAAATAAAATACACGAATACTTCTATTGACAAACTACTAAATATTGAATACATAAATAAGTAAATACAAATACATACTTACATAATAAATACAAATAAGACTAATGAGATTCTGCCGAAGATTTAGTTATAGTTCAGTTTAGTCCATTTAGTTCAGTGTTAAAATCACAGAACAGAAACATGTTTTGTGGTTAAAATACTTATATTCAATACAAGCGGCCCGCCCTGGCTTCGCACGGGTGGACTTTTGTAGCCTAAGTATAGTGTTACTCAGGGATAATGTAGCATTGTGTGAGGGTGAAAGAATTATCGAAATCCATTTAGTAGTTTTTGAGTTAATTCGAAATAAATATACGAAAATATAAAAAAAAATACAAAATTTCCTCTTTATAATGCTTTAAAATTAAAGCGATAATTTTAATTAAAAATAAGTCTATTCTTCCATTCCGTTATAAGTTCATTGCAAGAATACTTCGATGATCGTTTGAAGGACATGCGAAAACTGATTCAAATGAATCTAGTTTATGAACTGAACTAGTGAAGTAAATGAGTGATATAGTTCATCATCATTATCAGCCTGTATAACGTCCACTGCTGAACATGGGCCTCCTCCCGAGGGAGGGTATTTGCCATAGACACCATGCTTGGCTAGCGGGTTGGTGACCGCAGTAAGCTAAGCCGCCGGTCCCGATTGTATAACTTCTTCTTTAACTATCGTAAATCAGGGAACGGGCAGCAGCATATCCTTGTGTTACAACATAATACTGCGGTCTCCAACCCGCCTGCCAAGCGAGGTGACTATGGCAACTTGTTCAACAGTAGACTTTGTACGGGCTGGTGATGATGATGATGATGAAAGTTAGTTAATTACCTGGAATGAATGTGGAAATTCAGTCTATGTTTTGGTAGAGTAAGCACTGTGGTATCGGCCTCAGTCTGAAACAATAAAAAATATTGTTATACATGTGAACACTTGTCGTGTGGGTCCCGGCTCAGTATAGCCACGCCACTACCTATGGGTGTCGTAAAAAGCAGCTGATAAATGGGAAGCAGCATCTATCGGCAAGATTAGTAAACATTTTACTGCGATCGGCAACCCGTGTGCCAAGCGTGGCGATAATGGAAATATCCCTCAATCCCTCGTTACAACCTTGGCTTGCCAAGGTCTGTAAAGAGGTCAGGACCATGTTCAACAGTTGACGTTATACGGGCGATGATGAGCCCATCGGAACTGGTCATAAGGGAGCGTTCAAGTATAACGTAACGCAATTTTTGATGATTTTTGACCCCCCCCCCCCTTGTAACGCACCGTAACGTTTTTCTGGACCCCCCTTCCCCTCTCTAAACGTTACGTAACACTCAAGTGATCATTTTTACCCTAAAGTCGTACAAAATTATGTTATAGTTTTTACACTTGGTATAGTTTTAATCTACTAAATAAAACAAGATAATTTTAATTCGCAACACCTACATATTTTGTTTATTTTTATAAATTTTTGCCTTTTAATTTTTTTTTGTTTTGTTTTGGGTGTTTTAATTTCTTAATTTTTTGAAACAATGTTACGTAATGTCTTGTAAGAAAGACCTCCTCCTGCCCCTGTAACGCATCGTAACGAGACCCCCTCCCCCCCCAAATTGCGTTACGTAATACTTGAACGCTCCCTTAGTAAGAGCCCGGGCCGAAGCCACCGTTGAAGAGGCCTCTGGGCCTCTTCAATGTTCACTTCGGCCCCATGAATGCTCATTACGTTATACAGCATATAACGTCCACTGCTGAACATGGGCATGTGTTACGAGTGGGTTCTCGTCGGTAGTTCAATGGGTGGGGATCAAACCGGCTAACACAAGATCACAAGTCCGACGCCCCCTAGACATTGGGCTTCGGCCGCTTATATTTTTTATCACAGTAATCCTTACTTATATTATAAACTCGAAAGTTGGTATGTGTGGATGGATGTTTGTTACTCTTTCACGCAAAAACTACTTCACGGATTTAACTGAAAGTTGTCACCGGGATAGTTTATGATCTGGATTAACATATAGGCTAATAAACATCACGCTCCGACCCACTGGAGTAGAGTAACGCGGGTAAAACCGTAGCTAGTACCATTATTATTATGATTAAATATAAACCACAATGACTGCAACAAACTAACCATTTTATTTCAATCTCATTTTGCGGAAAAACACAAGATTTCCCGACTTTTCAATATAAATCCTATTGTTTCGTCAAAACTATTGTGTGATGGAACAAAAACCCACGACGGACATAATATTCCCAAGCTAAGTGTTGTAAATAATTAAAAACTAATTACTAATTAGATTAAGTACTCATTAATTTTTTGTGTCTTATTTATTAATTGCACGAAAGCAGATTTAGCTCTGAACTCATAAAGTCCCGGTATAAAGTTTAAGTGCCTTGGGATCAGAAACGAATTTAAATGGAGAAAGATTAGGAGGAGTAAGAAAGACTTATGTTTTAACTTCCCTTCACAGTAGAAGGAACTGGGTGACAGTAACATAGGAAATAAAAAAATAAAACATGAGTAGTGTTAAGATATAATTTAGAACTAGAAAAGTTAGTTGTAAAGCATTACTGTTGTTTCATCATCAGCCCGTACAACGTCCACTGCTGAACATGGGCCTCCACCCGAGGGAGGGTTCACAAAAAAAAAAGGCGGATTGGTGTCCGCAGTATTATTTTGTAATACACAGGGAAACGCTGCTGCCCGTTCCCTAGTATACGCTTGTTAAGGATGATGTTATAACAATGGGGACCAACGGCTTAAAGTGCCTTCCGAGGCACGGAGGGTAGTCCCTCAACCAACCAGACCCGGAAAGAAATCTTAGAATTTACACAAAGATTTCTTGTCCGGCGTCGGGATCGAACCTGTTGCTTGTACCCATGAAAACCTTTTGTGGAAGTTGTTGGTTCCATTCGTGTCTCGGAGAACACGTTAAATTTCCAATCCACGTTTATGCCCGGTGAAGGCTCAAGAATTAAAAACCTCGTGGCAAACTAGACGTGGCCATTGAATTTCTATCAGTGCATAAGTCAGAAATACATATTAACTTTTCAGGAGATAAAACTATATTTTTATATGTTTACATAGACACCACATAATACCAGTCTACTTTTTGCATTATTTTACAAGTTTTTATAGAAGAATGTGTATTTTAATTAAATGTATTTATTAACCATGGTGATGAACTTCAATGAAAAAAACAACAGGCCAAGTGCGAGTCGTACTCGCGCAAACAGGACTCCGTAGGTAGGCACTTTAAATCTGTTGTTGATATCGAGCAAAATATTCAAGAAAAGGGTTTGTTGTATGGGAGCCCCCCTTAAATATTTATACATACATACGTATAATCACGCCTTTCTCCCATGGGGGTAGGCAGAAACTACAGAACGCCACCTGCTACGATCCTTACACACTCCCTTTGACTCGTCCACGTTCATACATTCTGAAGAACATCACCTATGAGGTCAGTGAATGTCCTTTTAGGGCGTCCCTCCCGGCGTTTCCACTCACATCTGCCTTGTAAATACCTTTTGTTACTCGCCTTTCATTCATCCTTTCCACATGACCAAACCAGGTTAAATATTTATATTATTTTATTTTTAGTATTTGTTGTTATAGCGGCAACAGAAACATATCATTTGTGAAAATTTTAACTGTCTAGCTATCGCGGTTCTAGAGATACAGCCTGGTAACAGACACACATACAGACAGCGAAATCTTAATAATAGATTCCCGTTTTTACCCTTCGAGTACGGAAACCTAAACATAATCGTACCTAATTATTTCTCCTCGTGTCATTTCTATGACTACATAAAATAACCTTTAACATTGCGGTTTTCCTTGTTAATGTCTTTGTTTTTTTTATTATCTATCTATACTAACACAATAAAGAGGAAATACTTGTTTGTTTATTTGCATTGATTAAGCTCCTGAACTACTGGACTGATTTCAGACATTATTTCACCATTAGAAAGTTACATTATCCAGGATTAACATACTTTTCCCCATGGGCCTCCTCATAAACAACCTTGTCGCCAGGGTCGTTGAGGGATATTGCCATAATCACCACGCTCGGCAGGCGGATTGGTGATCGCAGTAACATGGAAAGTATTTTTGAGCCGATAGAATCTGCTACCCTTACATTCAAATTCTAAATTCATTTATTCCGTAAAAATGGTTACATTTGTTTGGAATCGCCATATTTTTTCCCCTACCATGCAGTGTGTGACGTGGCTACTACTGAGAAACACTGCAAAAAACTCAGTAGAACCCTCTTTTTTAAAAATAATAACAAATCACAATTTTATTAACCTAATAACAATATACTTTATTTTACATTGAGATTAGAACGATTTCATCCCAAGCATTTTTGTCACAAAGATACATCAGAAATTTGTATACATCAGCCCGGCTAGCATAGGCAGCGCAACTCGAGTCTACTCTACAGAGGCCGACCAATCACATTGCAGAAACGCACTATCACGTGACACTTTCTGCCATGTGATTAGTCGGCCTCCGTAGAGTAGACTCGAGTCGCGCTACCTAGCTATGCTAGCCGGGCTGGTGTATGTCCCTTAGTTACCTTTTACGACACCCATTGGAAGATAAGGGATGGTCTATTCTAAGCCGGAAACCACAACCTTATTAGGTATTGTCACTTAAGCAGTATTACAGTATGACTGACGATTTATTAGGCATGTAGGCTAAAAAATATATTAAGTCCGTCAGTTAGATTACTTAAAAATATTGGACACGTATTTTTTTATTTATCAAATCAACAACAATTGACAAAGATACAGAGCAACAACAAACTATAAAGTTCAGGAGAGAGGGGCTTGTCACTACTAGGTAAAATTGTACTTAGAAGTGATGTCACACGAAATTGCAACGCGCTTTAACTTCGTCATTTTTGTTGGAGGAACCAAAAAAAAATACGTGTCCAATATTTTTTGGTAATCTAACTGACGGACTAAATACATTTTTTTATTGTTCATGCCTATTATGAAGTTCCCATGGGAACAGGAGATACGCGTGTAAATCCGAAAGGGAAGCTAGTCGTATTTAGTTAGTTAATAGGTAATACCTAACTGTCATTGTGTTGTTAGTTTAATTGCACATCAATTCGATTTTAATTGTAGTTCAGTCGTTAATTACCGGACAACTAATTATTGTAATCTTAATTATGATTGAGAGACCGCTGCTGGGTTATCTTCTATTGTAATAATGGTTTAATTTGTTTGTCTATACTTCGTTACTAATCTATGATCATCATCATTATCATCAGCCCGTATAACGACCACTGCTGAAGATTGGCTCATGATGACTTCTCCTGAGGGTGGGTTTTTGCCATAGTGACCACGCTTGGCGGGTTGGTCTTGTGCCCGGTGAAGTAGCAAAAGCCTGGTTGCCCTACGTGTTTCCATTCGAAAAAAAAGGCGAGTTGGTCCCGTACCAGTTGGTGGTTCGTTGGAGTTTTGTCCAACTATCGCTCTTACATAATCCAGTGGGAATCTCGTATCAAAGTCAATAGGAGATACCCTAGCCCAATAGCTAGGGGTGTCGGACTTGTGACCTTGTAGTCGCCGGATCGATCCCCACTACCGTGAACCCACTCGTAACACAATCATTTTAGCTTAGCACGAGGGTTTAACAAGAATACTAGTAGACTGCAAAACTCTACTAGTAAACTTAAAAAAAAAAGTTTTAGAAATCCGTGAAAATACTCACATTATACTCAATGTCTCCCCTACAGAACAGGATAGCTGTATGTGGGGATACCACGGATGTTTTATACACGACTAGAGCTCGGCGTTCACTTGAATGGTGCCCGCCGAAGTAAGTCAACAAGTGACTTTTGTTTGATCGCTTAGTTAGTTTGTGGTTAACACTCTCGCTTCCTATGTGGGCACGGTCGCCGGTGCTAAAAGAAAGTAGAAAAAATAAATTATAATCAGCTTTTATAACTGCTTTAACCTGCGGTGTGACTAACGTGTGTGTATATAAACTTTCATCCACTATTTCAAGCCCTTAAAGCTTTCTAATAATCGTCATCATCATCAGCCTGTAGTCCACTGCTGAACATAGGCCTATATGTATTTGCTATAGTCACCACGCTTGGCAAGCGGGTTAGTGACCGCAGTATTATGTTGAACCACACAAGGAAACGCTGCTGCCCGTTCCTTGATATAAGATTATTATAGATGATGTTATAACAATCGGGACCAACGGCTTAACGTGCTTTCCGAGGCACGGAGGGTAGTCCCTCAACCATCCAGACCCGGAAAGAAATCTAAGAATTAACACAAAGATTTCTTGTCCGGTGTGGGAATCGAACCCACGACCTTCGAGATTTAAAGCGAGCCAAATACCGCTACGCTACGGAGGTTGTATTTGTGAGTGTTAAGGTTATATTTTAAGGTAAAGTTTCCACGGGAACGGGATGTTTGCGGGTGGAACTGCGCGGTAGTCCACTATAAATACCTAGTCTTAACATCGACCACTGTCGCCATCTTCCCCTTAGTGCTGACTCTCCGGCGCGTGACCAGCAGACTGTCGGACCCCGACAGCAACACACCCGACAGCAGCTCTTCGATATCCGAGAAGCGGTTCAACTCATCAGCTTCAGTAGATGGGAGTATCATACCGGTTTTGAGAAGTTGTTCTAAGTGGAGAGTTGTTAGGGCTGAAATAAAATTAAAAGTATAGTATACTAGATGCACTCCGCGGTTTTACTTGCGTCACTCTGCTCCGGTGAATCGGAGCGTGATGACGTGATGTTTTGTAGCCTATATGTTAATCCAGCGCATAACCTATCCCGGTGAAAGATTTCAGCCAATTCCGTTCAATAGTTTTGACGTGAAAGAGTAAGAAACATCCATCCATCCATCCATACTTACAAACTTTTGCGTTTATTATATTACTAGCGACCCGCCCCGGCTCCGCACGGGTACAATGCTGATGTATTATACATATAATAACTTCCTCTTGAATTCCTCTATCTATTAAAAACAAACCGCATCAAAATCCGTTGCGTAGTTTTAAAGATTCAAGCATACATAGGGATAAAGGGACAGAGAAAGCGACTTTGTTTTATATTATGTAGTGATTTTTATTTTATATTTTTATTAGGTTTTATTAGTAGGATTGGTAGGTAGATAAGTAGGGTGGAAAATTCCCAACTGAGGACGAATACTTTCTTTTAACCACATAAAAATAATAGGCATGAAGGCTTAAAAAATCTATTTAGTCCGTCAGTTATCTATCAGCTCAATGTTACCTATCATCTTACTGAGATTACCAATCCGTCTGCCCAGCGTGGTGATTATTACAACATTCATCAACAACCCTGGCTTGCCAAGGTCTTTTAAAGAGGATGTCCATATTCAGCAGTGGCTGTAAACGGGCTGTGTAAAAAAAATAGACAGCAGATACAGAGGTTGTCTTGTAGTTTTAGTATACTTCATCATCTGTGGTGTTGAAGGGGGTTCGAAATTAAAGGACGCACTCACTATCGAGACACATACTCTTTAATGTTTCTTCTAATCTGTTCTTACAATAGTTGCCTTAGTTTATATACATAACTAACACATGCTCACATGCTAAATAACTTATCATATACTTATCTATCATATATCTAATGGTATGTGATGGACGTGACACACACCGCACATCATCAGCCCGTATAACGTCCACTGCTGAACATGGGTTTTTACCGTAGTCACCACGATAGGCGGGCGGGTAAGTGACCGCATTACTAAGTTGTATCACACAAGGAAACACTGCTGCCCGTACCTTGGTATACGATTGTTATAGATGATGTTATAAAAACCGGGACCAACAGCTTAACGTAATTTCCTAGACACAGGGGGTAGTCCTTCAGCCAAGGTTGATGTTGTTTAAGAGCGTTGTCGGACGTCAACGACAACTTCTTATTTAATATCAACTTTTTGTGATAATTTTTATGCCGAATAACAAATAATAAAGATTTTCGTACCCATGACCTCCAAGATTTTAAAGCAAGCCGAATACGGCTACGCCGCAGAGGTTGATTATTATGTTGGTTGTTTATTATACTCACATCTGATCAAAGCCAGTCTGTCCCCCCTCAAGCCATGTCTATCACAGTAAGCGTCGGACCCGCTTCGTCCCGCCTCTTGCCATGACGACTCGAAGTCATGCTGAATGCCGTACAGAGCAGCGTGGTCGGACGTCGAACTGTACTTGCTTTTGATTTGGCGTATTTCTGTAATAAAAACATAACAGATATTATTATTATGTACTTAAAACATAAAACCGATATATGTCAGAAAAAAAAGATATGTTTCGGCTAAATTGAAGAAGAAAAAAAACACAAAGAATTCTTGTCTGGAGCGGGAATCAAACCTACGACCTCTGAGATTTAAGAGGAAAGACTTGTACCACTCCGCCACGGCTGTAGTCATACAGTATTATTATTTAAAAAAAAAGATTACTAGCAGAGTTTTTGCACACTACTAGTATTCTTGTGAACCTCTCGTGCTAAGCTAAAATGATTTTATTGCAAGTGTGCTCACGAAGGGTAAGAATAGAACCGGCGACCATATGGTCGTAGGTCCAACGCCCATGGCATTGTGCTACGGCTGCTTCGTAATATTGTTTTAATACACTAGTTTCCGCCGGCGTTATCACCTGCGTAGGTCCCGTTTCAGTAAGAATTTCATTATTAAGTATTACCTATGTTACTCCTGGATAAAGAAGCTTATTAATGGTGAAAGGGATTTTTGCAATCGGTCCAGTACGCCGACACCCAGCACGTTGCCGACCATGGCGGGGTGCAGCCTACTGTGACCCCAAGATAGTGACCCTACACACTGTCATACAACATCGTTATACATTACCGTCTCTCCTCTCCGGCGCGTTAACGAACAGCTCGGTGTTGCTGGCACAGTGCGCCGCCATGTTGCCGACACCCAGCACGTTGCCGACCACGGCGGAGTGCAGCAAACTGCGACCCACGCCGGGCGGCACGCCTAGCGAGGACAGTAGCGAGCCCACACGGGTTAGGTTCTCTTCGGGGGTTAGGGCACCTGAAAAAAAATATTCACGTCATTTTGTGGTACCACCGGACCTTCAGTTAGAAGACCCGGCGAAACAAACTCAGTGGGGTTTTCTACTGCCGGTTTCAGCGAGACGATCCGACGAAACATACTCAGATAAGCATGTCCAAACCAGTGTACTAATAAATCCGTATCGCGGTGGACTTCACAAACAGTACATCAAGACTCCGACTGAGTTCGATTCCCGGGTGGAAATCAAACCCAGCAGGTCTCAGAAGCAATTTCTATAACGACTGAGCCACCGATATAACATGGCTAAAAGTAAACTCATAACCAGGAGTAAAAATAAGTAGTTTTAAAGTATATACGTAGAATTTATTATGGATATCTATATATATAAAAATGAATCCCTATTTCCCTTGGTCACGGCATCACGCGTGAACGGTTCGATCGACACCGTTAATTCTTTTTTTATGTGATTTTTATTGTCAGGAGGACGTTCTTATGAAAGGAAAAATTAAGAGAATTGAGGGCTAAATTACAAAAAAAAAAATAGAATATTAAACCACCATATTCAATTTTCTAATGTGCCCTTAACGCTTGGGACATTATAAACTTTTTTAATGTAACCTTATGGCGTTTGACGTAACATTGACAGGTGCTGCAAATAATGTCAAAGATGATTAAATAAAATAATATGATCGGAGTTAAGGCGGAAACATATTGTTAAAACGCGACGCGACCTAACGACACGCAACGCGTGTTGATTCTAATCAAATGTATTGTTTTATATATTAAGTACTGTCGTACTTAATATATAAATAAAAATATATTTTTGTGTAATTTACATGATAATTGTAATAAATTAAAATTAAATAATAGGTTATTTTGAATATACAACTAGTAAGTAGCTAATTTAAAATATAACTAACATAATGACATACTAATATTCTAAATAAATTCTACTTGGCAAGGTTCCCAGAATGCTGCCAGCATTACTAGCAATAGCAATCCTTTCCTGCAGCTGCAGGCAAATATCAGCATTCGGGGAACGTACCACACTAAAGAGGGCGAGGCTGGGCTGCGAGGTTTTTATGAATTAATTTGGATCCCGGTTCCTCGGTCTCAACGTTTCAACGCCAAAAGGCACAAACACATAACAACTTTACATACGTACGTATAAACTCAAACTAATGTTTCACTTACCTGTTTGTGTATAAAGTTATATGTTCTTTATAACTTTACTACACATTATTTATTCAACATTGATCCAAATTATTGAAATAAAAAGCATATATTATGTATAAAAAAAAAACAAAAAAAATCACCCAACGTACATTATTAATACATTCATTTTATTACTTAAATAAAAAGATTACTAGCAGAGTTTAGCAGTCTACTAGTATTCTTGTTAACCCTTCGTGGTAAACTAAAATGCTTGTCTGGATCGAACAAGCGGCCACAAGATGCCTTAGCCATTGGTCTATGACCGCTTTAACAAGGTTCAAGAAGTTAAAAACATACATACCTAAATCTATAAGATCTCTTACAGCGAACTGGATTGCTTCGTTACTGGGCGGTTCAGGCAGTTGGGACAAGAAACTGACGATGCTTTCATTGGGAGCGTAAGATTTACAGTCCAACACCGTTTGTTCGAGAGGTATCCTGTAAAGATTTAATATATTTTTTTAGTAATAGATTACTAGCAGAGTTTTTGTACACTTATAATATTCTTGTTAACCCCTCGTGCTAAGCTAAAATGCTTGTTACGAGTGGGTATACGTCGGTAGTGCAATGGGTGGGAATCGAACCGGCGACCACAAGGATCACATGTCCAACGCCTACAGCCATTGGGCTACGGCTGCTTCAAAAGAAAAGTTTCAAGTTATTAATATTTTAATAGAGCACATCGTGAATAAGTACTTATACCGCTAAGCCACGAATGGTGTCATTTGTCTGTTTATAGTTATTACGAAAACATTCGTAGCGTAGAGGTGTTTGGCTAGCTTTTAATCTCGGAGGGTTCAATCCCCTCGGCGGACCGGAAATCTTTGTGTGTTATTTCAAAGATTTCTTTCCGGGTCTGGATAGTTGAGGGGCTACCCTCCGTGCCTTGGAAAGCACGTTAAGCCGTTGGTCCCGATTGTTATAACATCATCTATAATAATAGTTATTCAAAGAACGGTTGTGTGGTACAACATAATACTGCGGTCACCAATCCGCCTGCCAAACGAGGTGACCATGGCAAATACCCTCCCCCGGTAGGAGGCCCATGTTCAGCATCGGACGTTATATCGGGCTGATAATGAATGATGGTAGTAATTATACCTACCTTAGGATTTCAGGAGTAGTATGCATGGCGAAATCCGATTCCTTTTCTTTAGTGTACATTTTGTAGCAATGACCTGTAAAATCAAGTATCAAGTATCAATATCAGTATATTCGTTGTAAAAATGTTAGTAACATTTTTTACAATGTGTTAAAAGGTGTTTTAAAATGGGCATGAAGACTTAAAAAAAATATTTAGTCCGGCAGTTAGACTACCAAAAAAATATTGGACACGTTTTGTTCCCAAATTGAATTAAATTGTCAACCTCCGTAGCGTAGCGGTATTTGGCTCGCATTTATGATGATGATGATGAATTGAATTGAATCCTTGGTTTATTACCTGGTTTCATTCTACCAGCTCGTCCGGCTCTCTGTTTAGCACCTGCTAATGAAACCCACACTGTTTCCAAGCTAGATGTACCTGTAATATTTAAACAATACAAAACAAATAATCCAAAAACCCGTAGGTAAACAAAGACTTGTAGTGGTCCACGTGAGGCGAGGTTCGCGATGCGTTCTCAGCTTTAGAAATTGATACACATACAATTAATTGATACTTTAATTGCTGTAGTATACATTTAACCGATACTAGTTCCAAAAATGTCTCGCATGTCTGCTTTGCTAATTGGGCTACTTATGTCTTACTTAGTTGCTATGTAATAAAACCGAGAGAGGGCACTGGTGACCTGTAATACAGGCATTCTACCTACATCAGGCACCAGTCTCTCACAAAGTTTTCTTATTTACCAATTTAACATAATTATAATTGTAAACCAATTGTAAAACTTTGTGAAAGAAAATAAATATACTTTATTATTATACTATTTCAATAAAACTGAACGTAACCGTCGAAGCCATATTTTTTTTTATTTTTATTAAAACTGATTATTTTCAATAAAAATAAATTACATTATTGCAATGAGCTACCTTAATCTTAAATTCAAAATATTATACTGTAGTCTGTTATAGTGAGCAGCACTATATTGCAGTGGTCCCGACGTGGATCTCGCTCCAACATTTATCCCGCACAAAGTATCTTTTTAAAATATTTTTAACTTGTTTGGGGTATCGTACAATCCGACACGTTACATACGCCGCTAGCCGTTTATATTAACGGCGGATTTATTGGGTGTTAAAAAAAAAACATAAACCTAAACGTGTTCAACGCGGCTGTTTACTCGCAGCATTTCGGCTAGCCGTGTTGAAAAACGTATTGCTTTTCATTCAGCCACATTCAACCTGGCTAATTATTGAACCGCCGCATTTCAAAAACGGTCTTATTTGAAAACGGCTAGCCGTATGTAATGCGGCGGATTATACGATCTGGCTGCGACATATCTACAAGTATGAAGAGATTTTTTGAAATGGGAACAGTAGTTGAGATTATCGCGTTCAAACAAACGAACTTTTCAGCTTTATATATTTTAATATTCTAGCTAGCTAGCACAAACATAAATTTTGTGATTAGAGAAAATATTTAAAATCTTGACCGGGGATGATTTATTTAAATCGATTCAACAGTTTCGGAGATTAGCCCGTACAAACAGTCAGAGAAACAAAAACAAAAAAAATCTGGATATGTTCTATTTTAGAAATAAAATCATCCCCCTGACTCGGTTTATTGCGTATATATACAGAGATTCGACTTCTACAGTTTTATTAGATGTATAAAGATATAGATAATACAAACCTGTTCCTTCTCTAATTCTATTCTCCTTGTGAGCTCCTGTATCTATAACGTGTACTACATCTGGTATAGTTATAGATGTTTCCGCTACGTTTGTCGCTAGTACTATTTTTCGTATCCCAGGTGGCGGAGTCGCGAACATTTTTGTTTGGTCAGCGGTTGATAACCTGAAAAATTTATCATCATCACCGGAGCCGTAAACAGCCTTCTCTGCGCCCTGTGCGAGCTTCTATAACTGTGACTTTCTGTTCTGTGACCCTTTTTTAGGGTTCCGTAGCCAAATGGCAAAAAACGGAACCCTTATAGATTCGTCATGTCTGTCTGTCTGTCTGTCTGTCTGTCTGTCTGTCCGTCCGTATGTCACAGCCACTTTTTTCCGAAACTATAAGAACTATAATGTTGAAACTTGGCAAGTAGATGTATGTTGTGAACCGCATTAAGATTTTCACACAAAAATAGAAAAAAAAAACAATAAATTTTGGGGTTCCCCATACAAAGAACTGAAACTCAAAAATTTTTTTTTCATCGAACCCATACCTGTGGGGTATCTATGAATAGGTCTTCAAAAATGATGTTGAGGTTTCTAATGTAATTTTTTTCTAAACTGAATAGTTTGCGCGAGGGACACTTCCAAAGTGGTAAAATGTGTGTCCCCCCCCCTGTAACTTCTAAAATAAGAGAATGATAAATCTAAAAATAATATATGATGTACATTACCATGCAAACTTCCACCGAAAATTGGTTTGAACGAGATATTGTAAGTAGTTTTTTTTTAATACGTCAAAAATCGTAAACCGCAATTTAGCTTGCATTCAATCAACTCGAATATACAAATATAAAATAACATTTCATTTCATAAACATACGCTTTTTTATTTATTCTTGATATCAAAAATAGGTACGCACTTGTAACTGAAACGGAACCCTTCGTGAGCGAGTCCGACTCGCACTTGGCCGGTTTTTTTAGATAGGCATATTGGTGATTTCCCCTAATTTTTATGAGCAATTAGGACCAAACTGAAAAAACTAATAGTCCCGCCTGGTCTAGCCATTCTTGCGCCCCCCAGAGTCTACACCCTGTGCCTGGGCACCGGTGGCACCGCCCTATTTACGGCACTGATTATCTTCAGCCCGTATAACGTCTATTGCTGAACATGGACCTCCTCCCGAGGGAGGGTATTTGCCGTAGTCACCACGCTTGGCAAGTGGATTGGTGACCGCACTATCATATTATAATACACAAGGCAATGTTGCTGCCCGTTCCCTGGTATACGCTTGTTATAGAAGATTATGATGATTTTTATTTGACGTTGCATGCGTGGCGTCAAAACTGGGGCTAGCTAGAATACCAGCGCTGCGCAATGATCTTTTAGATTTTTGATGTAGCTCAATGCTGAAGCCAGTTCCCATTTATGGTGCATATAACTGTAATAGTGTCAATCAATATTTATGTTTTATTTCCTTGTATGTCCCGTAAATAAAAGTATTTTCTTTCTTTCTTCTTATATTATAATAATCGGGACCAACGGCTTAACGTACTTTCGCAAGGCACCGACGGTTACCTAAAAGCTACATAGCGAGACAAACCCGCGCATGAAACACAGAAACAACGGAAGCAAACGAGACAAATGTACATTGCACTTGATAATTATTTCAAATTGGATAGCCTGCGACACGAGAAGGAAATAAAACAATACGATCATTGGAAAGAGATGGAATGCTATTCCATACTTGAATTGTTGAGTAATAAAAGGTTGTTATTGACATTTTGTGTTGATTGAAATTATGTTTTATGACTTATAAAATATAATTGCTTTCGCAACGTTCGCACTTCATGTATTTAACGGAGAAATTGTCGGAAAGTGGCATTTCTTATCTGGTATATTTAAAGATTATTTATTTTGCGAAAGTAAGTGGCAATAACATACCTATGTTAAGTTATCATTAGGTCAAAAACGTAGAGAAAGCCTTGAGAATATCTATAATCTAAATTTTATACTTTTATCATTGTATTGAAATTTCTTGGTCTACTGATTCTATTAACTTTTAAGGCTTATTAACAACCCGTTATTGATTTGTATATTCGCAAAATAAACAATTAATTTAGTATAACAGTTAAAAATGCCATATTCCGACATATTCATCGATAAATACTAAAAGTACGAACGTTGCGCCTTAAGTACCTATGTTTGTTTTTTGTGGTGTGGTTCAATAATTTGTACTCATCTCAAAAATGCTCAACGCGCGTCAAGAAAAAGCTATGTTATATGAATAATATAGTTATACGTATGTATATATGTATGTATAATAATAATAATAATAACTCTTTATTTAAATCAAATATTGTGTGCATGCTATATGGAAGCTCTGTCTCCTGAACTAGGCTATTGACCTGTATCTCAGGCGACAGGACCTTCCTAGATTACATTAATCATAAATAGGTGGTACAGAGGTAATTTAAATAAAATTATACAATAACTGAGAAAAAAAAAACATGGATAAAATACAAAAGGAAATAAAAAAAAAAAAATACTTTATATAGTTGCCTTACCTAGAATGTACAGGTAATATCACATGTAAACCGGACGCGCCGTATTGTTCATCCAACAGTTGTTTCGTAAGCTTGATCTCAGACCAACCCGGGAGAAAAACTAGTATCGCACCTTCCTTCTCTTTCGTGTCAACTGCTTTTATTAAGTTTACCACCTGAAATGTATATGAAAACATTGTGAAAAAGCAAAAGAATTTAGCAAATATACTACTTTAGAAAAGCATTGTCCAGACAATCCATATCTTTATATTTATAATTCTTCTGTGAGTGTGTATGTCACTGAACTTCTCTCAAACGACTGGACCGATTTTGATGAAATTTTTTGTGTGTGTTCAAGGGGATCTGGGAATGGTTTAGATTCACAATTTTGTCCGCTGGACAATGTTTTTTTAATTAATTTTTAATTTATTAGAAGTTGCCTGAAAACCCCTTAAAACAGCCTTTTTCTTTTTCCCATACAAACGTTTTCTAACTAAAATGTAGAGTCAATTTGAGCTTTATTTTATGGCTAAGATTTTTTAGGGTAGGTGTACGGTAGGGTATGGGTAGATTAGGGGTAGGTGTAGGGTAGGGGTAGGGTAGAGGTAGGGTAGGGGTAGTGTAGGGTAGGGGTAGTGTAGGGTAGGGGTAGTGTAGGGTAGGGGTAGTGTAGGGTAGGGGTAGTGTAGGGTAGGGGTAGTGTAGGGTAGGGGTAGTGTAGGGTAGGGGTAGTGTAGGGTAGGGGTAGTGTAGGGTAGGGGTAGTGTAGGGTAGGGGTAGTGTAGGGTAGGGGTAGTGTAGGGTAGGGGTAGTGTAGGGGTAGGAGTACCGCATAAACGAAGTCTCTACTGCCCAGTTTATTTTATACAAATGTTTAGGTCTTTTATGTATCGATTGAGGCAGTACGAAGTCTGCCGGGTCAGCTAGTACATATATAAAAATGAATCCCTGTTTCCCTTGGTCATCGCATCACGCGTGAACGGATGGACCAATTTCACAAATTATTTTTTTGTTGTATTCCTTATTGTCAGGAGAAGGTTCTTGTGAAAGAAAAAAATAAGAAATTACGCGGAAAATTAGAAAAATAAGAAAACTTGACCACCATATTACATTTTCTAATGTAACCTTAACGCTTTTGACATCATTAACTTTTTTAATGTAATCTTATGACGTTTGACATAACATTGACAGAATGCGTGCTGCTATCATGCCTAATATTAGTAGTTCAATTTAATAATGAGTTTTAGTTAAGACACGACAACGTCTGTCAAGTCAGCTAGTTAAGAATCTCTATTAAATAAAGTAAAAAGTACCTACCTACTTCATCATCATTATCATCAGCCCGTATAGAGTCCTCTCCTGAACATGGGCCTCCTCCCGACGGAGGGTACTTACCATAGTCACCACCACGCTTAGCAGGCGGTGGTTGGTGTTGGCGACCGCAGTATTATGTTGTACCACACAAGGGAACGCTGCTGCCCGTTCCTTGACATACTATTATTATAGATGATGTTATAATAATCGGGACCATAGCTTAACGTGCTTTCCCGTGTAGTCTCTCAAACAACCAGACCCGGAAATAAATCTTAAACTTTACATAAAGAATCCCGAAGGATCGACCTCCATGGTTTAAAGCGAGCCAAATATCGCTACGCTACGGAGGTTGTTACCTACTCACTTGGTTGTAAATAGTACTCGCTGAAGATTACGATTCGTTTCCCTAGATGGCGGTACCTCCGAATTAGATCTCACAAGCGTTAGGTTCACACGATTAGGTAGGGTCTCTAATTATCAACATCGGTTCATCCAGATTCCTCCGGGTATGCTTCCAAATCCATACCCAGTGTAATCTGCATCGTATTACAAACAAAAGCAGTACTATTTAATCCCACCAAAAACATAAATGTAAAAAAGGAGAACCAAGTGCATTACAAAAATTATGCTTGGCAGTTGGCTGTCGGCTTAGCCGCAAAAAGAATGGAGATCTGAATGAGTGCCAAGTTCTAGGAAAAAACAAAATAAAATTTTGAACAAGTATTAAACTCTATTTCTTTGCTTTATTGGATACCTATAACAATTGCTGTTATTTAAAAATGTGAGATCTTAAAGTAGGTTAGATTTGACTTGGCCAGTTTTCATTACATCAGTCATTTTATAAAGTTATTCAACATTTAATTCTGATAAAAACTGGCCAAGTCAAATTTAAACTACTTTAAGATCTACACCTAGGTATCATTCGATAACAATCGATGATAAAGGACATTAAAAAGAAGGGATTTAGAACAATAAGTTCTCGTGCTAAGTTTACAATTTAGGTTTTTGCTTTTGTAAATTTGTTATCTATATATACAAAAATGAATCCCTATTTCCCTTGGTCACGGAATCAGGTGTAAAAGGCTGGGCCGAGCTCATTCTTTTTTTGTGTGTCACCAAGAGAAGGTTCTTATGAAAGAAAAATATCTTAGAATATTAACTTTTTTTTGTTTATTATAAATGTCGGTCCCTTAGTCACCTCTACGACACCCATGAAAAGATATGGATTGGTCTATAACCTTGAAACACAAGACTGTATTACTAACCTCATAACAATTGACCAAAGGTTTCCCATCTTCCTTCAAACAGTTGTCCAAACTGTTCTTGAGGGACACACCGAGTTTCTTTCGTATATCATCTATATACGATACTTCTACAGGGTAGGTGCGGCCTGGCACTTTTATAACGGGACACGCGTCGAAATATCTGAAAATAGTATTATATATTTTAAAAACCGGCCAAGTGCGAGTCAGACTCTTGCACGAAGGGTTCCGTACTAGTTGCAAGTGCCTACCAATTTTTGATATCAAGAATACAACAAGTAACATAGTATAAAAGTTCTTGTAGTTCGTTGTAACTTTAATCGATGTTAATAATAGTTGAATGAATGAAAGGTAAATTACGGTTTACGGTTTATGACGTATTAAAAAAAAAACTACTTGCTTGATCTCGTTCAAACCAATTTTCGGTGGAAGTTTGCATGGTTATGTACATCATATATTTTTTTTAGTTTAGTTTATCATTCTCTTATTTTAGAAGTTACAGGGGGGGACACACATTTTACCACTTTGGAAGTGTCTCTCGCGCAAACTATTCAGTTTAGAAAAAAATGACATTAGAAACCTCAATATCATTTTTGAAGACCCATCCACGGTTCGACGATTTTTTTTATTTTATTTTCAGCCGAGCACGCATAAGCAATCCGGCTCACGGGCTTATTGCCTTCCTCGATCTATCTAGGCATTGAATATTTTTTTTTCACACGAGTATTTCCTTAAAAATTTAAAATGTTCAAACGAATGAACAAACAAACTCTTCGGTTTTATATATTAAGAGTATAGAAGTAAAGTTTGGCCACTACCAATATTTTTGTTAACTAATGGCTAGGGTGTTGGACTGGCTTGGATCGTGTAATCTCCGGTTCGATTCCCACCCATTGCACTACCGACGTGAAACCATTCGTAACAAGAATACTTTGCTTGAATCGTGTGATCATCGGTTCCTCAGTCCTAGTATATAATTTCTCTAGTAGCATTTTTGAATAAGATGGTTTTAGCTAAGTGCAAAGCTATGATTTAACATATGGATCGCCAGAGCTGATATGAGCATAGTGATTCTAAAAAACTAACAAAAGATTATATCCAGCTTAATTTAAAACTGTATTCATCATTCTCATCAGTTAATCATCTATTGTTTTATGTTTATATTGAGCGTCGGTTCGAGTCCCACCCATTGCACTACCGACGTGAAACAAGTACTGAAGAATACTAATATTGTGCATAAACTCGGCTAGTATTCTTAAAAATATATAAATAAACAAACTTACTTAGTAAACACGTCTATATCTAACGTAGCACTCATCACAATAATTTTGAGTTCGGGGTTGATGTCCAACGCTTTCCTCAACAGTAGTAGAGTAATATCAGTATTAACATCTCTCTCGTGAGCCTCGTCAATTATAACGTGGGTACAACCTACTAAACCTGAAAAAAAAGTTACATACATACATAAGCTCACGCCTGTTTAGGCAGAGGCAATGGACCTCAACTTGCTACAATCCCTACACACATCTTTCGCTTCAGTCACTCTCATAACATTCTTCATACAAACACGTCGGTTTAGGGTGGATCTTATATGGCCTTTTGCGGGGATGTCTCCGAAAAAAATGAAAAAAGTTGTAGAGTAATAACGGGTCGGAATGTTATATATACATTTTTAAAAGATTACTATCAGAGTTTTGCAGTCTACTAGTACTCTTGTTAATCCCTCGTGCTTAGCTAAAATGCTTGTGTTACAAGTGGGTTCACGGCGGTAGTGCAATGGGTGGGGATCGAACCGGCGACCACAAGATCACAAGTCCGACGCCCCCAGCCATTGGGCTACGGCCGCTTCGATACGATTGAAAGGCTGGTCTTAAACTATTGGTCCTAATTCCTTTAACATCATCTATCATCATCATCAGCCCGTATAACGTCCACAGCTGAACATGAGCCTCCTCCCGGGGGAGGGTATTTGCTATAGTCACCACGCATGGCAGGGTCCAATGACATCATCTATAGTTGTAATCAAAGGTAAAATATTATAATTTTAATATTCTAAATGGTGCACGAAGCGCGATCTAGTGAAGCTTTGTGGACAACTCTGCAAGCTGTCAATTATTAGGTGCCTATCTTTTCGAATAAATTGCACTATTAGAAGAGGATACTACTAAGAACGACTTTTACCGATCTGTTTATTGGATGAAAAGTTTTTTATATCAAATCTAATATATCAAATAATATAACGCGGGTGAGTTGCCTAAGAATTTATTGGCCAAATTTTTTTATAAATAAAAGTTTGGCCAGGAATTTCTTAGGCAACCCACCCGCGTTATATTATTTAAGTCATTAAATTCGATATAAAATATTTTTCATACAGTTAACAGATCGGTAAGGTCCTTCTTAATCGGATCTTAGACTACATGGCCATATAAAAGTATTACCGTAGTTTTCATTCAATCTAATATAAATTAACATCGATAACAATCGTATACCAGGGAACGGGCAACAGCGTTTCCTTGTGCATTGCGCAGGTTGCTTAGTTTGCAGTTTACAAACCATTTAATAAGGCTGGAGCTCTACTCGCCTTTATGTCCGCTGAAGTAGCAAACGCCTCGTGGCTTAAAAAACCTTGCCTTTACAGTTCGCGGATTTCCACATAGATTTAAATCACAGTTACCTGGATTATTTTGCAGTCTTCTCAACAATACGCCAGATGTGCAGAATAATATTGAACCTGCTGGCGGTTTCGGAGGTTTCGACGTTAATCTTATTTGATATCCTACTGACTCTCCTACCTGAAATAAAACATAAAATCTTTACTAATATAATCATTATCACCATCAGCCCGTATAACGCCTACTGCTGAACAAGGGCCTTTTCCAGTGGGAGGGTTTTTGCCATAGTCACCACGCTTAACAGGCGGGTAGGTGACCGCAGTATTGTGTACACTAGGTAACTACACGTACACTGTATACCTAGCTTAACGTGTTTTCCGAGGCTCGGGGGGTAGTTCCTCAGCCAACCAGACCCGGAAAGAAATCTTAGAATCTATACAAAGATTTTCATATCTGGCGTGGGGATCGAACCCACGACATTTGAGATTTAAAGCGAGCCAAATGCCGCTACGCCGCAGATGTTGTCATTTATTTATTTAAAACTTCAGCACTATAAAAGTACATAGGCGGACTTAATGCCAGAGGCATATTCTACCAGTCTACCATAGGGTGGTGCAGAGATAAAGTAGTAGATGCAGTATAGAAGAGACTGTATCTGAGGAGAAACCTACCACAAAAGTAAGCAAAAGAATACAATAAATCAAAGTCAAAGTCAAAAATTGTTTATTCAAATAGACACATTTAAAATATTTTAAATCATGTTCTTATGATGCGTCCCATTCTTTTACTACCACCAGTTCTGGACGTGGCAACTCTGAGAAGAACTGGCAAGAAACTCAGAGGAATCCTTTTTTTAAAATAAATTATATTTTACAATGATTAATAAAGCAGTATTGTTTCAGAGCAACTCACTCCCAAGTAGTTTTGTCATTAACATAATCAGAAATTTTATAATAAGCCTTTTTACATAATTTATCTTTGACATATCGTTTAAACTTGTTTGTTGAGAGATCTCTTACATTATTAGGAAGTTTGTTGTAGAAGCGTATACATTGCCCCATAAAATAATTGCTAATTTTGTGGAGACGTGTAGCATGTAAAACGAGATTATGCTTAGATCTAGTATTAAACGAAATGACATATATTATTACATGGATGCTATATTTACTATACATATAAAACATACATACATTAATATATAACAATACTATATAATCTTGTATGCTAATATGATAAACAGGAAATATTTGTTTGTTTGCATTTAAAAGGCTCCGTAAGGGCCCAAATTCAAAAATTATTTTTCCATTGCACAGCTACTTAATCCAGACATAACATAGGCTGTATTTAATTATCGACTAAGTAAAATAAAGATTTTAGAAGTTATCTAACAACTTAAGTCCCATCTATATTGGTACTTTTTTTTGTCTTTATCCGGGGGCAATGCATTTACGCATTCCCACCGCCACTGCAGCGTATTCGCGCGCTGGCGGTGGGATATGTGGGACTCGCCCTCTCCATAGCGTGGTATGCTCACTCATACCACGAGGAGAGGACCCTACACCACTAAAACCCCCCGGACACTCCTTCGATCCGCCGTTGGTGGTGGCCGGGCACTCATAAGCAACCCGGCCCACTTATATATCGGTACCTACTACCGTATGAATATTAGGCGGAATATATATGTACACAAACAAACAGCTAGACAGACACAATGTTCTGAATTCATTTTGGATTTGGAAAGAACATTAATTTGTTTTCGCTTGTCTTTGAGCTAAATCTACGGTGGCAACACGTCGCGGCTCTGAAACTATGAGGACGGTATTTATGCCGTAATGTCGCAGTATTGCCGCCGTATCTAACATTAGTTGTAAAATTTAGCAATTTCGTATACTTGCCTCCTCTCCAAATTCAAATGCGACTCTTTGAGCTAAATCTATAGCGGCAACACGTCGGGGCTCGGACACTATGAGCGCGGTATTTATGCCGCAATGTCGCAGTATTGCCGCCGGCGCACGCGTCGATTTGCCGCATCCTGCCGCACCGACGATTAGTGTAACTCGAGATTTATCGACTGTCGATGTAATGAGGTCTCTGAAATATATAATATAATATGATTGTTAAAACTATGATTCTTTTTATTACACTGCTAGTTTATCTCGATTAATGTGCTCTCTAACTGGAAGAATGTTTCAAATTGGCCCCGTAGTTTCTGAGATTAGCACGTTAAAGCAAACAAACACACACTCTTCAGCTTTATATATCAGTATAGCTACTAGCTGCTGCTCGCGACTTCATCTGCGTAAAGTAAGGATTTTATAAGCTATCTAACAATGAAAGTCCCATCTAAATCAGTACAACAGTTTTGGAGATTAGAAATATGCCATCAATCAAACATACAGACAAAAGTAGCATATTTTATATCTTAAAAGTTTAGTAAACTGTAGAGGGTAATTAGATAAAACATCTGCATACTTTTATTACCTATATATATACATTTATTATATGACAACCTCCGTAGCGTAGCGGTATTTGGCTCGCTTTAAATCTCGGAAGTCGTGGGTTCGATCCCCACTCCGGACTCCGGTGTAAATTCTATGACTCTTTCCGGGTCTGGTTGGTTGCGGGACTACCCTCCGTGCCATCTATAATAATTGTATATCAAGGAACAGGCAGCAGCGTTTCCTTGTGTGGCACAACATACCTAATACTTCGGTCACTAACACGCCAAGCGTGGTGACTATGTCAAATACCCTCCCTCGAAGGAGACCTATGTTCAGCAGTAGACGTTATACGGGCTGATGATGATACTGTTACCGTGACTATACAACAACATTGAAACAACAATCTTAGTTTGTAAAGAATTTTCCGATGCCCTCGTAGAAATCCGAGAGGCTTGCGTCCTGTTAAGTAGAGCGATAGTTGCACAAAATTCCTCTTAAAATCTAAACTACTATTGTGCATTCTGTGATCTAAAGTCATCATTCCTCGATCCTGTCAGCAATAGCCGCCCTGAGCCGAGGACCAAGCCCTACAGGAAGCACCCTCTTGCGCAGGTTGTTTAATTTGTAGTTTATAAGCCATTTTTATGGCTGGAGATCTGCCCGCCTTTATGCCTAGTGCTACACAATGTCCGTCCGAAAAAAAGAAACAACAATCATATCAATATCTCTACATCATGACACACTTACAAACGTTTCACCTACATTCAAATTTAAAGATATCTTGACGACAACGTCGCACGTGCCGCGAAAGTTTGACAGAAACGAGAGAGCGAAATCGAAAGTGAATTATAATGTTGTGACTGTGTGACGGAGTATAATACGTCATTATGACGCAGTGTCTGACAAAATTAGTTGCAAAATGTATCAGTTGGATGGATAAAGAAATAGGTAGGTAGGTTAAAGGACAATGGCGAAAACTTAGCTGACTTTAATTTGAGCGTCTAAAAGTGACATATATACTGAAATAACTGGGTAAGAAAAATACTAATGCAATATTGCCCTTATTACTTCCTCAAATTGCAATTACCATAGGACACAACCTACAAAAGTTCATGACTAAATTTCTATTATTCTCGGGGTTTTCGAACAAAAATTCTTGCACAAACTAATTCAGAAGTTGACGCCGAGTTAAACAAGATATTTTTCATTTAAAGACGCAAGAATTTAATCTCAGCTAAATTAATGTATGGGTGGCTGCCATTGTTCTTTCGTCTCGGCCAAAATTGGGAATAATTATTTTTTTGATGGTTTATTATGTTAAACAAAATTAATTATGAAAAGAGTCGTAGATATTTACCCCGTAAATAAAATAGTGTTACTGTAATGATTATCAACATTATTATGAAAAGTATCTTCAGATTTGTGAAAGTGAAATTTCACAAAACAGTCATAGCTATATTTTGTGAATGTGTGATGATTTTTAATCTTTATGCCGGATGCTCCGCGACAGTTTGGCAGAACGTGAGACCGGAAACAAAGTGGATTATAACGTTTTGATTGTGTGGCGGAGTATAACTACTCTATGAACCCGTGACGGGTTCATAAAGTTTCACAAAATAAATAGTAAAAATCTTAGCCTAATGAATTTGATAGGCCAGGTAAATATGCTTAACCCAACTAAACTTTAAAATTTCTGAACTGGTGGTTGGAAAAGAAATGGACGCATTATAAGAACACTGAAATTGTGTCTAGGTATATGAATAAAGAAGTTATGACTACTACTATTATCATCACACATATCTATAAAAGGTTTTGTCCGTTTCGTCCCTCAGACGAAGTTATCATTAAAATTAAAAAAAAATATTGTTTACCACTACTTTTATTAGACTCTTTACGTCACTATGACGTAGCATACGTCAGTGTGACGCGGAGACGCAGCGTCAGCTGTATTGAAAGCAAAACTTCACTTTCATTCTCTCTCGGTTTCATTGGGTGACGTTTCACTAATATACGTCAAACGTATTACTAGAAAATGATTACAAATGATATGTTACCATATAACAATTGTAATAGAGTTAGCAATCGTTTAACGTGAATATGCCTCGTTACGTTTGAACAAGAGTCTTCAATGTTATGAATATGAAACATTAAATAGGTATAAATATTTGTGTCATACTATAATTTAGAATATTTCTGTGGATATTTTAAATGTGATATTAATGAAGTTGTATTTGTCCGAGCGAAAATAGTCTACTCTACTCTACTCGCTACTCTGTCTTTCGCTAAAACTCTCAGGGTGCTTCTCTAAACGCTCGTTATGGCGGCACAGGGAACTGTAAAAGTATGAAATCGCTATTGTAGGTATCTACTTTCCTAAACGTCAACATAAATCGGGGTTATTGTTAAACTGACCTACAATATAATGCAGCAATGCTCCACATTTCGTATGCATCAAATACATTCGAAAGTGGAACAGTATCTGCTACAGTTTCATTCTAACGAGGTTACAATGCCTCTTCGAAGCTTTAAGGAGGTTAGCGATACTCATTTTTGGCACACCACTTTCAATTAGATGTATTTTGATCGAAAGTCGAACGGTTTCTATTTTTAAATTCACTTATGCTTTTTAATGAAACGTCATTGACAATGAGAGTAAAGATTTTTTTTTCAGTCGCTTTCGTAGTTAGGTACGACACAATGACGTATAGAAAGTCAAGGTGATTTTGATATTCGCTGTGACGGTTAGGTTGAAAGTGAAAATTGATTTTAAGGATACGTAACTAACAATGAAAGTGAAGAGAGTTCTTTTACTTTTGATGTTGCTTTCGTAGTTTTTCAAAACGTCACAATGACGTATGGTTATCAAAAGTGAAATTTGATTATAAGGCTACGTGACAATGAAAGTGAAGATAGTTCTTTTACTTTTTTTGTTACATTCGTAGTTTTGGCGAACGTCACAATGACGTATGGATATCGAAAGTGACGCTGTGCCGCTTAAATCAAAAGTGAAATTTGATTTTAAGGATACCTAACTGACAATGAAAGTGAAGATAGTTCTTTTACTTTTGATGTTGCTTTCGTAGTTTTCAAAACGTCACAATGACGTATGGTTATCCAAAGTGAAACTGTGACGTTTAGATCAAAAGAGAAATTTGATTATAAGGCTACGTGATAATGAAAGTAAAGATAGTTGTTTTACTTTTTTTTGTTTTTTCGTAGTTTTGGCGAACGTCACAATGACGTATGGTTATCGAAAGTGAAGCTGTGACGTTAAGATCTAAAGTGAAATTTGATTTTAAGGATACGTAACTGATAATGATAGTGAAGATTTTTTTACTTTTCATAAGCAATACGTCACACTGTGATGACTATTAATTAAAAGTTAAGTTGACGTAAAAATTGCGATCAATTCTTTTATTCACTGTGACATTTAGATTGAAAGTGACATTTGCTTTTTCGGGTCGATGAAAGTGATAGACCTATTAATATTTTAGTTGGGTTCAAATTTTTGGCAAACATCACAATGATGCATGGCTTTTGAAAGTAAAGTTAACCTTACGTAAAAAATTTACTCGCTGTTTATATCGGCTGTGACGTTTAGATTGAAAGTGAAATTTGCTTATTAGGATACGTCACTGACGATCATATAGATATGATAAGATAATTGCTTATTTATTTTAGAAAGATACATTTTTTTTGTAAATGTCGCAATGATGAACGATTATTGAAGGTAAAGGTAACTAAAAATAATATTTTATATCATTATTGACGAAATCAGGGTTGCCGGACACCTGGCAACGTTAGACGTAATCTAAACTAATATTATAAAGAGTAAACACTTGATTGTTTGCAAATAGGGTCCGTAATTACTGGACCGATTTCAAAAAAATAATCATCATTTGACTTCTACGTTTTTTTGGAGTAACATACCTAGTCTATATTTAATTATAAAGTTCCCACGGGAACGGAAGGTACCTGGCGCGGGACTTTATAAACATGTCAATTTCAAGATTACAAATAATTTTAAGTTATGTCTACTATTATCATCAAAATTCTACTAATATTATAAACGCGAAAGTTTGTAAGAATGGATGGATGGATGTTTGTTTCTCTTTCACGCAAAAACTTCTGAATGGATAGTTTATAAGCTGGATTAACATATAGGCTACAAAATATCATGCTCCGATACAAATAAAAAAACATACCGATTAAATCTAAAAACAAGTATTTTTAAAAGTCATATCATTTTATTTTAGTATCTCCGTATCTGCTCAACTCTACCAATTCTGATTCCTACATAATTATTATACTCAATAAACGTACTACGTAACCTATTTTCATATGACATCACCAAACCCGACCCACTTCCTACACCGGGAAGGTCATTTAGCCAACCTCAAGGTCATTCCTCGTGTTTAGAGGTCGCGTTGTTACGGCGGGCCCGCGAATCGAGGTATCAAGGTCATTTATTGTGGGTTACGGGACATCGAGGTCAGAGTTAACATCGGGAAGTGGTACAAGGTTTTTTGTGACGAGTTTAGCGGTTAAGGTCATGATGAATATATATAATTGTGATGCTCAGAAGCGTAAGGTCGCATGTGATATTATACGTCAGAATCATTCGTCGTATGTGCCTTTGTCAACATACCTATAAATAGTTTTAATTTTTCTATCCTTAACTATACTAGTCGCAAAGTGCGCGACCGAGTAATTATCATTTTATGTTGTCTTTTTCAACTTATTACAGTAACAACAAAAAGACATTAGGTGTCGCGAAACAGATAGATGACACTAGTCTTAAGCTGTAGCGGGCCGGATTGTTGGCACTGGCGGGCCGGATTCGGCCCGCGGGCCGTAGTTTGGAGACCTCTGTTCTAAAGTATTAATATTCGTCTTTATGATTCTAAGGTACCTTTATTACATTTTAGAATTGGATTGGCTGTTTATAATATATTACGATTTATAAGTAACTACCTTTCGCTTTTTACCTGCGTGACTCCCATTCCCGTAGGAACTTCACAATTAAATATAGCGATCCTCGATAAATGGGTAATCTAACAATGAAATAATGTTTTAAAACGGAACAGTAGTTCTTGAGATTAGCGACATGTACTGAACCAACATAAACGGCAATATTACGATTAATTAGCAATTTGGTCTGAATAAAATGTTAGGCGCTTACTACTTTTCTTTTTTGTTTCTGCAAATCTAAAAAAAAAACATCGCATACACCTGTAGCTCAGTGGTTACCATAATTCCTTCTGATACCTGGTGTTCTGGGTTCGATTTCCAACCATGACAATTATTTGAGTGAACCACGGATAGTGTATCTGAGTCTAGGTGTAATTTGTGTCCGTGGATTAAGTGTTTTTAAAGTCCCCCGCGACACAGGGATTAATTTTCCCTAGTGCGGGTAGTTTGCCGTGTGGTTTCCGGCTTAGAATAGACCACCCCATGTCCTCCCGTAGGTGTTGTAAAAGGCGACTAAGGAATATGGCTGATGGATGGGCAGCAGCATCTATTAGCTCAAGGTTTACATCTTACTGCGATCACCAATCCGTCTGCCAAGCGTGGTGATTATGGCAATATCCCTCTCCGATCCTGGCTTGCCAAGGTCTGTTAAGAAGAGGCCATGTTCAGCAGTGGACGTAAACGGGCTGTTGATGATGATGACGACAATGATTTGCGGGAGTTATCTTAAAAAAATAGGCATACCTATATTCGTCGATAGGTAGAGGCGGCGACATCGTATCATTATAGTGTTCTATCCTCTGTGTTAATATTCGTTCTCTTCTGTCTAGAGCTGTCTTGGTTGGTTTCGGTAAAGATTTACCGTACACTGGGTGCATGGGCTGTTTTGATTCTGTGTGATAAACGAAATTCATTAGTGTTATCTATATATCTCGTCAGAAGCATTTGGTCGTAAGTGTAGGTGTGTAATGTAGGTAGATAGAGACGTTTTATGCTTCAGACCCGATCCCAGCCCGCACTGGTTGGTTGATTTTATTATATCTATACTAATATTATAAAGAGGAAAGATTTGTATTTTTGTGTGTGTATATGTTTGTAATAAATAAACTCAAAAACTAATGTGCCGATTTCAAAAATTCTTTCACCGTTTGAAAGCTTCATTAACCCTGAGTGACATAGGCTATATTTAATTATGAAGTTCCCACGGGAACGGGAGTTACGCGGGTGAATCCGCGCGCGGGAAGCTAGTAGTTTATAAAGAGGAGTGCAGAATGTTAATATTTTTTTTAATCATGGTCTGATTTTAGCCTACTGACCGACCAGTTAATTTTTATTTTCTTAGATGTATACGTGGCTACCCTCCGTGCATCGGAAATCACGTTATGCCGTTGGTGTCGATTCTATAATAATCGTATATCAAGGAACGGGCAGCAGCGTTTCCTTGTGTGATACAACATAATACTGCGGTCACCAGCCCGCCTGCCAAGCGTGGTGACTATGGCTAATAACCTCCCTCGGGAGGAGGCCCATTTTCAGCAGTGGTCGTTGTACAGGCTGATGATGATGAAACGTGGCTATTATTGTTATGTATTTAATTACCTCTTCCACAATAAGTACACTGTTACGCTAAAACTAGATTATCTTAACTAATATTGCAAAGAGAAAAGATTTATTCGTTTGCACTGGCTCCGGAATTTCTGGACCGATTTCAAAAATGGTAACCAGGCCTAACACAGGCTAAATGGGCCACAGTCAGTGTGGACCAGGAGATCCCGCGGTACTATATTGGCCGCGGTTGCCGTCGGGGGGCCGGATTGCTCATGCGTACCCGGCCCCGCCCACGGCGGATCGAAGGAGTGTCCGGGAGGTTTTAGTGGTGTAGGGCCCTCGTGGTATGAGTTTAGCATAACACGCTATGGAGAGGGAAAATCCCACATAACCTACTGCCAGCGCGAGAATACGCTGCAGCGGCGGTGGGAATGCGTAAAAGCAATTACAACCGAACAAAAAAAAAGGCCTAACATAGGCTACCTATATTTAATTATGTAGTTCTCACGAGAATGGGAACTACGCAGATGAAACCGGGCGCGGGTAGGTAGTATATAATAAAATGTATCACATAGTTGACACAGTTTATTCATGTGAGGATAATTCAGTGCATTATTTGATAACACAATAGTACATTATTTGATAACACGTGACAATCACTACATAGTATAAAACAAAGTCGCTTTCTCTGTCCCTATATCCCTATGTATACTTAAATCTTTAAAACTACACAACGGATTTTGATGCGGTTTTTTTTTATAGATACATCAGCATTGTACCCGTGCGGAGCCGGGGCGGGTCGTTAGTAGCCAATAAAGTTAAAAATCAAATGTGACGAATTGATTTTTCTCTCTTTAAAATATATATGTTACGGCTAATAGCCGAAGTGCGGCTACATCTAGTTTTAGCCGGCTACAACTAGGTGCAGCCGACCACATGCGGTTAAACTTAGATCAACCTCAATAAGTCCCTGTTCAACTCCATTGGTTTAGGTTTAGGTTATTTTTTATCCACCCCAACACTTTTTTGTGTCGTGCATAGGTATTGTTTAATTTAATTAAAACCTAATTCTAACCGAAGATAAGTAGGATACATCTAAGTTTAACCGCATGTGGTCGGCTGCACCTAGTTGTAGCCGGCTAAAACTAGGTGTAGCCGCACTTCGGCTATTAGCCGTAACATATTATTATATACAACAAAAATATTTCTTGACAGATGAAATTATACCTTATTAACTACTGTCACTTACGCAGTATCGCAGTATTACCGACGATATACTGAATTCATTACAGTTTAGTTATAAAAATTACAATAATTTACTTGCCTGATGTATTGAAAATAGTATCTCCTATTTCTTCATCTTCAGAAAGATCATCTATAAACAAAAAATATTTTATTTTTACACCGGTAGGATATAATACAACAAGACAGACAAACAGCAATGTACAAAGGTACTACTTATTTCATAAGAAATCTCTTCCAGTAGACCTGCGAGAGGAGAAGTCAGAAGTAGAAAAATTTAAAAGCGTGTAGCAGCATATAAATCGATTTTTATTCCTACTCCTTTACAGTTCATGCAGACAGATTGTGCAATTCGCTACCAGCTAATATCCGTAACTGCAATACTCTTTCCCTTTTCAAAAAAAGAGTGAAGAACACTATCTGTCCTCTTCGTGATAATATTATTATTTGTGTATGTAATTATAACTATTAATAATTTTATGTATGTATTTAAGTATTATGTGTAGTTATTGTATGTATGTATGTACCTACACACTATTATTGCTTTCTTTATTTTCATATCTTCTTTCACAGGTCTTTTTTTTTCCGGGGGTAAATGCATTGACGCATTCCCGCCGCTGCAGCGTATTCTCGCGCTGGCGGTGGGATATGTGGGACTCGCCCTCTCCATAGCGTGGTATGCTAAACTCATACCACGAGGAGAGGACCATACATCACTAAAACCCCCCGGACACTCCTTCGATCCGCCGTTGGCGGGGGCCGGGTACGCATAAGCAATCCGGCTTTTTTCACAGGTCTACTGGAAGACATTGGTACTTGTACCAATTGCCTTTTGTTTGTATTTGTTTTTCTCTTGACTATATTTCTTGTGTGTACATAAATAAATAAAAAATAAAAAAAACATAATATACATAAATACATAGATACAATATAATCAAAATTAATTATATTTAATCATTTATTTTTCTTTTTTTCTTTCACTTTAAGATGACTAGCAGAGATTTTTGCACATTAACTGGTATTCTAGTTAACCCCACGTGCTAAGCTTGTGTTGCAAGTGGATTCATGTCGGTAGTAGAATGGGTAAATGAACCGCCGACCACATGATCCGTCATACAAGTCCCGAATCTAGTGCAGACACCAGCTCTCATAAAGGTTTATGCCATAAATCAATTTGTACTGTCTCGAAAATATTATGTACTTGTGTGAGAAAATATATTTTTGATTTTGATTTGATCGCAAAATCGTTCAGCGTGAGATAGCTCGATTATCGAGGAAGACTTTAGGCTATATACTGGGTGTCTTTTTCACGAGCAAGTAGCAAAAGCCTCGGGGCTAACTAGGTAATAACTTCCGAAAAAAAAATATTGGGTGACTTTGTTTACCGTCTTGAAAATAATACGGCGTGATATGTATATGAAATAGATGTCTAATGCATAGTTATTTTATCTGTTGCTTTTTACTGACATAGAGTGAAAATCATAGCGATAAAAATACGTACCTTATAAGTTAGTTACGTTACTTAAGTTAAATAGGTGTCTATAATATTTGGCCGCAATCAAATATGATTGAAAAGAGTGAACGAAAATCTTAATGCGGTTCACAAAATACATCTACTAACCAAGTTTCAACATTATAGTTCTTATAGTTTCTGTGGCTGTGACATACGGACGGACAGACAGACAGACAGACAGGACGAATCCATAAGGGTTCCGTTTTTTGCCATTTGGCTACGGGTCCCTAAAAAAGTTAAAATAACTATGCCTTACACATCTATTTCACATACATATCACACCCTATTATTTTCAAGACGGTAAACAGTCATCCAGTATAATTATGAAGTTGTTACGGGAACGATCGTCTTCTATAGTAGAATCTTTAGTAACAGCAGCAGTTGTTTGTACAATTTTGTGCTTAGATTCCTTAAATGTCGCTTCGTAAATATTATCTGAAACAAATAAAATACTTATTGAAATAAGGAAACAAAAATTATATTCAATTCAATTCAATTCATTTTTATTTGCATAAAATGTGGTTACAATAAGATGGTTATGAAGATTAATAAGTACAAAACACACTTTGGCACAATATGTGACATACAAATATACATTCCTTATACATAAAATCCATACATCAATTTATCACCAAGTTATTAACAGTTAAACAAATTATCCATTTACTAAAAATCGTAGAAAAAGTTAAAAGTATCAATAAATTTTAAAACCTAATAGTCAGCTTAATGTGCATTTTAAAATCTAAACCTATATGAATTAAAGTAGATAATATTCGATGTCAATAGAATATTTTTATTGTTTGCATTTACATTGCATTTCTAACCGTATATGAGTGACATGAATACTTTTTCAGAAATTCGCGAATTGAGTAAATATTTTCATCGATCAACCAATGCCGCAAGGAAGAGCAAAATTTATGGTATGGTTGGTCAATTATGGGTTTAGGTAAAGAGTTGAAGATGAGAGGGGCCATATATACACAACTGCGACGAAATATTTCTAGTCTTGGAACTGGCATTTGTAATGACAAATGAGTAACTTTTCTCTTGTTAACATTATTTTTTTGTTCGAAAAGTAAAGGATTGGATTTCACAAATTTCGATATTTCGTAAATATAAATACTTGGTACAGTTAATAGACCTTGTGCTTTGAATATGGGTTTACACGACTCAGACCATTTAATATTAAATATAGCACGTATACACTTTTTTTGAGCTTTAAATACCCTCATCATGTCCACTGAGTTACCCCAAATTATTATGCCATAACGTATGAGTGAACAAATATAAGCGTGATAAACCATTATCGAGGTTTGCTTTGAAGTGATATTATATATATAAGTAGTATAAGTGATAACTGAAGAGTTTGTTTGGGCTTATCACAGGAACTACTGGGCTGTTTTGAAAAAGTATTTGCGTGGTAGATAGCCCATTTATCGAGGAAGGCTATAAGCTATATTTAATTATGAAGTTTATTTATTTATATATGGACAACCAGTAACTGTTACATTTTGCTTATAATATATAACTTGCGACCCGCCCCGGCTCCGCACGGGTGCAATACATATAAACCATCCTCTTAAATCATTCTATCTATTAAGAAAACCGCATTAAAATCCGTTGCGTAGTTTTAAAAAAGAAACACACAAATGTAAAGTCTAATGCACAGCATTTTAAAGTGTCACAACATGCACAGTCTTATGACATTCGTAACATTACAATATATAAAAGGAAAAATAGATATGTAAATATTTTATTTTTAAGTTTAAGCGAGTGTCCTCTCAGGTAGTTGTTATCTTTTTTAACATATCTTTTTGTAATCATCTAATAATCTCAATACAAAACTAAATATGTTTAGTAATTAAGCTATATATACACCTAACTAAGTTCCTACGCATCGATAAGAACGAATGCACAGTACCACTAATGAATGTATTTCTAAATGAGAATTAAAAAAAAAAAAAGTTAAATTAACTTAAAAAAAATACTTTAAAAAAAGTTCCCACGGGGATGGGAGATACGCGGGTGAAAAAGCGCACGGAAAGCTAGTTTTAACGAATTAAAACAAAAATTGTTATTCAATTCAAATAAATAAAAAACAAACTTACTTATCCCATTCTCATAGTCACTCCATAACTTCTCCACTCTTTCTATACTCTTCTCACTTATACTTATATGTATAGGTTCATTCAATGTTTTCTTAATATTGTCTAGGACATTCCGGTCGTATATTGGTAGTCCGCGGGCATCTATTCGTTTGCTGAGGTAAAGCCATTGGATCGCTTGAGTTGCCGCTTTTTCGGCTGCTAACCGTTTTGATATTGCAGTGCTGAAAATTATTTGAATATAATTTTTATTTTTATACCTATAGATATCATGATGATCATCATCAGCCCGTATGTATGTCCACAGCTGAACATAGGCCTCCTCCTGAGCAAGGAATTTTCACCTCGCTTGACAGGAGGGTTTGTGACCGCAATATTATGTTGTAACATACAAGGAAACGCTGCTGCCCGTTCACTGGTATTCAATTGTTATAGATTATGTTTTAAAAACCAACGGCTTAACGTGCTTTCCGCGGTATGCAAGGGAAGTCTCTCAACCACCCAGACTCAGAAAGAAATATGAGATTATACACAAAAAAATCTTGGCCGGCGTGGGAATAGAATCCACGACCTCCGAGACTTAAAGCGACACTAATACCGCTACGAGGTTGTGTATCAAAATATCTTACAATAAAACCATTCCGTAGATTGGGCCTCTCCGCGAGAAAGGGTTTTTGCCATAGGCCATAGTCACCACATTTGGCAGGCAGGCCAGTATTATGTAATAACACCCACAGGGAAACACTGTTGCTAATTCCTTGGTATAAAATATGCAAATAGCAAATTTCAGATAATAAACTTTTTACAATTATTATTTTTATTCATTGATGGCCAAGCAGCAGAGTTTGCCGATGTGTCCTTAACACAGCACTTGAGAAGAGCCTTCTTGGTCAAAGGATTGTTTCTAACCATTTATCGAAACGAGATTTAAAACTATAAAGCCAGATTTAGCAGACACTACACTCTCTGGAGCTTGTTCCATATAACAATAACACAATTGTTCAGGGTGTGATAGGCCACTAGTGTGTGCAAGGGTGTCCTATCACACCCTGAACAATGACGAATATGCCTTCTGTTGAACCCTTTCAAGGAAAGAATCTCCCTTTATCACTCAAAAAGTTTCAAAATATCATTTTTTTGCACAAAACAATACATCAACAATATACCTCTCAAACTTCATCTTCTCCGGCCACACAAAAGCGTAATTGCATGTCCAATCCAGCGGTACTTTCTTCTTCTTATTTCCTTTAGGAGCTACACTATTCTGCTTGTAGTGAATCTCAAACGCGGTACTAGGAGTTTTGCTGTTAAGAATGTTTAGAGTCACTCGGGGCTCAGGAAATAATTCTGTGATTTTCTTCGTGACTGTAATGGAAAGATAATGCGATTTAAAAGATGCAAAAAGTTTAAAAAACGTTGTGTTGATGGCGCTACGAGCACAATCTGTATCAAAAAAAGCAAAACCGAATGTCATTTTAAAAGTTTTAATTTCATGTTTCATCTCAAAATACATAATGCATGCATGCATTTCTTTCATACTTTTTTTACGGACATATTTTATACAACCGATTTTTTTTGCTATATTATTCAGAATTATTTTTTTATGAAAAAAATTGACTAAGACCTACAAAAAGAAATGAATAATTTTACCTTTATCATTTTGCTGTATATTAAATTCACTTGTGTCACCATCAAGTAAACCTTTTGAATACAATTTTCTGTGCAGTAGCGGCAAGTATAATATACTGTAGCCATTCCGTACAGTATTATTTCTTGTTAATAAATTTCTATGTAATACCGATGAACCTGAAAAATTAATATAATGTGGTGTTATAATCATTATCATATGAAAGCCAACTTTCTTTGCTTTCAGTGTTTAGTTTAGCAGTTTAGGTCTTTTTTTAATTAAAGACATCTCCCTCACTCAGGAAATAAATCTCTGTGTTGTGTGACACTGTACAAACACATTTCATTTCACTGACACTCAGTACACCCACTTTTTTTTTTTCGGTTTGACTTACCTATGTAGCCATGAGGCTTATGCTACTTTACCGGGCATACATACACCCACTTAACAACTATTTGTCGTACACACAAATGTCCCAGGTGGGAATCAAACCCAGAACACCATGTCTCAGAGTCCACTGTCGCCGAGCTACCAGTGAGCTACCAGTCTATAGAATTCAAGAAATAGAGGAGGCTTTTACCATAGAAATGCAACATAATAAGATATTTTTAAATAAATAAATAAAAGTTATAATAAAATGTTTTCTTGTAGCATTTGTTAAATGGAAAATAAAGCTAATATAATAATAATAATCATAAAGATCATATAGTACACAGCCAAGTATGGCAATCCATTTGCCCATTTAACTAACTATTATAATTATTACCCTGCCTATTTTATTCCTGATCAGACATATTTGATGTTAAGTGGCATTAGGGGTTCAGGTCGGAGGACAGCTAGTGCCATTACAAAGGATATCTACAGCATTAGCCATCATTGTCCTTGCTGGCCCTTTGCCTCCCTACCGTGTGTTCTTGTAATGTTGTGTTCTTCTGTATATAATTATTCATACACTGGAACACAACCTTAATTAATAATGTTATTAGGCTATGTATTATGTAAAGTATGTATGTACTATGCCAGTTGAGCCCATTGAGCATAATAATGTTCTTAAAACACTTTCATGAAAGGAGTTTTAACTTAGTCACCATGTGGCAGGTGGATTGGTAACCAAATCCTAAAAGTCAAAAACTCTCATTATAATCGCCAGCAACCGTCATGCCGCCACGCTGAACCGAGGTCCAAGGCCCACAGGGGACGCCCGTTTAAACCATTTATCTTGGCTGGAGCTCTGCTTGCCTTCATGCCCGGTGAAGTAGCAAACGCCTCGTGGCTAACTACATGTGTACAATTGATATAGAGGATGTTGTAACAATATAGAACCAAAACTTTAACATGTTTTCTGACATGGGGGTTTTTTGTCCAATAAGGTTCATACTGGTAGATGCTATTTTAGAATACTAAACAATTATTGATCAAACTACTGTTACAAAGAATATAATTAATACCAAACACAACTGGAATCCAATAAGAAACTAAACATTAATAACACTTACCACAATATTTTACGTGTTTTGTGACCGAATTAATAACTATAGCATTGTTTACTAATAGTTTTCTATAAATATTTGTCGCTGATACTATATTTTTAATGTAAAACATCTTTGTTTTTCAAAAGGTTAACTTTTATTTGCGATTTTTGCTTCGAGTTTGTACATAATACTTTTACGGGTATAAAATTGAGTACTAGGAATGTACCACGGTCATTTAATGAATGAAACTGCACGTTATATAAGGGACTAAACTATAAATACTATAAATATTTTTCATAATGTTGGTTAAAAGGTGAATTCCCTACTAACAGTATTGCACAATTCACAGAACAAGTCAAAACAAATAGGTTATCTGTGCAATTCCATGCCATTTTTTACTGTCAACGTCAATTAACTGTCACTGTCAAAGTCTTTTATCTAGGGTTGTAAGTAAAAAGATACATTTTTTCCATATCCTGCGACATGTTTTCAAAAAATACATTATTTTAATTACTGTAATGTAGTCTACGTTACTTGAGGACGAAAGAAAAATATCTAAAGTAATTCTGAGATATTGTTTTAGAAATGTGCTATGAGTTCTAGCTTCTGCTATGATGTCCATAAACTTGATGTACATCCAAATGTATGGCAACTTTAAGCTACGCCTGACAGGCAGTTAGAGTCATACTTCATGAGACTTTTGAGCCAAAAAAATATAAAAGAAATAAAAATTATGTGCTTAGCTTACTATAATGTGTTAGAAACACATTATAGTAAGCTATAGCGGTTGGTCTTGTAAGAAATTTACTTATATTATGGTTTAAAATTAAGGAAATTAAAAGACAAAATGTCTATGAACAAGGGGGGCGTGAGATGAACCTCTGGTAAAGCACCTACCTACTTACTTACATTTATCAGTTCATAATTAAGAATACATGAACGTAATATAACTATGAAGGCCAAAGTTTTAATGAATAGATGTTTGTAACTCAAACAGCCATATAAGATGAACGGATCACGATGAAAATTGTTCCACAAAAATATCATGACACCAACGATGTATCATCATCATCAGCCCGTATAACGTCCACTGTTGAACACAGGCCTCCTCCCAAGGGAGGGTATTTGCCATAGTCACCACGCTTAGCAGGCGGGTTGGTGACCGCAGCAGCGTTTCTTTGTGTGGTACAACGTATTACCTATACGTTGTACTACACAAAGAAACGCTGCTGCCCGTTCCTTGATATGCGAATATTATAGATGATGTTATAACAATCGGGACCAACGACTTAACGCGCTTTTGGAGGCTCGGAGGGTAGTCCCTCAATCAACTAGAACCGGAAAGAAATCCTAAGATTTACACAAGGATTTCCTGTCCGGTGTGGGGATCGAACCTACGACCTCCGAAATTAAAAGCAAGCCAAATACCGCTAAGCTACGGAGGTTGTTACCAACGATGTACCTACCTATAGTCCTCGTAAAATAAAATACCCTGGATTGACCAAATCTATAACCAGAAAAAGGCCTGGTTGTGTCACGGGAGGATTGACATTGAACTTTTACTTGAGTGAAACCATAGCCAAAAACTGGTTCATAATAATTATAAATGGTCTTGAAATCGGTTAAAAGATTACCCATTTCGGTAAAGGCGGAAAGCAACCAAAGTCAAAGGAACATGGGCCTCACACGACAGTTGTTGAAATTGCCAAAGTTCCTGCGTTATACACGGTTGGTGACCGCAATATCAAGTTGTGATGATGCCGAGCTGCTGTTATGGTATGGTATGTTGTTATGGTATGTATAAACTCTAAGTTTAACGTGTTTTCTTCGGCACTGAGGGTCAGTCAGTCTCAGTCACCAGTCATCAATCAGTCTCAGGGGCAGTCTCTCAACCAACCAGACCTGGTTTATTTATAAGATTTTCCTCAATGATTTCTAGTCCGAGACTTAAAGAAAGTTGTCTATCAGCATAGGACAATATATTCAAATGCACAAGTAGGTAGATATATGCTTTAACCACATTTGTGGTGTTTCTATCAGCTAAAGCAGGGTTGTATATTTGAACTAGCTTCCCGCACGTGGTTTCACTGGCGTATCTCTCGTTCCCGTAGGAACATCATAATGATATATAGCCTTCCTCAATAAATGGGCTATCTAACACTGAAATATTTTTTCTAATCAGTTCAGTAGTTCCTCAGATTAGTGCGTTCATGCAATCAAACATACTCTTCAGCTTAATATATTAGTACCTACCTAAGTAGGTATAACCCCCCCCCCTCCCCTCCTGAATAAACAGCTAGGTAGGTAAGTCCTTTCAAATGAAGATTTTATTTAAATTCGAACGTAAAAACCCTTGAGGTCAGGGTTTTTACAGTTACCACATTGAATAACAAGACCGGAAGGAAGCCATTCAAGACAGTAAAGAAAATTATACAAATTACAAATTTCCGCAATTGTTCGCATAAGAACGCAGAACAAATTAATCACGTAGTTTAGTAACTGTCTTATCTATAATAATGCGTGTATTATGAATGTAATCCGTGGATTGTATTACAAGTTTAATAGCAATTCAGTTATTTGGACGGTCATTTTGAACCTTATGTGGAGGCATGGCTGTGCCCCCGCCAAGTTAAAAAAGCGGAAAGACGTACCATCCTTTGCTTTGGCCCTGAAGCCATTTGCCCCCTATAACTTCGTTGTAGATAAACCGTTGTGAATAATCACTAATAATCATAACCGTGGCCCGGGAAGGTGGCTTGCCCGCGCCACTTGTCCGTCACAGAAAGGCAGCCACTTTCTTCAAGGGAACCTTTGGGTCTTCCTGCGATATCGCTGAAATAACACACAAACTACCTTTTATTTAACTTACAAAAACTGTAGGTATATATAAATCAACAATTGAAGAACAATGAGTTATGTGATTTATTAATAAAAAAAATATTTGAGTGCGCGGCAGTGGATGCCGTCAATTAGTTCAAGCTATTCCTCTGTTAAGCTTGATGTTGTGATTGTCTGTTTGGTACATTGGCAGCAATTGTAGTGCATGAGAGAAAACAATTTTACGAATTAATTTTAACTAACGTTTGACATGTGCGGCATCGATTATTATTAAATAAGGCAACCAAAAAAAAAGTCTCGTATGATGAGTGTTGGCATTCCATTAACGTACGTGCGTAATCATATGTGCATAAGTAAGGTTGTAAATAACCGCACACAGTAACAAGGCTGGGCGGTTAACATCTAATTAATGTCGACCTTAGAAGTACCTATTAAAGCACAGGAATCCTCATTTTTTTAAATACATAGGTACTACAAAGCACTGACCGTGCAGACTTGCCAAAAACTGTTTAATACAAAGCCCCAGAGCAAAACCTAGAGAGAGTGGGCTTTGAGAAAAACTGTTCGAAATCGGAATCGGAAAGGAAAAAAAGAAAGACTAAGTAGGTACCTAAAAAATCAGAAAAGTCATAATACAGAGAGAAGGCTGTTGATCCATTGTTAGTATTCAAAAAGTAGAAACTAGTTCCGGATAAAAAAAAAGGTAGGGCTTTCTACAGTCGGGGGGCCGGATTGATTATGCGTGCCCGGCCCCCGCCAACGGTGGATCGAAGGAGTGTCCGGGCGGTTTTGGTGGAGTAGGGTCCTTATCTCGTGGTATGAGTTAGCATACCACGCTATGGAGAGGGCGAGTCCCACATATCCCACCGCCAGCGCGCGAATACGCTGCAGCGGCGGTGGTGAGAATGCGCAAATGCATTACTCCCCGGAAAACAAAAAAAAAACTACAAAAAGAAATGAGACGCGATCAAAACTATAATTTGCATAATTTTATTAGATCTGGGAAGAAATCCCTGATGTTATACAACTATTTATTCAACGCCCTCGCGGGCGCAGTCGCGGGCAAAAGCTGTTAGCATGTGGCGTCGTCAGTGATTAATGTTTCCTTGGATTTTCCGCAAACTCACAATTACAAATAGGTACCTAAAACAAAAATACAACAACAGAAAAAAGCGGTCAAGAGTATAACGCTTATCAACTTAGGTAATATTTATACAGATTCACTTTTAGGGTTCCGTACCGAAATCTTAAAAACGGGACCCTATTACTAAGACTGAACTGTGTGTCACCACTCACCAAATTTTTAAAATATTTTGAATACTTTATGAAAAAATGTACCTTATACTACCTATATTTCAAAATTTAGATGAATAAAATTTGACCACCGATAGGATTCAAACCTGCATCTCAGATAAAGCCCTTAATGCTTTAACCAATTAGGGTACGGTGGAACCACAGTCGGTCATCGTTTATTAATCTCTTTGTAACACGTCTCTAAGGGGGACGTTAGTGCCATCTGTCACTCACCAGGCTGTGTGTTAAAAACTGTGAAAGCTATATAGTTGTACTTTTCACACATTAAGTCTCTCTGTTGCTGTGTGATGTCCGTCTTAGAATACCACCCCATGTCTTTCCATGGGTTATCGGAAGAGGTGACTAAGGGACATACACCTGATGGATGCAGCCGCATCTATCAACACAAGGTTACTTAATGTCTTACTGCGATCATCCACCTTTTTTTTTCCGGTTTGTCTTATGAATATGTATGTTGCCCCGAGGTTTTGCTACTTCACCATGGTTTGAAAACTACAAACTAAGCAACGTGCACAAAAGGGCGCCCACTGTGGGGCTTAGACCTCGGCTCAGGGCGGTCGATGGCGATGAGATTAAGGGATTATGAATTTTTAGTATTTTAGGGGAGTTTTGTGCAACTGTCGCTCTACTTTACATTTCGCGGAACTCTCTCTTTTACGAGGGCATCGGATAACAATCCGCCTGCCACGCGTGGTGATTATGGCAATATTCATCAATGACCCTGGCCTGCCAAGATCTCTTAAGAAGAGGCCCATGTTCAGCAGTGGACCTACACGGGTTGATATAGTACCTACAGTCTTTTTGATTCCACTATAACAACAAATACTAAAACCGGCCAAGTGCGACTCGGACTCGCGCACTATATGTTCCGTACCTATATTTGGCAAAGCAACTTGTTTTCACTGTATTTCAAGCGTCCATCTGTTATCAATATGGAGAAAAAAATACTTGTATGGGAGCCCTCTTAGATATGTATTATATATTCTTCTTTTTGTTGTTAAAACGGCAACAAAAATGCAGCATCTTTAAACATTTCAACTGTCTACTATCACGTTCATGAGATACAGCCTGGTGACATACCTACTGACGAATAGCGGAATCTTAGTAATAAGGTCCCATTTTACCCTTTGGGTACGGAACCAAAGAGAATAAAATACATTCGCAAGCTTTTTGCATTTTTTTATTTAATTATTAATTCAAAACAAGCGACACCAGATAGGCAGACGCTTGATTGAAATAGTTCTAATATTGTACGGAATACTGCTTGCGCGATTTAGACTCGTCCTTGGCCGGTTTTATTTATGTAACCAACTAAAGATAAAACGTAAGTATATTATAAATATTTGTAGTTTTAAACGATTTCAACATAAACTGTATAACGACACGCTATCTAGAAATACAAATAATAATTTTATTGAATCATCTGCATCAAATAAATTCTTAGGAAGGGGTTACTTAGGTGGGCCGGATTGCTTAAGCATACCCGGCCCCCGCCAACGGCGGCGGATCGAATCGGAGGGTTTTAGTTGTGTAGGGTCCTCTCCTCGTGGTATGAATTAGCATACCACGCTATGGAGAGGGCGAGTCCCACATATCCCACCGCCAGCGCGCGAATACGCTGCAGCGGCGGTGGGAATGCGTGAAAGCATTTCCCCCCGGAAATATAAAAAATAAAAAAACTTACTTACTTTAACAGCCCCTTTACGTCCATGAGCATAACATGGGCCTTCTCTGAACAGACTTTGACAACCCAGGGCTGTTGGGGGATATTGTTATAATATCACTAGGCAGGCGGATTGGTGATCGCATTAAGATGGTATGACATCTTTAGGTGATAGATGCTGTCTATCTCCACCAGCTGTATGTCCCCTAGTCGCATATGGGGTATTCTAAGCTGGAATCCGTATGGTTTCCAGTTTAGAATAAAACACCCGTATCCGAGTGATAGGTTCACTTTCCTCCCTATAAGGCATCGTTTACAGAGCATCTTACTCGCACTCATACAATGCCGTATGTTTCTGTTAACTGCGAACCGCGCCGCGAAACGCGCCGCGCTTCGCACCGCGTCTCCGTAAACGAGGCCCTAGCCTGGTCCAATGCTTACTAATAGATTGTGCTGAAATTTGTCACGCGAATCATTTCTTAGCAGATGCCTACGTCATGATAAAATAGTTATCGTGATCTAATTTTCATGATCTAAGTAATTATTTTCAAAAAATTGGAGTGAATTCCTTGGATAATGGAAAATCCTTAAAAAGTCCCCAGATACGGAAGGTAGTCCCTCAATCAACCGGACCCAAAAAGAAATCTTAGATTTTCAGATTTCTCGTCCGCGGAGATCAAACCACGACCTCCTAGAATTAAAGCGAGACTTATAGATATACCGTTACGCTACGGAGGCTGTACAGACCCCTCTTCCCCACTGGGCACACTGGGCACGTGCCCAGGGCCCCGCAATGGTTTAGAGCCCTCTAGTACTCCAAACGATAACCAATAGCCACTCTAAGGACTAATCGTAGCTGCTTAGTGTGGATTACAAGTAAAAAAAAATCTAATTTACTATAGTCATAGGGGCTCCATTATCCTAATGTGCCCAGAAAGACGGCACTGAGGCTGTAAGAATGAATAAATGAATCAATCTATTCTATTGTTTACCATTACATTCTTCCTAATGAGTTTAATGATAGTCAAGAACGGTAGGCATTGATTACTAATGATTGGGAAATACCTGTGTCGGCTATATGACTACTAATCGATGTTTTGTTTTGGCTCTGAACTGTAATTCAGATAAACTTCCTACGCCCGGTTTCACCCGCGTAGCTTCCGTTCCCGTAGGAACTTCATAATTAAATAAAGCCTAGGTATATAGCCTTCGGGTACAAACATAAAGAAACAGGTTACAGGCACGGACAGGTCGGTAGTCTCGGTACAGATCATTACCGATTGGTACGGGTAAAATAGCTCATACAATCAATATGCGCTCGAGCATAAAGAAACAGGTGGAAATTGGTCGGTACCGACTATTTACATCGATATGTACGAGTTTAAGCATTTGCCATCGTAGTGTGTCTTTGCCGTCGTTAAAATGGATGTGGATTGCGATGTTTTAATAGCATTGGTATTTGCTAAAGCACCTTTGTCCGACGAACTCGAAGATATGATGGTCACTAAGAACAGATTTACCTGTTTCTATATGTGGTTGAACCCTTACCTATCAGTACCGACTCGTACTGGCATATCGGGACCGAAAAACCTAGGTATCTTTGTGTTTGCACCCTTCCCCGATAAATGGGCTAAATAAACACTTAAAGAATATTATATATAAATCTGTAATGTGTTTGTTTGAGCGCACTAACCTTAGAAACTACAAGTCCGATTTGAAAAATTATTTCATTTTAGTATAGCCTATTTATAGAGGAAGACTATAATCTTTATTTTATTATGAATTTCCCACGAGAACGGGAGTTAGGCGGGTAAAACTAAGCGCGGGAACCTAGTTGAATATTAAAACTGTCCTTGTATGTATTTAGACCCTTAACATCAGGTGATAGGGGTAATTGGCCTCCCACACGCCCCCACCGTCTTTCCCCAAGACGGTAGGAAGTTTATAAAAGATTTCCATCAAGAAAAAAAAAGAAAGTGGTCTTTGCCCTATTCAGGAGGCATATCACGTATTGATATTACTTTGACGCCGATAAAAATGTCTGCATGACTGTAGAGTTATTGTAACGCATTTCCTTTACTATTGTTACTATACCTGACAAGCTCCGTAGCGTAGCAGTATTTGGCTCGCTTTAAATATGGTGGTGGGTTCGATCCCCACGCCGGAGAAGAAATCTTAGCGTAAATTCTAAAAAAAAAATTCCAAGTTTGGATGGTTGGGGGACTACCCTCCGTGCCTCGGAAAGCACGTTATAACATCATCTATAACAATTGTATGTAACGCTGCTGACTGTTCCCTGGTGAACGGGCAGCAGCGTTTCTTTGTGTGTTACAAAATAATACTGCGATCACCAACCTGCCTAAGCCATAGTCACCACTGACTAGGGTTGCCACACGTACTATATTATATATTATATAGTATCGTATATTATATAAATATATATAATATATTATATAAAAATAATATAGTACAAAAAGTACTATATTTATTGCTAAACTTGACCGCAACCGAGCGCGTAGAAAACAATAAAAAATCAATAGGTAGATGATTAAAAAAAAATTCCTATGGCAAAAACCTCCCTCGGGCCTCCTGCCCATGTTATGAGGCTGAGACTGATGATGATTGTTACTATATTGTTGAAACTACATTGATATATTTAACATATTTTTGCATGCAAATTAAATGCTGAGTAGCGAAGAGATTTTTTATGTAAGTCATAGTACCTAGTATATCATTACGTGATTAGCCTAAAACAACAGTGCAAATTCTTATTTGAAATTATTTTTTGTTTATTTCGCTTGGTATATTTCATTGAAAAAAACTAAAGAACACAAAAGGAACATTTATTTGGTTTATATTTTAGAACATTCTGAGCATCCTACCAGAAAATATACACGTGGCCGGGCTGCAACGTATATGGTACTGCCCGGCCACAAACAAGTGCATTTTTAACAAGATTTATTCGTGGTACATATTTTAGTCTATTCATTGGTACCTACTGTGAGAACAATTTAAGATCATTTAATTGATACGTCTATACACACAAAAAACTTAGCTTTTTTGTAAAATAATAAAATAGTTTAAGTTTTTTACGTAATATTAGAAAATACTTAATTTTAGAAAATAATCCTTTCACATCCGGTATTTAGCATTAAAATGGCAGAGATATTAATTAAGACATGAACAACTTTCGATAATCACTAAATAGTATAAAACAAAGTCGCTTTCTCTGTCCCTATATCCCTATGTCTTTGATTTTGATGCGGTTTTTTTAATAGGTGAGGGATTCAAGAGGAAGGTTTATATGTATAATACATCAGCATTGCGCCCGTGCGGAGACGGGGCGGGTAGGTAGTAATATTATATATTACTAGCTTCCCGCGCGTTTTCACCTGCGTAACTCCCGTTCCCGTGGGAACTTCAACATTAAATATAGTCTATGTTATAACGTCGCTTTTTAATGGTGAAAGATTGTTTGAAATTGGTCCAGTTTTCATTTTTTTGTGTAGTTCCGGAATCCATTAAATGCCAACAAACATACAGTCAAGTCTTTATAATATTAGTACCTATATGTGTTGTGTTTTTGTTATTAGTACTCTATATATTTATTTATCTATATCTATACTAATATTATAAAGAGGAAAGATTCGTATGTAATTATGTTTGTAACGAATTGGCTCAAAAAGTAATGGACCGATTTTAAAAATTCTTTCACCATTTGAATGCTACATTATCACTGATTAATATAGGCTATATTTAATTATGAAGTTCCCACGGGAACGGGAGTTACGTGGGTGAAACCGCGCGCGGGAAGTTAGTATTAAGTAAAAGCCTGATATTTTTCCTTCATAAACATACACTTCAATTATTGATTTGGATAGATTACCTATTTATTTAGATGTTTGTAAAAAAAACTGTCATAATTCAAAAATAATAATTATAATCAAATAGCTGCACTCACACACTGATAGATTAATTACAGTCACTAAAACGAGTATTACTTTAATAAACAGTAGGTTTAGAATAAATGCCGCTGAATATCACAGTTGTTGTTGCTTTCTCCATAACGAAGTATATGAAGGGTCTATTAGCATGGAAGTAGGGGGCTGAAATCCTGTCTGAAAACGTAGCAGTAGACGCAGCTGACGCCACAGTCCCTGATTCTGTCACTTCTATGTCAGCTTTGTGCACAATTGCTGATACAAATATATCACTCTTAGTAACTCTCTTGAAATTCGCTAAATCCGGCTGAAATATATCGACAACACCCATATCATTCAGAGGCTTGTTTAACACTACATTTGTGCTTATGTGGAATCTAGGGAGTTTGACATCCACATCTTCCTTGCCAAACGATACTTCGTCATCATTCAACCTCTTGTAGACATCCTTCAAGCTGACTTGAGCGAAATTCTTGTACATATCAGCAATTTTCACTGATGGATACGGTAAGATCACGAGCATTGAATACTTTCCGTCTCTTCCGTATGGAAGTTCCAGGACAAACGACTTCAGCGACTGCATATTTGAAAACGCAAATTGTCCTTTTTGAAACATCATATTCACTTGACCGATCACCTGTTTCTCTTCGTTGTAAAAGTCTTCGACCATCGTGTCCGATTTGTTGAACGGTAAAGTCCACAAACCCTTGAATGATATGACGTTAGTCAAAAGCATGCGCGCTTCGCGGAAATCATCGGACCGCAACACATTCGACACTCTGCCACCAGATTTTTCTATGTAGGTATTCGCGATTCTCGCTGAATTCGGGTCGTCGAAATCCAATACTTTAACCGTGGCACCGAAGTCATTTTGTACCGACGTCCTGAATTCGGGATACACAGCGAAATCGTTGTCCAAAAACACGAAGTTTCTGCTTGTCAGGCTCACACCACTGTCACCTTGTGCCTGCACCGCGCTCGTCAAATCTTTGTAACCTTTTATCAACGAGTTTTGGCTTCTTGGTAAGATGAATGCCTTCGCGAGTTGGGTGTAACTTTGCCCCGACGCTCCAAGGGCAATGCCGGTCATAAGGCTCCATACTCCGAACGGAGATATCACTACGTGTCCATCAGTTTGCAACTGCGTAAAATACAATAACTCGATACTAAAATTTCGAGGTCGTTCATTGAATTCAACCTGACAATAACACGTTCCGATAAATATGAACACTAGCGCAACGGATTTCATTGTGATCTCGACCGTGGCTCTGCATGTACTGAACAATTATAATGCGAAACGGGAATATTGTGACTAATTTATAGACATTTATAAAACGATGGTCATGCAATTGAAAATCTACGTTATCGTGTTAGGTTTAGAGTGGTTTTTAGCTTTGCTAATGTTGCATGTTTACGTGTTGTAGTAAAAGACGGACGGAACCGGTATTCTGATGATTTTCGTATGGATGTTTATCGTAAACTAGAAGTCCTTACAGACGGGCCGAATTATAAAAACTGTTAGTAATTATGTTAAAAAAAGAATAATTTTAAGAACTTGATTCATTAATAGTATGTAATTAATTCATTTTATCGCCGTAACAGTCAGACCGCAAACAAATAAAATAACTGAGTAGCATAGAGACTATAAGCCTTGAAATTATCATGACTCACATACATCTAACAATACATTTATAGATACAAATTGAATTGCCTGTAGTCATATCATTTAAAGTTAATAGGTATAGGATGCGATACCTTTAACAAAAGAAAACAATTTAAAAGTGTTTGTCCGTTTGTCTGTATGTTATCTTTGAAATGACTGGATCAATTTTGTCAAGAAATTCACTGACAGATTTAAGTTTTTTTCTATGGCAATCTGCTTAGTCGGCAATTTTTTGCAGTGGCACGTAATTGCATTTTTAGTTTAGCAGGATTCATTAAAGTTAACATAGGCATAATAACAAAACACGCAGATTTTTTTTCATGTACCAACTTAATTCGTCAGATTAATAAACGTATTCTTTTATTACTCCTTAATTGGAATGATAAAATTGTTCAAAATATTTTTGCCGTTATCTTTATTTCTGCCATATTATGTCATAGGTTAACATGTCAATGTCTAAGAAGCTTAGGCTCCATACAACATAACAAACAAAGCAATTATTAATAAAATGAAAACAACATAAATATATGCTCTAAGGGCGCGTTCCCCAGTGGCGCGTTCTACGATAAATTAATCGTCACGACACAGTTGTCGTGACGATTAATTTATCGTAGAACGACTGTCGTCTCTTGCTGTTCCCAATATACCTCGCGCCTGTTCATCAATTCCTTTCCCGACCGTTTGTTTGCAAAGAACCATCCGATGCCCTCGTAGACCCGAATTCCGAGAGGCCCGCGAACTGTTAAGTAAAGCGACAGTTGAACAAAACTCTCCTAAAATATTAAAAGTCATAAGCCCTCAATCTCATCGCCAGAGACTGCCCTGAGCCGAGGTCCAAGCCCCACAGGGGGCGCCCTCTTGCGCAAGTTGCTTAGTTTGTAGTTTTAAAAACATTTATTAAGGCTCGAGCTCTGCTCCCCTTTATGCCCGGTGAAGTGGCAAAAGCCTCCTTTTTTTTTGTTGTCCGGGGGGAAATGCATTTACGCATTTCCACCGCCGCTGCAGCGAATTTGCGTGCTGGCGGTGGGATATGAAGGACTCACCTGGGATATGTAGCCATTTCTATATCGTGGTATGCTAACTCATATCACGAGGAGAGGACCCTACACCACTAAAACCCCCCGGACACTCCTTCGATCCGCCGTTGGCGGGGACTGGGCACGCGTAAGCAATCCGGCCCTAGCAAAAGCCTCCAGACTAACTACGTACGTTCGAAAAAAAACATCAATTCCTTGACAAACTTTCGTCACTGCAGAAAGAAATCGTGGACAAGAGTTAAACGTGTATTTCACACTTTAAACGATACGGCTTATATAAATGACAAGTTACCGCCTGCGGTTTCACCCGCATAACTCCTGATCCCGTGGGAACTTCATAATTAAATATAGCCTCTGGCCTTCATCGATAAATGGGCTATCAATTTTTTTTTCAATCGGTACAACAGTTCCTGTCTCTAGCGCGTTCAAGCAAAGAAACAAACTTTTCAACTTCATAGAACAGATTGGCATCGTGAGCTCAACTAGAGTCAAGTCAGCTCAAATTAGCTCCTTAAAAGCAGCAACTCAATATTGTAGGGTGTATAAGACGTTATACCAATGGTATGTGATCCCGATGTCCTTATCTCTTTCTTGTTGTGTTATGTTTACACAGTTTATTACCATTTAGTATGTAAACTGGCATATTGCTTCGATTATAGCTATAATAAGTATAATAAAACTTTTGACACGTATTCCTCGCACAGAGCGTTACTGGCTCGAGTAGGTTTTTATCACTATTATTCGTGACAGCATGGTCGGAACGCAAACATGAGACATTGTGGTATTAGGGACATCCCAATCTTTAAGCCATTATGACGTGTCATTCCCTTTGGATAAACCAAATTAACACTATAAATACATATTTACACCAAGGTTCTGTAACAATTATTATCTATGTTCAAAATTAAACAAACATCTATCAAGTGTTGTTGACAAACAAACATCTACCAAGGCCTTTGTGGAGAATTTAAACCTACCTACCACAATAGACATAAAGTCAAAATAAACAATATAATTAGTCCGTCAGTTAGGTTACTAAAAAAATATTGGACGCGTATTTCATTATTTATCAAAACATTAAAAATTGACAAAGTTACAGAGCAACAACAAACTATAAAGTTAAGGAGAGGGGGGCTTGTGACGTCACTATTAAACTAAAATTGTACCTAGACGTCACACGAAATTTCAACCCTCTGTATCTTCGTCATTTATTGTTTGAGGAACAAAAAAAATACATGTCCAATATTTTTTGGTAATATATACTGACGGATTAAATAGATTTTTTATTCTTCATGCCTATTTAGTCAGTGTGAGGTCAATTCCTACTAAAAGACCAGTGGCGCGCAGGTGCTGCAAGGGGCCCGCTTGTGTGGGGGGGCTCTAAGATGCTAATTTAGTTGATTAACTCAAATGTCACAGAGTGGTAATACTCGACCGAGATATCAAATCAATATTTCCAACCCGCATCACTGTCCACATAACCGTAATAAACAGAAAGCCTGCAACGCGTTTCTAGGTAAGTAGGTACTTACTGATCGCGATAAACTGAAATACACCTGATAGAATTTTGATTCGGTTTTCCTCACTGGATTGAAAGATTCTTTTTTTTCTGTACATGTGTTGTTTGTTATGAGGCTATTGCTACTTTACCGGACATAAAGACGAGCGGAACTCCAGCCTTATTGAATGGTTTAATGGTTAACACTATGCCTTAGGAACATAGGAGAACTCAGCCCAAGGTGGTCGCTAGTAGGGTATATAACCCTACTTCGTGATATTACTTAACATTTGTATGAGAATAATAAAGTATGTTAGGTACTTTGATTAAGTGATACTTCCTACTAATATATTGTAAGTATGGCTGGATGGATGGATGGATGTTTGTTACACTTTCAAACCAAAACTACTGAACGGAATTGGCTGAAACTTTGCACCGCGATAGGTTGGATACACTGGATTAACGTATAGGCTACAAAACAACACGCTCCGACCCACTGGAGCAGAGTAACGCGGGAAAACCGCGGGGCGCAGCTAGTATTTTATAAACCCGAACAGTTTGTATGTTTACTTAAACTAATCAAAAGTTCGGTTTGTAAAACCAGTGTTCTCAGCCCATTTATCGAGGAAGACATATAGGCTATAGGTACCTATATCATCACGATAAGACCAATAGCAGCGGCGCAGCAATGAAGGATGTATCAAAATTGTGGTATACCCAAAGCTTTCCACGCGGATGTAGCTGCGGGCTAGTCATCATTTCAGCCGTAGGAAGACCACTGCTGGACATAGGCCTCCCTCATAGATCTCCAGTTGTTGCGGTTAGAAGCGGCCTGCATCCACCGTGATCCCGCGGCTTTAACCAGATCATCCGTAGAACTAGTAGGTGGACGCTTGCCGATTCGCGGTCTCCATTCGAGAACTTTTCGAACCCAACGGCCATCTGTTCTCCGTGCTCCATGGCTTGCCCATTGCCACTTCAACGAACTAATCCGTTGGGCTGTCGGTAACCCGCGTTCTTCTACGTATCTCTTCATTTTTGATTCGATCTCGAAGAGAAATCCCGAGCATAGCCCTCTCCATAGCTCGTTGAGCGACTCTGAGCCTGTTCATAAGGCCTATAGTGAAAGACCACGTTTCGGATACATAGGTCATCACTAGTAACACACACTGGTTAAAAACTTTCGTCTTTAGGCACTGAGGTATATTGGATGAAAGGCGTTGCGAAGTTTCCCGAACGCAGCCCATCCGAGTTGGATTCGGCGATGCAAGTAAAGATCATAAAAATGACTCATAATAGACATTCTCAAGACTAAAATTTATTTATAAATACGACAGCGACAGTATTGTTATTTATGCTTAGTTAAGAACAATTTAACCAACACTATCCTTAATACAAAATTCACTGTGTATATGTGTGTACATCTTGCAGTTCGTTGACATTAGTTTGTCATTATGTTCATCCCGTAGGTAATCAAAAGAATGGGTTTTTGTCAAGCTAAGTAGGTACATGTTTTTTATTTGGCTTTTTAACAAAAGATGGCGTGCACCGAGATTTTTTAGCCGTTACTAATACTTCGCGAAATGATTTATATTTGGTAGTAAATCAATCTAGGTATATACTTTTTGAATAGCATTAAAATACAGATTTAAATGACTTCGTGTGCTAGGAGCGCTCGTTCGTAGAACCTAAATTATATTATACTAGCTTCCCGCGCGCGGTTTCACCCGCGTAGCTCCCGTTCCCGATATTAATCAGTGATAATGTAGCATTCAAATGGCGAAAGAATTTTTTAAATCGGTCTTGTACTTTTTGAGACAATTCGTTACAAACATACTTTTACATACAAATCTTTCCTCTTTATAATATTAGTATAGACTAGTTTCCCGCCTGCGGTTTTATCCGCGTAACTCCCGTTCCCGTATGAATTAAATATAACCTATAGCTTTTTTTGATAAATGGGCTATCTAGCATTGAAATAATTATTCAAATCGGACCGGTAGTTCCTGAGATTAGCGCGTCCAAGCAAACAAACAAATTCTTCGGCTTTATATAGGTACAGTCAACAAAAGAGATAGGTTTACACATTATATGTATTTAAATTTATATGTACACGTTTATGAGGAGAGTTTACTATTATATGCATTTGAATAAATCTAGCAGCGAATTCTTCACCGATAAAGAAAAACCGGCTGTCGTACTGACATAAACATATTTATTTACATTCTTTGATACTGATGGTGTAAAGCTATCTCTTTTGTTGACTGTACCTACTAGCTCGGTTTCAACTTCGTAATAAAATATAGCCTGTAGCCTTCCTCGATAAATGGGCTACCCTCGATACCCGCCTTCTCATCGGTCTATGCTATCTTTATAGTGTCTTCTTACCTTAAATGTTTAGAGTTCATACTCACGAATACTGTAAACCCATATTGTATGTTAGTCATTGAATTATAATAATACATGGCTACAATAGGTACGTACTTACTTTAATCAGTGAGTAATTGGTATTGTATTTTGTAAGTACCTACTCAACCAGCTTCAGTATGTAACTCGGGTAGGTACGTATATAAGGGGTTTTCAAAATATATAGCTTTCCGTTAACAGAAGATACAGATTTTGTTAATGAAGAAAGTTCCGAACAATATTAATTTTCATACAAAATATAAAACTATCCTTACTAATATTATTAATGCGAAAGTAGCTCTGTCTGTCTGTCACTCTTTCACGTCAAAACCGAACCGATTTAAATGATATTTGTTACACAGATAGTGTGAACCTGAGAAGCACATAGTTTTTATAGCAAATAGGGTTGTAGGGGGTTGAAAGGGGGAGGATGAAGATTGTCAAAGTCACTAATCCACGCAGACGAAGTGGTGGGCACATGCAGTTTGTATTAAAAAAGATCAGCTTCAGTTGCCCTGAAGCCACAGAAGTGGAAGTACATTTGGTTCCCGGCTTAAAATTGACCACCCCATATTTTTTCACAGGTTCCTCAAGAGTCGACTAATGGGCTAACAGCTGATCGATTGCCAGCAGCATTTATCAGCCAGGGTCACCTACTATCTTACTGTGATCGCCAATCTGCCTGGATTGGAAAGGAAAGATACCTATCGCTATTTTCAATTGAATTCATTTTTTTTTCAGTAGAAGTTACCGTGTCTTTGTATCATTCTATGAAGCATTTATGAGCTGTGCGTATAATCTTTGTGTTATTATATGATGCATTTACGCAAAGCGCGTTCAAAGTTAAATATTAAAGGCGCTCTTTTCCCTTTTTCTTGTTTTTTTCCTGGCGAAAATCCTGTTCTGTAAGTTCTACATCATAGTTATGTGGTATACTACCACTAAAACCCCACGGTGTTCTTCGGTTCACTCACGCATTCTCCGCAGCCCGGACGGGTACTAGCCTGCTTACTCAGAGGGCCCCATCATGTTTTATGGGAAAACCCTTCTCCTCTTCTACTGAGAGGCGAGAACGCAGAACAAATCGCCATATGGAACCAAATCTGGTGAGCTGGCAGACTGCCTCTAACTCTGCCACCCGCAAGTTGGGGAGTGGAGGTTATTTGCATCCTCCCACGTCCGAAACCTACTGCTGGGGCCTGGACGGGAGGAGTTTGCCTCCCGAACGCATTATTGTTAGATCTATTGGGAGATGGCGGTCCATCTGGAGCCTGATCTGGTTAGCCGCTAGACTGCCTTAACTTTGCCGTCCGCAGGTTACTCTATATGAGGAGTGGAGGACAGCAATTTTGCAACCTCCCACGTCCGAACCTACTCCTAGGGCTTGGACGGGAGGAGTTCGCCTCCCGAACATATTACTCTTAGATTTAGAGCAAGATCAGTAATAAGCAGTGTCGTAGCTAGCCCGAGTTGGGTCCCGGGGCCGTGTTGAAGAGGCCTTCTACCACGATGTATGATACGACGGATACAGCCCCTGCTAGTAACCAATGTATTGTGTATGTGGGACTCCCCTCTCCACAATGATGATATACTAATGACACCGTGTGCTCAACCCTGGGCTGACATGACTAAGAGGCCTACCTAATTTATTATTTCTTTTTAATTATTTACGTTTCGTTGTTTTGTTTTTAATTATATCGTCGGTGTCCTGGGCTACAGGCCAAAAAGCCTTTATGTAGATCCACCTCTAACCGCTAATCCGTGAACGCCAGTAATGGGCACACCAGGAACTGTCCTGACTAATATTCCCTCAAATATTTATTAACATCTCAAACTAAAGGACATATTATGATTAAAAACTCAGGCCGTGGTCAAAGCACCACACGTTAACAACGCGGACCACAACTCCTGCAAGTACCTATTGTATGCAAATGTTTTCAAGTATTGTACAACTTGTTGATGAACCGATAGAAGCGGTTGAATACACCAAGTGAATTCGAATATTGTTACTGTGAGATACGCTCGTGAGTATATACAATAATCTTTGTGAGTAATTGGATTTGAAAGGATCTGTAATATTGTGTACAACCACAATAAACACAGATGAGGGCGTTGACTTTATTGTGTGGTAACAATATTACAGGGGTGGCCAACTTAATAAGGCCTAAGATCAACTTTACTGATAAGACCGAGTAATCGGCCGACGACAAACACTTGCTAAGCCACCCCTCCTATATTAAATACCTACTCAATAGTGGTTGGGGCGATATGAGAACTTAAGAATCTTTAAATAGGTTATAGCCATGCCCATTATCATCACTAGGTACATACTTAGTATAAAACAAAGTCGCTTTCTCTGTCCCTATATCCCTATGTATGCTTAAATCTTTAAAACTACGCAACGGTTTTTTTTAATAGATAGAGGGATTCAAGAGGAAGGTTTATATGTATAATACATCAGCATTGTACCCGTGCGGAGCCGGGGCGGGTCGCTAGTTAAGTTATAAACCGAACTGAGCTGGAGCAATGGCCGCGGTGGTTATTATTTTATAATAATTAAAGTTCTCCCAACCGATCTCCGAGTGACCGAGCATGGGCGAGTGCCCACTCATGCCCACGTCCATGCTATTGATATGGACGTGGTCGTGGACATGATACATCAGTACGTGGATGAAACCGTGACGCGTGGGACAGCTCGTTGAAAATATTTGTGTATACGTCTTTATCCTAACGATATGAGGTTCGTTTTAGTACCGTTAGATCACGGATACATGGCTGGTAATTATATTATTTTATAGGACCTGTCCTTGTCGATAAACTTAATAACTAAGATAAGTAGGTAATAGCTATTACCTACAGCTTGTTACGAATCGTATTTTGCTCAGGAAATTATACATTTTCCCGCGGTTTAACGGATACTATACCATTTTCATGCTCTTAAACGACTTGTATTCTAAATAACATTAATTACAGTAATTAAATCTAAAGGTGAATGAAGACCAAGGCATTTACTCGTAACAAAACATCGATCATTCGTCATTTGTCGCATCAGTGAAGTGTGTTGTATAAAAACGAAAAGAAGACTTATTTTAAACAAAGATTTTTGTCCTAAGCGGGAAGGGAACCTACGACCTTCAAGATTTAAGATGACTTATACCGCTTCGCCACGCTTGTACATATAATTACCTTTTTAATAAACCAACGTTTCGACATAGGATGAGGTAATAATTTGCCTTAAAATTGTACCGCGATCTCAATATTATGAATAGGTAAATTAAGTGTACAAATCACGAAAATTTAAAACATTTAGATAGATTAATCTAGGACAATTGCCGTCAGGTAACTATGCAAAACTTGCAAAAAAAAAACATTATAAAACAGTCGAAGCCCAATGGCTAGGGCGTCGGACTGGCGATCATGTGGTGGCCGGTTTGATCCTCACCCATAGCTTTACCGTCGTGAACCCAATCGTATCACAAGCATTTTAAGTAAGGAAAATTCTGCGATTGATCTTTAAAAAAATACATACATTAATTAAAAACACTTCTACAAGTGGTGTGACGTCACAAGAACTTGACGTAAGAAATAGCTAATTACGGAATACGAACGTATTACATCCGAAATAACATAAAAAACCTAAACCAAATACCCAAAGGTGACTCATGCAATTTTATACCTGATCGAAGTGTGTTTTATCAGATATTATACGAAAACAAGCAGTTGCTTACGACGTGTTTAGTATGCATTATATAATACCAAGTTTCATTTAAATCCATTATGTAGTTTTAAAACATCATACAAAGGAGGCTACATATTTGAGCCTTTTGGGGTCGAAACATATAAAGATCTTTCAAAACGGTTGGTCGACGCCACCCGTGACCAGAGGGCTGGCTTGTTGCTTGCTAGCACAACGAATTAGCATTGCCATTCAACGTTGCTATGCTGCCAGCCTTCAGGGCACTCTTCCGGTGGACATGACAAGCGATTTTCTGACGCCCTCTAATATCCCCCCATTTTATCTTATTTTAGTTTTATTCTTAGTTTTAATTATGTTTACTAACTTTATTTATATTATAATACAATACATATTTAAAACTTTAAATATGTATTGTATTATAATAAAAATAAATAAATACATTCAAACAAATAGATAGACAGAAAATTAATTAAATTACGTTTTTGGCTTTATTATCGATAACTAGAATACCGCGCGCGGTTTCACCGGAGTGATTCCCGTTCCTTCCCGAACTTCATAATAAAATACAGCCTATAGCCTTCCTCGATAAATGGGCTATCTAACACTCAAAGAGTTTCATATCGGACTAGTAGTTCCTAAGCTATTTATATTTTGTTATATATATATAAAAAATCTAAATAGATTTATCATGTGTTTAGAAGATATAGGACACATAGCTCGAAGAACTGACGGCCGATGGAGCAGAAAGGTTCTCGAGTGGAGACCACGAACTGGCAAGCGTAGCGTAGGACGACCGCCTGCACGATCGACCGACGATCTCACAAAGGTCGTCGAGTGAAGTGAAGAGGTGAAGAGTTTGTTTGCTTGAACGCGCTAATCCCAGGAACTATACTGAACCGATTTTAAAAATTATTTCAGTGCTAGACAACCCATTTATTGAGGAAGGCTTTAGGCTTTATTATTATGAAGCGCGTGGAAGTTACTTAATAATAAAATAATAAAGATATTCTTCTAAGGAAGATGGTTAGATGACATCATACAATTATGGTTATAACCACAAAATCTACATTTAAACCTTCAATATTATTAACCCTTTAAGGAAAAAAACAACGTTTATTGTAATGGGCATAATATATTTTTAAGATTACTTTACTAAAAACAAATAAACCCAACATAAGTAGGTACTTGTTATAAAACAAAATCCCACCGCGTTGCGCAGCGTTTGTCTGTCTGTTTGAACGCAATAAGTTAAAAAAATACTAACTTGATATTCATATGTCTTTTTTGGATGGGCATTTGTAATTAACCACATGGCTTTTGCTACTTCACCGGGCATTCAGACGAGTATAGTAGGGCTACCTTATTAAATGATTTATAAAATACAGACTAGGTACCTGCGCAAGAGTTTTCTGCTGAGCTGGGTGCTCGGATCAGGGCAGTCACTGGCAACGATTTTTAGATCTGTTTTGTGGAACCTTCGAATTTTCATACGGACAAAGGAATTTATAACCAAGTCAGGAGGCTGAGTTAGTAAACAAGGCGTGAGTTTCTAACCTTTAGGTAGGTACAATTATTTGTCTGTGGGTTTGTCCAGAATTGAACACGATCGTAAGAAATATCGTGATATTAGTCAGTAGGTACTTACAGCGCATGTATGCTATCACAATCGCCAATACTCATTTGTAGTTGAATCCTGAGTTGTTTATATATCGGTAGCTAAAGAGAGGATTCTTGTATCTATGTTTCTTTAACCTGACAATTTATTTGACTACATCTTGTGAAAAAATTATAAAAAGCAGCTTTCCGTGTTGCATCCTGGATACAGATGCTATTTATTCTTATTCTGATCGTGAATTTTTAAACCCAGTCCGTACTGGAGTCTGAAACCTATTCAATGCATACAAACAAGCAATTAAATCTTTCCTCTATATGATACTATGGTTAAGTTTAGTACCTATAGTACCTATATACATATATTCACAAAATATTTGTGTGTGTTTGGTAACGGGCTTCTTCGGGGGGGGGGGGGGGGGGACAAGCCGGGGACTGCAGAATCATGATATGGTAGGTACATATCATGATTCTGCAGTCCCCGGCGTGTACCGGTATCTCCTAGAGGGTAGACTCTCTCTCATGAAATGATTATCATAACATTGCTATGGAGAATGCAGTCCTATATGCAGAGATTGATTTATGCATTTCCACTTGAAAAAAAAGTACTGAGAAAGTCCAGTGTCTCTTAAATCACCAAATGTTCGATTCGGATATACTATGTCGATTGGTTTCCGGCGTAGACCACCCTTCATCTATTTCTTCCCATACGTGTTTTAAGGTACATACAAATGATGATTGGTCGTTATGCTATCTACAATCTAAACGATAGAATTTGAAGAGGAAGAAGTTTGAAGCGGCGCGGCCGTAGCCTAATGGCTAGGGCGTCGGACTTGTGATCTTGAGGTCGCCGGTTCGAATCCCACCCATTGCACTACCGAAGTTAACCACTCGTAACATAAGAATTTTAGCTTAGCACGAGGGGTTAACAAGAATACTAAAAACTGCAAAACTCTGCTAGTTTTTTTTTAATTCATTTTAAAGAAAAATGCCCGTCATTTTTTCCTTCGCCCGCTTAATCACTTGACCAATGTCAATTACTATACATTTGCTTTAGCGATATTATGCTATCGATCGCTCCAGTGTAGTGGTATTTTGTCTAGGCTCTAAGAACTGAAAGAAAAGTCCAATGTTAAGCAGCATACATAAATGGGCTGTGAAAATGAATTAAGTAATCAAAACATAAAAGGACCTTATTTAAAAGAAAGTGTTAAAGTATTCACTTTTTGTTAGGTTTAGATATTGACGTACCATATATTTATTCGTCGTAAAATAAAAAGCGCCAATTGTCTGAACTCAAACGCTCCTAAACGTCAGACACAATTTATGCAGAAGTTTGAAGGTCACGATCATTGAAATTTTGAATACAATGCATACTTTTTTCTAATTCTGTAAAGTAAATATACTTTGTATTGTTTGTTGCAGGCTGATTTACTTATGATTAATCCGTTCCAAGATTAATGATTGGTTAAGCAATGGTTCCGATCGTCACGAATGAATACTGATACTCATGTTTTGATAACGGTTTACATTGAAGTGCAGGGAATTAAGTTTTATGACTAAGTGTGTGCGTCCTTTACGCTTCTCCGAAGCCCTCGTAGACCAGAAGTCGGAGTGACCTGCGAACTGTGAAGTAAAACTACTGTTGCATAAAATTCCCCTTAAAACTAAAAGCCTATTAGGCTTACCCTAATCCCCCAGTAAGCGTTATTAGGTTGGAATTCTGTTCGCCTTTATGCCCGGTGAAGTACTAAAAGCTTCCTGGCTACAAAAAGACCGCTCTGAGCCGACGTCTAGTTTTTTCTTAGTTAATTATCATTGTCGTCAATATCGTAATAGTTAACTACAATGCCATAATTAAATGACCATTAAGTTGTTTTCTAATTATTCTAATTATTATTATCATTCACATACCAACGGTTGTTGACAAGTTGACAGTACTTCCGCTAAGTAACATCAAACCATTCTGAGCTCGGGTTTTATCAATTTAAAGTTAGAATATACTAACCTTGTCTTCCCATCATAACCTTCGTAGCATAGCGGTATTTGGCTCGCTTTAAATCTCGGAGGACGTGGGTTCGATCCCCACGCCGGACAGGAAATCTTTGTGTAAATTCCAAGATTACTTTCCGGGTCTGGTTTGTTGAGGGACTACCCTCCGTGCCTCGTTAAGCCGTTGGTCCCGATTGTTATAACATCATCTATAATAATCGTATATCAGGGAACGGGCAGCAGCGTTTCCTTGTGTGTTACATACAACATAATACTGCGGCCACCAACCCGCTTGCCAAGCGTGGTGACTATGGCAAATACCCTCTCTAAGGAGGAGGCCCATGTTCAGCAGTGGACGTTATACGGGCTAATGATGATGATGATGTCTTCCCTTGGGTGACGTAAGAGGCGACTAAGGGACAGTTGATGTTGGATGTATGGTCTGAACAATTTGATCAGTTTAATATATTTGGTGGGATTGACTGATGCTGACTATGCAATGACTGCATAGTTACAAGGCTTGGCAAGTGGATTTGAATTATGTATGGTGAGGTAAACGCTTCTGACGGTTAAATGCTCGTCGCCCACAAAGAAAGTAATACAAAGCATTCCGTCGATGCGCGAAGCTTCAATGCAAAACAAGACATTTTGTATCCTTTCAAAAACAAGAAAACAAAACATAAAGTAGGTATCACAACCAGAATTAATTTAGGTTAATGTACCTACGTCGTCATTTTTTAATCGTTGCTCATAATTAACAGGACCTATTATAATTGCCATCAGTATCTATTAACAATGGATGTTCACGCACGCCACTTATGTACGTGATGATCATAAAAAATAATTAAAATTAGTATAATGTAAAGTTCGGCTAAAGATTATAAATAATGACAGAAAAAAATGTGACATTAGGTTTTTATTTTTAATATTAGGCTACTAAAGAGGTGACAATCTCTTCGCCTGCAGAAAAAACTCTATGGTTCATTGTTGGCGCCAACAATGGATACGTTTCAAAATAGACGTACATTTTTTACGAAAAAACTTTCCTTCAAGTAGTCGGAAATGATAAATGTACATGGCAAATTAAGCTCGAAGTCCTTGCAATAAATGATAATCTAAGTTGTACGAACAGGTACACCGTACAATAACACAGGATTAAAATCATTCTAATTTGTAATGTTTAATGCAATTGAAAAAGTATATGCATAGATCGATAGTTCAACCAAAAATAAATCATGTCGCTGAGTATTTACACGATAAAAAATTGTGGACTTATAATCAAAGTAAATGACAATAGGGGACATTTCGACAGACTGTTTGTGTTGTTTTATATCTAGGTATTGAATGCATTGGTATTCTAACAATGGTGATTTATTGGCGGCTTTAGAGAATTAGTGGAGACAACTAAATTAAACTGTTGAAAAACATCTCGAAATTAATATACCTTCTTTATGCCTTTTTTTCGAGGATGTCGCTTCAATTAAAATAAATAATTGACACCGTGAACGGGAGATGTGTTTTTTTTCAGACGGACATAGTTAGCCTCGAGGCTTTTGCTATTTCACCGGGCATAAAAACGAGCATTGTCGCATCCTTATGAAATGGTTAAAAAAACTGGTCGTTCCACTGGACATGTTCGGGGGACACTCGGATTTCGGGTCTACGAGAGCACTGGAAGGTTCTTTGCAATGAGTACAGGTCACCCTACCGTCCAAAAATAAATGCAAAGTTTTATATTTCACTTATGATTCATTAAAACAAAGCTCTAGATTCATTTATACTTTAACACTAAAGTGCTGCGGCTCAATTTTAAACATTAACCGCGATTGGTGATCCCTTTACAAACAACAAATTTTATGCGTGGTACGAATACCGTTATGTTGGCATACATACCTTATCCTCCATAGGGGCTGTGTAACATACTTTAATTGGGTTTTACCTGTTACGAAAAAGAAAGTTTCCAGTTGTATTTGTTATTATGTTTATAAGAACTGGCCCCGATTCTGCTGGATTAAAACGCTTAAAAAAATAATTTGAGTGGTGATAGATGGTTCTAAATAGCCTCCTAGTGGTGTGTAAAGCATAATTTCACAATAGAGAGGCAAGTCCCGCATACCAAAACTATACCATAACTAGCGCCGGCCCGCCCCAGCTTCGCACGGGTGGACTTTTATAGTCTATGTGATTCAGGGATAATGTATCATTCGAATGGTGAAATAATTATCGAAATCTGTTCAGTAGTTTTTGAGTTTATTCGGAACAAACGTACAAAAATATTAAAATAAAAAACTTTTCTTCTTTATAATATTAGTGGCGATAATATCGACAACATAGGTACCTACGTCCCGTTTTGAACTGTCTGATTGTCTACTTTCTCAGTCACCTGTCTCTTCGACTCTAACCAAAGGGGAATCCGTTTTTAGTCAGTTGAGCAGTATCTGGGGTGGATCTGCTTTAAATAATATAATAATAATAATAAAATATTTTATTCAATAAACTTTAATACAAAAATATACAATTTATGAATCCTTTAGGTCAAAAAATAGTAATTTTGCCTGAAATAGGTATTCCTGTGTTTCAGGCGTACACCCCGGCCCGGAACTCTAACCAAAGGTTCAGGACGCAAAACAGTCTAATTTTCCGAAACCGCGCAAATGTTCTTTATAGGGTGGATTTAAGAAATGTTCCGGCTTCGTAAGGTTTTACTAAAACACAGTATGTAAGTACTTGAGGCTAATCACAATCAATCCTGATGGTAAAAAGCAAAAAGTAATTAGGTATATCAATATACCTATTGATATACCTAAGATTGTAATAAAAATAAAGTAAAGTATTTGAACTGCAAGAAGTAATCTTTGTTTATAAGTATAATTGTTGCTTACAGACATAACTAAGTCCCGTTTTATGCAGCGCGGGAATTGTACTCATCCTCCCCGAAACTTATAGCATTTGCATCACGGCTCACGGTCATTGTCGTTTTTAACAGCGCCATCTGTTGGTGAGTATTTGCAGCGGTATCGACAAACTTTTCCTCACATCTTTATAGCATTAGAACGGTAAATGGTTCAAGCAATCATGTATAGATGGCGCTAAATATAACATATTTAGGGTCTAGCTACGCTCGTGTCACCGGAAGGCCAGACACTAACGTACTGCATGTCCTGAAGAACACTCTTACGGGAACATGAGCTAATTAAAATTATAGTCAAAATTTCTCCTGAATAAAGTATTTTTCTTATTCGTAGGTCGACCTCTTGCGCAGGTTGCTTAGTTTGTAATTTATAAACCATTTAATACCATTTCTGTCCGGTGAAGCAAAAGCCTTGTGGCTGACAACGTTCTCTCAAAACGGGTGACTTCGAGGAGTACCGTTTTAGCCCCCTTCACAGTTTCGTGGTATCGCTAAAGCAGATGACTAGCCCTACATACCATTTTTTTTATTTTTGATCATTTGTATCTGCATTTACGCATTCCCACAGCCGCCGCTGCAGCGTACTCGCGCGCTGGTGGTGGGATATGTGGGACTCGCCCTCTCCATAGCTTGGTATGTTAAACTCTTACCACGAGGAGAGGACCCTACACCACTAAAACCCCCCGGACACTGCTTCGATCCGTCGTTGGTGGGGGCCCGGTACGTTTAAGCAATCCAGCAACCCTACATACCCCTCCGCACAGAGGCGGATTATCCATAAGGGAAAATAGGCACTGGAACAGCAACTGTAGTTGAGGCTACTACAAGTCGGAATAAAGATGTGTCAGCTGGAATCAGCCAAATTGGAGAAACCACAGTGTAGTAGACCACACATGTAGTAACGCCAATTAATTAAATTGATATTTTTTGTTGTTGTAAGTATTTATTTATTTAATAATTTATGTACACACAAACAATATGAGACAAGATAAATAAGGATACAATTGCACAAAGGTACAACTATTATATTATAAGTACTAGTTATTTATAAAATAGGGGCGTCAATGAGATGCTTGGCTACGGCGCTGTCAACGTGTAATCGACCTCTGCCACCGCAGGAGGATATACGTAATTTTTACCCCTTAAACAAAAAAAGGGGTCGGGTTAAGGCAGTCCTGATCTTCCCCGCCTCAATTTTTTTTATTCCTGATAGAATTTTATTACACCAGATGGAAAGTTACGTTGGATGTGAACTACAATGGAGCATGCCTGCCTCGAAGATATCTATTCACTCTAGACTTGAAATAGCCCAGGTTGTAGCGTTCAGGGAAAATAACAAGTAGGTAAGGATGATATTCACCGATATTTTAAACTGATTTATACTGTCCACACCACTTCCCACTCCAAAATGTGTCATGGACTATTAAAAACACATATAATTATGTATAATATAGACCTTTCAAACGTTCACAATAAAACGATCGATTTTCCTCTAAAACTGACAACAATACAAAGGTACTTATCTCAGTACACATTCGTCTTGTAACAAAAGGCTTGGGAGTCTATGGCGCTATTATCTCTCAATTGTTTAAAACAAGTAATGTAGGGCTGTCGGTTTATGGTTTTTTTCTACCATAAACTAAGCATAAGCCTGTAAAAGTGGTAGGTACCATCAATATTTCTATCCAGACACAGATGTGTGAGGAAATTTATGTCCGCTTAGTTTTTTTTACAGGGTCGTTCCAGGCACTATAAGATAGTGCTAAATCAATCTAATTTTTGAGCACCTATACCTAAAAACAACCTTTTTCAGAAAACCGAAGGACTAAATGTAAATAATAATTTAAAAACTACCTATATGGATATCAGTAAATACCCAATACCTACAGTACTCACGAATGATAATGATTTAACTTTATTTAGAACTAAGTAAGGCATTAATTTTATCAGCCGAAATTTGTAGGCCAAAAAATGCTTTCTTGCAAGCATATGATTCTGACTTTTGATTAAACTTAGGTCAATTATATATGTTCCCAATAATATTTCCTAACGTAAATGTGTCTTTTACAGCCCTAACTTAAAGTTATAAACAGCAAAGGCCGTTGCAAAAGGGAACGGCTTCAATTTGCTAAATCACGATAAATGGCCGACGCAATTTTGTAGGCGTTTGTGAATTCTCTTCCTATTGTATTGTTAGTACTTTTATGTTCAAGTGGAAAATGTCATCATCTCGCAATTCCTCCACTAGGTACCTCGAAAACTCGATTGAAGCTGGGCTTAGGTTCGCTCTGAAGAACAGAAGAGAAGCCCTTTATGATATCTTATACCTTCAATTGGCGTCGTAGGAGTACCCGGGTTTTAGTAGGTACCTACTTACTTAAACTGTCTCTCCGCAGCCCGACTTATTGTTAAGGGCTAGTTTTTAATACCTAACCGTTGTTGCGGGATAGTATCACTCCCCCGGTATTAGCGAATGGGAATTTGCAATATTACATTTCTCCCAGAAAAAAGGGACGGTGGCATTTTGTAGGTTTTTAACTATGTAGAAAGTTTACTTCGATTGAATTGAATGAAAAGGGAACTGCACATTACATGAATACCAGCAACAGCATTGGCAGTCCCATATTTTTCACTGGACACTACCTGGGCATTGACATGACATGACAGTCGTGGCATAGAAATATAAGTCTCGCTTTAAGTCACTGGGGTTTTAGTTCAAATCCCCACATCACACAAGGGATCTCTGTATAAATTGAAAGATTTCGTTGATTGAGGGACTACCCTCCGTGCCTCGGAAAGCACGTTAAGCTGTTCGTCCCGACTGTTATAACATCATCTATAACAGTCGTGTACCAGGGAACGGGCAGCAGCGTTTCCCTGTGTGTTACAACATGATACATCGCCTGCGACGCGTGATTACTATGGCAAAACCCTCTCTCGGGAGAAGGCCCATGTTCAGCTGTGGCCTGATGGGAGCATGGGTAATCATGATGATGATGAATCTCGGGTGAGGTCCCCGAGACAGCCTTAAAAAGACCGGATCTAAAAGGAACTTATTGGTAGCCGTTATGGCGTTCTATTTAATATTATCATAATTAAATTTAGAAATCATTGATCAATAACTAGATTTCTAGAAATGACTCGCATGGCCCCTTTTTGTCCTAGGAAACAAGAATCATAGCCCCCCTAGAACATTCTTGGCCCAGGCGACCTAAAAAATACGACCCTGAGAATTGGGTAAATACCGTTATTAAGATAAAGAATAATTAATGATATCCGGATTTAACGTCATTAATTAATACAAGTACCTATCTTAAGAGACCTAAATTACTCGTTATTAAAATCGACTTCTTGAGTCGTTCAGTGTAAAGATATTAGGTATCCATCAAAAACATAAATGTAAATTAGAGCCAAGTTAAATGTTATGATATATGCCTTGGTTGATGACTTTAACGACAAAAGAAGTGAGATCTAAATGAGTGCCAGTAAATTTCAGGACTGACCATTGTCAGTCCTGAAATTTACTTTCTTCTTCTTTAATTTAAGAGCTCAGCTCTTGTCGGTGGAGCAATCGCCACAGCTTTCTATCTTCAGCCTTCATTTTAACCTCTTGATACGACTTGACGCCCACTTTCTCCTTCACTTGTTGCATAAAAGTTCGTCTAGGTCTTCCCCTTCCTCTCTTTCCTTCTATTTTCCCTTCTAAGATTGTTTTAAAAAGCTTGTCATGTCGTATCAAGTGGCCAATCATTTTCCCTCTCCTATTATCGATAGTTCTTAACAATTGTCTTTCTTCTTCAACCATTACTAACACTTCCTCGTTTGTCTTCATTTCTGCCCAACTGATATTCTCCATCCGCCTCCAGCACCACATCTCAAATGCCTCCCTACTACCCTTCCTCTATCCCTTTGGTTAAGTGTCCATGTTTCGCAGCCGTACAAAGCTATGCTCTAGATATAGGTCTTAATGAGGCGTTTCCTTATTCTTTTCCTTATTTTTGATTTGAACAGGTGTTTTTTTCTATTAAAAGTTTGTTTAGCAATTGCAATTTTTTTTATTATATCTGGCGAGCATCTAGAGTCATTGTTATACGGTTACCTAGATACTTAAAGCTGTCGACTTGTTCTAATATTAATAGGAAATTTATTTATAACAACATAAAATATAATTTCTTCTTATAACTTAGGATCATAAATTGTAGCCTAAGGTCTGACTTGGATAGTTCTCATATACGAATTATTATGTTCGATGGCTAGTTTCTATGCTACCAGCAAGCCAAATTTTTGGAATAATAAAATAAGAACTGGCAAGTAACAGGTTTAGAACTTGCGAAGTCTATAATATAATAAATTTATAAAATTTGAAGCACAAATGTATCTCGCAAGTCTCAATATATGAGCCAAATTTGACACGTTTATGTGAAATAGTTTTTGAGTTATGAGGGGTCAAAAGTGGCTCCAAATGGTTCGTGTAGCACACACGGTGCTGCTCGCCACTTCTGTTACTTGAACATGGCTTGACACGCTACCGAGTGTCTAGATTCTACAATAATATTCTAAAGTTTATAAATGGAGGCTAATCACGCAACGATATTACTAAATTTCATACTATGGATGCGAAAATAAAATTAAATATGTCGATTTATTAACTTAATGTAGCTTAATAATACAGTAACTATAAAATATATATATCGTTTTTATACTATAAAAGGTTTTTTTTTAATAAAAGCACCTGTAGATTTGGTGCATGCTGATGTTTTTCCTACTATGTCTATGATTATACTCGAATTATTGATATTTAAATAATTTAGATTTGTAATTGTAATGCATCATAATAAACATCACTGTAATTTCATGTTTTAAACATAATCTTTGCATACCCTCATTGAGGGCGAAATATGTCATGTACTTACTACTGTATAACCCCGTATGCCGACCGTATTTCATGTAAATATATGATATTATTTTATTGTTATTATAACAATAACATTGAAAATGTGTTACAATAACCGTAATAAACATAATAATGTCATAATCACTTCGTTACGTAAACTTACCATAAAATGCTGGCATAAATATTTTAAGCTAGCTGCGCCCCGCAGTTTTACCCGCGTTACTCTGCATCATTAGGTAGGAGCATGATGGCTGAATTATGCACGCGGATAGTTTATAAGCTGGCTACTAAATATCACGCTCCGAACCATTGGAGCAGAGCGACGTAGATATATTCCCCGGAAAAAATAAGATAAGTATTTTTATAAAGTTTTGATTAAGTATAGATACCTACATACATTAAAATGATAAATGCTAATTTATATTTTTTTATTATACGAGATGAGTCGTTTGTTACTATTATTTATCTATAATATAAAAATGAATCGCTGAATGTGTTGCTAAGCGCAAATCTCGAGAACAGCTGAACCGATTTCGCTAATTCTTTTTTTTTAATGTTCGTGGAAGTTCAAGGATGGTTTTTACGGCGAGAAAAATTCGAATAATTGCCTGAAAACCCCTTAAAACAGCCTTTTTCTTTTTCCCATACAAACGTTTTCTAACTAAAATGTAGAGTCAATTTGAGCTTTATTTTGTTAATTAAAAACTTGAGGTACGTAGGGTAGGGGTAGTGTAGGGTAGGGGTAGTGTAGGGTAGGGGTAGTGTAGGGTAGGGGTAGTGTAGGGTAGGGGTAGTGTAGGGTAGGGGTAGTGTAGGGTAGGGGTAGTGTAGGGTAGGGGTAGTGTAGGGGTAGGAGTACCGCATAAACGAAGTCTCTACGGCCCAGTTTATTTTATACAAATGTTTAGGTCTTTTATGTATCGATTGAGGCAGTACGAAGTCTGCCGGTCAGCTAGTTGTATATAATAGTTTTTTTAATAATACTACCTATATGTTTACTACTCGGTATGCAGCATCACGTATTTTAAGAGAATGACGTGAGGATGCGTGTGGTAGGTACATTACTTCCGTGTACATACTCGATAAAGGTATAGCATATTTTTATTATGATTCTAAAAATGGACGGGAAATAACTAACAATCTATCAAAAAATATAATTTTAGTACTTTTGATATTAGTGCGTTATGATGGTTATAACATGCGAGGCGGAATTTCAACCCGAGCCGAAGGCGAGGGTGTAATTGAGCCGAGCATGTTATAACCAATACGCACGTATATCGTACGACGTTTTTTAACACATTTGCGAGGAAACAAAAAAAAAACATTTTTCACAATACAAGTACAAAGAAAAGAAAATTTGAGAAAAATGGCGCGAGGATTATTTTCTGCCGTAGCTGCGTGAAAATGTTGGCAAAGACGTTAGAGCATGCAGCCAAGTTTTTAAATTACCGAATAAACTGATTTATTTTATTTTAAATAAACTGAATCTGTGAATGCACACTGTTGCTTTCCCGCCATTTTAACAGCGCAGCTTTACGAGCAACGGTGTTAAAAAATAATAAATATCTAGAACTCAAAGGAGAAGCATAAGGTTGGATGTACTATATCTTCAGAAGCATTTGGTCGTAAGTGCCAGTTAACGGTAATGGCACATTCGACCTTATGCTTCTGAGCTCTGGATATAATATTGCATTGATCACCAACTACCTACTTTACAAGACACCTCAAAACGGCTGTAAAATCACTCATCGATGCAGACAATATAACTAATTAAAAAAAAAACAAGAATGATTGTATCAGTGAAGTACCGGTCACCTGAGTTTCTTTGACATTCAGGGTAACATTGACTGTGTAAATGTACTCGTATTTGATGGTAGGAGGATCTCTTTACTAAATTCACCGGCTTTATGTCTCGTGTGATCGTTATGGATGATGTTATAACAATCGGGACCAACGACTTAACGTGCTTTCCAAGTCGCGGAAGATAGTCCCAAACAGACCCAGAAAGAAATCTTAGAATTTACACAAATTTCTTGGCCGGCGTGGGGATCGAACTCATGATCTCTGAGCCTTGAAGTGACACTTATCCCTCTACCACACGGAGTTTATGCTAACTTTATATCATCTTTATAAATTATGACTTAAAAACCACCTAAATAACACGTTCAGAAAAAATAACTAAAAAAGACGGATTCGCCCAAACCACATATAAATTTGTATGGTAATTCTTCACGGAGGAATCACGATTGCAATTTTTTTGTATGACGTCATAACTTAATTAAACGTGTGAAAAAATTTAAAGCAATTATGTACTTACATACATTTTTATTTACTTGTTGTTATCTAAAGCTTGGCGGATACGGCAATAAAATGTGTTTTTTATGTTCTATGGAATTCAAGGGTCACGGCTTCGAGTCTTTGGCAATTAAGTTACATTTTACATATTTTAATATATGTATGTTAGTTTTATGTGTTGTAATTATAATAGTTTGATGTATTAAATTAAATGTTGTGAAAGATATTCCACAACATAATAATAATTATAATAAACTAATGCGTAACGCTATCTTTCCCTACCTTGAGTATTTATTTATTTATTTAATGTTTTGCACTATGACAGTTAATGGCGGACTTAATGTCGGTGTCATTTTCTACCAGTCAACCATAGGGTCATCATCATCATCATCAGCCCGTATAACGTCCACTGCTGAACATGGGCCCCCTCCTGGGGAGGGTATTTGCCATAGTCACCACGCTTGGCAGGCGAATTGGTGACCGCAGTATTATGTTGTACCACACAAGGAAACGCTGCTGCCCGTTCCTTGATATACGATTATTACAGATGATGTTATAACAATCGGGACCAACGGCTTAATTTGCTTCCCGAGGCACGGAGGGTAGTCCCTAAACCAACCAGACCCGGAAAGAAATCTTAAAATCTAAACAAAGATTTTCTTCTACGGCGGCGTGGGAATCGAACCCACGACCTCCGAGATTTAAAGCGAGCCAAATACCGCTACGCTACGGAGGCTGTCGGATCATGGTTATTAACAATTTTACTGCGATCTGCCTGCCAAGCAGCGTGGTGATTATTGCAGTATTTCTCAATGATCCTGGCTTGTCAAGGACAGTTAGAGGGGCCCATGTTTCGCTGTGGACGTAAATGAGCTGATAATGCCAATTAAATGCTTACATAATTAAGTAGATCGGTAAAATAATGAGTAATTTACACTCGATTCGTTTTAAACTGAGTTGTTATAAAGTATTTTTAGGCTTCCGGATAAACTTTAGTTATAATTAAAATTCAACGAGGATTTGCAGTTTTAAATATACAAGCTGTAGAGTGTTTGTTTGGTTGAACGCGCTAATCTCAGGAACTACTGGTCCGAATTGAAAAATAATTTAAGTGTTAGATAGCACATTTATCGAGGAATATTTAATTATGGAGTTCCTACAGGAACGGGACTTACGCGGGTGAAACCACGAGGGAAACGCGTGGTGTTGATTTTAATTACCTATCAGAGGGAATTTTAAATTTTACAGGTTTTGAATGGCATGACAACTCTGTCTTTTGATCATCTGATATCATTTTAAGCTAGAAATTGACCCTTAGTCCTGTTAGGGTTCTGTACCCGAAGGGTAGAAACGGGACCCTATTACTAAGAATTCGCTGTCTGAATGTCTGTCTGTCACCAGGCTGTATTTCAAGAACCGCGATAGCTAGACAGATAAATTTTCACAGATGATGTATTTCTATTGCCGCTATAACAACAAATACTAAAATTAAAATAAAATTAGTAGGTATTTGAGGGGGCTTCCATACAACAAACATGTTATATTTTTTGCTTGATTTCAATAACTGCAACAGTCAGGCACTTGAATATGGTACGGTACCCTACGTGCGCGAGTCCGACTCGCACTTGGCCGGTTTTTTTTATCTATACTAGCTGCTGCCTGTCTTCTTTCTGCCTTCGTCCGTGTAAAATAGGCGAATATTCTTTATCTTTTAAATTGTTAGATTAAAAAAAAGCTTGAGTTACCAGTGCATCATCTTTCTACCAGTAAAGCCCCCCTTTTTTCGGACGGACACTTATCCTAGCCACGAGGCATTTACTACTTCACCAGACGATTCTTTAAAATCGGAAACAATTTTGCAAAATTAGACGGTACCTATATAAACAGGCAGACAAAAACATTTAGCAATTCATTTTTATTTATACCTACAGATGTCAGTATATTCAGAATTTATAAAATAACTCTCTTACATATGACCTTATTACTTCCTGTGTTTGTTTTTCTCATCTTATTGTTCCTTAGTTCTTTAGAAATCATGGTATCATTAATATAAAGTATCATTAATATAAAGGCATTCAAGATAAAGGTTACTGATAATAACACCTTGCCATTTTTGCTCCTTGAACACTGCCACATATCAAATTATGATGACCTTGTATACTCCAAAGTCCGAGAGGCCCGCGAACTGTAGCGTGGAGCAGTTGCACAAAATTCCCCTCCAAAAAAATAACTAAAAGACACAATCCCTCCTGAGCCGAGGTCCAAGTCGACAGGGGACGCCGTCTTGCGCAAGTTGCTGAGTTTGTAGTTTTAAAACCATTTATTTAGGTTGGAGCTCTGCTCGTCTTTATGCCTAGTGAAGTAGAAAAAGTCTCCAGGCATATACATAATGTACGTTCTAAAAAAAACTTTGGTTTAGTTAGTTTAATAGTTACTCTTGGATAAAGTAACCTTCTATGGGTGAAATATTTTTTTAAATTGGTCCATTAGCTCCGGACAAGACGTTACATCAGAATTTGAATCCACAACGGTGGATTCTTTGCTACTCAATCCCCCTGCCAGTAAAAGAGGAAGTACTAAAATACTACAGTTTGATTGGCTGCTTTTCGGTAGGTTGTGCTCACACACTTCTTTGAAAGCTGGATCCGCGCCTGTTGAGTAGTGATGGATTTTAAGATTTTTAGAGGAGTTTTGTGCAACTGTAATTTTACATGGAAGCCGGTCGTCACCGATTCCGTGAAGTAGTTGCAGAGTAGGTATACAATCTTTAATAATAAAAAAACAAGTGATGTATTTTTGAAACATTGCCGTATCTAATTATTCTGTTCTTGAAGTATTAACGAGTCTTACTAGTTTGTCAACTTCATAGCAAATTTGAGAATACAATTTTGTAAGATTTTGGCGCTTAGGTTGAGCGTGCGTCACTTGCGGACGATAGCGGGAGTAGTGGTTCAGGAGCTCGGGTCGTTCACTCGCTCGAGAAATGCGCACGCTTAATGTAGCGTCAGCCTTAAATGTTTTAAATAATGGCTTAGTTATGTTAGGCCTTGCTTTTACCGGATGACAGACCGACAAGACTTGAGATGTAGTTCGTATTCAAGTAAATTACTCTTTTAGGCAGTGGCCTCCACATATGCTGACATTTGACGAAGACAATGGGTCTCTTTACAGTCGGATTCTCATGGAAAATTGGTAGCTGTTCAGGGACTCAATCTGATTTAACAATTATAGTTTGCATGTATGATTTTAGCAGTGCAAATTAGGTGTTAGGTAGATTACGATATCGGAAAAATAATTTGCTTGTGGGGGGGTATTCCTACTTTAATTCAAATGTTAATGATTCATAACATATTAAAAGTCGCTTAAATAAAATAGAATTGATATAATATTATAGAATAGAATTGATATAAGATAAATAAAAACTGATTTTTTATAGGAGTTACAAGTGTTCTTTTTAGGCGATGTCAAATTACTTATCGGCGGGAGTGGCTATGAATGCGATTTCAGCGTTCTGTGCAGCTCAGACCATATCGGTTGTGTCTTATAAAATATGTTATTGTAATATCGAATATGGCTAATAATCAATACACTATGCCTTTTTATCAGGGGTAAATCGCATGCGCATCACCTCCGTCGCTATGACGGAGTATGGGGCCTTTTCCATTGCAGTGCTATGCTGCTTATACCATACGGAGAGTTACTTGTTCTCCTACTAACACCAGAGCTGATGATACTAGGAACCGCATTAGCATGAATTCAGGATTATTGCACTATCCTGGATTGTTATTGTCTACACCAGCCTAGCTGGCATAAAAAAAACAGACTCGTCTAATTGGCGCATTAATTTTGATTAGGACTCGTAAGAAAAGTAATAAGTTAGCGTGGAATGGGCATGTTACAAGAAAAGTGATGAATATGAACGTGGATGAATATAGAGGTAAGGGAGAACCCAAGATGGATGGCGTCAAAAAGGATATGTGTTTTACACTCATATCCTTTTTTTAGCTGTGAGTATTAAGATGACGGCTGACGACCACACCTAGATTGGGATAAGGAGACCAAGATACACAAGATATTATTTATGTTATATCTTTGGTGGAAGCATAAATACTCGAGTCTTCATCACTCATGTAACATTGTAGTGTTTATTTATATTGTAGGACAAGACAGTAAGGTTTTTTGGGAGCGGCTAGTACAATAGATTCTCGGAACACAATTTAAATACCTGCCTAGAATGTCCTGATTAGTAGGCCTATATGTAGGTGGCTCATGTTTAAAAAAGTAAAAAAAAGTATTTTCTAATTTATCAGCGTGTAGACATTCACTGATCTCTAATCGCCCAGAATGTATGAGTAGGCGCCCATCGTCGTTGACTTTGTTAAAGATGTACGACTAGAAGAAAAAGAAACATCCAACGGAAACAACAGATATGACTAGCATACCATTGCAATGGAGATGAAAGTCCGTAATACCCCACCGCTATATTATTCAACTTCAACTTCTTCAACAGCCCGTAAAGTGTACTGAACATGGGCCTCCCATTACAGATCTCGGCAAACCAGGGTATGCCTAATGCATTTTTCAAATTTATTTCACTAAAAACCAATTTTCCAAATCTCTTAATAATTAAATTAGTGGCGGGTCTCAGTACAGTCTAACTTTTTCCCGGGGTATGGTGAGTCTCGGTGCTCATTGCATTTTTTAGTGTGTGCCACTGTTGATTATGGTTGAGTTGCAGCGGCAGGAGTATGAGTAGAATAAGTACCATAAAAAGAATAACAAACAAACCAAAAACCAAGTCTATATAGTATTCGGTGTTGTAGCAATAGGCTACGCTCTAAGTGTCACGCGTTAGTTTCAATGTTAGTAAATAAATTGTGTGTCCTCGCAAAGGTCAGAGATATTATGTAATAATGCTCATTGTTTGTCTTCAATGGTTGGACAATAATGTGACAAAAAACAACAATATAACGCGGTAGTGGTGAATTACAGTTTAATTGACAAAATATTTTTGTTTTTATTTTCAACATCATCAACCCGTATCTGCAGTATCGTGCCCAGCTTAGAATAGACCACCCCATGCCTTCCCATGGGTGGCAACTAAGGGACATACATCTGATGGATGGGCAGCAGCATCTATCATCTCAAGGATACTGTTCATCTTACTGCTATCACTTATCTGCCTAACAAGCGTGGTGATTATGGCAACATCCCTTGACGACCTTAGTTTCCTTTAGTATTTCAAGATGAGGCCCATATTCAATACTAAAAGTCATAATCCCTCAATCTCATCGCCAACGACCGCCCTGAGCTGAGGTTCAAGGCCCACAGGGGGTGCCCTCTTGCGCAGATTGCTTAGTTTGTAGTTTTTAAACCATTTATTAAGGCTGGAGCTCTGCTCGCCTTTATGCTCGGTGAAGTAGCAAAAGCCTTACGCTTAGGCTTACGGACATAAAGTATGTGAATCCGAAAAAAAAAATAGAGGCCTATATTCAGCAGTGGAAGAGCCCGTATAACATCCATAGACGTACGTGGGCCTCCCAAGGGAGGGTTTTGCCATACCTGCTTGCGAAGTCACCATACTTGGCAGGCGAGTGAACGCAGTATACGATTGTTATAGATGATGTTATAGCAATAGAGTCAAACAGCTTAACGTGCTTTCCGAGCCACAGAGAATAGTCGAACTAGACCCGAAGGATAATGACGTCACGATATTATACGTATAGCTTTTACTATGCATCTAATTAATATTTTAAATATTTCAACTTATTAAGTTAAAGTAGCTTCCATAATACTCTAACAATGATGCAGTAACAGCGTTACCTACAATAACCATACGTTACGCTATTAGCCACCCGAATATAAGACTAAGATTTTACAAAAAGATTTCTTATCCTTCGTGGGGATCAATCCCACGGCTTCTGTGACTTAAAGCTACATTTGTACCCGACACCACGGAGTTTGTTTTTATTTAAGCATTCCTAAATTTAACCTTCTCATCTTAATATCGGCCATCTGCCAAAATCTTTAGCAATTTTAGTCAGTGTCGTGTATTGTTTAGTCATGGATAAATAATAATATAGGCTTTTTGAATAAATATTAGCCTTCAGTTTAAAGAGTATAATAAGGAAATTGACTTTAATTACAGTACTAATGAACCTGTATGTGGACAGTGAGCAGAATTTACAACTAAATAGTTTTTAAGAAATAGCTTCACCGACGGACGGACAGATAGCGATTTTAGGGAAGCCGACATTATGTTCTTAGCCAGAAGGATTTTGCTACTTCACCGGGCATAAAAGCGAGCAGAACTTCAGCCTAAATAAATTGTTTAAGAACTGCAAACTAAGTAAGCTGCGCAAGTGTGAGTCCCCTGTGGCGTTTGGACCTCGGCTCAGGGCGGTCGCTGGCGGGCGGATTGAGAGATTACTACGTTTGGTTTTTTAGGGGAGTTTTGTGCAACTGTACGGGCTTATCGGACAGTTGCACAAACTTGCATGGGAAGAGGACAGATCTGATAACAAATAACTATGGGTATACCACAATGTTTTAATAGCCATTGTAGTTTTTAACAAGGTGTTTTAATAAAAAATAACAGTGGTATGTGCGAACAATAATTGGTTTTAAGTTATTCACTTGAGTGCATAGTGTTTTACTGTCATGGTCTCTATTGCTATGGAAATAGAAGTCTTCTATGTGACACCTGACATTTCTAAGTAAACAAATAGTGTCAAGTGTTTTTATTGACTTTGACTTTGAGCTGTTTCATTCACTTAGGGGGTGATTTTTGGAGATTATTATCTTAGCCTTTAGCCTACGTCATAATAATAGGGACTGCAAGCCAAATTGTAGGGCAATCCCTTCGTAACTTGCGCTTTTAAAACCACTAAAAGGCTTTGATGTTTTACTATAGGTATATAAAACCTTAGACTGTGAAGAAACTTTAACTTAAGCCCTAGACTTCTGAGATTGGGGTTCTGGGTTTGGTTCCTACCCGGGATAATGAACTGAGTATTATAATAGATATGACGACTAAAAATAAAATTGGTCCGTCAGTTAGATCAAAAATATTGTACACGTATTTTTTTACTAATTAAATCAATAAAAATTGATACAAAGAAAAACAGTGAAAGTGAAAAGCTCAAAATTGTACCTAAGAGTGACGTCACATGTAATTGATGTGTATGTTTGTTTGTGTGTTTGTATGTTTGGCACGTTTTGCTTACGGACCAAGAAAATAAATATGTGTTCAATATTTTATGGTTATCTAACTGACGGACCAAATAGATCATCCCTATTGTATTGGGAACAAAATTTCAAAATACATAATAGGCGGATGCAAAACACACTCTGGGTCCTTTAAAGACCCCTCGCCCTCCCAACTCTTAGTTTGCTAAGAACCTTCCGATATCCTCGTAGACGCGAAGTCCCAGAGGCCCGCGAACTGTAAAGTAGAGCGACAGTTACACAAAGCTTCCCTAAAATCAAAAAGTCAAAATCCCTCAATCTCATCGCCAGCGACCGCCCTGAGCCAAGGTCTATGTCCCTCAGGGGACGCCCTCTTGCGCAGGTTGCTTAGTTTGTAGTGTTAAACCGTTTATCTAGGCTGGAGCTCTGCTCGCCTTTATGCCCGGTGAAGTAGCAAAAGCCTCGTGGCTAACTACATATATCCGTCCGAATAAAAAAAGTATCTTTTAGTTAAGATATTTTAGTAATTGGTACTCTTTAGTCACGGAAGTCTACAATGATGTTGATGATAACGTTCCTATAATTTGATATGATATAGGTAATAACGTGCATGCATCTAAACGGTTGTTATTTAAGATATAAATTAAGTTGAAGCATCAAGGTTGTCTGTCTGTTGATAAACTAGTCATTATCTTGTCGCAGTATCTTCTCACAATCTAATATTAATAAATTTGAGTTCTTGCTTTATTATGACATTGATTTAACACATATGAATATCCGCAATATATCTTACTAGCTTCCCGCGTGCGTTTTACCCCCGTATGTCCCATTCCCATGGGGACTTTATAATTGAAGCGGCCGTAACCAATGGCTAAGGTGTCGGACTTGGGCCGGATTGCTTCGTGCGTACCCGGCCCCCGCCAACCACGGATCGAATGAGTGTCCGGGGGGTTTTAGTGGTGTAGGGTCCTCTCCTCGTGGTATGAGTACAGCATACCAACGCGATGGAGAGGGCGAGTCCGACATATCCTGCCGCCAGCGCGCGGCTACGCTGCAGCGGCGCTGCGCGGCGTCGGACTTGTGATCTTGAGGTCGCCAGTTCGAACCCCACCCATTGCACTACCGACGTGAACCCACTCTTCACACAAGCATTTTAGCTTTGCACTAGGGGTTTACAAGAATACTAGTACACTGCAAAATAATGTAGCTTTTCCCATACAAACGTACAACACCTATTTCATGCCTTTAGGGTTACATTTTTTTAAATATCTTCTAAGTGTGCTTTCGCATTTTGAATTAAAACAACTGTGCAATTTTCACGTATCTACCTTTTTTTTCGGGCGGACTTATGTCCCGCGGCTTTTGCTACTTCATCGGGCATAAGGGCGAGCAGGGCTCCAGACTCGATAAATGGTTTAAACACTACAAACTAAGCAACCTGCGCAAGAGGGCGTCACCTGTGGGACTTGGACCTCGGCTCAGGGCGGTCGCTGACGGGGAGATTGAAAGATTAGGGCTTTTAGTTCTTTTAGGGGAGTTTTGTGCAACTGTCGCTCTACTTTACAGTTCGCGGGTCTCTCGGATTTCAGGTCTACGAGGGCATCGGAAGGTTCTTAGCAAACTTAGGGTTGGGAGGGCTAGGGCGGACGCGTCGCGTTCGCGGGCGCACTCTTCTCCGGCGGGTCGGATAGAGTGGTCTCTGTGTAGTGGTGCTAGTTTCTTGCAGTCTCTGTAGTGCTAGTTGGTAAGTTGTTATCTCGTTGTCCAGGTCGTCTAGGACGCCCCGAGGCCGGCGGTGTTAACGACGCTTTGTGGGCAAAGGCCTACTAGTCGGATGCTGCAACAACCGACGGGTTTCGGTGTTGAGCTGCGGATTCAATAAAGCGTTCCGACGCCTCTTTCATCCACTGCTTGATGGAGGCAGTTGGAGATCAGAATGCAAGTTGCGATTAAGAATAAACCACGGTGCCCCGATGGCACGTCGAGTGAAACTAGTTTGAACAGTTTGTAAGCGGTACAAATTGCTAGACGCTGTATGAGCGAATACGGTGCTCACGTACGTCATAATCGGCCTTATACACGTGGTATAAATCCTAACATGCCTAACTTTGCTATCAAGTGATAGTTTACTGCGTGAGTAAAGCCCGTGCACGAACGGTTTCTACATGCGCTCTTAAGTTTAGCTTTCGGTCAAGGATTGCGCCTAAGTACTTGGCTTGCCGTTCCCAATGGATTGGTTCGCCAAACATCTTGACCGGTGGACTGTTGAATCTCGAGAAGAGTACAGCGGCACTCTTTGTCGGATTGAACGTTTCTACCAGTTAGTGGGAACTTCTCCTTTAATAGACATACATATAGATCTAGATTACTACGATTACTATTTACGCTTCTACTATTAACATTCATGCATATAATGTAAAAAAATGTTCTTCTTCGTTTTATGAAATCTGTATGCCTTGTGTACCAGGCAGAATACTTTAAATATTACGTATACTAAACCACCTGCAAATATATGATGAATCACATTAATATTATGATGAAACAACCTGCGTTGCATAGCGGTATTTGGCTCACTTTAAATCCCGGATGTCGTGGGTTCGATCCCCACGCCGGACGGGAAATCTTTATGCAAGATTCTAGGATTTCTTTCCGGGTCTGGTTGATTGAGGGACTACCCTCCGTGCCGCGGAAAGCACGTTAAGCCGTTGGTCCCGATTGTTATAACATCATCTATAATAATCGTATATCAAGGAACGGGCAGCAGAGTTTCCTTGTGTGGTACAACATAATACTGCGGTCACCAACCCGCCTGAAAAGCGTGGTGACTATGGCAAATACCCTCCCTTGGGAGGAGGCCCAGCAGTGGACGTTGTACGGTCTGATGATGATGATATAAAACCTCTATATTGCTGCAAATCAATGATTATTCTTAGATAAATGATTGGTCTTGCACGCTTGACGTAAAACCGCGCCATTAACGGAAATTCAATATTGTAGTGTGATACTGTACCGATGATGGTATGTGATGAAGTCACGATGTCCTACTTTATTTGTTGTAGTGTTATTTTTACACAGTTCACTACGCAAACTGGCATATTAGATACTTCGATTATAATTTATACTTAACTAAAACTAGTTGCGTCGCCGTGCGGCTTTACCCGCGTCACGCTGCTCCAGTGGGTCGGAGCGTAATATTTTTTAGCCTATATGTTATTGCAGCTTATAAACTATCCGCTTGCAAACTTTCACCCAAATCCATTCAGTCGTTTTTGTGTGAAAGAGTAACGAACATACATGTAAACTTTCGCATTTATTTATAATATTAGTAGGGTTTAATAAACTTTCGATACGTATTTTTCGCTCAGAGCATGACGACAAATAAAAAAGTAAATAGTACTAAGTATTTTTTTTTTCGGACGGACATATTTAGTTAGCCCTGGGGCTTTTGCTACTTCACCGGGCATATAAGCGAGCAGAGCTCCAGCCTAGATAAATGAGGTCGCCAGTTCGAACCCCACCCATTGCACTACCGACGTGAACCCACTCTTCACACAAGCATTTTAGCTTTGCACTAGGGGTTTACAAGAATACTAGTACACTGCAAAATAATGTAGCTTTTCCCATACAAACGTACAACACCTATTTCATGCCTTTAGGGTTACATTTTTTTAAATATCTTCTAAGTGTGCTTTCGCATTTTGAATTAAAACAACTGTGCAATTTTCACGTATCTACCTTTTTTTTCGGGCGGACTTATGTCCCGCGGCTTTTGCTACTTCATCGGGCATAAGGGCGAGCAGGGCTCCAGACTCGATAAATGGTTTAAAAACTACAAACTAAGCAACCTGCGCAAGAGGGCGTCCCCTGTGGGACTTGGACCTCGGCTCAGGGCGGTCGCTGACGGGGAGATTGAGGGATTATGGCTTTTAGTTTAGGGGAGTTTTGTGCAACTGTCGCTCTACTTTACAGTTCGCGGGCCTCTCGGACTTCGGGTCTACGAGGGCATCGGAAGGTTCTTAGCAAACTAAGGGTCGGAAGGGACTAAGTAAACATTTAATATTTCTTTGCTGTAATAGCATATATTTCATTTCAAATCAAGTTTCATTTTTTCATTACATACTTATACATATTTACAGTATCGTATTCTAATATTAATCTAAAATAGAGAAATAATGATTTTGCATCGCGAATCCAAAAAGATATATCATTGCAAATATTATAATACACTAATTTCAATAAAAATTGAATTCATAAAGATGCAAATATAATATATACTAACACTAATTTCAATAAAAATTAACAAATTATTAATATCTATTTCTGTGCAGTGGATCTTTATTGCAGTCTCTTAAGAGGATCTTTATTCATTTGAATACAATTAAAATATACAATTTATGCCGTTTTTTATCGTGGTTAACAATTGTCACGATTTGTCATAAGAGAAGAATATCATCGTAACATAAAATATCTATAATTATAATAAAACTGTAGTGGTCGAATGTCTGTACATAGAAAAAAAAAAACGCTAAAAACCGAGTCAGGGGGATGTTAGAAGTAAAATAGAACGCATCCAGATTTTTTAATTTTTATTTTTAACTCTCTGTACGGGCTAATCTCCGAAACTGTTGCACCGATTTAAATTAAATTTTGCATGGTGGTACCTAAATACTTTTAATCACAGAAAATTAATGAGTTCCCGTGGGATACTTTAAAACTGAAGAATAACAAACACCACGCGGACTAAGTCGCGGGCATCAGCTAGTTTAAAATAAACATATTTTTTTTGATAAAAAAGTTTCCTTCATGGAAACGGCAATTATAAAATTAAATGTGATTGGCCAGAGGAGATCTTAAAATACAAAATAATCCCTAATACAGATTTAAAGTCTTTTTAAATGTGTAATTTTTGATGCAATCAAAAAAGCATATACAGATCATAATTACATTTACGAATAATAGCTTACATTTGTTATCTAAGCTTACAAAATATCGGAGGCTTTGAAATAATTTAGGTTGAACCTACGAACGCTAATTCAGGTTCGAAGTCTTTTTAAATGTGTCATTTTTGATGCAATTGAAAAAGGAATATGCATAGATCGTACTGTATATCAAAAACTATAATGACAAGCTTGATTTAAACTGAGGCTAGCTAGAATACCAGCGCTGCCGCAATAACCCTTTAGGTGTAGCTTTTTGCTTAGGCCAGCGCCCATTTGTGGTGCATATATGTAGTCGCAGTTGAATAACTTGTCATTGTATATCTCTTTGTTATTTTTTATGTGTCATTAAAGATTAAAATAATTTTCTTTCCATTTAAAACAATGATACAGAAGTATATACAGAAAAAATACATTATGCGAGAAGGAGGCCCTCTATAAACTGCATTGAAAACACCTATTGAATTACACAGGAATAATGTTTATGTTTAACACCATTAAACAATAATCTAGATTATTTCCTTGTTTACTACACACATTTTCCTTCTCATCTTACATACACATACAATAACTGGTTTCTAAATAAAATCTTTACGTGGCTATGTCGTTTTTCTAATTATAATTACAAGCACACAACATCAAATGCTTAAACTTCATAAATCGCTTGATAAATGTAGGTATCAAACCATAATCACTGTTTCACAACATTACCTACTAATTTAATAACAATCCAAGGTAAACCTAACACTATAAAACACTTTTATCACACAACCGAAGGTTCCGCATAAACGCCGGCAAATAATATAGCATTACATCTCCTTTGCATTATTAGGAACACAAATTCTTTGTTGGCTTCGAACCTTTGACCTAGTATTCTATCTTCTAGTCCTACGACCGTAGCCGCTGCAGCCACTGTACCTTCTTCATTCACCTCTATATCAATATTTTGTACAGCAGATGACACAAATAATGGATTATCAGCTATGCCTGGTAGTTTCGCACGCTGACTGTCAAATATGGAGTGAATACCGGAATACTGCATCGGCGGAATCAAATCCAATTTTGTATTCAATTTGAATCTAGGAATGTACGTGTCTATGTTTGGGAGATCTTCTATTCTAAATTCATCCATCCAACTTTGAGGTTTGCTTGCTAAGTTTTTCAGTACAGTCTTGAGCGATATACCATCGAATGGCACAAGAATAACCATTGAAAAGTCTTCGTTTTTACCGTAAGTCATTTCTAGTACTTGTGCTCCGATTTCGTGCGCGTCTCCTGCATTGTGGGACGCTTTATGGTACATCATATTCACTTTTCCAATAGTTCTGCCTTGAGAGTTGTAAAAGTCTTCTTCTTTTGTTTGTGTAGGATCGAATGGATGAGTCCAGTTAGCTTTAAAATATAAAGCATCAATCAGAACCATCTGTAAATCTTCTAAGTCTGATGGCTTAACAGCATTCAAAATTCTTCCATCCGTAGCAAGGCAAATGTATAGATTAATATCATGTGCTAATTCTGTCGAGTTTTGAGTTTCTGATGAGTAAATCGCTGTATCGTATCGTAGTGCAGACTCACAGAACTCATCATGAACTTTAGTAGAGCACTGCGTAAACATAGCTGATTGTCCTTTGACAATAACATCATTGTATTGAGACTTCAGTACATCGACAGCAGCTGAATGTAAACACTGGGTTTTTCTTACATCCTTCGGCAACCGCAATCCACTAACAAGTTCCGAAAAAGTTTCTCCTGACGACCCTTCAGCTAGCAACGTAAATAAATTCCATACCGACAAAGGTGATATCGCGACATTTTTCACACCGAAATTTTCTTGGAACGCGTACGTGTTTTCTAATAGTTGTAACGCGAATTCGTTTACTGGTGTAAAGTCTATAGGTGAGGTGACCCTGGCGGCCGCGACGCCTATCGCGGCTATAACCGACCACGCAACGAGCATAACTCCGTAATACTTCGGATCTCTGTTTCACACGTGCGTTGTGCACAATGAATATAATTTAACTGGTTAGCCAACGATTGTTTTTGCCTTTAAGTATAGTATATGAGATCTCCGGGTGTAGGACAATATACAACGCTTTTATTACTCGTTAATTTAATTAAAGGTACTTATTTATCTTAATTAAATAACTTATTTTGTATAAGTATTATTGTTTCATATTTATCCGAAAATAAATGGTTCGTTCACATTACGTTTAAGATCTTTATTTCTCTCAAGAACTGCGATTCACACAAAAAAATTGGCATGTTTAAAATTCGTAGCAAACAGATTAAATTAAATTAATTATTACAATAATTACTTAATGATTTCAATATCTCAATTTAAGTATCGATTACCATAGGGTGGTTTCTTACGCCCAATTAGAACTATTTGTGTAAAATCTTAGATTTCTTTCCGGGTCTGGTTGGTTGATGGTAGACCGATTGTTATAACTTCATCTATACGGGTAGCAGCGTTTCCTTGTGTGTTACAACAACTCTGCGGTCACAAACCCGCCTACCAAGCGCGGTGACTATGGCATAACCTATCTCGGGAGGAGGCCCATGTTCAGGAGTGAACGTTAAATGGGCTGATTATAAAAACCTAAAACACTTTACGTCATTAATAATAATTGGTTTAATTCATTTAAGAAAATATATGACATTAGACACGGTGTCGACTTCATAATTTACGCGCAGCGTCTTTAGCCTTTAAATAAAGTCTTTGTTTCTTTGAAATCGATCCAGTAGTTTCGGAGCCCATTCAATGCAAACGATCTAATCTTTCGCCTTTATAACTTTAGGATAGCTAAAATATTTAGTTACAAATCTCTGAATTGGTTGAGACTAATTTGGCTAATACCAATATTATAAAATAATGTTTATTTGGGAAACCTTCAACTAATAACCTTGATGCCAAAATATTAAATATATTTTATATTTATAATATTCGTTCTAAAAACATTAACAAATATTACCGTAGGTCATGTTTTCTTTCGTTGACAAAATTTTATATTATATTATGTGTGTCCTACTAAAGATTTAGTTGATACACATATATAATTCACATGTAAACAGCAAATGCCAGTTATGGAAAGAAGTAGGTCGAAATGTTTCGTCAAGGCTTATTGTATATAATGTATTTGTGAAATAGTTACTTTGGGTAGGTTTTTTTTGGCGATAAAAGTCCTGCCAACGCAGAAACTAGTTTTTTTAATACTAGTCAGTCAGAGTTTTGCTCTCGGTGGGACTCGGTGATATTAGATAGGTGGATGCACCTCCATGCCAGTTCGTCACCATTTATTAAGTGATTGTTTTCTATGTAATTTCTTGTTATTTCTATTTATTTTTTCTATGTATGTCTGATTAATGAATTTCTGATTTTAATTGATATTAATTTAACAATGTATGTCAATAAGTTTAATAATATAATTGATTTTTATTATTATTTGCTGTCTACTAATATTCTTGTTAACCCTTCGTGCTTAGCTAAAATGCTTATGTTACGAGTGGGTTCACGTCGGTAGTGCCATGGGTGGGGATCGATCCGGCGACCACAAGATCACAAGTCCGACGCCCTAACCATCGGGCTACGGCCGCTTTTAAGTTATGTACTTTATATACCTTATGAAGGGATTACATCTAGATATACCTACTAATATTATAAATAATTAAAGTTGGTGAATTGTAGGTATGTGAACATGTAGGGAGTAATATCAGGAACTTTTTTTTTCTTAGACGGACATACGTAGTTTCCACAAGGCTTTTGCTACTTCACCGGGCATAAAAGCGAGCGCAGCTCCAGCCTAAATAAATGGTTTAGAAACTACAAACAAAGCAACCTGTGCAAGAGAGCGCCCCCTGTGAGGCTTGGACCTCGGCTCAGGGCGAACGCTGGCGATGAGGTTGAGGGATTATGACTTTTAGTATTTTAGGGGAGTTTTGTGCAACTGTCGCTCTACTTTACAGTACGCGGGCCTCTCGGACTTAGGGTCTTCGAGGGCATCGCATGGTTCTTTGCAAACTAAGGGTCGGGAGGAGTAAGGAGTAATTTCAGGAACAACTGCTACTACTTGTAAGATATTAAATTATTCACAGGGATTTCTTGTACGGGGCGGGGATCGAACCTTGGAGATTAACGGCGAGCCCTTTACCGCTTTTGTTTACCGGTAAACGGTTACACGCGTATTGATGGATTTAATTCTTCACTATGGTTTTCCCATTCTATTATAAAACTATTAAACCTGTGATTGTTTCTTGAAGCTATTTAATTTTAATTCCGATATTATTTATGTTAGAAATAATTAAATTACATTGCTTAGTCATGCGTGACTTAACAAATGTCAACTTAGTATTTTCATTATTTTTCCTCTTTAGATTTGTTTATAAAATGTTACTAATGAACGTTATTAAAGGTTAAAAACTACAAACTAAGCAACCTGTACAAGAGGGCTTCCCTTGGGACTTGGACCTCAGCTCAAGGTGGTCACTGCCGGGGAGATTGAAGGATTGTGGCTTTTAATTTTTTTATGGTAGTTTTGTGTGTGCAACTGTCGCTCACTTTTACAGTCCACGGGTCTTTCAGGCTTCGGTCTGCGAGGGTATCCGGGGCATCGGATGACGATCTATAAATTAAATGTCAAACTAGGGAAATAATTAGAAAAAGTTGCACTTATTACTTTTAATTTTTTTTGTAAGTATAGATTACTAGTAGACTTTTTGCAGTCTACTAGTATTCTTGTTAACAACTCGTGCTAAGCTAAAATGCTTATGTAACGAGTGGGTTCACGTCGGTAGTGCACTGGGTGGGGATCGAACCGGCGACTACAAGATCACATGTCCAACGCCAATAGCCATTGGGCTATGGCCGCTTTAAACTTATGGTTTTTAATTTTACTGTATCTTTTGCCACAAGCTCGTCGGTGTGAAATATCACGCCATGTTTTGTCAGCTATGTTAAGTATTTGCAATCTTCAAGGTAATATTGGCTACAGCTTTTTAGCAAATGCTTATAAAAAAAGTCCGACTCGGGCGTCGAAATTGGAAACTCGAACGCCGCGCACGCGCATTTTTTTTTTGTTGTTGTCCGGGTTAAATGCATTTACGCATTCTTACCGCCGCGCGCCGCTGCAGCGTATTCGCGCGCTGGCGGTGGTATATGTGGGACTTGCCCTCTGCATAGCGTGGTATGCTAAACTCATACCACGAGGAGAGGACCCTACACCACTAAAACCCCCCGGACACTCCTTCGATCCGCCGATCGATGGCGGGGGCCGGGTACGCATAAGCAATCCGGCCCACTAGCCGTCGACAGATCAATTTTAAGGAAATTACTTTACGAAGATAATTACTTCATCCATTATATCGTAAAATGATTAACTTTTGTGTACAGTCATCTGCAATATAAACTAAAATTCTCCACCTCAGAAGCTTAAGTTCGGATGTACTAATATATTAAGAAGCATTTGGTCGTAAGTAGTGTTGCCACGTCTGATTTGTTTTAATCCATTACATGAGGTCAAAAAAATCGGGATTTAGGGTTACAGATCGGGACAGTAAACAAAAAACAAGGGGTTTTTAAGTCTGGGTTTAATTTATTTCCTTTTAAATTACTAGTGCAAGTATAGTACCTATTATATAATATTAATTAGGTACCTATGATGAAATATGTATTTAATCTTACATAACAAGTAATCAGTCTTGCTGGACTAGTAAAACTTATAAAATAAAATCGTATACAATTTCATTTTTTGATGAATCGGGACATTTAGCGTCCCGATGAGGTACAAATCGGGACGCGTCCCCAGAACCTTGAAAATCGGGACGTCCCGCGCACATCGGGCCACCTGGCAACACTAGTCGTAAGTGCCAGTTTACGGTAAAGGCACATACGACGAATGTTTCTGACGTATAATGGCACATCCCACCTTATGCTTCTGAGCTCTAGAATTATAAAGAGAAAAGATTTGTACTTTAGTCTTTTATGTTTGTTACGAATAAACTCAAAATCTAATGGAAGGATTTTGATAATTATTTCACCTTAAGAATGTTACATGGACGTTATATGGAATGATTATCATGATGAAGTACAGCTTCCACTATAGGAATTTATTAAGTTCCTACATTAGTTTATATAAAATATACTAAATACATTCTTAATATCCATCTATTCTAATATTAAAAACAGATTGCTTGTGTTTTTGTTAGCTTTGAATAGGCTCCGAAATTACTGGAACGATTTTAAAAGGTAAAATGCTTTCAATATCACAAACCTACGTTATTCAGTTGTAACATAGGCTATATTTAATTACTTATAAGTTTTAGCGGGAGCAGGAGTTGAACGTGTAAGTATAGTAAGACTACCTTCTCGCGTAACTCCTGTTCCCATAAGAACTTCATCACTTATGAAGTTCATCACTTCTTCACTTATACATGCATACACAGGGACGGACAGACAGGGAAGCGAATTTGTTTTATACTATGTTAAAACAAAGTCGCTTCCCTGCTATAGATATATATTTAAACAGCTGACTATACACTCGAGTAATTAATTCAGATTTAAAATCATTTATGAACCGTTGATCAAAATTGATTTTAATTATTTATTTCTAAAATTATAAATATGTTTTTAATTGGTTAAAAAGTCAAAGGTAAAGTTTTAATTTCTAGGAATTATGATTATTTATAATTAATAACGACACTAACAGTGGTATGCAAGAATACTTTACTTCCTTATTATATGTTATCATTTGCACACTGATTGATAGATTAATAAAACTAACGATTTCCCTATTAAACGCACAATTATATAGGTCCTCATCATTTTAATCTTCTTCCGCGGGCAGTAGACCTTTTACAGGGTCTACTGCATGGTCGACATAGGTAACCTACTCAGTGTTGTGACACTGTGAGTAAGTTATATAGTTTTTGACGAATATGACAAAGGAAATAACGTCTTTTTTTAAATGATTGTGTGGAGTTTCTTAAAGTCTTTCTTCTCCAAGTGTCACACCGTAGGGAAATAGAGAAAGACTCGTAGGGAGCTAGGATAGGGTCCGGTCGTCCTCGTAAGGCGACGCTCGCGACGCGTTCTATGCATCAGACCCGATCCCAGCCCGCGCTGGTTGATCTTAATTATATTTTATAATAAGCGATTATCACATGCCATAACAACATTTGTAAATTCTATTTAATAAAATTATTGTTGAAATGTAAACTCATTTATTAGTTAAGATTGTTTTTTCTTTTTTGTTTTCATTATTATTGTATTTGATTTATAATAAGTTCGGTCGATTCGTCTACATTATCAATAAATATTTTCATTTCATTTCATTTCTACTTAAGGGATATTTAAGTAGCAATCCACTTAACGATCCCTTAAGTTAACCTTGAAATAAAATGTATGAAATTATCATGTACTTATAAAATTATTACTTTGCTACATTCTTTGCATATTTTGAAATGAAATAAAATTAAATAGTTTATTTGTAACGTAAATGAATAATTCGCGCTTGATATACGACATTTACAATGCATAACACATTTAAGTAATTTTTTTTCTATACTTAATTAAGAACATTTAACATTATATATACAGGTCTTTTAGTAAATGGAATAACTTAACTGTATGGTAACTTATGTTAAACTACTATTAGGTATAATCTTATTTAAAAATCAATTTCATTTTTGTTAGATGTCCTCGTAGTATAATTAGCTTTCCGATGCATTTGTAGACCCGAAGACTAAAAGGCCCGCGAACTGTAAAGTAGAGCGACAGTTATACAAACAAAAGTCTCATAAACAACAAAAAGTTCATTTCTCAATCCCCCAGGCAGCGACCGCCCTTTGCCGAAGTACAAGTCCCATAGGTGGCGCACTCTTCCCTCGTTTGCTTATTTTGTAGTTTTTAAACATGTTTTTGAGTCCTCAACGGCAACTCCCCCCCCCCCCCCAACATAAAAATATCGTTAATGAGAAAATTAACTACTTATAAAATACAATAAAGGATCTTGTTCTATAAGCAACGTTTTTAGTGTAAAGTTCACTTAAACCAGTTGTGGATTTGTCACCTGGCTTGGGTGTACCCCACGACATGTAGGTAGGTAAGTAGTTGGCACTCATAATGGGTTTGTGGGTGACTTCATTCAGGTCAACGGAACTGAATGTTCAATGTCGAGTTCAGGGTCAACTAAATCCGTTACTTTTATAACTAAGTTCACATCTTAGTTGCCTATTTGCTGGCTCTTTTAGAGGAGTTTGCGGGTACTAGGACTTCGGATGTAGGAGGGCATCTGAACTGCTCATCGTCTCCAAGCAGAAATTCATACTATTGAAAATTACGTTATGTTACAATCGGAACCAACGGTTAAACGAGGTTTTTATTAGGAAGGCCAATCAGAATCGAAAATAAGGATCTTTATTTGGCGCTGATAGCAAACCATTTTTTTTTCTTTTTTTTCTGACGCACATACATAATTAGCCTCGAGGCTTTTGCTACTTTACCGGGCATAGCCGAATGAAGGCGAGCAGCAGAGTAAATGGTTTAAAAACTACAAACTAAGCAACCTCCGAAAGAGGGCTCAGGGCGGTCGCTGGCGATTGAGGGATTATGACTTTTTAAATAGCAAACCCACTGAATAAAAAACCAAACGAAACTTAAATTTGTCATCTTGTGGGTAGGTATAACTAACGTCATTGTTGGCAATGGGCTTATGACTTCATTCAGGTCAACGAAACTGAATGTGCAATGTCGAGTTCAGGGTTGAAGGTTTGATTACCAGATCCGTTACTTGATATGTTATATGTACAACTCATTTCTTTGTGCGGAAGGGGTGTTTATTGACAAAAAAAAAAGGAAATAATCCCGGGATTATTTTATATGCATATCTATACTAATATATAAAGCTGAAGAGTTTTTTGATTGCTTTTAATTTTTCAATGTTAGATAGGCCATTTATCGAGGAAGGCTATATTTAATAAAAAAAAGTTACTACGGGAACGGGACTTACGCGGATGAAACCACTCGGGTTTTATATAAAATACTATTATTCTCTCATTCTAGTAGCATTAGAACAAATTTGTAAATTTAACGTGCAACGTTCGCAATTTAGGTACCTATTTAATAGACAATTTGACTGAATAAAGCTTTATAGTCCACAAACGCCTAGCCAACTTGATCATCTATATTAATATATTAAAGAGGAAAGATTGGTATGTAAGTATGTTTGTAACGAATTGGCTCAAAAAGTACTGGTCCGTTTTTAAAATTCTTTCACCATTTGAATGCTACATTATCACTGATTAATAAAGGCTATATTTAATTATGAAGTTCCCACGGAAACGGGAGTTACTCGGGTGAAACCGCGCGCGGGAAGCTAGTTACTTATAAGCCAAGTGTATAATCTGCCGCTGTGTATGTATGGTAGGTACTAAAGCCTTTTTCCACGTTGCACAGGTAGTAACAGGCCATGGCTGCTTCGGCCACTACCTGTGCAACGTGGCGCAGAGAGAGCCGGACACTCGCTGTCACCACTGTGACTGTGCCGACGATACGGCGCAGCACACGGTGGTGGAGTGTCCGGCGTGGGCCAACGAGCGGGAGGAGCTCGTTGGCGTGGTGGGAGACGACCTCTCGCTGCCGACCATCATTTCGAAGATGGTCCAAAGCGAGAGGTCGTGGGAGGCGGTCGCCTCCTTCTGTAGACAAGTTATGTCACAGAAAGAGGCCGCGGAGCGGGAGAGGGAAGTAGATCCCTCTGCCCACCCGCTTCGCAGACGGCGTGTTGGCCGTCGGCGGCGGGCCGAAACCCGCCGCCTACCGCCCTAGGCTCGGCCTTGGGGAGTGGGGAACATGGGCCCCGCTCCCTTCGAGGCTGACCCATGAGGAGTAGGGACGCCTCTACACTCCGGGCGTCCCTATAATTGGGCAAATGGGCCACTGCAAGTGTGGCCCTGGAGATCCTGCGGTACCATATTGGCCGCGGGTGCCGTCGGGGGGCCGGATTGCTCATGCGTACCCGGCCCCCGCCAACGGCGGATCGAAGGAGTGTCCGGGAGGTTTTAGTGGCGTAGGGTCCTCTCCTCGTGGTATGAGTTAAGCATACCACGCTATGGAGAGGGCGAGTCCCACATATCCCGCCGCCAGCGCGCGAATACGCTGCAGAGGCGGTGGGAATGCGTCAATGCATTTCCCCCCGGACAACAAAAAAAAAAAAAAAAAAAAGGTACTAAAGCCTTTTCGGAAGCCGGCTTTTTCAGAAGTCTGGAAGTCATTAGCTTTTTTATCTCATAAATTAATACCTACATTATTTATTTTGCGAATGTATAAGGCAATTAATAAACGTGTGTTTAGTCATAATTAAGACAAAAAGTTGGCGTAATGATGACTATAAGAAAATTGCCTTGTAAATCTCTCGACTAAATTTAAAACTGTTAGCAATGTATTGGAATTCGTTGGTCTACTATAGCAGTTAAAGTATTTAAAAACATAGACCCGTTATATTACTTTTCACTTACGCAAAGTTAATATTCTATTAAAATAACATATCAAAAATGCCACTTTCCTTTTTATCTAAACTAATACCTATATATAAAGTTAAAAAGTTTGATTGTTTGTTTGAACGCGCTAAGCTTAGAAATTAAGGGTCCGATTTGAAAAAATCTTTCAGTGGTAGATAGCCTATTTATTGAATAAGGCTATAGGCTGATATATATATAGGTATTTAATTATAAAGTTCCTACGGGAGCTAGTTCGTTAAATATTTTAAGGGCAAACGTTGCACATTAAAGTAGTTAGTTAAGTCATATTTTAACAATTATGAGTGTTAAAATAAATAATTGATAAATTGCTGAGTTCTACCCACAGTTGTTTTGTTATTGTAATGTACGTAATTGTAAGGTTCGCGTGAGTTTTGTTATAAGCATTATAATTTGTCAACGAGAGAAGGTCGTGTCGTTAACAACTACTTATAAAATGAAACGAATGGACTTGTGGAGTGGCATACAAATATTCTAATGTAATTCGTGAGTTGTCAATATGTCTTAAAATAAGTATACTTAAGTAGAAATTAACTGACCTATTTAATAAGAATACCTACTTACAATAATTAAAGAAAACCTATAAAAATGGCGAATTTAATCCATAATTAACTTAATATAACAGACTACTAACCGAAATTAATATAACAGAAAATATTTTTAAAAGGTCAATTTTTCAATTTTCATATAAAAATTATCAAAGGAATCTATTTTAGTGTTGACAGATTTTGTATGACAGTATTCTACTAATCCTACTCGTATTATAAAAAAAGTTTGTAGGTATGTGTGGATGTAGGTATGTTTGTTATTCTTACACGCAAAAACCACTAAATGGATTTGGTTGAAAATTTGCACGCGGATATTTTGTAAGCTGTTTTAACACATAGACTACAAAAAATCACGCTCCGACCCACTGAAGCAGAGAAACCCGGGTAAATTCGCGGGGCCCAGCCAGTTTGTCCATATTTTTCCTATGATTCTACAAGCCCCCTTATCTTACGAGTATTCAAGACCACACATTTTGTTTTAAAATCGAATGTTATTAAAAGTTCACTGTTTTAGTCAATAGATGGCGTTACGCAAAATTATAAGTCGCAAACATATGCTTTACCGAATAGGTTCACATAATATGTGAACGCCTCTTTGCTTCAATAATGTGATATCTTGAGAAGAGAACTTAAAAAACTTATCACATTATTGAAGCAAAGAGGCGATATATTTTATTCAATGAATTATTGATTTCAGTAATTATATTCTTAATCCCGTTATAATACAAAACAATTACGCTGCTTAACCCTCCAATTAGAGACTCACCTATTGCACCCCATGTGATCCATGTGCGGTCCCTGAACCCATATTAAAATGGATTAAATAAACAAATATAGTCCAGCAAAGTTGTTACGTTAATAAGAAAATTTTTAATAGAATTATTTACATCAAACCTTGAACTATCAAAATCGATGACTTGCCGTCCAATTAGAAATTAAGCAATCGTGCGACGGCGCCTACTCATCTTGCCATGCACTCTGATGTCATTATTGCCAAATACGTAGCCTAACTGATTTTGGTAATGCGAAATGAAATATTTAAATCGATAGTAGTATAATATTAAGAAATCATTACGCTATTTTTATTATGGGACTAATCCTACCCACACACCCACCACTGCAAATCCTGTAAGCCAGGATCAATAGTGGTACACACTGGAAATGGCAATGAGCACCGAGGCTCACCAAGTCCCGGGAAAAAGTTAAACTGCCTTGGGACCCGCAACAATTTTAATCAAAAAGAAGAAAGTTTAATGTAAAAAAAAAACAGAGTTTTGCAATCTACAAGTATTGTTTTGTCAACACCTCGTGCTAAGCTAAAATGCTTGTGTTACGAGTGGGTTCACGTCGGTAGTGCAATGGGTCGGTTCCGGTGACCACAAGATCACAAGTCCGATGCCCTAGCTTCATCATCATATCAGCATGCTGTCGTCCATGGCTGAATATAGGCCTCCTGCATAGATTTCCAGTGGGAACAATTGCTAGCGGCCTGTATCCACTGACTCCCTGCAACCTTAATGAAGTCGTCGCTGCGCTTGCTAATTCGTGGCCTCCACTCGAGAACCTTAGTCTAGTCGTACACATACCTATCTCTCCGCCGATGGGAAGATACTACGCGCTTTCCCGTGGCGGTGGAGGGAATTCGCAATGAGTTTCCCCCCGTATACGTCCACTGCTGAACGTGGATCTCCTCTTACTAAAGTGGGTCATCATCATCATCATCAACAGTCCGTTTACGTCCACTGCTGACCATGGGCCTACTCTTAACAGACCTGGGCAAGCCAGGATCGTAGAGGGATATTGCCATAATCACCACGCTTGGCAGACGGATTGGTGATCGCAGTAAGATGTTAACCTTGAGCTAATAGATGCCCAGCCTATCCATCAGCCATATGTCCCTTAGTCGCCTCTTACGACTCCCATGGGAAGACATGGGGTGGTCTATTCTAAGCCGGAAACCACACGGCTAAATAATAATAATAAAGTGGGTAGTTAAGGGATATTGCCATAATCATCGCGTTTCGCAGTAAGATGGAAGTATCTTTGAGTTGATAGATGTTATGTCCGGTGAAGTGGCAAAAGCCTCTTGGCTTACTACTTAAGGTCCGTCAGAAAAAAAAAAGAGTTGGTAGATGTCCTTTGGTCGCCTCTTACGATGCTCATAGGAAGATATGAGGTGGCCTAATCTAAGCTAGAAAACACACAACAAGTTAACAATGGAATCAAGTTTTTAGACATTTCAGATTTTTCAGTTCTATTTATAATCGCCATAATTATAAAAAAAATGTTAACAGCATGTCTTCGGTTAAGGTTACTTTTAATCTGACCTATAGTTTATAGGACATGCATAAAGAGATTTATGAATGTAGAATAGGCGAAAGTGGTATTTCAAGATCGTAGCAAGAGTTATCTGCCCCATTAAGTCCCATTTGGGAAAGAGGCGTGAATATGTGTATGTTGACAGCATACAAATATGAAATGATAGCTGAACTGTATATAATGAAAATGTATAATATGACAATGTCATGATACAAAAGATGCAAAACAATTTACAACAAAACATTACAGTAATTAATCTTAAAGCAATGAAACTGGATATCTTCGCGATCATTAATACCTACCTACTTGATTTATTTGTGTCCAGATGTAGAACTAATCTTTAGAGGTGTATGTTTAGTAGAGACTCGTTACCTCGGTTTATAAGATATCCAGTTTGCAACCATTTTGTCTTCATGGTTATCATTGTAAGCTTTTTTTTTTTCTTTTTATTGCCTTCAGTGGCAGACGAGCAAGCGGTACACCTGATGGTAAGTGTTAACCGCTGCTCATGAACTCAAGCAATGCCAGGGAAGCAGACTGTCATTGCACAAGCCGCTGTCTACCGTAAGCAAGAAGCATTTTAGGCAACTAGTAAAATAATGCATGTATTTTATCGCTATCCCGACCCCTTACTTTGCTGATGCCCAAAGTCCAAGAGAACCGCGAACAGTAACGTAGAGAGACAGTTACATAAAGCTGCCTTAAAAAAGTAGTAATTCCTGAATTCTTTTGTCATCAACCACCCTGAGTAGAGGTCCTCTTCCTACTTGCACAGGTTGCATAGTTTATAATTTAAATACCATTTATTAAGACTGGAGCCTTGCTTGCCTTTATGCCCGGTGAAGTAGCAAAACACTCTAAGCTGCCGACATAAATATCAGTCGCAAAAAAATGCTACCTAAAATCAAGTGGAACAGTAATTTGCCTAGTGAGAAATGAAAAAAGAAAAAACTAGAACATTTATTGCTTTTTCCTTGGAAACTTCAGTAATAATATAGTCGTAACATTCATGTAACTATCACGATATGAGTAACATGTATATTAAGATGTACAAACAATTGACAAACTTTAACTCTTTATAATATTAGTATAGATATGCCTTGCCTTTAAAAGTATATATGATAGTAAGTATAGTTGTCATATGATTGTTAGCCGAATATGAAGATAGATGGATATGTTTATTTATTTATTTATTGAGGCACATCAACAACATAAACCCATACATTGATAAATAGGTATTACATATACAAAAAAATAGGGCTAGGTGTTTACATCTATTACAGATATGCACAACATTTGTTATAAAAATAGATGGATATAAACACTTTCAAGTTACTTTTACAGCTGAACCATTTACTTAATTCCATTTCTCTAACAAAGAGGGCACTTTCCAACCCAGGATTTTTTTTTTTTTTTTTTATAATTTTTTATCGCATTGTGTCAGTGGATGCAGGCCGCTAGCAATCGTTCCCGCGGCAAATGTTGTTGTGTTGTTGTTAGAAGAGGAACTTAAAAAAAAGATGGATGGATGAAAGGTGACAAGAAAGGTGTGAGTATATTTTCTTTTCGGACCGAAATTATGTAGTTAGCCAGAAAGCTTTGGCATACTCATACATTTACTGGGCATAAAGACAAGCAGAGCTCCAGCCGAATCAAATTGTTTAAAAACTACTAACTAAGCAACCTGCGCAAGGGGGCGCTCTCTGTATGACTTGGATCTCGGCTCAAGGCAGTGAGCTGGCGGGGGATGCAGTCAGACCCAAGACCATGAGAAAATTTTTGTTGTGATGCTTTTCATGATAATGAAAATAAATCATCAGTGTCACACTACTTACTCAAGTGAACACTCAGTGGCAGACTTACACATTTGCCGCCATTAGGCTATTCAAATTTTGCCGCCCCTACTATTGAACTACTAAAAATTTTACTGTTGAAAATGACGTAAAGTTTATATTATTATGTGTAAGAAAAATATAATTTGCCGCCCCCTTAATTTCGCCGCCCTAGGCTACAGTCTACTTAGCCTGCTGGTAAATCCGCCACTGTGAACACTTAAAGCGAAGTATTGTTCTTGCATACCACTGTTAGTGTAGGTAGGAATGTAGGATGTCGTAAAGTTGTTATTTGAGAACACAAACTAATTTGTTTTGTCATCAGCCTTACATGTAAGGCCAAATTATTATAATGATTAATTGATTGATTTCAATTAAGGTTAATTTACCTAATTGAAAAATGTTGTATGGTTAAAAGGTCAATGGATTTTGTATTGATATAAAATTGACCAATATTAACTTGGAGATTTGTGCAAACAATTCATAATAAAGCCTATATTATCTATATATACTAATATGTAAAGCTGAAGAATTTGTTTGCTTGAACGAGCTAGTCTCAGGAATTACTGGTCCGATTTGAGAAAATATTCCAGTGTTCTATAGCCCATTTATCGAGGGAGGCCAATATGTTATAACCAATAGGTAATATTCCATTATGAAGTTCCTATAGGAACGGGAGTTACGGGGGTGACACAGAATAAGCTATGTTACAGTGAGGGTCCTGTCCTAATCAGTTCAGACGGTACTGACATTAGCCTGAACAAACGGACATAGAGACAGACAGTCCTTTTTTGCCCGACTGTGCCAGAAGGAGGGTTATGTTTTTCGAGAGTAAGTATGTATGTACCTATAATTGTTTGCCACGCTCTGCAGCCTGAACAGCTTGATGGATTTTTGCTTGAGAGGTGTCGTTAGATTGGTATTTACTGTCAGAGTACTGGGTATATCAAAATAAGAAAAACAACATGGCGGATTTTCATATTAAAATGTTTGGCTCGCTCTGTAGATTAAACGGCTTGATAGATTTTAGCTTGGAATGTATCGTTAGATTCGTGTTTACTGTGAGAGTGACATACTCATATTATGTATGCTCAGTATATCAAAATAAATTAAAAAAAATACACAAAATGCAGTCGGGACTTTTGATTTTTTAAATTACCATTTTTATTTAAAATTGTATTTTTGCTTTTGTAACCTTTTTTTTGCGCCCGCGTATCTTCTATTCTCGCAGGATCTTCATAATTAAATATAGCTAGCAGCCTTGCTCGATAAATGGGCTATAAGAATTTTTCAAATCGGACCAGTAGTTCCTGAGATTAGCGCGTTATAAGCAACTCTCATCTCTTCAGCTTTATATTAGTACAGATAATTAGATATGCATTTAGTAAAAACCTGTTATTCTTCCATTACAATGACACATGACAAAGATAAAGTAAGAAATGAGTATATTAGAGGACGTGAATGTGGCGCCAGTGACTGAAAAATTGAAAGTGAACCGTTTATGGTATGGTCATGTAAGGATGAGGGATGAAACGCATATGACTAAAAGAGTTCTAAGTATACATGTAGATGGATGGAGAGGGAGAGGAAGCCCAAAGAAAAGATGGATGGACTGTGCGAAGAGTGATATGAAAGAAAAGGGAGTAAGTGATAGTGTGACGGGCGACAAGACAGAATGGAAGAAACAAACCCCAACTAATATGGGATAAAGGCAGGAAGAAGAATTCAAGGACACATGACACTTCAATTTTATTTATTTGTTCGTGATATTTTGGCATATGAAACTTTCGAAAGAAATTACCTTTAAATCCTTGTCATTACTCATCTTCCGAATAAAGCCACCGTCTTCCACGACCTCTCACTTTCACCCATATTTAAAACGATGATGGTCGGCAGCAAAAAGGTTTGGTAATCATTTGGTTTATTAGTCCCTTTTATAATACCAAACTAATTTGGCAGTGACTAATGATTAGTCAACGCTATAACGATTTAGTAAAGGGTCAAAAGGGCTACGATAAGTTACGATGCATTGGCAGAATGATGTTGCAACTATCGTGTGATAATGTAAGTGAATAATGTGAATAAAGTATGTACTTTAATACAATATGTATTGTTAGTATGTTAGACGATGTGATGTTGACTTACTTGTCGAACAAAAAAAATCAAAGCATTTCTGTTCTCCGTGCTATATGGCCTGCCCATTGCCACTTCAACGAACTAATCCGTTGGGCTATGTCGGTAACCCGCGTTCTTCTTCGTATCTCCTCATTTCTGATTCGATCTCGTAGCGAAACCCCGAGCATAGCCCTCTCCATAGCTCGTTGAGCGACTCTGAGCCTGTTCATAAGTGAAGGACCACGTTTCAGATCCATAGGTCATCGGTCATCCATAGGCCGTTGGGGCCGAAAAGTTCTCGAATGGAGACCGCGGATCGGCAAGCGTAGCGTAGGACGTCCACCTACTAGATGGATGGATGATCTGGTTAAGGCCGCGGGATCACGGTGGATGCAAACCGCTTCTAACCGTAACAACTGGAGATCTATGAGGGAGGCCTATATCCAGCAGTGGACGTCCAACGGCTGAAATGATGAAAGCATTTCTAGGTATAAGTACATATATTAAAACCAGGATTTTGATTATGACTTTGTTTGCATTGAATGCAAACAACTCCAGAAATACAGGGCCGATTTCAAAAATTCTTTCACGATAAGAAAACTGTGTTATGCAGAAGTAATATAGGCTATATTTAATGCTGAAATTCTAGAAGGAACTGAAGTTACGCGGGTGAAACCGCGCGCGGAATGCTAGTCTATATCTATACTAATATTATAAAGAGGAAGAGTTTGTATTATTGTATGTTTGTTTCGAATAAACTCAAAAACTACGAAACGGATTTCGATGATTCTTCACCATTAGAATGCTACATTATCCCTGAGTAACAACCTACTAATATTATAAACGCGAAAGTTTGTAAGTATGTATGGATGGATGAATATTTGTTAGTCTTTCACGCCATAACTACAAAACGGAAATTGCTCAAATTTTGCACCGCGATAGGTTATACGCTGGATTAACAAAGACTACAAAACATCACGCTCCGACCTACTAGAGCAGAGTAACGCGGGTAAAACGCGGGGCGCAGCTAGTGTACAGTAATGCTGAGTAGCGGGGACAATTTGTCAAATTCATAGTAATATAATATAGAAAGCGGCCGTAGCCCAATGGCTAGGGTGTCGGACTTGTGATCTTGATAGGTCACCTGTTCGAACCCCACCCATTGCACTACCGACGTCATCCCACTCGTAACACATGCATTTTAGCTTAGCACTAGGGGTAAACAAGAATAATAGTAGACTGCAAAACTCTTCTAGTAATCTTTAAAAACAAAAAAAAAACAAAAAGAATATGGTTCCTTGAATGTGATTCTAGGCGTCAACCTAAGTGACTTAAAAAAGAAGTAAATTGAAAGGGTAAGGCATACTACGATATCATTCTATAGTCCTAAATACCATTAAATCTAAATACGTTGTAGTGACAACACAAATAGTTTTAGTGGTTAAATTTGAATAAACATTTGTTAATTATAGGGGTGATGTCAGATAGCTTGCATTTTACATTACATTTTTACTAAGTTATCTGTAATGGAGTTGCTATGTAACTGTATTTTGACAGAATGTTATATTTATGACTTAAGTATTTTGCAGTAATTAGATTAACTAGACTAGTAACCTCCGTAGCGTAGCGGTATTTGGCTCGCTTTAAGTCTCGGAGGTCGTGGATTCGATCCCCACACCGGACAAGAAATCTTTGTATAAATTCTAAGATTTCTTTCCGGGTCTGGTCGGTAGAGGGACTACCCTCCGTGCCTCGGAAAGCACGTTAAGCCGTTGGTCCCGAGTTCTTATAACAAGCGTATACCAGAAAACAGGCAGCAGCGTTTCCCTGTATTACAACATAATACTGTGGTCACCAATCCGCCTGCCAAGCGTGGCGACTATGGCAAAACCCTCCCACGGGAGGAGGCCCATGTTCAGCAGTGGACGTTGTACGGACTGATGATGAGACTAGTTCATCTAATTACTACAAAATACCATGGTTGCCTAGTGGTAATAATAGACCGTTGTAAAAAAAATATATGTGCACTCCTCCATATTGCGGCAACCTCTTTTGCCGTGTCTATAAACGTTGACAGTTCACGTCACAGTTGCACAAAACCCCCTAAAATACTAAAAGTCATAATCCCTGAATCTCATCGCCAGCGACCGCCCTCAGCTGAGGTCCTAGCCTCGCATGGGGCGCCCTTTTGCGAACGTTGCTTAGTTTGTAGTTTTTAAACCATTTATTAAGGCTGGAGATCTGCTCGCCTTTATGCCCGGTGAAGTAGCAAAAGCATAGTGGCTAAGAAAGTAAAAAAAAAAAGTTCACGTCGTTACAGTTTTTTAATTCGCTGTACCTACGTCATGTCATTGTATTTTTGGTACTGGTAATTGTAGAAGCAGATGTCGTACCACTGAGAGAGACCTTTGGAATGCACTCAAATCACAAAAGTCACAGGAAAAAGATAAACTGCCTTGGGCCCCGCAACAAACTTAATCAGAAAGAGAATAGTAGGAGTAAGAAAGACTTAAGTTTTCACTTCCCTCTTTTACATAAGTACATTGTAAACGCTGAATACCTTAGTCATTTTTATCAATGTTATTAAGTTATACCTACTACAATACCGCGTAAGTGACAATAGCTAATAAGGTTGATAATCAAATGCAGTAAATCGATTTTTTATCATATTAAACATATTAACGAAAATATTTCTTGACAGATGAAATTACACCTTATTAGCAACTGTCACTTATGGCGTATCACCGACGATATCGTTAAGTGATTATATTAAGTATTGTGCTTCCAGAACGCTGGCAGCGTTGCCCTGTTGAATGACAATGCTTATTTGCTGTGCAAAGTATATTGTATACCTACATTTGTAGCATTTTCTCTGTGTACACACATAATAAAATATACCTACACGTGGTATTGCAGATTAAACAAAAATAAAAATATCTAAACCATTTTCAGCTAAACGACATCTATGTAAATTATGCAGAAACTATTGAAGCAAAGTTGTTCGTTGAACAGCTTGGCTCTTTAACTTCGCTTAATAGTACCAACAAGTTACGCTAGATGGCGTTAATTACAAAGTATGGTACTTTGTTTTGGTAATGGCTAAATGACCCTGGTCTGCCTAATGTGGAGGCCCACGTTCAGATGTGAACGTGAACGGGCTGCATAACATAAGTAATATGTAGGGTAAAGATTTTCTTCCAAAGGAAAGAGGGATTTTTTTGCTCGATGTAAATAACGGCGAGCGTTGAACGTCAGGCAGAAACACGCTTGTACAATACCACTATTCACAGAAATCACAGTTTATAGAAGTCTCTATTCCTAGACGTTTCGCTAAAAACTTTGTTGACAGAAACAATGTTCGTAGATATCTCGGTCCAAAGAAAACACTTCAGCATCATTAACCGACCAAATGCTCCGGAAGCATAATAGACATTTATTTATTTACTAGCGACTCGCCCCGGCTTCGCACGAATGGACTTTTATTTTAAGCATATATGGATTGGCTCAAACTGATCATAGTCTTGGCGAGAAAATTACATTGATAGAATTTTTCCATGTAAAAAGTTTCAATTAAATGCTAGGCTCAAATGGCGGGGAGAGCTTACCAAGTGATAAGTAATTGATCAGGTATCAAGCGGGATGAAAATTGATTAAATTACTAAAATTAATAGATATAAAAAATAGGGGTTTGTAATAGAAGGGTGATTTAGGGTTGTATGTATTTTTAATGCCGGCCCCCGCCAACGGCGGATCGAAGGAGTGTCCAGGGGGTTTTAGTGGTGTAGGGTCCTCTCCTCGTGGTATGAGTTTAGCATACCACGCTATGGAGACGGCGAGTCCCACATATCCCACCGCCAGCGCGCGAATACGCCGCAGCGGCGATGGGAATGCGAAAATGCCTTTGATATAAAAAAAGTGAACAACCCTTAGCACTTAGGGGTATGAAAAATAGTTAATAGCCGATTCTCAAACTTACTGAAGCATATCAAATTTCATAAAAATCGCTTACGCCGTTTCGGAGGAGTAGGTATGGTAACTATCATTGTGACACCAGAATTTTATACTATATAAGATCTATTTCTTACATACATCTGTAGTCCGTCCATATGCTTCTGAGGTGTAAATATATGGATGCATCTGCTCCAACCTTATTATAACTAGAATATCGATTAAGTGGCATCAATATAAGTTATGCAGTGTTATAGTTTAATTAACGGCCGTGTGGTCGAGCAATACATGTATGTAATATTATTAGAAACATACGAGTTTTGATTTTGGTTATCAAGTTATACTTAATGTATGTTTGAAAAACAATAATAGATTTTAAAAGCAATAATAAGTTGGTGTCTATGCGGATAAATAAAACATCATCATCAGCCCGTATAACGTCTATTGCTGAACATGGGCCTCCTCGCGGGGGAGGATATTTGCCATAGTCACCACGCTTGGCAGGCGGGTTGGTGACCGCAGTATTATGTTGTACCACACAAGGAAACGCTGCTGCCTGTTCCTTGATATGCGATTATTATAGATGATGTTATAACAATCGGGACCAACGGCTTAACGTGCTTTCTGAGGCACGGAGGGTAGTCCCTCAACCAACTAGACCCGGAAAGAAATCTTAGAATTTACACAAAGATCCCCTGTCCGGCGTGGGGATAGAACCCTCATGGGATCCCCACACCGACCCATTTATTCAGATAAAATAAGTGACAATTTACCAATAAGGAACAATACAACTTAAGATACCTATAGTTTAGTACTTTGCCTGAACTAGGTTTATCCTGTATCTCAGGGTTAACGCACCAATCATTTTAATACTTAAGTCTAAATAAAAATGAAGATTTGTTTTTTTTAATAATTAGGTAGGTACTAGGAGAATTTTGCTGTCTACTAGTATTTAAGCTAAAATGTTGTTTTACGAGTGGGTTCACGTCAGTAGTACAATGGGTGGGGATCGAACCGGCGACCCATAATCATAAGTCCGACGCACCTAGCCTTTGGGCTATGGCCGCTTCGAATTAGCGCTGTTTGTAATAGAAAAATAACAGTTTTTACTTATCACGCCCCTCGATCCTACTATTTCGTAGTTCACAGTTACTTATTATGGCCGGACAGACACATAAAATATGTAGTCAGCCACGAGGCCTTTCTACTTCACCGGGTATAAAGGCGAGGAGAGCTTTATAACATGGTTTATAAGCTAGATAAGAGAGAGCCTTATAACATGGTTTATAAGCTACAAACTAAGCAAGCTGCATAAGAAGGCGCACGGTCGTTCCGTTTCGTCGGCGTTCACGTCGTACTATTCCCTCAGTTCCCACTTCCCCGCACTTTCCTAAGGTGCAAGTAAGTCAAACTATAATTTGACCAATTTTTTACGGACATTTAGATAGTCAACTACGATGCTTTAGCTTCTTCACCGGGAATAAAAGCGAGTAGGGCTCCAGTTAGTTACACACCAAGCAACCTGAGCAAGCGACTTCTGTTGGTCTTAGATCTCGTAATTTGACCATTAGATTTCGTTGTTCATCTAGAGTCTACACGAGTTTGTTCGCATATGTTTCCAAACCATAACTAGCTGTCGTAACCATGTTGTAGGTTTAATTAACCGACATGTTATTGTACGTCATCGCACTGATAACACCGCGTGTGCTGCATAATTTGATTTTGTGCTAATGTTAATTTAATGTCCACATGTCATTCCATACTAATTATATTGATGACGTTTCCTATGTGTTGTATAAAGTAGGATATAGCTATTGCATCAATAAATTACTGGAAATATTATATATGTCACTAGAATAATAATACGAATCGTAAGTTGATCAACTTTCGTACCACTCATATTGTAAAAGTTGTCAGTTTCCAGTAAACGTGCATAATTATTATAACCAAACGAGACTTTGCTTGTAACAAAATAAAAAAAAACTTCAACTTCAATAAGTCTTGTTGGACTCCATTGATTTAGGTTTAGGTTTTTTTTTAACCATTCGAAACCTTGTTAGTTTATAACCTAACTAGAAAGTTAATCAACTTACGATTCTTATTAATTTCCCGTGATTACGAAGTATTATTTCATACATCATTTTTACATTAAGTACACGATAAAGTCTTTTTTAAAGATTGAGTTAAGTGAGTAGGTACCTACAAGTAAAGTAGAAAATGTTAAATGTCCCAAAATTATCAATGGACGAGGGTAAATTGAAAAGAGATTGTGTGGTCTAAATTAATTAATTTGTTAAGACAATGACGCTTAATTGCTTACCAAAATTAAATTAATCACGGAAAAGGGAAACAATACGGGTTACTTTATAGCAATAGATAATAATAAGATGTTTTTGTTTAAAAGAAGATGTAGTGACAAAAATTGAAAAGAGTATGCTTAGGTGGTTTGGTCATGTGGATAGGATGAATGAAAGGCGTAACAAAAGGTATTTACAAGGCAGATGTGAGTGGAAACGCCGGGAGAGGACGCCCTAGAAGGACATACACTGACCTCATAGGTGATGTACTTCAGAAAGGTCCAGTAGGTACGTAGTACTCGCAACCGTCGTGCGTGTATGACCAGATGTATGAATGTGGATGAGGCAAAGGGAATGTGTAAGGATCGTAGCAGGTGGCGTTCTGTAGTTTCTGCCTACCCCCATGGGAGAAAGGCGTGATTATATGTATGTATGTATGTAGATAATAATAATGCGATATAAGTACTGGTCTCGGGTTTGATTCAAGCGTACAAAAAAACAGCAAGGGCAATTTTTTACCATTTTAAAATCTAGTAACTCACAAACATTATATATATGACAAAATCTGTTACTTGCGGTATTTTAGCTCGCTTTAAATCTCGGAGGTCGTGGGTTCAATCCCAACGCCTGCTTGCTGAAGAAATCTTTGGGTAAATTCTAAGATTTCTTTCCGGGTCTGGTTGGCTAATGGACTACCCTCCGTGCCTCGGGAAGCACGTTAAGTCGTTGTTCCCAATTGTTATAACATCATCCATATCAATCCTATACAAGGGAACAGGCAGCAGCGTTTCCTTATAACATAATACTGCGGTCACCAACCCGCCTGCCAAGCGTGGTGACTTTGGCAAAATTCTCAATCAGGAGGAGGCCCATGTTCAACAGTGGATGTTATACGGGCTGATGATGATGATGATGATAAAATATCCTAACAGGAATACGTCATATTTACCTCTTACCAAAAAGATTTAAGACGGAGCGCTGCTAGTAACGCTCTGACGCCGGTAAAATTCAGCCTTGGTATGTACAGTCAACAAAAGAGATAGGTTAACACCGTCAGTATTAATTAATGTAAATAAATATGATTATCGTATTACGACAGCCGGTTATACTTTACTAGCGACCCGCCCCGGCTTCGCACGGGTGCAATGCTGATGTTTCTTACATATAAACCTTTCTCTAGAATCACTCTATCTATTAAAAAGACCGCATCAAAATCTGTTGCGTAGTTTTAAAGATCTAAGCTTACATAGGGATATAGGGACAGAGAAAGCGACTTTGTTTTATACTATGTAGTGATAGTTCGGTGCCAGCTGTGTGCAGTTACACATAGCAGTGAACTATTCTCATAAACGTGTACCTACATAATAAACCTATCTCTTTTGCTTACTGTACATATATAGCTTACGCACACACACGTACTAAAACTATGTCTAAAAGTGACAGTCGATCTGTCGCAGCGTCAGGTGCTTGAAGTCATGACCAACTTCATTAATTGCTAACAAAAATGCCGAATTGCGTCGTGAAAGGGTGTACAAATCGAAGCACGACGTTATTTTTATAACAATCCTGTAAGTCATAGCAACTCTTTTACCCACATCAATGCACGAAAAAAGATGGCTTTAGTGCATTGTTCGACAGCTTCGTCTTTACTTTTATTTGGTCTGAGATATATCTTTTAACCCTGTTTATGATGAAAGAGATTCTACGCCATTTGCGTAGGACATATTATAGAGTACTAGCTGCACCCCGCGGTTTTACCCGCGTCACTCTGCTCCAGTGGGTCGTAGCATGATATTTTGTAGCCTATATGTTAATCCGGCTTATAAACTATCCGCGTGCAAACTGTCCGCCAAATCCATTCAGTAGTTTTTGCGTAAAAGAGTAACAAACATACATACATCCACACATACAAACTTACGCATTTATAATTTTAGTAGGATAAGCGTGTGCGCAAACACAGGTGTACATACTCTCTATACTCTTAAAATCCTGTAAAACAGATCGAGACGACCCTAAAGGAAATATATACAGATATTTTAACTAACAGAAAGATTGACAAAACAAAAAGTCGGAAGGGGAAGATGTCGACGAACGTTCTCTGACCAAATCGGAGACATCCTCGCAAAATGAAGCTTGTATGAAGAATGTTATGAGAGTGAATGAAGCGAAAGATGTGTGTAGGGATGGTAGCAAGTGGAGGTCCATTGTCTCTACCTACCCCGCTGGGAAACAGGCGTGAGCTTATGTATGTATTTTAACTAACACCTATTTAAGAAGATTTTAATATTAAACCCAACATTTTTAATACGTATCTTGTAACAAAAAACAATGAAAAATGACTGTCTTTGTCGCCTTGTCTTGTTTGTCACAGCTGTTTTAAAACAAAACCCTTAATAAAAATTAATTAACATCATCAAGGCAAACCAACGTAGACTGTTGTTATATAAAATAGACGCCGCGTACGTAATCGTTCCAGTCTCAAACAATTAATTATGCTGCCGGCATCATAACTCCTGGCACAGATCAGGGGGTTTAGATGACGTTTGCGAGATTGCGATGTGGAAATCATAATAGGGTGTACAATAAATCTTCACTACATAGTCGCTTTCCGTAGTCTGTCCCTATATAAGCTATATATTTAAAACAACGTAACGGGTTTTGGTGCGTTTCTTTAATAGATAGTGATTTAAGAGCAAGGAGGAAGCATTCCTACCGTGCGAAGCTGGGGCGGGGTCGCTAGTTTAACAATATTACAGTTATAATGTACAATTTTCATGATGTGTGTTAACTAAGGATATTCTCTTTATAGTAACGGTATAAAGCTCGCGTTAAATCTCGGAGGTCGTACATTCGATCCTGATTCTCGCTTCAAACCGCTTCTTTGAAATTTTGTGTAATATCAAAGACTAGCTTTTTTGAACAAACTTCAACAAACTCCAATAGTGAATTGTCTATGCTTGGGATTAAATCGTGCTAATCTCAATGTAAAATAAAGTATATTGTAATTAGGTTAATAAAATATTGTGATACGTTATTAATTTTTAAAAGAGGCTTCTACTGAAGTTTTTGGCACTGTTTCTCTGTAGTCGCACGTCACTCACGGTTGCACGGTAGGGGGAAAAATATGACGATTTTATGGAATAAATGAATTTTGAATTTGAATTTGAAAGAAGATATTTTAAAGTGACAAAGATGATGGATGAAAGAAGAGTTAGTTACGAAAGAAGTGTATCGAATGTAAATAATTATTTTTGTGAACCGTAAATAGTTATTCTGGGTGTAGGTAAAGAAAAGTAAAGTGTCCGTTAAGAACCCAAGGGCGTGAGCAATAAAAAAATAATGTTCTTGATGTGAGATATAAATGTATGCAAATGTGTGTAACCAAATTAATATATTTATTATACATACAATAAACATATCATGTCTTTCACCGTAGCTGTGAGCCACGCGGCTCATTAAAACTGAAACGCAAACCGCAGCAGTGACACTTTAAAATTGTCCGCAATTTATTTAGTTATGAATTTATGACATCATATTATGCTGATGGGCTGGATTTATTTAAATATTTTAATCTAAATATGTTTTTAAATATATTAAAATGTAACAAAATTTATGTTTGTAAATGTATAGGTATGTTAATGATCAGCATATTATCTTGTCCGCCGTAGGGACTGACATTTGCGGGGAATTTTCCAAGTTATCTTTTATATAAACCACTAACTGTCCCGCGCCACTAACTGTTTGACCCGCGTAGACACAGTTCCCTTGGAAACCTTGACTTTTAATATAGCTTATGACACTCAAAAATAATGTGGCTTTCTATTAGTAAAAGAATTTGCAAAAGCAGTTCAGTAAATGCAGAGATTAGGCCCTACAACGTCACAAATTTTACCTCTTTATTATGAATATACTTATAGATATTTTTTCCGTTTAATTACGAATTCCAAGTGCTTTTTTCTAGTGCCACTTCGGACTAGCCATCAAGGTACGCGTCTAAATCGTTCTGCCACCTCTTTTTGGGCCGGCCTCGGCGGCGTCGTCCATTCTCAGGCACCCATTAAGTGCATATTTTTGCGGCGTCGCGTCGCGCGTCGTCCATTCTCAGGCACCCATTGAGTGTACATTTTTGCCAAGCGACTATTGTGCATGCAGATAACGTGACCCGCCCAATCCCCTTTTGAACCTGGCAACCTTAGCCTTACCTACGTCAATGGTATGGAAATATTTGGGCGAGACCTTTGCCCAGCAGTGGGACATAAACAGCTAATTAAAAAAAAAACGAATTCTCTGAAAAAACCTTTTAGCCAAATTGATCAAGTCATTCCTACTCAAGTTATTCGCGCATAATAATTTGCCAACTTTTAGGGTCTCGTACCCATAAGGTATAAACGGGACTCTTCACATGGGCATTCAAGGGTGGGTTTTGTCATAGTCACCACCCTAGGCCGGCCGGTTGGCGACAGGTTTGAGTTTAGCATTCAACGCTATGGAGGGCGAGTCCCACATATCCCACCGCCAGCGCGCGAATATGCTGCAGCGGCGGTGGGAATGCGTAAATGCATTACTCCCTACAAAAAAAAAGGCGGGTTGGCGACCGCAGTATTATGTTGTATAATTAACAGGGAAACGCTGCTCCTCGTTCCTTGGTATACAATTGTTATAGATGTTGTTATAACAATCGAGACCAACCGGGACCGGGATTTTTCCGAGTCACGGAGGGTAGTACCTCAACCAACGAGACCCGGAAAGAAATCATAGATTTTACACAAAGACTTCTTGTCCGGCGTGGGGATCGAATCCACGATCTCCGATACTTAAAGCGAGACTTGTACCGCTGTGCATTGAAGGCCGACACACTATTCGTTTAAATTAAATTAAAAAAATCGAAAATAAGTTGTGGCTGAAACAGATTATAATTTACTTTAACCTAATAACTAATTGGATTGATAAACGAAATAAATACGAATGCACTAATGAAGCAATGTATTATGCAACAAAGAACAATTCAATGAATGTACTGTAATTTCTCAAGAACACAATAATTTTAAAGCAACGAGGTCACAAACGTCTCCAGTAAAGGGTTATATGAAAGCAGCCCTCAAGTAAGGTCGTTATAAGATAATACCATTGTTTGTCGCAAGTTTAATTTCTGCCGACACCTGAACGGTTCGCACGGGTGATAAAGCTTGGAGACTGTGGCCCCTACTACTTAACTACTACTTACTAATTTTGTTGAATATTTCGAAAGATACTGACTGCGCTAGTGGCCCATACTAATTTCTTTAAGAAGTTAATATATGATGTGTAAGTTTTTTTAAAATAATTTGAAAGGGACAGCGCCAATGGCCCAGTGGTGGCGGTAATTGCTTCTCAGATCCGGTGTTTTGGTTCTTAGCTGGGACAATTGTTTAATTCGCGGAAACAAAGCACAAACAGGTTCAGAACATTCTTGGTGTGTTTTGTGTCCGGGGATGTTTCGCTTACGAAGTTGAACTCACGCATTATGCAAAAGCCCTCCCTGGGAGGAGGCACATGTTCAGCAATAGACGTTGTACGGGCTGATGATGAATTAGGTATTAAAATCCCTGTATGTATAGCGGGATTTAATTCCTTTAATTTTCTAGTACGTGAGTTGTCATAATAAAAACAGATACTATTAGAAACTGCTCATGCCAGGCGTTACATAAAATAGGGTTTAGCGATTAGCTTAATGGATTAAGCAAAGCTCTGAACACATACTATACTATCCAAACATGTTATTTACTATTTATGAACGAGATTGTCGTGTGACACAAAAATTAGGGTTACTGACTCTTTGAATGCCCGGGAAATAATATACTAGGTGTTCCCACGACACGATGCGCGATGTCCATGTCCAGACTGACTGACTCATCAACGCCGAGGCAAAACTATTGAAGCTAGACTTGCAACAAAGGACAAACACAACACAACACAACAGTGATATTTGAACCACGGCTACTAAGAAAGGATTTTGTAAAATTCGACCCCTAAGGGGGTGAAAAAAGGGGGCATTTAATAGGCTAGTTGACACTTTTTTGAAATTATTTTTATGTGGTTACGAATGGTTTAACTAGATCAAGAAAAAAATATGGCATTTATTTGAGATCTAGAAAGCACTAAAATAAATATTTCAAAATTGGCTTGACATTAAGTAAGCAATTTTATTATAATTAGCAAACATGAATAAAATACAAACTAAAAGTGACTAATTAAAAATAAAACTAACTTATATACTACTATTCTAAATCTATTCTACTTGGCAAGGTTCCCAGAATGCTGGCAGCATTACCACGTTGAATGGCAATGCAAAAATACCTGCTGTGCAAAGTAGAAACCAGCACTCGGAGAATGTGCCGCACTTAAGAGGGCCGCTGCGAGGTATTTATAAATTAATTTGGCTCCCGGTCCCCACGGCCCCAATGTTTCGACACCAAAAGGCACAAATACATAACCACTATCAAGGGTACTATATTTGCGCCTCTTGAGATTCTTCGCGGATTCAGCCGCCATGCCAGCCCTACCCTGAGTCCCGGAAAGATGAGACGGCGCGAGGGTGTCGACGCACGTAGCGTCCCACACCAAAGGCCGTCCCATCCTCCAAGGCACCAGAGTCATTCCGTCGGGCCTTTTACCATCGTCGCGCATAAGGCCATTAGGCTCTAAAACGGCTGGCATATTTGCCGAGCTGAAGGCCCGACGGATTATATCATTAATAGTGGCATGACGGGACAGATTTTGTCAATTCTTGACATTTGGAGACGAAAACGATGTCAGACATGTTGATCTATATAGATTATCTGTGTTCAAGAGGAATGACGTCATAACTCAGAAGTGTAATAGAAAAGAACCGCGTTCATATTTATTAACAAGATGTATGACGTCACAAAATGGCTGATAGCGTTTTCGGAAGTTAAAGACATAGACAAAATAAATAATTTTCATAATGAGTTTATACAAACATATTCAAGGTTTATGGACAGAAATTATTATATTTAGGTTCTATATGACTAATACTTTTAGAAATAAACATCATTGTAACATAATTTCATATGTATCAACTAGCTTATTATAAAGCTCCTTCAAGAACGGGAGTTACACGAGCTACACCACGCGCCTGAAGCTAGTACGTTATAATATTATGTCGTAGTTCCCTATAGCTTGTAAAATGAATCTAACACTATATAAATAATAATAATATATCTATTTCATTTTAAAGTTTCGTGTTTAATTAATTGTGTTAGACATTTCCTTTTAGGCAAAAAATGCCGTGTTAGGAGATTCTACTCTTCTTCATGTTATTAATAAATGATACCATACAATAAGTTTAAGTAAAGATATTCTACTTGTTTTTAAATAATAATATAATAAATAATGTTATGTTAGTTTCACTTTATGACTTACATGACACATTCCTACTCAATAAATTAAAGAACTTTGTTTGTAATAAACATATTGTTTATTTTATTTATCAGAAATTTTACATTTAAGATATCTAGAAAGTCGACAAGTCCCAATATGGCTTTACAACTCACTATATATTCACAGATATATCACTTTTTACCTATTAGATTTTCCATTAGTAGGGGCACCCCTCGACTTCGTTTAGTTGTTTCCACAAAACGATAAGCGCAATTTTGTAGACAAAGCGACGAATTTTCTAATGCCACACTTTGTTAAAGTGTTTAAATATTTAAAAGATTATAATTTGAGTGTTTTCCTACAGTTTTAAAACGATTTGATAATGGACAAAATGTAGAAGGAGGTTATTATTGATTTAGTGTATTTAATCATCATCATCATCATCATCAGCCCGTACAACGTCCACTGCTGAACATGGGCCTCTTCCCGGGGAGGGTATTTTCCCTTAGTCACCACGCTTGGCAGGCGGATTGGTGACCGCAGTATTATGTTGTACCACACAAGGAAACGCTGCTGCCCGTTCCTTTATGTACGATTATTAAAGATGATGTTATAACAATCGGGACCAACGGCTTAACGTGCTATCCGAGGCACGGAGGGTAGTCCCTCAGACCCGGAAAGAAATCTTAGAATTTACACAAAGATTTCTTGCCCGGCGTGGAGATCGAACCCCACGACCTCCGAAATTGAAAGCGAGCCAAATACCGTCAGGCTACGTGGTTATGTGTATTTAATGAATTCTCGCAATTTGGCCCGCGATAAGATACCTTCTCCGTTCCGATGAGTGATTTCCCGCGCGCGAATTCACTCACGTAACTCTTGTTACCGTGGGAACTTCATAATCAAATATAGCTTATGTAACTCCTGTATAACGTAGCTTTTTAATGGTAAAAGAATTTTTGAAATCGGTTCAGTAGTTTCAAAGCCTATTCAATGCAAACAATCTAATCTTGCCTCTTTATAATCATCATCATAATTTCAGCCATAGGACGTCCACTGCTGGACATAGGTATCCCTCATAAATTTCCAGTTGCTACGGTTAGAGGCGGCCTGCATCCACCGTGATCCCGCGGACTTTACCAGGTCATCCGTCCATCTAGTTGGTGGACGTCCTACGCTACGGTTGCCGATCCGAGGTCTCCATTCGAGAACTTTTCGGCCTCAACGGCCATCTGCTCTCCGTGCTATATGGCCATTGCCACTTCAACGAACTAATCCGTTGGGCTCGGTCGGTAACCCGCGTTCTTCTACGTATCTCCTCATTTCTGATTCGATCTCCCCTTATAATAATAATATGAGTATAGAAATGCTGTGACATGAAGGATCAGAGCCTAAACTGTATGTAGATACCTGAAATTTGAATGGTGTATTTTCTATATGACGTAGGCATACAATATGAAAGGATTTCAAAAAATCGTCCTCTAAGGAGATGAAAAGTGATGTAAAGTTTGCAGAAGTAAAATGTACGCAGACGAATAATTATTATTATCCTAATTAAGTTTGTGAGTATGGATGGATGGATGTTTGTTACTCTTTCACGCAAAAACTACTAAACGGATTTGGATGAAAGTTTGCACGCGGATAGTTTAAAAGGTAGATTAACATAAAGGCTACAAAACGTCACGCTCCGACACACTAGAGCAAAATAACGCGGGGCATAGCTATTAGGCTATAAAACATAACTTTTATATGACAGTACCACTTTGCCATAGCGGGGTATTGAGCCCAAAACTCAAGCAATGCCGCTATTAAATATACCAAACCAAAGTACCTACACTAATGTTTCGGCCAGGATGCGATGCAGCGAATTTTATACGCTACATTAGTCTAGCAATCATATATCACAGCTGCATAGTATCGCCTGTTGTAAGAGAATACCAGCCTTGTGAAGCGTCAATGCGGCGAGGAAAAATAATCTTAGCCAAAATCATAATATAAAAAAACCGGCCAAGTGCGAGTCGGACTCGCGCACGAAGGGTTCCGTGTCAGTTACAAGTGCGTACCTATTTTTGATATCAAGAATAAAAAAGCGTATGTTTATGAAATGAAATGTTATTTTATATTTTTATATTCGAGTTGATTGAATGAAAGGTAAATTGCGGTTAACGATTTATGACGTATTAAAAAAAAACTACTTACAAGATCTCGTTCAAACCAATTTTCGGTGGAAGTTTGCATGGTAATGTACATCATATATTTTTTTTAGATTTATCATTCTCTTATTTTAGAAGTTACAGAGGGGGTGACACACATTTTACCACTTTGGAAGTGTCTCTCGCGCAAACTATTCAGTTTAGAAAAAAATTACATTTGAAACCTCAACATCATTTTTAAAGACCTATTCATAGACACGTATGGGTTAGATGAAAAAAAATTTTTTGAGTTTCAGTTCTATGTATGGGGAACCCCGAAATTTATTGTTTTTTTTCTATTTTTGTGTGAAAATCTTAATGCGGTTCACAACATACATCTACTTGCCAAGTTTCTACATTATAGTTCTTATAGTTTCGGAAAAAAGTGGCTGTGACATACGGACGGACAAACAGACAGACAGACAGACAGACAGACATGACGAATCTATAAGGGTTCCGTTTTTTGCCATTTGGCTACGGAACCCTAAAAAACGTCTTTCGGCGTTTAGTTAGAATAAAATTGTACTTTGTGTATTGAATCATTATCATCCCTCAATTAATCACACCCGGAAGGAATGAACTTATAAATTTTATATAAAGATGGCTTGTCCAGTCTAATGTTCATTCTATAGCCCAATGGCTAGGGCGCCGGACTTCACCCTCAATCATGTAGTCGCCGGTTCGATCCCCACTCATTGCACTACCGACGTGAACCCACTCCTAACCCAAGCATTTTAGCTTAGCACGAGGGGTTAACTAGGACACTAGTAGTGCTCGAAAACTCTGCTAGCAATCTTAAAAAAAAAGTTCGACGTCAAAAAGCACAGACATATAGACACTTAAAAAAATAAAAAAATCTCCAACAAGATTTTTATGCTTTATGAGAGCCATCGTTTCAAAGTTCTGCTTTTATTTAACACTATTTTGCCAAGTTTAAATTAAAATACTCGTAAAAGTTTGCAACAGTATTAGTTCGTTTCTTTTAAAGCTTCTTGCTGAAGGTAATTATAAGACTGTAAATTCATTTTCCAGACTTCACATTTTAAATAGAAAATATTTTTATGTTTGTGAGTAAAATTTTGTTTCATGTCATTTTTATCTTGTTTTTATATGGCCTTCGTGAGTCGTGGTCTGGTGGAATTTTAATCTGAACTTTTGTAGCGTTCTTGTTCTTACATTATAACTAAGTTGGGGACTACTTAAAATATTATCTATACTAATAGATAAATCTCAGAAATTACTGGTCCGATATGAAAAAGTATTTTAGTGTTAGTTAGCCTATTTTTCGAGGAAGGCTAAAGAATGAAACTTTGAAGATGACTTTATCAAGTTTGTAAATGTGTTATTATCTAATTACTACCTTCCGCGCGCGGTTACACTCGCGTTACTCCCGTTCCCGTAGGTACTTCATAATAAAATATAGCCTATAGCCTTCTTTAATAAATTGGGTATAATTAAGCACTGAAATATATATTTTTCATTTGCCCGTTCAAGAAAACAAACTTTTTAATTACACATATTAGTATAGATACCCCTATTCCAGTACAATGAAAAGAAAAGAAAACGTTTATTGATAATGTAGACGAATCGATCGTATTTATGATCGTATCTTTTTTCTTTTCATTAACATCGTATTTGACTTATAAGTCAAATACGATGTCAATGAAAAGAAAAGAAAACGTTTATTGATAATGTAGACGAATCGATCGTACTTATGATCGTATCTTTTTTCTTTTCATTAACATCGTATTTGACTTATAAGTCAAATACGATGTTAATGAAAGAAAAAACAATCTTAACTAATAAATCAGTTTACTTTTCAACAATGCTGTTATATATAAAATATAATTAAGATCAACCAGCGCGGGCTGGGATCGGGTCTGAAGCATAGAACCTGTCGCGAGCCTCGCCTTGCGAGGATGACCGGACCCTATCCTAGCTTCGTACGAGTCTTTCTCTATCTACCTACGGTGTGATACTTGGAGAAGAAAGACTATAAGAAACTCCACACAATCATTTTAAAAAAGACGTTATTTCCTTTGTCATATTCGTCAAAAACTTTAATTTAATATTTTTAACCAGCATAGCCAAAACCGCTGAAAACATCGTTTTTAAGTCGGAACCGTTGATAAACATCGTTTTTATGCCATTACTTTCAAAAGGAACCCGCCAGTTTACTCTTTGCTCTCCTATTGACCAACTTAATCATAAAACTCTTATTCCCAGACCGCTATAGAAAACTGCCGTACAAAATTCCCATTCAAAACTTTGTAGATAGTTACAAACCTACGGGAAAAATCGGCCTCAGAAGTTGGTAACATTTTTTCAAAGTATCATTGTTTCAATTTTGGAACGACTATCAACCATTTGACCGTTATTGGAATGTGAATCTTGTTACTGACTATTTAGAGTTCAATTTAGGATTGCACGAATTTGGTGGATAGGGCGTTTGAATTGGTTATGAAACCGAAGCAAGCAGGCGTGTGCCTGCTTACTAGAGCGTTCATTTACACTCAAGTGTGACAGGCAACGGTTGGGACGCGTTTACAGCAAACTGTTTAGTATGATATCTTGAGCTCAGAAGCATAAGGTCGGATGCCGTCAGAATCATTCGTAACATGCCTTTATCGTTAACTGGCGCTTACGACCAAATGCTTCTGACGTATAATAGTACATCCTACCTTTTGCTTTTGATGTCTAGATATTCTAGTTATATTTTATAAATGTGCAAACTTTTGTGGACGGTTTCCATAGTTGCGCTCCGCGTGTTTGTCGCTAGAGTACCTGATGTTGACGGTTTAAATATTGTTTAGTTTTCCGGTCTAACGTGTAAGGAGGGTGTGTTATATTTTCCTGTAGTGGTCTTTACTGGTTAAATTAAACCTAATGTCACAAAAATATTACGATAAAAGTAGTTAGGTCCAGCCTTTATTCGACCATCCCGATCCACTTTAAATCGCTTTAAGCCGTTCTGCTTCAGAATAATAGGGAGACCTGCAAGAAAACCAAAATGTGTACACATCCTGGGATCACCCCGGCGGTGACCGCAATAAAAATTCAAAATAAAACTATGTAAAAAAGTCTATGTAAGCTATGTGTGTTTAAATTGCTGCCTATGTAAACGACAAAACGGCGTGCGAGTGACTTGCTTTGAAGAAATACGGCTAAACTTATTGTAATATTTAAACGTATTAAAAAAATAAAGGGTGCCTCTGAGCTGCTTCCCAGTTCTTCTCAGAGTTGCCACGTCTAACACAAAGAGGACGCATTATAAGAACATTATTTCAAAAAATATTTTTAAATGTCATCTATGTATTTAAATATATATTGACAACCTCCGAAGCGTGGCGGTATTTGGATCTCTTTAAATCTCGGAGGTCGTGGTTCGATCCCCACGCCGGGCAAGAAATCTTTGTGTAAATTCTAAGATTTCTTTCCGGGTCTGGTTGGTTGAGGGACTACCCTCCGTGCCTCGGAAAGCACCGTTGGTCTCGATTGTTATGATATCATCTATAATAATCGTATATCAAGGAACGGGCAGCAGCGTTTCCTTGTGTGGTACAACATAATACTTCAGTCACCAATCCGCCTGCCAAGCGTGGTGACTATGGCAAATACCCTCCGCCGGGAGGAGGCCCATGTTCAGCAGTGGACGTTATACGGGCTGATGATGATGATGATGACTCTCTATTATGCTCTGCAGGTGTTCCCAGGGGAACGTAAGCTTCAAAGGTATCTTTATAATATTAGCTCAACCAGTTAATCTAGCACATCTGTAGCGTTTAATTGGCAACATGATCGACAGTTTTAGGTCAAATAATCGGTCCAGTTCGAGATTTTCTTGTTTGAATATCGAAATATCCAGTGAAACTAGTAACTGACAGTTGAAACGGACAGCGGTTTTGTTTTTAATATTTAAATGAACTAGATGTCCATCAAGCCTGTAGAACAGAGTTTGGTAACTTATAATATATGGAGTCCGGCTTTTTTGAATATATTCCATATTTGAAAATGTTAAACAAAGACTATGAAAATGACCAAAAATATGAAGTCTTTTTTCTTCATCATCATCATTAGCCGGCATAACGTCCACTGCTGAACATGGGTCTCCTCCCGAGGGAGGGTATTTGCCATAGTCATCACGCTTGGGAGGCGGGTTGGTGACCGCAGTATTATGTTGTACCATACAAGAAAACGCTTCTGCCCGTTCCTTGATATGCGATTATTATAGATGATGTTATAACAATCGGGACCAACGGCTTAAAGTAATTTTCGAGGCACAGAGGGTAGTCCCTCAACCAACCAGACCCGGAAAGAAATCTAAGAATTTACACAAAGATTTTCTGTCCGGCGAATTTGTTCAACAATTTTCTGTTTCTGGGGATCGAACCCACTACCTCCGAGATTTAAAGTGAGCCTAATACCGCTAAGCCACGGAAGTCGTTTTTACTAAAAATTAATTGGATCGAACGTCCACGATCCAAATTGGGAGAAGTGCGGTCCGTCTTTTGTGGGACACTTCTTTGGTACTTATACCTTAAAGAGTGGGCTTACGTACCAAAATCTCTCTAGTCCTATTCCAACCAGTGCTGTTGAAACCGGGAACTAATAAAAAAACATATATTGAATTGAATTGAATTGAAAACATCATTGACATCTTATATCACATGACTATTTTATATCACAATATTGACTGAAAGAACAAATGCACGCCAATTTGTTATAAAAACATCGATTCGCAAAATAAAAAAAATCAAAACAAGTACCTATCTCATTTTATTTGTATTTTAAAAACAGTACTCTAATTTCGAAGCGGCCGTAGCCCAATGACTAGGGCGCCGCGCGCCGGACTTGTGACCTGGAGGTCGCCGGTTCACACCCCACCCATTGCACTACCGACGCGACGTTAACCCACTCGTAACACAAGCATTTTAGCTTAGCACGAGGGGTTAACAAGAATACTAGTAGACTGTAAAACTCTGCTAGTAATAAAAAATAAAACTATATTTCCCTACTAGAAAGCTTTTTTATAAAGTATTAGCCGGCTCGAAGGACCAATAGTTGAGCTTAAGATTTTTTTTTTAAATTTTTACTAGCAAACCTTTTCCAGTTTACTAATATTCTTGTTAACCCCTCATGCGTATCATACACACATCAAAGATGACTTTGATGTGTGTATGATACGATTGTAGATCTTACGATAAATTCTATAATTATGTTACGGAGTTAATATATCTTGTTCTGAACACGTTTTAGTAAGAAGTGCTGTAACTATATTTAGTTAATAGTCTATATAGTGACAACGTTCCCTCGTTAAATAGAGGTACGCCGGCAAAACTACACGAGTTGGCTAGCATAATATAACATACTAGGTTTGCGCGAAGCTACTGTTTCCGTGGAAACCTCATAATAAAATATATCCTACAGCCTTCCTGAATAAAGCTATCTTACACTAAAATAAATTTTCGAATCGGACCAGTGGTTACTGAGATAAGAGCGATCAAGCAAACAACCAACATTTTTAGCTTTATTTACTAGTATAGATATGACTGTGGTTGTGTCACCCAACTCAAACCTAAATCTAGCCATATTGAAAACGTCACATCCTATCGGTTCAATCACGTTTCCGTCACGTCGGTACTAAAACAAACACTTTAAAAATAGTACTGTTGTATCGGAAAACAGGACAACATCTAGGAAATTGAATATCGGGTCACGAAGTCACGTTTGTGATATTTGAGGTGTCCATGCGTTTTGAACTGTTTTTGAGACAGTCTCTTACAGGAGACAATGGGATTGTAGTCCCATAGTTTTCTTAAATATATGGTGTATATCTTTGTTATCGTTTATCTGTAAAAAGATTTAACTAGAAAAAAATAATAGTACAAATATTTTAAAATTTTCTGAGGACATTTTTTATTTGATTTTATGTTATTCGACGGTAAAGTACATGGTAAAAAATATTGGTGTGTGATACACCAATATTTTTTTATTTAATTCTTTTTAGTTAAATCTTTTTACACATAAAAGATTACATAGATATACGCCATTTAATTCACTTCATATTATAAAACTGAAATCTATTTGTCTGTTTGCGATAAAAACGAATGCACATTTTATGAGGTTACCACTTAAGTAATACATACAAGTAAGTGGTTCTTGGAGAAGGTTTAACTTTAAGTGAATAATTTGTCAAGGTTATGTATAATTACTTAGGTATTTCTACATTAATTACCTCTGCAAAGCCTGGATGGGTCGCTTGTTAAATAATAAGATAAGTTAGTTTAGAAAAGCAAGGTAAATTAATATCGTAGCAAAAAAATATTTACCTATCTATCTAAGATCTGTTTCACAATACACTCAAAACCATGGCAACCCTATTTGTACTGAAAATTGGTTCGCGAGGCCAACGAGTCAACAACAACGATATGGAAGGCTTTACCTACCGATATTGTGGCAACACTAAGATTGTTCGCGGACGTGTGCGTGAATATATTAGAGTTTAATGAACATGGCAACATTATGTAGCGCGTGATATAGATTAGACGGTGAATTATGGTGTTTGCTTTATCTAATTGAAAGGAGTAAAAGAGAAAGGGTTATATTATAGATGGAATCAAGGTTTCCCGTTTACGTCCACTGCTGAACATGGGCCTCCTCTTACCAGACCTTGGCAAGCCAGGAACATAGGGGATGGGCCGAGGGTTGCTTATGCGTGCCCGAGCACGTTAAGCCGTTGGTCCAGATTGTTATAACATCATCTATATCAAACGTAAACAGGGGAACGGGTAGCAGCGTTTCCTTGTGTGTTATATCATAATACTGCGGTCACCAACCCGTCTGCCAAGCGTGGTGACTATGGCAAATACCCTCCCTCGGGAGAAGGCCCAAGTTCAGCAGTGGACGTTATACGGGCTGATGATGATGGACTCTATCTAACTCCTATGGTCTAGTTATATATAGCTTTTAGTAGGACACCGTGAGTCCGACGGAGGGAAAGCCTAAAGACGAGCTTGGTCCTTGGATCCCTCATCATCAGCTGAAGAAAGAACACCTGGGGGTATTAATTGGGTATGCTCTCTCCGCAAAGGCACTAGCGCGATCTTTTTTAGCAAAGAGTTGCGAGTCGCACATACCGTTTAAAATGTATTATCCTTTATTTACAGGATTGTATAACTATCAATTATTCATGTAGTTGAATTATTAAAAAAAAATTTAGATGCAATACCAACGAATTAGCAAGCTGAATTGGTAATGGGCAGGGCATAGAGCTCGAAGAACTGACGGCCGATGGAGCAGAAAGGTTCTCGAGTGGAAACCACGAACTGGCAAGCGCAGCGTAGGACGACCGCTTGCACAATGGACCGACGACCTTATAAAGGTGGCAGGGAGTCGGTGGATGCAGGTCGCTAGCGATCGTTGCCGCTGGAAATCGATGGGGGAGGCCTATGTTCAGCAGTGGACTACAACAGGCTGATGATGATGATGATACCTACTAGTACCTATTTTTCGTAAACAGCTAGGTACCTTTAAGTAGTAGTTTTAAGTACTTACTCAATCAACAAAACTGATAAGAAATGGTAGAAAAACGTAATGATATCGTAAAAAACATTTTTATTATGTCTACCTATATTATAGGTACATTTTGCTATTTCACTTCTCCTTCTGTTTAAACTTTAATCATTTAAAATCCTTATTATTTAATGACTGGATGTGAAACATTAAATTTTATTTTCTTACTAGCTGCACTCCGCGGTTTTACCCACGTTACTCTGCTCCAGTGGGTCGGAGCGTGATTTTTTGTAGCATATATTAGTCGAGCTGTTTAACTTTTTTGTTTAATCCCCGTGCAAAGTTTCAGCCAAGTCCATTCTGTAGTTTTTACGTGAAAGAGTAACAAACATCCATCCATCCATCCATACTTAAATATTTTATAATATTTAAGTATGGATGGATGGATGGATGTTTATAATATAAGTAGGATGTATGTTAGATTAAATTTAAATCACTAGAAACTTCGAGCTGCGATAGTGACCTACATACAGGTAATCTGCGGCGCACACACTACCAACCTCCCTAGAGAAATTATACGAGACTCACTCACTATAGCAATGATATAGTGTGTCTGTATGTACCTCGTATGACAACTGTAAACGACATTCAAAGTTACGGACATTTGGTATGACATTTATATTCACGAAATGCAGCCTTATTGCAGCTATATATTTTACAGTAACCGTAGCTAATGGCTTGGGCGTCGGACTTGTGATCTTGTAGTGGACGGTTCGATCCCCACCCATTGTACTACCGACGTGAACCCATTTGTAACACAAGCATTTTGTCTTAGCACGGGGAGTTAACAAGAATACTAGTTAAACGCAAAACTCAGCTAGAAATCTTTAAAAAAAAAATGAAACTACATGAGTTTTCATGATCGGTGTAGGTCTTTAGTCACCTTTTACGACACCCAATTGTCTTCCCATGGGTGTCGTAACACCTATGGGGTGATTTATTCTAAGCCGAATCCACACGCCTTTTTTTATCAAGTTAATACAATATAATAGCGGTATTTGCCAACCTCCATAGCGTAGCGGTATTTGGCTAATTTTAAATTTCGGAGGTCGTGGGTTCGATCCCCACGCCTGAAATCTTTGTGTAAATTCTAAGATTGCTTTCTGGGTCTGGTTGGTTGAAAGCACTTTAAGCCGTTGGACCCGATTGTTATAACCTCATCTATAATAATCGTAAACAGGGGAACGGGTAGCAGCGTTTCCTTGTGTGTTTTATCATAATACTGCGGTCACCAACCCGTCTGCCAAGCGTGGTGACTATGGCAAATACCCTCCCCCGGGAGGATGATGATGATGAAATGATGTTTAACAATAGCGAATTATTCGTCTACCTTACTAATAAAATATTTCATTTCATTTAAAATAATTTTATAATCGCAAATAACACCAACCCAATCCCTTTGTTATTGTTATACTATAAGACATTCATTATTAATCTTAAACAGGCGTTTAAAACATAAAATCATCTTATAATTTCTATCTAAATACAAACAACATTTGAACAAAGATTGGCTTCGTTAATATTAATGATATTCGAAAACTCAGTCCTACAGAGTTTGTAATTTATCGTTCAACATAATTTTGTATTGACGCTGATACAATTTGCTTTAGTCTGAAGATTACAGCGATTTGAATTTTAAAATAGAGCTGTTTTTGTTTGCTATAATAATGTTTAACATTCAAAACAGTATCGATATGTTTTTCATTTGACTTGAAACGATCATGTACATACATACATGCATTCACGCCTCTTTCCCATAGGGGTAGGCAGATACCACTTCCTTCCACGGGTTATTTACTGGCTGGACCCGAGTGTGTCGAGTTGCTGAAACTCGGTATTAGGATCACTGAAGGCGGAAACGTATTGTTAAAACGCGACGCGACTAGACGAAACGCGACGCGTGTTGAGTCGAGATTTATTATCAGTATCACACTATGAACACCCGACGCGACGTCGCGTCGCGTCGGATGTCCATAGTGTGATCCGTGTGTCCATAGTGTGACAACAAACCAACTGGACACACTCGTGTCCAGCCTCGTGTGTCCCCCTTCCACTTGCTACGATCTAAACATACCAATTTCGCCTCTTCTACCATCATTAATCTCCTCATGCGTGACCTTCGTCTTAGAGTAAAATTATGTGAACAAAAAAAATGAATAAAATAGACCACTACAAAACCATTCTTTTTAAATAAGGCAATCTCTCTGCTCGCTAATGCTAATCTGAAATAACTTACCATGATAATTGATAGGACGATATTTATGCTACGACACGACATCTTGCTTAGTTTACTTTATCAGCCCGTAAGTGTCCACAGTTGATCATGGGCATCCTCTTATCAGACCTTGGTAAGTCAGGGTCGTTGAGGGATATTGCCATAATTACCGCGCTTGGCGGATTGCTGATTGCAGTTACGTAAAATATCTTGAGCTAATAGACACTGCTGCCCATCATCATCATCAGCCCTAACGTCCACTGCTGAACATGGCCTCCTCCCTCGGGAGGGTTTTTGCCATAGTCACCACGCTTGGCAGGCGGATTGGTGACCGCAGTGTTATGTTGTAATACACAGGGAAACGCTGCTGCCCGTTCCCTGGTATACGCTTGTTATACATGATGTTATAACAATCGGGACCAACGGCTTAAAGTGCTTTCCGAGGCACGGAGGGTTGTCCGGTGTGGGGATCGAACCCACGACCTCCGAGACTTAAAGCTAGCCAAATAACGCTACGGAGGTTGTCGCAATACAGCTGCCCATACATCTGCTATAATATGTCCCTTAGTCGCCACTTACAACACCCAGGCTGGTCTATTCTTAGCCGGAGACCAAATGGCATACAGTCGAGATCATCATCAGCCCGTATAATGTCCACTGCAATATGCACCATGGGCCTTATCCTTAGGGTGGGTTTTTGGTAGTCACCACACTTGGCAGTTTTATATTACTTTGGTATAACCTTGTTTTGAATGATAACAATCAGAACCAATGACTTAACGTGCTTTCTGTGGCACAGAGGGTAGTCTCTTTACCAACCAGACCGGAGCTGGAGCGTGAATTTAACCTACTATCTTTATTATTTTAGTCAATACTTCTACTGCTATCCCGCGACCATCTTACTAATATTATAAACGCTAAAGTTTGTAAGTATGGATGGATGGATGGATGGATGTTTGTTACTCTTTCATGCAAAAACTGCTAAATGAATTTGGCTGAAAGTTTGCACGCGGATAGTTTATAAGCTGGATAAACATATATGCTACAAAATATCATGCTCCGACCCACTGGAGCAGAGTGACGAGGGTAAAACTGTGAGGCGCAGGTAGTAGTGTCAATATTTTTATCGACATAAAAATATAAGTAACAAGAAATTGCAGAAATTGAAAAAGTATGGGAATATAGCTACAAAATAATAGCGAACTAGTTTCATTGAACGTTACAACTAAATCGCTCAAGTTATGAGTTACGAACCTAGTTCTTTGTTGCGAGCCATGTTGAAATTGTTTTTGATTTTGTTCTCGTTGTAAGAGAATAAATCTAGATTAAATTTATGGTAAAGAACTAGTCATATTTCACCTTATACCTACGTATAATACTAATGATGCATGGACTCTATCTCCTCCGATTTAAATCTCGGAGGTCGTGGGTTGATTCCCACGCCGGACAGGAAATCTTTGTGTATATTCTAATTAGATTTCTTTCCGGGTCTGGCTGGTTGAGGGATTACCCTCCGTGCCTTGGAAAGCACGTTAAGCATTTGGTCCCGATTGTTATAACATCATCTATAATAATCTTAATATTAATCTTGTGTGTTGCAATATAATACTGCGGTCACCAACCCGCCTGCCAGGCGTGGTGACTATGGTAAATACCCTCCCTCGGGAGGAGGCCCATGTTGAGCAGTGGACGTTATACGGGCTGATGATGATGGACTCTATCTTACTCCTATGGTCTAGCTACATATAGCTTTTAGTAGGACATCATGAGTCCGACGGAGGGATACCCTAAAGACGAGCTTGGTCCTTGGGTCCCTCATCATCAGTGGAAAAAAAAACCAGGGGTTTTACCACTAAAAACCCCAGGTTTTTTTCTTCCGCTATGCCTTCTCCACAGCGGCACTAGCGCGATCTTTTTTAGGATAGAGTTGCGAGTCCCACATATCTTTTACAACACAATTTCGTAATCTTCGCGAATGCGAAGGGATGCGTAAAACAAGGAGTTATTTGCTTCGCGTTCTTGTGCCAGATAAAATAATTTTATATTCGTATCAAATCCAAGATTTCTTTGAGATAATAGCGTATCGAGCAATAGCTTTCCGACAGCAGATATGCAGCTATAAATTAATCCTAAATTGCAATTCGGTATTATGCATCTCCGAAAACAGCGCCTAGTATCGTAGTCATGATTGCATACTGTCCATCAACAAGTTGACTAGCAATCGGCTTTGTAGATAACATTATTTTTCATTGAAGTGTTACAATAGATTTTGTTTCTTGCAATTTTTACGTAATCGCCTAGTGGAACAGATAGAGATAGAGAGATAGAGAGACTATATACTCCCTGAATCTAGGAATGCCGTTGGCCTTTTTAAATGGCAGCAGTAAAAGGTTCGCTTTTAATCTCGGTTGTCATCCTCGCGACGGACAGGAAATCTTCGAATAAAATCTAACATTTCTTTTCAGGTCTGGTTGGTTGAAGGACTACCCATTGAAAAAAGAAGCTCACGAAGCTCAGTGGACTCACGACGGTAGTGCAATCGGTGGGAAAGTCCGACGCCCTAGCCATTGTACTTTGATGCTTTGAATATTCGATTCAATTGTATTCCGATGTTAAAACATCATCTGCAACAATCATCTACCAAGGAACGGGCAGTAGCGTTTCAACCGTTACAACTGCGGTTACCAGCGCGCTAAGCATGGTGACTTTGGCAAAAACCGCCTTCTGGGGGGTGGGCGTTACACCTGCCAAATTGCCGTCCTTTTTAAGTTGTTTCATGTATTATGTAGTATTTTTCTCGAAATAAAATATAACAATAGGTTCATTATCTATTCATTCCACCTTTGGCCAAAACATGAAACAATCACATCAATGCGGCAGTATATTTTCAGCTCACGTCACTTTTGCGCTAACATATCACAATAAAAAGCCTTTATAGGACGGGATTATGCGATCTTGTAGAAAAGAATGTATGAGTTTCGGTATAATGCATATTTAATTTTTTTACATGGTTCGATTTATCAATATAGACCACAAAACAGATTGCGCTGAAATTTCGTACGCAAATAACGTGTTAATAATGTAAGGGAGCTACATGGACAAAACTGATCTGACTGATAGTTAGGTCCCTACTGACTGAGCTATCAACACCCAGGTCAAAGCACACAACTAATTACGCTTTAATTTGGCACAAACATTATATAATATAGATATTAATTCGTTTTGTTTATTAACCTTTAAAATCAATAATCCCTTTTATATTTCACCATTGCATCAACATATTTATTTATTTATGTACGCACATAACATTTAAAGTAAATCACTACATGGTATAAAACAAAGTCACTTTCTCTGTCCCTATATCCCTATGTATGCTTAAATCTTTAAAACTACGCAACGGATTTTGATGCGGTTTTTTTAAATAGATAGAGGTATTCAAGAGGAAGGTTTATATGTATACTACATCAGCATTGTACCCGTGCGGAACCGGGGCGAGTCGCTAGTAAAAAAATAAAAGAAATGTAGTACAAAGGTACTGCTTATTTCTAAAGAATTTTCTTCCAGCAGACCCGCGAAAGGAAACAAGACAACAGATGTTATTGAGAAGAAATTCATAATTATATCTGAATGTATTCAAAATATAAAATGTAATGCGAAATTTACTTAAAAAACCGGCCAAGTGCGAGTCGGACTCTCGCACGAAGGGTTCCGTACTAGTTGCAAGTGCCTACCTATTTTCCATATCAAAAATACAAGTAACACAGTATAAGTTCTTGTAATTCGTTGTAACTTTGATCGATGTTAATAATAGTTGATTGAATGAAAGGTAAATTGCGGTTTACGGTTTATGACGTATTAAAAAAAAACTACTTACAAAATCTCGTTCAAACCAATTTTCGGTGGAAGTTTGCATAGTTATGTACATCATATATTTTTTTTAGTTTTATCATTCTCTTATTTTAGTAGTTACGGGGGACACACATTTTACCACTTTGGAAGTGTCTCTCACGCAAACTATTCAGTTAAGAAAAAAATGACATTAGAAACCTCAATATCATTTTTAAAGACCTATCCATAGATAACCCACACGTAGGGGTAATATGAAAAAATAATTTTTGAGTTTCAGTTCTATGTATGGGGAACTCCAATTTTTTTGTTTTTTTTTCTATTTTTGTGTGAAAATCTTAATGCAGTTCACAACATACATCTACTTGCTAAGTTTCAACATTATAGTTCTTATAGTTTCGGAAAGAAGTGGCTGTGACATACGGACGGACAGACAGACAGACAGACAGACAGACAGACAGACAGACAGACATGACGAATCTATAAGGGTTCCGTTTTTTGCCATTTGGCTACGGAACCCTAAAAAGGACCCCATATGACTGAATCAAATCAAACATGAAACTTTGGAAACAAGGTTTTTTAAAACTAATTACTTATATATGTATTGTCAATTCTGCTAATCCAGTCTCGTACACTTTGATCGCGTAATCGTATTCTGTAAGGACAACGCCATAGACAATCAATATTATTCAGATCACGCACTCTACATGGGAATTGAACTGCGACCCCGAGCTTATTACTGTTTTGTGTCATACGTTATGCCACGGTTCTAGTTTATGGTTAAAGATAACATTGATATCTGTAGAGAATAGAAAACTTCAGTCAATTGTATTAAGAATTAGTAGTAGTACCTACTTCACGGTTTTGCCCACGGTTTTTTATACAAACTTTGGGTCAGTAGTTGTTACGCACGTATGGATTCCGTTGGATGCCGTATGGATTCTGGTTTAAAACAGACTGCGCCATGTCTCCCATGGTTCTCTTAAGAGACGTCTGATGGATGAGTGTAGCATTTATCAGCTCAAGATAGCTAATCATCTGACTGTACTCTTTTGCAACCTCCGTAGCGCAGCGGTATAAGTCGCGGAGGTCGTGTGTTTGATCCCCAAGCCGGACAAAATTTTTCTGATTAATTGGGCTGATATTGATGATGATGAATAATGATGATGACCTCTTACAAACAGCCTAAAGGGAATGAGACTAAACAGAGTCATGGATATCAATGTGGATGGAGAGGAGGAGGGAGGCCAAAGACAAGATGTATGGATTGTGTGAGGAATGTTATGGAGGAAAAGGAAGTAAGTGAAAGCGTGAGGGCAGGACAGAATGGAAGAGAAAAACAAATAAATTAGGATAAGGGCAGGGAGATGATGATGACAATCAGCCTAAACTGTATTTGTGTGTCTGGGTACACACATTGTAATCAATATCTTATTCTTTATGAAGTTAATAAAATTACATACTAAGATGCACGGGATCAAAGTAATGCGAGTAGACACGATATACAAAGCTAGTGAAGTAATAAATTGCAAATGTTAGTTCTTGTACATATTGATATACCAGACTGTACAGTCAGCTGCAAAAATATGTAGTTATCTACTACTGGGCCCGCGCTTCAAGGGCCCCGAAAGTGTGTCGTGGAGGGTATCTCCAACAAAGTGTTGATACGCTCGTTACGCCAATATACATTGTTAGATGTTAGATGAGTTACCGGTATTGCAAGCGTACTCCCGGTTGACCTTGAACCTTCAGAGGCGCGCCGCAATGTATTATTCCACGCGAGATCATTTTAGAGTTCTTACCACCTCGCGATCGTCACATTTCTAAGCTTTTATATCCGCTTAGCGAAGTAAATAATGATATCCTAGGCCAATGGCAGCATCGGTGGGCAAATTCTACCAAGGGGCGACACCTCTACTCTCTAGTTATTTCTATCTTTTTGAGAACGGCTGGCCAAGCACTGACTGAAAATCGTTCACTGCGTCGCACAACTTCTTGCTGGTCACGGTAGTTTTCAAAGTAAATTATAAGTACTCTTTCAAATTAGTACCATCACTGTTATAACAATGCTCATATCATTTTATCTGGGAGTGTAGTTTCCTCGGGGTTTGTTTACTACATGGATCTTGTGGCAGATCTAACAGAATTTTCGTGCTTTTAGACGCTGTTGCCATACCTACTACTGGAATAAAAACTAACACGCAGCTCACGTGTAGGCCCCGTTATTTTTACCCATCCGTAGTGCTTTACAACTGGCTTTTCTAGTCTTTCTTACTCCTAATATTCGCTTTCTGATTATATTCGTTGCGGGTCCCAGCTTAAATTTTTCCCGGGACTTGGTGAGCCTCGGTGCTCGTTGCCATTTCCAGTGTGAACCACTAATGATCCTGGCTTACAGGAGTTGCTGTGGTTAGACAGTGGGTCGGATTAGTCCCAAAAAAAATGAAATGAAATAAAAATAAGAATTTAGACATAGCATTAAAATTCTGTACATATTTTCGAAGCTAACTGTACAAAGTCTAAGAGCTAACTTCCAACTTTGAATTATTACTCTACACCACATCTGAGATTTGCATCAAGGACACTTCTGGAGCGTCCTCAACGTAACTAAGTTATAATAATTAAGTTATTGTCAACTGCTACTAGTTTGGTGGTTGTAACTTGAAAGTTTGTAACTTTACCGGCTGACTGATGGTATGTGGGTAGTTGAATCAAATATGCTTGTTACAATGTACAATGTTTAGTTTGGTATTTTCTTAGACCTTCCCAAGTGGTTTTAGCTGTGTAGTGTACAGTCTCATCATCATCATCATCAGCCCGTATAACGTCCACTGCTGAACATAGGCTTCCTCCTGGGAGAGGGTATTTCATAGGCACCACGCTTGGCAGGTGGATTGGTGACCACAGTATTATGTTGTACCACACAAGGAAACGCTGCTGCCCATTCCTTGATATACGATTATTATAGATGATGTTATAACAATCGGGACCAATGGCTTAACGTGCCTTACGAGGCATGGAGTAGGGTAGTCCTCAACCAACCAGACCCGGAAAGAAATCATAGAATTTACACAAGGATTTCCTGTCCGCGGGGATCGAATCCATTACCTCCGAGATTCAAAGCAAGCCAAATACCGCTACGCTACGTCTATAACGTACAGTCTAATACTGTCCATTATTAATTATTTTTTGATGACAGTGCGATACTTCAATCGCGCTACATTATATAATAACACTAGCTGCACCCCGCGTGTTTTACTTGCGTGACTCTGCTCCAGTGGGTCGGAACGTGATTTTTTGTGCCCTATATGTTAATCGAGTTTATTAACTATCCCCGTGCAATGTTTCAGCCAAATCCATTCAGTAGTTTTTGTGTGAAAGAGTTACAAACATCAATCCATCCATCCATACTCACAAACTGTCGCGTTTATAATATTAGTAAGGATATATGAAGTAAAATGTCTTGAACTCCTGACTGACTGACTGACTGATTCATAAACGCCGAGGCAAAACTACTGAAGCTAGACACGTGTTATTTGGACCGTGGCTTGCTTTTGTGTCGGATAAAGAAAGGATTTTGTATGATTCAACCCATAAGGGGGTGAAAAGAGGGGGGATTTAATTATAGAGCTCCTATGGGAATAGGTGTTATGCGGATTAAACCGTGCGCGGGAAGCTAGTTATAACATAACAAGTCTAATTTAAAAAGACAAAATATTATATCTAGTGTTCATTCCACTAAAAATGTGTCTATATGCTGCAGGGTGATGTTGACTATTCGAACGCTACTGCGAATATTCGAATAGTTCACCCAGATGATGCTCCGTAGAGGAGCGAAATACATGTCGGGTCTTCGGCTGGTAATCGATTTTGGCACGTTTTATTTTTCCTTCCTGCATGTGCATAATTTTTGCGGGCGGGAGGGCGGTGCAAAATTAGCATTACAGCATATAGACACATTTTTAGCGGAATTAACACTAGATATTTTGTCTTTTTAAATTAGATTAATATGGATTTCTGCAAAGTAATGCCTGATTCTATTAATGCGTTACTAGACAGTAAAGGGAATTAAGTACCTCCATTATTGTTATATTATTATGTTATAAATATTAGATTGACTTGGCCATCAAAGTCAAAATCAGTAATTTCTTTATTAATATAGACACAATTCGAAAAAAAAAACATGTTCTTATAATGCGTCCATTTCTTTTTCTACCACCACCAGTTCAAAACGTTGCAACCCTGAGAAGAACTGGCAAGAAACTCAAAGGAATTCTTCTAAATAATCAATTTTTCATTACTTTTACAATATTGTTATTCCTAAACCATTCATTTACATAGTCTAATATTTTATAATATGCGTTTTTACATAATTAAGCTTTGACAATGGCTTAACATTTTTATTCATAGATAGTTCTCTAATATTTTTTGGGAGTTTGATGTAAAAGCGAGTACATTGTCCCATAAAAGAGTTGCTTTTTCCATTTACACTCTTATACACTATTTAAAAAATGTACAAAATGATTAATCACATACTTTAAAAGATTACAAAAAGTCGGAGTTTCTTATAGTCTATCTTCTCCGGGTGTCACACCGTAGGTAGATAAGCAAAGACTCGTAGGAAGCTAGGATAGGATCCGGTCGTCCTCGCAAGGCGAGGCTCGCGACGCGTTCTATGCTTCAGACCCGATCCCAGCCCGCGCTGGTTGATCTTAATTATATTAATAATAAGCGACTATCACATGCCAGAACAAAATTGGTAAATTCTATTTAACCCTTGGGGAGCCTGGTAGGTAAAAATCACATGGCATGCCTGGTGGGTCTGACAGACCCGTAAACGTAAATGTTTATTTTTATTTATTTTGATGTTACAAACTATAACAACAGGTTGTAATTTATATTCAATATTGTATCTTAATGAAAAAAGGGAAAAAAATACGACAATATATTTTATAAAGTTTTATTAAGCAATTAAAAAACCTCTCATTCTTGGGTAACAATAATTTTACTTATCTTTAAATCAACAATATTAAACTCTTTTTAATTGAGATCAAAATCAGCCTTCACATTAATATAAGGCACAGATGAATTAACTTAAATTTATAAACTTTGGTTACTAAAGTAAGATTAATAATTACTCAGTATTTGTGCGACAATTTTCGCATATAAAATTTGCGTGTTCCAAGCAAATATGACTCGTGCAAGAAATACAAATGTACTTAGACTTACGGTCCTTTTTAGCAGGGCATATATAACAACGTCTTTTTATAGCAGCATCTTGTCTTTTAGCTGGTGGCTCTGAGGGTTCTCCTATATGAGAGCTAATTCTCTTCCTTAGGTTAATCGGAAGACGCAAATCGTTAAGACGTTCAGCTTGATATGGAGCCGTCAATGCCATGCCTAATTACTACCATTCCATAGTAAGTAAAAGTATATATATTCCATAATTACATTCAACATGTCTTCAGTCACAAACAGATGAAAGCAATCAAGTTCTTGCTGCGCATGTCTTGCATGAGGTTTCACGCCAGGTGTTCCAGTAAAAATGTTCTCTGCTCTAGTACGAACGCGAGCACTCGGAGGATTACGGAACCATATTGTATTATCTTTTCTTTTATATATTGATCTGTGAGCAAAGTTGCTCAAAGGCTGAGACATCTCATCATCACTGTCACTACTTGGTTTATTATGACCTTGTACTTCTTCCTCAGTATCATCTGAATCATGTTGAACACTCACGTGATCGGATTCGGCTCCACTTTCATCAAAAACCACGTCATCCTCAATTTCAAGGAAATCTTGATCTAAAATTTGGCTTATTTCGGTATTGGTTAATAGCCTGGCCATATTTAACTGCGAAAATATTATACAGATAAATAATTTACCACACAATGCAAAATAAATAATGAAAACAAAAATAATAACTTACCAGTTAAAAGTTACGCCGCGTGCCTGGTCGGGTTTCTCAGACCCGAGCGCACATAAAACACGTGTTACTCGAACGCGTGCGCGTTGCGGACTGCGGGATGGGCGGCAATCTAGCCGCCAGTCTATATCACGAAGCTACTCAGGCACACAGCGGCGGTAGTTACGAATTTTCTAAAATATTGTCGATTCTTTAAAGTGATGGGTCTATCAGACCCACCAGGCACCCCAAGGGTTAATAACATTATTGTTGAAATGTAAACTGATTAATTAGTCAAGATTTTTTTTGTCATCATCATTGTATTTGACTTATAATAAGTACAATCGATTCGTCTACAACAGTATCAATAAACGTTTTCTTTTTAATTTTTCATATGGAGACGAGCTGCAAGAACAACTAAGTCATGCTTATGTTTAGTATTCATATTATTTATTTCACTTTTTTTCTGAAACTTATAGTTATGACGGAAGAAGCCACAAGTCGTATTGATAGTTGTTTTATTTAATTTAAACAATGTTTATAATAGCTTAAAAGCTTTAAGTAGTAAAGGCTGAGAATGTTGTCATTTATAAAACGACCAATCAGAGCGGAGTACGTTACACGTGTCTTGAGTGAGGTTAGGGCGCCATCTTGAATGTGTTGAGATTCATAGTGTTGATCACTGGTGTTGGTAGAAAGCGTTTTGGCGGTATATTTCGAAAGTACGACTGATCGAGTTGGATCGTTGATTGTATTTATTCGTTGGTTAAAGAAATATGGGTGCCCTGAACTTGATGCTCGGTCCTTAAAGTTTATTTGTTTTCATAATATTATGTTAACTTAATTAAAATTGTACGAAAACTGTAGTAAGTAAGTGTGTTTTGTGCTCGCATTCTGCTCTAATGACGCCCACGAAGCCAATAATCTAAAATAACGATGTCGATTGTTATATTTTTCTCCGATATATAATAATATATATTCTTATGTATGTATGTACTTTTGAAGTCTATTACGTAATAAACCAGATCATTATAACAAGTGAATCTCTTCACTATTTGTACTCACAACAACAATACAACTCAATTGTACATCGTACAGCTTCCGTTCCGCGTTACAGGTCACGTCTAGGAATAGAGATTTCTATTAACTTCGATTTCTGTATACAATCGTATCGTAGAAGCGTGTTTCTGTCTTACGTTCCACGCTCTATATTTACAATTTTTTTTTAAGATTCCTCGCCGATTTTTTACCTTCTAGTATTCTTGTTAACCCCTCGTGCTAAGCTAAAATGCTTGTGTTACGAGTGGGTTCACATCGGTAGTGCAATGGGTGGGGTTCAACCGGCGACCTCAAGATGACAAGTCCGACGTCCTAGCCATTGGGCTACGGGCATTTCTTTAAAATAAAACTAAAGTTTTTACTCACGTAAACCTATAACAGGCATTTGTAAATAATCAAAACATATTTTGGAAATTTACTATGTTAAATTAATTTAGTTTATTTGATTGTTGCTGCTTATAATACAAATATCAATAGCCTAAAAGCTGTCAAATAAATATGATATTACAATATTATTTTGAGACATATTTTTTATTTTTATTTTAGCACCTTTAACAGAAGACTGGTTTTCCGCGTAACTTTCGTTCCCATAAGAACTTTTTACTTAAATATGGCCTTCCTCGGTAATGGTGAAACACTGAAATATTTTTTCAAATAGGACCTGTTGTTTCTGAGATTAGCGCATTCAAGCTTTAGCTTTAACCTTAGCTATATTTATTAGTACTAGCGACCCGCCCCGGCTTCGCATTGTAAGTTTTTACAAACATACCTCGTGAATTACTCTCTATCATTAAAAAAAACCACATCAAAATCCTTTACGTAGTTCTAAAGATCTAAGCATACATAGGGAGCGACAAACAGCGGGAAACGACTTTGTTTTATACTATGTTTTGATAGATAAGTAAAAATACAGTTATGTCATAAAAGAAACGCTGTATACGTTCTCCTGTCAAATTATAAATAATGTTATTTTGAATAATTGGCATCGAATTAACATTTCCTGTTAGTGGAAGACTCTTTTGAAAGATGTCGACTCATGAATATAGATTGCCTATCATCAAGCTAAGGTATTGCTTCGTTTTTTTACAGAAGTCCATAGGAAATAGACTGTAAAGGATTATGCACACTATTTTTTTTATTTCACCTGATTTTTTCGTGTTGGTATTTGTAAAAGCCGAACATTATGTATAGCGATATTTGCAACTATGAATAACTAACTTCCTGCGCGCGGTTTCATCTGCGTAGCTCCCATTTCCGTAGGGAATTCATAATTAAATATAGCCCATAGCCTTACACGGTAAATGGACTATGTAACACTGAAATACATTTTCAAATCGGACCTGTAGTTTCTGAGATTAGCGCGTTCAAGCAAACAAACAAACAAACTCTTCAGCTTTATATATTAGTTTGGATTTCACCCACGTTATTCCCGTACGCATAGGAACTTTATATTTAAATAAAGTATTCCTTGATAAATTGGCTATCTAACACTGAAAGAATTTTTCAAGTCGGTCCAGTAGTAAACCAACAAACTCTTCAGTTACATATCTACACATTAGTATAGATATACATATGTATAACTGATCGGATAACGAAATTCAAATTATCTGAATAAAGTTTACCGGCAAGAAGTACTATCTACGAACGGTGACTTCTGTCTACAGTGCTTCCTATGGACCGAGATCTGTATCTAGATAATATATGAACAATGTTTAACCATTTTTTTGAGGAAACATGATGTCTAGGCATTAGGATTCTATTAACTATGCTTACTTTATATAGTCGTATCGTACAAGCTTGTTTCTGTCTTATGTTCCACGTTAACACTGAACCCCCCAATCATTTCTCAATCCCCTTTCAGCGACCTCCCTGAGCCGAGATCCAAGTCCTAAAGGGGGCGCCCTCTTACGCAGGTTGCTTAGCTCGTAATTTTTAAAGCGAGCCAAATACCGCTACACTACGGAGGTTGTCCGAGGGCTAGTATTCTTGTAGAATAGTAGAAGGTAGTGTGCAAGAATTTTCTGCTAGTAATCTTAGTAAAAAATAACATCTTACAACTCCTAACGTTACAAATTTATAGTAATCGGATTCACAGACTGATTTAGTGTACAACCACATTAATACCAAAGGGTGCAAAAGGAGGCCTCATTAAGGCTCAATACGCCACTCCAATTATCCTGCCTATCAATTGGAAAGAATATTTTTTTACTCTGAAAGGAATAGAGATTGCACTTGTGTTGGCGAACATACTTGTGAACTATAATTTGTGCTGTGGAGATGGCTAATTACCGTAGAGATTAGCCACCGTGGCCGAAATCGTGTAAAGTCGAACGAAAGTTGCACAAAATTTGCCGTTAAACGAAAATATATAGATGAAGTAGCTAAAGCCTAGTGGTTTAGTAGCCAGGAGGCTTTAGCTACTTCACCGGTCGATATATGCGAGCAGGATACCAGTCTTATTAAATGGTTAAAAAAAACATTTTTTTTTATTAATGCTTTATGCTACAGGTATGTACATAAGGGAATAAAATGTCAAGAGGCATTATCTCCCAGTCAACCTTTGGGTTAAACATAAATGTTAGAGAAAATTCAGAGAGATTAGAAGCTTCAGGAATGTTTTTACTAAAAGAATATATTCATCCTCAACAAAAATAGATTAAAAAGTATGATTCTACCGATATACGAACAAACAAAAAAATATTGGGTTTTTTACTACACAAAAATGTCGGGTAAACTTCAATAATATTGACGTATCCCGAATACAAACTTGTATCGGTTTTTTGACCGGCCAACTACGAAATAAATACGGGATTTTTATGAGTTTGACTTCAATATGACGGATTCACGTTGGGTAGATTCACCCAACGTGAATTCGTCATACGTTATACAACGTTGTTTAATTAACTAAGTATAAAATATAACTATATAAAAGATTTTTTTTTATTTTTTGTATTCTTGGCGAGAGGGTGGTGCAAAATTGTATTACAGCATAAAGCAAACAGACACACGGACAACGGTATTTGGCTCGCTTTAAATCTCGTAGGTCATGTAATCGATCCCCACGCCGGACAGGAAATCTTTGTGTTAATTCTAAGATTTCTTTTCGAGTCTGGTTGGTTGACAACCCTCCGTGCCTCGGAAAGCATGTTAAGCCATTAGTCCCGATTGTTATAACATCATCTATAATAATCCCATATCATGGAACGGGCAGCAGCGTTTCCTTGTGTGGGACAACAATATACTGCGATCATCAACCTGCCTGCCAAGCGTGGTGACTATAGCAAATAACCTCCCTCGGGAGGAGGCCCATGTTCAACAGTGGACGTTATACGGGCTGATGATGATGATAAAAACACATTTTTTTGCGGAATTTACACTAGATATTTTGTCTTTTTTAATTTGGTTTATTATGGATTTCCGCAAATAACGCTCAATTCTATTATTACCTATTAAAATCTCCGTGGCGTTGCGGTATAAGTCAAACTTTTAATGTCGGATGGCCTGAGTTCAATCCCTACGAAGGACAAGAAATCTTTGTGTAAAATCCAAGATTGTTTGCACGTCCGGTTGGTTGGGGGAGTAACCTACGTGCTTTAGAAAGTAGCTACATTAAGCCGTTAGTCCCGATCGTTATAAAACCCTTTTTTTTCGGACGGACATTTTAAGTTGGCCACGAGACTTTTGCTACTTAACCTACAGTGCTCCAGTCTAGATAAATGGTTTAAACACTACAAACTAAGCAACCTGCGCAAGAGGGCGACCCCTGTGGGACTTGAACTTCGGCTCAGGGCGGTCGCTGGCGATGAGATTGAGGGATTTTGAATGTTTGTGTTTTAGGGAAGTTTTGTGCAACTGTCGCTCTACTTTACAGTTCACGGGCTTCTCGGACTTCAGGTCTACGAGAGCATCGGAAGGTTCTTTGCAAACTAAGGGTCGGGAGGGCGAGGATGGAAGTTATAACATCATCTATAACAATCATTTATACCAAACACTATTCAAATTATTCGCACTAGACACAAAGGCAATCGAAAATACAGTATATATGAACACAGGAACATCACGACCTATTTCTGAACGCATTAATTGTCATCTACAGTATTGCTCTGCGGGCAGAAATAATTATGTGTGGAATTCAACCAGACACAATATGTATATAGATGTCGAGCTCATGGAAGAGACAAGGCTTTAGATGTAGCGTACTTGTATTGGAACAAGTTTTTATTTTATAATCATGTGACTAGTTTTATGACAACGTTCACTTAATTGACATCTTCAGTATCACATCAAAAACATAAATGTGAAATGAGAGCCACGTTCAATATTATGATAAATGCCTTGGTTGTTGACTTCAACGACAAAAGAAGTGACATCTAAATGGGTGTCAATGGTCAGTCCTGATATTTATTTATAACAACATAAAATATCATTTCTTCTTATAACTTAGGATAATTTAGGAATATGTATAGATAAAGATAATTTCATGTTACTATTTTAATGGCATCGTTTAGTTTATACAATCTATGCGGTTAATTGATGATTGGCTTTTTGCACTACAAAGCAGTTAATTATCTACAGAGTCTTTGAGATTAATAGTTCCTTAACTTGTCGGTGCTAAATAGTTAAAATTTGATTATAAATTAATTTTAAACGAAATCAATGACCTAAAAAGTAGCATCGCCCCATATATGTTCAAATCATTTATTCTCATAAAAGACATAAAAAGCCACTTACATGAGAATAGGTATAACATTTTTATATTTTAGCATAATTTGTTCGTATCTTTGGCAAGACATTGAATTTGAATGTAATTTGTTTTGGCAAAAGATGTTAAGATGTTGTTCTAAGTAGGACTACTTGAATACTTTGTGGGAGAATAAAATATGAGTAAAAGCAGACAAACGATCCTAAAAATGTTTGTTTGGTACATCTTTGAAATTATTGAATACAAATAGTCTGTATTGTGGTACATAAATAACATAACAGATGCTATTTACTAAGTAGTCAGTCCAACTATTTCCCGCCATATTGACATACTGGCATGAATGTAATTTGATGCTGTATTTTAACTTTGCGGCATGCCACGATTAACAAGAATAGACCAATAAATGCAGCCAAGTGCTTTAAATTTTCCTATAATAATATATTTCTTCTGACCCTTCCTACAGTTCTTTGATATGAAAATGTGTGTATGTGACGTCACAAATTGTCCCCCATTCAGCTCGAGATTACAGGCGGCGACGCGTGCCGAACTAATTTTCACGGAAAATGTTCTGTCACATCCGTGTTGAACCAATTATTTGGCAGTATCTACTCGTACGTGTCATTTAGGAATGACTGAATTTTGTTGAAAGTGCTTCACTACACCAGTCCGGCTATGTCCACTGCTGAACATGGGCCTCCACTTAATAGTAATTGGCAGGCCAAGATCGTTAAGGGATAATGCTATAAAAACCACGATTGGCAGACGGATAGGTGATCGCAGTAAAATGGTAACTAAATTTGAGCTGATAGATACTGCTACCCATCCATAAGCTGAATATTGCCTAGTTGCCTTTCACGTCCCCATGGGAATACAAAGACTAGTCTATTCTAAACTGCAAACCACACGGCTATGAAGTCACATCTTAGTAGAAGCTGCATGTGCCATGGTATACATACCAAATGTATACCATGGCACATACAGCACCGTAAATATACAGACTATGTTATAACAATCGGGACTAACGTATTAAGGTGCTTTCCGAGGTACACAAAATTCTTATGTCGGGAGTGGGAATCGAACTTCCAATATGTAAGGCAAGCCATGTATAGCTACGCCAAGGAGGATGTCGATTTACGATTAAAATACTTCTTAGCGCAACGATACTAATAAAAATATAGTTTGTCTAAAATTGAAAAAACACAGCAATTATTTTCTCAAAACGCACTTTAATCTGGAACAATGCCGAATAGTTGGATGCATAAGCTAAATCTACAAAGCTTTGATCACCACCAAATATTTATACGTCTCATATAAAAATGCTGAAACGCCAGGAAAATTAATTCTATATTCCAGCAGCAATTTTTATTTTCCAGCAAGTTTTATTTTCCAGCAGTTGTGTTTTGCATTGTCCCACAAATAACGCAAGAGCTTATCTCGTCTATGTTATGACGCAGTAGTTTTTAAATGCACACAAAATGGTTGCAGAATACTGTTTTGCGGAGAAAAAGTTTTACGTTGAATCTGTTGCAAACACGGGCTTCATAGAAATAATATTTAAAGAGGAAGTTGGTATTTTAAGAATAAAACGAATGTGGCTTTGGTCAGTTAAATTTTTCGTGAATTGTTGAAGCACTGACCTATTTAAAAATGTGACTAAACTTACCTTTTTACTACCTTAATTATATAAATTAACTTTCTTATATTTTTGTATCTGTATTTTATTTATTTAAATTATGCCAAGGTGGCCTATTGATATAACATCATCTATAACAAGCGTATACTAGGGAAAGGGCAGTAGCGTTTCCTTATGTGTTACAACATAATACTGCGGTTATCAACCCACCTGCCAAGCGTCATGATAATGGCAAAACACTCCCTCGGGCGGAGGCCCATGTTCAGCAGTGAACTTTATTCGGCCTGATGATGGACACTAACATTGCTGCAAGTAAATTATATTACACTAGCTTCCCGCGCGCGGTTTCACCCGCGTAACTCCCGTTCCCGTGGGAAAATCATAATTAAATATAGCCTATGTCACTTAGGGTGACTGTAGTTTTTAAATGGTGAAAGAATTTTTGAAATCGGCGCAGTAGTTTTTGAGTTTATTTATTACAAACATATACACACACCACACACAAAAATACAAATCTTTCCTCTTTTTAATATTAGTATAGATTATATATTATGTTGCATCAAACAATGTAATGTTTTAATCACGTTTACACATAACAGAGTAGAGTAGCAACCAAACTTAGGATTAAACGAAAGTTCACGCGAATCCACCAAAAAAAACTAGCTAGTAAGGCCTGCCTGAAATTAAATAAGTCTAAAACTGTTAAGCAATTAATTAAAAGTACCTTTTTAATTGGCGATCTTAATTAAGTTAAAGAACATTTTCTTAAAAATACGTATAAAAACACCATTAATGACTTACCTAATCTTCCAAAAATAACTCGAGCACCATTAAATTAAAGATGATTTTTCATCAAAGATCCTTCTATACAATAAATTACCGATTACGTACAAATTGTTACATTTCAAACGAGACCGTCAACAAATCAAATCGATTCAAATCAAATCAACTTGAATCAAATAAATTGATAATTGAACAAAAATCCGTTACAATTTTGCCGAAGACGTTCGAAACTTCATCCATTACGCGGATTACAGATGTCTGTGCGGATTGGGATTGGATATAGTAATAAAAGCCGCGGAGAGACTTTATTTCAGATTTTATAGACTTTCTTGAATAGCGACTATAGGTAAGTGTACTAAAACTTAAGTAAACGTATGGTATTGTTTAATCAAAATTTGTACATATCACCCTACTATCGAGCGTATGCGCCCAATGTGGGATCGACCCGGCGCCGACGGTGGGGAAAGCAGGTGATGTGGGGCAAGCTAGGCGCTCACGTCATTTACACGCTCAGGTCAGCATTTAATTAAGTAGAATCTCTATAGTAACGAACTTTACCTATGTAGAACAATTGACCATTGAAAACATGACAACATGATGTTGTGTTTGTGTCATTGTTATTTTTTAATATTTTTCCATCCAACTTTGATCAAAATAATAAATAAATATTAGTTTTTAATAACCACCAAGAAATCTGTTTTTTATTGCTCAATCATGTTGTGCGAATTATGCAATCATTCTGGGCTTAATGAATGATGCACTGATACAAATATTGTACACGTTAATTAATATACCACTTCTGTAAGAAGGTAGTTAAAAAGCAATAAGAAGCTGGATACAGGATTAGAAATTCTACGCTATGAAGCTAAAATAAAATGTTTAATAACATCTCATTTACTGGTGTTTTAATTCGCTGCGTTTCAAAATTAATGTGAATTGATATAACTAATGAATACGACGAAGAAATGCTCTTTATAGTTAGCAAAAGCTTTCAAAACTTTAACAATAAATCATTATCACCCGCTTTTTGCTTTACCATTCCATCATCCGAAGTTCCAACGTCAGCATTATGTAGATTGGCCGTCTGCTTGTCTTGTAGGATCGAACGAACGATTCTCACTCAGTTTGCGTTTTGATTCGTTCTGATGTGTACCATAAAACTATATTTCTCAGTCTGTTCCAACGTTGTAAGGTTTGAATTCTTCATTTTATTAAAAGGAAATAGCGGAGCACTGCGTTGATACAGACTTTCTTTAGAATTTCGTTTCTGGTTTTAATATTATGATGTTCATGTGGAATTTTATCGGGATGTGGATTTGGAATCAGATATCAGTTGCTGAGGACAACCTCCGTAGCGTAGCGGTATTTGGCTCGCTTTAAATCTTGGAGGTCGTGGGTTCGATACCCACACCGGACAGAAAATCTTTGTATAAATTCTAAGATTTCTTTCCGGGTCTGGTTGGTTGAAGGACTACCCTCTGTGCCTCGGAAAGCACGCTAAGCCGTTGGTCCCGATTGTTATAACATCATCTATAATAATCGTATATTAAAGAACGGGCAGCAGCGTTTCCTTGTGTGTTACAACATATTTCTGCGGTCACCAATCCGCCTGCCAAGCGTAGTGACTATGTCAAATACCCTCCCTCGGGAGGAGGCCCATGTTCAGTAGTGGACGTTATACGGGCTGATGATGATGATGATATACTTTTTTTTAAACAAGACAGTTTCCACACTTGCTATCTAAATTGCTGTATCAAGGGGTTTTACCACTATACACATTGGAATCCGTGGTTAACCCAAACAATAGTACTGGGTGCCAGTCAAACAAAGAACACAAAGTGTTAGAAGTAGGAAACTAGTCACTACTGAGCCAATGGCGCAGTCAAGAAAGTGCTATGAAAATTAAATATATATATATTATATTTGAGACTATTTCATCCTTTTCAAGTAGTAATCTTTTAGTTCAAGGTGTAAAAAATAAATAAAAATACAATTTTATTTTAAAACTATTTTGTCTTTGTCGACGTACGTGTTAGTTTTAGACTTAACCAAATCTGTTAAGTACTTCGTGTGTGAAAGCTCGTTACTCGTACTAGAAGTTCAACTTCCTGCTTAGACGAACTATGTCGGTAAATTTAATTCATTTGCGGATCTACTTGTTCCAAATTTTGCTACATATTAGCTACACTAAGCTAAGTTATTTTTCGTGAATAATTTTGTTAGGAATTATTAAAATCCGTTTGCCAACTAAAATCAAGAATATTAGATTACTCTAGTGTGTAAATTTAATAAGAATTTGAAAATCCGCTGTCGTACTAAACGTTTTGGTATTCAGAATGTAGCGATCGTGAGAAATAGGACACGAATATCGATGAACCAGTTTTATAAGAGTACTAGCCGTGGTTTAACATCGAATTTAAGAGCAAGTAAAAAAAGGAACGAAATTAAAAAGTGAACACTCACGAGTAAACAGATTTTCATGAAAAATCCTTATTCAAATAGAATTATTACCTATAGGCTGCAGTTCATGTTATAATTTCCGGAATAATATTATTTTTATTAATTAATAATTCATCATCGTCGTCATCAGCCCGTGTAATGTCCAGTGCTGAACTAAGGAAGGATAGGAGATTTTAACTTTACTGACTTAGGTGACCGTTATATTATGTGCAGTATATATGTATGTTACTGTAAAAGATGGAACAATGGCAAATCCTAAGATTTATCAGAAAGTATTAGGATTTACCGAAGTGAGTTGGTACAAGTAAGGATTAATAAAAATGGAACGATATTCTCGGGTGCTTACCATAAAAATTTAGTAAATCCTTAGTTAGGTTAGGTTATGATTTACCAAGTGAATACTTTTATCTTTTATCATGAATAGTTGGTAAATCTTAAGTTTTACTGGAAAATCTTAGGATTTACCGTAGTTCGAGCTTCTACTATAACATATACACATATCAGATAAAGAAAACCTGTAGCCTATGTTTATCTTTTACGATTACCATCTCTCAAAGTAAGGCTTAAACCACTATTTTGCAAAGACAACACAACAAACAAAAATATTGCAATATCACGAACACTTAGTCGATTACATATCAACGGATGCCATTAACTCGCATGGTGTTACTATCCCTTTGAAGAGCTTGCACTCAGCAGAACGAATGACCCAGAAACTGCACTCGCAATAAAAACCGCATATTGCACTATATATCTTACTTTTTCCGATGAACTTGGTGGTGAGATATCAATCTGTCGAATAGAAAATTGTAACGGTCGGGTGTTGGCTAGCTCTCGGAATGAGACACTGAGACATGTAAAACGCAGTTTGATATAAAACAATGTTTAAAATTCCGTAACATTATTAACAATATATGAAAATCACCGACACTTAAGTATATAAAACTCTGCGCTGAGAGTGTCACTCTGCAGGTTGACGCATCCCAAAGCGACTTGTTATAAAATGTAATATTATGGAAAACATTACCTACTCGTATGTCTAGCATTGGACTGACGTAGGTTGATGGATTGAACATGGCTTTACCTGCTTTCCGACAATCGGAGGATAGTACCTCAACCAACCAGATCCAAAAGAAAACTTTTCAATTTACGGATTAATTTTTGTCTAGCGCAGGTATTGAATTCGCGATTCCCAACTTTAAAAATATTCTTGATACTGCTAAGGTACAAAACGAATGACCCAGAAACTGCGTTCGCAATAAAAATCGCACAACGTATGTATATTGTATATCTTACTTTTGAATCGATAAACTTGTATTGGTTGTTTGATATCAATATGTTGAATGGGAAAGAAGTGGAATGAACGGTATTTTGGTACATGTTGATTCAAACAGTTGAACTTTAGCCTACCCTCGAATGCGGCTTTGCTATAATCACCATCCTTGGCATGTGGGTTGGTGCTGTGTATGCACAGTTCAATGCTGCTGCCGTTTCATGGTAGGTATAATATTTTCTTAGATGATTTTGTGAATGTCGGGTGTCGGGACTAACAGCTTAACGTGGAAATCCATCTAAAGAAATCCTTATCGCTTGTTAGGGAAAAATCTGAATCTTCCGAAGTCTAAATGTATTAATTATGAAATTTTAAATTTAGAGCAACAGGTAAAGTACATTTTTTATATTGCGAATAACACAGTCTAAATATTGAGTAGCTGTTAATATAATAATAATATGTGCAATGCCAATAAATTAATTAGATATCTTACGCATGATAACAAATTTAATAAATAAAAATCCAATCACCATTAACCACCTATCGAAAGATTAAAAGTTATGTAAACTGATAATTTTTAACAAACACGTAAAATAAAGATAATGAATATCATCATTATAGTAAGTGAGTCAAATGAAGTGATTGTGAACATACAATGGGTAGAAAAGAAAAAAATAAAGAAAGTAAAACTGAAAAGATAGTGGATAAAAATAAAAATGTGAAACGAAAAGATAGCAGTTTATGCGTAAGTATTTTTGTGTGGTCACAAATGTTAGCGATTATTCTGGTTGAAGCGTTTAAATTTAAAATTGTATGTTTATTTATAATATTATTATTAGTATTTCTCATATTAAAATAGATACCGATACATCATAAATCTTAAACAGCCATGTTTTTATCTAAAGTTTAATTTTCTTGTCGAAAATACTTATTTATGATTAATATTTGACGGCCCCTGTGGCTCAATAGTTACGGTGATTGCTTCTGAGACCTGATGTTCTGTGTTCGATTTCCAGCTGAGCACTTATTATACACAAATAAGTGCCCAGCTGGAAATCGAACACAGAATGTGAATGAATTGTACCATAATTTTATAATTCTAGTGATATGTGTATTAAAATGTTGTATTTCTACATCTTTATATATATAATTCTTCTGTGAGTGTGTATGTCACTGAACTTCTCTCAAACGACTGGACCGATTTTGATGAAATTTTTTGTATGTGTTCAAGGGGATCTGGGAATGGTTTAGATTCACAATTTTGTCCGCTGGACAATGTTTTTTTGATTAATTTTTAATTTATTAGTAGTTGCCTGAAAACCCCTTAAAACAGCCTTTTTCTTTTTTCCATACAAACGTTTTCTAACTAAAATGTAGAGTCAATTTGAGCTTTATTTTTTTGCTAAGATTTTTTAGGGTAGGTGTAGGGTAGGGTAGGGGTAGATTAGGGGTAGGTGTAGGGTAGGGGTAGGGTAGAGGTAGGGTAGGGGTAGTGTAGGGTAGGGGTAGCGTAGGGTAGGGGTAGTGTAGGGTAGGGGTAGTGTAGGGTAGGGGTAGTGTAGGGTGGGGGTAGTGTAGGGTGGGGGTAGTGTAGGGTGGGGGTAGTGTAGGGTGGGGGTAGTGTAGGGTGGGGGTAGTGTAGGGTGGGGGTAGTGTAGGGTAGGGGTAGTGTAGGGGTAGGAGTACCGCATAAACGAAGTCTCTACGGCCCAGTTTATTTTATACAAATGTTTAGGTCTTTTATGTATCGATTGAGGCAGTACGAAGTCTGCCGGGTCAGCTAGTATATTTATAAATCCTTCATCATCATCATCATTTTAGCCATAGGACGTCCACATATGCCTATTATTCCTTAGAGCGAAAATAACCGTTTTTAAAAAGAAAAAATTATTGATGAGGCATAAGGATTTTCCTGTCAAGTTATGAATTAATTGATTTGCGGTTAAGGCTGAAACTTTCTAGCAACTTCAATAGTTTTGTTAATTTACTATTCATTTTATTTCAGGCCATATTCATATCAATTTTAGTAATACTGCTATCTGCAGGCGCATACTGTGTATACAATGAAGTAACTTCGGTACCAGATTTACCAGTTATTGACATAAACAAATCATGGAGTCTTAATACAACAGAAGCTCAAGATACTTCCATTAGACCATACAAGATCATATTTTCTGAAGGCGTAAGTAGCTTGCTTGGAATACTTGATTCAAAGAAGTATAGTAATATTTTCTCCCCCTATTTTTTGATGTAGTGGATACCTTTTATGGGCCGACCCATAAAATACTACTGGAGTAGCGACTACAGGCATGTAGGACATAGATGATGTTATAACAATAGGAAATGATAGCCCTACGTGCTTCCTGAGGTACGGAGGGTAGACCTCAATCAACCAAGTACCGTAAACTAATATAATTATTTCCTTTCTACTGGACTTAGATCTTCTCTTTTTATTTTACTTTTTGTGGTGTAAATCTTTTATGGGTCTCCGCTACTAGAGAAGCAACAACCGGGATGTGGGACATAAATGATGATACAACATTCGGGAATGACTACTCTACGTGCTTTTAGAGGCACGGATGGTAGTCTCTCAACCAACCAGACCTGGATAGAAATTTTTGATTTTTATACAAATACAGATTTTATGTCCGGAGCGGGAACGTATCTACGATGTTGTCCAACATCTTCTTATAATTTGAAAAAACAAAGCTACTACCCTACTGCTTAGCAATCTTTATTACTTGTTCTGTAACTTCAGTCCCTCCAATGATTTCATTTGAATAATGTTTTACAGATGGAAGTCGAAATTCGCTGGCTTTGCGAGCAATACCGTCAAAATAAAAAGACAGAAAGTTTTGAAGGTAGCGGTTGGACGTACGGAATTAACTCGGAAGCTTTCCAAGATTTCTTTAACTATTGGGTTTTTAAATACAACTTTAGGGAGCGTGCTAAATTCTTGAATAAATTTCCACATTACAAGACTAATGTTCAAGGATTGGATATACATTATATACATGTAAAGCCGACACCAGGGAAAAATAAGATGGTGAGTAAAACATTTAAATTTACATACAATGTTTAATAGACTAAGTACCTAATGTAATTACTTCTGATTAAGAATGTTTTTTATTGTTAAAGTTAGGTTTAGTTATTAAACCTATGACGTTTTTAATCATGCTTCTAACATTCTTAGAATGTTGCCGAGTAGCATAGATTAAGAATAGTTAATTTATACTTATATATAAAGCTGAAGAGTTTGCTTGAATGCGTTAGTCTCCGAAACTATTGGTTTGGTTTGAAAAAATCTTTCTGTGTTAGATAACCTTATTGAGGAAGACTATATGATAAATTTGATTACGAAGTTCTTACTGGAACGGGAGATACGCGGGTGAAACCGCGCGTGGGAATCTTGTTGCAGCTATTTAATTGCGACAGACAAACAAACTAATTAGCCTTTTAGCCTTATACATTGAGTAAAGATAACATTAAAACAAACTAACCTGTTGTTTTAACTAAATATGTAAATAGATGTGCAGAGCCAGATCTTAAAATGTATTTCGATTACAATTTGGATTTAGATACAATTGCAAGGAAAACTTTTATAAAATAACTTTAATGTCTGAGTACTTTCATTCGGTGAAAATGTAAATTTCTTTGGAGTGCATTTGTACAATTTACCTTTCATTTTCTTTTTAATGAACGCTTATTTATGTTAATAGGTTTTACCGATTCTTCTGCTCCATAGCTGGCCTGGATCCATTAGAGAGTTTTATGAAGCGATAGATTATCTGACTCAAGAATCCTCTGAATATAATTTCGTCTTCGAGGTCATTGTGCCCAGTCTACCAGGATATGGATTTTCACAGGTAAAGTTTAATGAAACAAAAACATTGTAATTTTAGTCATTGTTGATACTCAACGTTTATCTTACTTACTTCAACAGTCTGTTTACGTCTACTGCTGAACATGGGCCTCCTCTTAACAGACCTTGGCAATCCGTGGTCGTTGAAGGATATTGCCATAATCACCACGCTTGGCAGGCAGAACGGTGACTGCAGTAAGATAGTAATTAACATTGAGCTGAAAGATGCTGTTGCCCATCCATCACATATAATCACCCTTAGTCACCTCTTACGACACCTATATGGTGATCGATTCTACGTCTGAAAATATAAATACAATAATTGAAACAATATTTGTTTTACAGGCACCAGTTAAACCTGGTCTCAATCCAACTGAAGTAGCAATCATAATGAGGAACCTCATGAACCGCCTCGGTCACCAATACTATTATGTCCAAGGCAGTGACTTTGCCAATGCAATTGGCGCCTACATGGCGACTCTTTTCCCTGGTGAAGTTCTTGGCTATCATAATAACTATCCAGTAAATTTGAACAAATATGCGGCTTTACCTTGGTTGATTGGCAGTTTGTGGCCAACTTTGGTTGGAGGTGAACAAGCTAAGAGAATGTACCCTGTGACTGATAAGTTGCAGTATTTCTTGGAGGAGTTCGGATACGTGCATCTGCAAGGAACTAAACCTGATACAATAGGTAAGGATGAGTTTTGTGGTTACAAAGACTATGAGTCAGTTCTGAGCTGATACTAAGATTAGGTACTACTACTTAGACTTATGTCTTAGTTTTATTCCCATTTTGCTGTCTCCTACTTTTTAATGGAGGGAAGTGGAAACAGAGATTTTCTTACTCCTCCTTATGTCTTTCTGATGAAATTCATTGCGGCTCCCAAGGCTGCCATTTACATTGTGTACCAATATTTATCCTGGCTGACAAGAGTTGCAGTGGTGGGAATGTACGTGGGAGAAGTCCCATAAAATATCAGATAATAATGATAATAATAATGATAATAAATTATTTATCTAAGACAACACCCGCTATATTGAAATAAACCCCAGTGTTGCTGGGGAATTTATAAAGACATAATTTACGGACATTATGTTGTTACTACATGTGTCTTTTTTACTGTGCCCTTATGACGGACGTCAATCGACCCTATCTGGTTTCTACAAACTTTTAAAAAGACGTTTAATCACTTGACCTTCACCTTTAAAATGTTTACATAAATACGAGGTATTATTCGGAATTATATGCATAAGAAACACAGGATTTCATTTTCCAAGTCATGTTTTTAATTCCTGAGATTACGGGTAAAAGAATTCGCAAGTAACGGTGGAGAAAATACTTTGGCTGAAGCAAATTCTTGTACAATACCCAAATACCAAAGACATTCTTTAGTAAGATGATGTGTAGTCAGCGTGAAATTGGTAGACATATGTATATAGCTATATTATTATATAGCTCAAAAGTAAGTCTACGTATTATAAAACTTTAAACTTTTGTTAATATGATCGTAAATGCTTTGTTTTTAATACTGATGCATATATAATTAGGTACAGCTAAATTTAGAAATTTAAACTAAAATAACTTATAAAATACTTAATTTTATAAATATATGCTAATTGACAACGTTACCAGAATGCTGGCAGCATCACCCAATTGAATGGCAATGCTTATTGGGTGAGCAAAGTAAAAACCAGCATTCGGGAAACGAAAAAGCCACTGCAAGGATTTTTCATATACACTCGGTTCCAAAAATAACGGGTCAGTCACATAAACCCGAATATCTCCCGAACTACGTATGCCATCCTAATGAAACGAAGACTGTTCAATATTGAGAATTTAATTATACAGATAAAAAATAAAATAAAACTTAGTTGCACCCACAATATTAATCTCTAAATTAAAAAAAATACTAAAGTAGTCATATTTTTATTAAGATTACATTTTTTTTGTGATTGTTTTTTTGCTGTTTTTCATGACTTTCTTCATTTAATACTTTGTATTGCCTCCACGAGCTCTTCTGACAGCTTCCAGGCGATAAGGCATGCTGTACACCAAATTTCGGAGCCGGTGCTGAGGAATACCTTCCCATTCCTCCACCAGTGCTTGTTTGAGCTCGGGAAGCGTGATTGGTGGGGGGTTTCGACCTTTCACGCATCTCTGAAGCTCGTCCCAGGCGTGCTCGATGGGGTTTAAGTCCGGGCTTCGCGCTGGCCACTGTATGAGTTCGATACCGACCCCTTCAAGGTAGTCATGTACAATTCTGGCGGTATGGGGACGCGCATTATCATGCATTAATATGTCATGCCGGTCCATCCTGTCCATGAAAGGACCTACATGTTCATTGAGGATCTCTTTTACGTACCTCTCTGCATTTAGAGTTCCATTTTGAATGAGTACCAGCTCGGTGCGGGCCTCAGCAGAAATCCCAGCCCAAACTTGTACGGAGCCTCCACCGTACGCCACTTTTTCCTCCACACACGCTTGATGGAAGCGCTCCCCTGGTCTTCTGTACACCAACTGCCTACCATCATGCTTATAAAGCATGAATTTAGACTCGTCCGTGAACATTACCCTAGACAAATCGTCTAGTGTCCAGTTTAGGTGCTCGCGCACGTATTTCTGTCTTGCAATTCGATGTCCCCGTTCCAGTTTGGGGCCATTTGCCTGGTTGCATGCTGCATGGTTTCAAATTTGCTTCAGAAAGACGTCTTCTTACTGTTTGAGCGCTTAAATTGTCAACTCCAAAGCGAATAAAGTGAGTTTTTAGACCAACAGCAGTTTGAAAACGATTTCGGAGCATTGTAGCCACCATTTGTCTGTTTTCCCTGGCCGTTGTGCATCTTGGTCTGCCATTTCCTGGTCTTCTAAGGTGTGATCCGGTCTCTTGGTACCGCTGGACTACCCGCTGAACAGTCGACAAAGATACACCAATGTTTCTGGCTGTTTCACGCTGGCTCCGCCCAAGTTCCAAAAAAGTTAGGATTCTGGTACATTCCTCTAGCGTGACTGCCATGCTTCACCTCACAGAATAATAATTATGCACGTGGAAGACGTTCACGATATTTTTTTTTGTGACAGAATAGAAATGGAAAGCATCCATAATGACATGAAACAAAAATATTGTTTTTAAAAATAGTCATTTTTTTAATTTGTTTTTTAATGATTTTTTTTTCATCAACCAGTTTAAATAATATGCTATTAGAAGCGCAACTAAAATGTCTTTATTCTGTTTTTTATTTCATTGATCTAACTTTTACAGTTCTGGAGGTATTTCAATTTTTGTGACTGACCCGTTATTTTTGGAACCGAGTGTATATAAATAAATTTGGCTAGTCCCAATTTTTCTATGTAAATGCTTGTCTATACGAATTGTTCCCTTTATGTCGAGTCCCGTTATGTCGAGCCGAAAACCTTGCCTCGCTTCTATTACCCCTATGTCGAGTCAACGTTTCCTGTCCCGTTTCTATTCCCTTTATGTCGAGTTTCTTTACCACGCTTCTATTACCTTTATGTCGAGTTTAATATAATCATATTTAGAAGTACAGTTAGATGAAAAAGTATATTTTAAAATAAAAAGTTCATTTATTATATGTATTGGACTATATTGACTAACCGAAATTCAATGACGCATTGGTGATTTACCATTAATGAAGTACTAGCTTAAGCTATACTAGCAGTTTTAAGAAATGTTGTCGGTGTACCTATAATAATATGTACATTAGGTAGGTACATTAGCGCAACTCAAGTTCGAATATCAGGTATAAAGTCTTAGATGTCACCTCTCTTTCGCACATGTCTAGGATGACATGTATGAAGTGTAATCACAAATATCAATGATGGATTTAATTACCATAATCAATGTTTTGGAAGGCAACGAAACAGGCGACATTAATGCTGAAGTAAGCGATGGGAGTATACATGAACCTATCCAACACCAAAACTTAGAAAAAATGTGATTCAAGCGAATCTTACGCATTATTAAATCTCTATCAACAAAATATCGCCAGTGTAGATATAATTCAAAAACCCGAATGTAGCACATCTACACCTCAAAATGAAGTTAATCAAGAACTCGGTTGTAGCACATGGAGTAATATTCGATTATTTGGCATTCGATTCGGCGTAGTACACCCAATTTTAACACATTTAAGTAAGACCTCATGACGGCAGTAGCCAAGAGAATCAAGAACTTGGACGCAGTTCATGAAGAAATACTGATAATAAATTAATTTTCGTCGAAAGCCAAAAAGTTGGTAAAATTTTATTGAAAGATGGCTACAGGTACCGCATTAATAAAATAAATAAATGTGGCTCCTCAATTTGGTACTGCACAAATAAAAAATTGTTATAGCTAACTTAACTTTAGATGAAAAGGAAGCAAACATTCTATGGAATGGAGCACGAGATCATGTTTGTTTGCCAGATTACAAAAAAGAAGAATTTGAAAAAAAGTTTAATCAATGTAAAAATGACGTACAAAAAGACTGTACACTGTGTAGACTTGAAACCCATACCCACTATGTATGCAATGTCCGTGGCGAGTTTAAAAGATAATAATGATTTAATGCCACTGGCTTTTAATTTATATCCTGACTGTACCTGTTCACCAAACTCGACATAACGGGAATAGAAAGCGTAAAATATCAATATTTTGGAGAACAATAGACTCCCAGACTCGACATAACGGGACTCGACATAAAGGGAACAATTCGTCTATACTAATATTATAAAGAGGAAAGATTTGTATGTAAGTATGTTTGTTTGATTTTAATGCAACATTATCACTGATTAATATAGACTATATTTAATTATGAAGTTCCCACGGGAACGGGAGTTATCATTAACGCGATACAAAGCCATATCGCGATAATGATTCCACTCTATTATTCACTTTAGTTACAATAAATATAAATTGCGCCCTGAACAACACGCTTCAAGTTTTAATTATTTCAAGTACAGTTTGGTAACGCTTTGTTAAAATATTATATTATAATTAAAAGCACATGACAAGTCCATATTACCTCGAATCAAAAGGCAGCAACAAACACAATATAAAAATATACAAACAATGTATTCAAGTCCTTCTACCACCATCAACGAGAATATTATCATACGAACAACGGCCATTTTGTAATTATTTCATAAAATTTGCCCTTTCACCCTTGTAATAGGGATAAAAGATGTGGACACTGCAAAAATGACCCGATTCCATAAGCAGTTATTGTGCCATACGGATGTTGAAAAGATCAACATAACGTACATTGCGGACCCTATTTAAAGGCATATCACTTTTTGTAACCTACAATACAAAGTAAAATGTACAAGTAATTTGAATGCCTTTGAAATTTTGTTTAGTCATAACTGTGACGCCACACTTCGAGGTACGCGCATGTTAAACGGTATAAAATGTAATTTTCGATTTATTTTAAAAGTTTTTCCTGATTTATGATTCTGAAATTGACTTTGCTTCGACTGTGATGTTAGCTTAATAGCTGTGTTAGTGGATTTTTAATTTAATGGAATTTAAGAAACCGGGCGTTACCATTTCAAAGAACATAAAATAATTGACCGACCCAAACATAAATCTTTACTGTGAAATTTATAGTACATTAGTAATGTCATAGAACATAATTCAATAATATAGGTAAGGATGTAGCCCAACCGCCTATATCCGACCCAACGATTGAGAATTGCGTAGTACTTGGTTTCATTCCAACAGAATTATAAATTAGTTGTAAGGGTAATTTTGAATAATAATAATTTATGACACTAAGTCCGTACAATTATTTAGACATTAATAAATTGGGTAAAACTTAATTTAGTTATAGTTTCTAAGAAACAAGTATGTGCTATTATTTTCATGTTGTATATATTTAAATAAAAAAAGTCATTTGTGTGTGGTTTGTCCCCAATTTTTTTCTCTCAATTCTGACACCAAGGATATTTATAAATTCAACTACTTTAATTACTTAATTTAATTTAAAGATTTCTGGTCTGGTCAGTTGAGGGAGTATTCTCATAGATAGTTTGTTAGTGGTTGACCTGTTATAACAGTGCACTGTTATTGTTGTCCATGTCTAGTTCATATTTCATCTTTCTTTTTCACGAAGATTTTGCTTCCATATCGGGCATATCATATTTTAGCTGCCAAGCCATGTTGACTGATAATAAACCGTGAAACATCCAGTATTCTGAATCACAACCTGACTAAGATATTAAGTTGCTTTTTTTCCTTTTCAGGAATTTCTCTGCAAGATTCTCCAGCTGGATTAGCAAGCTACCTCTTAGACCGGTTAATGATCTACACAAATCTGTCTAATAAACTGGATTCAAAAGGAGGTCTTGATAAATACTACTCCTATGATAAACTAATAGATAATGTTATGATTTACTGGATCAGTGGAAGTATCACGACTGCATTAAGATTTTATAAGGAAGCGTTGGATGCTACTGCTGGTGAACAAATTTTAGCCAGGTAAGTCAATGAAAACAAGATTTTAGAGTTGATGTTTTTGCATAAAGGAAAGCAGTTGCTGGTGCAGGCATGGACATTTGGAAGAACATTCAAAGAGCTTGCTCTATTCCAAAGACTTATTAGAGTAGGTCAAAGACACCTACTGTAATCTATTAAAATATGAAAAACAGTTCTTGGTGCTCTCACTATGGGCATTTTAAAGAGCATATTAGTGTAACTTTCTATATGCCACTAATAGCGTGCCACTGTCAATGAGGGTAATAATGATACCAATTTAATCTTACCCTGAGGATGGTACTCTCCATTTAATAGTTGTACTAAAAACAATGTTTCTTGAGACAAGCTGAATATTCTTTTTGCTGAGATGACTATGATCTTCGATAAGTTGATTTTTTTTAACAACATTAGAAAAATCTCTATTGACTCCGCTCGATGGTATTAAAATAAAAAGTAAATTTACGATGTTATTTTAATTATAGAATCCCAACACAAGTCCCTACTTGGGGTCTTCGCTGCAGCAACGAGGTATGGTACAGTCCCGACTTCCTCTTGAAGTGGAAGTATCCTAACTTATTGGGTACAACTGATGCCGATTGTGGCCATTTCCCTGCGTTCGAGATACCTGAAGAATTCAGTACAGATATTTTCAAAGCTGTACAATTGTTTTTGGAATTTCATTCTAAAACGTAATTGATAAAATGCTATGATTGTAATACATTTCTCACTTTTTAATTGATCAATCCCTTATCCTTGCCAACCTAAAAAATTGAAAGTATGGGAAATAGATATTTTATATTATCGGTGATACTGTAATACCGCGTTAGTGACAGTTGCTCATAAGGTGTACTTTCATTCGTCAGTAAATATTTTCTTTATTAGTCCTGTTAACATCAATTTGCTACATTTGATCTTCAGCCTTATTAGCTATTGTTATTTGCGCATTATCACCGATAATATGGGATATGGTTGTTACGAAATGGTTTTCGATTCGAATGAATTTGATAAGATGAAAGTATATTATCTTTATGCTAACACCCTCTGGAGAAGCTGTCCAGCGCGCAGCGTAGATAAAGCTGCAGGGTATCACTTATGTTTCATCTTAAGGAAATTAAACTCGCCTTACACTTGTTTTACGTACTACTGCCTCCCAGCTTAAGGTCTCGGGTCGGGTAAATTGTGATGGAGGAATACGTGACTGTTTCTAGCTATATTCGAGTATGTGGTGGTACCCCATACTGTATACCTTTCACGGAAGAAGGCCTGATAGAAAAGCATGTAATAAAATTAAGTTAGACATAATCAAACAGTTCCTCTCTACAAAATAGTTTTGAATTATATAAGTTACAATAGTAACTTATAAAATTATGTAAGTCAGTAAATTTAAGCATTTAGCTTTCATGTGATTGAAATACGAAAGAACGTTAAAGTACTTAAGAAAATTTATAAAAACATTTCAAAATAATCCTTTACTTTATCCCAAACTCCATTAAAAATGTCAAGATATAAAACGGATTAAACGAAAATCTCCATCAAAACTAAATCCGTCCGCCATTTTGTAAGATACAGATTTCGCGCCAACACCATGTTTTAAAAAGTAAAAAAAGACCCAGGTAAAGTTGCGGACCGCCGGGACGGGAGTAATTCGATTTAACGTCGCTGACTCGATTGCAGACGATTACAGTGAACATCGAGTTGAAGTTGTTTATTATTTTGTTTTACGTTGTACCGAATTCGATGATTGAAATGTAATGAGGTTATGCAAGATGGAGTTCTGTTTGTTTTGGCGTTTCGGCGTTTAGAAGCGTTTGATGAGCAAATTTCAATTATTTGTTTTGTGTTTTAGACATTGTTTATCTTTTATCAGCCGTTCTTTGGAAGTAATATATTCTAATAAACAAAATGTTGAATAATTAACAATAATAAAAACCATATATTATGTATCAAAAATAGTCGGTCAATATTTAAACGGCATGTATTTAAATGATCGCTTTAATTTTGCAAAAACAGCAAAGAAAAAAATCTAAATGGTCATCTATTTTAATGATTGATCCTCTTTCTTTGAGACATAAAATAAACTAAATCAATCGATATTTTAATCTCTTTAAAACAACGCGAAAAAAATTGAAATGAAAGAAATTACGTCTGATCGTTACTTGTTTGTCGCCAAAATTAAGAGAAATGAGCATTAAATATTCAATATGTGATACTTTTTTATATAATTTGATTTTACTGAATATTTTTTTTGTCTATATCGTATAACCTTCAATATAATTATGTTAGGGTACTTATTTTTATTAGGCTTATGTTTAACTTACCATCAGATATAGTAAAAATGATCACCAAAATTAAACCCGCATTTTAATGTAAAATTGTAACCAAAGTGTTAACATTTCGCTATCGTATTTAAGCAAAATGACTCCAAATAAATCATTGTTAACCCAAAAGTAGTAAATGATCACCAAAAGTAGTAAATGAACACCAAAAGTACCTAAATGTTTTACTAATTTACTATTCGGTTCTGGCATTCGCCGGCCGCTGCCGCGGCACCGCTCGCTTCGCTCGCTCGGCTCGTGCGTTTTATGGCCGCAGCTCTAACCTAACCTAACCGATTGCCATTTTTCATTGATTTTATTAAGGTAGAAATAGCGCAATAATTTGCTCGCTAAGATTTGGTGATCATTAACTACATTTGGTGATCATTAACTACATTTGGTGTTCGAATACAATTTGAAGTGCAGTCGTGAGTAAAATAGCTAGTACTATTACAATTTTAGACTTTATTTTTCTGGTGTCAAGTATATATTTTTGGTGGTCATTATATTTTATCCCTTTTTATTAAGTTGTAGTCAAAGGAAGGAAACAATTTAAAGGCACTTGATATTCAAAGATTTATTTCTTTAAAAATAGCAAGCTTAGTAAAATAAATATAAAAAACTTATTATTGAATAATCATTAATGCACATTTTGCTTTCGTGGGTCGGCCACGTTTTCTTTTTAGACCTATTGGAATATTTTTGGCCTCCAGCGGCGCTGTTACATATTTCAGACGAATTGCAAGCCCTATAAGCAAGCAACTACACTTGCTATCGGCCCACATATCACTATTTTTCGGCACTATTACTCTCCAGTGTGAAAAATAAATCTGTTTATATTGATCAAATGTTTTCCATGTACGTTCGATAAACGCATCCTTATGTTTTTGCGAGTCTTTATTTGTACTTTGTATCAAATATGTCTCAGTCTCTGACCGTAAAATGGTCACTTTTACATCCATCTTAACCCACTGATAAGCCTGTGTCCAGTCTGGAAGTTTAACCGAATAATTAAGAATAAAAAACATCAATATAACAATATTAAAGACCATTAACTAAAAAAGAGGATCAAGTATGATTTTTGTATACCAAATATTAAAAGAGTATGTTTAAACATAATTATTATGTTACCTTAAATGAAGTTCATTAATAATTTATCCGTAGATCAACTGATATAGACGCAATAATTAAAATAAAGGTTAAACATAAAAAAATACATCATTTATTTTTGAAAGTGCTCATGTAAAGTAGATTAATTAGTTTTTAGAGGATCAAATAAAATTGTCTCTATTTAAACTAGGTCTGATATTTCATGTGTGGTAATTATAATTGGTAACAACAGTTTAGTTTTTGTCAATGGGGACATGCGTTACGCATCCCACTTCTGCATCGGCTCATATCACGAGGGCTTGCCCACTTGGATACCCCAAGTGCACTGCAACACCAGTTTTAGGGACAACAACAACAGTTTTAGGGACCCAGACAACTTCATTAACAAGACAACCGATGCATACTAGATGTTGTAATTACTTAAAACCTTTTCCAAACATTTGTACTATCTTTATTTGTTTACGTCAAGTCTAGTAAAGCAACAGAAAATCGATACTAGTTAAAAGAGTAAAAGCTCAAACAGAATCGTATTCCGAGTATCCTCAGTATAATTCGATTGCACAGTATAGCTATGTCGAGTACTGAGGATTTATATTTTTTATTGTGTTACTTTATTTATTAAAAATTGGTATTTTGGACGAGCAATACCTGAAACCTTAAAACGGTTAAGGAAAGTATATCAAATATCACTCAAATCGAAATCAAATAAGTAGTGTTCATTGTTATTTTATTTTTTCTTTTGTGAATTTAGGATTTATATAAATTTATTTTCATAAGGTATTTAAATCGTATCAAGAAGTGGATAGAAATGGAGAAAACTTTACTGACAAGATGGCAAAGAACATGCTTACTAAAGTTACCACAACCATGGGAATCACAGGGATTATAGTTATAACGTTAGCGTCCATAGAATAACTGTAGACGTGGCTGGCTACCATAATCCGAAGTACTGAATTTAATCAGACTATCGTAAGATACACAATTACTGAACAGCAAAGGGTGAAATGCATTTACATCAACTCCGCCGCTGCAGAGCATGCGTGGTGTGCTATAGTCATACCACGAGGAGAGGACCCTACACCACAAAAACTCCCCGGACATTCATCTGTCCACCGTTGATTAGGGCCGGGTACGCAAGGCAATCCGGCCCTTGCAGACATAGCCTGCCCATTGCCACTTCAACTATTCTGCGGTATCCAAACGCGGGATCAATAAATTTAGTTAGATAGTAGTGAAATGTATCTTTCAGAATAAATAAGCAATAAGCATACCTACTTCACTCCATAGCTTGTTGAGTGACTTTGAATTTATAAACTAGCGAAGCAGCGAGGCTGAACCCACATTGAGTGCGCGCATTCTTCGAGAATGTCAATGATGCGAATACACACACGCTGCCTCCGCTGTCGTCCGCATGTATCATCAGTAACCTAAGTCATAAGACTGAAACAAAACGAACATTCTCATTACTAAAAATCCCCTGACTGTTTTTTTATTAGGTACTAAATAAGATAAAAATCCTGTTAACAATTTCCTTACTGCTTTGCCAACCAAAAGTATGTTACTTTGAATCGTACCTAAACCTCGTGAAATTGTAGTTAAGAAGAAGTTTTGTAACAACAAAACCGTCTGAAATTCTACCGTCTCTACATAGCGATGTCCCGCTAATGGCCGAGTTCCGTAGTACCAACTTTGCTCTACTTTACTCTATATTATTATATAAATCTTTGAATTGGAGGATTAAGATTTTTACTTCAGAAGTAGAAATATTTTACTTCATACTTCGACTATATCTATCCTAATATTATATAGAAGTTGGAAGAGATTCTATGTGTTCGGATGGTTCGGGCTATTTAGTGTATTACCTACTGATAATATTTTGAGGTCCAAGACTAGCATAGACTATAAGACTTTACGACAAAGTTTCATCAGAAACACGATATACGCAGGTAAAATTTAGCGGTAGCAGTTCCGACATGAATAAAATTAAAAAACGATAGTAGTGATTTCCAGTAGTCAATTCTTTCGCTATTAGACAGGAAAGGCGCTTGTAAGACGTAGAATCATAAATTAACTCAAGAACTACTGGATCAATTTCAAAAACTCTTTGTTTAAAAAAAGGTGTCTATCCATCTAGAAGAATCCACGGCATATATAATAATATAAAGTTCTTATGGAAATAGGAGCTAAGTTAATTAAAATGCGCTGTGTCTCTAAGTTTTTAGATCCTTGTTCTGCAGTGGAACTAGTTGGTGAGGGTATTTTGGCGTGAAACATTAACAAACATCCATGCATCCATATTCCATAACTTTTACATTTCTTGTAATTGTAAGATTTTTAATCTTTAACCTGAAACACAATATGACATGCCTGTAAGACCACTATAAAATAATATTAAATAATTCAAAAAACGAAACATACCTACCAAATAAAAACATTCTATAATAAAAACTAACTAATAATTGAGAATGAATGAAAGGAGATTTACATGTAGAATTTATAGGGCAAATGTGAACGGAAGCATTGGAAGAGGCGAACGTTCCACGTTCAAATCAAGGACGTTCTTACGAAAGGTCAGGTTAAAAATACCCAAAACCAGGCATGCATAATGAATGTAACAGAGGCGAAAGTGGTTTGTCAATATCTTAGCACGTGGAAGAAAGTGGTCTCAGCCTATGGGAAAGAAGAAAGCCCCTGTGGGGTTAAGGATTAAAACTACTAAAAGTAAGAGCTAACCTATAACTAAAAAATAAACTATTTATTATTATTGATTTAGATTTAGATGCTAAGCCAATGATTTGTATTATGTTCTAATCTGATAGGAATTGATCTTTAAAAAATCTTAAAAACCTTAAGACGATGAAAAAGCGGTGGAAAAGTTTGTATGAAGAATTTGAATTCTACGCGAAAGAAAAAGTAGCTAGTACATAAAAATGTTTACATAAGGAAATTAATAATAAAGTGGTTTTTATTCAATTCTAACTTTGCAGTTAATCAATCCAAGCATCACAAGAAACACGCCACTACAGACATTTACTATTCAACAGAAGTAGTGCGCTGTAAATGAAAATCATTACATTTAGGGCTGTCTTCAAGAACAAAATTATATTTTCCCAGTTATAGTTCTATCGCCTAATGTCATACTTCAGCTGCAAGGAGCTCCCAGGTGGTTTTAGTATAGAAATTTTTGATCCCCGTTTGATATCTTAAGGGGAGTATTTTTTAAGAATCTTACCTTAGTGGATGCTTACGTTATAATTACTTTTTGCACGCCAAATTTCAACGCAATCGTAATTAGATAAGTAAATTTTGAATTTCCAAAACAAAAACTAACAACGTTACCTATATTTTTTACTAAACAATCCATAGAACAGTACAATTTTTACAAGAAAAGTGACTTTGCGTTAAGTAGATATATGTTATGTAATATATATGTAATAAAATGACATTCATTCTCTCTTTCAAGGGAACTATGAAAAATCCTGGCATAAAATTATTGTTTTTGTAAGTACATAATAAAAATTATAATAATTCTATTATAATTTTTACTATGTTCTACAATCAAAGTACATACAAAGAAAAAAATTAAATGTTTTCAAAGAATCAAATAAACAAATACTGACAGTCAGACACAAATGTATTACATCAAATTTTTTGCTTCAGTATCAATGATAGGACCTTCGATAAAAAAATAAAAATATATTCAATGTATCGACCTCTACCAGTTTTATTAATGTATCCATAGGATGTTTTTATATGTTACGCAAAATAAATGTTTTTAGAAATAAATAATATAAAAAGGTAATTTTATCGCGTTAATACCTGTGTGCTATGTATTATAATTATGATAAAGCGAAAGTTTAAAAGTTTATAAATAATGAGCAGTCCATTCGAATCGATTTCAACCAAGGCAGTCAAACTATAGGAATATTGCTCATGATTGCCCATCTGCGCAGACATAATACCTCTTCTTATATAGTGCAAATACTGAGGCACACTTCATTTCTTTACACTTAAAATCCGACCCGACCAGTGAGAGGTCAGGAAGAGACGTAGGTCCAACAGCTACGCGTACTCTCCGAGACTTTAAATATTACCAACTTTCTGACTTAGAGATGGTGGTTTAATTTTTAAAGTAAAACAATTTATATGGACTACTCTACTACTTAAAATAAAAAAAAATGACACATATTATGAAACTCGAATTTGTACAACCCTTAAAAGGTTCATTTGCTTAGCAAATATTCTGAGACAAGATTTCTTTTAGCCGTAAAGAAACAGCACTAACTTTTCGATTGATCGTTTGCAAATTCCCTTCCGAGACGTTTTTATTTTAAGACTTTGATTAGACCGTCTGGGTCATCGAAAGAAAATCTTGTAGGGTATTTTGTATAAATTGTGTACATTTTAGTACCTTGAAGTTCCTCACCAGTGACAACACTGTGTTAGTAAATAAAATATTTATTTATTATAAGAACAACAAAATACCTCATTGCCTGAAGACGAATGTCTTTAACCAGTGTGTGTTGCCAGTGATGACCCATGGATCTGAAACGTGTTCATTTACTATAGGCCTTATGAACAGGCTCAGAGTTGCTCAACGAGCTATGGAGAGGGCTATGCTCGGGGTTTCTCTACGAGATCGAATCATAAATGAGGAGATACGTAGAAGAACGCGGGTCACCGACATAGGCCAACGGATTAGTTCGTTGAAGTGGCATTGGGCAGGCCATATAGCACAGAGAACAGATGGCCGTTGGGGCCGAAAATTTCTCGAATGGATACCGCGAATCGGCAAGCGTAGCGTAGGTTCGTTGAAGTGGCAATGGGCAGGCCATATAGCACGGAGAACAGATGGCCATTGGGGCCGAAAAGTTCTCGAATTTAGACCGCGAATCGGCAAGCGTAGCGTAGGACGTCCACCTACTAGATGGACGGATGATCTGGTTAAGCCCGAGGGATCACGGTCGATGCAGGCCGCTTCTAACCGCAATAGCTGGAGATCTATTAGGTAGGCCTAAGTCCAGCAGTGGACGTCCTACGGCTAAAATGATGATGATGATGATGAAGAACTAACATATTATCATTTTTGTCACCAAATAGAATCTCAACAAAGGTGGCTACACACTGGTAAGTGGCATCTAGTTTTACAGCATTAAACTAAACTAAACTTACATTACCTTTTGGACAGGTTGACTTAATTTATTTTTTAATGTTTAGCTGCCAGTAACAATAAGAAGTGCCCAAACTCACTCAACATTTAACAAACTCATCAAAGAACACTATTTGCGTTTATAAATTGTCCCTTCGTTATAAAATTTATATATTATATTTATATTTATAATTTATGTACCTATATCTATCATATGTTGTTCATAGTATATTATAGTATATATATTATTGTATTTATGTATGTTTTGTGCATAATAACATAATCGAATGTACCTACCTATATAGTTATACCAAAATATTGGTATTAAATTAATAATCTTAATTTTGAATTGCACACAATCTACCTACGTCATTTACCTAATGAATTCCATTATCCATCCAAAGGTTGTCTGGAAGAAATTGCTTTATGCGATAAGACCGCCCATTGTACTGTGTCTATTATATTTTCTTTGTCCTGTTTACTTATGTGTGTACAATAAAGAGTATTCTATTCTATTCTATTCTATTCTTATTTATATTACACGGTTCGATATTTTTATTACTGGTGGTCAACCAAACCCGAATAACTGAAAGAAGTGTCAGAGTCTAATTAGCTAACTCACATATACAATTACAACGAATGTTCAAATTTAGCTCATTACCGCTTTAATTAAGCTTGATGGCTCTTCTGTACTAATATATAGGATGTGATATGAAAGTGTAGTCACATTGACGTTTGCACCAACTTTTTTTTTTCTGACGGACGTAGCCTAGGCTTTTGCTACTTCACCGGGCATAAAGGAGAGCAGAGCTCCAGCCTAGATATTTGGACTAGCTATGACACTAAACAATCGCCAAAAAAAAAAACTTTCGCACGTTCAAGATAAGTTTTGTGAAGTAGATTTTTACTAATGTTTCTTTGTAATTGTGCAAGTTTGATTAGCCTAATATAAATGTGTTGTGGGTGCTTTTGTAATATTTATAAATGAAAAACTTATTTCTTCACTTTACGCCCTCTTGACAATGACAAAATATTTTTTTACCTTACGCGCTTAATGGAATCTTTATGTGCATCCAATGGAGAATATTGTATTTAAAAAGTTAATACAGTAATAGTCATAATTTATAGAAACTTCCAGTAGGTAATTTATTTTCCATTAAACATTATTGTGGCAACCGAAATTGGAAACCTTTCCTCTGTGAAAATTACATGGCAATCATTTTGGTTGAGAGGGTTATTTTTGAATTCAGTTCTCTGTTATTATTCATATTTTTTAAGGATAATTTGTCTGTTTTACTTAATTTGTTTTTATGTTGCCTTTTTTATTTTAAAACTGAAACCAGTACATACCCTATGCTCTACCAATCGAAAACCTTCAGATGTCTGTATCAACCCGAAGTCTGAGAAGCCCGTTTTCTGTAAAATATAGCAACAATTCCATTTTTTTTTCAAAAAATCTACCCTACCCTACCAATCATCCAAATCTATTAATCTAATAAAAGAGATAAATTGATTTGTATAATCGGTAGGGTTCCACCGTCACCTAATTGGTTAAGGCATTAGGGGCTATACCTAAAGTGCAGGTTCGAGTCCTGTCGGTGGTCTATTAATCTCAATTTTGAAATAATATTAAACACATCACATCCTAGATTTTAAGCGTAGGTATTCATAATATTAATAAGGATATCCCATATCTTTACGAATATTATAAACGCGAAAGTTTTTGGGTATGTGTAGATAGATGTTTGCTACTCTTTCACGCAAAAACTACTATGAATTAGGCTGAAATTTTTCACGGGGATAGTTTATGAGCTAAATAATAACATATGATGTCCCGACCCACTAGAAGTAGCAAATAAACGTTAGTAAAGCCGCGGGCGCAGCTAGTCATTTATAATTGCACCTTTCTAAACTATATTCAACTAGCGACCTGCCCCGGAGTCGCACGGGTGTAATGCTGATAGATTATAAATATAAACCTTTCTCTTAAATCACTCAATCTATTAAAAAAACCGCATCAAAATCAATTGCGTAGTTCTAAAGATCTAAGCATACATTAGTACAGATATAGACGGCGGGAAGCGTTTGTTTTATACTATGTATGTAAATATTATATATTTAACTACATTCTTCAATCATTTGTCGTTCGAATGCCGCCGACGTGTATCGATCGTCTCGACGCGGACGTTAGTCAAAACAACGCTTGTTGCCACTGCTTGACCACATTTCGACGCAGCAATTTCACTTGGTTACGTTTTACGTACGTTTGAATCGACCGAACGTCTCGCAAATCAGACGCTCCCTAACATGATCAGTATATGGAATGAAATATGATTATATCCTTTCTAATATTAAAATCGTGAAAGTTTGTGTGTATCTGTGGATGGATAGATAGATGGATGTTTGTTACTCTTTCATTCAAACACTACTCAAGGGATAGGGATGCAATTTTGCACTTAATTATCTTATAAGCTGGATTAAAATATAGGCTACAAAATAGTTCGTTTCGACCCACTGGAGCAGACGCGGGTAAAACCGCGGGAAGCAGCTGGTAATTTATAATTACTACTTTCTATCCTATATTCAGTTGACCACACAATTAAAAAAGAAACTTCGTTTGAATGTGTATTGCGATACCAAATCTATAGAACGACATACTTCACTCATTCTTCCTTCGAATGCCGCCGAAGTGTATCGATCGTCTCGACGTTAGTCAAAACAACACTTAAGTCTCGTAGATCCGACGCTCATGAATATAATCTGTATAATTCACCTCGCTTAATGACGAGCCATCGTAATTCAGCGAGATATAGCCGCGGCTGTGTGTACTGTGCGGTTATAGCATTCGATGTTTGTTATTTATTTTACTTAGTTACTTACTTTAGCAGCACGTTGATGTGCATCGCTGAACATGTTCATCTTCTTTAATAGACCTTGGCAAGCCAGGGTCGTGGAAGGATCCCGCCGCCTACCTCCTTAGCCTCGGCCTTGGGGAGTGAGGCACATGGGCCCCGCTCCCTTCGAGGCTGACTTATGAGGAGTAGGGACGCCTCTACACTCCGGGCGTATAATTGGGCAAATGGGCCACTGTAAATGTGGCCCAGGAGATCCCGCGGCACCATATTGGCCGCGGGTGCCGTCGGGGGGCCGGATTGCTCATGCGTCCTCGGCTCCCGCCAACGGCGGCTCGAAGGAGTGTCCGGGGGGTTTTAGTGATGTAGGGTCCTCTCCTCGTGGTATGAGTTTAGCATACCACGCTATGGAGAGGGCGAGTCCCACATATCCCACCGCCAGTGCTCGAATACGCTGCAGCGACGGTGGGAATGCGGAAAATCATTTCCATCAGGAAAACAAAAAAAAAGGGTCGTGGAGGGATATTCCATAATAAATTCCAAATGTTTATTTACCTACTACTCTATCGCATTGGGTAACTGTAACAACATGTTTTTTTTTTCGGTCAGACATAATGTACTTAGCCAGCAGCTGACAAGCTCCAGCCTATATAAATGGTTTAAAAACTAGAAACGAAGCAACCTGTGGGCCTTGAATATTGGCTCAGAGCGGTCGCTGGCGGAGGATTGAAGAATCATAACTAGATTTTTGTGCTACTGTCGCTCTACTTAACATATGCGGAGTTTTTAAGACTACGTAGACTACGAGGGCATCGGTCGGTAATGTCGCGTGATCGGCGGCGCCCGCGTCCTTCGCGTCATTCACACGGTCAAAAAACACGCATGCATAATGTGAGACTAGCTTTATTTGTGCTTAACATCATTAGCCTACATAGCATACGGAGGTTTTACCATAGTCATTACGGTTGGCAGGCAGGTGCGCCCTTCCGACCCTTAGTTGCTAAGAACTTTGTGATATCCGAGAGGCCCTCGAACTGTAAAGTAGAGCGACAGTTGCACAAAACTCTCCTAAAATACTAAAAGTCACAATCCCTCAATCTCATCGCCAGCGACCGCCCTGACCGGAGGTCCAAGTCCCACTGTCACAGGGGACGCCCTCTTGCGCAGGTTGCTTAGTTTGTAATGTTGAACCATTTGTCTAGGCTAGAGCTCTGCTCGCCTTTATGCCCGGTGAAGTAACAAAAGGCTCAGGGCTAACTACATAAAATGTCCGTTCGAAAAAAAAGGCGGGTAAGTGCTTTAGTGGTCGTAGCAATAAGTTACATACAACTAAATGTTGCTGTCCGCTTCTTGATTTACGATTGTCATGGATGATGTTATTCCAAACGTGGCCAACGGCTTAACGTGTTTTTGCTATTTCCTCAACCAACCAGACCCGTAAATATTTTGTTTTAATTTTCACACAGTTTGTATTGTTCGTCGTGGGAATAGAACACAGGCACCAGGGTTATACGGGCTGATAATGATGCAATGTTCCAGCTGATGAAGTATACCTATATACTAAATGTAACAAAAACATTAAAAAATAAAGTTTAAAATTTTTTATTCTTCCGTATCGAATGAAATATTCTTAATTGGAGTACTCCCGTTCATGATACCGTCGCATCACATATGCGATGTCGTTCAATATTAATGTGAATACTCCAATATGTAAATTGATTGATAAACGGGTATTACAATGCACGTAACGTTAACTTACAATGACAGAGTGCAGCCAGTGTGATCATAATTATTATGAAGGTTTATAAAATTTCTCAAATTTTTAAACATCATTATTATATAACCTCCGTAGGTAGCGTAGCAGTATTTGGCCCGCTTTAAATCTCAAAGGTCGATGCCGGACAGGAAATCTTTGTGTAAATTCTAAGATTTTCGGGTCTGGTTGGTTGAGGGACTACCCTCCGAGCCTCGGAAAGCACGTTAAGCCGTTGGTCCCGATTGGGTTCAATTTCACCCGGGACAATTATTTGCGTGAACCTCAGATAATTGTTGTGTCCGTTAATTGAGTGTTTGTAAAGTCTTCTAGTGACGCAGGGATTAATTTATCTAGTGCTGGAGCTGTCTTAAAAAAAAGTCAAAGGACGGGCGGACTATGTACGCTGTAATTTTTTAAGATTTGCTGTTGCACACTGTTATTAGTTACCTATTATGTAGTTGTATATTTCATAATATAATTATCTATTAGTTATAGATATTTGGAAATTTATTCTTTATTCTGATAAGTAGGTACAAGTAGGTAGGTATATGTGAAAATACCTAAGAGCTGAATAATAGTTAATTTATTTAATTTTAAAAATCCAAAATCTGCTAGTATAATTTTACTAAAAACACTTATATTTTTCGTGTGTTATTATTTTTATTTATATTTTGACCAAATTATTATATCAAGCGAAAGTGAATGAAGCGGTCTCTGCCTACCCCGCTGGGAAACAGGCGTGAGCTTATGTATGTATATCAAGGGTATCTTTTTTAAATTATACAATAAGTAATTATAATGTTATGTAATTTTTTGCTTTTATTATTCATTGTTTATTTGAAGTCCAATTAGTAAGTTTAATGAGAATTAAATAAAAACGATGTAAGAATAAATATTTTCCATACAAAAAATACTATAACAATGAATCCATAACTTAAGTAAATTTGCATTTTATCATGATTATGCTGATTTGGTTAAAAAATTACCACCTGTAGTGCTAGATTGTAGCGAAGTAAATCTATGTCCCGTAAGTAACCTGTTTGACTAATGATTTAATGATAAAAATATTAAACGAAACGACAAGTGTTAAAAATGACAATTTTTCCAAGAAAATATGAAGGTACTAGCTGCGCCCCGCGGTTTTACCCGCGTTACTCTGTTCCAGTGGATCGGAGCGTGATGTTTTGTAGCCCATATGTTAATCCAGCATATAACCTATCCCGGTGCAAAATTTCAGCCAATTCCGTTCTGTAGTTTTGGCTTGAAAGAGAAACAAACATCCATCCAGCAAAATATATCGTAATCCATCCATCCATCCATACATACTTACAAACTTTCGCGTTTATAATATTAGTAGGATGTTATTGCAACAGGAGAGTCCGCTGCACCAATATTATGGCGGGCGCTGCCGGAGGGTGTCCCAGAAAGCCATGGGCTCTTCCCCCCCATGGGTGGGCCCCTCACTAACGGCAGACGGAGGAGTACCCGGGTGGTTTTAGTGGTTAGGATCCTTTCCTCGTGATATGATAAGCATACCACCGCGATGTCGGACTATGTCGGATATATGTCGGATATGTCGGACTCATCCACTCCACCATATGGAGTGGACGAGTCCGACATACCCTTATATCGCGAGGCACCGCCGCAGCGGCGGAGGGGATGCGTAAAATTAACGTCACCGGAAAAAAAAAACTTTTTATCAGTGAAGTCCAGTTATAATCAGCACTGATTTATTTAAACTGGACTTCACTGATAAAAACATCTTTCGCTCTAATAGTTTGCGCACACACTAGTTCACTATAATATCATCATCATCTTTCTGCCCTGCTAATATCTAGGGTCGCCGCAATATGTCATCCTCTTCCATTTTTCTATTAAAGTCAGAGTTATTAGATCTTTCATACCTTTCTAACACATGTAATCTCTCACACAGTCCATCTATCTTTTTTTTGGCCTTCCTCTTCCAACATAACCTTCTATCTTCATATTCGCGCACTATAATATGTCCTGTGCAAATGAAAAATCTGCTTAAAGTTTGGCCAACATCATCATTCGCCCGTATAACGTTCACTGCTGAACATTCTGAGTAAGGGTTTTGCCATAGTCACCACGCTTGGAAAGCCGTTTGGTGACCGCAGTATTATGTTGTTACGCACAATTAAATGCTGCTTACCATTCCTTGCTATCCGCTCGTCATAGATGATGTTATAACAAACGAGACTAACGGCTTAACGTGTTTTCCGAGGCAGGTAGGGCAGTCCCTCAACCAGACCTGGAACGAAATCCTAGAATTTACCCCAAGCTTACTTACCCGGCGTCTAAACATCCGATAGTTATATCGCAACGCCACGGAGGTTGTCGCGGATAGAACTAGAGGTGTGCACACCCAACGAGCAAAGAGATCGTATAAGCACTTACTCTCACGACTATGAATCCAAAAACACTCGTATGAAAGATCCTATTATTTCCGTTTAAAAGCAGCTGGCTAGATATTTAAGCTTTCCACGCTTTTTGGCTCTATAAACATGTCTAGTAAACGTGTACTCGACGAATTCATATTGCATTTACTCGATAATTATATAAAGATATCTCTTGAACACCTTCATGCAACCGTATGTCCTATGACAGCTCTTTGAAAGCAACTGAATTGCAATTTTGTCGAAAAACTAGCATTTATAGCACTATCTTTCGACATGTATTTATTACAGCATAATTATAGAGTAAACGCTGTTTATTCGATAAAATAGCATCTTAACTACTATACCGGCACTTAATGTCATATAATAGCTTATTACAAGGCTTTCATTCCGCTTAAGTTTTGAAGTTGAGAAAACGCTTAAAAATTATCTATTACAGCCCCAAAGGTGCTCTAAACATGATTTGAAAGCCGTCTTACAGCATAGTTGTGGTATGAAAGTTGAATAAAATCTTTTACAGCACTGTACTATATAGTTAAACTAATGGTGGTCAACCATTTAATTTGCCACTAAAATAATTTGAAAAAGTCACTGATATAATAAATTATTTTGTTTATGTTTCATTTTTTTTAATTCCTCTAGAGTATTCATAACAGTATTTTGATATAATATTAAGTATTTAACATTTTGCGCTAAGGAACCCCAAACTAACTGCAATGGCGGTCCTAGAAGTCGTAAAATTGAAACCCCATGTCTATTTCTCAGCTAAAAGCCGAGTGAATGCTTTGTGATGATAAGTGAATTGCTATTAATGGCGAATTAGATAAACTTTTAAATTAATATTATTTGTAATTAATTATTTACTAAGAAATCTTACGGCCCATGAAAATATTAACCAAAATGTAAAGAATGTAGACGAAAAATTTAACCCCGCATAGGAAAGTAAACACCTTTGAGCTAACTTCAGGTCACGAATTGTCAATATGACTGTAAAATTGTATGGCACAAATAATATGGCAAAATTTAATACTTATATTAAATAAATAAAAAAAAATCTTTTCACAAACAGCTCCGGTAATTGAAGAAATAAAATGGTCTATGAATGCTGCTTGGTTGCATTCACACGATCAAAGAGTCGAGTGATGGCAACCGCACTGCTATATTACAATAAATATGACGAATGAAAGCGCTTCTACCGACTTGGGAAAAGCTAATGTGTTGAAAAATGGCATACTGATGATTAATATGATACTATTAACTTTCGAATTGCGATTACTCTATATTCTTTCGACTATTTGGCTATTTATACGATAATCTTACGATATTTACATCACTTAAAGCAAAGAAAAGTGCGCCCAAATCGCGTTGAGAGAACGTGCACAGATCATTTACTCGACATTTTCTCACCACCAATAGCTGAAATAGAAACGTGCTGGTGGCATTTTTACGATATATTTTGCTGGTTGGGCAGTTGTTACTTTTCCGTCGTGCCAGAAACTACAATGTAACCGTTAAAAATAATCGTGACGTTCTCCCGTCGGTCACTCTCATCACAAATAAATACCGCTTATTCCTCTCATTCAGGTTGTTCTGCCCTGCTGAATACCTCTAATTGAATCGTGTACCCAATCGTGATCGGAGTGACAACTGTGACAATAACTCCCTTATTGTACTTACAGTAATCGTCATTTTTGGGATTTTCGCTTGAAACGCACTTGCACAAAAATGGCAAGTGCGGCGTTTCTCGTTAAATAAAAAACATATGTCTAATAAAAAATAAATGATTTTATTTTTTTTATGTATAGATTAGGGTCCTGAAATGTCATTTTCGCAAAAAAAGTGTAAATCCGAAAAATATCGATTACTGCAAGTACAATAAACAGGGCAGAACTACCTAAACTTGTTGTTATCGTCACAGATGTCACTTCGATCATGACTGGGTTCACGATTCAATTAGAAGTTGTCATTCGGCAATGGTTTGTCTCTCTCTTCTACTGTCGTAAAAGTTTTAGACTTTTACGACAGAAGAAAAGTACAAGATACAAGAGGGAGAGAGACTTGCCGCGCACGTCAATTGCTGTGACACGGAACGACACACGTTACTTTGGAACGTAGTTCCTTCTTGAAGGATCACAGTGATTTTTTCACTGTGACGTTATTTATCACCCAACTATAGATAGAACTGAGAATTCGGAAGTGAGTTCAAAAGCAGCAAAATTAAGGGACTTCTCCATAATGAAATGTAACAAACCGAAACCACATTTCGTATACATAGCTTGTCGCTACAGTTGACATAGAGAGTGCAACCAATCAAGAACATTTACAAGTGCAGTCCTCATTAACGGTTGGCGCCAATCAGGTCACGTGATTCGGTTCGGTTTGAATTTAGAATTAATAGCAACGCGCTGCGGTTTTACCCGCTTTGGATGTAATCCCATGGGAACTGTTCCTCCTATAAATCTTTCTAAAATAAAAAGTTTAGAGATTTTTTTCCGGTCGAACAAATGTAGTTAGAACCTCCGCAGCGTAGCGGTCTTTGGCTGGTTTTAAATCTCGGAGGTCGTGGGTTCGATCTCCACGCCGGACAGGAAATCTTTGTGTAAATTCTAAAATTTGGTTGGTTGGTTGGCTGGTTGTTTGTGGGATAAGCCTCCGTCCCTCGGAAAGCACGTTAAGCCGTTGGTCCTGATTATTATAATATCATCTATAATAATCGTATATCAAGTAACGGGTAGCGGGCAAGCGTGGTGACTATGGCAAATACCCTCCCATAAGAGGAGGAGAAGGCTCATGTTAAGCAGTGGACGTTATACGGGCTGATGATGGTGATGGATATGTAGTTAACCACGAGGCTTTTGCTACTTCACCAGTTATAAAGGCGAACAGAGCTCTAGCCTAGACGAATGGTTTAAAAACTACAAACTTAGCAATTTATTTATGACTAACTTCCCGCGCGCGGTTTCACCCGCGTAACTCCCGTTCGTAGAAACTTTATATAAAAATATAGCTTGTAGCCTTCCTCAATAAATGGGCTATCTAACACTGTAATAATTTTTCAAATCGGACCAGTAGTTGCTGAGATTAGCGCGTTCAAGCAAACAAACTCTTTAGCTTTATTACTAGCGACCCGCCCCGGCTCTTCACGGGTGCAATACTGATGTATTATCCATATAAACCTTCCTCACTCTATCTATTAAAAAAAACCGCATCAAAATCCGTTGCGTAGTTTTAAAGATTTAAGCATACATAAAAAAATAAATCGCAATTTTCTTACGGATCCCTATTTCTTTTGAAAATAAAATATAGCCTATAACCTTCCTCGATAAATGGACTATGTAGTTCCTGAGATTAGCGCGTTCAAACAAACAAACTCTGCAGCTTTATAATATTAGTATAGATTATGGCTTTCAGACTTTTAGGGGAGGTTTTGTGACGTGCAACTGTGAGTTTTTAGGCATTGCGGTATAAACGAAGAGAAAACTTGATGTAGTTCGCTAAATGCCGCCCATAACAACTGAATCATTAAAATGACTTCTTTCTCAAAGTTGTTTTTACAAACCTGGATTTAAGATTTAAGTTTTAGGAACGCATAATCATTTTCACGTCATAGTCTTCATATAACAGTACAATTCACTCAGTTTACTTCCATTAAATACATTATTTCTGGAGAGATTATAGCCTACCATTAACGTTAAATGTATTTTTTATGAGTCAGTTAGACAGAAAGTAACAGGTTATACCTACCATTAATTTTGTACTACTTAGTTTATTCCTAAGGGTAAAAAAAAATGTTCTGAGAGTAGATGCTTTTTAGGTTGTAAACAGGAGTTGTGACAATAAAAATGTAATGCTAGCATTTTTTTTCGATAGGTAAATATTTTTATATCCGTGGCGTAGCGGTACAAATCTATCTTTAAATTTCGGAGGTAATGCGTTCGATCCCACGCTGGACAAGATTTATTTTTGTTAATTCTGAGATTCCTTTAAAGGTAATCTTAAATTAATATACCTATTTAATAATCTTCGATTAATATATTATAATATATAGTTAATATAAGTTGAAATACTACCCTCCGTGCCTCGGAAAGCACGTTAAGTTCGACGTATCGACGATAGTAGTACGAGTACGACCATCCATACGACCACGAAACATCTTACTAAAACCTGAAAAGACTTCGAGATATTATACTTATTTAATACAAAACTAAATACGTTCTAAACGTTTGAATAAATAAGCCAGTTAAACTACGGTTCAAAGTCGACGACAGTAAAAAAGTTATCAAATAAAGCGCACTGACTATTCAATTTGGATAAAAGGTTTTGAATCCATATGTTTCTAACAATGTCAGTGTATTGATTTGGAGGTAAGTTGGGGGAAACCTTTTACCTGGTATTTGAATATATATATATATATATATATTTTTTTTTTTTTTAAGTTCTTATCACTTATATACTTCTAGCAGAGATTTTCAGTCTACTAGTATTCTTATTAACCCCTCGTGCAAAGCTAAAAATGCTTGTGCTACGAGTGGGTTCACATCGAGAGATTTCTAGCATCACATATTTTTGCTTAATCCATTACGCGAGCCCAATATCTCGATTGCCGTGGTCAAAAATATTACTGCTAGACCAACGCTAAGGTAAAACTTATCAATAAAAATCTCCTTTTTTGTAAACAGTTTATTCAGTACTGAAGGTCGTGTACCACGCGCGGAAACGCTACTGCCCGGTTCTTGATGACTTGGCATAAAAAACTGGTGTACGATTATTATAGATGATGTTATAACAATCGGGACCAACGGCTTAACGTGCTTTCCGAGGCACGGAGGGTAGTCCCTCAACCAACCAGACCCGGAAAGAAATCTAAGAATTTTTACAACGATTTCCTGTCTGGCGTGGGGATCGAACCCACTGCCTCCGAGGCTTAAAGCGAGAAGCGAGACATATACCGCTACGCCACGGAGGCTGATTTTAATCTTTACTAATATTATAAAGAGGAATGTGATTGTTATGTGCATTTATTTAATAGTCTCCGAGAACAACCGACCACCGACCAATTTCAAAAATTCTTTCACTTTTAGAAAGTTACGTTATCCGTAAGTAACGTAGACTACATTTAATTGTGCAGTCTTCATGGGAACGAAAGCTAAGTGGGTGAAATTACGAGCAGGAAGATACAATTCATATAAAATCTTGTCTATTGTAAGAATTTATTCGTTTTTCTATAAAGTAGTTTCCAGTGAATATTTTTGCCCCAAGTTACCTATATTTAAAGACTCTTTTGTGTAGATTTAAGGCAACGTTTTCTTACGACTTTATTCTAGAATTTCGTATCGGATTGCTATCAACATTAGGACTGGATTTATTTGTACGTTCAACTAAGTACGGGAATAGCTCAGAATAACGATAGATATTGTTGTGTTTATGTCACATTTTCTCTGCAAATGTTTAGGTAAGACATAAAAAAGTATGTATCGGTATTTACCCATTCCCGTGAGAACTGAACTTCATAATCACTACATAGTATAAAACAAAGTTGCTTTCTCTGTCCCTTTAATCTATAGCGACCCGCCCTCTTGAATTCCTCTATCTATTAAAAAAAATTGCATCAAAATCCGTTGCGTAGTTTTAAAGATTTAAGCATACATAGGGACTTAGGGATATAGGGACAGAGAAAGCGACTTTGTTTTATACTATGTAGTGAAGTATAGATAAGTGGTCTATCTAACACTTAATAAACACTAGACTCAGAACAAATAACTGTACCGGGTGGGAATCGAACCTAGAACACCACGTCTCAGAAGAAACTACTGTAACCAAAAATCTTACTAACTTAAGGAACATTCACAAAATTTGCGCAATTATTATTCAACATCAGCCCGTATAACGTCCACTACTGAAAATGGGCCTCCTCCTGGCGAGGGCATTTGCCATAGTCACCACGCTTGGCAGGCGGATTGGTGACCGCAGTATTACGTTGTACCACACAAGGAAACGCTGCTGCCCGTTCCTTGACATACGATTATTATAAATGAACGGCTTAACGTGCTTTCCGAGGCACGGAGGGTGGTCCCTCAACGAACCAGACCCCGAAAGAAATCTTAGAATTTACACAAAGATTTCTTGTCCGGTATAGGGATCGAACCGACGTCCTCCGAGACTTGAAGTGAGCTAAATATCGCTACGCTACGGAGGTTGTCTATTATTATTAACTTCCAAATAAAACTTTGCCAGATAATTAATATTTACCGAATAACTTATACCTAAATAGTATCAACAATCGTGTTCCCTAATCAAAGATCAACAAACAACTCGCAAGTAAGTATCCATCAAAATAATTAACTAAAACTTTACTAGTCAAAGTACGTTCGAAGTACGAACAACTTTGGATTGGTTATGCTGAATCTCGGGAAATTAGGGCGTATAGCGGTGTTGCCATAGTTCTAAATGTCATATGGTACCTACCTATAAATATAAAAAAAAATTCAATCAGCTAAACTAAACTTCGTAAAATAAAGGTTCACCGGCCATAATATGTGGCCTATGAACAATGTTTATGCAGCCTGCGTGCTATAATGCAATAAACCCGTAGTTATTTATTCCATTATTGTGGCCCATAGTGATATCTCCCATTGTCAAATGCCTTTAAGCAGAAAAAACCGGCCAGGTGCGAGTCGGATTCGCGCACGAAGGGTTCCGTACCTCCGTGCCTGTTGCCGTTATTGATAAAGAGAAAAAAAAAAATTGTATAGGAGCCCCCCCTAAATATTTATTTTATTTTATTCTTAGTATTTCTTGTTATAGTGGCAACAGAAATAATCATTTTTGTCTAGCTATCGCGGTTCTTGAGATACAGCCTGCTGACAGTCAGACAGACAGACAGCGAAGTCTTAGTAATAGGGTCTCGTTTTTACCCTTCGGGTACGGATCCTTAAAAACGGACATTTATGTAGTCAGGCAAAATTTACCACTTTACCGGGATAAAGGCGATTTAACAAGGCTTCAGCCTTGTTAAATCGTTTGCAAACTAAAATCAAATCAAAGCAAAATGCCCAAGAGTGCGCCCGCTGTGGGACTAGGACCTCGGCCTAAGGCGGTCACTGGCGTGGGGATTAGGGATGAATGACTTTTAGTTTTTTAGGAGAGTTTTGCGCAACTGTCGCTCGTTCCTTTTTTATGTTTTTAAAGATTATTAGCATAGTTTTGCCTTCTACTAGTATTCTTGTTAACCCCCCGTGATAAGGTAAAATGTTTGTGTTACGAGAGGGTTCACTTGGTAGTGCTATGGGTGGGGATCGACCCGGCGACCACAAGATCACAAGTTTGAGCCACCACAAGGGCTACGGCTGCTTTTTGTGGGCCTTTGGACTTTCTGACGGGTCAGAATCATCCCATCAGATTTTAAGAAACACTGTGCACCTGTGTTTTGCGCACAAACTTATACTTGCCCTATAATATTAGATTTTTCTCTCATAAAAATAATGTATAAATAGCTAAAATATTATATCCTGGCAACACTACGAAACAGTTCGTTGCTCCGCACAAGTTCTTCTAACTATTCCACTTTATTAGTCGGTTATACCGATACTTTAGTCCGTAGGGTACAAGTGGGGTTGATTGGGGTAGTGCAGTAACTGGGTAGGTTCCAAACTAATTTGTTTGTTTAATTTAATAATGTTATGTACTCGTATATATAACTTATCCGAAATAAAGATTATTAATTTTATTTTATATTATGTTATATTACCAAATGCAACTTTCTTGGCAGAGTGGTATAAGTCTCGCTTTCAGTCTAGTAGGTTCTGGGTTCAATCCCCATGCCGGACAATAAAATCTTTGTGTAAAATGTTAGATTTCTTTGGGAATAACCTCCTGTCTCGGAACGCATTTTAAGCCGTTAGTCTCAATTGTTATAACGTCATCTATACATATTTAACAATGGAAATTGGCAGCAGCATTTCCTTGTGAGTTACAATGTAATACTGCGGTCACCAACCCGCCTGCCAAGCGTGGTGACTATAACGAAACCCTTCCTTTGGGAGGAGGCTCATGTTCCGCAGTAGATATAATACGGGCTGATGTTGATGAATGAATGTAGTTAGCTACAAGACTTATGCTAATTCACCAAACATAAAGGTGAGCCCTTTACTCTAAGAGGATTCCATTATATACTGCTGCATTCCCGGAGTGATCGAATCTGAAATGTAGTAAATCCGCAAGAGAACTTAGGGGTGAACAAATGCGTTGACAAAACTCAGTGCACAAAACTCAGTGGATATTATAATTTAAATTTATTTCCTGACGCAAAGATAAAATAGAATAAAACCAATTATCAAATACTTCGACGCCCAATGCATTTAATATAGACCAAATTTTTCATGTACATATTGTAAATAGCCTAATTTTTTTTTGTATTATTTAACTTAATTTCTTCATTTATATTTTTTTTCTAAGTTAGTTAAAAATACTATGTATACATATAAAAGTTATTCCGAAGTAAATAAATGATAAAGTATTATCAAAATGTAATAACAATTCCTTAACATCTTAACATGAAGAATCCATAGTTTTGTCTCGTTTATTAAATGCAACAATAAAATTTAATATTAATATAAAAATAGATCAATAAACAAGTATTTCTTTTAACTAACGCGTACACAGCAATTTTAAACAAAACAAACAAGTATAACCAAGATAACGAACCCGAGCTTAAAAAAAGAACGCTCAAAGAAAACAAAGTCAGTAAAGTACATTTGCAAAAAAAAACCTTTCCATATTTGTAACGCTGAGAACATCACTTGAATCCCTAATAAACCGTCTAATTAACGGGAAGCATTCATACTGGGTGTTGGGGCGGCCATGATGGAAATGAGACGGAAATGTTTTAACAGGATTTTATTAACGATTTTACTTTAGTTTGGTGCTAATTAGCACAGATTTGATAACCCTTTTTTTAACGCCGGCAGTGAGGTATGCACTACTATCATCTCTATAGCCAGTCTATGCTGCACGGTCTACACCTTCAAACTCTTGTTGGAATCTCCTTATTAAAAATCAGCATTAGAATTCCGATTCAGCCCCGGATATTCTGAATCAGAATACCAACGGTGAATTATTTACACTGCACTACTTCAGCATAATGTTTCATATCCTCAGGTTCCAGAGCCTACCTATCTTTAATCCAAAATCGTTTAGTAGTCTGTGCGTCTCCTCCTTCCAGCCTTAAAAAAATGCATTTGTGGAAGTTTGTTGTTTGAAAGCTGAACTAATTGTCATCGTTTTAATGAATACTGGCAAAACCTTTCAACTAGACCAAAGCCTCATAGAAGTATAAATACTAGCTCACTCGCGCGGTTTTATCCGCGTAATTCCTGTTCCCGAAATAATTTCATAATTAAATATTGCCTTCCTTCAAAAATGGGCTATCTAACACTGAATTTTTTTTTCAAATTGGACCATTTCTGAGTTCAAGCATATTATTATTATAGAAAGTCAATAATTAAGGCAAACTGATTGACAAAGTAAGAAAACTGAGCTATAAAATGACCAAAATAAATAACAATAGGTATTTTATTTCAACCGAGGTTATTAATATGACGGAGAGACTGGAGGAAGAGGGAAAACATGTGGGTCTCGGAATTAGCCGTGAGAAGACGGAATACCTTCACATGAAGAGATACAAAGACCCCAGAGCCAAGCGAAAAGACCTTCATGTGAATGGCACAACCTAAAAGGGTGTCGACAAGTTTAAATATCTCGGGTGCACGATCACTGACACCAATCAGAGGGAGGACGAAATCGATATCCGCATCGTCAACGCCCTAAGGTGTACCGCAGCCCTTCACAAGGTGTTAGTGTCCAAATTGCTAAGCAGAACCACTAAAATCCGGATCTACAAAACTGTCATCAGACCGATTTAATGTACGGGTGCGAAACTTGGACGCTAACTTTGAAGGAGGAAAATAAACTCTTAGTGGCGGAACGAAAGATATTGCGGAAAATTCTGGGACCAACAAAAAGAGAGGATGGGGAATGGAGACGGAGATACAACCGGGAGATAGAAGAGCTAGTGTCCGAGCCGAACATTATTGGAGAAATAAAATCTTCCCGACTTCGCTGGCTAGGACATGTGGAGAGGATGGGAGAGGATCGAGCAGCAAAGAAAGCGTGGGGCGTCCGAGATATCGCTGGAAGGATGAAGTCGCCAAAGACCTGAAAGAGCTGGAAGTGCCCGACTGGTCAGATTTGGCACAGAATAGGGAAGAATGGCGCACTTTAATGTCGGAGGCCAAGATCCACTTCGGGTCGCTGAGCCAGCGAAGTAGTAGTAGTATTTCATTTCAACCGATACAACTATAAAATATTTAGTTTCAAAGCTCCATTTGCCAGTGGGTTATTAATTAATGAACGGTATTGCTTCGCCAATTTCTAGAAATCAGGAGCTAACACACAAATTGACGATAATAATACCTCAAACAGCATTATTAATGATTCTACAGAATTATTATCCAGTTCAGGAAACTTTGATTTCATCTAAGTACATCTGAAGCATACGCGAGATCTCAGCGAGTGTACTTGGTCTAAGTTTCTTGGGAGTAAGATGGCTCTTATCATCTTATGTACGGCAAAATTTTGTAACTAGAACATAGTTCGAAAGATATTTGGAAATACTAAGAATTTCCAAATCTTTTCGAATAGACGGTAAGTCATCTTAAAAGAAAAATCGCGACTTGAGAATGATTTGGTTTTTATACATTATGCTGTTTATTAATTTACTGTTTATTATTTGAGGATATTAATTGACTTAACTGCGTCAATTGTTAAGCTAGGCATTATAGTTATGAGCAATATTGTTGAACAGACACAAGATATGAAAATATTAGTTTTTTAAATACATAAACTCGCTTTTTCTCGTCATCATTTTGTTATTTCTTTGTGTTTATTTATTGTTTTCACAACCTTGAAATTCCTAAATTCGTCGCAGATTGGTTTGCTTAGTAATTAGTATTCTTTTTTCAAGTCTTTATTTATTTACCTAACAGGATTTCCGTACATTCAATGACGATGCCAATCCTATCGTGCCTTATACTAATTACATAACTAATTACTAATTACATTTCTAGATAATACTTAGCTAAACAAGAATGTTATGAAATGAAATAGTTTATTAGTAACGTAGACGAATAATTCGCGCTTCTTATACGTCATTAACAAAGCATAACACATTGAAATACATTTTTTGATACTTTGGGCCTATGCACACCACGTTTTTTAAACGCGCCGTCGACGCGCGTTTTGGCAGCGCGCGTCGCCGGCGCGTTTTTATCCTGCAGAGCAGTTTGTTGTCGTTTGTATCGATACAAACGCGCGGCACCGGCGCGTCTAGCGCGCGCGCCTTCCCTACGGACGGGGTTTCCCCCGCAACGAGGGAAAGGGAAGTGTGAATCTACGCTAGTAGCAATCGAGCGATTTGGTGCACCGCACGTCTTTGGAACAAAAAAATGGAGCGTTTCGACACAGAAAACTTCATAACTGAAATTCATCGATACACACGCGCGTTTGCATCGCGTCTGTATCGCTACACACGCGCGTCTGTATTTATACAGGTGTGCAAAGGTCTACAGGCCAGTACAGGCTGCGTCTGACTTGCGTGCGTATCGCGTCTGTATCGCTACAAACCCGCGTCAACGGCGCGTTTAAAAAACGTGGTGTGCATAGGCCCTTAATCATGAACAATATTTTTTTATGGTCACTAATGTTATACTACTACCTATTATAATCTTATTTTAAAGATAAATAAAATATATATAGATATTTATAAATAATATAAAATGAAAAATTTTCGAGAGCAAAACGAGTTTACACAAAATAATAATTATAATAATAAGTCGCGTGGTTTGAGAAATTAGATCAACCAGCGCGGGCTGGGATCAGGTCTAAAGCTAAGCCAAGAACGAGTCGAGAATCTCACCTCGCGAGGACCACCGTCCCTATCCTAGCTTCCTACGAGTCTTTCTCTATCTACCTACTGTGTGACATCCGGAGAAGAAAGACTACAAAATACTCCGGAATTTTTCTTTTAGTCATCTTTTAAAAATAGCGATTTACAATATTTATGATTTACAAATTCATTACATTTTTGCATCTAGGACAGTGCCTCCCAAAAGCTAATTTGTTGATAATTTTAGTAGTTAAAACAAACAAAACTAGCTTTATAGGAAGCACTCTCCTACATTCACATTTCCAATGTACCTTTTTTACATACACTAAGTCTGATCGGTCATATTAGTTAATAACATTTACAATGTTTGTTAATTTATTTTTATTTTTATGAGCTCAGTGTGACACGGCGCCAGTCTACCTCAGTACATCAGGACACGGAGTCATCCGCCAAACATCTCCATTGTCCATATATTCTTGTATATTATAGCCTTTGCTCATAAGAATCTGCTTTACATAAGTTTTAAATTTATAGTCTGTTAAGTTTGTAATATTGGTTGGAAGTTTATTATAAAATCTAATGCAGTTTCCCAAAAATGATTTTTCTGTCTTACTCACTCTAAACAACGGTGTTGTAAGCTTATCCATATTCCTTGTATTATAATTATGGACATCTTTTTTTTTTACTAAATTTACCAATATTTTTCCGAGCATACATTATATTTTCATAAATGTATTCAGATGGCAAGGTAAGTATATGATTTCTTTAAACAGAGTACGGAGAGAATCACGGCTTTTTTTATATATGGCTCTGATTGCTCTCTTTTGCAATATGAAAATGGTTTGGATATCAGCACTCGAACCCCATAATAGGATTCCATAAGTCATTATACTATGAAAATAAGCGAAGTACACTAATCTTGCTGTTGCTACATAAGTCAATTGTAATTTTCCAAACCGCGTAAGCTGCAGAGCTTAATTTATCTGACAATCTATCTATATGTGGACCCCATTGCAACTTAGAGTCTAACGTAATACCTAAAAATATTGCTGATGGGATCAGACTTAAGGATTCTCCATTAAGTTTTATATTTGGAACAGTGTTTGCTACATTAGGGAGAGTGAATCTAATACATTTGGTTTTGTTTGTATTGAGAAGGAGATTGTTGGCGGAGAACCAATCCGAGACTAAGGTGAGTGTGTGATTAGAGCCAGTGACATTTTTATCTTTTCTGTCTACATTGAATACAAGAGATGTATCATCAGCGAATAAGACTATGTCACACTTATTTTCTACTGCATTTGGAAGATCATTTATATATACAAGAAATAAAAAAGGACCCAATATAGACCCTTGCGGAACTCCCATTCTATCTTTAGATCCCAAAGAAGTAACATTGTCAATAGACACTTTTTGTTCTCGGTCTGATAAGTAAGATATTACAAGGTCAAGGGCTGAGCCAGTGAATCCATAGAATTTCAACTTCATGATGAGCGTGTTATGATCTACACAATCAAACGCTTTTGACAGGTCGCAAAATACACCTATGGCATCCTGGGACCTTTCCCAAGCCTTAAATAATGATTCTATAAGACTCGAACCGGCATCTTGAGCAGACCCACCTTTTGTAAATCCAACTGTTTATTATGTAATATATTATTTGTGTTAAAGTGTGCCAGCATTTGGTTTAACATAATTTTCTCAAATACTTTACTGAGGACCGGTAGTATTGAAATCAGTCTATAATTTGAAGCAATTTTGGTACAGCCTGCTTTAAAATCGGCACAACTTTGCTAATTTTCATGAGATCTGGAAATATACCATCTGTAACGCAATTATTAAATATATCTGCTAGCATTGGGGCAATTTTGTGTATGATGGAATTTATTGCTTTAGTTGACAGTCCCCATAAGTCTTCTGTACCCTTTTGTTTAATAGTTGAGAAGACTTTTATTATATCTACCGCGGCTATGAATTTAAAGCAAAAGTTGGGTACATTTACACTAGATTTTTTTTCAATAGTTCTTCCGCCATTTCTGTAGATGATGACAAACATTTAGTTGTTTCAATTGGTATATCAGTGAAAAATTGATTAAATAAGTTTGCAACTGTTAGTTTATCCGAGACCAGTTTGTTATCTATGTCTAGTGCCACTGACCTATCATTTACTCTTGATTTTCCGGTTTCCCTGTTGATCACTTGCCAAGTTGTCTTAATTTTATTGTCAGAATTATAAATTTTATTACTAATGTAGCATACTTTTTTGAATGTGTTTGAGTATTTGCTCACATAATTTCTAAAATTAGGATCAGCATTATAGGACCTTATCTCTACTTTGCGTATGCCATTTGATACCCACATACAAAATTTGATTTTACTATCTACATTAAAATATTTAAGTTACATTCCTTATCAAATTCTGCACAAATTTTATGAAACAAAATGTTACACATTTCCAAAGTTGTATTGAATGGAATGTAGTACAATATTTACATTATTTCTGAACTTATCTAGATGACTTACTGTCAAAGGTCTAATTTTTAATTTTAAGTTTTCTTTGGATACAGCATTACTTAACTTCATTATTTGGCATCTATGATTAGAGCGAACACCAGTGACCAGAGACTTTTCCACAACTTCAAAATTTGTTATAATATTGTCTATAGAGGTGGCTGGCAATGGTGTGATCCTAGTTGGCTCCACAAATAAGCAATTTAGATTAAATGATTTTAGCAAAGACATAAAACTACACTTTTCCATGGAGTGAATTATAATGTAAATATTAAAGTCCCCGCAGATTACAATTTTATTACTTTTAAGTTTATGTTCCTTTACCTGAACATAACATTCTTGTTATATAGCCATACCTAAACCATACTCTGATGCAGTTCAGGTATGGCTATGGCTATCTCCAATTTTTAATAATCTAGTCTTCTCATCTCTTTTACCAGCGTTTTGTATATATTCCTTTAACAGGTGGTAAAGATTTCCTACTACTACTTAATTACTACCCAAATTGTGAGCAGTAGCTCACAATTTGGGTAGTAATTATTTTAAGGAGAAAACAATTTTATTTATCTCAAAAGATCTTTTCATAATAACAGTAATTGCTAATGGGAAAGAAAGTTGCATATATCTTGTCCGTATCACAGAAAAATTATATCCAGCCTACCAACCAAGCCGAGTGTGCAATTAGCGTGTACTTGTTGACAGATTATGGAAGTTGTGTATCTCTTTCAGACACGTGGTTCAGTATACGTAGGAAAGAGACACAAGTATTGTCAAGGATGCATCATTGCGCGTCTATAGGTACATTGCACTAACTAACGTAATGGATGAAATTAGAACGTTTTTGTGTTGAATGTATTTTGCTGAATGCATCGTGAATGTAGTATTTTTATTTAATGTAGAAACAACCAGACTAGTCTTTTGCCTAATGATTCAAATTATATGAAGTAAAAATGTATATAAATAATTTGACGACTCGACCTATTAGGTTAGAGTTTAAATCTCCCTTTTGCCAAGTCTCGTTGGTTAAAGGACGGTTGCTGATATAAAGCTTTTAGGAATTTCTAAGACCTTTGAGGAAGGCTTTCTCCTCTATTTTTTGCTCAAATTAACCATATGGCTGGAACACTTCTTATACCTATCTTAATAATAATTTAATAAATCTTTTTTTAACACCGTTGCTCGTAAAGCTGATGTAATTCCACCGGTTTTAAATATGTTAAGCGGGTCATAAAAAAACGCGTGTGTTACCGAAGCAAATAGTTAAGTTATAGTCCATACAAATTCCATAACAGTATTATTTGCCATTTCGCACGCTGTTGCTATTCAAATTTCGAACTAATCGCCGCGCGGCGCCAGTAAGTAGGCAGCGCTAGCGCGCTGTTAAAATGGCGGGAAAGCAACAGTGTGCATTCACAGATTCAGTTTATTTAAAATAAAAATAAAAACAGTTTATTCGGTAATTTAAAAACTTGGCTGCATGCTCTAACGTCTTTGCCAACATTTTCACGCAGCTACGGCAGAAAATAATCCTCGCGCCATTTTTCTCAAAATTTCTTTTCTTTGTACTTGTTTTTTTTTTTCTGTTTCCTCGCAAATGTGTTAAAAAACGTCGTACGATATACGTGCGTATTGGTTATGGGCTCGGGCTGAAATTCCGCCTCGCATGCTATAACCATCATAACGCACTAATATCGTAATGTACTATAATAATATATCTTAATAATGGAAAGAATCTATATGTGTATCTACCTAATCAAACTAATTAATTAAAAAACGGTGTGAATCTCTTTGAAAAAGTAAGAATAAATTACGATCAATGAAGGAAGTTGAAACATTCCATAAAGTATTGACGATTATTGTAGAAAGTAACATTTAATATGTACATTAAATACCTACCAGACATCAGAAATTTAGTTTTTCTTCTGGACGGACATAATACATTATTAGCAACCCGCCCCTGTGGGCCACCACTCTGAGCCGAGGTTCAAGTGACCTCGGCGCTGGCGGGGGAATATCTGGAGTTTGGTACTCATTTTGTATGGGTATGGGTGGCTAGCGATAGCGTAAAGTAAAATTATCTCAGTTTATAAAAATAAAAACTTAAACAAAGCTAATTACTTATCTCCATCTCTTGAGCTTTAAAAGTCGTTGACCGGTACCTGTAGAGAGATTACCAATTAATGCACTTCTGTTTCTAACACACTGGTAGTAGTAGTTGGAAGTCGGTTCTATTCAATAGTTTTCCCAGGAGAGAATTTTGTTCAGCAACTTAGGCTGCAAAGTTTTGCGAAACTTTGGATGCGGTAAAACAATTTGTAGTTTAAAACATAATTTGTAGTGGTAATGTTGTTTTGCTTGTTTCATACGTATTCTATTTTTGTTGTAGGACAATATCTTTATGTAGTTTAGAAATTTTTATTCATTTAGCTTTGAATAAGTCCCGTATGCAATTTATTTTTAACTATCTTTCACCCGTTCCCGTGACAAAATATCGATCCAGATTTTGAACTTTTTGAATGTTGTTTTTTAATTATAACTAGCACAGATGTCGCACACTGCTAGTATTATTGTTAAACCCTCGTACTAGTTTTCTTGTTAACAAACAAACTTTTCCGCTTTCTATATTAGTATAAGAATGAAGCATTTTTAGTCCCCGTCGCATTGTGTTTGATTTCATTGGTCGGAGGTAGCCGTTTCAGTCTATAATTATTATTAAAGTTTAAATTTGTAAGCTTTTAATATAAAATATATAACTTTTTATTATAAAATATACAATACACAGTAGCTAAACTAAAACTGACTTATAAAATACCAACAATTCCAAGAATTTTGAGTGAATTGAATGTTACATTACATGTTACGTACCTACCTACTGCTTATCTGCTATGCGAAGAAATGTAAACTTTTAGATTAAATTATATACATTCTGACCATATAATCTTCTTTTTTGACGTCCTTTTCAAGTGCAAGTTTCTCTACAAAGAATAAAACAGAAAAATTTAACTGAAAAATTTGCTATTAAAATAAATAATGGACAATGGAATAGGACAACCTCCGTAGCGTAGTGGTAATTGGCTCGCTTTAAATCTCGGAGATCGTGGGTTCAAGCCTCACGAATGACAGGAAACCTTTGTGTTAATTATAAGATTTCTTTCCGGGTCTGGTTGGTTGAGGGAAGTACGTTAAGCCGTTGGTCCCGATTGTTATAACATCATCTATAGAACTCGTATATCAAGGAACGGGCAGCAGCGCTTCTTGAGTGGTACAACGTAATACTGCGGTCACCAGCCCGCCTGTCAAGCGTGGTGACTATGGCAAATACCTTCACTCGGGAGGAGGCCCATGTTCAGCAGTGGACGTTATATGGGCTGATGATGAATATAAATAATTATTAGATATTGAGATATCCACTGATGTTGGGTAAATTCATGCTAAGGGTAAAACCGTTCAGTTAATATTTCGAAAGAAACGTTAGCTTTTAGTTACTATTTAATTAATTTAACTTTAAAAGTACATATCTTAAAAGTGACAAAGTTTTTAAAAGGCAAACCTACGGTATATGTATGGCGATTGAAAAATCCTATTTGGTCTGTTTTTATTCGTTTCGTAAACAAAAAACGATGAAGATACAGCGCGTAGAAATTTCATGTGACGTCACTTCTAGGTACAATTTTACCTAAGAGTGACATCACGAACCTCCCATCTCCTGAAATGTATTATTCTGTATAATATTCAATTTTTATTGATTTGATAAATCAAAAAATACGTGTCCAATATTTTTTGGTAATCTAACTCGGATTGCAGTTTAGTCGTCCATATTTCCATATATCGTCACGATTTTACCCCGAGACACCTAACTTTAAATAGGTATATTCTTACCGCCCGGTTACACAAACCACTATACTTCATACCTCCACCTTTTACTAGGTCTTTCAAACTCAAATCTCGTACCGGCAACAAATCGAATAAGCGTGAGGCGTCTCATCCGAATACAGAGCGACGCTCCAATGCGAATTCAATTCCGATTTAAAAGCGAACCTACCCTCTCTAGCTTTACTACGGATCGCGGTTAATGGGGCCCCAGACTTTGCATATATTCTAGATTTGGGGGCTTAAGTAAGATTATGTCTCACAATTTAGTGATTGGTTCTATTTTATTTGTTTAGTGGTTTTTGATTATTTTGGAATCGGGAGTATTTTTAAGTTAAAGTTTTTTTGACGGTTCCAAGAGAGGGTGGTATTGGTATTTTTTCTAATGCTTCCAGAAAGGGCGAGGAGTTGTATTTCTATACAACTCCTCGCCCTTTCTGGAAATAAAGCGATTTTAAAATACATACCATCACTCATGTCCTCAGGTGTAGTAAAAAATAATAATTGGTAAATATATTTTTTCACAAGAATTTCTATTGGACATTTAATAAAATTTCTCAATTTTCTTCACTAACGTAATAATTTTGCATGATACTATATTTTTTTATAGGGTTTGCATATGTTTTAAAGCACCATTGCATATATTTGCTTGTCTATCTATAGAATACTGACATCCAAATTACATTTCTTTAAAAGTAAAACTGAAAGCGGTTTTAATCAATATTGTACTTAGACTTATTTGTTTTGTGGTTTTTGAATCTAAAATATTATCAAGCTAAAGTCTTTCTGATGCTTTCAGAAAGGGCGGGGGTTGATATTTATATAAGGTGCATTCAAAACATATGCCATCACTTATACAGGAGATAGTGTTATGTAAAACCGTTAGTTTTTGGTTTAAATAAAATAAAACGATTTTCAAATACATGGGTTTTTTCTATTCATTCCCAAATAGTAGTTATGGTGAATGCATCCCCCGGTAAATAGTGAATGAAGGGGAGTCTTACCTCGCGATTGCCCTACGTATCTCAATGTATGTTTATTTTTAATAAAATATAAATTTCTTCACTAACGTAACATGGCACAATTTGCTGTTAATGGGGAAAAAAAACTGGAAGCTGTATCAATCAATATTGCTCTTAGTAAAGTTTTTAATGTGAAATACATAAAAAACATAACTAAGAGCAATATTGATTGATACAGCTTCCAGTTTATTTTAAAGAAAGAAATAAAGTCTTTCTTTCTTTAGCTTTACCACGGATCGTGATTAATCTGGCCCTAGACTTTTCGCATATTCTAGATTTGAAGGGCCTATGCCTATTTTCTTTTGTTTCATTTTCTAGGCTTCATAATTTTATACCGTTTTTTTGATAGAAAATGTCAACTTCACACCATCATAGAAACGACAACAGGTCCACATAAAATCCACGCTCCACTTTTTAACAAAGAAAATCCAACTAAATAGTGTTCAGCGCTGAACAAAAAACAACTTACTGGGAACATTGAATTGTACAAAGTTTCTAAACAGGTTACTGTGTTAGATTCAATTTTGAAACTGTTTAACATTGTGGCTGAAGTTAGTACGGTGCTGGAAGTACAATACACATAGTTAGTATACCCTACACCAGTGTGCTAGAACAGAATATTATGAACATGGGTGTAGCGGACGGAAGATAGAAGCAGACATCTGATAACACTGGAATAGGGAAGACGACTATAAAAATCTATTCAGTAATAATTGATGCTCTTTACAATTAAGTGTAACTCTTCAGCTTCATTTTGGAGGTCAAAACGAAAATGTAAAAAGAAGGGCCAGAAAAAAAAATTGGTCCGTCAGTTAGATTACCAATATTGGACACGTATTTTTTTATTTATCAAAACAATAAAAGTTTACAAAAATACAGAGCAAAGTTCAGGAGACAGGCTTGAGACGGTACTCCAAGGTAAAATTGTAGCTAGATAGAAGTGACGATATGAAATTTCATTTTCATTTGCTGTATCTTCGTCATTTTTTGTTTACGGAGTTAAAAAAAATACGCCTCCAATATTTTTGGTAATACTGATAGACTTAAAATATTTTTTCGGTCGTGATCCCTATTCTAAGTTGGTTTCAACTATTGTCATAAATACATAATGGCTCGTTTTCTTACATTTTCGTTTTAACCTCCAAAATGGAGTTGTGAATAAATGTTTTTTCAACATTCTATTTCATAATTTAGATTAAAAAATATAAACTTAACTTAGACGTGAAGTAATAAAGGTACTGCTACTTAAAAAAATAGTATCCATTCCTCTCCAAAATGTTCAGTCTTTCTATTTATGAAACAGCTTAAAAGAAAGAAAAATACTTTGATTTTAACAAAAGTTCGATAAAATTATCCGCAATTTTTTTTTATTGATTGTTACTAAATATAGGAAAAAGGTTTCTAATATTTAATAAATATCATTTTTAAGTAAACCTATAAACAAGGACTCTTTTAGGTACAAGAAAAAAAATATTAATTTAGGATGCTACAAAACAGGAACGGCAAGTCCGTTCTAAAAAATTACACTTCAATTAAAAGACTATAAAAAAGCAAAGAGTAAAAAATGCGTAGCTATTACTAAAATAAAGGAAAGTACAAGCAAAATCAAAGGCCTTGTTTGATAAATAAGGCCCAATCACATTTACAGCTTGCAGGGTAGATCCAATATAAGGTAGCCGTAGAGACAACAAAAGCCATTGTCTCATCTCTGTTACCTCTTAATGCATCATACTTTGATGCTCATACGACTGTTAACGGTGCCATTATTGAATTATTTAATATAAGTGTTTCGTCCTTGCGTGAGCCAAATTCCATTCATTCCATTATGAGCAATTTTTACAATCAAATAAATGTAGCTTCTCAAATAACGACGTATAGCTAATTTTGTATTTCTATTAAGTCTTCAATAAATGTCAAAAACATAACATCAACATTTTTGTAGTACTTTTTTGTTAATTAAATAACACGTTTTTTGTTGTTGCATAACACCTGGCAAATATCACATATGCGTTGCGACGTTTTTTAATTCGTGAATGTGATCGCAAATGTTGCAAAGAGAAGACCAAGGCGGACGTTCCGCGTTCGATTCAAGGACGTTCTTAAGAAAGGCCAGGTTAGAAGTACCCTAACCTGAAGGACATGCATAAGGAGATTTATGAATGTGATGGCAAAAGTGGTACGTTAAGAACGTAGCAAGCGGAGGGAAGTGGTCTCCGCCTACCTCTATGGGAAAGAGACGTGAATGTATGACGCCGGTATTTATTGTCAATTTTGGTATCTAATTATATTAAAATATAATATAAAATAGTTAGTTTGGCAAGATTTTTGCTGTAAAAAGAATCAACCCATTTTTAAAGTTTGCTATAATAACAAGTTTGTTATGGTAAAAAATATATAATTTAAAACGCGTAATTTAATTCAATAGCACAAACAGTTACCAATAAGAATAAAACATTTAATATTGCACCTTAATCTAGCGAACGAACAACCCTGCTCACTGCAAGGGGTGAATAAGAGCGAATGAATGAACGCACTAAGAGCTATATTGTGTAAGGGATGAAACTTGGGCCGCAACGAATAACTATTGTTTTACCCCACAGCTAATAGCGGGTGCTAAAGAAAATAGTTCACAATGACCGTTTTTAAAAGGGTGGTTTGTTGTACAATAGTTTGTGGGCGCTTGTCTGCGGGCTTAATAAATCTTTGATGTAGATTGTGGGGAGTATTCAATGAAATATTGGTGGTACTTTACTTTTAACAATTGTTGAGATTTGTTTGTAGAATGTTCAGCTGCACCGGCTCAGTGGTTATGGAAGTTGCTTCTGAGACATGGTGTTCTGGGTTCGATTCCTAGTCGGGATAATTATTTGTGTGCACCACAAATAGTTGTTCTGAGTCTTTAAAAAAAACATTTTTATATAGAGCCTAAAAAGCTTTTTTATAAAAAAATTGTTGGACTAGCTTCTTCTCGTTCGAACTTCATAATTGAATATCGCCTACATCCTTCCTCAATTAATGGGTCTAACGTTGAAAGAAGAACAAGTTCAAGCAAACTAATAAAAAAACAAACTTCAGTTTTGTATATTAGTATCAGTATTTTTATATAGATATTCAGTTTTGTTTATATAACAATAGCTTCCCGTGTTTATATAACACTAGGTCCCGTTCCCGTTGGAAGTTTTTCATTAAATATAGCGTATGTTACTCCTGAATAAAAAGCTTTGCTAATTAGTTAGTAAGCTTAACTGATAAGCAAACCTCATAATATTGTATTGACAACATATCAAAATTCGTAACACCCTAACATAAAAGTACCGTTTCTTTATTTTCAAATTCTGATCCCAAAACTATTTTTTTTGTCGGCTCTTTTTTGAGAAAAGAACTGCAAAATGCGTGATGACGTCATTGCTATTAAAGACTGAAATATAATCTTTGCTCATTTCAAATTTAAAACTATTAAAACATTCTTAATTTGGCAAGTCTAATCACAAGCGTTTAACATTAGCTAATTCAACTCTGACCAAGAAATTTCGTCCAACAACCGTAACAATGACGTCATCTGGCGCTTACGTCTATTTAGAATGAGCCAAACTAAAATATATTTATTTTGTATGAAAAAAATTGAATTTCAAAAAAAGAAACTATAAGGTTTCCTTGATTTTTGATCTAGTTTCATAAAACAATATAAAAAATACATGTTAAAAAAATGAAATGTTGTCAATTATTATTATCCCCGCTAAAGTTATAAAATTCAAACGGAATTTTGACTAAAATCCGATTATTTTAAATCAAGCTACATTACCTTAAAAGTACGTGTGAAACTAAAAGATAGCTGACTGCTACTTCCTCCACTAATATCTTCCAACATTAGAAAACATCTTCTACTAGCAAACGACACGATATTCCTCTTAAACGACGAGGATTTCCTCAGACCAGAATACCTTCTCGAGCAAAATCAGAACACACACAAAATTTAACCTTAATTTAATAACGTACAGTTTAATTTAGACTGGCGTTAAATTGTATGATAAACAGTTACAGAACCCAAACGCTTTCAGTCCTTTCCACTTACAGTAATCGCACACTATTTCGGTAAAAAGGCTCAAATGTTTATCTGTGAAGGCGTTCCTTCTCTAATGTTCTTTAAAGTAGTTATGTTACTGAAGCTTTTTTTGTAATAAATACATATTACTTTCTTCATCATCATCATCAGCCCATATAATGTCCACTGCTGAGCATGGGTTTTGCCATAGTCACCACGCTTGGCAGGCGACTTGGTGATTGCAGTATTATGTTGTTATACTCAGGGAAACGCTGCTGCCTTCCTTGATTTATGATTATTATAGATGAAGTCGTAACTCAGCACTTTCCGAGGCACGGAGGGTAGTCCCTCAAACTACCTGACCAGAAAGAAATCTTAGAATGTACACAAAGAATTTTTGTCCGGTGTAGGGATCGAAACAAACTCTATCGATCGACTTAAAGCGAGAAATATACCACTATGTCAAAGAATTTGTCTTTTCAAATACTTCAAAATCCCGTTTACATCCTCTGCCGAACATGGGCCTCCTCTTTATAAACCTTGTTAATGACCTTTTAGCCAATGTCCTTAAGAAATATTGCCTTAGGGTCCGTTCACACAGACCGGCTCGGAGAGCATCGGCGCGTATTTTTCTTTTCACACAAGCCGGATCGTATACGCTTGGAGTTGGTTAAACTCAAACTCAAACTCAAATATTTTAATGCATTCCATGTGTAGGTATTACATAAGGTGTTACAGATAATATCAAGCGGAACTGCGCGAACGAGAAAAAGTACGCAATTGGAGCCGGTCAGCTCCTCTAATTATTTTACACCAAGCGCGTTCAAGCATCCTTAATGAAAAGCAGTGCACATGCAAAAATAAACCTTACTACAAATATTAAAAACTCTGTTTTCAGGTGATAAGAATCACGTGATAAGAATCTGCTCTCCTCTCCGAGCCGGTCTGTGTGAACGGACCCTTAATCGTCACCAGAGCCGGATTATCCATAAGGAAAACTAGGCACGCGTCTAGGGGCGCGAAGGTACAAAGGGGCGCGCGGGCGGAATAGACACTGGAACAGTCACTGTAGTTGAGGGTCCTACAAGTTAGAATAAAGAAATGCCAGCTCCAAATTAGAGTAACCTCTACCACATTTGTAGTAACGCCAACTACAGCTACTTTTGGTTTTCTTCAAATAATCTTTTATTAAACGCGGGTAAAACTAAATGCGTCACATTTTGCGCTACCAAATGTAACTACCGCTAAACCAATTGCTTCACTTAATGGAGAAACGTTGGACCTAGTTCAATCGGCAGTTTTTCTAGGAATAACATTAGATTCAAAATTGCAATGGGGCCCTCATATTGAAAAATTAAGTGGTAGACTCGGATCCGCATCGTATGCTGTCTGGAAAATTAGGCAATTGTCAGATGAAGCAACTGCTAGACTAGTGTATTTCGCGTACTTTCATAGCATTATGTCCTATGAAATACTCTCAAATTAGCTTCTTTTATTAGTATAAAAACATTAATAAATAATCAAATATTATATAGACAACTATTCGGGAAAATAATGTGTATGCCAAATAAATAATAAAAGTAGCTGGACCAAAACCTACGCTCTGCCCATTTGAGTATGTTTCGCCGGACCGTCTCATGTGGGTCGTGTTAAAACCGGCAGTAGAATAACCCACTGAGTTTGTTTCGCCGGATCTTCTCAGTTGGGGCGTATTGGATCCGGTGGTAGCATTAATGCGCGTCCGTCGTTATATACTCATGGTCCGCCCACATAATGACAATCGTTCTTAATATAATCTTATATAGACAGAACAAGCTATTGAACACAATATAGTAAAATAATAAAGTTTTAGTAAACTAAAATTATTAAAAACAATCACTAAAGTACCTGCTTAATATGCTCATTTATAAATGTTAAAATTATACATAGATTAATAATAAATTATTGTTTTGACTATTTGCAAGTGCCTGTAATAGGTTTACGTAAATAAAAATTATTTTTATTTTATTTATTTTTACAGCGATCAATATTTTTTACTAGTACCTACCTTTTTATAAAATTGAGGCGCCGATGAGATGCTTGCCTACGGCGCTCGCAACGTTTTAATCCGCCACTGATCACCACGTTTGATAACCTTATTCTAAAAACACATTGAAAACCGATTCAAATACCATAATATAGCAACAAAGTTGTTGCTTAAAATTTCAGAGCTTCAATTTTCGCGGGGAGTCGATTCATGCAGGCCGCTAGCGATCGTTCCCGCTGGAAATCGAAGGGGGAGGCATATGTTCAGCATTGGACTACAACAGGCTGATGATGATGAGGATGAATTTTTTTTGGGCAGCTTCAGTCCACTTCATGTGCTTCCCAAGACCACCGCACCGGTTAAGAACCACTGATATTGAGCCTCTGGTCTACCAACTAAAACAAAAGAAAGCACCGGAAACTGAAGATATATACCATCCTGAGTAATATACTTATATTAATAAAAAACATAAAATATATAAAATTCTGGGTGTTCATGTCCATGTTCAGCAGTGGACGTTATACGGGCTGATGATGATGATCTATGATGATCTAAAATGTCTTGCACAGCTTGCTTAGTTTGTATTTATAATCTTCTTCTTCTAATTCACAGGTAAACAAAGTATTTATTGTATTTATTAAGCCCTATAATTTGAACTAATCAAGTAATTATGTAGTCGCTGTAACCGGAATCGACACATTTGGGTGCATTTTCACTGAAGCGAAGCTGAGCGGGACGAAACTGGGTAGAGCGGAATGTTTATTTGAGTCATACGGTAGCGGTATTTGGCTCGCTTTAAATTTCGGGAGGTCGTGGGTTCGGTCCCCACGCCGGAACGCCGGACAAGAAATAAATGTAAATTCTAAGATTTATTCCGGGATTCCGGGTCTGGATGGTTGAAGGACTACCCTCCGTGCCTCGGACAGCACGTTAAGCCGTTGGTCCCGCTTGTTATAGCATTATCTATAACAATCGTATACCAGGGAACGGGCAGCAGCGTTTCCTTATATGTTACAACATTCAACTGCGGTCACCAACTAGCCTACCAAGGGTGGTGACTATGGCAAAAACCCTCCCTTGGGAGGAGACCCATGTTCACAGTGGATTAGCTTATGATTTAATAAAATAGCGTTCTATTTGTATAAGTCATTTTGGCTAGCCCGAAAACGATTCGAACTCAAAAACGTATGCGATAAGTAAAGCGAAAGCTGCACAGTAATGTCGTTTTGTCTAGTTTCTCTGAAATTTTTCGACCCGCTTTAGTAAGAAGACATTCTCAGTCAAAACCTCATAGACTTACTTTGTAGTTTTCAGCTTATAGTTTCGAAAGAGGCGACTGCATAGATGGGCAGCAGTATATATCAGCTCAAGGCTACTTAGCATTTTCAAATTCAAATTAAAAAAATATTTATTTATTCCGTAAAAATGGACACATTTGTTTGGAATTGTCATATTTTTCCCCCACTGTGCAGTGTGTGACGTGGCGACTACTGAGAAACACTGCCAAAAAACTCAGTAGAACCCTCTTACTACGATCATCAATCAGTCTGATCATCGCAGTGATTATATCAATATCCCTCAAAGACCATGGTGTACCAAGGTCTGTTAAGATAAGACCCATGTTCAGCAGTGGAAGTAAACGGGCTGTTTAAGTATATGTAAGACTGCAAGTTTTAAATATAAACCAACCAACATGCAAAAGATATTTGTAGACAGTAAAAGTGTCAAAACACTCCGTAAAATATAGTCACTGGTGTATTTTCGACTGTTACATTTACTCGCGCAGATTTAGATCGTAGATTTTGTGTTGGGTGAATAACAAACAAATTTATTACATTCAAATAGTTTAAAATTTATTTTTGACATCTATACTTCTTGTCTTTAAAAGTGCACCTTCCTTGTTATTCTCTACATCACCCTAAGTTTGAATAGTAGAGAATGCCTTTGGCATTAAGGTCCGCCTTTTTACCATATTGTGCACAAAGTTTCAAAATAAAAAAATAATAAAAATTAAAATACGTTGTGTTGTCTCTGGAATTAAACTAGTGTCTTGAGACACTTACTGACTTTTTCTTAGGCCGTTTATAATCTGTATGTGATCGAATTCATTATCATGCCGTATAACGTTCAATGCTTTACAAGGGCATCCTCAAGAGGGAGGGTTTTTGCCATAGTCGCCACGCTTGGCAAGCGGATTGGTGACTTCAGTATTATGTTGTAACACACAAGGAAACGCTGCTGCCCGTTCCCTGGTACACGATTATTATAGATGATGTAATAACGATCGGAAACAACGTCTTAACGTGCTTACCGAGGCACGGAGGTCAATTACCCTTACCCAACCAGATTTTTCTTGTTCGGGGTAGGGATCGAACCGACGACTGCCGAGAATCAAAGCGAGCCGAATACCGCTACGTCACGGAGCATTGATTGATTGAGGAGGATCAGCAGCACCGGAGTCGGTTGTTCTATTGACAGTATCTTTGTCTATACTAAAATTATAAAAAGGCAAGATTTGATTGTTTGTTTGCATTGAAAAGGCTCCGGAACTACTAAACCGATTTCAAAAATTGTTTCACCATTAGGAAGCTGCGTTATTTAGGAGTAACAAAGGGGCTATATCCTACTAATATTATAAACGCGAAAGTTTGTAAGTATGGATGGATGGATGTTTGTTACTCTTTCACGCCAAAACTACTGTACGGAATTGACTGAAATTTTGCACCGGGATAGGTTATACGCTGGATTAATATATAGGCTACAAAACATTACGCTCCGACCCACTGGAGCAGAGTAACGCGGGTAAAACCGCGGGGCGCAGCTAGTTAAACTATAAAATGCACGCGGAAAAGGGAGCTAGTCATCAAGATTAGTGCTACTATTTACAAGTTAATTTAAGGCACTTATTAATTATAGGCACCAGCGAGCGGTTCAATTTGGTTCATGGTCTTGGGTACAGCGCAACTTAAAGTGTGCTAGTATTTTTAAGGCCAGTAACCAATCATAAAAACTTATCCGATTGTGTAAGTAGGTACAATGCTTTAAGTATTTTCTTTTTTTTTGTACAATTTATTAATTGTAAAACTTGTTGTTAAGCTTTTCAAAACGTGTGAGTTATAACAATTTTATACATTATATTTTTTTTATCAAATGTCTGTTGGATTTTCTGCATTCAATTTTTATTGATTGCCCCCTTTTTTCACTCCTTTAGGGGTTATATCACGAATCAGTCAATCAGGACATGTTACTTTAATATATATAATTCGATTCATGACGACACCTGCCATTTAAAGTACCGTTGACTAATGTTTTATTATAAGTACTTTATTTTACAACATAAAAAAGTTATTATTCAAAAAAAAATCGCTGTAGTTTCATTATTAAGATGCTACGTTCATGAGATAAAATAATAAAATGGTCTATTGTACCAGTTTAACTAGCTATTAAAAGAAACCATGACAATGAAACTTCAAAGAATTAAAATTGATTTAATTCTTTGAAAGATTATAAAGTTTATAAGACAAGCTTCCCGCGCGCTGTTTCACCCGCGCACACTGTGTAATTTTGCCTCATCTGCGGTCGCCTATGTTTTATCCCTTTATCCTGTATATCTAGCAAAGAACTAAAACATCTGCGAAGAAACTATGTTTCTTTTTTGTTTAGTTTTGAAGTTATTTAAAGTTATGCTGACGTCAACAAATAACTGTTTTTATTTGTTTATTTCAAAATTATAATATAATTAACATAAATAGAAGTTTTTATAATGGTAACCATTAATATCTAACTACATACAAAGTTTAGGTATTGTAGCTTCTATATACAAAGAGATTTACAAAATTGCCGTTTACTCCGTATTCCTGTCGATTCCGTATTTTATTTTAATTCTGAGCTTGCATAATGTAGTCAGGTATAACACAAAATAAAAAGCATATAGGTAAATAGTGGGACTTCGGAAATATTGCATTTCAAAAGTTTCCATAGAATTTCTATGGAAATAGAATGATCAAATTTATCAAAAATCACACGCATTTCTGCGCCACTATTTTCATTCTCAGTAGAATGGTAATAGAAAATTGGCAGTCTAAGTTATCCGAAAATTGTAATAGTAAAGTAAGTGACGGCCCTAAACACAAAAATAAAAATTCAATAACTCGGAATTCCCGCATCATGCACACCTGATTTTTTCATGAATTATAGCTGATTATAACAACTACAACTATTTATGTTGAAAAAAATGCGGATACAATGGGACTAACCAATAATAAATATTTTTAATTTTGATAAAAAATAATTATTTTTGCTCCTATAAACGATCATTTTTAATTATATTTTTCTTTAAATCGGTAGGTATAACAGAAGAGAAGTTTTAAGAACCCATTTTATAATAATTGAAAAAACATATACTTGAAATGAATAATGCGTTTTAATGGTTTCTATGGAGATTTCTCGATTTTTTAAATAACATCAAAGCTAAAAAAAAACATGATTTCTTTCCAGAAGTTTTAGTTCTTTGCTGGATCTACAGGATAAAGGGATAAAACATAGGTGACCGCAGATGAAGCAAAATTACACAGTGTGCCACGTAACTCCCGTTCCCGTAGGAACTGCATAATACTATAAGCCATCGTCGATAAATGGGCTATATAAAACTGAAAGTTTTTTTTCTAATCGGATCGGTCGCGCCTCGCAGTAGTTCCTGTGATTACGCGTTCAAGAAAACAAGCACACTCAGCTTTATAACGTTAGTATAGATACCAGTAAGTGGATTCGATCCTTTGAAAGATATTGAAGTTTATACTAAGAATTGGTACCTACTTGAAGAATTCAGACCAAAAACATCACTTTTACATTTTTATAAAAAGTAGAGACCAAGTAACTATTCCCCGCGGACAAAGTAGCAAGCTCAAGCTAGTCAGTTTATAAACAAACTAGCGACCCGCCCCGGCTCCGCACGGGTACAATGCTGATGTATTATACATATAAACCTTCCTCTTGAATCCCTCTATCTATTAAAAAAAACTGCATCAAAATCCGTTGCGTAGTTTTAAAGATTTAAGCATACATAGGGATATAGGGACAGAGAAAGCGACTTTGTTTTATACTATGTAGTGATTAGTATAGATACCATGGTAAGTTGACTCGATCCTTTGAAATATATTGAAGTTTATACTAAGAATTGGTACCTACTTGAAGAATTCAGACCCAAAAACATCACTGTTGCATTTTTATAAAAAATAGAGACCAAGCAACTATTCCCCGCGGACAAAGTAGCAAGCTCACGCTAGTCAGTTTATAAACAAATAAATATAAATCCGTGAAAAAAAGGCCATCTCAATATTGTCCGACTCCGCCGTACTTCACAATGCATTTCCAATAATATCAATGCGGCTCCGAGGGCCCAAGTTTAGACAGTTGAAAACGTGCAGATAAGTATTCAGACAGGCTTCAGAGCTTTGCTTTATCTTTGCACTTCAATGGATAGACTGTTTGCAAAGCTATAACTATAACGTGATCGATATTTGAATGGATTAGATATTATTGAGGCCTTTTTGTTACTGTTACACATCCAACCTTTTTATCTAAGACTAAATTCCCGCGCGCGGTCACACCTGCGTTACTCCGTTCCCGTGGAAACTTCGTAATTAATTACACCCCTTTTTCCCTCCCTTAGGGGTTGAATAAATTTTGAGTACCAATACAGACCTATTCTATAATTAATCATTAAATAATTTATGCGTTTGCAAACATGGGTAATGATTACAGAGATGTTTTCTTTTTATAAAAGTGCTCCATTTGCTACCTTCACATGGGCATGCAAATCATTTTATAAGATACATAAAAAAGACGATGATAAACAATTTCAAATAACAGTTAAAATTTTATAATTAATCATGCACAAAAAAATTATGATAAGCAGGTAATAATTTGAAAATATCCAAAAAATTTAAAATATATTATGTCTAATATGTAGATTAGTAGCATGTCAATCAGTCAGAGATTCATCATTAAAGAAGTCGTTAATAGAGTAATAACATTTTAAAATTAAAATTTAGTTTAGTGCTCTTTTGAATTTGAATGTACTCATATTTTTAATATTATTAGGTATTTTACGTGGGGCAGTACCAAAAAAACTTTTCTGCATTAGTGTAGTTTTACATTTTACTTAATTGATTCACATAATGAGTCCGTATTGGATTCTAGTTTGTATTGGTACTCAAATAGTAAGACTTCAGAAGCATAAACACGGATGTCTATTATACTTCACAAGCATTTGGACGTAAGTGTCAGGTTACGATAAAGGCACATACGACGAATGTTTTTGATTGACAATGGCATATCCGACCTTTGGCTTCTGAGCTCAAAATGTATACTAACTCAACTGAAACAGAACAAACCAAAACAGTGTTCAATTTTACCTAATCAATAACATTTATTAATGCACACTCCAATTTGTTTTGTAGCAAATATTATGAATCCAGAACAATCGGAATCGTTGCACCGAAACGAACAAATTGGTGCGCCATTAATTTTCAATTTGCACTTCAATGTTACACAGATATCTAGAATTTGGAAATGCTTATTATTAAAAGAGTTAAGAGTGATGTTTAATGTTGCTTTTTTATGAGAAATAGGTTAGCGTTTGACTACACCCTGCCGGATGTTAAGCATCGGTATAGCCTAGGATGGAGCACGCTTACTTAGAAAGAACCGGTTTACTCTTGTTGCTGAAAAAGTCGGGCTGATAAACTATCTATCCGAAGCACTTATGGTAGGGTATCCATAAATGTTTCGGCGCTGACCGGGACAATGGTCAGATCGGGAGGGGGGAGGGGTAGATGGAACAATAACACGTCACACAGAGCCGAGGGGGTTCTCCACTTATGCACGCAGGTTAAGACAAACAGGAGCGCGTATTGCAAACGAACCAGGGTTCTTATTTTTGTTGTCCACCGGGACCATTGCCTGTTGGCCGGAACACCGGGCGTACCGAACGTATGGAAACCCTAACTTAGGGTAGTTCATCAACGACCGGCAAAAAATATTCTAAGATTATTTTTCTTGCCCTGGCTAAAAATGTTTTCACCGACCGATCCCGAAACTCAAGGATAGACATGTACTGATAGGTCACGGAGTTTATTGGAATAGGCAGATCCTACTTCCTACTAATATTATAAACGCGAAAGTTTGTAAGTATGGATGGATAGATGGATGGATGTTTGTTACTCTTTCGCGCAAAAACTACTGAATGGATTTGGCTGAAACTTTGCACACCGATAGGTTATAAGCTGGATTATCAAAAAGGCTACAAAATACCTATCACGCTCCGACCCACTGGAGCCGAGTGACGCGGGTAAAACCGCGGGAGAAAACAACAAAACCGATTTCAAAAATACAGCCGAAGAGTTTGTTGTTTGTATGCTTAAAAAATGCGTCGTGCGCTTATAAAATCGTCACTAAACGAATTCAATCCCAATTCATTCAGTGTTAGATAGTCCATTTATCGATTTTATTTATTAGAAAGTACTTACGGAAATGGGAGTTATGCGAGTTAAGCAAAAAAAAACAGTGTTTTAACCTACAATGTTTCTATAGTCACCAGTTTAAAGCCCCAACGAAAACCACGTGGGACGGTTGGTAGCAACAATAAAAAAATAACAAAAGTTCTACTTTTACGTAGTTTAAAACAATAATACAACCTTTATTTACAGTAAACTAATTACTATTCTCGGCGTGGTTTGGTTTTCCACTAACTTCCACAAAACTTAGCGCTAAACCACCACCACCTAGGTGTAGGTGATAAACGACTTGTATGACGTGAATAACAATGGTTATAACACAGAAACATATCCAAGCCATTCAACTTTCAACCTTAACATTTTGGTGGCAGCGTTCGAATTCGTGGCAATGTAATGAGATTTTCTCAACAACATTTTTGCTTCAGGTTTGGGGTTAAAAGGATGTTGTTTAAGATGTAAGATTTTAATAGAAGGGAAAAGCTTTGGCTGTGGTTCTTTCGATGTCACTTGAGTTTTGTAACAAATACGGTTCCATTAGGAAAAATATAGGTACAGACATGATAATATTGTAAACGACAGGAACTTGTGACTGCGATATATTACGATAATATTCCTATGCCTACGCTAAGAATAAAGGTATGACGCGTTATAAATATTAGGCTGAACCCACATTGGTATCGTAGCATGCGTGTTCCGGCGTACGGCGGCGGGACGGCGGGTGACGGAGATGGGACCTCGGCGCTTTCGTTGTTTGTATCGTTCACACATGTTCGGGAAAATCTAATTCTCCATGTGTGGGGTCAGCTTTCAACTTAAAATGTATGTACAGTAATCAGCAGAACGGATTAAGACTATATGAATCACAAATTCATATAGTGTAAATAAAAATTTTACGCTACAGTGCACTGGACCATGAAGACAACGGTTTTTCGGTGAAGAATTCCATTTTATTTTTTGCCGTTTATCTGTTCTATAAATTGAATATCCAAGTTATATTTCAAATTACTGTAATCTTCGTAATTTGTGTCCTGAATTCAGTAAATAGGCGACCGAACGGAACAACGTAGCTGCAGTAATTTCCGTTAATTCGCTACGATTTATCACTAGGCGCTATAGTCCGGTATTAGGGACACCACAATTGATGATATTATAAGGATATATGCCACAGAAACCATACATTAAAAAGAGTCATTCGACGTTTTAATACCTAAAATTGACCGCCAAAACACCAGTCGTCAAAAATAATAACTTTTCAGGAAACTAGAATTTTACATAACCACCAGAACAATATCAATCTACTTTTTTCTTTATTTTATAGGTAACTAGGGTAACGCTGTCTATTCTTAGGACCTCATCCATTATTGACACAGCTTTATTAAATTTTAATGTAAAAAAACAAGAACTCACAACCATCAACTTTATCTACAACATCTATAGATTTGTCTATGTTTTCTTTTTATGGCAACACTTGACATGATATTCAAATGGAAATGGTGGCAAGAGTTATCTATGCCAATATTAGGGCAACTATATGAGAGTGGAGAAAAATATATTTTTTTATTTACACAATTAAAAATATTTAATGTTTTCGAATAAAATAACGTGAAAAAATTAAACTCTTCTCTTAAAAGGCATATAATTTTCATAATCAATATTTATTTTACCGATTTCGCTAAAAAAACCAATAATTGGACGTTTTCCCATATTGAGAAAAGAAAGAAGAGGCAGTTGTATCATAACATATACAGGCAATTGCTGCTGCTTGTTCTTTGGTAGACTTATACCGCCTACGATAAATATTGCTTATCTACAATCTCATCAAGTAGACATCAGTTGGTCCTAGTATACTTTCCACGCAAGTATAAGAGACATTCACTATCGTCATCAGCCCGTATAACGTCCACTGCTGAACATAGGCCACCTCTGGGGGAGGGTATTTGCCATAGTCACCACGCTTGGCAGGTGGGTTGGTGACATCAGTATTATGTTGTACCACACAAGGAAACGCTGCTGCCCTTGATATACAATTATTATAGATTTACTGTTTTATTATACGATTATTATAGATGATGTTATAAAAATCGGGACCAACGGCTTAACGTGCTTTCCGAGGCATGGAAGGAAGTCCCTCAAATAACCAGACCCGGAAAGAAATCTTAGAATTTGCACAAAGATTCCCTGTCCGGCGTGTGGATCGAGCCCACCATCTCCGAGATTTAAAGCAAGCCAAATACGCTACGGAGGTTGTTGTAAGAGACATAACAAATTACTTTAACAATACAGGAAGAATTTCATTCTGAAACTGAACTTAATGTAAAACTTCCCGGCTGACAAAATCATTCAACACAAATTGTGGTCACCCTAACTATATTGAAATTTACGATTTATTACGTCACAGGGTTCGCGGTTCTGTTGTATTGGTAATTGCGGTATTGCATACTTGTGGTTTGATTGTATGTAGGTTAACTATTTTGTGGGGGTGTGGCGACCACATTATCTATGCCGAGATCAATTAAAGCAATTATTTTCTAGCTTAAGGCTTTGTTCATCATCATCATCAGCTCCTAAAATATTTACGGATGTACTTAGGCTTTGATCATGGAGTTATGCTATAATCACCATGCTTAGAACGTGGGTTGGTGTCCACAGTTTTTTCTTCGAAGCACATATTTTCCAATTTGAAGAGATATCGTTAGGCTCGGTTTCAGGAACTCAAATACAAAAATATAAAAACAGTTATTATTATAAATAAATATAATATAAATGCTCATTTAATTGAACAATTAGATAATATACCAACCTGGTTATTTTCCATAAAAACAAAAGAACACGCTTTAAAAGTCGTATATTTTTTATACTATTATTACTTCTAATCAAGCACAAAAATCTCTTTCTTATATAAAAGTGATTGGCGTTCAAAAGGTTACAATAAAAATAACAACTATAAATACAGTACCTAACGATAATACTAACAAATTAACACTATATTAGTACCTTACATTATATTTAAAAGAACATAACGTCATTGAAGTTTTAAATTTAATGCATCGGAAACACACATTGTTTAACCCGCCATTAGTGCCATCAATTTAACTAACATCTTTGGTGACGCGGGTCTCACAGACCAATATTTATAACATCAATAATTAACTAACGTAGGCGGACGTAACAGCTACTCGAAATTGCGCGCTTCGATGGCGGGTCAAAAAGTAATTCCTTTTTTTTTTAAACCACCCGGTCTCACAGACACATACGTCACCAATAGTGGGTAAGTAGAAATTTAAAGAAAACAGTAGCTATGTAAAATTATACAGCTTTTCCACTGTTCTGAAAAGAAGGCAACTATTTCTATATGTGGTATTAGAACTTCAATGTCGATAAGCCTTTAAGCGTATGTTAAAACAATATTTACAACAATTATCTATGTCTCTATTGGTTATTGTAATCACATTTAAAGAATATTTATTTATTACTTAAACTTCTGCACTCAAAAATACATGTAAATAATCTACCATTGGGTGGTGAAAAGAAAATCTGATTTCTGTTAACATTCATCGGACTAATTATATCTATTTTCATTTTGCATGTGACAGTTTTGTCGTTGCTAATTGGGAGGACCATTTGCCATCATGATTACTATTAAAACACAACATCAACATTTTATAATAGACAAATGACTTTTTTTTAAATAGTTTTGCTCAAGAAGAATACAATGAAAAATTTCAAAATCTTAGCAATGTCTTGTACCTAATGCACTAGATAGAAGACAAGTGCCTTGCAAGATAAGATAATCTAGATTTTAGAAATGGGCTCTACTAACATTGGTTCGATGTCATTATAATCTGTTATTGACATCGATTGTACGACCAAAAATAAATCTTATATGTATAGCCATGTACGCACAATCGGACAAAATCATCGTGAACATGAAAATCGAACATCTTGTTCGCAAGTGAATACCACCAACGAGTACCAATGTTGCAAAATCTTTACTTTATTCCTTTTTAGTAAATTTATTGACGTTTTTCATAGATTAATATATTTTGTTATATTAGGTTTTATCTTTTTTTATTTTATTATATCACTCCATAGTATCCCACTGCTGGGTAAAGGCCTCCCTCCACTCGTTCCACTTCTCACGGCTTTCGGCGACCGTGGTCTAGTCTTTTATTCCCTCATCCGATCCAAGCAGGAGTGCCACAAGGCTCAGTACTTTCGCCACTCCTTTTCTCGCTTTACACAAGTGACATCCCGAAACCCAAGAAAGCCCATCTGGCACTCTTCGCGGACGATACCGCTTTATACTACTCGGGCCGCAGTCCTACCGCAATTCACGACGCTCTACAATCCGCATCAAATGCCCTAGGCAAATGGTTCAGAAAATGGAGAATCGAAGTCAATCCGACAAAGAGTGCCGCTGTACTCTTATCGCGATTCAACAGTCCACCGGTCATTCCACCGGTCAAAATGTTCGGCGAACCAATCCCTTGGGAACGGCAAGCCAAATATTTAGGCGTAATCCTTGACCGAAAGCTAAACTTCAGAGCGCATGTAGAAACCGTTCGTGCACGGGCTTTACTTACGCTTAGTCGACTACACTGTCTTTTAAATTCACGCAGTAAACTATCACTTGATAACAAGGTTAGGATTTATACCACGTGTATAAGGCCGATTATGACGTACGCGAGCACCGTATTTGCTCATACAGCGTGTAGCAGTTTGTACCGCTTACAAACTGTTCAAAGTAGATTCACTCGACGTGCCACCGGGGCACCGTGGTTCATTCGAAATCGCAACTTGCATTCTGATCTCCAACTGCCCTCCATCAAGCAGTGGATGAAAGAGGCGTCGGAGCGCTTCTTTGAATCCGCGGCTCAGCACCCAAACCCGTTGGTTGTTGCAGCATCTGACTATAGGCCTTTGCCCACAAAGCGTCGTAAACACCGTCGGCCTCGGGGCGTCCTTGACGACCCGGACGACGTAATCACAACTTACCAACTAGCAGTACAGAGACTGCAAGAAACTAGCACCACTACACAGAGACCACTCTATCCGACCCGCCGGAGAAGAGTGCGCCCGCGAACGCGACGCGTCCCCCCTCGCCCTCCCGACCCTTACTTTGCTAAGAACCTTCCGATGCCCTCGTAGACCCGAAGTCCGAGAGGCCCGCGAACTGTAAAGTAGAGCGACAGTTGCACAAAACTCCCCTAAACTAAAAGCCATAATCCCTCAATCTCCCCGTCAGCGACCGCCCTGAGCCGAGGTCCAAGTCCCACAGGGGACGCCCTCTTGCGCAGGTTGCTTAGTTTGTAGTGTTTAAACCATTTATCTAGGCTGGAGCTCTGCTCGCCTTTGTGCCCGGTGAAGTAGCAAAAGCCTCAGGGCTAACTACATATGTCCGTCCGAAAAAAAAAAAAAAAAAAAAAGGTCTAGTCTTTTAGGAAGCGGTCCAAGTCATCTCGCCATCTTCGCTTGAACCTTACGTATTACGTAGGACAAATATGTTTGTAGCAATATAATATGTTCGTTCAACACGTTTTATACGTTATTGCTTAATAAGGAAGTGATTGTAGGTTCTTCTAAAATTTGGTATTCTGGTTATAAGGATAATTATTTTTGTAACCTACCAATAGACGCCCGGAGTGCAGTGGAGAGAGAGGTGTGCTTTCTTTGAATATGTGTTTGTAAGGATCTTCGTAACATGGATGTATTTCTCTTGTGCAGAAGTGTTTTATTCGATAACAATGTATGTAACTTCATTGAAAAAAGACAAAATAAACAGTTGAACATTTTGCCGCATTAAAACAAGATAAAGTCATATTATTGTAAAGTGATATGCAATAGCCTAAACAGGTATAAAACAGTCTTGTAGGGTAAAAGTAAATTTTAAATGCTAAACCATAATCTAAATTAAACAGACGTCAAGTATAAAATGTTCAATGTTATTATTAGTTTTCCACTTATTTATCTATGACATTACTATTTATTGGTATATGAACATCTAAATCATTCAAATTTCTTCGCACATCATACTTTCCATATTTGTAATAATCTTCAATCTCTTGTAAAGTTCTATTTTTGGTCTCTGGTATAAACTTCCAAATTAACAGATGGCAAATAACCCCAACCATTGTAAACATCAAAAACGTTCCCGACACGTCTAACCATATTATTATGTATGGTAACAACTTATTAGTTGCAAAATGTAAGGAACCAGTAAAAATGTTATACATTGACCCTCCAACACCCCTATGCTTAACTGGCATTAACTCTATAGCTAAAGTAAAAGTTATGCTATGTAGACCAGAACTGAAAAGCGTCATGTACACCTCATAACAAAAAATAAAAATCCATGGATTTTTTGACATAGCTCCAATGTTTTGAAGGTACAATATTAAGGAACCACTTAACAGAAATAACAGGCGAAACGATGCAACAAACAAAACGGTTTTACAATTAAAATATTTTATAACAGTTAAAGCCATAGTTGCTCCAATCACAATTGTGGCATTAAATAACAAAAATCCAATAGTAGAAGCATTATCGTCCCCAGTGGCTATTTCCATGACATATTTTCCATAAATGTACAAACATATACCACCACTCATGTAAGTATTCATAAACAGTAAAAACATTAAAAGGCTAGGTATAATAAAATCTCGCCTCGTAAACTTATTTTTAATTTCTTTTAATATTAACATTTTTGATACACTCTTCCCTGATTCTCTATGTGCTGACATTAATTCTTGCAATTCCTTTAATGATGCATCATCAGTTCCCCGCAACCACTTAAAAGCTTTCTCACATTCAACGAAATTCCCCTTGTAAGCCAACCATGGTGGTGATTCAGGCCATAAAATAACCATTGTCAAAGCTATTACTACTGGACAGCCCATAATCAATGCTAAGGTCTTCCAATGTATGAAAGTCCCTATTAGAGTAGAGAAGATCATTCCGGCAGATTGTGTGAGACCCAAAGACATCATTGATAGAGTTCTATATTTTGGAGCTAACATTTCACTTACAGCCATCAAGTTTACTACTACAGAACAGCTACATCCAAATCCTAAAAAGCTTTCAGATAATATTAAGGTATCAGCGCTTTTAGCTGTAAATGCTAAACACCAGCCAATAATAAGTAAAATACAGCTTACAATAAAAGAACGTTTTCTTCCTATTCGTTGCATCAAAGACCTCCCATGCTAGCAATACCGTGCATGGATGCTGAAAAAAAAACCATATTATTTTTTAAACAATTAATTTGTAATATAATTAATAAAGTTGATTAATACGTTTTGGACATATTTAAATTAAATTACCTACACACGACAATTGGTTCAAACAATTGATTAGTTACACACTTTTACTATGAAGATATTGAAAAGATGTAATTGAAAATGAAAATTTGAGGATTTTGCGAACTATATTGTTTTATGTATTTTATTTAGTTCTTGTACAGTAGATATGTACAGAACTAGCCACCCTTATCCTGGCGACCTGACTTACGCACACATTATTACCTAATCAATAGAGACCGGATTATATGCAACATAAAAAGCTTGTTATATGCATGAAAAATGCTTGAAATATGCACTAAAATTGGCAGAATATGCAAAATTTAAATATAAGTTTTAATTAAATCAATCAATTCAGTCCTTAAATAAAGAAGAAAAGTTTAATTTAATTTTATTTCAAAATCAGCATAAAATTTGTAAATTATCCTTGAATAGGCGGCCATAGGTGTCACTACACATTACAGTTTATTACGAGACAAATGTGACTATAATTTAGTTTAATTCGCGATATTATCACTTTTATCGAATATTGGAACGCAGGATGACTGCACTGCACTGGAAAAAATATTGTAAATATACCGATAATATGCATTTTAACTCGATATTAGGTAAAATATGCAAGTACCGTTGAGAATAGCTCAAATATGCCAATGCATATGCAAATGCATATAATCCGGTCCCTACTAATCAATAACGGTTATTTGGCTTCGGTATAAGCAAGTGGAAGTATTTTCCTTGTCATGCAGCTCTTTGAGCATACTAACACTATTCTCTGCTTCTCTTAAATTCTTCATCATTAAAATACCTAAATTCCTCAACTGTACAATTACTGATTTCGACACAAGTGAATACTGATAACTTGAGTAAAATATACTTACTAATCCATGTCAAGGTATCAAGATCAGGTTGTATAGTACTTTCATTAGATTTAAATTGTTGCAGCAAAATACTGGGAAACGCAATAGATCCACCCATGGAAAATCCATTTAACAGTGGTGATAGCGCCACAAAAATCTGGAAAATAGAAACATAAAAATACATTTATTATGAATTAAATGCACGGATGATATTGGGGGAGGCCTTTGCTCAGCAGACGGACAGAACAGGATAAATAAAATAAAAAAAATAACGGATTCGAGTCGTAGCAAATATGTAAACGTTAAACAATAATGTTTTAATTCAGGAATGTCTTTTTAACTGAATGATAATTTACAGTAGGAGGTCGATATGTTCGACTAAAAACCGGCCAATAGCGTGTCGGGCACGCACATGAAAGGGTTCCGTAGCATATCTAAAATGCCAATATTTTTATGATTAATAATGTTAAATTTCATTTTGCGGTCGGCTCCATACATTTTGTTAGGTTACTGTAACTACATAAGTTGATCGAGTTGTATAAAAATGAATATCTATGATACCGAGTCCGATATAATTTTAGTTGAAAGTACTTACTTAAAGGTATAAGGAGGGATCTAGAGGAATACCAAATATTGTATTCCCTCCTGTAGAGGAGGTAATACCAATACAATATTTTATATAAAGATTGACTTGAATATTTTTTTTTTCTTACACACATTTTGTTTTATTATACAAAATAACCCAATACTGTGAAATTGTATGAAATTTCAATATTTTTTACAATATCATTGACCTTTTTTACTAAACTACATAATCGATTTAACTACATGCAACTTACACCATTTTATAGTATGTATTTATAATATGTCAAACATTATATATAGCTTAAATGTTGATAAGATAAATCACATTTATGCGCACTTCAGGCTGGAGTCGATTTACTTGCACGCGAGTGTAGTAACAATTACAAAATGATTCCATCTATTTCACTAATATAAATTTTTAAATTAAAAAAAAAAATAAAGTCCATAGAATACTCTCGATGGTATCCAACGTGGTCGAACAGTCTAGGGCCTAGACCAATCGGCTACGGTGGATACCGTTAATGCCTAGACTAGGCTTTCGAGCCTATGACGCAGATTTTTATCCTCCCGTTGGCCTCAATTGATGATCTCATTTTTTTTAATATTACCATTGTATGTAGATTTTCAATGTTAAACAACGTACCTGGCGCAAATACGGTGATAATCCCATTTGTAAATAAATGTGTTTCTCACAATATAAAAGTTATACTTATGACTGAATTGTTAGATTAACCTTTTTTATATAGAAACTGTTATATGCCTAAGGTAAATGTGCCAGATACTGGCATTGTAGATAATAACTAAGTTTTAGTGAATAAATAATCTGTGTATATAAGTATACACAAATTAATCCCTATTTCCCTTAATTACGGTTACGGTTTGATTTCGCATTTTTTTTTTTGTTTTTCTTATTTTTTGTTTTGTTAAAAGGTTCTTATAAATGAAAAAAATAAGGCGACCGCGGGGAAAATAAGAAAATTTAAGAATACATAACCATTAACCACCATATAACTTTAGCGCTTTTTATATATCATACAGCAGTATGTGTACTATAACGGATGTGAATCCGCCTTATATTACACTTGGTCGGGTGTAAGTCAGGGCACCAACCTGGGGCCTTTGCAATTCATTATTATGATAAACAATTTGCCAGAAGTCGTAAGACATGGCGCTTGTTTATTATATGCTGATGACTTCAAGTTGCTGCTTGAGATTAGGTCCGAGTCTGATTGCAGGCGCCTACAGGAAGACATCGATCGGATAGTACAATGGAGCCATGAAAACAAGCTGTACTTCAACGTATCCAAGTGCTCGTTGATGAGTTTCACCCGTGCTCGTGTGCCTGTGTTCTATGAGTACGTGGTGGACGCGGTGCCACTGCAACGAGTCACGGAGGTGCGAGACTTGGGTGTTTTCATGACTCCCGATCTGACATTCCGTGAGCATGTAACCAAGATCTGTAAGAAGGCGTACCGAAGCTTAGGATTTATTCTGAGACAGACACAAAGCTTCACAAATATCACAGCAGTTAGGGTCCTGTATGATGCACTAGTCAGGAGTCATCTGGAACATAGTGCCGTCATATGGGCTCCACATGAAGCTAAGTACTCGGTTATGTTGGAGCGCGTCCAGAATAAGTTTACGCGCCATTTGTACAGGAAATTATATGGGGTATATCCATTTTACCCACGAATGTATCCCACTCTGTTTGTCCTGGGCATGGTTGGCTATAATCAACTGCATGTCCGACGGGAATTTACGCTGGTCGCCTACTTAGTGAAGGTGCTTCGTGGAGTGGAGAGTCACCCGGGAGTATTGCAGCGCTTGAGCCTGTGTGTGCCGGACCGCTTCGTGTGGCGGAGGCGCAGCGCGCCACTGCTACTGGTACCTACAGCCAGAACTAACCTACTTGCCAAGGCACCCCTTACCAGAGCTATCCGTACCATCATCGATCTTCAGACTCAGATTGATGTGTTTACATGTTGTTTTAGTGAATTCGCAAGGGTATTACTATTTATATTATGTTACAGGCGAAATAATATCTAATTTTAACTTTATTTTTGTACTATGTTTATATTATGCTGGTTTTGTGTTTTTTAATAATGTAATATTTTAATAATGTTGTTATATTATGTTCTAATTCTGTTGTGTTTTTTAGAAGTGTATGGTTTAGGTTTAGTTTAAGTTCTTAGCTGTCGCATTAGGGTAAACCCTGTAATGATAGTTTAAGGTGTATGAATAAATAAATAAATATAAACTTTTTTATTGTTATCTTATGACGTAACATTAAAAATCTTCAAAGAGGATAAAAAAATTCATATCGTTTAAATTTGATGCCTTCGTAAGGGTTTTATAGATAACTAGCGACCCGCCCCGGCTACACACGTACACCGTGATATGCAGATGTATTATACATATTAACCTTCCTCTTGAATCATTCTATTCTAAAAAATCACATCAAAATCCGTTGCGTAGTTGTAAAGATCTAAGCATACATAGCTACAGACAGACAGCGGCAGCGACTTTGTTTTATGCTATGTAGTGAAATGCTTAATTTGTTTTTTGAGAGTATCACGCCTAACGTTAAAAGTTCCAATTAATATAGAGATGAAAGAAAATACATTAATTTACGGCACATACAAGGAAATAAACCATAAAAATTGATTAATACTATTACAGTTATATGCACCATAAATGGGAACTGGCTTCAGCATTACATAAATAATCTAAAAAATCATTGCGCAGCGCTGGTATACAAGCCAGCCCCAGTTTTGACGCCAGGCATATCAAACGTCAAATCAAAATTGGTAATAACTCATTATTATTATCCATTCAATATTCTATTCTAATTTTATTGTATATTGTAATTTTAAGTGTATTTAAGTGTGTAGACCTAAATAAATAACTAAACAAATTTCGTCATCAATTTGAGATTTCTTGTTGGAAAGTTTACCAACAAAAAAACAAATAACTAATTACATTAATCACAAAGATAACAGCGAATTAATTCACAAACAATACATACACACAACATTAAAGTCTATTGTTATAAAATTAAGAATTAAAACAGACAGGACAAGGTCTGTCAGGGCAGCTAGTCGAACATTTCGAAATTGTCATTATTACTTATCAAAAAATTACAACCTCCGTAGCGTAGCGGTATTAGGCTCGCTTTAAATCTCGGAGGTCGTGGGTTCGATCCCCTCGCCGGACAGGAAATCTTTGTGTAAATTCTAAGATTTCTTCCTGGGTGTAGTTGGCTGAGGGACTACCCTCCGTGCCTCGGAAAGCACGTTAAGCCGTTGTCTCGATTGTTATAACATCATCTATAATAATCATATATCACGTAACGGGCAGCAGCGTTTCCTTGTGTGGTACAATATACCACACAAGCGGTCACCAACCCGCGTGCCAAGCGTGGTGACTATGGCAAATACCCTCCCTCGGGAGGGGGCCCATGTTCGGCAGTGGAAGTTATGGGCTGATGGTGATGATGATGACTAATCAAAATCTATATATTTATGTAAATAAAAATAAATCGCTTAAACATAATTATGTATGAGTACAACTTGAGAATATACTTTTCTTATTGTTTTTGTAATTAGGAGCTCAAGAATTGTAACAGTCAGTCAGGATATGTTACTTATAATAAATGTAACCGGAAAATAATACGAATGGTAAGTTAATCAACTTCCGTGAATTTACTTCAATAAGTGCTTTTGAAGTTAATTAATTGGTTTTGGTTTAGGTTTAGGTTATGTCTTTTTAGTTAACCACCCGAAACCTCGTTAGTTTATAAACTAACTAGTAAGTTGATTAACTAACTGGAAAGTTGATCAACTAACTAGTAAGTTCATCAAATTAGGATCCTTATTATTTTCCGGTGACATCCAGTTTACTTGTGTATATTGTGAACATTATAGTACGGTCACCAATCCGCCCATGTTCAGCAGTGGACGTTATACGGACAGATGATGATGAACAAAATGTCACGTTTATTAACAAGACGAAAGCATATATAATTTGATCATTTACCTTAACTCGTTTATCTAAGATCTCTATCTTAGACTAAATATACATAAAAATATTATAAAAAAAATACGTGGGAATAGAAACTTTATTTCTTATAACCTATTCTTTAAAAGTTACTTGTAGCATTTGTCTATGTTTCATACGACCTTTGTCTACCGTCATTTGTATATCCATGTCTATAATCTATACTTAATATTATAAAGAGGAAAGATTTGTACGTAAGTATGTTTGTAATGAATTGGGTCAAAAAGTACTGGACCGTTTTAAATATTTCTTTCACCATTTGAATGCTACATTATCACTGATTAATATAGGCTATATTTAATTATGAAGTTCCCACGGGAACGGGAGTTAGGTGAAACCGCACGCGGGAAGCTAAGTAATATATAAAGCTGAAAGGATTGTTTGTTTGATTGAACGCGCTAATCTCAAGGACTACTGGTCCGATTTGTAAGAATCTTACAGGATTGGATAGCCCATTTGTCAAGCAAATATTCAACACTGAGGTTTATTTTTACATACATTGCACTTAGCAGAATCACTATGCTTTAGACTTAAATCTAACAAAAGTATCCCTTAAGTAGCAAATAACAATGACTAAATTATTGATTTCGGCACATTTTATAATTTTTTTTTTTTTTTTTTTTAAAGACAACTCCCGCACTAGGGAAATAAATCCCTGTGTCGCGGGGGACTTTACAAACATTCATTTCACGGACACACAACACCCAGACTCAGAACAACTATTTGTGGTCCACACAAATAATTGTCGCGGGTGGGAATCGAACCCAGAACACCAGGTCTCAGAGGCAACTGTCGTAACCACTGAGCCACCGGTGCAGTCAATCCGCGGTTGTGACCAGCCTGATGATGTCTACAAAGGCTCGATTGGCTGTTCACAATGGTGTTCTGGTGCCTACGCTTATGTGTGGAAGTGAATGTTGGGTGTGGTAAAAGAGACATGAAAGTAGGATAAATGCTGTAGAGATGCGTTCTTTACGAAGTATATGTGGTGTAACTCTAAATGATAGATTGAGGAATGATATAATTAGACAACGTTGCGGTTTAAAAGAAGATTTAGTGACAAAAATTGAAAAGAGTATGCTTAGGTGGTTTGGTCATGTGGAAAGGATGAATGAAAGGCGAGTAATAAAAGGTATTTACAAGGCAGATGTGAGTGGAAACGCCGGGAGGGGTCGCCCTGGAAGGACATACACTGACCTCATACGTGATGTTCTTCAGAAAGGTCAGTTGCGTAGTACCTACTCGCAACCGGCGTGCGTGTATGACCAAATGTATGAACGTGGACGAGGCAAAGAGAGTGTGTAAGGATCGTAGCAGGTGGCTGTAGTTTCTGCCTACCCCCATGGGAGAAAAGCGTGATTATATGAATGTATGTTATAATCCGTTTTTCAGTCTGGTCTATGATATATATCCTCGTTTATCATATATCATATAATATATGATAAAGGCTATTTTTTGGACGGACATACGTAGTTAGCTACGAGGCTTTTGCTACTTCACCGGGCATAAAGGCGAGCTCCAGCCTTAATAAATGGTTTAAAAACTGCAAACTATGCAACCTGCGCAAGTTCATATATTAGTAGTAGATGGGTAGTAAAGGACAACATGATCTAAAGTTTATATGAAAATTTGACCACTGCGAAGTTAAGCCGAGTTTAGGTAAACTTTACTATAATATTAATGTTGTAAGTTTAAGCATGTTCAAACTTAGACAGAATATTCTACTCTCTCTCTCTCTCTGTCTTAGATTATGTTTCATTCACCCCAGGAGACACAGTACTCTCAATAAACTGCTTAACTGTGAAAGTACTAAAGCCTATTAATTCTATAAACTTTATTTATTTATTTAGTATTCAACTTCAACATCAGATGGATGGTGGTTAATAGTCTGGTCAGAAATCGCGATTTACGTTTTTATTTAAAACTAGCTTCCGCCCGCGACTTCGTACGCGGATCCTGTTGCTTATGCCAGCGACAACGGGGTAGTCAAAATGGAAGATCTGAAACGTCTGATGTCGAATTCTAAGGCCCGGGATCAGAGAATGTCGAAGTCGATCAGAATTCAAACGTTCGTTGCGCTCTTCTTCTGTCTCTTCATGCCTTACTCCAGCAATTCTTTCTCTCTTACTTTCTAACGGATTATGAATATTTTGTTGTGTACGTGTAAACACCTGTTAGTAGATGTGCAAATACGCTAAGAACTAAAGCGTGATTCTGTATTGATAAACGTTTCCGACTCGCGAGACAATGCGTGACGTTCACGATCAGCGGACAGTCGCGCCTCAAGATCCGCACTTGTCTCTAGAGACCTAGAAGCAGATGCGTAAATACGATTGAGAACTCAGGCGCAATTCTGTATCCGTGAAGGTCTGCGACTCGCGAGACAATGTATGACGTTCACGTGCTGATCGTGCAAATTTTCATATTAACTTTAGATCATGTTGTCCTTTACTACCCATCTACTACTAATATATGAACTTGCGCAGGTTGCATAGATCGCGTCAGTCACCCATCATATTCTTCACTGGTCTCTAGAGACCTGGATGTAGATACGTAAATACGCTGAGAACGCAGATCTGCTTCGCGATTCGCAGAGGTTTCCACGGAGCGAGTTGCAGCCTGATGTTCTCGAACAGCATCAAGTCTCTCTTGACGCTCTTCGGTAGATTTTTGGGATCTTATGATCCTTAATCTTTTAGCTCCTTTGGAATATTTGACCTCTTTCTAGGCATGGTTATAGTTTTATTCTGAAGATACCTGATCAATTATAATCTAAGTGACTGCTCCACTGCGTTGCCGGATAGGCTACCGTGTCACGAAGATAAATGGAAAAGGAAATTAAACACTCAAATAACATAAGCCCGGAGATATATTTATTTGATAATTAAAAAAATTAATGAGAATTTTGGCCAGTAGAGTCAAATTTTCAATGATTCATCGAAAATCAGTCCTAAACTGTTACCGCCTTCACCGCGTCTAGGTACTCCCAGCTTGTGTTATTTTATAATTATACGGTGAAATTAGTGATAGCTTTGATTTCCTGATGTGGAAATCACGTTCCTGATCTTCGATTTTTATAAGTCATCAGGAAATGCCCATCAGACCGAACAACTTTTGCTAAGACGTCATTCTTATATATGTTACAGTGTAGCTGGTCGCTTAGAATTCCACAGCAGGTGTTCCAGGTCTTGAATTTTTATACGTCAACAGAGAGTGCTCATCAGGCTGAACAACTCTTGCTAAGACGTCATTCCTATATATGTTATAGTATAGCTGGGCTCTTGGAGTTCCACATCTGGTGGTCCAGATCTTCAAATTTATTCTCTCAGCAGAAAATGCTCATCACATGGAACAATATTTGTTATGGTACCATTTTTGTATCTCTTATAGTTTAGCTGGTCTGTTGCGGTTGTGCATCAGGTGTCCAAGTTTGCAAGATAAATTATAGCCTATATGTTACCCAGACTTAATATCTATACAACCTAAAAAAAAATCATTCAAATCCGTCCAGTAGTTCCGAAGATTAGCGTGTACAAACAAACAGATATATTTTTTTTGGATTCGTGCTCTATTACTATTTCTAACCCACCCTCAATTTTTTTTTTTAATATATTCAACGTACGGACACAGTTTTTTTACTGTTTTATTATATGTATAGAAGATTAGTAGCAGAATTTTGCAGTCTAATAGTATTCTTGTTAACCCCTCTTGCTAAGCTAAAATGTTTGTATTACGAGTGGGTTCACGTCGTCTGTGCAGTGGGTGGGGTTCAAACCGGCGACCACAAGATCACAAGTCGGACGTACCTAGCCAGAGGGCTACGGCCGTGTTTGTAAAGTAAGGACACAGTAGTTTCTGAGATTGGCGCCTTCAAGCAAATACACAAACAAATCTTTAGCGTTATATGTATGTATTATACAGAAGTATTGATATCAATGCTCAATCACTATAATAACAAAACTATTCTGTTTATTTTATACCGTCCACCTAGGTAGCTAGTGAAAGGTTGCAGGTTAGCTAGGGTAGGATTCTCGCCGGCGAGGACCGCGTTGTACCCCTACCCCTGCCCTGTGATCCAGCGCCTGCAGGCCGTGCCAGCGATCACTTCCTCTTATATCCACAAATCTGACTTTAATATCAGTGGCACCTCTGGGTTGTGGTCCTAACCCCATAAGGGTGCCCCCAAGTGTGTGTCACTTAATTGTATGCTTTCAAATTTTTTTAATGTAAATATTAACTAATTATGAGTAGAGGAATTAATGACACACGGACAGACGGAGTAAATTGTCTGTAATGTCCTACAATTAGCAGCACTCACTAGTATATAGTATATAGTTGCATTTGCTAGTTATAGTTACCTAAGTAGTTCTATTCATAGAATAAGAATAATAACCTATTAATTATATTTCTTTGTTATTGTGATTTTGACAAGTACAAGTGTACCTATGTAAATACCTAAGTGCTGAATAAATTCATTATTTCATTATATTTATTATTCTGTTTATGCTGTTCATTATGCTTTTTTTAAATTAATGCTAATGTTCTAGGCTATTAATAGTAAATGTTAGCTCATTCATCGAGATAAGAATGTAAAAAAAAAATCGAATCGGTCCAGTAGCTCCTGAGGTTAGTCAAGGTGAGACCTTGTATAATAATAGGATCACTATAGTTAAGGATTTTTCATTATAATGAGTAGAATGCGGTAATTAATTCCAATATATGGTTGGTGGGTATGTAAAAGTTATGGTCGTGGTTTTTTTACGAGATCGAATCAGAAATGAGGACATACGTAGAAGAACGCGGGTAACTGACATAGCCCAACGGAATCATTCAATGAAGTGGCAATGGGCAGACCATATAGCACGAAGAATTGTCGGCCGTTGGGGCCGAAAAGTTCTCAAATAGAGACCGCGGATCGGCTAGCGCAGCATAGGACGTCTAACAACTAGATGGACAGACGGTGGATGCAGGCCGCTTCCAACCGCAATAACTAGAGAACTATGTCTAGCAGTGGACGTCCTACGACTGAAATTATGATTTTGATATATTTTATATTTGTACGTACAAAAAGTTTTCAAATTCCTGTTCCTCTGAAAAAATGAAACTACCGCCGCCGTTGCGACAGCTGTGACACCAGGGTTCTTTTTTTTTTTTAAGTTTTTATATGCATGAAAACTCTAAATGTGTGATAAAAATGGCATCTACTAACGTACTGCCGGCAAGAACATTAGTATCTTGTTTGTAATGGATGAACTCAATAGTTATTGGACCGAATTAAAAATAAACTCACCAATAAGCAACCTTATCCAGGAGAAAAATATCAATATCTTACGATAAGTTTCCCGCAGGAACGAAACGATCAAAGAAACTTTATATCATCATCATCATCATCAGCCCGTATAACGTCCACTGCTGAACGTGGGCCTCCTCCCGGGGGAGGGTATTTGCCATAGTCACCACGCTTGGCAGGCGGGATGTTGACCGCAGTATTATGTTGTAGGAACACAAGGAAACGCTGCTGCCCGTTCCTTTATATACGATTGTTATAACAATCGGGACCAATGGCTTAACGTGCTTTCCGAGGCACGGAGGGTAGTCCCTCAACCACCCAAACCCGGAAATAAATTTTGGAATTTACACAAACACAAACTTAATATATCAACTACTTTTTAATATAATTAATTACAAAGAAAAAGTACTTACTTGCCTAACCATCGGCGAATCCATGATAACAAATATTTAATCACGTGTTCTAATTGTTTTTTTTTAATAACATTTTTTTTACATACTAAAACCACATTATTATAATCATACAAGTCACAAAGTACGCACAAAATATAATCATTCACCTCTTTTCATTGCATTAAAACTAACTAAGCGTTTATAACAAATTGTAGGGTCAAGTATGGCAATATAAAAAAATACATTGTTTTGATATGATCAAAGCGTCGGAGATGTACTGTCGAGTCAATAGTGGTACTGATTGTGTTAACCAAACAGAAAGTGCATTTACTGGGTGTCATGGTGTTGTACTTATAGTGGCCTTACTTACTAATATTATATGAATGCAACCAATCAGTACTCAGTATGATAACGAAAATAAAACGATGCCTCTGAGCTACTTGCCAGTTCTCAGAGTTGCGACGCGACGTCCAGAACTGGTGGCAGGAAAACAACAAAGAGAAATTGTCAAGTATTGTGAAAAAAATGCTCTGAGTATCTTGCCAGTTGTTCTTAAAGTTGTCACATGCAGAACTGGTGGTAGGAAAAAACAAAGAGAATTTGTCAAGTGTTGTGCAAAAAATTGATTATTCTGAGTTTCTTGCCAGTTCTTCTCAGTGTTGCAACGTCCAGAACTAGTGGTAGGAAAAAGACAAAGAGGACTCATCATAAGACATTATTATTAAAAATTGTGTCTATGAGGAGCAGAAAAGTTCTCGAGTGGAGATCACTAACTGGCATGCGCAACGTGGGACGACCGCCTGCACGAAGGACCGACGGCCTCATAAAGGCCGCAGGGAGTCAGTGGATACAGGCTGCTAGTGATCGTTCCCGCTGGAAATCGATGGGGGAGACCTAAGTTCAGCAGTGGATGATAACAGGCTAATATGATGATGATGATGATGACAGTCATCATCATCATCATCATCATATTAGCATATGGAACCCACATAATAAAAATATAGTTTAACAATTATCCTCAATTAAATTCACGTTTGTTATATCATACTTTATGTGCATTTATTAATATACAATTGAGTCAACAAGAAAATACTTTTTTGTGATAATAACTCATTGTAAAATACTTAGAAGTCATCATTAAAAAAAAGCAGGTTAAATGAAGAAGAATAAGAAGTACGCTTAATTGCGAAATAAATAACGACTAGCTTCTCGCGCTCGGTTTCACTTGCGTGGCTCCCGTGGGATGTTCATAACGCGATAATCTAACAAACTACTGATCCGATTTGAAAGATAATCTCACAAACTACTGATCCGATTTGAAAAATAATGTTAGATAGCCCATTAATCAAAAGGTTATAGTGTTACTTTCTCGATAAATCGCACTGAAAAATAGACGATAGTATCAGTGTTTGATAGCGCATTCAAATCGGATCAGTAGTTTGTGAGGTTAGCGCGTACAAGCGAACAAACAAATAAACTTTTCAGCTTTATATATTAGTATGGCTACAGTCAATTTTGAATAAATAAGCTTAATTATTACATGTGCGAGCAAGTAATATGAGTTCAATAACATTGAGGCGCAACATTCGCACTTCAGGTATTTAACGGAGAAATTGTCGGGAAGTGGCATTTGTTATGTGATTTATTTAAAGATTATTTATTTTGCGAAAGTATGTGGAAATAACAGACCTATGTTAAGTCATCATTAGGTCAAAAACATAGAAAAGGCTATGTGAATATCTGTAATCTAAGTCTTATACTTTTGTTTAAGCCTTAAATTTTAAAGCTTATTAAATATTGTAGACAGGCGGATTGGTATTAAGCAACCTTGAGTTGATAGAGGCTACAGCCTATCCATCAGGTGTATGTCCCTTAGTCCCTTTTTTTTTGTCCGGGGTGAAATGCATTGACGCATTCCCACCGCCGCTGCTGATATGTGGGACTCGCCCTCTCCATAGCGTGGTATGCTAAACTCATACCACGAGGAGAGGACCCTACACCACTAAAACCTCCCAGACAGTCCTTCGATCCGCCGTTGGCGGGGCCGGGTACGCATGAGCAATCCGGCCCAACCTTATATTTACCTGCCAAATATTATCTCAATATATTTATTCAATCCCATCGTGTTAGACAATCATAACGCCCAATTTAATGCAATTTTAACGAAACAATATATTTCTTACGATCTTTAATTAAATGAACGATAAGAGTGAAGTTTATTATATACTGGTTTTAATGAATAATAAGTAAAAAACGGCCAAGTGCGAGTCGGACTCGCGCACGAAGGGTTCCGTACTATATTCAAGTACCTACCTGTTGCCGGTAGGTACTGACATATCAAATAGTATCTGTTCCGTGTCATTTCACAATGCATAAAGTAAACATTGACGTCAACCACGGTGCAGTTTGACGTCATTATGATAGAAAATATGCACTTTAATGCGAACTTTGATTTATAATGTGTATGTTAAGAACGTATGCGGGAAATGTTATTTATTGTTAAGAGAAAATAATTATAATTTAATATACAGGTATATGGTGGTTTAAGTTAAGACAGGACAGGCGTCTATCGGGTCTAGGGTTGCCAGGTCCCCCATCGCAAAAGCCGGACAGACCAGCCATTTTGGCCGGACATTTAGGTAAAAAGGCCGGACACCTTATTGAGGATTTTTAGTCTTATAATTAATGGGTACGATAAAAAAAATTAAAAAGCAAAAGCTTAGCAAAAGGCTTTGTAAAAAGCCTAACAAAAGCCAGAAAACGATTATTTTGGCCGGACACCCTACCATAAAGCCTAACTATGTCCGGCTTTATCCGGACGACTGGCAACGCTAGTCGGGTCAGTTAGTAGTTTATATAGCTTTAGCCTAAAAACTGGCAATACCGTCAGTCAAAGCACGTTAAGCTGTTGGTCCCGATTGTTATTAATTCATCTAACAATCGTATACCAGGCTATACGATTGTTAGATGCACGCAGCAGCGTTTCCTTGTGTAGGTATTACAACATAATACTGCGGTCACCAATCCACCTGTATTGCGTGGATTATTGCAAAACCCTCCTATACATGTTCAGATGTATTTACGGACCGGCTTATGATAATGATGACAAAAAAATTAATAAAAACGTAAATATGGAAAATAATTTTACCTTCACTTAAAGAAAAATATAAATTAAATTAAACTGTGTACATAAAGGAATTGTATGTTTGACATTATTAATAAAGCGGCATTGAATAATTATTGTAATTAAAAATAAATATAAATTAATTACAAATGAATAGTATCTCAAAATTTCTAATTAAATTTAAATTATTTTAGTAAAATCCATAGAGGATCTATGAATACCGAAGTAAATTATTTACAATAACAATTATGGCTATTGTAAATGAAAACAGTTGTATAGATAACATGTGAATACAAGCTCAGAAGCAAAAGGTCGGATGTGTCATTATACCTACGTCAGAGACATTCATCGTATGTGCCTTTATCGTAAACTGGCACTTACGACCAAATGCTTTAGAAGTATAATAGACATCCATCGTATGATTCTAAGGTCTAGATTTGTATTGTAAATTATTACCATATTTTAATAATTAAATTAATTTTACAAAAAAGAGGTTATATAAATTGTTATTAATTAATCTTTGTCAATAATTGGCAAAATTTACCATCAGAACTTATTACTATCAAAACGTAACATTAAAATAAAAAAAAAGACACATAATTTACAAAAAAAAAATTATGGCCTCTTCGTACACCCAATATTGTCACTATATATACTGAGACACACACAAGAGCTCATTGAGCTCAATGAGCTCTTGTGTCTATATATATATAGTGTCATATATAGTGACAATATTGGGTGTACGAAGAGGCACTTATTTGGTTAGTTAGGTTGGAAGTAATTTTAATCTGAAAATTTGGCAAAAAATGGCAAAAATCAGGCAAAAGTAGTTTTGACGGGTCCATATTGGCTCACATGAAATTCCAGAAACGAGATGCTCTTATTTTTGGTCGAATGTTAAAAAATACACCAGGATTCTAACTTTTGTAGGTTAGCTTAGGTTAGAACTGTGACCACAATACTGCACGAGCTGAGCGAGCGAAGCGGCAGCGGCAGCGGCAGCGGCCGGTGAAGTGCCAGATCCAAATACCATTCAAATTATTAATTAGTTATGGCTGTAACATATACATGTAATAAAATCGTAACTGGTCGTTGTTTGTACATTGATGATATAAATATAATAAAAAATATTATGAACTCAATAGAACTCATAAATACTGTCTATAGTACTTATAATCACACATATACCACTTATAATACACAAAAAAAACTTGGTTCTTCATTATGAAAGTTTAGATTGAATTAAAATATTTGAGCTTAAATAATTATTGAAACTAATGAAGTTACATTTAATTAACACGTTTCTTTGTAAGTTCATTATCTGCGTTGGTTAGTGACGGTCTCTATGGTCTAATTTAGCCCTTGAATTTTGAATTTTAAGTCTAAAACCATAAGGACTATACGGCTAATAGTATTTTTTAAATTAATTAAGGATTTCGATGTGTTTTGTAATTAAAGGTAGTGTATATTTTCGTGGAACTTTTAAGTCACATTTTATATTAGAAACCTATCGCTTACCCCTCTCTTCTTACTTGCCGTGCCCGACACGGTCCATACTTTGTACTGGTTTTGTCTTCGTAACAACTTATTATACACTAGTTTCCCGCGCGTGGTTTCACCCGCGTAACTCTTTTTAAATATAGCCTATGTCACTCAGGGTGAATGTAGCTTTCCAATGGTGAAAGAATGTTTGAAATCGGCACAGTAGCTTTTGAATTAATTCATTATAAACACACACACACACACACACAAAAATACAAATCTTTCCCCTTTATAATATTAGTATAGATATGGATTTATTATTATATAAACGATATGAATATGAGCAAGTATACTGAGGCAGTTCATATTTTATTCAATTTTAAATGTTTCGTTATCAATCAGCCTTCCTCTGTCCACTGCTGGATATAACCTCCCCTAATTTGCGAAATAATACCCGGTCCTTCGCCATCCGCGTCCAATGTTCTCCGGCTACTCTTGTCAGGTCAGTGGTCCATCTTGACAACCTCCGCGGCATAGCGGAATGTCTCGCTTTAAGACTCGGATGCGGTGGGTTCGATCCCCATGCTGGACAAGAAATGTTTATGTAAATTCCTAGATTTCTTTCCAGGTCTGGTTGGTTGAGGGACTACCATCCGTGCCTGGGAAAGCACGTTACACCGTTGGGAACGGTTTTTATAACATCATTTATAACACTCGTTATTAGAATTTACTCATAGATTTCTTGTCAAACCCAAGCGAGACGTAGGTACTTACTTGTATACCGCTACGATACAGAGGTTGTCTTAATTTGAGATTGTTTGAATTACTTCATCTAAACTACTACAAAAATGTGATTAAAACTAGCAAGGTCCCGGGCCTGAATCCCGGATTGGACATAGAATGATGTTAAGATTTTTTTTTATTGAAAAGTCTAAGTAGGTACCTGCCCGATTGCCTCGTGCGTACCCGTCCCCCGCCAACGACGGATCGAAGGCATGTCCGGGGGGTTTTAGTGGTGTAGGATCCTCTCCTCGTGGTATGAGTAAGCATACCACTGCTGCATGGAGAGGGTGAGTCCCACATAGACCGCCGCGTGCAGAATGTGTAAAAGCATTTACCCCCGGACAAAAAAAAAAGTTACCGGCCTGAAGTTTGCAATGGCATAACTTTAATCGATTATTTTATCTTATAGGTATTTTTATTTGATTCTATGATAATACGCACCCGAAAATGCTATTTTCGAATGTCATCAAACCAAAACAACATTCATTCATTACAAAAGCCATTAGAAGTGAAAGCTATCATTCAAATGTAAAAATTCCGATGTACTAAACGGAAAAATACGTTTTACGAGCAATAAGCGATAAAACATTATCGCGTCTAATGAAACGTAACTTAACGTTCGATGTTTCGGGAAATATCATATGTAAAGGCTAACTGTAATAATAATAACCATATTCATCATCATTATCAGCCCGTATAACATCCGTTACTTAAAATGGGCCTTGTCCAAAGGAGGGTATTGCCATAGTCACCACGCTTGTCAAGTTAATGAACTCCCGTTCATGGTATGCAATTGTAATAGATGATGTTATAACTATCAGGATCAACGGCTTAACGTGCTTTCCGAGGCGAGTTAAGTAGATTTTTTCCAAACAAACTTTGCTACTCCATAGCAAAGTTTGTATGGAAAAAATCGAAATCTACGCAAGGAACGTCGCGGATTTGCTGAATGAAATACGGGAATTAATTAATAAATTTGTAATAATCATGACATGTATGATATTGTCTTTCTGATTAAATTCGTTGCGGGTCCTAAGGCAGTTTAACTTTTTCCCGGTACTTGGTGAGCCTCGGTGCTCATTGCCATTTCCAGATTATGCCACTGTTGATCCTGATTTACAGGAGTTGCAGTGGTAGGAGTGTGGGTGGAATAGTGCTAAATAAGAAAAAAAAATTGTCCTTTGAGTTTTGCTGACGTAAAATCAGGCAAGTGATTTAAATTTTGTTTAGGGTTAGGTTATTTTATTTAAACTAAGTTAAGTCTTAGTTGTCCTTTAGCAAATTAATTGAATGTCGGCGTCCTATTAACGGGCTAGCCTTTCATTGAATGGCCGATCCAACTTGATGGCAGCGATATATTTACTGTCTACTATTTATGTTTTAACTTCTAATCGGTCATTTGTGTTAATGATGACGTAAAAATGTTTAGGTTCCATAAATATAGTTTCAAATCCCACTCATTGCACTACCGATGAGAACCTACTCGTAACACAAGCATTTAAGCTTAGCACAAAGGCAAAAACTCAGCTAGTATGTTAAAGTAGTAAAAGAAAAAATAAATAAGGTCATAAAATATGGTTTTTTGCCTGAATCTGCTAATCAGAAGAGCAAGACATTACAAAAACAATACCCTGTTGAAAGTTGGACTTGCGCACGAAGGGGTCTGTACTTTTAATTATACAGCATTATAAGTAGAACTACTTCACCGTCTATCTGTTGCCATTACAAACCGAATTAAATACTTATTTAATTATGTTTTTAATATTTGTTGTTATAGCTGCATCAGAAATACGTCATCAGTAAAATAAAAGTCTCGCTATCAAGGTTCATGAGATAACTAAATTTATATAACTAAAACATCGCTGGCCATTTTGCCAGCGATGTTTAAGTAATATGCTTCTTGTTTTACTCTTTCAGTACGGAAACTTAAAAGAGAAGAAAATTAAATACCCACCTAGAAAACTTGTCGTATTCTGCTCTCCTTGATAATTTTACAAATAAACTTACTTGTCTCGCAGTTAGTGAGAAAAATCTTTTTCTGGTATTAATCGTCTTCTGCGCCATTTCTTCTTTTTCCCAAAACTTCACTAACAAAATTGTCTTGTATAATGTTGAACCTATTCATATACTCCCAAACTAAATAGTTTTGTTCTGATACATACTATTTATATGATATAATATATATTGATGCAAAACTAGCTTCTCGCGCATGGTTTTCTGCATTGCTCCTATTCCCGTACAAATTTCATCATGAAATACAGCCTGGATAACGTAGCTATTTAATGGTGAAATAATTTATTTATTTATTTATGTACAAACACACAAAAGAAACAAAAAGAAAAATTATACATAAGGAAAGAAATTGTACAAAGGTGAAATAATTTTACTAATCGTACCCGAAGGTTTCATCAACGTAACTCCCGTTCCCGCAAAACTTCATAATTACTAAGGGAGGTAAATGTCCTTTCTAAGACTGAACCAATTTTTCAAATCAATCCACTAGTTCCTGAGATTAGCGCGTTCAAACAAACGAACAAACTCTTCAGCTTTATAATATTAGTATAGATGAGTTTCATCATAGCAACTATGTTTTGGAGATTATCTTTGAACTGCTCGTAAAAATGTCTATTTTATGTATAGCAATAAATTTTATTTTAACGTTGTGCTTATGTTTCGCAAATACAACTGTTTTGGTTTAATTTTGGCACAGAGAAAGTATATAATCTGATTTAAATTTAGGCATTAACATATATTATATACACTCAACTAAGTAATATGAACTTCAGTTGATGTAAGCCGCGACGTCAAACTCTTCTTTCAGCGAGGTAACAAGAGTTTGAGGTCGCGGCAGCGCGTTCAAATGCATAGATTTTAGTGAAACTGTGCACAAAGTCAGCGCCGCGGCCGCTACGTTAGACGCAGAGTTCGTGGTAGCGGCGTGAAACTGTATGTCCTTTTTATTGTAACAGTCCGTTTATGTCCACTGCTCAACATGGGTCTCGTCTTTACTGACCTTAGCTAGCCAGGGTCTCTGAGGTATATTGCCATAATGACCGCGATTGGCAGGTGGATTGGTGATTATAGTATGATAGTAGATTACCATGCAGCTGCCATCCATCAGCTGTGTGTCCCTTAGTTGCCTCTTACGACACCCATGGGAAGATATGGGGTGGTCTCTTCTAAGCCAGACGACTGTCTGTCCACCGGAGCAGAAATGTTATACCATTCTATTGTTTTGTTCAACTTTTTACTGTACTCGATAAGGTTATGTACCTTTTTAAAGCCCTAGTAAATGGTTTTATAATTACAAACTTAGCAACCTGCGCAAGAGGGCGTACTCTGCGGCTCACCTTGGCGCAGGGCGGTCACTGGCATTGCGAAGCAGACTTTGATGAAAGGTACAGACAGACAGCGGGGAGCGACTTTGTTTAATACTATGTTTTGATAAGTGCTGAAAAAATGAAGTATATTTCGTTTATCCATATAAATTATTTATAACCAAGTTCATTAATATTCTACTTTTGTGTACTATATATAGAGGAATGGAAAGTGCAATATTCATTTACTACTGTAATTTATAATAATGAGTGTGCCACCATATTGTCGAATGGTAAGAAAAAGTACTAAATAAATAAGCATTAAACATGTGTTATACTTACTAAACAGTGCAGTGTAGTTTTCCATCCGTGGTTTTAGAAAAATTTAATCATAACATTTATAATTCTTCATTAAAAAAGGGCTTGGACTCAAAAAACCTGGGCTGGAGCTTTGCTGCCTGTTATGCCTGGTGAGTTAGCAAATGCCTCCTGGGTGACAAAAATATCCCAAAACCTTTGTATAAACTGCTTGTTGAAAGTATTGGATTTCTGTGAAAAATGGCTGAATGTTTTAAAAGTGCTAGTCAGATAAGTTAAGATCTGAGAGGGAGAGGGAGGATGACCCATCTGCCCACCCGCTCCGCAGGTGACGTTTTGGCTGTCGGCGGCGGGCTGAGACCCGCTACCTAGTGGGAAACATGGGCCCCACTCCCCTAGAGGCCGAACCGTGAGGAGTAGGGACACTCTTGCCCTCCAGGCGTCCCTGTAAGGCCACTATTGTGGCCCATATAACTAACCAGTCGCGAGCGCCGCCAGAGAGCCAACCGTACCTGGACCCCTCACCGATGGAGGTCGGTGTTTTAGTGGGTAGGGTCCTCTCCTCGTGGTATGACTAGCGTGCCACCGCTATATGTATATGTAAGGTGGTGGGGTATATGGCAAGTCCCATATACCCCACCACCGGTGCGGGAACGCCGCCGCAGTAAGTGTAAAAATTAATTTGCAATTATTATTTGATGATCTTGGTTATTTCTGCAGAAGTAACTAAATAATTGCCATTATTTTGTCGTTGGATTTAATTTATCCACAGAAAATAATGGTAACCATTTGGTCAGGAATGGGGATCTTGACGTGTTATTAACAGTGATGTGAACTGTTAATAGTAATTAAATCTTACATATGTGTTATTCGCAATTCCGCAATCAATTAGATGTTTCTGTAGAGGGAAATTTATATTATTTATATGCTCTTCAGGTGAACCACCAACTAGCCAAATACTTTGTTCATAACAAAACACACGATATTTGCGCAGTTGCACAATTATGAAAAGTTAAACAATGCAATGCGACAGAGAAAAGACGTCCTCGATGTAAATTATGTACTTACATGAGAACAAAACATAAAAAAAATATATATAAATTCTCTCGTGGCTAACTACATATATGTCCGTCCAAAAAAGATAAAACCACTCCAATTTAATACCGTGTTTATTCTGAGTTCATGGCGTAAACATTAATGCAAGTAAATAATTGTAATTTTGATTGGAAACAACAGCTCATTTAATTTATTTTAATTTAGTTATATTTAATACTATGAGAATTAACTGCGGAAATAACTCATGACTCTAATAATAACCTAGTTAGTAATAACTATAGTTACAAAATTGTAGGTCTAGGCAGGAGATATCTGTCCCAGAAAGCTATAGGCTCCTGGGCCTCTCACCAACAGAAGACGGAGCTGTTCCCGGGGTGTTTTAGTGGGTTGGGTCCTCTCCTCGTGGTATAATTATCACCGTTATGGAGAGAACCAAAAGCATGGAATTAATGGATGGAGACCATTGCCCGCCCAGGAGTGGGACAGATTAAAATTAATGCCTTGAGCACACCGGATGCGTATGCGTAGACGTAAGCGTAGACGTGCACGTACTGCTGAGTTGTAATGTATGGAACCGTATGAGACAGGACACACCGCTTGCGTAACGTAGACGTGCGTGTAGACGTAATGCGTAGCCCTACGCAATGCAGCTCCCAAGGCACAAACTGACTGCGTGACCTACGCCGTACCTTACGCAGAGCAGAGCGGCAACGTTGCATGATGACGTTGTATTCAATGGCGCGCCTTATTGGACGTCACACCGAACAATTTTGTACACGCACGTACCTTTGCTGTGCGTAGCCCTACGCGCGTAACTTGCAGTCAGTTGTATTTTTTTACAAATATACTGGCACGTAGTGGTGTTTTGTATTGTTTTTATAATGAATAGAGATAAGAAAGAAAATTTTATTGAAATTGTGCGTATATATGAATGTATCTACAATCCAGAAAGTAAATTCTACAAAAATGCATCTTACAAATATATTATATATTCCGCAGGATTATTCTGGCACAATTAATATTGCTTCTTCCTCGTCATGTCAGACATCGTGCACAACACAACCTTCGAAAACAGAATAAAATATGGCTGCCGCAGCCGGATACGCAATAGTCATCTGCGTTGCGTACTCAGCTCGGATGCGTAAGCGTATGCGTAACCCGGTGTGACTTTGGGTTACGCCGTAACTATGCGCGTGACTATGACGTGATTACGCCGTAGTCACGCATACGCATTTGGTGTGCTCGAGACGCATACGCATTTGGTGTGCTCGAGCCTTTAAGGCTCGGATGTTTGATTTGAAGAATTTTCACTTTTAATTTATTGGTACTAATTAATAAGTCTGTAACAATTTTAGACGTATGTTAATGACTAAGTACTGAAGAAAATATTTCGTTATGTTTTTCATTTTTTTCACAGATTTTTGTCGCATTAGCGCCACAACTGATGGCGTTTTCTACAGGAGGGTGTATCGGATACGGTACTGTCCTGCTGCATCAGCTAAGATCTCAAGACAGCAGTATACAAGTCGATCTGAATTTACTTACATGGATAAGTAGGTATTTTAATTATTTTACGCAGTTTGCTTTTACTATTACTTTTTCGTAACTATTGTAAAAGTCCCCTCGAAGGAGGCAGTGGACGACATAACCTTATTATTATGCTAACAACTAAATAATAGTAATTATTTAGTTGTTAGCGTTTTACAGGTTTTACTTCGGGGAGTGTGCGCAGGAGCTACACGAGCTTATACCGCCAGCTCCTTTCTTTTATCGGGAATCTAGACGCACGGCTGGTTTTCACCCTTACTTGGTCGACATTCCGTTCTGCCGTACGAAGCGCTTTAAATCATCCTTTAATATGCTTCTGTGTTCCCGAGTGCATATAATCCGGGTCTTCAAAGTCAGAGTAAACAGGCATCTTCTGGGCAAGCTCGCTCCATCGACGGCCTCATCTCGTCTCTCGGGGACTCGATTGGGGCCAAGAGTTAGCCCATGATAAGTAAAAAAAAAATATATATATAAATAGATAGATAGATACTATATTTATTTCGAAAACATTAGTACACAACAGTTATGTGATGAACAAAGTATTATTCTAGATTAATTAGGTAATTAAAAATACATAACTTTAGTAGTTCACTAGTCTCCACACTAAGTTTCCCTGTGTCATGGAGGCTAGTGCCTTTTCGTAAACAAAAATATTATGTCTGTATAATATTAACATATATTCTATAGTTAGTAAAGACGTAGTACTATTAATTATAAATGATTATGTAATTTTCTTTTTCAGCATCAATACACGGCCTCGCTGGCTTAGGTGGCTTACTAATGCCATCATTGATGCAGAAATTTGGAAGAAAGCGTAGTATTATAATGTGTTGTCTACTACTCCTCAGTGGTTGGTTTCTAGCATACGCAGCTACCTCAGCTTCTATGTTATTTATGGCCGAAGCTCTTTTAGGTTTTACTTGTAATTGTTGTTCAATCATTAATTTGATAACAGTAAGTGAAATGCTAGCACCTAAGTTTAGGTCCATATCTATGATGTTATTGGGAATAATTCAGGCAGCAGGCATAAGTTTCATTTCTATAGCAGGTAATTTAATACATTTTCAGTTATTAGCTTTAATCATGTGCTTTCCTGTAGTGATTGCAATTGTCACTGCATTGTATTGCCCAGAATCGCCACTGTGGTTAGCTTATAAAGGAAAAAATGATGAATGCGAGAAAGCGTTTCTATGGCTTTGGGGCTCAAATGATGAATCAATTAAAAAATTGCAAGCTATTTTAGCGGCACAAACAGAGTCAACAAAAACTAAAGTAAAGATGTCTGTAATAAAAAACCAGTTTTCCATCATAACGAAGAGAGATTTTTATTTGCCTAGCCTTTATATGTTGATAGTAATAATGAACATTTACTTAAGTGGAGGAGTATGTTTACATATTTATGGACAGTATGTGATGGAAGCAGCAAGCGATAATGAGAAAGCAACAACTTTAGCATTCATGATATTTAGTGGAACAGTATTTATGGGAGCTATCATTGGTATAATTATTATGAGATCATTTAGTTGTAAATTTATATTTGCTTTAGCTTCATTACGTATCTTGTTTTTATTTGGTGGAGCGTTAGTATCATATTTACAAAAAACTAAAATAATAACAAACAATCCGTGGTATTTCCTTCTTTGCTTTGAGAGCTATATGGTGGTTTATACATCAGGATTGAATTCAATGACGTTTGCGTTAGCGATTGAGCTCATGCCGGTTAAGCACAGAGGGGCAGGTGGAATTTTATATAATATAATTACCTGTTCCTTGCATTTTGCTAGCTTAAAACTATTGCCTTCCATGATTTTAGACTTAGACGTTTGGGGCACATTTTTGTTGTTTGGCATAAACGGAATAATTTTTCACGTTCTGCTTTGGAAATATGTTCCTGAGACAAAAAATAAGTCGTTACTAGAAATAGAAGATTGTTACAATCATGGGAAGAGTCCGGACAAAATACTTAAAGGTGACATTAATGAGCCCATGTTATGAAGTTAATATACTAGAATGATGGCTTAACAATAAATAAATAAAAAAAGAGATTTGTCGTTACATTTAAGCAAGGTTGTATATTTACTTCTATGCGCTGAACATGTTTAATTAAAATTATCTGTTATCTATTTTTGAGATAAGTAATTTAAGTTTTTTTTACAATTAAAATGTAACGGCTCTCACCGTTAAAATAACAAATGACGTTACTTAGGCGGCTAAGAATTGTACATAATTAATAATGAAATTAAGTTTTTAATTCGTAAATTAAACACATATTAATGACTTGTTTTCGAATGTTTTATTATCCTAGTATATTACATTTTCTTAGTATGAATTGTTTCATATTTGTGAGTAAATTTATTTGAATTTGAAAAAGCCTGTATTCTTCAAATTTTCTTATTAAGCCTATTTTAATACACAGGCTGCTACTACGCAATTATTGCATGCAGCAGGCGCTTACCTACACGTAAAAAACTGCGAGGCGTTACTTGTTCATAACATTTCCCTACTTAATATAATTCTTTCATTAACAAGTTAGATGTTATTATATTTATTCAATTTTGAGAATTATGTTCATTAGAAATTATGTTATAATAAATAATTTTAAAATTTTCGGGCTGGTGCCCGAAGTCAGGAAGTCGGTGGTGTTTCACTCGTGGGTAGAAAGTACTTTAAGCTGTCGGTCTTTTTTTCTGAACTATCACCGGTCGTGTCGGTAGAACCATTGGATTTTGAGAATGAAGAAATAGAGAGTGAATCTATGTTTGCGCCTGCGCAGATGCATAGAATGTAAACCATTCTAGATATAAGTCTGTATCAGCACTTTAACGTCCACTGCTCAACATGGGCCGTCGCAAACCGTTGTTGAGAGATATTGCCATTATCATCAGGCAGGCGGATTCGTGATCGCAGTAAGATGGCGAGTATCCTTGAGCTGATAGATGCTGCTGCCAATTCCTCAGGTACCTATATCCCTTAGTCACTTCTTACAACACCCATGGTAAGACATGGGATGGTATATTCTAAGCCAGACACCACACAGCTTAAGTATAAACGATCACGACTACGAGCAGCCGACAAAAATAACAAAATAAAGATGTAAAAAGAGAAAAAAAAACTGTAAAAGTGACTCGGCATTTCTATTTTAACAAAAAAAACATAGATTTTTAGATACTATTAAAGACAATAAGGTAAGAGACAATATGCTTTTAAGGAAGTTGTGGAATAAATTAAATTATTTATTATTATGTAACATTGATTTAATTAATTGTGATTAGTAATTATAATTCTATTGACATTTATTGCCACATTATCTAGTAAACATTTGCAATGATAGTTGTAAATTGAATAGGAAGGTGTACATTGCACTTATAAAAATACATTATTTAGAGCAAAATTTAATAACTTTATATATTTAAACCGTTTAAATCTCGCTTATGGCTCAGAGGTCAAGAAATCTTTTTGTAAATTTATTTTCGGATCTGGCTAATTGCAGGACTACTCTCCATGGCTGGGAAATCACGTTAGATAATGATCGCAATCATCGTATAACAAACATGTCGTTGGTGTCCAGATCATCCAATTAAGGCCAAAAGAAATTGGTAATCATCGACCTATAGCGCTCGCCGTTGACAGTGATGGCCTGACCAACGTCATTCTCAAAGAAATATGGACCGATGACTCCACTAGCCTAAAGATCCACACCAAACAGTGACTTTTTCGGGATGGACGCTCTTGGATCTCATGTGGATTGTATCATCCCAAAACCTAAAATTTGTTTGCTCACGTACCCATTCATCCAGAAATGGGCCTCATCACTGAAGATGATTTTCCGATGAAAATTAGGGTAGGCATCAAACACACGACGTTGTCTATGGTCATTAACCTTCAGATCCTGGGTCAGTTGAATTTTGTACGGGTACCTATGTCTCGACGCAAAATTCGCCAAGTTGTGGTCTGCGAAAGGCCGAGTTCTTGTGAGCGACGCGAAATCGACTGCTTTGGATTCTCCTCCACACCTTTATAACCATACTGTCACATCAGTTGGCTTATTGATGTAACCTAACCAAGTCTGAGTGGATCGAGCTTTATGACCCGGCGCTGAGTCTTGCTGAAAGGGCCATTCATGGTTATTGAACATGGTGTTGTTAAGGGGCATAACTACTCACTCGAGAATGGTATCTGATTAACTTGTGCCCATGTTTTGATACCTTTTTCACAAAAATATAGCTTAGTCACTCCTTTATAGCTAACACCCCACCAAACCATCACTGAAGTCGGATAATGCCCACTTTGTACTCTGTTGACAAAATGGGAAGCTTCGCGAGGGTGAAATATAGACAATTTCTGTGCAAAAGTCGATGATAATAATGAGTCAGCTGTCTAAATATAACGTTTCAAATTTGTTGTCAGACAAAAAATATACATCTTAAAAGCAATTTAAAAATAATCATTATAATTTATTTTAATATATGAATAGTATATTTTAGAACAAAACCACTTGGTTTGGGAGCGTGTGAATAAGTTTAACATAAAACCTCGTACAAACAGAGAAACCTTTATTAAGCGGTTCTTTTCTCAGCATTGAAAGACTAGACAATTTTAATAGATAAATATTTAAAAAAGAAGAAATGGCGAAGAATAATACCAGAAAAAGAACGAATTTTTCGCCACATGCGAGACAAGTAAGTGCTAAATTATTTGAAATTACAAAGAAGAAAAAGATAACAAGTTTTATGGTAAATTTGCTTTCTTATTTTTTTATTTCTCTTGAATAGCAGAGGTCTCAGTGGAGAAAAGATCGGTGCTACGTCTACCGTATGGTTCTCACTGTAATCATATAACGTATATATTGTTGAAATCTCGTGAAAATAAAACGTTAGCTCTGTAATCACAACATTTTATAATTATACAAAATTTATCAAAATTTCTAACAATAATAATAGAAGTAGATTTTTGAAAAAAATTAAGTACCTACTTGTGATTTTAAACAATTACAAAATAAGCTTCAGTGTTAGCAACTTTAAAACAATAAATAAAACATACGTAACGTAATGTGCTACCTTATTTTATTAAGCTGCACTTATTTTCCAAAATCTTATTTTTATTACTACTTTGTCACACGAATAGCTTGTTACAATAAGATAAAAGTATTCCGACATAATCCAGGGCCAATAAAAATATTACCCTCTTACCCTCTACTTAAACTATTTTTTAATTCAGATGCTGGTGGCGCTAGCACCACAATTAAGCGCAATATCAATGGGTGGTTCGATAGGATTTCCCAGTATACTGCTACAGCAATTGAAATACAAAGATAGCAGCATACGGCCTGATTTAAATATCTTAACATGGATTGGTATGTATTAAATTATCAGCTGGGTTATTATTTTCGGACCTTTTCAGCTATAATCATCATCATCATCAGCCCGTATAACGTCCACTGCTGAACATGGGTTTCCTCCCGTGGGACGATATTTGCCATAGTCACCACACTTGGTAGGCGGGTTGGTAACCGCAGTATAATGTTCCTTGATATACGATTATTATAGATGATATTATAACAATCGAGAAGAAATCTTAGAATATAAAGATTTCCTGTCCGGCGTGGGAATCGAACCCACGACCACCAAGATTAAAATCGAGCCGAATACCGCTACGCTATTCTAGTGCTGTGTGTGTTGTGCTATAATCATAAAAGCAGTAAATATACAATCAGTTATTGATGATCTTAAATAACACATTTAAATAAATTTCAAAATGTAACTTGAACACGCTTACATAAAGCCCATAAAATATCGTTATATTATGATACATACATAATTTAAGACACAAGTATAACCAAGCGAAAATGAAAAAAAATATAATTAAATTATACTTTCACTGAATGACTTGGAATATTAATGGAAATACTTTTTTTACTGAATAATTGTATGTCTTTCAGCATCTGTGCATGGCTTAGCTGGTTTGGGAGGTTTACTTATGCCGTCTTTGATGCAAAAGATTGGAAGAAAAAGAAGTTTTATTATGAGCTGTCTTCTACTCATCAGCGGCTGGATTTTAGCATATACAGCAACGAATGCTGCAATGATATTAGCTGCAGAATGTTTATTAGGCTTAGGATGTAATTGTTTAGTGGTTGTAAATTTAATCACAGTTAGTGAAATGTTAGCTCCTAAATACAGAACTGTATCAATGATGTTACTCGGAATTACTCAAGCTTCAGGAATCATTTTAGTAACTTTGTTAGGCACATTCTTATACTGGAGAATCCTAGCTTTGATAATGTGCTGTCCTGTTTTGATTGCCTTCATAATGGTGTTTGCTTGGCCTGAATCACCACCATGGTTAGCTTATAAAGGAAATTATGGTGAATGTGAGAAAGCGTTTAAATGGTTGCGAGGAACAAACGATGAATCTCTAAAAGAATTACAAGAGCTAATTACATCACAGAAAAAACTTGAAGTATTCGTTTATCAGAAAACGATACCTAATGAGTTTTTGTCTAAATTGAAAAGAAAAGATTTTGTAATTCCTACAGTTTTTATGGTACTGATACTTATGAATTTTTATACAAGCGGGGGTTTGTGTTTGTTAATTTATGGTAAATATGTAATAGAAATTGCGACTGGTGATGACCATGCTAGCACTGTAGGATTTCTTATGAATGATGCCAATCTGTTAGTTGGAGCTATTGTAGCTTTATTTTTAATAAAAAAATTCAATGCTAAAACTGTACTGCATCTTGCGTCATTGCGTATTGTTTTCTTATTACTTTGTTCTTTGGTCTTGCTTCTTCAAGAGCATAGTTTATTATCAAAATCTCCATGGGTTTTCGTATCGTTTTTTGAATGTTATATGTTGTTTTTTTGTTCAGGCTTGAATACCATCACTTTTGCATTAGCTATAGAATTAATGCCAGTTAAACATAGAGGAGTGGGTGGAGCTTTGTACAATATTTTCACTTGTTCTATGCATTTTCTATTCAATAAGTTACTACCATATCTGATTATGTGGATAAACATAAAGGCTGTGTTTTTGTTTTTTGCCTTAAATGGGCTGGCTTGTCAGGTTTTGATATGGAAATATTTACCAGATACTAAAAACAGAACTTTACAAGAAATTGAAGACTATTACAACAACGAATGCAGTTTTACAAAAAAAATACAGAGTGAAATTGATGTAAAAGTCCCAATGTTCGAAGAAAATAATGATTAAAATTAATTGAATTAACTACCAATGGATTAGATCGACTGTTGAAACATTGTACGGAATGTTATATAAATAAAAAGTAATAATTGTTATTTAAGTGTCGGATACTCAAAAAGTAAAAGGATCATATGCTATCCTGGAAAATGTATCCTTTCCATCTTTTTTGTAATTAATGTGTATATTTGTTAAATGTTACAAGTTCTAATTGTTAATATCTCATTATTTCAGTTCAAATTACCTAGAAGATTTTTGACATTATCATCAAGTATTGTTCTATTCTATGGAATCGTAGATATTCACTTAGCTTATGACAGCTGTTGATGCTAAGCAAAAAAATATTTATCATCACAAGGAAAAAAACTACAGACTCGTAATGTAACGTAAACATAAAGAGGATAAAAGGTGACACAAATGCTATATGATCTAATTACTCATTTATTTAAGATTTGATTAAGTTTTCCAATTACTTCTGGCTCGATTTAAAGATTAGTTATTTTTAAGAGATCCTGTAAATATATCATCAATGACATGTTTAACGCCCACACCGTATTATGTTGTAACACCCAGGGAAACGCTGCTGCCCGTTCTTTGGTTTAACATTGGTATAGGTGGTGTTATAACAATTGGTTGAAGGACTACATTACCTTTGGTCGGGACTAACGGTAATGTAGTCAACAGTTCAACAAACTCAAGTTCAACAAACAAAACAAACAACAATTTCAACCAACCAGAGTCGGCAAGAAATCTTAGGTTATACAAGATAAAACGAAAATTATTTTTATCGACCATTTATAGAACGTCACATCATTATTTATCATAAGATTATGATTGATGATGTTATGAAAAGAATTGCGCTATAATTTATTCATTTGAAGAGATTTATTTTAAGCTTTAAGAAACGCAGTGTCACATCATTAATTTTGTTAAAAAGTCGTAACAGCGTGACATTATTAGTGTCGTAAAGGTTATTAAGCATTATTATGTGGTACTGTGTAGGTTTTCTTATAATAATTATTATTCAATAAATTGAAAAATTGTATATTTTATTTATTTTTTTGTTACCTATCTGAAATGTTTGTGGTTGTTATCCTGTACTTCTGTAGAATGATTTACTACAAAATTTTGTATTTATTGTTTTTATTTTGTTGCATTAGGTTTATCATCTAAAATTTTCTTTTTCTTGCCATTTTTTACCCGCAGTTGCTAGATAGCAATCATTCTGAGATCAGAATGATTTCAATAATATAGATACGTTCAGTAGTATAGCAAATAGCTATTATCTATAATTCGTAATAAAAGATATTTATTCAGCAATTTGATATTAACATACAAGTGTGACAAATGTCACGAAAATTCAAAATGCACATAAAAATAATTATAGGTATATACTCGTAGTAACGTAACCAGCAAAAACTGTTTACATTTATTTCATGAATATGTTAATAATTAATAAGTTTTTTATATTAACGTTAATAACCATTTGCTATATTTATTTTCACCAATCATTTAAAAAAAAAAAATCAAATAACATCAATAAAAAGATTGCCGTTGTATATGGACCGGTCAAATGGCGAGATTAGACATTCTCAGCCAAATTCTATAAAATTGAAGCAACACACGCCTGAGGGCACCCTTAAGGGGTAAGGAGCATGGGCTCAGGGCCAGAGAAGCTGGAAGTCACACAATAATTAAAAAAATAATGATATAACTGCATGGTGCAGGCAGTTAAGCAAAGTCATTCTCACAATAAGTACCTAGCATTACCTATAGCTAGTACCTATAATTGTATTTTTAAAAGTATTCATAAAATGGTTACATATTTTAATTTGTATAAACTCACTGGTATTGGAACATGCTATGCTGAGTTAAAGTTTAGATATTTTTTATTATTATTGACTCCACAAATGCTACTGTCAGTGAGTTCGTCATGCTCCCTTTGTTTGTTATTGCTTGCGGTGGCGATGTGAGTCGGGTCGCCTCCTTCCCTCTAATATGGCGAGGGAGGTGATGGCTGTGTGCTCACACGTCATACTCGTGAACGGGTGCTGCTTGCGGTGGCTGGTCGTCTTGCTGATGGATGTATTTGAGGTGATAGTTTTTGTGTCCTCTATGACGAGAGATTTACCTCGTGTAGTTTGTTCCTTAAAAATGTGCTTGGATGTTTCCTCCGTTTTCATGTGCAAGAGGTTATTTTTCTTTTGCTTGAGGATATCTAGTAAATACTTCGCCTATACTGATGAAAACGTTTCAGAGCGTACATCAGCGCACATAGTATAATTGCAATGTATTCAACGAGATTTTGTTAACAAGTTTGATAAAAATAAAAAATGGAAGATTTAGTATCTTCCATTTTTTTTAATAAAAGCACAACAAAAGATGATGAAAAAGAACAACCCCGGAGTTTCTTTCTTCCTTTTTACGCCGGGTCGTCCACTTAGGTAGCTAGTGATAGGTTGCAGGTTAGCTAGGGTAGGATTCTCGCCGGCGAGGACCGCGTTGCGCCCCTACCCCTGCCCTGTAATTGAGCGCCTGTAGTCGGTACCTGTGATCCTATCCTCTTTATATCTACCTTTTTTACTTCAGTGGCACCCTGGGTCGTGGTCCTAAACCCCATAAGGGTGCCTTCAGGTGTGTGCCACTTAGATATAATGTGACCACTTGCAATTTGGATGCGGTTTAAATTTCTTCTTATAATAATAATTATTGGTTAATTGCAAAAAATGTCATAGGACAGACGGACTGACTACGCAATCTGTAGATTTGATATTGCCTACCTACTACTGTAAGTTACCTAGTCAGATATTTTATTGAGTAAGAATTATCTGTTAGTTATGGGTTTTTTTTATTAATTTATATTCTTACATTGTAATTCTGACACGTACAAGTGTATGTAAATACCTATGTGCTGAATAACATTCATTATTTCATTATTTAATTTGTATCTTGTGTATGTACACAAATAAATAAATAAATTGATGTATTAAACTAACATAATGTAATAGTAATAAATGCTACGTACAATAGAAAAATAATTTCTTTGGCAAGCGTTGGTTAATGATATACGACTGATGGATCGGTAGCAGCCTTTTAAAATATATTCCCATCCTACTGCGATCACCGATCCGCTCGCCAAGCGTGACGATTACGGCAATATCCCTCAACAACCTTGGCTTGCCACGGTCTGTTCAGATAGGCTCGTGTTTAGCAGTGGACGTTAACGGATTCCTCATCATCATCGTTATCAGCTCGTATAACGTCCACTGCTGAACATGGGCTTCCTTCTATGGTGGAGTTTTGCCAGTCACCACACTTGGCAGGCGAGTTTGTGACTGCACTATTATGATGTAACACACAAGGAACGCTGCTGCCCGATTTAAGATTGTTATAGATGATGTTATAACAATCGGGATCAACGGCTTAACGTACTTTCTGAGGCTAGGAGGGTAGTCCCTCAACCATACCCGAAAAGAAATTTTAGATTAACACAAAAATTTCTTCACAACCTCCGACATTTAAAGCGAGCCAAATACCGTTACCCCACGGACTAATAAAGTAAAAATCATTAGCCGCTTAACCTTCGAAGATCCCGTTCCCGTAAGAATTTCGTCCAAAAATACCTATAGAATATCGTCCGTGATATTGCAATACCACTTATACAGCATACTATAGTCTTTCTTCTACGGGTGTCACACCGTCGGTAGATAGAGAAAGACTCGTAGGAAGCTAGGTTAGGGACGGTGATACTCGCGAGGCGAGGTTCGCGACGCGTTCTTGGCTTTAGACCAGATCCCAGCCCGCGCCGTTTGATCTAATTTCTCAAACCGCTTATTCTGAGACTTTATAACTATTGGATTGGATGATTGAATGGCGATTTTAATATCAATTTACTATCTGATTCACAGGATAAAAATAATCTTCTGTGTCTGTTTAGGTCTTTTAATCTTAGCTGTTTATATTCTGAGCCCACTAGAGTCACATCGACAACAGCTACCTGCATCGATAACATAGTCACAAACTTTGAAGTAATTGATAAATGCTTGGTATCTGGTGTTCGTTCTGACCACAAATGTCAAATTGTTAAATTAAATAATAAAATTACATTAGAGAAGTCTATAATTCGTTTCAGATCAGTGTCAAAGAAAAATCTAGACCAGTTTAGCAAAAAATTAAAATTAAGACTATGCAATGTTACTTTAGATTCAAGTAGCTGTAATATTATGTATAATACCTTATTCCAATGTATACATAAGGAATTTGAGAGGGTTTGCAAAATTAAACATATAGAGATTGACCCAAATAAGTTGAAATTTAATACTTGGGCGACTAAAGGCATGAAGCGGAGTAGAGATGTTTTATATGAACTATATGACATAAGGTCCTTTACACTTGATGAAAACTTTCCAAACTATGTAAGGAAATATTCAAGTATTTTTAAAGAAGTATGTATACAGGCTAAGTCACTATATATAAGAGATAAAATACAAAAATCGGATAATAAAATAAAGTCTACGTGGCAAATGATAAATACTGAAACTGGTAAAAATAAAATTAGAGATAGATCAATAACGCTAGATATTAACGATAATCTGGTTTCAGATAAGCATACGGTTGCCAATTTCCTCGCTAATTTTTTTACTGACATTCCTATAGATACTACCAAGTATCTTTCATCATCACCGAAGGATGCTGAAAATATTCTCAAAACAAATATTAGTTTAAAAATTTCCAAATTCAGTTATCAACAAGTTAATGATATAGACATCATAAAGGCGTTTCGGACAATTAAAATGAAGGGTACTGAAGACTTATGGGGACTCTCAGTAAAAGCTATAGACACAGTTATACAAAATATTGCTCCAATTCTAGCGGCTATCTTCAATAAGTCTATAACTGATGGAGTTTTTCCTGACCTTATGAAATCAAGTAAAATTGTTCCTATATTTAAATCGGGTAGCTCTAATAACGCGACTAATTATAGGCCTATTTCTATACTACCAACTTTGAGCAAAATCTTTGAAAAAATTATGCTCGGCCAAATGTTAGCTCATTTTAATACGAATGGGATATTGCACGACAAGCAGTTCGGATTCACAAAGGGTCGTTCAACTCAAGATGCGGGATGCGTTTTGATTAAGTCCATATTGGAGGCTTGGGAGGGATCGCAGGATGCCCTAGGAGTCTTCTGTGACCTCTCCAAGGCATTCGATTGTGTAGATCATGAAACGCTTTTACTAAAGTTAAAATATTATGGTATTTGTGATAAATCACTTGATCTTGTAGTATCCTATTTATCAGATAGGAAACAGATAGTATCTATAGACGGCGTGAATTCTGAGGGACATTTTGTTAAAATGGGGGTGCCCCAGGGATCAATCTTAGGTCCTTTCCTGTTTCTTGTTTATATAAATGATCTCCCATACCTAATTAATGAACTATCAGACATTGTTCTGTTTGCCGATGACACTTCATTGATTTTTAAAGTTAAAAGAAAAGTTACCGATTTAACTGACCACAATAGAACACTCGGTTTAATTGCAAACTGGTTTTCCGCAAATAATCTTTTACTAAATGCGGGAAAAACCAAATGTATTAAATTTGTACTACCTAATGTCATCAATTCAACACCTAAAGTTTGATTAAATGGAGAAACATTAGAATTAGTCACGTCCACCGTATTTTTAGGAATTACCTTAGATTTTAAACTACAATGGGGCCCTCATATTGAAAAACTCGCTGGTAGATTAAGTTCAGCTTCGTATGCTGTGTGGAAAATTAGACAGTTGTCCGATGAAGCCACGGCTAAGCTAGTGTATTTCGCGTACTTTCATAGCATTATGTCTTATGGAATTCTGCTGTGGGGGTCAGCCGCCGATGTAAATACTATATTCGTATTACAAAAACGAGCGGTCAGGGCCATATATGGATTAGGTAGTCGCGACTCCCTACGTAACCTTTTTAAAAATATAAATATACTTACCGTGCCCTCTGAATATATTTACCAAAATATAATTTTTATTAGAAAAAATATTGATAAATATAGTAAAAAAAGTGACATTAATAATATTAACACAAGAAATAAGCACAAACTTGCTGTTCCAGGATTTACAGTTAGCAAAACTAATAAGACATTTATGGGAAATGGTATTAGGTTCTATAATAAACTCCCTAGTTATATCACGGACTTGCCTGATTTAAAACACATGTTAAAACTGTTCTCATATCGAAAGGTTACTATAGTATTCAGGATTATATTGAAGATAAAGACGTTTGGCTATCGGTACCATCTTGCACCTACCTCCCTGAGTACCATACAGCCAAGTACAGTAGTTGTAATTAGAACTGTATCTTATTCTGTGAACTGTCTGTAATTGATTTCATGGTGTACTTTAATTATAAATACCGCTAGTTCTGTCTCAATATCATTCAATCTTATTGAGTAAAACTAAAATAAATTATAACAAGACAACCGTTTGGGCAATAAATGTGTATGCCTACTAAAAATAAATGATAATAATTGGACCAAAACCCCGCGTATTTGTCCATTTGAGTATGTTTCGCCGGACCGTCTCATGTGGGCCGTGTTGAAACCGGTAGTAAAGTAACCCACTGAGTTTGTTTCGCCGGATCTTCTCAGTTGGGGCGCATTGGATCCGGTGGTAGCATTAAAGCGCGTCCGTCGTTATATGCTCATGGTCCACCCAAATAATGACAATTGTTTTGACATAATATAGACAGAACAAGCATTTTGTGTCGCTAAGAACAATTATAAATAAATAAATTATAATAATAACATATAAATATATGATAATATAAAAATTATTAATTTTATAGATATAAATAAATAACAAATTTATTTAATTAAATTTTTCTAATTAATGTTTGACTATTTACAAGTGCCTGTAATTGGTTTACGTAAATAAAAATGATTTTTATTTTATATTTTTTATTATTTATTAGTATTTAGTGTATACTCGTTTTGTTCGCGAAAATTTTTCATTTGATTTTTTAACGCCAAGTTCACAATTTGGTATTATTTGATATTTAAAATAAGATTATAAAAATAGTTTTAGTTTAAAATATTGTGTGAGATTTGTATGAAGTGACTTATGAGTCACTTCATACATACATTAAGTAAAACAAAATAATGTATTTATGCATTGTAAATGACGTATACCGAGCGCAAATTATTCGTCTACTTTATTAATAAATTATCATTTCAAACTTGTCCCAGTTGGTAATAAAGTGAAATTTCATCTGTCACGAAATATTAGATTTTCAATCTTATTAGCTATCATTAGCTCGGAATTGCAGTATCAACGACAATTTAACATCCAAAAATAGTGTCTTTCTATAGATAAAAGAATTTTCTCAATCGGTTCGGTAAATCCAGAAATTACCCCGTCTGATGTATCTGCCCGTTTACATCCGCTGCTGAACATGGGCCTCAAGCCAGGTTCGTTGAGGGATATTGCCATAATCCCCACGCTTGGCAGGCGGATTGGTGATCGCAGTAATATGGTGGGTATCCTTGAGCTGATAGACGCTGCCCATCCATCAGGTGTATGTCCTTTAGTCGCTTCTTACGACACCCATGGGAAGGCCAATTGCCATGGGAAGGCCAATTGACATATTCTAAGCCGCACCATTACCCCTTCAAAACTCGCAATCTTTTTTCATTATTATATTACTTTAGATTATTATGAGTTATCATTTATAATTAAATTACATGGCGTGCGAACGTGCTAAGCCCAGTACAAAATAAATAAAATAATTGTGAGAAATTATTTACTTAATAAACATTCAAGTGATGACTATAAGGTTCAAAATCGAGTAAAAAATTGAGGTTTGTGGAAAACATATGTATTTATATACGGTGAAGTGTAAGAAAAACCCACAAAATGGTATTCTCGCCATATGCAAGACAAGTAAGTATAATAAATAAGGTGCATCCAAAATATAAGCCGTGTCCTAACAGGAGATAGTGGCTCTCATTAATGTTAAACATTTTATTTTATTAAAAAAATATTCACTAACAATAAACTAACATTCATTGGGAGGTACGGCCATTTATTCATTGAATGATTTTACTGATCTTGAAACGAGTTCAGAATCTACCAATTGATGCTGTTTCTATTGTACGTCTTTGAGTGTGTGAGAAACATGTTTTTTCATAAAAAGTATATTATTTATACTTTTTATATTAAAAATCTTTTGATAGGTTTTGTCATTTCAAGTCATTAAAATTATTGTTTGTGAAAAACTGTGTTTGCTTTGTAGTGATGATTGAGGCCACATACCAAAAAAAAAAAACATGTTTCTCACGATATATTTAATGACTTGAAATGACAAAACCTATCAAAAGATTTTTAATATCTTCTAATATATAAAATTCTCGTGTCACAGTTTTCGTTGCCATACTCCTCCGAAACGGCTTAACCGATTTTGATGAAATTTTTTGTGCTTATCCGGTATCTATGAGAATCGGCCAACATCTATTTTTCATCCCCCTAAATGTTAGGGGTAGTCCACCCCTAAATTTTTATTTTTATTTTTCAGGCAAAGTTAGGGGTAGATTAGAGGTAGGTGTAGGGTAGGGGTAGGGTAGAGGTAGGGTAGGGGTAGTGTAGGGTAGGGGTAGTGTAGGGTAGGGGTAGTGTAGGGTAGGGGTAGTGTAGGATAGGGGTAGTGTAGGGTAGGGGTAGTGTAGGGTAGGGGTAGTGTAGGGTAGGGGTAGTGTAGCGTAGGGGTAGTGTAGGGTAGGGGTAGTGTAGGGTGGGGGTAGTGTAGGGTAGGGGTAGTGTAGGGTATGTATCGATTGAGGCAGTACGAAGTCTGCCGGGTCAGCTAGTAAAAAGTATAAATAAAACCAGCCAGAACAAAATTAAAATATTTATATTAAGGTTGGGCAACGTAACAAAACGGAATACCTAATAAATCTTATTTAGCCACAGAAACTTGTTTACCTTAAGTACCTTTTTTTTTTGCATTATACATTCCCACCGCCGTGCCGTTGCAGCATATTCGCTGGCGGTGGGATATGTGGGACTCGCCCTCTCCATAGCGTGGTATGACCTACTTACTACACACTTGAGGTTGTCTGGAAGAAATCGCAGCAGCGATAAGACCGCCACTTGTACTTTGTCATTATTATGCACAATTTATTTTGTATAATTCCTGGTGTACAATAAAGAGTATTTTACTTTTACTTTTACTTACTATCTCCTCTTAAAGGTATGGCATATTTTGGAAGCCCAGAAGGACAAAAAAAATCTGCTATATTGTTCTACCAAACTCAGCACAATCCCCATCATGACAAATGATATTGATCTGATGGATCATTTCTTAATTTTGGAAGAGAGCAAGCATTTTGTGGCAGATCTTTTACTTATCTAGGCATGTAAAAACCAAATGGCGATTTCAGCATCCAAAATGTAGAAATACAGTTACAATATTTGTATTAATTTTTGACCCGTAGATACGGGCTATAGATAAGACAACCCCAAACCCAGACCACGCAAACACACAGGAAACCGCCGATGTCCGTTCCCTGGTATGCGCTTGATATAAACGATGTTACAGCAATCGAAACCGACGGCTTAGCGTGCTTTCTGAGGCAAGAAGGGGAAGGGAAGTTTCTCAACTAGACTCTGAAAGAAATATAAAAATGGAGACAAAGATAATGCTGTATGATTTTCGGCTAAGAAAAGACGACCCCATATGTTCCCACGGGTGTCGTAAGAGGCGACTAATGGATGTGCAACAGCATTTATCAGTTCATGTTTACTACTACTGCCATCACGCATCCGCGTGGTAATTATGGTAATATCTCTCAATAACCCTGGCTTGTTACCAATGTTTGTTAAGAGAAGACCCATGATCAGTAGTAGACCTAAACGGGCTGACAAAAAAATGAAAAGCAACATAGGTACTAGTAAAAAGAAAGAGAAAGAAAATACATTTAATTTAGCACCACACACAAGATATTATACAGTTAACTTTTCGTTAAATATACAAAACATATTCTGCGCGCCTGGCTTATTCTGTCGAACAAGTCGCCATTTTAGCATAGGCTACGCGGTACCTAGCGCTGGTTTTCAGTTGGCGACTCGAGTAGTGACATACGGACAAGAAAAACCTACACTTAAACAGTATCTATTCGTATTTGTAAGGAAACCATAATAATAAAAAAATATTATTATTATGTTTGAAATAGGTAATTAATAGAAAGAATATGGGGTAAATAAAAAAAAGTAATCAGTTGTACCACTGGGTCGTGGTCCTAACCCCTTTAGGGTGCCCAGGTGCCCAGGTGTCCCGGTGTATTTGTATTTCTATATTGATCCACTAAAACCTTTAATAATTAATGTGAACTTAAACTTATTATGAGTAGAGGAATTAATGAGAAGCTGACGGACGGACTAATTTGTCTGTAATATCCTACAATTTGCGACCTGTTAGTTATGCTTTTAAATTCATAGAATAAGAATAATCATATAACATTATGATTCTGACAAGTACAAGTGTATGTAAATACTTAAGTGCAGGCAGGCGGGCAGGTGCTCCCGGGTCTGCCGAGATTCGGCAAAAGGCGGCCAAGCCGCTGGAAATGGGAATGGAAACGGGCATCTGCTGTCATGGACTATGCCTAGATAGCGCCTATTGTCCCCGACAGAAATATACTCTCCGTCCACAATGAGGTGGGCGCCTGCAGGTGGCGCTCGCCGTGGCCCATGAAAAGCAAGGGACTTGGTTTTACCGAGCGCCACCTGCAGGCCCAAATTGCGTATTCGGGCGACCATCTGTGCCACGGCTGCTGCTGGACCTAGGATCTCATAAAGATCGCAGGGAGTCAGGGATACACTGACTCCCTGCAGCTGTTAGTCATAATTTCCACTGGAAATCAATGGGGGAGGCTTATATTCAGCAGTGGACTACAATAGCATGATATAATGATGATGATGATCTCGTCTTCTCTAGTACCATGGCCATGGCCTTTTACCAGCCATTATAGTTATTATTATTGTTGCCACCATTCGTATTATTGCACAACTATTTCACAATGTTTATGTTTTTGTAAAACTTACGTGTAGCATGGTAAAAATAAACTATTTTTTTTTCTCATTAAAAAGATTGTAAAATTGATATATTCTTTAAATAATGTACCTATACAATAAAGTTGATAAGGAGTATATTTTCTCATGCTATTTATACTATTTAAATAGCATGAGAACACAAAGTTTATAAGTTGTTTTATAAATATTCAAAACAAAAACTGCGTACGTTCAAACATATTAGATTTATACACACACACATACACACATATGAGACATAACATAATTATAACAAAACAATTCTTATTTTTTCTCTTTGATTTATGTTTATCTATCAATAATCTTTCACCCTGGATTAGCCAAAATTGTTATATAATATTATAATCTGGAGGCACGGCAGTGAACCCCAACGCGAGTAAGAAAAAAAAATGTGCACGGCCGTACCTATTCTCTTTTCTCGAAGCAACTCAGGCTATTTTAGACCCCCTATAACTTCGTTGTGGATAAAGATAGGAGCCTGAATGTTCAGTAACTAAGCAGGCTTTGTAAAAAACAGTATGTTTCAAATTTCATTTAATTTGAACCAGTACTTTAAGAATTATAACCAGTCAAAGTTTGCTAATTTTATCACTCACTCACTGCCTGACTGACCGATCATCAAAATGTTAAGGCACTTCTAGCAGACGTAGAAGCTTCAAATTTTGAATACTAGTAGTGTTTAGTGTAAAACTCGTAGGAAAATTCCAACATTTAGCAATTTCGGTCCAGTTCTTAAGTTTCACCAACTGCATAAATAACTTTGTATTTCTTTATAAATGTATAGGATTACAATTGCAGTCAATGAATCAGTATACATAATAATATGTAATATGTATGATTTAATGGTGGAATAGGCGTAGATAGGGACCTAGATGTGATTATGTTGAAAGGTGGTGGCTGAGTGATTACGTTAGCTGTTTCAGAGACCTGATTTTCTGCGTTCGATTCCCACCCGGGACAATTATTCGTCTGAAATTCAAACAGTTGTACTGAGTCAGGGGGTGCTTTGTTTTCGTTAATCTATCGAGCGGTGTGACCATCGCGTCACGGGGATTAATTTAATAAAAAAAAACTAGAGAAAAAAAAAAGAAGTCAATTAAATGTAAAAGCAAGATACTACATAAGTTGTGCTATGAACGCTATGTTATGCAAACAACAAAAGTAAAGCGTAATGTCATCAAAAACATACTTGTAAAAAACCTAAGTCTCGTAACGCAGTTCATTTACCGTAAAACGTTGTGAGATCTATGTAATACCAAGTCGGTTAATTTATTCAGTCCCTACTTAAGGGACCTTCTGCCTTAAGCTATTACGTAATTATCTCACCTAACAGAATCTCATAATGACTATATCAAAATTCAAAACTTTTATGTTATGAATATTAGATTGACTTGGCCATCGCAATAAACGCTTGTGAGATACATTCTAATTTTATCCGATGTACAAGTTAATCTATTATTTAAAACTTTAAAGTTTTGAATTTTGATATGGTCATTATAAGATTCTGTTAGGTGAGATAATTACGTAATAGCTTAAGGCAGAAGGTCCCTTAAGTAGGGACTGAATAAATTAACCGACTTGGTATTACATAGATCTCACAACATTTTACGGTAAATGAACTGCGTTACGTGTCTTGGGTTTTTTTACAAGTATGTTTTTGATGGCATTACGCTTTACTATTGTTGTTTGTATAACATTGCGCCCTATGCATGTGTAGGTAATATTATAATATTTTCGCACTTCAATTCGAAGGAACACTGGTTTCTAAGATACAGGTTATTCCTAGTTTATAAGAATAGCCTAAGGCAGAAGGTCCCTTAAGTAGTGACTGAATAAATTAACCGACTTGGTATTACATAGATCTCACAACGTTTTACGGTAAATGAACTGCGTTACGAGACTTGGGTTTTTTTACAAGTATGTTTTCGATGACATTACGCTTTACTTTTGTTGTTTGTATAACATAGCGCCCTATGCATGTGTAATATTATAATATATTCGCACTTCAATTCGAAGGAACACTGGTTTCTAAGATACAGGTTATTCCTAGTTTATAAGTCAGGGTATTTTGTTTTGGAGCAAATAGATTGTTCCTAAAAAATTTGGAAAAAAAAAAGTTTATTATTATTATTTTGTTTTTCTAAAAATCGTTGCTACTGAATTTGAAAGTTAGAAGTCATCGCCATCGCCGATCCAATTTATCAAGATTATAAATATAATTCTAGATGATATTCGATAGATACTAATATTATTATAATCATTAGCATTTATAACGTCTACTGCTGAACACGGGTCTCCACTTAAGGAAGGGCTTTACCATAGTCACCACGCTTGACAGACGGGTCGGTGACCGCAGAATTTTGTCGTAACACACGCTGCTGCCTATTTCATGGTATATAAATGCTACAAATTATAATATTGGAATCAAAATTGTAACCAACGGCTTAAAGTGCTTTCGGTTTCAACCAATTAAATCCTGAAAAAAATTAGATTATACCTACACAAAAAAGAAAATAAACTTTTTCCGCTACGCCACGAAGTTTATAAAGAAGGTTTAGGTATAAAATAATAAAGAGATTCTTTTTTGACGACTAGTTTACAAGTAAATAATCAATTTCTTTTGCAGATATTGGTGGCGTTCGCACCACAGCTAAGTGCGATTTCAATGGGTGGATCATTAGGGTTCCCTAGTGTTCTATTGCAGCAGTTTAAATCCAAAGAGAGCACTATACAACCTGATCTTGATATTCTCACTTGGATTGGTAGGTTTTGAGATAACCACTATAATAATAATAATTATTTATTGCCATTAAATGATTTTACAGTTTCTGCATAGCGATCGAAGTCATCTAATAAGCATATTATGCTATATGACAGGTGACTCCGCCCTTCCATAGCTATAGATTCTGTCACTAAATTATATTTGAATTATATGGGCTTATTTTCTCTTTATTCCTAAATGGAACTATCAAAACTCATTTAAAACAAAGTTAAAAATTAAATACACTTAGAGGTTATTTGGAGGCCTTTGATTTCTATAACTTAATCAAATATTAAAAATTCAAGTTAACCAAAGTCCGAGACGAAAAAGACAGGCTTTACAAGTATGCTATCCTAACCTGTTGCGTTAGTAGATTTTACGTCCCATTTAATAAATTCCATCGTAAATTGCGATATAATAACTATTATATAACAGAGGACAAGATCATTTTCTGTCAACAAATATTTTAACAATCTAACATACTTGATGTACCTATAATAATTAACAATATTTGAATGAACATATGAATATTTTACAAACATTCAGTCATAATAATGTTAATTATATTCACAAATACAGCTCGCACACGTATATTTCATGCTTTGTAACAATTGAATATTTATTAATTTTCTGAGGCACGTTTTATAAAGAAACAATAAATATATCTTAAATTACTATACAGGGAACAGAATAAGATGAAAATATAATGAACATGATGAATTGTGAAACGTTTTTGCTTTCACAATATAATGTAAATGCATCCAATAGAAAGTTCTCAGAGATGTCATACCTTTGTCAGCCATCTAGTTCAAAAGGATTATTATTGTTGCAAACTTGTCTAGCAGAGTATATTGTAAAATTTACCACAAACAACTTCTTTAATTACTTGAATGTCTGTAATTGTTATATCAGTCAATTGTTCATAAGGACATTTAAGAATTTGGGAAAGTTTTGTATTCTTTTATACTGCCGTGGTATAAAAAAAAAAAAAATGGCAGGAGTATAACGTTTACCATTGAACATGGGCCTCTGGGATGGCTTCTTCGATAGTAACCACGGTAGGCAGGCGGGTAGTGACCGCAATATTATGTTGTAACACACAGGAAAACGCTGACAACCGTTCCCTGGTATACGCTTGATATGATGTTACGGCTTAGTGTGCCTTACGAGGTACAGATGGTAGTCTCTCAACTAATAAGACCCAAAATTAATTCTTAGAATTTACACAAAGATATCTTGTCCGGCGTGGGGATCAAATCCACGACTTTCATATCGCTACGCTACAAAGGTTGTCACGTGTTTGATGGTAGGAATGGGAAGATATTAATATTTGTTAATAAAATATTTTGTTTGAGACAAAAAGACTTTAAGAAATTTTAAAATCATTCTATATTTTGATGTTGCAGCTTCTATGCATGGAATGGCGGGAATGGGAGCATTACTTATGCCTTCTTTAATGCAAAAAATTGGAAGAAAACGGACCTTCATTGTCAGCTGTCTCCTACTCATTAGTGGCTGGTCTGTTGCATTCGCAGCAACTAATGCGGCCATGGTATTGTGCGCAGAATGCTTACTAGGATTTGGATGTAATTGTATTGTAGTTGTAAATTTAATGACAGTTAGTGAAATGTTAGCTCCTAAATACAGAACGATATCAATGATGTTTCTTGGAATAACGCAAGCTGTAGGATTCATTTTTGTTACTGTGTTAGGTACATTTATAAATTGGAGAACGCTTGCTTTGATTATGTGTAGTCCTGTTGTAATAGCCTTAATTATGGTATTTGCATGGCCAGAATCACCATCTTGGTTGGCTTACAAAGGACATTATGTTGAATGTGAAAAAGCTTTCAAATGGCTCCGAGGAACAGATGTAGATTCAATGAAAGAGTTACAAGAGCTAATAACAGCACAGAAAAAGCCTAAAGTAATCTTACTAAAGAAAGGATGTTTTATGGAATTACTTTTCAAACTAAGAAGAAGAGATTTTAACATACCAATGCTATTAATGATGCTGATATTTATAAATTTATATATGAGTGGTAGTATATGTTTATTGGTTTATGGCAAAGATGTAATTGAAACGGCGACTGGTAATGAAGACGCTGGGACGAAAGGATACCTTTTAAATGATGTTAATCTTTTTGTTGGAGCAATCGTAGCTTTGGTTTTAATCCGTTATTTCAATGCTAAAACTGTGTTGTATATAGCCTCATTACGCATTCTATTTTTACTACTTGGTTCTTTAGTGTTGTTTCTTCAAGACCTTAATATACTGCCGATGAATCCTTGGTTGTTTTTATCATGTTTTGAAGGATATATGTTCTTTTTTTGTTCGGGATTAAATACAATTACTTTTGCGTTAGCTATTGAACTTATGCCTGTAAAACATAGAGGGATTGGTGGAGCTATGTACAACATTTTCACTTGTTCTTTACATTTCTTGACAAATAAATTATTGCCGTATATGATTATATGGATCGGGGTAAAGGGAATATTTTTATTTTTTGCTATAAATGGAACGGTTTGTCAATTATTGATTTGGAAATATGTACCAGAAACAAAAAATAGAACTTTACCAGAAATCGAGGAATATTATAATAATGGATGCTACTTTAAGCAAAATACATCAAATGATATTGATGTAAATGTACCAATTGTAGAAAACAATACATCATAAAAGTAATTTCATTTGGAACTTAATTAATATTATAATTAAAAATAGTCTGAAGAATAACACAGATAAGTCGTGTTTAAATTACTAGTATTTTTAGGGTTCCGTAGCCAAATGGCAAAAAACGGAACCCTTATAGATTCGTCATGTCTGTCTGTCTGTCTGTCTGTCTGTCTGTCTGTCTGTCTGTCTGTCCGTCCGTATGTCACAGCCACTTTTTTCCGAAACTATAAGAACTATAATGTTGAAACTTGGCAAGTAGATGTATGTTGTGAACCGCATTAAGATTTTCACTCAAAAATAGAAAAAAAACAATAAATTTTGGGGTTCCCCATACATAGAACTGAAACTCAAAAAAAATTTTTTCATCGAACCCATACGTGTGGGTTATCTATGAATAGGTCTTCAAAAATGATGTTGAGGTTTCTAATGCAATTTTTTTCTAAACTGAATAGTTTGCGCGAGAGACACTTCCAAAGTGGTAAAATGTGTGTCCCCCCCCCTGTAACTTCTAAAATAAGAGAATGATAAATCTAAAAAAAATATATGATGTACATTACCATGTAAACTTCCACCGAAAATTGGTTTGAACGAGATCTTGTAAGTAGTTTTTTTTTAATACGTCAAAAATCGTAAACCGCAATTTAGCTTTCATTCAATCAACTCGAATATAAAAATATAAAATAACATTTCATTTCATAAACATACGCTTTTTTATTTATTCTTGATATCAAAAATCGCACTTGTAACTGAAACGGAACCCTTCGTGCGCGAGTCCGACTCGCACTTGGCCGGTTTTTTTATTGTCTCGTTTATTAGTAAACCTATTAATATCTTCTTAGATAAATATGTTTTATTTTAGTTCCGATGCAAATTATAATACTTAACACAAACACAATGACACTGACGTTAAGATTTTATAAATATGTGTTTTAATTACATTCCATTATTATTTTAACTTGCGGTTCGCCGAAATGTCAGAATTTTTTGACGAGTGACGCAGAAAGAACCGTACGATAATTTAACAACCGTACAACTGCGGCTACCAGCCTCACTATGGTAAAATTCCTACATCGGGAGGATAATTATGTTCAGCAATGGACTTATGATCACTCTGTCATAAAATCCCGGTCTTGGTAGTATCATGGAAAGCACAAAAAAAGAAAACAATTGCACCCGAGACTCAGTGGGCAGGTTTTGAGACCTGGTGTTCGGGGTTCGATCCCCACCCGGGACAGATATTTGTTCTGAGTCTGGGTGTGTTTTGTGATCGTGAATTGTGTGTTTGTAAATTCCCCCCGACACAGGGATTTATTTCCCTAGAGTAGGAGCAGTGCTTAATAAAAACCAATCAACCAATTTACTCGAACCGTTATTGGGATTTTTTATATAAGCAACAAATTAATGACAAATATGCTAAGCAATTTATATTGAAGAAATTTAATAATACTTAGTTAACTATTAATGTAAGTCTGTGATAAATTAATTTAAATAGTTTTTAAATGGGTATAATTTAATTAAATTATTTTGCACAACGATATGTTAGAAAAGAGAGTTTATTTTGTTTTTGTTGACACCATTCGCCGCCTGAACACTTCGAATAAAATAATGAATTAAATGTTTATTTTATTCAACTTAATTAAAATACGTAATAAAATTGATATTATATTATTCAAGTTGAATAAAATGTATTTATTTTATTTGAAGAGTCAAATAATGGGATCCCCGGTTGTAAAGGCTAGGTCCGTAGGTTGCCAAGCTTAAGAATTCAGTCACAATTGAATAAAGACAAAACACAAGGAATAGCCTAAATCTAAAGTTGATAATAATATATCATTTTTGTTTTTCTTTTTGGTGTTCACTGTTTTATAGAAAGATTTGCTTCCAATAGATAATAGAAGAAATAAAAATGATGACAATCCCTGTACTTTGCCTGTAAATGTAAACTTTCTTTTGAGATAAGTATGTTCTTGTATGTCATCAGTTTATGATTTTTTAGTTTATGACACAAATACCTAACGATGAATAAATCCGAACTGAATAATATTAATAATTTATGTATAGTTAAGTTGATGTAATAAATATTGTTGAAGTAATAAATATGTGTAAATATTATTTTGATTAAACAAAATTGGTATTATAGGTAATACAATACATTATTTTATCAATCCAGATGTCACTATATAAAATATTTAGTATTATTGTCATATTATTTTTTGTGGAAAACAAGTTTTTATTCTGTTTCTACATGTCATCAGTATTCTGGGAGTGCTGTCCCACATTATTTATCATCATCATCATCATCAGCCCTTATCACGTCCACTGCTGAACATGGGCCCGAGAGGGAGGGTATTTGCCATAGTCATCACGCTTGGCAGAGGCGGGTTGGTGACCGCAGTATTATGTCGTCACACACAAGGAAACGCTGCTGCCCGCTCCCTGGTATACGATTGTTATAGATAATATCGATTGGTATAACAATCGGGACCCGCGGCTAAACGTGCTTTCCGAGGCTCGGAGAGTAGTCCCTCAACCAACCAGACCTGGAAAGAAATCTTAGAATTTACACAAAGACTTTTTGTCCGCGGTGGGGATCGAACCCACGACCTCCGTAGCGTAGCGGTATTTGGCATTTAAAGCGACCCAAATACCGCTACGCTACGGAGGTTGTGCCCAGAATGCTAGATGATGATGATAATCTTCTTGAGGGTAACTTTTTTTTATAAAAATACACACGTCTCACATAAAATGTTAATGTTACGTTTTGATGGTAATTCTAATGGCACATCTTTCTGCCCATTGTTATTTGCACCAACTAAAAAAATATGGTGCATATTCACACAAAAAGTTTAATTCAACCTAACCTTTGATGTTAAACAGTTACAACAATACAAAATACAGTAATTGATATATTTCGGAAAATCCCCGCATATCGCGAACACAAAACAAAAAGTTCATTAAATATATTCTAAAAATTGTTTACAAAACGTAACAATGCTTCATAAACACTATAAATACACTAAATGTTCTTTTTTTATTAACGTTCGTGTGAACTTAAAATGGAGTACGGTAATTACTGAACACAATAAGAAAATAGTTCCGGCTGTAATTTTAAATAGTAATCGAGCTATCTACACATATGATAAAACTGGTGGAGGCCAAATTGTATTTATTAAACATATATATATATATACATATATTTTATGAATGGCACGTTACAGTAGCGAAAAATGAAACTATTTTTTTACGCTAAAATAACTAGAACCCAGTATGATTATATTCAATACAATGGAGTTGGATCTAACAAACCTTACTACAAACATATTCCGGAATTATGCAAGGTTTCCATGAAAGAAGATAACTGTCAAAATATATGAAATCGGACTTATTACAGTTATTAACATTAAAGGAGTTATAACTAGTCAATGCGCATTCCGATTTCATGCATGCTTTTTTAATGTAGTTGTCTAAGGATTAATAAGTAAAACATGACAACAACGGCGTTGGTTATTTAGCTTATTCATTTGATCAGTTAATAATCTCTAAATAATCGAAAAAAAAAATTAGATTAGAGATGAAATTGAAATTTATAGGGTGATACCAAAATGTACGCGGACGAAGTGACCGCTAGTTGTTACTAGCGGTCACTTCGTCGTAGCGGTTTACACAAGCATCCAAACATTTAAACTCATTTTCAGACAATTGCAGTCCATACTTCATACACATACACTTTACATATAGATTATTTAAAATTTACAACAGATTAACAACAATTAAAAGTGTAATTCATTAAATACATTAGAAATGAAATCTCATCAAAATAAATAATACTTAAAATTGTCAAAATTTATCAACTTTGGCTTGCTAGGAACGTTCTAAGCGTGCTAAGCTTGGTAATTGGGGCAATATCTCACATATTGCCATAATAATCACGCATAGCAGGCGCCCTTCGAGCTGATAGATACTGCTGTCCGTCCATCAGCTGTCTGTCCAAAAACCCACACGGCAAATGTAACTCTTATACTCATAAAATCAGAGAGATTTGAAGGTCTACAGCGATGTCTAATATTATAAACGCGAAAGTTTGTAATTATGGATACTTTCCATCATCCATCCATCCAGATGGATGGATGTTTGTTACTCTTTCACGTAAAAACTACTCAACGGTTTTAGCTGAAATTTTGCAAGGGGATAGATAACACACAGGTCAACCAAATTTTACTTTTTTCATGTTGCAGAACTTCTAATTAAATGTTTGTATTAATCAGTGTTACTTAAAATCTGAACAATAATTACAATATAATATCAGCTCACATCTTTGATATATTTGCTTGTAAATATTAAAAAATATGCTGATTTAGCTCTATTTGCAACTTTATTTAGAATAGTATAATATTGTTGTTCCTTAACTTAATATATTAGATTGATAGTCCAACAACCGAAATTTTTAATACAGTTTACAAAAAGTTTCTAAGATTTTCTAATGCAAAGATATTAAAGATTTAGTTGGTCTTTATTTTTCTCATACATTTCAATAGAGTCATTTTATATGGAGTTTTTACTGATGGCACTCAAATGTTAATATTTTCATAAAAGAACATTACAGCAACAAAATCATAAATGTTAATTGAAATTCAGAATAGCTTCTTACAAAATCAGTCATTATACTATTTTACTAATAGAATTATTAGTCTTTTTACCTTTGTTTAAAAAACGCTTAAATGCCAATTTTCTACTTTTTATTGTCAAATATCACTAATATTTGAGGTGACAGATTTTTTTTATGATGAAACAATATCCATCATTCTCTGAGATGACAAATAAATGTGAAAATTTTATTTTTCTGTGCAACAAAAACCTTGTTGACCTGTGAATAAGCTCGATTAACACATAGGCTACGAAAAATCACGCCCCGACCTACTGGAGCAGAGCTACGCGGGTAAAACCGCGGGGCGTAGTTAGTTTAACTTAATTCTACAAAAATCCAAGTTAAATAATTTAGGTTGTGCTGCTTCCAATATTTTATATTTTACTCATCGCTACTCAAAGCCAACTTTTGTATATAATTCATGAATTTTATTAACAAGATCATGGTAAAGTTAAATTGAGTTTCTCGGTATTCTTACGACTGTATGTCCGACCAAGCATTAGTGCCGGCTCTATGAATCTGACGCATTTTTAGAGATCCATTTATAATAAAAAGAATTATGGATTAAAATAAGGGATATTTGGAATTGATAAACTACGACAATTTTATATACACTTGAGAAGTGTTTATCAGAATAAAATCTTAATAGCAATAAGCTACACGGATTAAATTTTACAGGATTGTATCATAAGCGCTGTTCTAAAGTCTATAAGCAAGCTTATGATATGCGCTTTATGTAAATGAGGTTAATTTTTCATATGAATGAGTGATTGTTATATAATTTGTCCTACTTTAACAAACTCCGTACCGTAGCGTCGCATTTAAAATCTCGAACAAGAAATATTTTTGTAAAATATTTAAGTCCTTTCCGGGTCTGGTTGGTTAACGGACAACCCTCCATGCCTTGGAAAGTACGCTAAGCTGTTGGTCCCGATTGTCATAACATCATCTATAGCTATTGTATACAAGGGAACGGTAGCTTCGTTTACCTATGTTTTATTACATAATACCAATCCAACTAGCGCATCAAACGTGGTTACTAAGGCAAAAATGATCTCTAGTGAGAAGGCCAATGTTCAACTGCAATCGCTTTCTAAGCGAATGGTGATGGTGATGGATTTTCATTTATTCTAAATGAAGTAGTAGGGTTCTAACGCACGTAAATACAAATGATAAGTATAATAAGTCGCTCGCTAACTTGAAACGAGATATAAGTTATTATTAATCGCTACGAGGATTTTTAATATGATCATCGAAACAAAGTTCATCTTTAACATTGACACTGTGTTCGATGGTAGTATTTATAGCCACACATTTATATTTAAACCTTGATAGACCTATCTCGATGAATTGGCGCCGGATACAATGTCAAATGCGGCTCTAAACGTTGTATAATCAACATGTAGTGCAAAAATTAATACAATTTAAAACAAGTTACATTTCTATTCTATTACTAGCTTTCCGCGCGCGGTTCCACCCGCGTAATTCCCGTTCCTGTATAAAACTTCATAATTAAACAAAGCCTATGTCACACACGGTGAATGTAGCTTTCCAATGGTGAAATAATTTTTGATATCGGCACAATTATTTTTGAGTTAATTCATTAGAAACATACACACAGACAAAAATACAAGTCTTTCTTATTTATAATATTAGTAGGTATAGATAAAAAATAGAGTACTAAATAATGAAAAACCTTTAATTAAATCTCAGACAAATTCTCAAAAGTACGAGTTCTCATCACACCGCAAAACAGACCTTTATTTGTAATTCATGAATTTTATTTAGAACTTTGTGGGAAAGTTAAATTGACTTTCTTAGCATTCTTGTAAATGTCCACTGGAGCGATCGACTCGGTTACCTGATTCTTAGACATTTTTAAAGGTCGTCATTTTATTCGGTCATCGCGTTGTGATCGAAATCAACCTGCGTGTAAATCTTCTTATTTACGTTTTCGTCAATATTTTCTTACGTGTCGTTGATCCAATCAAATTCTTACACTAATTGTTCGGGCAAAAAGATCTATTCACATATTCACCGCAGATCTGCCAAGTAGGTACTGCCGGTCACGTATTCACATGGTGACTCAACAGTTGACAACACACAGTTTTTCAAAGACCCTTCACTGGAAGTATGCATCGCCGTAAAACGCTTTAACTGAAAAAACTTATTGTGCTAGTAATTTCGTCATACATAATACCTTCCGATGATAATGATACATTTTTTATCCACATTTGAGCTAAGTTAGCCAAAAGGCTTATTTTGCAAATTCTCAGCACTAAGTTAACCTAATTTTATCAGTGTTAAAAGTGAAGAAACCATATAAAGTAAAAAAAAAAAAAACTATAGATGTATAGTTAAATCAAATCAAAATTGTCTTATTTATATAGACACGTCCCTTCTATTTCTGCCACCATTTCTGAACATGGCAACTCGAAGAACTTGCAAAAAATCGGAGAATTCAGAGAAATCCATATTAACTGTTTCATAGCTAATTTTGTCATTGACGTAATAGATAATGTTATAATACCTAGGATATATTGAAACCAAATACATCACACAAATTGAATACTAATTAATTATAACTTTCAGTTCAATTAGTTAATGAAACCAAAGCAAATATATATAAGCATATATAATATGTACCGTATTTTGATATTTATTAACCACAACTTTATTTATATAAGTTTGTCTGTCTGAATCGAGATTCGTCGAGCTAAATATTTGATTTGTAGCGAGATGAGATTTAACTTGCTTCTCCAAATTATTAGACGGATTCATGTGTGGATGTGGTAAAGCTGGCTGTAGACTTGTAGTGTTGGTTTTGGTAGGATGTTTATCTTTTTATTTATGTTTTATTCTATTTTTGTAATCCTTTGATTAACATCATCATCCATTTCTTTGCCTTTGGTTTTCTTAACATCTTCACTTCAACAGTCTACGTCTACTGCCAAACACGAGCCTCCTGACTATTACCACTTTGATTTGATAAATTTAGCAAAAGATCTTGAGAGAAATTGCCTGCATCACTAAGCCACTAGTAGAGTCAAATGAGACAGTTTTTGAGAAAATTTTAGCCCTTTATTTTAGCACTTATAACTTCGAGTCACGGGGGACTTAACAGACACATCAATACGGACACATAGCTACAACGTGTTTCACACAAATAGTTGTCTCTGGTAGGAATTGAGCCCATAACACCAGGTGCGATGCAAAAGCGGTGAAAAAACAGCTCCTGTTCAAATACAGTCGCAATTCGGTACCGGTACCTAGTCAAATTTATTTATAAAAACCACACAGTGACACTTTAATGCAGCACGTCCCCCAAGTGTTGGTATCTCCTTCGCACGGCAGATAAGAATGGCCATTCAACCGCCAGCATTCTTAGAACCTTGCCAAGTAGTAGGTATAGATTTAGAAAAAAATGTATTTTATAAGTAAGTTTTTATTTAAAAAGGCTACTTTTAGTTATTTATATTATTATGTACTATACTTTCCCTATAAATTAAACAACCTAACTTAACTCCCTAGTTATCAATGTTGTCAATAGTATCACATTTTACAAGAACTCTAAAAATTTAAATATATATTTGTTTATGATTTTCGTTACAGTCTCATTCGTGTACACGCCACCTAAGATTTCGTAGACGTAACATTATTAGATTTCCCATTTTCGAGATCGAGACGTCACAAATTTTAGTTTGATTTGCTTGCGTCTTGTTAATATACGTTTCGGTTACACGTTTTATTAAGATTAAGATTAAAAATCGTTACTTCCACGGAAATATATATGAGTATTAGGAAAGTTCAAAGTCGCTCAACAAGCAAACAGCAACAGGACAAAACATTTTGAAATGGTTTCTTTTTATTATAATTATTTATTTAAGTATAAGTAATTTTTGATTTTATACAATCCAAATAGACACCTCAATTTTATTTATTTGTATAGACAATAATCAATATATAGATTGAACCCACACAAAGAACTTACGTTAAACAAGCTGCCAGCAACTAGGGACATGTCAGCGAAATCTACTTCGCACAACTTTGATTTGTAATTCATGAAATCATTATGGAGTTCCCGCCAAACTTAAATCGACTTCCCTTGTAGTTTCACCCCAACTTATGTTTGTCACTCCTGAAAATAGATACCACTGAAATATAAACTTTATGATGAAGGACATAAAGTTGATGAGTTTATAATTCGCCCATCAAGAACTGAATTGATTTGACATGTTATCTGACATCAAGTTTGCCCAATGACAATTTGTAAAACGTCTTTTTTCTTCCTTGAATAGTTAAGTGGAAAGATTTATTGGGTACGAAGGAAAGGGATTTTTCATTTAATATTTAAAAGAGTTTGATTGTTATGATGAAAAATTTAAGGATATTCCATTAAAGCAAAGTTCTATTGTTTCTTGGAAAATGAAAGTGGCAATTATCAGATTGGTTTTATAGATTAAGTTATTACTGGAGTTAAATATGGTAATAGATAAGTGAAAGAATAAATTACCGTTAAATTAGTACCGTTTCAGTCAATTTTTGTATTTGAGACGTTTTTCAAATTAATAAATATGAATATTGAATTGTTTTAAGTAAAAGATGAAACAAAATTGCTTTTTTTTATTCTTCATAAAGGCAAATCTGATATTAATTGGCATAGGGGTCCAAATACAAGGACAGTTAGTGCCAAAGTGCCTGCTGGCCATATCTTCTTCACCTCCGTGAGCTATGGCGACCATACTCACGCACCGGAACACAACAACAAACAATAATGTTATTTGGCTATAAGGTGGAGGTGTTATACTGCCATTGTTCTTAGAAAGCTTCCTTTATTATAAAAACGTAGTAGTCAGACGTCGTCAACTATACTATGTCCATTGCTAAAAATGGGCCTCATATTAACCTTGGCAATCCACGATGTTTGACCAACTTACGACAACAGCAATATAACAGGGGAGTATTATTTCAATTATTTATTCCTTAGTATTAGTGACTTCTGGGATCCTTTAATTATATTTACAATAGTAAAGTGTCCAAACAATTATTATTTAAAATTAATTCGCCTGTTCGTTACTAATTTGAGATAACTAAATAACTACCCTACAAGCTATAATCTCACTAAATTATGTCTAACATGCATTATATTTTCGTAAATGTGTTGAGAAGCTACCGCTAATATATTTATATCTTTAAATAAACCTTTTAGAGAGGATCTGGCACTTAGCTGATAAATAGATCTTATTCCCCGTTTTTATAAGATTAATATGTTTTGAATATGGGCCGATTTTCCCCAAAGTAGAATTCCATAAGAAAGAACGCTATGGAAATAACTAAAATAGACCATACGGGCAATTTCTTTGTTAGTGAGTTGTCTCACTTTTCTAACAGCATAAGGGGCAGACGTTAACTTCTTAGCAAGGTTCGATACATGAGCATTCCATTTCAAATTGTAATCTGATGTTATAATCTATACTTTGCAGGCGGATTAGTGATCGCAATAAGTGGTGAGTATCCTTGAGCTGATAGATGCTGCTGCCCATTCATCGGTTGTACGTCCCTTAGTCGCCTGTTACGACACCCACGGTAAGATATAGATTGGTCTAGCCAAGTAGGAAACCAAAGAAACGACCAATACACAATGATGTAGGCTTACCATAATTCTAGATTATAAATCGTGGTTGAACGTCACTTCCTTTATTTTTTTGCCATTTTTAAGGGCATCGTAAAACCGTTAAAAACCCTCTAAAATTATGTAAAAAGTAAACTGATACTGTTTTGGTTCTATTTAAAATTATATAGCGTTTTAACTTGCCTAAAAAGTTATTTTTTTTTAAATACCCACATGGTGGTAAGCCATCAATTACGAAAAGTAGTTTTACTTACTAAGATAAAGAATGAATGCGGGTAAAACGACGCGAGGTGCTACATATTATTCTATCATTGTCAGAACACTGTCAGACACCACGCTACCGACACAGTCTTGAAATTTTATAAAAATAATACATTTTTTATGAAAATACGACGGAAAGTATACAGATCGTCATACTTTGCCTATTGTGTTATATACTTTCTGCTTTTCCGAGGTAAGATATTATTGCAGTATTTTTTTTTAAATATATATTTGTCAATCTAATTATTGAAGTTATTAGTAATTATTAGGAATATGAAGGGTTCGTTTACGACGACATTGATTTTTTTTCTTGACAAGGAACATGGCCCCTATCCTACCTCGTCTATGTTACACTTTTTGAACGCAATGGACTTGTATATCGCAGCTCGGTGATGATAATTGAACACTGTCACACAAGGCTGGTCAGAAAAAAAACAATCAGGTTATTGTATAATCATTTTTGTGAGTATTGTTAAAATGTTCACGAAAATTTATTTATTATTTACGAAAGTCCAGTTTGACTCACTCGTAATTGTTATGGCGATTTTTTCAACCACGGTTTCGGCTCTAACCAAGAGTGCGAGTGAGTGACCCGCGCGACACCGAGGCGTGAAAAGAGGAGGCTCTCAGTTGGAGCCGAAACCGTGGTCAAGAAATCACCATAACAATTACACGTGAGTCGAACCGGGCTTTCATATGTAAAAACAATCAGATTTTACACAGAAAAGCAGCAAGTACAATATTCATCACCAAGCTACAATTTCAAAAGTAGACTTAGATCCCAGGTATACGGTACAACTACTGCAACCACTTTTTGTCTTATCTAACCTCGAAACTGCGCGCATAACGCTGAACTAAGTGAACAAACTTATTCACTGATAATAATTCTATGGCCAGTTAGATATGCGAGCTATATGCGGGCGAAGTAACGCTAAGGTGGTTATTTTATAACGTAACATGTTATAAAACGATGTTATACAACACGTTTCAGTAATGTGGAGACTGAATGTTATAAAACATGTTATTAAGTAATTTAACAGATTATTTTCCGTTATTTTATAATACAACAGTAGGGGTAGGAGCTAGAAAAACGTCCTCTTGTGTCGACATTGTGAATAGCACTGCAGAACGACCAACGAAGATGTCATACAATATTGCTATATTACATTGTTATTCTCATGTGTCTAAGTATTGTTATATGTTACAAAGTTGAAAAACAATGTTAGATAATGTGGACGTGTATAAAACACAAGTTATAAAACATGTTACTTAATCTGTACGCACTTTTAGTTAATGGTAGTGCTATTTGTAGTAAGTTGTAGGGTCTCACAAATAATTGTGTCGGAATTTGAAAGAAAACTAACTTCCCGCGCGTTTTTCACCCGCGTAATTCTCGTTTTCGTGAAAAATTATAATTAAATATAGTTTACTGCCTTCCCTAATAAGAAGACCTTAAGATTTTTTCAAATCAAACCAATAATTACTGAAATTAACGTGTTCAAGCAAACAAAGAAACAAACTCTTCAGTTGTATATAATAAATAGAGATACGTGACGAAAAAAATTTGCAGAAACTACTGATCCCATCCGAACAATTCTTTCTGTGTTAGATAGTCCATTCATCGAGGAAGTATTCTATTATAAAGTTCCTACGGGAACGGGAGTTACGAGGGTGGAACCGCGCGCGGATAGTTAGTATCTATAGTATTTCATGCCATAATATACAAATATGTTTAGATTTGTTGCATTATATATAGTTTCAAAAGAGCCATTTTGAAACAGAATTTAATTATTTATGCAATTGATTTTGCGGCCGATAATGAGTACAATTGGAAATAAATTATGTCCAAAATACGATGAGTGATTGAGCGCGCCAAAACGTGGTCACGTGGTATTAGGGTAAGCACACTTTAAGAGGCACAAGATTATAAATAATTATTTATTAATTAACATTTTACAGAACTTGATATATATTCCCTTTCCAATCATCAATTTAGTAGAGAGACAGTTGCACAAAACCCCGCTTAAAATACTAAAAGTCATCATCCCTCAAGGGGGCGCCCTCTTTTCGGGGGGGCCGGATTGCTCATGCGTAGCCGGCCCCCGCCAGCGGCGGATCAAAGGAGTGTCCGGGAGGTTTTATTGGTGTAGGGTCCTCTCCTCGTGGTATGAGTTTAGCATGCCATGCTATGGAGAGGGTGAGTCCTACATATCCCACCGCCAGCGCGCGAATACACTGCAGCGACGGTGGAAATGCGTAAATGCATTTCCCCGGGGACAAAAAATAAATAAAAAGTGGGGCCTCCTTCTTCTTCTTCTTGCGCAGGTTGCTAAGTTGGTAGTTATTAAACCATTAATCAAGGCTGGAGCTCTGCTCGCATTTATGCCCGGTGAAATAGCAAAAGACTGGAGACTAACTACGTATGTCCGTCCTAAAAAAAAAACACTTCAAATCACAAGCTGTTAAACTACTATCTGAGAAAGAATGACAACTATTTGTTTTAATCTTAAGTTGCCAACTTATCACTGATGATTTAGATTTATTTTAATAAAACTTGTATTATCCTCTAATCTTCCTTTATTTCTATTTTCAATTTATGGACAAAGGTATGAGTTACTTAATAGCTAATATAGTACAAGGGACTGTATTGTTACCTATATTACTGTTCTTGTACCTAATAATTAACATTTGGTATTCTGGACTGAATTAATAAGGCTGATATAGAAATTTTTCAACACGAGCTTTGGCTTGACTTAAAACTTTTGAGTGATTTGCTAGCATTGATCAACAAATTGGACAATATTCGGATTTTTATGTAGATTACTGCCATATTGTTCAATGTACTTCCATCCCTTTAACAGTAGACATTTCAAGAACTGTAAAAATATTTTTGAATAAAAAATTATCAGATCGCTAATCTCAGGCACTACTGGACCTATTTGAAAATCTATACAGTTTTTTTTTCGGACGATCTATTTAGCCCTGAGGCTTTTGCTTCTTACTATTTCAGTGTTAAATAGCCCTTTTATCGAGAAAGTCAATATGCTATATTTAACGGGAAGCTAGTATGAGATAATGAAAGTACACTAAACATAGGATTTATTTCTTAAAACTAAATCATCCATATCTGATCCTTGACTGTAAACAATTATTGTAAGATATTAGTCATTATTTTGCGAAATATTGTGGCATTTCCTTTAAGGTAGGACGTGAAATTCCCCTAATATTATTTTTACCTCAAACTTCATTTTTGGCGTTAATTAAAAGATCTAACACTTATTATTAATGTTGCATCTAGTTGTCTATGATATTAAAGCTAATACAAAAACGTCTCCAAAATTTTAATCAAGTCGACAAATAAATAAAATATATCGTAGGTAAAAAAATGCAGGAAAAAATTAAAAATGATTTTAATAACCACGTGAAAGGGAATGACATGAGAGTAATAGTCGTCATTATCGCAGTTAAAGAACTGTTACGCAATTAGGTAACAATTTAATTCCACCCTCTTCGCTTAGCACAAAGCACCACCCTTACTTTTCAAACTCCGAACATTATTTGCAACGTTCAACCACAGTGCCAGTAGCTCTCAAACCACGGGAAGGGGATGTTGCTTCCTCACGTATTTTGGCGGGAAAATTGTGACAGTTCTTATTTCGAAATCGGAAACGTTCTTTTTTATATTGTGATATGTTTTCTTATTGGTTTTTAAAAAGTGGTTTCTTTTTTTCTTGTCGGATTCGAGATTCAATTGGTGAGTATTTTGAGATTATGAAGTAATTAAAGTTTTGTTGGTAGTAATCTAAGTTTTGTGACAGCTTCTTCCATATTTAATGTTTGTTGAAAACTTTCGTCTCTCTTTGTGACAAGTAAATTGGACATTTAAGTTCTTAAGGTTACGGTCGGTATTTCTGCCGAGATTTCTAATTACTTTTGTTTGATTGAAGCTTACCTTCAGGCTTAGTTGGGAGATAAAAACAATTAATTGTGGAAGGATCCAATTTAGCAAGATATTGTACAGGAGGAGAATATTTTGAAACATTGGCATTGGTGCCTGAACTTGAATCTGGTTGTCATATAACTAACTACGACTATAAAGTTTACTAATAACACTTTAAATCAAATTTGAAGTTGAGTTTTTTACAAATTTAAGGTAACTAGTCGACATTTTTTTAAATTTGGAAATAAGGAAAATAAACTACTATTAGATATTATTCAATATTTCGAATATTTTATTACTTTTTAAAATCTGTATTACTACAGCTTGAACTTTATTTAGTAAATTACGAAAACTTTATTTAGTAAATTAACAATCATAATAACAGTTTAGTAACTACTTGTTTTCAAAAACAAAATAAATTATAATAATAATCAGACTACCTTCCGTATGTTAAAAATGAATCACCACAATGTATGTACGCGCATAACTTGATAAAGACTTGATTAATATGTTTTTTTTATTGTGTTTGTAATAAAGACGTTCCCGGCATCGCTTATTATACAATTCTGATATTTTCCTTTAGACCAACAGCTACTTTATGATAGATATAAACACGAAAGCTTATTCAATTATATATTGAATTGTATCTGATAATTAGTGTTACAAAAAATGTCATGAACAAAAATTGTGCCCCTAAATTGTTTAGGGTTTATCAATGTATATGCATATTTTAAAAAGGCAATAAGAGCCTTGCATTTAATATGTTTTGTTTATAATAATGTTTTGTCCCCCCCCCCCTCGGTGCACTGCCCCGCCCAGTCCTTTAGTAGCTGCGCCAGTGGCGCTAGTCTATTAATTTAAAGTCGCTCAACCGTCAAGAACCATTGAGCCAGCTATGCTTGGGGTTTCCCGGAAAGATACATTTCACAATGAGTTTATCATATGAGGCAAGCTGAAGGGCTGTGTCTAACAGTGGACAAACGGATTGACATGCTTTTAGAGGCACAGAGATTCCTCAACCAATCACACCTGGAAATAAATCTTAGAATTTACCTTAGAACCCATGACCACCGACACTCATACCGCTACATTACGGAGAGTGTTTGACATAATGTCCGAAAAAAAAAACTTATTATAAGAATATTAAGAAACTGGACTCGGACATGCTAAATAGAAAAACTTTAACTGTAAATATATAAATACAATTTTGGGAACCTAGCCGAGTAGAATAGATTTAGATTATTAGTATTTTATAAGTTATTTTTATTTTAAATTAGCTACCTACTTTTAGTTGTATATTATGTATTTTATTCACTTATTATTTTTCAGTTTCTACTCCAAAGTATTAAATATTTACTAATAACATAATAATATCTTAAATTCATTGCAAGATTTACCTGTGAAAATTGTCTTACTAAAACCAGCTTGCACTTATATTAATATTATCTATGTAATATAATACTACTTATATATTAATATAATGCTGTATAATTTGACTAGCACATAGTTTGTTGTGACTTAGAAATCTGTAAAGAAAGTTCTTATCTAAATTTAATCCTGTTCCTTTTTTCGTGTCCGTGAATTAAGTATTTGTAAAATGCCCCACGACAAAAAGATTAATTCTTCTAGTACGAGAGTCGTTAAATTAAGAGTCTTTTTTTTATAGGATATGAGACATGTACTTTTATTAAAATAATCCTTTTCTTATGTTACCAACTTTCTTACAATTTAATACCTATAACCTACCCTACCCTACCCCTACCCTACCCCTACCCTACCCCTACCCTACCCTACCCCTACCCCTACCCTACCCCTACCCTACCCTACCCCTACCCAAAAGTATCCTATGTGTTATAAATAGTGTAACTAACACGACTTTCTTTTGTTTTTAAATTTTAAAAATGTATTCTGCTATTCAGGGCGTAGACAAATCCAACGAAACAAAAACCATGAAAATTGATCCAGCCGATCTCGAGTAATAAATGTTGTAACAAACCCGTCTTTGTTTTATATATATAGATTTCAAAGGATTGCATCATTATCTTTTTACCTTATTTTCAACGTTTTGAAAATTAGGTAAAAAGAGGCTACGCCACCCGCCACGGATTAAATTATGGATGAGTTAACAAATAAAACCGACAAACCTGTCATCTTTGACCATGAGCATTGAACCATACATTTACACCAACCTCAGATCCTAAGCATGAAGTGATTGACAAAAAATAACTAAACGTTTCCGTGGCAAATTCATAATTACTCAGGGATAATGTCTATTGGTGGAAAAATTAGTTTTCGTGACAACTATACAATTGAAATACAAATAATTCCTCTTTAAAATATTAGAATAGATAAAGACTTGTTAAGTTATTAAACGCTGACTTGAAATTCTCAATAATACTAAAACACTCCGAAAAATATACAAAAGTCAAATGCTCAATGAACTAACTTCCGATCTACTATTGCGTTTAATTTCAGGCTTATAAGGTTGCATAAAAATATGCTATTTTTATTAATATTAATAAGTAACAGTTCATGGACAAATGTTTACATAAAAAAAAAACAAATGCATTCAGAAATTTTCATTTATTTTATTAACTTGGACGACAATCAATACCATTGTTGATTTGGATTAATGATCCAAACTATAGGATTCACTTGTATTTTAAGATGGTATCTTCAACTATCAACAGTCATAGTTATTCTTGTCCCTTTGAAATAATAACTTCACCCTTAACATCAGATTCATTAATTTTATTTTGCTATCTAACTTCAGAACCCAGATTCAGATATTAATTTGATAACTATTTATCATCCAAATTTTAATATTTACAAAAAGCTTTTTTTGTAGTACCTACTATGGTATTGTCATGACTCAGCGTCTATAATAACCTGTTTCCTTTATATCAGAATGTGACTTCATTTTTTATATTATTTTATATCTGATTCCATAAAAGGTACACCCATGTCATTATGATTATCAGAATCTGTAAATTTTCCATAAATATAATAACCTTCTATTTCTTGTAAAGTTTTCTGACTCGTATTTGGTACATAAATCCAAACAATCACTATTGATACCATTGTATACGTAGCATAAAGGAAGCAAACCCCCCAAAAATTAACGTATAACGCTAAATAGGGATAAGATTTTAGTGACGACCAATGAAAAATTGACATGAAAAATGTAAACACCCCACCCCCAACACCTCTGTATTTTATTGGCATTATTTCACTTGAAATATTAAATCCTAAAGAACATGTTCCGAGACTCGCGAATGCGATGAATACAACTAAAATATATACACTGATGAACGATTCTTTTTCAATTATTTCTATGGTTTGTAAATATGCTGATACTGATAATAAAAACAAAGATATGCTTGATCCAGACATACTTATTAGGAAAACGTATTTACTGCTGAAATATCGTATATTGATTGCTGTAATATTATATCCCACGAATAGTATAATATCCATAACAAGTTTTACTTGTGGTATCGGTCTTCCTATTAAAGTTCGGACCATGTCAGTAGAATATATTATAACAGGCATACAACCTCCCCAATACAAAACAGATAGTAAAATAAACGTATGGAATATCGGCAAGTAAAAATCTTTTCTAACAACAATTTCCAATAAACTTTGCAGTCCCAATTTCTTACTTTTTTCTCTGCGAACATTCAACAAATCTAATAGCTCTTTGGACGAATCTGCGTCGGTCCCTCTCAGCCGCTCAAAAATTAATTTACATTCTCTTAATTTACCTTTATGAGCAAGCCAAGATGGCGATTCAAGCCAAGTACACCCTAAAAATATGGCTAATATTATTGGACAGCTCATTATTAATGCAACAGTTTTCCAATGAAAAAGATTTCCTAATAAACCCACGCATGTGATGCCAAAAGCTTGGATTACTCCGAAAATCATCATAAAACTATTTCTATACTTCGGTTGGACCATTTCAGACATACTTAATAAACTGACGGTTAAAATACTGTTACCACCGATGCCATGAAAGCATTCAGCAATTATTAAAGTAGTGACAGTTTTTGCAAGGTAAGCTAGAATCCAACCGATTGTTGTGATAATACAGCTAACGATAAAGGCATATTTTCTTCCTGCATATTCCATGAAGAGGGAAGTAAAGATGCTGAATATCCCTGCTAAGCCATGAACTGATCCTGGAACAAATAATAAATTGATTTTACATTGAGCGTAAGATTAAATATGATTAGAACTTTGGAGGATCAAATTATTGTGAAATACATCGTAATTTTTAGTCATCTCTAATAGTCTGCGAAATATATTATGCATCTATTTCAATAGCATTCAAATTACAGATGAAATGCGTACAATTTTGTCTTATAAGGGTTTTTTCGTAAAATCTAAAATTAAAAGTAAAATTATCCTGTATTGCAAGGTGTTAGAGCTCATTTTGCCATGTTCATTTATCATTGTTGTGTCCTTGAGGGAAAAAAACATGTCTTTTTATTTATTTTTACTCTCTCTATACTTATGGTAGTAGTCTTACCATTAACTTATATCAACGACTAAAATCATGGTGTATTTACTTAAATCTTTCGTCGTTTCGTCTTTAAAATTATGGAAAAGCAAATTATATTAAATACTAACTGCGCCCTGCGGTTTTGGTAGCCTATATGTTAATCCAGCGTATAACCAATCCCGGTGCAAAATTTCAACCAATTCCGTTCAGTAGCTTTCGTGTGAAAGAGTAACAAACAACCATCCATTCATACTTACAAACTTTCGCATTTATAATATTAGTAAGATGAATGTATAAAGTATGTACGAAACACGTTATATGAAAACAAAATGATAATTTATCGTACCAATCCATGATCCTTTGTGTAAGTCAAGTTCTAATAATGTGTCGTTAGATTTCAATTGTTGTATTAGTACGCTAGGATATGCTACCAGACCTCCTGCAGACAATGCTGCTAAATAAGTAGATACTGCTACGGAAATCTGTAAATAAACACAAATTGGCTTAAAAAATAAGTAATACCAACTAAATAAGTTTAAATTAAATACAATGTTTTGTCCTGTTTAATGCTGCCTACGCTAACTCATGTTTCATTAGATTGGTTTCCTTTTATAACATAAAGTTCATTTTGGTAGCTATCCGATTGTTAATAACTATATCAGAAGATGAAGATGATGAAGTGGCAATGGGCAGGCCATATAGCACGGAGAACAGATGGCGGTTAGGGCTGAAAAGTTCTCGAATAGAGACCGCGGATCGGCAAGCGTACTGTAGGATGTCCACCTACTAGATGGACGGATGATCTGGTTAAGGCCGCGGGATGACGGTGGATGCAGACCGCTTCTAACCGCAACAACTGGAGATCTATGAGGGAGGCCTATGTCCAGCAGTGGACGTCCTACGGCTGAAATGATGATGATGAATGATGATATCAGAAGATAGCGATATCAAAAATAACTATTTCAATGATCAGCATAAATGTATCCAGTCAACCTCCGTGGCGTAGCAGTATAAGTCTCGCAGGTCATGAGTTAAATCCCTACGCCGGATAAGAAACCTGTGTGTAACTTCTAAGATTTCTTTCCGGGTCTGGTTTGTTGGGGGATTACCCTCCGTCCCTCGGTAAGCACGTTAAGCCGTTGATCCCGATTGTTATAACATTATCAATAACAATTATGAGCCAAGAAACGGGCAGCAGCATTTTCTTGCGTATAACAATATTATTCTTCGGTCACCAACCCGCCTGCGTGGTGACTATGGCAAAACCCCTTCCTTTAGGAGGAGGCCCACATTCAGCAGTAGACTTTATACGGGCTGATGATAAATAGGTATATCTATTTAGTATAGTTGCGTAGCCCCTAAAGCGTTTTTTTTGGCATAGCAAACTGAGATTAGCTGTTCTAGCACAGAAGTAATATTTTTTCTTCCCAAATTTCATACAAGCCGTAACAACCGACAACCTTCTCCATAGCGATGATATACTAATCAAACCACGAATATAGGATACTCCTCTAATAATGCACCAGTGGCTCAGTGGTTACGATAGTTGCCTCTGAGACCTGGTGTTCTGGGTTCGATTCCCACCCGGGACAATTATTTGTGTGAACCACAAATAGTTGTTCTGAGTCTGGATGTTCTATGTGTCCGTGAAATGAATGTTTGTAAAGTCCCCCGCGACACAGGGAATTATTTCAATAGTGCGGGAGTTGTCTTTAAAATTACAAATTACAATTACAATGGGGCACTAGGAAGATCTAATGCTTGACATTCGGACCACAAAAATAACTTTTTTCCCAATAATGTGGAGATATTGTGATCAATGTGAGGTGCCTTTCGGTAAAATAATTAAATTTGTTCAGCATTTAGGTATTTACATACGTTTGTACTTGTCAGAATAACAATATGTAAGACTAAATCTAAAAAAAGTATCACTTAAGTAGCTTATAACAATGTTTTCATTATTTGGTCTTATGGATATTATAATCTGTCCGTCCGTCAGTCCTGCAATATATGACAAATGTACACATTTTTTTAAGATGTCGTGGAGGTAGCAGGTACATTATTAACATCCAAGAATCCGGCAGTGGTCTAAGTGACATCCAACTGAGGGCATTCTTAACGGGTTAGGACCAACGCTACTGACGTTAACAGTAGTCGGTTTTTGGGATATCACAGAGGCAACCAGAGGCAATTTATTTTTCATTTTTTATTTCATAAAACATGACTTGCCTGTATGAGCATAGGAGCACAAGTCATCTTTGTTTAGTTTATTCAGTTGTCCTGCAATTACTCAAATCTTAGTGTTGCGAAATTTTCAAAATAACATTGCAAAAGTGTAAGTGCAACCTGAAAATAAAAAAGGTAGTATAAGCTAGTAATACAAGGATTAACTATTATGATCGTATTGGTTTTTGAATTCCCTCTTAAGCTGTGCACCTACTGACTGCTACGAGTTGTAATGTAAGGTGTAATGTAAACGCGAGCGTTCGAATAGCCAGTAGGAGACATTTTTTTTTTACGTGGTAATTTCTACCAGTTTAAATACAGAAAGACGGTGAGGGCGTGTGGAACTCCTTCACTTGCTCCCGGCTCTATGTAGCTTGTGAGTCGGGGCATCCGGTTACCTACTTAAACCACCACGGTAGGCTGAAAGCCAGTACGAAACCAGTCCCTTGTTTCCTAGTTATCATTGCATGGACGCTTGCTGTGTATCTCATGTCAAATGGTTGGAGACCTGCTCGCCTTTATGCCCGGTGTATTAGCAAGTCTCGTAGCTGACCACATAAATGTCCCCGTACGAATTTTATAATAGAATATAGTTTATAGTCTTCGATAAATGGGCTATCGAAGGCAGAAAGAATTTTTCGAATTGGACCAGTAATTCCTGATATAAGCGCGTTCAAGCGAACAAATAATATAATATAAGCCTAATCACTGGCTGATTTGAGCCAGTCATTGTTGGAAAAAGGACATTACAAACCTGAAAAGGAAATTGAATCGTGTCATCATGAATTATAGTTCATTTTACATTTCCCGATAGCTGTACAGCTCCAAATGGCTCCCGCTCCAATGGCTGATTTTGTGACAGAAATATGAACTGTAATTCTTTTTTTATAGGTTTCAATTTCCTTTACCGCACTGTAATATACCGTGTGGCCCGGGCTGATGCCAGCCAGTCGGCTTGAATCTTACCTATCAAATAAAATATTTATTTATAGTGCACTGGTTTTCGGAATCAGTGCACTATAAATAAATAAGATTTCGGAATTTATGAACTGAACAAAATAAAGTGCAAAATAAAATTACATAGTTGGCTTCAGGAACTGAATAACGATGATACTGAAAAGATACTCACAGTCGGAACATAAACCCCATATACGAATAAAACATTAAAACACAGTCCCCACACACACACTCACTTCTATAGATACACATACCACACACTACACTTATACGCAGCACACACTCAACTTCCCACCCCACTCCGATACTAACCATACTAACCAACTAAAATTTAATTTTGAACGAGTCCAACTAGATTTGTTAAATGTAAATGGAGGAGCTCTGGTGACCCGAAATACAGGCCTTGTTTAGGCACCAGTCTCCAACAATATAATGTCCTGGATGTCACCGTAGAAAAAAATAAGGTTAGTAATAATAATTGAGATTAATATTGTGGGAAAAATAAACTTTACTTTGATTTTCGTACAACTAAAGTTATAGGTACCAGCTTTAACTTCTTGTTAGCTGCTTGGTATCCGGCTTAGAATAGACTCATATGTTCCTATGGGTGTCGTGAGAGGCGACTAAAGCAAATAAACTTGATGGACGGCTAGCAGCATCTATCGGCTCAAGGGTACTCACCATCTTAATGCAATCACCAATCCGCCTGCCAAGCATGGTCATTATGGCAATATGCCTCAAAGAGCCTGGCTTGCCAAGTTCTGTTGAGACCAAATGTTCAGCTGTGGACGTAAACGAGCTGATACAGAACTACTAATTCAAATAGTAAACTGAATCAAGTCTCCAACCAATGGAAGACTTCACTAGAAGGCATACTAGACATGACATGACGTCGTTTTACAAATCTGTTTCTGAAACTGATTGCAAATAAAAGTAATCCAAAAAGAATACGCGGTAAAATGGCCCAAAAAAATCTTGACCAACAATAGATTCAGGACATGATACAATCTATTGTTAAAGGGTGGCACATATTTTAATAGCTTATTGTTTGTTCCTCAGACACTGAAGCTTGGATGCTCAATAAAAAAACAAGTTGTAAGTAGTCTTCAAAATGTGTTCAAATTTAGAAGAAATCTAAATTTCTTGTTATTTATGAATATTCAGTTAACAGGTCGCGTGTCGCACACAAAGAGAATGATCGTAGTAATCAAGTAAATATATTAAAATAAGTGGGTAGAATTTTTTCCTTATACAATAATTATTGATTTTGAATAGAAAGTACCGACACTCCTTGAGAAGCCAAATGAGCAACATGATAGCACTGTGTCCTGTGTGTTGCTATAGAATTAACATCTGGCGTAGACACTTATTATTAACAAAATATCTTCAAAAAGTTACTTTAAAAAAATACACAACAGAAGTCTATAAGGTTTTAAACTGATGAGAAATCATTGAAATCGCATGCATTTGAAAACAACGCTGTCCATGCAAATAAAACAATAAATCTTTTATTCAAATGCCAATGTTAGGAGTGTACTAAATTTATGTCTTGAGATCTAATAAATTTAAATCCTGCCGACAGCGGTCTAATTTCAGTAGTCTTTTAAATTTTAAAATAAAATTTTAAACTAGGCGACTTCTCCGCATTTAATTTTATTATTTACTGCTAAAAGAAAATCTCCTTCCTTTGTTTCGCAATTGTTTAAACTGTTTTTTATTAATTATGATAAAAAAAATTATATCTTACTTTATCCAAACTTCTCAATATATTGGATGCCTTCTGTTTCTCTGCGGGAAATGTATTAGCAGTTGCGAGGAGGTAATGTCTCCATGACGGCAGCAAGGTATATTGGATTTGCCGTTCCTTTTAGAAATGTTACGCTTTTCATACCACGAAGAGGAGCATCCGGGAGATTTAAAGATATAGTCCCTCCTATATATTTAAACCACCCAGGTGCTCCTCAAATGCCGATAGGTGAGGGTGCCGGGAACTCATTTTCGCATAAGACTTGATCACCTAACGCTAACCCTATATTCACCGTGCGCGTTATGACGGCAAGAATGGCGGGTATCGGGGGGTGAGTCAGAGTTCGCACCGTGTAAGCTCGCGTCCAAAGTGGGGTCAACTTAAGACCGCACCAACGACTTTTATTGGTGCCGTGGTCTCCCGTAAGCTTATAGAGTTGTTTATTATACCTAGTATCCGGGAACGCTCGGAGCATCACAGCGTCCCCGCGATAGACTTCTATAGAATCGTAGCCAATTTTCCCCACTCCCTGTGGTCGAGCTTAATACTGGATTGGGTATGGTTATCTGATAGTCATTACCTACTTGAGATACCAGCCTCTCACAAAAAAAATTATATATTCCATATCTCGAACGTTTATTTTAGTATCTCTCTTAAACCTAAACTAACTAACTTAACTAAAATCAAAATCATAACGTATTGTTTTTGCAATTCAATATTAAAAACATCGGTTTCCACTTCATTAAACAAAATTCCACGAGTGTTCAACACTTTATTCGCAGTACCATGTGTCAAATCCAGGCGGCGGTTGGAGCTACTACCAAAATATTCACTCATCTTTTAGGGTTGAAGATTGGTATTAATAAGCAATCACTTCATTTGCGGGTTTAAACCAATTATTGAAATTATCAGAATCGAAGAGTTATTTCAAAATTATTAATAAACTGCCTAAATATTTTATATAAACATTAAATACCGTACGTAATTTGTTTATCACACAGTTCAAGCATAAATATCACATAAATAATAATTAGTTAAATATAAATTATAAAAATACTTTATTAAACTTTTTAATATTTTAAAACGACATATTTAAATAAACATTCAATGACGTACGTCATTCGTTTTTCACAAATAAATATAAAAAAAAATTATAAAAAAAGAACTATTTGAATATATCATAATTAGATATACATTTAATGTCGTACGTAATTTGTTTATAAATCAGTTCAAGCATAAATATAAAATAAATTATAGTAAAAAGAACAACTTAAGTTATAAAAATGCATGAATAAACTCCCTGAGTATTTAAAACTTACACATTTGTCGTACGTAATTTGTTTATCATTATCACTCAGTTCAAGTATAAATATAAAATAAATATTATAAACAAGTTAAATATAAGTTATAAACTGTAAATATTATGTAGGCAAAGTGTTCACAAGTCTAATATCACGACACAAAGAGTTTTTTTATATCATTCAGTTACATTTATAAAGACAAACATTATAAAGCAGAGTGGGGAAGTTGAATGTGAACGAATACGTGAGTACATTAGTTTATAGTATGATTTTATGCTTCTATGCTTCAGCGGGTTATAAAGCTGAATAGTTTGCTTATTTGCTTGAACATGCCAATCTCAAGAAGAAGATGCCAATCGGAGAAATACTTCCGATTTTAAAGATACAGCCAAATTAATAACCAAATATAGCTTAGTTACGTATGTGAAACCGTGGGAAGCTGAATCCAAATTATAAATGATGCCTGTGCATGTAATGTCGGCAAAAGCGGTATAGTTATTGTTTAGTGAAAGAGTAACAAACATCCTTACACACTTTCACGTTCATAATATTAGAATTTATTTATTTCACGTTACAATTTTTTTATGTCATGGTAAAATTAACATATTATCTATCTTTACTTAAATTATAAACCTGAACAGTTTGTTTGTTTGTTCGTTTGCTTGAACGCGCTAATCTCAAAAATCTACGTAATTCGGGAATAAAAAAGGCTATATTTCTATATTCTATATAAGTGAAATCGCGTGCAGGAAGCTTGTCATAACTTTTTTGACTACGTTGGCTCAGTGGTAACGATTGCTTCTGATACTTGGTGTGGAGGGTTCGATTCCCATCCGACACTGTTATTTGTGTGAATAACAGTCTGGGTCTGGGTGTGTTTGTGTCGGTAAAAAGTGTTCAGTCCTCCGTCGCGACTCAGGAGTTTTATTTTTGTGCGAGAGTTGTCTTTTAAAAAATTAATCGTATGGGTATATTGTGAGGAAATTAAATGAAGATATAAATAAATACAGACAATAGGTAACCTTGTATTCAATTCATCACGTACATTGTAAATTGTTTAACCAAGTGTTGCGAATTTAAATTACATCAAATTACTATTATATAAATTCCTCATCATCATCATCAGCCCGTATAACATCTATCGGTGAACATAGGTCTCTCTAGAAGGGGGTGTTACCATAATCACCCCTTTTGGTAGGCAGTTTGTAGGCTATGGACGACACGGGATCACAACTTACCAATTAGCAATACAGAAACTGCAAATAACTTACACCACTGCACTGAGACCACTATAACCGACACTTTTTTTTAATTTTGACTTACGTAGGTAGCCATGAGGCTTTTGCTACTTCACCGGGCATATATATCCGACACGCTGGAGAAGAGAACGCCCGGGAACGCGTCGCGTCAAGAGTAGGGTTACCATATCTCAGGATTTGTCCTGAGATTCTAGGATTTTTGGGCTCTTCTCAGGATAGAGGCCGGATTTTCCAAATCTCATGAAATTTCAGGATTTTTAGAATTTTCAATTAAATACAACTTACAATTTAAAGATCACTTTAATAAAAAGTTAAACAAACTAAAAATAATCTTATTTTGGTAATACATGCACGCATGAGTGAGATCCGCAGTGTATAAAAACGATAATATTACGACTTTTTTAAATTGCTAAGTACTTTTGAGGGAAAATTTTGAAACTGTAAAAAATGTCAGGATTTTTCACTGGAAATCAGGCCTTTTTTTCCTGACTTTTGATTTTTTCAGCTGGTAGTCAAGAGACTGACTGTTTTAATTTGTACCAAAAATAATCGTCCCATAAAATGGCGTTTAATCTTATACTAATACATAAAGCTAAAGAGTTTGTTTGCGTGCATGAACGCGCTAATCTCAGGACCTACTGGTCCGATTAGAAAAAATATTTCGATACTTTTACGGCCTGGAGGTTAAAACACAATAATATCAATATTTTTACTCCAATAAACGTACCTGCATGCAAAACAAAAAAGGATCTTTTCTTCAGCATATTTTATTCACCGAATTTATAAGGCTTGCCGGACCGGAAAGGCCCACTGTTGGTACCCTATAATTACATCCTAAGGGTCCAATGGGTAGGCCAGACTGATCTTTTTACATATTCATAGAGGAAATTGACTTCCGTTTTGTAGAAAAAAGGCAAAAATGGCGGGCAAACATGTGAAGGGGATAATTCTTTTTGTATTTTTTAATTGATGTCGAGACGATTTTTGCTCATTCTATTTTGGTAATATCTCTCGCAGACGTCTAAAAGAAAATAAGTCGCTTATTTCGATTGCTTTTTACTGATATGACCGAAACCGAAAAAAAAAACTTTTGATTATTCACTGAATAAATAATGATTTGAAATAAAATTAAACAATCCAGTCTACTGTTAATAACTATGCCTTAGACATCTATTTAATATATGTATCATGCCCTATTATTTTCAAGACGGTGAAAAAAGTCACCCAGTATATAAAAGGGCGTTTAACTTTCATAAAAGAATTGGCCAAGTGTTTTATATTCTAATTTAACAGTTCTCTAGAATATATTTTTTTGTATATAAATGCACCATACAGATGACGCAAGACGATTTGGTATTCATATCATAAATAAACAAATTGATACAGAAATGTACGGACAATACACTAAAATAAAAACATTCATATTTATGTAAAGCAATAGAACATATTAAATTAATTCTACTTACTACACACAAATAAAAACAAGGTTTAAACAACGAGCAAAAGCTAACAATAAATTGTAAAATAATAATAAGTTTCCCACAGCTGATATAACATGCCGTATGCATGTGTGAGTAGTGAGTACAGTAAGTATGCCAACTCAAATGAGACAGCATTAAAGTTATTACTCAAAAAAGGAGATCATCCTCATCATATCCCTTATTCCAATTTATTTGGGGTTTCACACGTTTTTTTCTTCTATTCTGTCCTGTCAGTCATTACGCTATCACTTACTCCCTTTTCCTTTATATCACTTCCCACACAATCCATCCATTTTTGTTTGCCCTCCCGCTTCCTCTCCATCCATCTACATTCATGTATGATGTCTCTTTTTATCTCATGCGAATCATCCATCCTCATCACTAGACCATATCAGGACAACCGATTCGCCCCTAGTCCTATCAAAAAAGGTAGAATATATGTATTACAATTTGATTTGATGATGTTTTATTCATATACTAGCTAATGCCCGCGACTTTGTCTTCGTGGTGTTAGTTATTCCTCTGATAAACATTTTTAACGTGTAGGTACAAACATAAATTCTGGGATGAAAAGTATTTAAAATGTTGACCTGGGATGGATGGTTTATGCAAATTTTCATTTTAATCGGTCCAACAGACAAACGGACAGAGATATAAAAAATCTGGATGTGTTCTATTTTACTTCTAACATCATTCTGACTCGTTTTTTTGCGTTTTCTTTCTATGTACAGACATTCGACCTCTACAGGTTTATTATATGTATAAATTACCCAGAAAGGGGTTGTTATAAATTTGACTGCTCTGCCTGTGTATCTGTCCGTGTCGTTGTAGTTCTGAATCTTATCGTACCATCCATCAATTTCTGTAGTTAATTTAAATAGATGCTAAGAGGTGTTACTTAATCGAATTTTATGTCTCAACGTAAGGTATTATTTTTGACTTTTTAAACGTTTGCTTTTTTACGTTGGGATTTTTTTATTTTTTTATTATTGCTGTGAAAAAGTCAGTTAACATCTCCTTCGACTAACCTATTATAATGATGCCTGCTGAATACCAACAAAAAAAAGAAGAAAAATAAAGGTAATCTTTGATTTAAACCAAAACATTTTTTGTTTGGAGCCGAAATCGTACTCCCAATCTCTCTCTTATATTTAAGGTGATCCCCACATCGTTATGTCGCGAAGATTGTTCTACCAACCTTGTACGATTCATTCAAATCTTGTTTATGCAGTTGGTCGGTCAAAGTGAAAAATCATTATGACTGCCCGGTTATGAATTTTGCTAACAAAATTGGCAAGTGAACTTTGTCATGAGGTCAGTATAGAAAATCTTGTTAAAAGTTTTGAACAAAAGCTGATCAAGCTAATCAAACTTGTTAACATTTTGCATAGTAATGTCCCAGATGCTGATGACTGGAATGTACTAGAGGTAGTTCCCCAAGTCAAGCAGCTGGGACATTTTAAGGATACCCCAGCCTAATTTTGTGTTCCTGTGAGTGAGTACGGTGGCCAGAGATTACTGGGGAAGGGAAATGGTCAGACAGGAATAAAACAAAACATAAAACTAGTGTTTCTGTAGAGGATGGTACGTACAACCACCACACTCTACAGAAACATTAGTTCCTCCACAGAAAATCTTCTTTGCCAGGTGAGGTGGTATGCTCGGCGGCTGACGGCCATTTGTTGCTGTTTAGAACTTGTATTTGTTCGAATTAGCTTGTGTTGTGCGATACAGGTTAGTTTGGATACTAGGTGTTTAATTAACATTCAGGCGGGTCGAATCCAATTTATAGAGTTAGTGTAAATATAATGAATGATGAAAAAGTGACTTTTTAGCAGTTAAACTAAATAAGAGAGGAATTATTGCTTCGTTTTATTGAAAAAACTTAGGAGATTCAGAATAGTGTGTATGCGGTAAAGAATTTTCGTAAAATTTAAGGAAATTTAAGTTTAGGATCCCCGACGTCCTCAAGCATCTCAAATGTATGTCAAGTGGAAACTCAAAATGTTCTTTGAGACTATAATTTTAAGCAAATATTTATGACTTTAAATATCACCATAAGCTGTGGGAAACATAATGGTTTTTAATTATGCATGGATTCTTGTTATTTTCATGGATAAGGATGACATACGATCTTAAATTACCAAAATATGGTGAAGAACCCAAATATTGATGTAACTCTTCGAAGTCAAATATTGAGTTATCAGGCTCTCGTTTACAAATTATTCAGCTATTTTGCTCAGTATTATTTCACTGAGGACGAAAAAAAGTAAAAAAATATATTGTAATTCAATGTATTCAGTTCTTAGCTATCGCAATGTTTGCTATGTTTAAAATTATCGGTAATTAATTGTGTTAACTATTAGACGCACTTTATAGCCTAGGATGGTGTGGGTTCGGTTTCCATGCCGTACAAAAAATCTAGGATTATGATGGATCTATGATAGATGGATGGTTGATCGCGATTGTCAAAACATAAGACCTCAGCACCAGACGTTACTCATTATACAGTTGATGAATTTATAAAAAATGACTTCTTAATACTGGCTGAGTTTTGAATATATTTGAACATATTTTTAATTGTATGTAAATTCTTCCATAAATTGCAATAATAATTGTTAGCGTTGGTATATAAATATGATTACGCTAAAATTATGTTTATTCCATAACAATTAAAGCTAAGTGATGATCACATCTGTTACACTGTGTTTTTATATTTCTTTTCTTATAGTTATAGTGTAATGCATTATGTTTTTAAATAATAATTTTAAATAAGACGATGTACTAAAACTCTGACCTATAAATGGAATATTCAGGTAAAAGACTTTACATTTTATTTCTATTGTTATAAAGATATAATAATGATTTATTGGCGTGGTAACTATTTGTATTTTATAAATCCATAAACTCCGTGGCGTAGGTTCAATTTCCGCTCCGAAAAAAAAACCTTTATTTTTCTTTCCCTTTCTGGGTTGGTTCGCCACCCACCCTGCTACCGATGAATACGTGGTGGTGCGGCCAAATGCGGCCAATAGTTTTTATTCTCTTTCTCTTTTTCTTTTTGTAAAGATTACTAGCAGAGTTTTTGCAGTCTACTAGCATTCTTGTTAACCCATCATGCTAATGTAAAATGCTTGCGTTACGAGTAGGTTCACGTCGGTAGTGCAATGGGTAGGGATCGAACCGGCGACCACAAGATCACAAGTCCGACGCCCTAGCCAATGGGCTACGGCCGCTTTACCAATATTGTTTGTCCAGATTTGTTTTTGTCAACATTGTTTTAGTGTAATTAATGTATTCTTTTCTGTACAAGTGTTTTTTTTCTAAATGTATTTAATAAAATACTTTTCTTTCTACTTTTTTTCCTTTATCATAAGTTCGGTATGCAATTCTAATTTAAAAATATTTTCAGAATGTGAAATGTCGGAATTATCATGAGATCAAGACTAAACCAAAGCACAATTAGTGAAATTGATATTGACCCGGAATAAATACAAATCATAATGTATTTTTTTTTCAATGTTAATGCTTGAATTATTCACCCAACAATGACAATTACCCCTTTAGTCAGACAAGTAAGTTATAATGCCAAGAAATTAAAGATAAACGTATACACTTGCGTAAAAATAAAAGTTTAATGGCTGGTTAGACCGAACATGGCTGCTGTTGTAGATTTCATTAATAGATTATTTATTTTGCAAAAACAAAAATGGATCTATGTTTATTCATTTTATTAAATTTGATTGTAGACAAGTAAATATATCATAATAAGATAACATAATAAACAAATCTATATTTAGTCATCTTTAGATCTAAATCTAAGGCCCTGTAAATATATCCCATTGAAATTGTATTGTATTTTGGAATTGTTAGGATTAGGATATTCCTTCCTATGCTCTATATATCAATACCATTATAATGGTATATTAAATTCACAAAGTCGTTTTCAGGATTTTGAGTTATGATGACTAAAACTAGAAGTATTTTATCCTTTACATTCTCAGAACCTATTGACAAATGAATAAGTAAAGTGTGAACGTTTCATTCTTAAAATAAAATTAGTCTTGAATATTTATTTTATTATTCGTGGGAAATCTGATTGTTTATAAGATTTCCATTTGTGATTAAAATATGTGTTTTTTATTTTATTACATTTTAACTTACTCGTGCAAATTTTTCCAACACAATGAAATAATGAAATATTTTTCTATTTGACAATGATTTATTACACATTAACATTAAAAAAAACAGCACATTTTTTAATTGTTAAATATTTTATTCAAGCTTGATTTTACCCATGTTTTTGTTTAATTTATTAACTTAAGCATGAATTTTAATTGATTATATTTGATTCGTTTATTTTCAGTTTTTTGTAGCTGGCTCTACTCATTTAGCAGCTCTATCGGCTGGTGGAGTCGTAGCATATCCGAGTGTTTTAATACAACAATTAAAATCGAATGACTCAATTATACAACTCGATTTACATAACGGATCATGGATAGGTAAGTTTTGATTGGATTTCACGCTCCAATTTGTTTTGTTTTTACTATTCAAATATATTAAAACTAAAGAACAAAAGTCATGTTTATAATTCTTAAATAAATAAAAAAAAACTACTTTTGGTATTAGAAATAAAAATAATTATTTCCTTTCTGCGTAGCAAATGAGTTAAATATATTTTTTTCAGGTTCAGTACATGGTTTCGCTGGTATACCTAGTATATTTTTACCACTTTTGATGCAACAGTTTGGAAGAAAATCCGCTTTTATCATAAGTTGCATTTGTATCATCATTGGTTGGACCATAATCTTCGCAGCTCAAAACATCAGTACCTTAATTGTCGGAGAATGTTTTCACGGCTTAGGCACTAATAGTCTTTTAGCCGTTAGTTTCTTAACAATTTCTGAAATAGTTCAACCTAAGTATAGAAATACGTGTCTTTTAGTGTACAGTACCGTACAAATTTATGGTATGACGAGCGTAGGAATAATTGGACGATTTTTGCATTGGAAAACAATTGGACTAGTGATGAGTGTACCAGTACTTTTAGCACTGCCAATCGGTTGTTTGTGGCCTCAATCCCCATCATGGCTGGCATTTAAAGGACATTTTAAAGAATGTGAGCGTACATTTGTACTGCTAAGAGGAACAGATGAACAGTCGCAAAAAGAATTAAGAGCGATGATCAATTTTGAAAAAGAAAAAATGAAGAAGCCGTCTAAGACTATAGGGTGGACACAAATATTTCGTGAGACAATAATAAGAAAAGACTTTTACTTACCAACATTTCACATATTCATGTTAATTAATCAGCTATATTGGGGAGGTGGTATGCCTGTGATAATATACTCGAGCGATATGGTGCAGAAAATAACGGGTAAAGAAATGAACAATATTAAACTTATAATGGATATTTCCTTAGTAATAGGATACAATATAGCTTTAGTTGTAATAAGGTACTGGAGCAGCAAAAATTTTATGTTGCTTGGTATGTGTGGATCAGCTATTTGTATGACGTTAGCTACAATCGGAACATACTTTAATCAAATAATTGGTAATGAAAATAGTTATTGGACTGTTTTGGCTGTGTATAGTTTAGTTGGTTTCTTGGGATTTTCAAGTTTGGGTTCAACGTGCCTTGGATTTTCTATCGCTAGTGAATTAATGCCAGTCAAGCACAGAGGTATTGGAGGTAGTTTGTATGTAATTTTTACGTGTGTATTTCATTCCAGTTCTTTAAAAGCCTATCCTTATTTAGTTGTATATTTTAAGTTATGGGGAGTATTTTTAATATACGCTCTCTACACGACTTTGTCAATAATGTTTATAAAAAAGTATGTGCCTGAAACAAGGAATAAAACTTTATATGAAATAGAATATTATTATATTCATGGACATTTTAAAAAAATAGAGACAATCCAGCAGCTTGAAGAACCGTTTATTAAAACTGAAATGTGTGATTAAAAAAACAAATAGATGTTGTATTACTTCAAATTAAAAATATTGTTGATAAATGTATATCCTTAAATAATAACGATAAAGTCAATTATTCAAATTACGCTTAAAGTGATATGTTTCAAACTGGTTTAACATTTAAGTGATGTTTGTATTTTTAAATAAATTAAAACGTTTAATGACCTGAATATCCTATTCGGTTTTTTTTTAATTATTGACCTGATTATCCGTTTCAGTTTGTTTTAAATTATAAACATATAATAAATTATACTCGGTGTAAAGTATTATAAGTATTAAAATTAAAATATCACCTACTGAAAAAGTAGTTTGTTTATGTCTTAATGTTTGTTTTTAATATTCAAATCTTAGAAATTATTTATAAGCTAGATACGTCAACGGGACATCGGCGGAGGTTTTTAAAAAGGCGAATAATACAGAAAAAACTTATTACTAGTGATCAGCGATTGATCAAACTTACTTCTAATGATCAGCGATTGATCAGCGAGGAGGCACCACGACGGACATGTGTTACGATCAAACTCTCGACTCGCTCTGCCTGTTCGGAGCTGTTCCCAGGATGTCTTCACAATGCAGGTGGCTTCGTGTCAGCAGTTTCCACGAGTGATTCATACATTCTTCTTAAAGGTTTCGCAATGTGTGATCGGTCAGTGGGAATGTTAGGTATATGGATAGGGCTAAGAGCCTGTAACACCTCCCCCCTTAGTAGAGCAACTATTTGCCAATGTTTAAGGCAAAAGTTGCGGCTTTTCTTTCCTCTAGGGATAGGTCCGAAGATGAGGTTGCTACGTCGCATTTCACTGGTAAGTTACTTCGTCGACGCCGCACATAAAGTATGATAAGTACGCTTGCACTAAACAATACGATTCCATATATAGGTACAGTTGTATGGTATATACTTGATAAATTGAGAGAATCTGGTTCTAGTCTAGATTGCATCATGACTTGATTTTGGATGTTGTGCAGTTTATTCAAATCTATTGTAGTCAAATTATAGCGCGGTAGATTTTCTTCAAAATTAGAGTTGATATTAGGTGTCATAATTATTTCAAGTGCATGTCCTCGTAATCTGTTATCTATGTTAACAATAGAGAATTCTGGAGTCTTGATATAACAGTTTTGCGGAATTGTCACGTAAAAACTGCCTTTCAGTATGCGATGTTCTTCTTGTTCACAGGACAATATGACTGTCCAGTTCTAATAGGGCTTCTTTAGTCAGCGCAACTGTGGTAGGTGTGCATTGCGAGTCAACTTCTTGGCTATATATTAGCTGGTGCACACAGTCATATTGGGTGCGGGTTTGATGGCTTAGCTTTTCTTCACAGACATACCAAGAGTCGGACTTCGGGCATTCTGCCTCCATGTATACAAATTCTTTAGAGTTAATTGCTATGTAAGGAAAGGGTGGTAGGATAACCTCGGAATTACGGTTAGGAACTGGGCATAATCGATATAGGTCATATGAAAAAGGAGATGTGATTGGGAACCTGAGAACTAACACTATTTTATTATCTACGTAATAGAATCTAGATGAATCAAATTATAATAATATCTTACTTCTACGTCCAATATTCTATCTTGACCGTACAAGGTCTTCAATTTGCTTACCATATTAATGATTTCCTTACTAGTTAAAATAGAATGGTGCATAACATTAGAATAGGAAAGTGCTAATATATCTCCTAACCTAAAGATTTCTAAAGATAAATCTCGCACATTTTCGCCAATTATACCGAAAATATGAGATAATTGCATAAAACGAATTAAATGATTACTGTTGCTACTAACATTGTATAAAGAAAGTACTACTTTTTGAAGTTTTTGGAAGATCATTTCTTTGTGTAAACTAATATGTTTGTTTAAGTTAACAGCAATTTCTTGATCATTTTTCTCAAGTAATTTAAGTGCGCTTTCATATCTTATCGCATCGTTATGGTCAAGGTTACCGGTTATACTTTTTATAAAAGTTCCCAATGGATCTAAGATACCACGCTTAGCTCTTTTAGGCTCTAACGTTTCAAGTTGTAGCGAAATTTTGTCCAGTCTGTTAAATAAGTATAGTATTTGTTGCCTGAAATAGTTGTATGTCTTGTTAGTTACCTTATTGACAATGTCTGTCAGTTGAATTTTTAGAGAGTCTGTCTGTTCTTGAATTTGTCCAATGTCGACTTGTTGAAGAAAAGTATGGTCATGGGATACTATCTTGGTTTTTCCCAATTTAAAGGGTAACAGTCCAGGGCCGTTTGATAAGTCATCAAATTGTATAGTCCTTGCTGGTGGGGGATCGAGCTGGCCCAGAACTAGGGTCGAGGTTATTAGTAGAAGCCTGCAACAACGAAGTAGGTTTAGTTTTCTTGGTTCTTTTTATTCTAGCTTTGGCGACAGGACCGCGTTTTCGCGAAGTATAAATATGTATAGGCAAATTGCTGACCACCTGATCGCCGGTGTAACGTGCAGCGAGTTTTTGCCTGCTTGCATCTGGGTTTCTAATAAATACCTCCTGACCTTCAGTGTATTGTGTTACAGGTTCACGGTCAAGGTTACGTCTCGACATTATCGCTTCACGGGAAGATTGCGCTGAGTTGTGAATTATATTGTATACTGTTTCCATTCTACCACGATGTTCATTTAAATATTGTTGCATTAATCGTTCCGTCAAGTCTATGTCTATTGGGTCTCTTGGGTCAAAGTGTCCAGATAAGAGTTCATAGGGTCGACATTTAGTCAAACTGTGGATAGAGCTATTGTAGGCTATCAGTGCATATGGGACTAAGCTAGGTGTGGGTTCATTTGGGTGTTGAATTTTTAAGAGACGCAAATGCTCGAGTAATGTGGAATGGAAACGTTCAATCATTCCATTTTCATTTGGTGCGTATGGGGCTGTGGAATGGTGATTTATTTTATGTAATTTCAAGAATTCAGCAACGATTTGATTACTAAACTCTGTACCGTTATCTGTAATGAGCGTTAGTGGAAACCCATGATGAGTACTGAAGAAAGTTAATGTTTTAACTATATTAGGAGCTGTGCAATCAGGAATGCGATATGCTTGAGCATATTTAGAAAAAGAATCTATTAAAGTTAGTTATTTATCCTGCTCTATTATAAGAACGTCTACGTGCATGATTTGGAAAGGTTTTGAAGGTGGGGGCACAATCTGAAATTCTGGGCGTACAGGGTCACGGTCATACTTAGCACGGTTACATATTGCACAGTTATTAATAAAAAATTGTATACTGTCTTTTAATTTAGGCCAATAGTATCTTTGAGAAAGTGCTTGATGGGTTTCATTTATGCCTCTATGGTTGGTTTTGCCTGTATGATATTTGGAGATAATGTCCTGCTGATTTAAATAGTCAGGTATATTTTGTGATTCTCGTTTTACTAATGTGAGCTTTAGTGCAGAATTTTTAAAAGTTCGTTGAAAGATTGGTACGATAGTATACATTTTATCTAGGGCTTCTACTAGAATTGCAGTGTGTAATTTGGGGTCAATATGTTTCTTGACAATAGATATGATATCTTGTTCTATGTTAATTTCAGATATTTCTACGACGGTTCTCCTGTATCATTCAAAAGGACTGGTAGTTTTCGGCTTACTTTGCATTGATTTATTGGTAATTTTAATGATTAATTGTCTCTTATATTTATTCAAAGGGTCTTCAGTGATAGGTATTTCTAATACAGGGTGTTCGTCAGAAGTGTGTATTGTTGCGTCACAAGTCAAATGTTGTAAGTCGTCTTGAATTTCTTGTTGAATAGAACGTTGAATAGAACAAGGGCTGCTTAATGGTTTAAAAGAGGGTGCAGTGTCTGTTGACGATTGACTGATGATGGCTCTGTCATCAGGGGCTGTGATTGTGGATTCAGATGAGCTAGATAGATTAATTACACTATTACTTGAACTCAAACTTATGACTTCTTCGTTATGTATTTCTACACGACTCAGAGCATCTGCATTGGTATTACTTTTGCCCTTTTTGTAGATAATAATGTAATCATATTCTGATAGTTTAAGTCTCCACCTAGTGAGGCGAGAATTAGGTTCTCTTAAGTTCATAAGCCATTGCAAAGGCTTATGATCTGTAATAATTTTAAATTTGCGTCCAAATATATACGGCCTAAAATACTTAACTGCCCAAACTATCGCAAGCAATTCTTTTTCGATAGTTGAGTAATTAAGTTCACTGGTATTTAATGTGCGAGATGCGTAAGCGATGGGTCTATCGTAACCTACAGTTCCTTGGGACAAAATGGCACCTAGTGAGACGTTAGATGCGTCAGTAGTCAGTATAAAGTCCTTTGTAAAGTCTGGGTATTGTAGTATGGGGTCATTAACAAGTAGTGTCTTACAGTGCTCGAAGCATTTTACATAGTCGTCTGTGAGGTTTATTTTTGCGCCTTTTTTCAAACATGAAGTCAGTGGTTTAGTCAAACGTGCGAAGTCGGGAATAAAACGTCGATAATAACCTAGTAGGCCTAGGAATCCTTTTATCTGTTTAGTTGTTTTGGGGATGGGATATTTTAAAATTGCGTTAATTTTTTCAGGGTTAGGTTTTATTCCGTCAGGAGTTATTATATGACCTAAGTAAGCTGTTTCATGTCTTAAAAATTCTGACTTATCTAGCTGCACTTTGAAATTTGATTCCCTGAGTCTATAAAAGATTTTACGCAGATTTACTATGTGTTCTTGGAGTGAAGTTGAGAACACCAGGATGTCATCTTGATAAACCACACAAATGACGTGCTGGAGACCTCTCAGGACATTGTCCATGACTCTTTGGAACGTACATGGACAATTTTTTAGACCCATAGGCATGCGGAGGTATTCATAGTGCCCATTTCCGTCTGCTACGCTAAACCCAGTCTTATGGATGTCTCTTGGATCCATTTCGCCTTGATAGAATCCACTTGTCAAGTCTAAGGTGCTAAAATACTGGCATTTGCCAAGTTTGTCAAGTATGTCAGTGATGTTGGGGATTGGGTACCGGTCGTCAATGGTCTTTTCATTAAGTTTTCTAAAATCGACAACTAGTCTCCATTTCGTTCTACCAGAAGCATCAACTTTTTTAGGGACAATCCAGATTGGTGCACTCCAAGCGGAAGTAGAAGGTTGAATGATACCTTGTTCCAACATTTTTTGAACTTGACTTTTAACTTCTTGCCTGTGAATGTAAGGATATCTATATGCTTTACTGTGAACGGGGACTTCATCGGTAGTTAAAATACGGTGTTTAATTTTATTCGTAAAAGTAAGTGGTTCGCCCTCTAGATAAAATATGTCAGAGTATTCTTTAATTAAATTTAATAAATTACGATTCTCTTCCATGTTTAAGTGATGAGTGCGCAAGCGTGATAAAATTTCTCGGAATCGTGTGTTATTAAAGTCAATATCAGCCAGTCTAGGTAATGTCTGTTCGTGAAAAATTTCTGCGCAAATTGGTGTGTTAAGAAAGAAAGCTACATCTTCGTCTGAGGTATTAATAATTTCTATAAAGGCCTGACCGTCTTCGGAAGTGGAAACGCACTCATTTATGTTACAACTCCCTATAGTCTGCTCACTTATAAATACGTCGCCGTTATCTACAGTTACCGGAATTTTAGTTATATGAGATGACTTTGCGGGAATGGTGGTTCGAAATAAATTTATTTTTACAGGACTGTGCATGAGGATGGGGTTTTGTGCAAATGTGGTCTTAATCACATGATTTTTAAAGTCTAAACTTGCTTGCCACTGTTCCAATAAATCAAGGCCAATTAGTCCATCAAAGTATTGATGAAATCTATAGACAAATAATTTAATAGGATTTTTGTCATTGAATTCGGTAAAACAGGGAAGTGTAATAGAAAATTCATTGTATGTTCTGGCATGAATATTTGTTACCACAAATGGGTCATAATTTAAAGGAAAATTTGGAAAATAATCTTGTACTGCTTCAGGACTTATAAATGATTGATTGGCGCCCGTGTCTATAAGTAATTTTAATGGAGGATTTGCAATATGTATGAAAGGTAAGTTTTTATTTAATTGTAAATTTAATTCTATTTGGGGTGGTTCGTAGCAGAGGCCGGGGGAAAATTTACTTCCTCGTTGCACTCTGCATTTTCAGAATGTTCCTGTGGCTCTTCATAAACGTAATTATCACAGTACTGATCCTCATTCCCTGCAGTTGAGTAATAAGGGTCGTAGTCAAAATAGCTGTCATAAATAGGTTCATACTCGTTCAGATTTAATTGTCTCTGCGGAGTTGGGGGTAACTGTCTTGCTACGGGGTGGCTGATACCACTCATAGGGACAGGATAATTTTGCTGGAATGGTCTATTATTTTGTCTAGGAGGAATTTTAAATCCGGTGGACACATTTGAAGGCATAGCTCTCATCATTTGATGGGTTCTTGATGGACCTAGCTGATTATGCCTAACATTTGGTAAGAAACTAGGAGGGTTATGTCCTTGACTATGAGGTAAATTATTGACATGAGGGGTTGTCATAGGTTGGTAATTCTGATTAAATTGGGGAATATTATTTTGTGAAAAGGTCATAGGCTTTTGGTTATAGTTGCGAGGGGGTTGATACCTAGATGAGCTAGGCGCTCCAACCTTATTCTGCATATACATGACATTTAATTCATCTTGTGCGAACTCTAACGCTTGCAACAAAGAATCAGGGCGCATACATCTAACTCGGGAACCCACTGGTTCAAGTAATCCACGAGTAAATGTTTTTAGAGCTAGTTTAGAATAGAGCTCGCGTTTAGCTGCTACCGTTGTAGGAATAGATTCGTGCAACTCTACGTAAGCCATGATAGTGCTTAGTAAATGCTGAACACGTTCATAAAAAATATGCGGAGTATCGGTACCTTGAGATAACATGGATAGATCAGTATATAATGCTGGTTCATCTCTATGATCAGAAAAGCTGTTAATTAATGATTGCCGTATACCGTTCCAATCATTCGGAATGCCATTAGTTACTAAAGTTTTAGAAGCACTGCCTGTAACTTTGTTTAAAATTCCATTTAATAAAATTGAATTATTTAATTCATTGCCGGGTGTTAGATCGGTATATTTCAATATTAGCTGATCACAAATACTTAAAAATCTGTTAAGGACACTGGGACTGCCGTCAAATTCAGGAACATTGCGTAAGGCTTTCCAGATTTGATCTGCCTTATCTATGATCGGATACATTGTCTGTTGACTATTTTCGGTCATATTTAATTCTTCGTCTAAAGGCTCTTCTAATAATGATTCTAACAATTCTCTATGAAAGCGGAATTTTCTATCACGGATATAAGCCCTGGAATCGGGTCTAATATTAGGGTCTTTATGTGGACGAAAAATTTTGGACGTTATTTATATACCTATGTAAGGAATATATCTACACTATTTTATAAGAATCGATGTGTGATTCTAAACAGCTAAATCTATATATACTAGGGTAGAAAAATCAAAGTGGGATTTTTCGGGGAGTATCCTGTACTTATTCGGGAAGGAATAGCAATCAACAATAGAATTGTATATAAAGCTACTCACATAGAGATCATGGTAGTCTGTCCGGGCTGTTCCATCGATGTTTAGATGACCACGGACGAAGCTTTCACCAGTCACTCGCGTAACCTGCGCGACGCCGTTAGTCCGTAGGTTCTAAGATGAATAGTTCACTTGCCGACGATTCGGCTAGACCGCGCACTATTTCGAAGTGGGAAACACGCACGATTTAACTATTCTGAGTACCGACTGCGCCAGATACGTCAACGGGACATCGGCGGAGGTTTTTAAAAAGGCGAATAGTACAGAAAAAACTTATTACTAGTGATCAGCGATTGATCAAACTTACTTCTAATGATCAGCGATTGATCAGCGAGGAGGCACCACGACGGACATGTGTTACGATCAAACTCTCGACTCGCTCTGCCTGTTCGGAGCTGTTCCCAGGATGTCTTCACAATGCAGGTGGCTTCGTGTCAGCAGTTTCCACGAGTGATTCATATATTCTTCTTAAAGGTTTCGCAATGTGTGATCGGTCAGTGGGAATGTTAGGTATATGGATAGGGCTAAGAGCCCGTAACAAGCTATTGTTTACTACTTTAAAGAAATAGCTTTATATTTAAGCGGTATTTATTGACAACTCAAAGTTAATATAATATAAAATAAATTCAATTAAAATTAAAACTTACTTACGTAAATAGAAGTTTTACATAAGTAAGTTTTAATTTTAATTGGCCAGGTTCCTAGAAAGATCAATTAGACCAATCTATACATGTAATATGATCTTAATTCAGAATAAATTCTAAATTCTATTCAGTCCTTTTTATTCACTTAACGAATCTTAAATCTTTATTTTTCTCTAAATGATTAACACAACAAAAGGCAGCACACGCGATAAATCATTCGTTAGATATTTAGTGCGCACCAATAATTTCCCAAGGGGTGTTCTATAAACGTTAGCGACACCCTTTGTGTTAACTTAAGCTGGGATACTGGTTTTATCTTTCAGCCTTGATAGTTTGTCCGTCTAACTTAGGCTTATTTGGGATTTTACTAGTGCTTTACGAAAAAAAGGGACGTTAATTCTTAATTGCAAGTTTTTTACGCACGGAATTTATTTGTTAAAGCAGATCAGGGGAGTCGACAATTGAGTGAATACTTTTATACAGATAAACAATATCATTTTTTTTATTACTAGCTAGCTACAATATTCAAATTAACATTTTAAGATAGATTAATGAGCATTCTTTTGAAAAGTGTACCTATTTTAAACATGACTACCGCACAACTATAAACACGGAGGTCCGCTAGAATGATAGCTATCATTCTGATGACAACTGATAATAACACTCGTATTTTATCGTACCATAAACTTTTATCTTCACGGCTTCAAAAGCGTTTCTTACTTAGGACATGTATATACTGAGTTTGCCAATAAAGTTAGCTAATTTATAGAAGCACAGATAAGATATTCTTCTTTTTCGATAAATTATATAAGTTTACACGAAACTCGGGTTAAGTAACTTGGGCTGAGAAACGCAACGGAAAGCGAAAGTTTTCGAATGAAAGCTGAGTATTTGGGTTTATGTTTATTCATACAATTTAAGAGTGGTTAAGTATACTTTTTATGTTTATCAACAGGGGACAGACAAGCTCTGTGGCTTAAAGGGAGGGTTAAAGTATCACCTAAATGTTGGGAGGTCTTAGTTTAGAATACTAAAACTAATTCAGCAAAATCAGAGATTTTTTCTGGGCTTGGATAGTGATTTGTACCTACTAGGTATAAAATTCTGCAGTCACCATCCTGCATGCCAAACATGGCGACTACGGCATGTGTTCAGCAGTGAAACTAAACGGACTATTGAAGAAGAAAAAGGAACACAACGTCAACCAATAATGTTAGCTATATTTTTCTAAGAGTTAAAAGTATTGCCTTATTAAAGCAGCCCATTAAGAACTTTCTCATGTTCATTAACTGAAATAAAAATTTTCGCTGGCATATTTATTATTATTATTATTATTATTTATTTACAGACTACAATGGGTCCACTGTGTTAGTAACAATATAACTTAGCCTATGTTAGTACTTAATAACTAAAACAGATCTGGTGCGATTAGTTAGCGCCCACACTAGCGGGCTATCTGCCCGGGCTGCTATTGATTGCAGGATAATGTTAGGACTGCCGCGCGGCCTGTGAAGTAGCGAGGCAGATTTTTTTCGCCACAACGCATCAAAACATTCAGTGCGTGCCTCGGTAAACATTGCAGAGGCACTGCAGAAGCGCGGCAGTCGCAACAATATTCTGAACGCATTATTATACTGGATACGCAAAGCATTATAAGCTTTTTGGGTATACGTGAACCACAGGGCTCCCGAGTACAGCGATGTGCAGTATGCCTTAAAAAGGACTATTTTAATAGCAGCTGTACATCGAGAGAACCGGCGTGCCAGCATATTAGCCCTAACTGACAATGCTCTGCGCTCCCTCTCTAAATCCAGATCATCTTTGAGATCCTCCGTCACCAGGTGGCCCAGATATTTAAAATTGTGTAATTGTGTATTTTATGAGAATCCATATTCAACATAAAATATCTTAAAGTCATTATGCCCTTGACATGTTCGATATATGTTAACAATAAGACTTCTATCGTTTACGTAAGTTCATCAGATGATTGTCGTCGTTGAGAACCTTAATGAATATAGACACATATATCAACTCGTAAACACGCTAAAGTGAGTGAGTCCCACACAAACGTACATGATCAGCTCCGGCGTGTCAGCACATCGCCACGTTTTCTAACTTCTAGTTGCAGATGTTGACGAACAGACAGAAGTGGGGAAAGACAATTGCCACAAGCATTTACACAACTAATTCTGCGTCCTCTGGAGCACAACGATAGCAGTGCGGGTTGAGTTGTGCATTGATGTAGTGAAATATCTGAAAAACCTCACTACGCCGCCCATTTCTTGTGTGACGCTGGCAATCGGAAACCGAGCCGCAGCCGCAGCCACCCCGCCCCACGCTAAGGGGTGAATTATAGAAAAACGACGTAAGGCGAACACGTACGGCATTGGCAGTGAAGACGAAAATCGTCCGATTCGCGCCGACACTATGTAACTTGTGTGTTATTCACGAGACGTAGACTTTTCGTTCGCGGTTTTATTTTGTATAAAAAGCGTTTTGAAGTAAGTCTGCGCTGCGTCTACGCCTTAAGAGTGTAGAGGAACGGTTGGTGGTGTTACTTTACAGAAATTACAGATCTTCTTTGCCATTACTTGTAGTACTTTGATATTTTATGTTAGAATTGGCTTGCGAACTTGTATTGCGTGATACAGGTTAGTTGGGATGCTAGATGCTAGATGGCACTGCTAGTTATTTTGTGGTTTGTGTGGCTACTGTAGATGTCGCTACAAGAGTATAGACGACGATTCGTCATCGCGCATTGTGATTTTCCAAATGTGAGTCGTTTGAATTGAGATTCCAATTAGTATGATTTGAAATAGGAAGATTCATACAAACAACTTTGAACAGATTCCTAACATAGCTAGTTGACGCCCATTCCGATTTGACTTTTTCGAATGTTTATCAAAGTAATTGGCAATGTTACTCAGACTGAAATTCTGAAATTCTTACTGAGTTTTTGAAAATATTTAAACATATTTTTAATTATATGTTAATGCTTCCATAAATTAGCGTTCCATAAGTTGGCGTTGGTATATGAATATAATTACGCTAAAATTATGTTTATTTCATAATAATTAACGCTAAGTGATGATCACATCTGTTACACTGTGTGTTTATATTTCTCTTTTTATAGATATAGTGTAATGCATTCTGCTTTTAAATAATAATTTTTAATAAGACGATGTGCCGAAACTCTGAACTATAAATGGAATATTCAGGTAAAAAGCCGATTATTTTATATTTTATGCTTTACATTTTGTTTTCATTGTTATAAAGAATTTTCTGTATCTATCTGTATTTTATATTTCCATTAACTCCGTGGCGTGGGTTTAATTTTCGCTTCGAACAAAAAACCTTATTTTTTTTTTCTTTCCCTTTCTGGGTTGGTTGGGACTACCTTCTGTGCCCGAGAAGTCCGTTAAGCGTTGGTCCCTGTTAGTTGGTCTAGTTATTTGAAAATATATGTTTCTTTTGAATAAAGTAACTCCATTTACTCCATTTTGTTGCTTATCTGTTAGTATTGTGAATGAATCACACTTTGCCTCCCGCGTTGCTACCAATGAATACGTAGTGGTGCGGCTAACACTGCAGCCAATATTTTATTTTCTCTTTCTCTTTCTTTTGTAAAGATAAAGAGAAAGAGAAAATAAAATGTTCTCTTTTATATTCTCTTTCATATTTAGAGTTTTTGCAGTCTACTAGTATTCTGATTAACCTCTCATGCTAAGGTAAAATGCTTGTGTTACGAGTAGGTTCACGTCGGTAGTGCCGGTGGGGATCGAAAACCGGCGACTACAGGATCACAAGTCCGACGCCCTAGCCATTGGGCTACGGCCGCTTTATCAATATTGTTTGTCCAGATTTGTTTTTTTCAGCATTGTTTTAGTGTAATTAATTATTTTTTTTCTGTTCAAGGTTTTTTTGTGAATGTGTTCAATAAAATACTTTTCTTTTTTTCCTTTATCGTAAGTTCGCTATACAATTCTAATTTTAAAATATTTTCAGAATGTGAAATGTTGAAACTATCGTGAGACCAAGAGTAAACTAAAGCACAATTAGTGAAATTGATATTGACCTGGAATAAATACAAATCATATATTAATTTTTTTTTATGTTAAGACTTGAACTATTCACGCAACAATGACAATAACCCCTTTAGTCAGACAAGTAAGTTATAATGCCAAGAAATTAAGGAAAAGCGTAAGCACTTTCGTTAAAATTTAAGTTTAATGGCTGGCTAGACCGAACATGGCTTTTGTTATAGGTTACATGAATAGATTATTTATTTTGCAAAAACAAATATAGATCTATGTTCAATTATATTGTTAAAGTTGATTGTAGACATAAATAAATAAAAGATAGAATAACAAAAAAATCAATGTTTAGTCATCTTTACGACTAAATCTAATTTGGAACTTTGGAATTGTTAGGATTATATTAATATTCCTCGCTCTATATATAGAGCGTGGAATAATAATATAATACAATCATAATGGTATATCCAATTCACAAGGTCTTTTTCAAGATTTTGACTTATGATGACTTAGATGTATTATTTCCTTTACATTCTCAAAACGTATTGACAAATGAATACGTAAAGTGTGAACGTTTCATTCTTAAAATAAAATTTGTCTTGAATATTTATTTGATTATTCCTGGGAAACCTGATTGTTTATAAGATTTCCATTTGTGATTAAAATATGTGTTTGTTATTATATTACATTTTAATTTACTCGTGCAAATTGTTCCAAGATAAAAATTATGAATTCCGGAAGATCTCGTTTGAATAATGCCTACTCCTATTTTAAATATTTTTTTATTTGACAATGATTTATTACATATTAAAATTAAAAAAACAGCACATGTTTTTATTGTTAAATAATTTATTGAAGCTTTGTTTTACCCATGATTTTGTTGAATTTATTAACTTAACTATTAATTTTAGTTGTTTATATTTGATTCGTTTTTTTCAGTTTTTTGTAGCTGGCTCTACTCATTTAGCAGCATTATCGGCTGGTGGAGTAGTTACTTATCCGAGTGTTTTAATACAACAATTAAAATCGAATGACTCAATTATACAACTCGATTTACATAACGGATCATGGATAGGTAAGTTATGATTGGATTTCACGCTCCAATTTGTTTTGTTTTTACTATTCAAATATATTAACAAAAGTCATGTTTATAATGGTGCGCTTAATCTCACAAATGGCAAAATCATTAGTTTCGCTGACGATACTGCACTTTTGTTTAGTGCTAGATCGTGGGATGATGCTTATCTGCATGCACAATCAGGGTTCAACACAGTCTACAGGTGGCTACAAGGAAATAGATTGACCCTTAATACTGCCAAAACCCAGCACATGACATTCTCTCTAAAAACCTCTGGACCAACGAATGCTATTGTAGCTCATACTTGTTCAGATGCACCTGCAGGTAGTTGTGACTGTGTAACTCTCTCTAAGACAGAAAAAGTGAAATACCTTGGAATTATTATTGATAATAAATTAAGATTTCAAGAGCACATAAACACACTCAGTAGTAGATTGCGTAAGCTAATATATGTATTTAAAACGCTAAGATATGTAGTCGACAAAGAAATCTTGAAATCAGTGTACTTTGCCCTTGCTCAGTCCATAATAAGTTACTGCATCACCTCCTGGGGTGGAGCACCGAAAACTACACTCTTGGAACTGGAAAGAACCCAAAGGGCTATATTGAAGGTCTCGTCCTTTCGTCCATATCGATTTCCCACTGAACAGTTATACAAAGAGAGTCAAGTCCTCACAGTGCGCCAACTTTTCATACTTCACACTATATTAAAACAACATTCACTTTTAGTTTATGATCCGTTGTTGTCCAGTGGGAAAAGACGGTATAACCCAGTACAACGTCTTCACCTTCGTCAAAAAACTAGTTTTGCTAAATGCTTCTTTGGTCATTTAGGTGGCTATCTTTATAACAAAACTCACAAATCGTTAAATATTTTTAATCTCACAAAATATAAATGTAAAAAGAGGCTAACTGAATGGCTTTTGGAGCTAAACTATGATGATACCGAGCATATGCTTACTAGTATGGTGTAAATCATTCTTAAGCTAACATACAGCACACACACACACACACACACACACACACAAATACACACACAACACACACATATACACCACCCACCACGACATATACAAATACACACACCTTCTACATACTTTACTAACAGTACCTTTCTTCTCTTAATCTAAGTTGTAATTCTCGTATTGATATAATTAAGTTGTTTGTGTATCTTACTACGCTAATCATATATACGCTATAAAATACATAATCTTAAAAATATAAAAAGGGGTGGGATCCTGGTGTCCTGAAACACAGGCCTAGAGCCTAGCTTAGGCACCAGTCTCCTACAATATATATTATGTACTTACCAGAATTATGTATACCTATAAACTGTATGTTAATACCTGTATATTGTAGTGAGAAAATAAATGATTTATTATTATTATTATTATTATTATTATAATTATTAAATAAATAAAAAAAACTACTTTTGGTATTTGAAATACAAATAATTCTTTCTTTTCTGCGTTACAAATGAGTTACATTTTTTTCCAGGTTCAGTACATGGTTTCGCTGGTATACCTAGTATATTTTTACCACTTTTGATGCAACAGTTTGGAAGAAAATCCGCTTTTATCATAAGTTGCATTTGTATCATCATTGGTTGGACCATCATCTTTGCAGCTCAAAACATCAGTACCTTAATTGTCGGAGAATGTTTTCACGGCTTAGGCACTAATAGTCTTTTAGCCGTTAGTTTCTCAACAATTTCTGAAATAGTTCAACCTAAGTATAGAAATACGTGTCTTTTAATGTACGGTACCGTACATATTTATGGCATGACGAGTGTAGGAATAATTGGACGATTTTTGCATTGGAAAACAATTGGACTAGTGATGAGTGTACCAGTACTTTTAGCACTACCAATCGGTTGTTTGTGGCCTCAATCTCCATCATGGCTGGCATTTAAAGGACATTTTAAAGAATGTGAGCGCATATTTGTACTGTTAAGAGGAACAGATGAACAGTCGCAAAAAGAATTAAGAGCGATGATCAATTTTGAAAAGGAAAAAATGAAGAAGCCGTCAAAGACTATAGGGTGGACACAAATATTTCGTGAGACAATAATAAGAAAAGACTTTTACTTACCAACATTTCACATATTCATGTTAATTAATCAGCTATATTGGGGAGGTGGTATGCCAGTGATAATATACTCGAGCGATATGGTGCAGAAAATAACGGGAAAAGAAATGAACAATATTAAACTTATAATGGATATTTCCTTAGTAATAGGATACAATATAGCTTTAGTTGTAATAAGGTACTGGAGCAGCAAAAATTTTATGTTGCTTGGTATGTGTGGATCAGCTATTTGTATGACGTTAGCTACAATCGGAACATACTTTAATCAAATAATTGGTAATGAAAATAGTTATTGGACTGTTTTGGCTGTGTATAGTTTAGTTGGTTTCTTGGGATTTTCAAGTTTGGGTTCAACGTGCCTTGGATTTTCTATCGCTAGTGAATTAATGCCAGTCAAGCACAGAGGTATTGGAGGTAGTTTGTATGTTATTTTTACGTGTGTATTTCATTCCAGTTCTTTAAAAGCCTATCCTTATTTAGTTATATATTTTAATTTATGGGGAGTATTTTTAATATACGCTCTTTACACGACTTTGTCAATAATGTTTATAAAAAAGTATGTGCCTGAAACAAGAAATAAAACTTTATATGAAATAGAATATTATTATATTCATGGACATTTTAAAAAAGTAGAGATAATCCAGCAGCATGAAGAACCGTTTATTAAAACTGAAATGTGTGATTAAAATTATATGACAAATAGATGTTGTATTACTCAAATTAAAAATACTATTGTTGATAAATGTATATCCATAAATAATAACGATAAAGTAAATTATTCAAATGACACAAAAAGTGATATGTTTCAAACTGGCTTGACATTTCAATGATGTTTGTATTTTTAAAATAAATTAAAAACCTTTAATGACCTAAATATCCCATTCAATTTATATTTAATTATTAACATATAATAAATTATACTCGGTGTAAAGTATATTAAGAATTAAAATTTAAATATCAAGCTATGGACGGAAAGCTGACAACCGAAACAGCAAGGTAATTTGATCATTCATAAATATGATTTATCAGCTTACCTGGAGCATTCTAAGCATAAAGACGTCGACCTGGCAGGATTCGCGTGGTGGATGTGGGAGTTATGGGGAGGGAAAAAAAAAAGGAATGTGATCAGGATTACTTTTTATGCCAAATGGGTTGCCTATCTCCCCAAAGCACACACAAAAATCTGGCGTCATTTGGTTGTTGGAAAGGTATCGCCAGGCTTAATTAAAGTGAGGAAAAAAAAATTTTTTAGGTAATAAGAACAAGGAAGAGTGGAAGGTTATGGGGAGATATTTGTCCTGCAGTGGAATAATATAGGTTAAAAAAAAAGAACAAGGCTGGCTTATTTTGTGCTTAAAGTTTATTATTCCCAGAGGCTAGGAAAAAAAAGCCAGCCAATAACAGTGTTCGGAACACGTCGAAAAAAATAATTGAAAATTTATATTTTCTAAGGGGCATAAAAAAGAGCGCGTGGAGGGGATACACGCGACGACGGCGTCCGTGCTCTCTCGGCGCGTCGTTCATGTTCGGTAAACCGAACGCACCTGGCTGTCCTCGTCGCACTCGTTGAGCGGAAAGAGCCGAACGTTTCCGGAGCGCCAGCAGTTTCAGTTGAGCGTCTATTTTACAGTGCGTGGACGTGTTTTTATATTCTGTTTAAATAAAATAAAATAAAAATCATTTTTATTTACGTAAACCAATTACAGGCACTTGTAAATCGTCATAACTCCCACATCCACGAGAATCCTGCCAGGTCGACGTCTTTATGCTTAGAATGCTCCAGGTAAGCTGATAAATCATTTTTATGAATGATCAAATTACTTTGCCGTTTCGGTTGTCAGCTCTCAGTCCATACCGAAATAGTAGTTTGTTTGTGTCTTAAATTTTCTTCTTAATATTCATATCTTAGAAATTATTTATAAACTATTATTTACTACTTCATAGAAATAGCTTCATATTTAAGCGGTACTTTTTGACAACTCTAAGTAGCAAATTAAAATTAAAGGCGGAAACATATTATTAAAACGCCACGCCACCCGACGACACGCCACGCGTGTTGAGTCCAATCAAATGTATTGTTTTCTATAGACCAAAAACACACTATGAACACCGGACACGACGCCACGCGCGTACTGATTGCACAGGTGTTGACAAGTGGCGTGGCGTGGCGTTTTAATAATATATTTTCGACTTAAAACTTACGTACGTAAATAGAAGATTTACATAAGTTAGTTTTAATTTTAATTGGCCAGGTTCCTAGAACGATCAATAAGACCAATCTATACATGTATTCTGATATTAATTTAAAATAAATTCTAAATTCTATTCAGTCCTTTTTATTCACTTAACGAATCTTAAATCTTTATTTTTCTCTAAATGATTAACACAACAAAAGCCAGCACACGCGATAAATCATTCGTTAGATATTTAGTGCGCACCAATAATTTCCCAAGGGGTGTTCTATAAACGTTAGCGACACCCTTTGTGTTAACTTAAGCTGGGATACTGGTTTTATCTTTCAGCCTTGATAGTTTTTCCGTCTAACTAAGGCTTATTTGGGATTTTACTAGTGCTTTACTAAAAATAACGACGTTAATTTTTACTTACAAGTTTTTTCGAGATGAATTTAGCATCAGCTTGAAATCAGGCAGCTGGTAGTGTTATATCCGTATTACATAATCATTATCAGCCCGTACAATGTCAACTGCTGAACATGGGCCTCCTCCCAAGGGAGGGTATTTGCCATAGTCATCACGCTTGGCAGGCGGGTTGGTGACCACAATATTATGTTGTACCACACAAGGAAACGCTGCTGCTCGTTCCTTGATATACGATCATTATAGATGATGTTATAATAATCGGGACCAATGGCTTAACGTGCTTTCCGAGGCACGGAGGGTAGTCCCTCAATCCAACAGACCCGGGAAGAAATCTTAGAAATTACACAAAGATTTCCTGTCCGGAGTGGGCATCGAACCCTCGACCTCCAAGATTTAAAGCGAGCCAAATACCGCTACGCTACGGAGGTTGTCGTACTACAAAGACAACGAAAAGGTTTTGTTTTTACGCCTAATATCTTATAGGTGGTTTTTTCATTTTCTGAACAGAATTTAAAAATATAGAAAGTGCACGTGTGTGAAAGGATTGGCGCAGATTAAATTTATAATAATTTCCCAATGGAGTTTCTTTTTAGTGACACCCATTGTGATAACTTAAGCTGAGATACTGGTATTATCTTGCAGCCTTTATAGTTTATCCGTCTGACTGAGGATTACTTTATTTTTCGTCGTTTTGTACTGAAATTGTTAAATATTTCTCACATTTTTTGTTTTAGGATTTCTGTGTTCCTGAAAGCAGGAAGTTGGTGTTGTTGCATCCCTAAAACCCACATAACTTTCTTATGGGTTGTGTTTTTACTGTACTGTCAACATTTTAGAATAAATGAATAGCACAAAAGTGTGTGTTTGCACACACACACTTGTGTGCTATAAAGATCCTGTGTAGATGGAAGGCATAATAAATTCCCATTGAGTTTCTATGAACATTAACAACAATCTTTGTGTGAACTTTAGCTGGGATAGTAATTCATTTTCTTTATAGTTGTCTCTAATTAGCCTTATTTCAGACTAGTCTCACGCGCGCGGATTCACCCACGTAACTCCCTTTCTGGAAGAAACTTTTATATAAGTCTTATATATAAATGGGCTATCTAATTCGAAACTACTTTTTCAAATTGGACCAATAGTTCCTGAGATTAGCGCGTTCAATCAAACAAATAAACTCTTCTGTTTTTTTTATATTAGTTAGTAGTAGATATGCGTATTTGGGAGTTTATCAATAGTGGAATACTATTTTGGAGACAACATTTTATTTATTTATTTATTTTTTTATTTATTTATTTATTACGGGCCTCCAACAAGGGATATGCACATTACATAGTACTTAATAACTAGCGTTTTACAATATGTGAGGTAGTGTATTCCCTCAATTACAGGAGACCACATCATGCACAATATTTATAGCTTAGTACTATCTTAAAGTTGATTAAAATTTAAACATAATTATTTTAAGCTGAAATAATTTAAACATCGTTTATTTCGTTTGACTATTTAAAATAATTATTAATGAAGTAATAAAATATATAGGGTAAAAAGTTTGTATAATGTAAAGCTCTAAACTAATTTGATTGATTTTTGAAAATTATATAATTTAATTTATTATTAGTTTACAAATTATAATTATGATTATGAATAGAAAATGGTAGTTAGCAATAATTGAGAGTAATTTTATACTAGATCTTGTAAGCTTTTTTTATAATTTGGAAGTGGAACACAAATGTCCAGTTCATGCCCTTTAGACCATGTGTTATATTGCCTACAGAGCCTGGACACAGCGGCGCAATGACCAAGATTCGTTTTAGACAGTGGAATATTAAAGAGCTTGTATGTAGATGTTCTTAGAATTCGAGTAGGGATTTTAACATATGTAATTGCTTTATTTTAATAGGAGCAGCTATTATAGTTATTATTTTTACCCCAGCAACAGTAAAGCAATTAGTTAGTAATTCGTAAGTAAATGTGTTAAAAAGAACTGTACTTTTTACTATATCATTATCAACTCTATAAGATTCAAATATTTATTCTGTCCTCAATATCTTAGAAAACTTGTAACTCTTATGTACATGTTTTGGACACCCAAAATAACAATTGGCGATGTACTACGACAAAATATTGCGACTATGATTTTTTTGACAGGCGCTGGACTTGGTTCTTACGACTCATAATAAGAAATGGGACAAACGGACAGACCATTATTCGTTAGATTGTCAGTTGTCAACGTTTTTGATGTGGGTAAAGACGTTATACAAATAACTTGGCCAGATTTCTTGTATCTTGGTTTTTTGTTTTCTGAATGGCAAGAATAGATGAATTTAATAAATGTCTTGCTAAGTTCATATTATTCGCAAGCTAGTTTTAAGTGACAATTGACAAAAATAAAATTATTTAACGTGTTAAATATATAAGTTTATATACAAATTAACATAGTTTAGTTTAGTTCCTGAGATGGCCTGGATTATACAGAACAGAATTTAAAAATACAGAGTAAAAGCTAGCGGTGATAAATATTTTAAAAGTTTGTTTAGTATTTTAGATAAATAATTATGTACACTCGTATTTTATCGTACCATAAACTTTTATCGTCTCGACTTCAAAAACGTTTCTTACGTAGGACATGTATATACTGAGTTTGCCAATAAAGTTAGCTAATTTATAGAAGAACAGATAAGATATTCTTCTTTTTCGATAAATTATATAAGTTTACACGAAACTCGGGTTAAGTAACTTGGGCTGAGAAACGCAAAGGAAGGCGAAAGTTTTCGAATGAAAGCTGAGTATTTGGGTTTATGTTTATTCATACAATTTAAGAGTTGTTAAGTATACTTTTTATGTTTATCAACAGGGGAAAGACAAGCTCTGTGGTTTAATGGGTGGCTTACCTAAAAGTTGGGTCTTGGTTTAGAATACTGCGCCGAATTAAACTCATTCGTCTTGGTCTGGATAGTGGTTTGTACATACAATATTATAGTGCGGTCACCATCCTGCATGCCAAGCATGGTGACTACGGCATGTGTTCAGCATTTAAACTAAACGGACTATTGAAGAAGAAAAAGGAACACAACGTCAACCAATAATGTAGGCTGTATTTTTCTATAAATTAAAAGTATTGCCTTATTCGAGCAGCCCATTAAGAAGTTTTTCATGTTCACTAACTTAAAGGCTCGAGCACACTGGATGCGTATGCGTAGACGTGCACGAACCACTGAGTTGTAATGTATGGAACCGTATGAGACAGGACACACCGCTAGCGTGTGCACGCGCACGTCTACGTTGCGCAAGCGGTGTATCCTGTGTCATTACGGTTACGGTTAATATAAAAAAAAATACTTTTTCGCTGACATATTAATGCGGGGTCTCCCTTGTTTGACCGAAAGGAATTTGACAAATTTTCATTTCCCAAAAATGTTTTCGCATAATTTCATTTGCCAAATTATTTACTTAGCAAAAATTTTTTTACAGACAATTTTAAGGCAAACCTAATGTTTGGGGAAATGAACATTTAAACTATAACTTGTTTACCAACTAGTACTTTTAACATTTTTTATTTAGTCAAATATTTCAGTTGGAATAAATTTTTTTACGCTAAATCAAATAAGCCATTTTTTTAAATAAGTAATTATCCTAATCTAAATAGTTCAGTTCCGCGTAGCCTACTAAAAACAATCTCTTTTTTCTATTAATGCAAGTCGTTTCTGGCGTAGGAGGTCACAGTTTTAACATAACCTTTTTTTTTTTTTTTTTTTGTCCGGGGGGAAATGCATTGACGCATTCCCACCACCGTTGCAGCGTATTTGCGCGCTGGCGGTGGGATATGTGGGACTCGCCCTCTCCATGGCGTGGTATGCTAAAGTCATACCACGAGGAGAGGACCCTACACCACTAAAACCCCCCGGACACTCCTTCGATCCGCCGTTGGCGGGGGTCGGGTACGCATGAGCAATCCGGCCCCCCGACGGCACCCGCGGCCAATATGGTACCGCGGGATCTCCAGGAGTTTTAACATAACCTAACCTACCCATTTTTTTACCAAACGTTTATTGTCTGAAGATTGTTTGCTGTAATAAATCATTTGATTAATGACCAAATGCCATAATTACATTATACTTGGTAATATTTTGCAAAGTACAAATTTGACCAAATAAAAATTAGCGTACTAAAATCATTCGAAAAATTGTAATGGTATAAAAAAAGGTTGCTAAAATTTGTTTGGGTAATGAAATTTTGTCAAAATCTTTTCGGCAAAACGGCAGGCACCCATTTATGCGAATCCATATTCATCGTAAAATATCCTTAAAGTTATTTTGCCCATGACTTACATGTTTGATTTTATATGTTGAACGGTAATACTTCTATCGGTTACGTAAGTTCATCAGACGATTGTCGTCGTTGAGAACCTTAGTAAAGTATTATTATTATTATAAGTATTATTTTTAATGAATAAAGACACATATATCAACTCATGAACACGATCAAGTGAGTGAGACCCACACAAACGTACATGATCAGCTCCAGCGTCTCAGCACCCGCCCCACGCTAAGGTGTGAATTGTGGAAAAACGACGTAAGGCGAACACGTACGACAATGGCAGTGAAGTTGCGAAACGTTTGATTCGCGCCGACACTATGTCACTTGTGTGTTATTCACGAGACGTAGACTTTTCGTAGGCGGTTTTATTTAGTAAACAAAGCGTTTTGAAGTAAGTCTGCGCTGCGTCTACGCCTTAAGAGTGTAGAAGAACGGTTGGTGGTGTTCCTTTACAGAAATTAAAGATCTTCTTTGCCTGTTACTAGTAGTACTTTGATATTTTATGTTAGAATTGGCTTGTGACCTTGTATTGCGCGATACAGGTTAGTTGGGATGCCAGATGCTAGATGGCACTGCTAGTTATCTTGTGGTTTGTGTGGCTACTGTAGATGTCGCTACAAGAGTATAGACGACGAGTCGTCATCGCGCATTGTGATTTTCCAAAGGTGAGTCGTTTTCATTGCGATTTCAATTAGTATGATTTGAAATAGAAAGATTCATACAAACAACTTTGAACAGATCCGTAACATAGTTGGTTGACGCCCGTTCCGATTTGACTTCCTCGAATGTTCATCAAAGCAATTGGCAATGTTACTCAGACTGATATTCTGAGAACTATCGATATTACTAATATGAATTTTCAATATATGAAAATAGTTTTACTTCAATTTCATAATAAACTTACTATACTTAGGTACTTATATTATTAATGCGAAAGTAACTCTGTCTGTCTGTCAGCCTTCCACACCGAAACCATTGAACTAATTTAAATTAAATTTGGTACACAGACATTGTAGAACCTGAGAGAAGGTATCTGCTACTTTTTGAAGCGAAAAAATGGTTGCAGTAGTTTCATAATAATTAGTTTCATAAATATTCTTGTAAAGGTTATAATGAAACAAAATTGTACTAAACCGATTTAATAAATTTTAATTTTTAAATGGTTGGGTAAAACTATTTAGTTTGATTTTAATATTATTTAAACAAGAAATGCTGGATGACTTGATCTTTGCGTTTGTTTTAGCTAGGGTTGTTGTATTGTAGGACTCTCGTCCTTTTATGAGTGCGAGAGTCCGAGAGAGCCCGCGGGAATTTCATCCGCGAGTTGCCGGGGGGATACTCGAAAGCCAAAACCGGTGCTTGGGTCCCCCACAGTATTTACTTTGGGAGGGAGAGTCCTACATACACTTTATGCGGGGATCACAAATTTTGTGATCTATCCACTCACACGTCCAGGGATACTTTGGTATCCAAAAAAAAAAGGGCGTTGTACGTCCAAGGATACTTTAGTATCCATAGCGACATATTTTATAAAACCGTCATCTATCGACAATATGCGTTACTTTTTGCGTGTTTAAGTTGTGTAGTCGATTGCTGACGAACTACTTTACAATAAAAATCACGAGATGGCAGTGTAAGAAGCCTCAACGAATAAAAACAAACGTTTATCTGCAGTCCACTCTACGCTTTGTGTTTAGTGAACAAGTGTTTTTTAAGTTCCAGCGATTATGTCGTCAGTACTTTAGTTTTATTTATTAGTTCATAGATTATTAAACATAAAAATAAACTAGATGATTTGTGCTTTATAATTAAGTATACATATCACAGTTTTAAGAGTAAAATCGAGTCATATTTTGAATTCAAAGTGTAGCTGTTTCGAAAAAAATGGCGTAGGAGCGGCCATTCTTGTTGTTGATCCAATTTTAGTTATTTTTACTTAGTTTTTCAGTAAAATATTGTTTAAACAAAGAGTAATAGTTCGTCATAAACATAATAATACACTTTAAAAACTGAAATATACAATATTCACGGAAGATTCCTTAAAAATGTCATTGTGTTCCTCAGGTGTTTAGGCATGGATAGATTACTATCCACGGACGGAACTAAAATGGTTCAAAATAAGGATGTGTACAAACGGCAAAATATGTTTGCAATATTTTTTTTCGCTTTGTGTGGTGGTGATTCTTTGTTTGTTTGATATAATAATGTTATGTTTGTTAATGATTGTCGACTTTTGCTATCATTTTTAAATTTGCTTGATGGTTTCACCTCACTTTATTTCCCTTGTGGTGTTTTAACAATTTAATTCTCATATTTAATCAAAATCACTAATATTTTGGTTTACGGTTTTACGCCTATTTGTGTCGTGCATATTATTTTTTTAATATTGATGTCATTATTGTAATAATTATACCATGTGCATACTTAGTATTGCTTGAAGATACGCTGCTATTAAAATGTGAATGTTTTTTTATAAGTTACTGGCTGCTGACCCCGATATTTTTAATGCATCATGCACATTATTATTGCCTTTTTCCTTGATGATATTGATAGTTTAAATTAATATATTTAATAATTATAAAACATACCTACAATAATTGACTATCACCTAAATTTAGAATAAAAATACCTAATTTATTTTAAAACAAATCCTAAAGTCGTGTGTAAAATCCTTAGGCGGGCGGCCATCTTGCCGTAATTTCGGTATCGGAGACGATATTTAGGTCGATCTAGATTACTGCAGGAACGCGTTTTTATTTTGGTTTAATGGGCTACACTGTTCATTTTAAGTAATAAGATATTGATGTCAAAAAAAAGCTTATTTAATCTAGTTTAATTATTATTAAAAAACATTGCGAATAATTAAAAAATGATTCGTTAAAACTTGTTAAAAGAAATATTTTACGTAAATTTAACCCGTATTGTTAAGTAAATTATTTTTTTATGAATAGCAGATTAATTGTTGAACTTTAATTAGTACATATTTTGATTCCTTAATAATTCAGCTTGATACTGGTAGGTTTTACCTTGCTATAGCTGCAATAGTTTGCTAGTAAATACACTTTGAATCAGTAACGGCACGAGCGCTCGACGCGGTTCGGTTCGCGGTTCGCGCTCGGACGTTCAAGGGGTAGGCGACTATAGTCGCCCGGACGTTTGAGTGGCTATTTACATTTCTGATACAATAATATAAGTCCTAGAATTTACTTTGCATACCAGATAAGCATTGTCATTCACCGGTGGCAGATGCTACCAGCATTCTTGAAAAGATACCCTAGTAAGGAAGTAAAAATTTATAAAAGTAAATAAAAAAGAAACAATTACTGTCTCGATGAACGCTCGTAGTAACCGTAACTACAAAGGCTCCAGGCTCGATTCCCGGGTTGGGAAAAAATTGTGTAGCGAGAAATTTCTTGAGGACATTCTAAGTTGCAGTCCGAAGTCTTAAAGTTGATGGGATTTCATCCGTACCTCAGAAAGCACCTTAAGCTGTCGGTCTTGCGCGTAATATCTCACTCTTTCTCTCTCTCTCTCTTTAAATGTAATTTTTACTATTGACAAGTGCCTGTAATTAAGTCTTCTTAAATAAAAATAGGAAAAGAGGATGCTTCAGAATTTGCGCATGCATGTACACAAAAAAACATAATCACTTTACATAATCACGACTTCTGCTCAAGGATTTCGTTTTGGAAGCTCCTTATACAAGATCCTTTTTATTCAAACATTCACCTAACACTTTTTTTGAACAACAACATTTTTAATCAACGTTTCATACATTAATAATTCTGAACTAATCCAAATCGAACCGTATATCCGTAACATCAAGACATAATTCACCTTTCCCTGACACCAGGAAATTACTGCGCGATTGAAATTGGACAGCAAGGGAAAAAGAAAGCGTGATCTATGACGTTTAGTACATTTACAGTGACGGTTTTACAAAACGAAACTTACGAAAAAGTTAGACGAGATAGATGGACAAAAGCGAGTTGGATTCTTAATTGAAGTTATCGTCATCATCCTCCCTCAAAGGTATTCTCGACTTAGGTACGATTAAGACCAACAATAATTGGAACTTTACTTTTGCTTCAAAACAAAAGCCACTGCTGAATAAGGGCCTACTCTTTATAGACCTTATAAGGTGAATTCGTGACCGCAGTAAGATTGTAAGTGTCCTTAAGGTTACTTAACATCTTACTGCGATTACCAATCCGATTATGAACATCTGATGAATGGGCAGTAGCATATATCTAGCGCATCTATTTATCTATAGACGCTGATCGTGAGTTCGATCTCCACGCTGGAGAAGAAAATCTTTTTCTTTTTTAACATTTTTATGTGTGTCTATGTGAATTAAAATATATTGACTTTGACTTCGTTCTTTTTTGTCACCACGGTTGGAAGTCGAGTTGGTGACCGCAGTTTTATTTTGTACCCTACATTAGCTTGGCAACGCTTAAGCATTGTCATTGGTGATGTCAAATGTAATCAACGTAGTTTGAATAGCATAACATTTAATTCTTAATTTAAACCACCATCTTCCCATTTCATTTTAACTAAAACACTCTAATTGCTGCCAGTATCTTCAAAAAAAGCATAAATTTATTCATGGCGTCTGATCGCAGTAAGATAGGTCCCGTGGGATTTTATTACTGTGTTTACTGCCAAGTCGTGACAGTGTTGCCAACAGTAAAATGTACTAAGATACGTTGTAAGGTTTAACTTTTGAATAATTAGTTTGTTGTTTGTAATTGTAGAGTATTTTCTTGAAAACAAGCTTTTATTTGAAAGGAATTTATTGTTAGACATTAAGATTACAAGCATATTTTCTTCTTTTTGAGGGTTCCGTACCCGAAGGGTAAAAACAGGACCCTATTACTAAGACTTCGCTGTCTGTCTGTCTGTCTCCAGGCTATATCTCAAGAACCGCGATAGCTAGACATTTGAAATTTGCACAGATAGTGAATTTCTATTGCTGCTATAACAACAAATACTAAAAATAAAATAAAATAAATATTTAGGGGGGCTCTCATACAAAAAACGTGACTTTTTTTGCTCGATATCAATAACGGCAATAGGTAGACTCTTTAAAATGATACGAAGCCCTTCGTGCGCGAGTCCGACTCGCACTTGGCCGGTTTTTTTTTCATGTACAGGTTGTTGAGACGTTTTAGCAATTTCACCGGGAATAAAGGCGAGCAGAGCTCCGGTCTTATTACGTGGTTTTAAAACTACAAACCAATTAATTTGCGCAAGAGGTCACCCTCTGGAATGTGAACATTGACTCATGGCGGTCGCTGGCAAGATTTAATGTGTTGTTACTTTACTTTACAGTCCGCTAGCTTGTTGGACTACAGGTGTACGAGAGCATCAGAAAGTTCGTTTTTAAATGTATCATTACAAAAGCAAGTATATACAACAAACATCCCAAATGACTATTTATGCTATTTTGATATGAAATGTCTGATTGAACCAAAAAAACAAAGGTTAGGCCCGTTAGGTTAACTGTAACGTTGAGCGAAAGTTGCACAAAACCGATAAAAATACTTTAAGTCATAATCCCTTAAATCCTCCGATAGCGATTGTCCTTAGTCGAGGTCTTAGCCCACTGGGCCCTCTTGCGTAGATTGCTCAGTTAGTGGATTACTAACCATTTAATAAGGCTGGAGCCCAGCTCATCTTTATGCCCAGTGAAGTAGCAAAAGCCTCATGACTGACTACATAAATAACCGTCCAAAAAAAACATAAAATATTGTGACACACCGTTTAAACCAACATCACAATGCGACACCAACAAAGGAATAAAAATAAATTGTTCATTTTATTGTATTCAGACCATAAAATCAATGGCTTTCACCCCAACATGTTTAAAATATTATGATTCGAACCAGTGGCGTAGGTAAACCTGTACATCGGTGACACACATCACTGTCGTCGCTAAATTTATGAGCACCAATAGACATGAGGACTGAAAATTCTATTTAGTCCGTCAGTTAGATTACCAAAAAATATTGGACACCTATTTTTTTTTGCGTTCTTCAAACAAAAAAATGACGAACATACACCGCGTTGAAATTTCACGTGAGGCACTTCTAAGTACAAGCTACCTACGTAAGTCTAGGTTTAAGCTAGTTGTGACGTCACAAGCCCCCATCTCCTGAACTTTATAGTTTGTTGTTGCTCTGTATCTTTATCTTCGTGCCTTATGTCGTACCGTTTGGGTCAAAATGTATTTCTTTATCTGTTATTACTTTGGATAAATTAAAATTAATGGCAACGGCAAATAAAGATCGTTATAGATACTTGGAAGATTAATTAAATGGGGAAAAGAGTAAAACTTGTCAAAATTAACATTAGATATTGTCTATTAGTTAGATATCTAGGTAAAGACGGAGTATATTAACTGTGGATAGTAAAATTTACGGTTACCTACTGCTGTTAGTAACTTTGTTTCGTAATTCAGAGATTAAGAACCAAAATGTAGGTATTAGCTAAGTCAATTATGTCAAGTACTTTACAAATGTATGTGTTTACCTAAGTGCTAAAGAAAATTCATTATTGTATTTCATTATCAAATCAAAGTCCAATAAAACAACAAACAAGCGCAGCAGCGTGTCCGTTCCGCCTGTGGTATTTTACCCGCTTTTCCACCCTACAGTTACGACTCTGACTTGAACGCTATTTGTATACTAAATGCCTTTTTACAATAAAATGCAAGCAATATTGTTATTTAACGTATTTTGTGCGATTTCTGTATTTTTTGCGCTGGTTTATTTAGGTCACGTCTATCTACGATAGTGCCTAACGAGTGAAATTGTTACGGAGACTATTTTTTTTTAATTTAGTGTTGCAGCGGCAATGATTGTATCTAGTATAGATTACTACCGTCATTGCTGCTGCAACACTAACTCGATACTAATAAATAAAGATGAAGAGTTGATTTGTTTGCTTGAATACTTCTGGTTCGATTTGAACATTTATTTCAGTGTTACAAAGCCCATTTATTGAAGAAGATTATAGGTTATATTTTACTATGAAGTTCTAACGGGAAAAGGAGTTGCGTGTGTGAAACCGCGTTCGAGTAAGAATTTTATTATTAAATATAGCCTATGCTACTCCAGGATAACCTAGCTTTCTAATGGCGAAAGAGCTATTGAAATCCTTCCAGGAGTTTTTGGGTTTCTTCGTAACAAACATACTTACCATCCAAAGGTTGTCTGGAAGAAATTGCTTTATGCGATAAAACCGCCCATTGTATTGCGTCTATTATATTTTCTTTGTCCTGTTTAGTTGTGTGTACAATAAAGAGTATTCTATTCTATTCTTACATAAATACAAATCTTTTCTCTTTATAATATTAGTAAGGATTGTCACTAACGTGATATTGCATTATCAAAGACGATATGTATGTATAGCAATGGCAAAACCTCTTCGAGATGGCCCATGTTCGAAAGTGGACGTTTTACGGGCTGATGATGATGAAGATCAAGAGTAAACAGATCATTTAGAGAATATGATCATCAACAGCCTGAATAACGTACACTGCTGAACATGGAAGGGTAGGAACGGAGGTTAGTGCCTCAATTAACCCGACTACGAAAGAAATCTTTGATTTCGCACAAAGAGTTTTTGTACGAAGTGGGAACATTGAGGCAGAAATTCATAAAAACTATGGCAGACCTCCAAGGATGAAGACTACAATAATGAGATTATAATATTAGTACGGAAATACGTATTAATTATTTAATCTAACACTTTGGCAGTTTTATTTGAATTTATAATATTTTTTTATAAGTATGCACTTAGTTAGGTGGCCGCGACTCTAAGTTTTCAATTGATTTTAATAATTATTTATTTATTCGTTATGTTGTAAATCTACTTTTTTTGTTTTTAATTTTATGTCTATTTGAATTTTATTATTTATTATTATTATTATCTTTGTGTTTATTTGTTTCTTTATTTTATTTTTAATAACTTGTTATTAGTAATGATTTTTATTATTATTTTAATAGACGGTTGGCATGCGTGTCGTCATAACTAGAATTGGCTAGAATACCAGAGCTGCCGCAATAATCTTTTAGGTTTTTAAAGTAGCACTATGCTGAAGCCAGTGCCCATTTATGGCACATTTACTTATCTAATTGTTATGTATTTATTTGTCACTCTATCTATAATGTGCCGTTAGTAAATAAATTTTCTTTCATTCTTTCTTTCTAGGTGTTTACATTTAGTTACGTCAAAAACTCACAATAGATTTCTTGACAATTGTATGTGAAATAAATAAGTGCTGAGTAAATATCGAAATCTGAAATCAAACAAAGCGGCATTAGTTAATTTTTGTGAAAAAAGTTTTTATGCAAAACATTTTGATTGAAGTCTGTTTTAAAAAGTTTTAAACTAAAATTGATTCAGAATACAAAATGGTGGTTACTTCAGAAGAGACCGTAAAGTTTATTATGGAGTTTTTGTTATAACATTAAAAAGCAATTAGGGCAATAAATAATTTATAGAAAACATTTTTCTGAAGCTTATGTCTGCTTTTGTTATTCATTACTAGGTGTAGCCCACGACTTCGTCTGCGTAAAATATTATATACTATCTAACAATGAAAACTCGTCGGCATTGGTACTACCTGGAGATAAGGCGTAATTCACGGACAAATGAATGGATAGACAACATTTATTATAAGTTACTTTTAATTATTTAATATTATTATATAATTTATGATGTATTTCATAACATAAAGTATTTTAAATAAATAAAATTTAGTACCTATCCTTTATTATTTATTTATTTAATACAGTTTTACTTACTAACTTCAGTGCTGTATGAACCGGCCCTTAGTTAGTTTGCAAAGAACCATACGATGCCGATCCGATACGACCCGCGAACTGTAAAGTAGAGCGATAGTTGCACAAAACTCCCCTAAAATACTAAAAGTCATAATCCCTCAATCTCATCGCCAGCGACCGCCCTGAGTCAAGATCCAAGCCCCACAGAAGGCTCTTGCGCAGGTCGTTTAGTTTCTAGTAATTAAACCATTTATTAAGGAGTCCTGCTCGCCTCTATGCCCGGTGAAGTAGCAAAAGCCTCGTAGCTAACTACGTATGTCCGTCTGGAAATATTAAACTGGAATCTATGATCGCTTTCTTGAAAATAAATTGTGTTTTGTTTTGCTTCAGATATTTGCTGAAAATGAATTACATATGGATCTTGGTTGCTGCTACAGTCTTCGTTAACACTTGTAAGTACATTTTTATATTTTTAACATCCGAAATAATACGGTGATAAATGATTTTATCGCTGATTAAAAAGGTCCATCAAATTGAATAGGAATTCCAAGTGTGTTCCAACAGATTGCGTAAGTATACATTAAACTAAAGAGCTGCGGTCCGTTGCGTTGATTCCAAGCAGGTCTAACGTATGGCATGGCGCTATATCAATACTATATATAAAGCTGAAGAGTTTGTTTGTTTGTTTGCTTGAAAACTAACTCAGGAACTACTGGTCCAATTTGAAAAAATATTTCAGTGAGTTAGCCCATTTATCGAAGAAGGCTAAAGGTAGCCGGAGTACGCTGGATACGGAAGGCGAATGAGTGTTATGGCGCAAATCAGCTTAGAGGAGGCTTATGTCCAGCAGTGGACAGAGTTATGCTGATTGATTGAATTATTGACTAGTATTCTTATTAACCCCACGCGCTAAGCTAAATTGCTTAAGTTACGAGTGAGTCCCACCCATTGCACTACTGAAGTGCAATGGGTGGGGATCCAACCATATGATGGTAAGTCTGACGCGCTAACCATTGGGCTAGGGCCGCTTCAAATTAATATGTAACTAGTAGGTCCGTCTGTGTCCACTTCACAAACTGAATACATACAATCCTGACGTTGTTAGTTTATGCAGAACGCAAGTTTATCGTGGTTTGTTTGGTTAACTACGAATAATCACAAATACAAGGCAAGGAGAGAAGTGATTAAAGCAAATACATTGGGCCTGAATCGATCGGCTCTGATTCATGAGACAATGCTGTATTTGACAATACCGTTGATTGCCGATGCATAAATTATCTTCAACTAAGGTGTTGTTGCAAACTATTCATTGCAACCGCTTGTGAAAGTTTATATATTTTTCCACTTTTTTATAATCTAAGCTGACTTAAAATTAAAATAATTAGCGGTATTTGACTCTCTTTAAATCTGGGAGATTGTAGGTTCGATCCCCACGCCGGACAAGAGTCTTTGTGTAGATTCTAAGATTTCTTCCCGGGTCTGGTTGGTTGAGGGACTACCCTCCGTGCCTCGGAAAGCACGTTAAGCCGTTGGTCCCGATTGTTATAACATCATCTCTAACAATTGTATACCAGTGAACGGGCAGCAGCGTTTCCTTGTACGTTACAAGCGTGGTGCCTATGGCACAAACCCTCCTTCGGGAGAAGGCCCATGTTCAAGCAGTAGACATTCTACGGGCTGATGATGGTGATGATGATATTGTAATTGGCAGTAGACGAGCTAATGATGTTGGTGAAAAGTGTTTCTTGCAATTGTTCTCTCATTAAGTGCTCTGAAATCACTGCCGAACGTCTCCCTCCTTCGGGAACTCTATTTCGTGCCTATGTGTATAATTTAGGTAAAACCGAGACACAGCTTTTGTATCATCTATACTTTTATACTAATAAATAAAGCTGAAGAGTTAGTTTTTTTGCTTATACACGCTTTTCTCAAGAACGATTTGAAAAATTCTTTAAGTGTACCTTCATTCTTTCATTTATCGAAGAAGGCTATAGGCTATATTTTATTCTAAAGTTTCTACTGGAACGAGATTTATGCGTGTGAAACCGCATGCGAAGTTAGTAGCCTCATATAAAACCAATGCTAGGAACAGAGGTCACACCATATTTTGGTATAGCGGTAGGTACCTACTGTATATCCATTATCCATCCTTTATCATCATTATTATATTCCCCCATATGCAAGCTTTTTGTATTACTGTAGCGACCTCCTTTGTGACCATAGACGGACGCAACTTTATTTATTTAAAACGAAAATTCATATATGTCATTGTGAAAATTTCCATTGAGACATCATGTACATAATTGTTGCAATACCATCATCATTGTAAATATAAGTATTTCTCCTTGTGTAAATATATAATTGTAAATAGTGAGCACAGTGTTATTTATTTCAACACTATCAACTCGTGCTCCTAAATTACCATAGTTAAAATATCGAAAAAAGAAAATTGTTTTTCCATCTGATACTTCTAAAATTCAATTGAAATTCATGAAAACTATGCCATCAGCTTCAGCACGGGTTTAGCTTCAATAAAATTGACAATGTCAAACCCAGCGTCATCCAACTACGAACAAAGAACTAACTGTACTGAAAACAAAAAGGGATTGTTTTATATTTTCAACACGCGGCCCGCAAAATAATCACGAACACGCTCAGTTACTTCCATTCATTCGGTCCTCATTCAGCAGTTCATTCATTTTGCTCATTCGCTTTTTGAATTTAGTCCGTTGAATGTTGTATAATGAACCGTGAATACCTGTATGCTGTTGCACACTTAATTCAGGCTTACATTACCATTAATACCTACTATATAATTTCAAGATTATGTTTGAAAAATGCAATGCTGCCTATTTCATTCATACAAAACAAAGTAATTATGGAATGACAGAGTGTAACTGTAGACAGAAAATAGGGTTACGTAAAGTTAAAAAAGGAGCTAACGGGTTCTGTACCATTAGCATTTTAAAGCTAATGGTACAGAACCCGTTAGCTCCTTTGATATTATCTATGTTATTGTATCATTTTGCAATAATTAAGTTTGATGTGGTGTTAAAGTAGGTAGCGGTCTCGCTTTTAGTCTCGGAGGTCGTGGGTTTGATCCCGGTGCCGGACAAAATATTTAATAAATTCCAACATATCTTTCTGAAAAAGCGGGCAGCAGCGTTTCCTGGTAAATATAACAGGAAACGGTAACATGATCAATTATATAAACGGAATCATAAAAATACGGTCACCAACCCGCCTGCCAAACGTAGTGTCTCTGGCAAAACTCTCCCTAGGTAGGAGGCTCATGTTCAGCAGTGGACGTTATACGGGCTGATGATGATGCTATATTTAAACAAAGCGAATCTACGACAGCGAATTAATAATAAAATTAGTAAAATCTTCCATGCCTCTTCATTCTTGCATAAATGAAAATGTCAATCCTCCAACAAATTACTCGGGAATTTAAAATAAGAATTGGAATTCTTACATTGATTGCAAGACTCATTCATTCATTTCGTTCGTTTTCATTCAATCATTCGTTCTTTCAGAATTATTCGGTTGGGTTAGTATTGTCTGCAGCTTCTAATTAGTTTTTTTTTTCATTTACTTCATGAAGTAAACTGCGAAATATTTTCATTCCATCCTACTAACATTACAAACGCGAAAGTTTGTAAGAATGTGTGAGGATGTATGTCTGCCGTGTGGTTTCCGGCTTAGAATAGACCACCCCATGTCTTCCCATGGGTGTCGTAAAAGGCGACAAAGGGACATATGGCTGATGGATGGGCAGCAGCATCTATTAGCTCAAGGTTTACATCTTACTGCGATCACCAATCCGTCTGCCAAGCGTGGTGATTATGGCAATATCCCTCTACGACCCTGGCTTGCCAAGGTCTGGTAAGAGGAGGCCCATGTTCAACAGTGGACGTTAACGGGCTGTTGATGATGATGATGTATGTTTGTTACTCTTCCACACAAAAGCTACTTAACGAATTTGGCTAAAAGTTTGAACGGGGTTTTATAAGCTCGATAGAGTAACGGGGAGTATATAGGCTACAAAATATCACGGTCCGACCCACTGGAATAGAGTAACGGGGGTAAAGCCACGTGGCGCAGCTAGTTAGTTATAGTTTTGTTAGTGAGATAATTAAATTACTTATTTTTATATTTTTAATAATTTTCTAACAAATAACCTCGACATGACTCGTGGTCCGGCCATGATTAACAAGGTTATAAAATATGGTGTTTTTTTTTTTTATTATTTTTTACTTTTTTCTCACATACACACACATAACATTAAAAATAAATATATTAAAATACAGGGAAGGTACTGCTGAAGGTAAATCAAAGGTACTGCTCATTTCTAATAAAATTTCTACCAGCAGACCCGCGAAAGGAAAAAAACAAAAAGAGATCATGAATAGTGTGTAGGTTTTGGAAACCAAGACACAGATGAACATGAAATAATATAGACTATGAAGAATAAATTATTTTGAAAAAATAAACTTACATATTAATACATAAACAAATACATAAATAAATACATATTAGGCATCATATACATACTTATTATATCTAGGTTGTGATTATAATATATGACTGGGTGCATCTTATTTTTGGTCCTTGTAATTGTTATTAGAGGCATTAGTCCATAATAGGTTGAGTACCACTGACGTAAACCAACAAAACAGTCATTACCACAAAATAAATGCCATATTTCTTTTTAAAAGTTCCTTTCGTTACTACATTTATCAATCTATATATAATTAACTACCTTCACGGTTTTACCCGCTTAACAACTGCTCCCGTAGGAACTTCCTAATTAAATATAGCCTATAGCCTTCCTCGATAAATGGGCTATCTAACATTAGCGTCTGAGGCCCTAATAGCCTTAGCCTTAGGCTACGGTGGAACCACACCGGTCGTCGAAATTGATCAATCTCTTTATAATACGTCTCTAAGGAGGACGTTAGTGCCATCTATCGGTAATGATCCGCATTACTTCGACTAATATTTCCAAAGTTGCATTTGGTATTAAAATATTAAACCATGACACCGCCCGTATTTCACATTTTTAAATGTTTTTGCATACTTTACGGAAATGTTTACCATAATTATATTATGTTTCAAAATTGAGATTAATAAAATTCGACAACCGGCAGGTTTCGAACCTGCATCTTAGGTTAAGTCCCTAATGCCTTAGCCAATTAGGCTACGGTGGGTTAGCGTCTGAGATTAGCACGTTTAAGCAAACAAACAAACTTTTCAGCTTTATATATTAGTATATAGATAAAATATATACCGTTAAAAAATATATATAAATATCCAAATAATAAATATTAAACAATAATTAAACCTAAACATAAATAATTAAATACGAGTTTGCAGTAAACATTTTCAATTTATACTAAAACTAGTACTAACCGATGTTATTATTTACCCTGAAGCTATTAACGTTCAAAGTTAAATACAAACAACTCAGCGCATAGGTACTGAAGTATATTTATATATAACGTGGTTCCCAAATATTTATCCAACCCCATCCCTTTTACAGTTGATAGGTAGTTATGTATAGCAATTACGTTCATCACGATATTTTTGTAGCATCATCACCTCCTGTTAAAAGGCCTTGGCAAGTCAGAGCTGTTGAGGAACATAATCATAATCATCATCATCAGCCCGTATAATGTCCACTGCTGAACATGGACATCTGCTTAAAAGATCTAGGCATGCCAGAGCTGTTGAGGAACATTGTCATAATCATCATCATCAGCCCGTATAATGACATCTGCTGAACATGGATATCTGCTTAAAAGAACTAGGCAAGCCAGATCTTTTGAGGAACATTGTCATAATCATCATCCTCATCAGCCATTATAATGTCTACTACTGAATATGGACCTCCTCTTAAAAGACCTTGGCAAGCCAGAGCTGTTGAGGAACATAATCATAATCATCATCATCAGTCCGTATAATGTCCAGTGCTGAATATGGACATCTGCTTAAAAGAACTAGGTAACCCAGAGCTGTTGACGAACATTGTCATAATCAACCATCACGCTTGGCAGGCGGGTTGGTGATATTATGCTGTACCACACAAGGAAACGCTGCTGCCCGTTACGTGATATACGATTATTATAGATGATGTTATAACAATCGGAACCAAAGGCTTAACGTCTTTCCGAGGCACGGAGGGTTGTCCCTCAAGCAACCAGACCCGGAAAGAAATCTTAGAATTTACACAAAGATTTCCTGTCCAGCGTGGGGATCGAACCCACGACCTCCGAGATTTAAAGCCCCAAACCGCTACGCTACAGAGGTTGTAACTGGATCAATAGTACATAGTAATATATGACATTCTGACTATACATGTATGTAATATTTGCTAATAATGTATTCGGAACTAAATTTTGCCGTGTTTCGCCCACGGCGTTTGTCAGGCTTTAATATTACATTATAATAGAACCTTCAGTTTCATATTACAGTATTGTAATATAACTAAATTAACTCTTATTGTTTTTTTGTTCGAAATTGTTTTTTGAGGTTCACTCGATGTTATTTGAGAGGTACTCGATTACGAAGTCTTGTTCTTGCTTGTTATTTTTTAAACAACGAATCGAACCTATTTGGAACATAGTCTATTCTAAATTTTGGCGTACATTTTCCGTCAGATGTATTGTAGACAAGGAGACCAAATACTTCTAAACAATTTAAAATGTCAATAAGTTCTATACAATACAAGTTACCATTAATATCTGAACATTCATTACTTCATTAATATCTGAACATTCATTACTTCATTAATATCTGAGCAGATGCTTGTCAATAATTTCTAAACACATAACTATCCAAAACTATCTAATTTTATTTATTATTCTGATATTATTATTATATTTCCTTCCCCAGACACGGAAATAATCTTAAAATTTGCACAAAGATTTGTTGTCCGATTTTGGGATCGTACCCACGACCTCCGAGACTTAATTGAGATGTATACCGCTACCCCACGGAGGCTGTGATCATTTTATATGATAATTCAATTTATTTTTCATCTTTAGTTTCTTTAGTAAATCTAATACCTTGCACTTTCATTTCGCACAATTCTTATAGAAAAGTTTGTCAGTTTGCGTTACAACAGTAACTGAACCTGTATAGTCTCTTTGTAACCGAGACAGATGTCGAAAATATTGTTGCCGTCTTCATATTTCTTTGTATTACTTGAACTTAAATAGAATGTCATATTTTCTATGCTATTGCGTAGTTTCTTTGTGTTATCAATATTATTTGTTGTGGATTTTTTTTTAAATAAATCAGAGAGCCAACTTTTTAAATATTTATTAATCTTATTATGGCACCCCAAGACGGGATATACACAGTACTAAAGTTAAAAAAAAATTGGAATAAATAAAAAAATACAAAAAAACATATAAAGCCCAAGTGGTAATGGGCAGGACACACAGCTAGAAGAACTGACGGCCGATGGAGCAGAAAGTTCTCAAGTGGAGACCACGAAGACCTCTTAAATGTTGCAGGGAGTCAGTGGTTGCAGGCCGCTAGCTATCGTTCCCGCTGGAAATCGATGGGGAGGCCTATGTTCAGCAGTGGACTACAACAGGCTGATGATGATGATGATGATGATGAAATATAAAATAAGAATTATTTCTGATTATGTCAATGACAGAACTGATTCGGAGTGAGTTGCTCGGGAACAATAGCTGCTTTATTAAGAATTGTAACAAAACATTTATAAAAAAAAAGAAGAATTCCTTGGTAGGATGCTTGTCAGGCGGATTGGTGATCGCAGTACGATAGTGTGTATCCTTGAACTGATAGATGCTGCTGCCCATCCATCAGCAGCATGTATAGGATAATACTACTGATGGATAAGCAGCAGTTGCCTCTAAAAACTACCATGCGAAGATATGGGTTGGTTTAACCTACAGGAGAAACCATTTTTTTTTCTTTTCTGACAGATGTAGTAAAAAACGAGGCTTTTATCACAATTCACCGGGCATACTTTTTCTTTTGAATTCAAAAAGAAAGCAGGTAATTGAACAATGAATTTTTAATGCGAAAGTAACTCTATTTGTCAGTTGCTTTTTCCCACCCTTTAATTAATTTTAATGAAATTTTGTACAGATGTTATTTACTAGACCTCGAAGTTTATATGCTTTAAATATACTCTTCAGACAGTTTTTATTCTATTTTGTACTTTCATCATCATCATCATCAGCCCGTATAACGTCAGGGTATTAGTCATAGTCACCACGCTTGGCAGGTGGGTTGGTGACTGCAGTATTATGTTCTTCCACACAAGGAAACGCTGCTGCCCGTTCCTTGTTATACGATTATTATAGATGATGTTATAACAACCGGGAGTTCGAGACCAACAGTTTAACGTGCTTTCTGAGGCACGGAGGGTCCCTCAACCAACCAGACCCGAAAAGAAATCTTAGAATTCACACAAAGATTTCATGTCCGGCATGGGGTTCGAACTCACCGCTACGCTACGGAGGTTGACGATTTTTTATTTTATGTAAATGTAACAAAAGTACGACTTTAATAGCTAATTAGCTGACGCAAAAAAATTGTAACAGCTGCATTTTAATACAAACACAGCGTAAACACCGTTAAAAGAATTGCCATTTTATAACGAAGGATGCTCATTAACGTCAAAGAACAACTCCATTTTACATTTAAAATGTTATATTGTTAAGTTTCTTGTTTTTATAAAGAATGGTAAATAAAAGAAATGGCCCGCATTTCTGTCGTGTAAATCGTCATATAGTTAGTTAGTCGAAAAGCGGCCGTAGCCTAATGGCTAAGCTAAGTCGGACTTGTGATCTTGTGGTCGCCGGTTCGATCCCTACCGAAGACTGCAAAACACTGCTAGTAATCTTCTTTGAATAGAAAAGTTAGATTTTCATCATTAAGCTCGGGCATTGAACTGGTGCTGTCAAATCTATACAAATAGATAATATAAAAGTGTCTGTTTGTAGTATTAAAATAGCGGCTTTTAACTACATGCACAAAAATGAATATACGGCATACGAATGTATGTTACATATACTGTACATATACCAAAATATATATTTTTTCTATTTTATTATTAGCTGTTGGTTTGTTCTCTGGAACAGCTGGACTGATTTTGACAGGACTTTCATTGGCATGTAGCTGATGTAATGAGGAGTAACTTGGGCCATTTATTTAAGAAAAAAATGCCTCGCAGGGACATAAAATGTGTTTAGTGCGGCACGTTCCCCGAGTGCTGGTATGTACTTTGCAGAGCAGGTAAGCATTGTCATTCAACGGGGCAATGCTGCCTTGCAAAGTAGTATAGATTTAGAGTAGCATTACTTTAAAAGTTAATTTTACTTTAAATTAGCTATGTTTAGATATAAAAACATGTATTTAGTTCATTAATGTTAAATGATGGGATTAGATGCAGGCCGCTTCTAACCGTAACAACTGGAGATCTATGAGGGAGGCCTATGTCCAGCAGTGGACGTCCTACGGCTGAAATGATGATGGGATTAAATAAATGTTCTCTGTTAAAATCCTACTAATATTATAAATGCGAAAGTTTGTTTGTGTGGATGTATGAATGGATTTGTCTGAAAACTTTTTTTTGTTTCTCTGTCTGGTTGTCGGGCTAATCTCCGAAACTGTTGCACCGATTTTAATGAAATTTTACGTGGTGATATCTTATATCCCCGTTTACATTTTAAATACGTTTACGAACTACTATCACAGAAAATTAATGAGTTCCCATGGCATAGTTAAACAAACGAAGGAAAAACAAGCACCACGCGGACAACGTCGCGGGCATCAGCTAGATATTTAATAAATCATCGTTTGAAACGATGGCTCTCTAATTTATTTTCAGGAAACATTATCTATTTTCCATTTCACACTTGTTCTGCTATAAATCCCATCCAAATTCCTAATAATGTCGGCAGGTTATTTAGCTTCGAAGCACATACTAAATCGTCATATCGTTCGTTAGTTCCTCTTTGTCATCGAACGCCTTCCGGTACGTGATTCCTCTAAATTGCACTTCAGCTTGTGTATTGGAATTCAGCACATTTTGCAGCAGCGAACTCCTATTTGACGACGATAAAATCTAATTAGATTGACTGGTGTTAGTTAATTGGAAAACATTAATCGTCTTTGTTTGGGACTTCGGGAAAAAATCAATTTCATCATCATCATCATCATTCTTCCCGAGGGTATTGCCATAGTCACCACGCCAGGCAGGCGGGTTGGTGTCCTGCCCTCAATTTTTATTGATGATATTATAACAATAGGGACCAACGGCTTAACGTTTTTTGTAATCCAAACAGAGCAAAAAAAAAAAAACTTCAATTGACACAAATATTTCTTTTTCCTGTCCGGCGCGCTGGGCATTTAGATTGAACACACAACCTCCGAGACTTAAAGCGATAATTGTACCTAAATTGTTTTTTAAACACATATATTTTGATTCTAATTTAATTTAATTGTAGTAACCCAGCAGAGCAGCCGGCGGCTCTCGTTAATGCGGAACGTTCCCTGACTGGTTTATTTACACGGCAGATAAGTATTGCCATTTAACGGGGCAATGCTGCCAGCATTCTGGGAACGTTCCTAAGTAGCATAGCTAAATTATAGTATTGATTTACTTTTAGGTTTAAATTGGCTTCTTTTTCATATATTATAAGCGTATGTGAACATATAATACAGTGCATGCAGTTCTCTTCTAGAAATTCGTGAGATATTTAGATTTAAGTTTATTGCATTACAAATTAAATCGAACATAGTACTCATTATTAAAAAGATTAATCTATACTTTATATATATATAAAGCTGTAGTGCTTGAAGTACTAGTCAAATTTCAACAATTCTTCAATATTAGACAGCTAATTTACTGATATAGGCTGTTGATAATTATGAAGCTCTTACGGGAACGGAAAGTAAGCGGGTGGAACCGTGCATGGGAAGCTTGTATATAAATAAACGCTTTCTATATTTTTTGCCTGATTGAGCAAAGAAAGTTTAGATGTTCTCGATAGTATAAAATATTAGTATGATCAGAGACTATATAATATATAGACTGACAATAGCAGTACAAAATATCGTAGCTCCTAAAACCATTTGATAACCAGCGGGCGTTACCGTCGCACCCCCTTTCGTAATTGCCGCTGAGATGTCGATACCAAGGACGGTCCTTTACAAAATGTTTTAAAAAAAAGATCATAGATGGCGTTAAAAATAAACTTTATGTTGACATAACGATTCTCTTTAGAGTTTCATTGCACAACTGTCATAAATAGTTTATAAGTATTACTTATTTCAACTCTATTAACTAAGTTTCGGTAGCTCATTAGGAGCGGAGGTTGCTTAACAAATGAGATGTTGTATGTTCAAGCCCCAGTAAATACATATAATTTTGTAAAGAAATACGAAAAAAGAATTGGTTTTTGATAAAAAAAAATTAATTAACTTACTATTTCAATTTATTGAAATATTTTAGAAGCTTTTATTTAACTTGCAATGTATGTATGTATGTAATTTGTTCGGGTGGAATCTTGCAACTCAATTTTGAAGCAGACATCCTCAACTGATTCTGAAATTTTGCAAGCATATGCATATCGCGTGACAATGAAATAATATGGTACCATGGAGCTGATCTGATGATGGATTCGGAAGGGGGCCATAGGAACTCCTGTACCTACTGAACAAGATAGAAGAGTTAGGGCTCGTTTGTTTTGTGTTTATGAGTACTTTCCATTGCACAGGATGTCGAGGGTCTGATGAGGAGCAGGAACATTACCACTGGTACGCCTTTAATGCAAGCGCTAAGATAGTCGAGTTTGGACTCGTTTGTTTTGTGTTCGTGAGTATTTTCCATTGCACATGATCCACCCAAGTAATGAATCCAGTAAATAGGGTTACAAGCTAATGACTAAAAAGTAAAAAATAAAATAAGAAGAAAAAAAAACATTTTTAAAAACATGCTTTTATTAAAAAAAAACAACAGAAAGTTTAATTTGATGGAATTTCATTTAATTAAAATTCAATTTAAAATATCAAAATATATAGTCGGAACGCGTAAGCGACGCCTTTTGCTCGGCGCTTGAGTCCTTTTAGGCGTGGTGTCGCGGTGCATAGCTACGGTGCTTTATAGGAAAGTCAACCTTAACCATGTACTTTTAATGCGAAAACAGCTTGTGAAGATCCAGTTGTAGACGTTAACTCGTTTTTCCAATAGATATATTTCGTATTTTGAATAACAATAACAATACAAATACAACCAGAATTCCAGAAATAAATAGGGTCATTTCGCCTGTTCGCGTCCATTTAGCGCAGTTGGCAATTATGACGGCGATAGTAAAAATGTTCCAGCACTAATTTCTATGAAAAATGTATGTCATTAGTCTATTTTATGATAAACTTTCAGTTTTGTTCGAAACATGTTGATATTTTTTTTTAAATAGATAAACATCAAAATAGGCGTTTACCCAGTTTGCGTCCATTGCAGACGCAAAGTGGAAGTTTTGTAAATTTGATGTAGTAATTCACCTTATTTTAAGCGTTTAATATAAAATAAATAAATAAAAATCATTTTTATTTACGTAAACCTATTACAGGCACTTGCAAATACCCTTTGGTGAAGATACGATGAAAGCATGTCAAGCGCGACGCCCTTTACACCATAATAATTTAGCTTTAGCAGAAGTGTATCATGATGAACGCAATCGAAAGCCTTTGAAAGATCACAGAACACTCCAATGGCATCCTTAGATCTCTCCCATGCATCATATACATGTTTTATTAAGGCAACTCCCGCGTCTGTAGTCGAACGTCCGTTTGTGAAGCCAAACTGATTATCGTGTAGGAGATTGTTAAGATTGAAGTGCCTGAGTAATTGTTTGAGTATTAATTTTTCAAAAATTTTGCTGAATGCTGGCAATATTGATATTGGCCTAAAATTTGCGGGATCATCCTTGGCACCTGACTTAAATAATGGGATGATTTTACTACACTTCAATAGGTCAGGGAATATACCCATATCAATACATTCATTAAAAATAGTTGTTAAGTAAGGCGCTACTACATCAATTACATTTTTTATGATTCTAACTGAAATTCCCCATAAATCACCCGTATTTTTGGGCTCAAGGGTTTTAACAATATTTATTACATCATGTACTGTAACATGTTCAAAGGCAAATTGTTTTTTAAATTCCGATACACTTCTACGTAAAAGGTGTTCAGCGCCAACATCTGAGGAGTTTAAGGAGCTAGTCGTCTTAGTGGGTATGTCTGCAAATAAGTTATTAAACTCGTGAGCTATGTCATTCTTCTCAGTAATTATTTCACCGTTTATTATTAATTCTAGAGAATTTTCACGGGTAACATTTTTACCACATTCACGATTTATTGTATTCCAGGGGGCTTTTATCTTGTTACTAGAATGTTTGATTTTATTACTAAAATAATTGGATTTAGCTTGAGAACATACTTTTTTAAATATTTTAGAGTAGTCACTCACATACGCTAGGAACTCGTCATCAAATTTATAGGTTCTAATACCATATAGCTCGTACAATTTGGTACGACTTTTATAAATACCTGGAGTAGCCCAATAATTAAAATTTAATTTAATATGTTTTGTGAAAGTTTTGATTTTAAACGTGGTTTGGAACTGAGTATTGATTTCATGAAAAACCAACGTGTAACTTAAATTAGGATTATTCAACTTCAACAATGTGGGATTCATTATAACAAGAATATTATTTTTAAATTGATTCATTAAGTAGTCAGTAACTGGCCGGCAAGTAACTTCAGTTGATTTACATTTGTCAACGGTATTAAATATTGCTAATTGGCCACAGTGGTCAGAGGTCAAACTATTAAGAATTTTGCTACACACTGATACACAGTTAGCAAATATATTATCTAAGCATGTTGACGAGTGTGGAGTTATACGCGTTGGTTCGTAAAACAAATTAATCAAATTGAATGATTTAAAAAGATTTAAAAGCCTACTACACGATGATGAGGTTTCTAGGATATTAACATTGAATCTCCACATACTATAATACTTTTCTTGGTAAAATTTAATTTTGTGAGGGTATCTTCTATGACAGATTCAAATAAGTCAAAGTTGCTAAGGGGGGGGGGGGGGGCGGTAAACTGACATAATAACTTGTCGCTCAAGCTCAACACATGACAACTCAATAGTGCACTCAATAGAGAGGTTTACAATGTCTAGTCTTGGTTTACTTTTAATATTGTTAGAAATGAACCCCCATGAATTGCATTCCTCCTCACAAACGCACTCTGAATCTTATAATTATCATTATTAATATATGACAACTGATATCAGTTAAGAATATTCTTTAAGCCAATGTTCAGTCATACATAAAACATGAACATTGAATTTGAATTACTGTGTCAATAGCTTTAACAGAAAGTCCCCACAAGTCTATTGTGCTTTTTATTTTAATTGTTCGGAATGCCTATACCAGGGTTTCCCAAACTATGGGTCGCGACCCATTGGTGGGTCGCGAGTGAATATGGAGTGAGCCACACTAACTGACCGAGCCAATGGCTGGGTGGATTTTCTATTATAGTGAATATTAAAACTAAATACGGAAATAAATTTGACTTCAAACTCATTGCGATTAAAAGTAACTGAAGTTGAAGTTGATGTCAAAACTGTAATAGGGAAACATACGAAACAATTCAATTCTTCAATTCTCATTCAAATACTTTTTTTGATGTAGTTAGGATTAAAAAATGTATTACACATTTTATCAGTTATTTAAAAAGTCCTTTATTAATAATGGTAACGGTTAAATTTCCTAGAGATGGATCCCGAGTTTGTTACCTTGTATTAGATGGGTCGTAGCCCAGTCAACTTTGGGAACCACTGGCCTATACGATATCAACACCATTTATAACCTAGACACGTCTGATCTAATGTTCGCTTTTAATAGTCTTTCAGCTTCCTGAGGGGAAGATAATAGGTATTTAGTGGTATCCATTGGTATATTAGTAAAAAACATTGCAAAAAATTTAGCAATAATATTCTAAATAAATAAAAATCATTTTTATTTACGTAAACCAATTACAGGCACTTGTAAATAGTCAAACATTAATTAGAAAAATTTAATTAATTATATTTGTTATTTATTTATATCTATAAAATTAATAATTTTTATATTATCATATATTTATATGTTATTATTATAATTTATTTATTTATATTGTTCTTAGCGACACAAAATGCTTGTTCTGTCTATATTATGTCAAAACAATTGTCATTATTTGGGTGGACCATGAGCATATAACGACGGACGCGCTTTAATGCTACCACCGGATCCAATGCGCCCCAACTGAGAAGATCCGGCGAAACAAACTCAGTGGGGTTTTGGTCCAATTATTATCATTTATTTTTAGTAGGCATACACATTTATTGCCCAAACGGTTGTCTTGTTATAATTTATTTTAGTTTTACTCAATAAGATTGAATGATATTGAGACAGAACTAGCGGTATTTATAATTAAAGTACACCATGAAATCAATTACAGACAGTTCACAGAATAAGATACAGTTCTAATTACAACTACTGTACTTGGCTGTATGGTCCTCAGGGAGGTAAGTGCAAGATGGTACCGATAGCCAAACGTCTTTATCTTCAATATAATCCTGAATACTATAGTAACCTTTCGATATGAGAACAGTTTTAACATGTGTTTTAAATCTAGTATCAGGCAAGTCTGTGACATAACTAGGGAGTTTATTATAGAACCTAATACCATTTCCCATAAATTTCTTATTAGTTTTGCTAACTCTAAATCCTGGAACAGCAAGTTTGTGCTTATTTCTTGTGTTAATATTATGAATGTCACTTTTTTTTACTATATTTATCAATATTTTTTCTAATAAAAATTATATTTTGGTAAATATAATCAAATTAATAATTACTATTATTCTTAATTTCATTATAAAAGTCTTATATTAGCTATGTATCCTAAAATTCACATAAAACTATAAAAAACTTATCATCGAATGCGTCGCTGCACACTATTTTTTTTTCTAAAAATTCCGCGGGTGAGCTCACCCTTGTTGAACAGCCGATAGGTACTTTATTTTTCTAAACGGGATTGGTTTGGCACACGGAACTTTTGTCCATATGTGCGTGCCTATGCATGCTTATGCGTGCTTATGCATTCAAGTATTAGCGGTAATTACTTTTCGTTTGATTAGTGCGTTACTTTACTTATTTTTGAGGATTTTTAAAGGGAGATCCGTTAAATGGCCGCGAATTGGGCGATGCACGCGAACAGGCGAACTTACCCTAGCGCTGGGTGATTGGAACCGACTAAAAGCAAAGATCGCCTAAAATGCTTCATTGTACTCCTTCTTTGATCTGCTGTGTGCGAATATTAGTGATAGGTGCTTCCGATCTATGAATGCAGAATGAAAGGCGATTTGGAATGCTTTAATCGCCCACATTTTTTTTAAGCATCGTAATCATCGTCGGTTACTAACTAGCATTAATAAGATTGCAAGGACCTAGCACCACTACACAAAAACCACTCTATCCGACCCGCCGGAGAAGAGTGCGCCCGCGTTCGCGACGCGTCCCCGCTCGTCCTTTAGTTTGCAAAGAACCATCCGGTGCCCTCGTAGACCCGACGTCCGAGAGGCCCGCGAACTGTAAAGTAGAGCGACAATTGCATCAAAACCAAAATACTAAAATACTAAAAGTCCTCAATCTCATCGGCAGTGACCGCACTGAGCTGAGGTCCAAATCACGGCGCTTCCGACCTTTTAGTCGGAAATCACTACGCTAGAAGAAGTGCTTTAGCGCTGCATGTTTAAGTCCTTTAATTAGGCGAATATTCATTATGGCAGCGCTGCAGCGGACTTTCGTTTAAATTCACTTAAACTGGCGCCTGTTTTCTGCTTAGAATAACTTCTTTAGGTACCTACCTACTTATATCTCACTGGTTAGTACATGCTATGATAGCACCATACATTTAAATATATTTATAATCAGTGCAAATTAGTTGATTTCAATCTTTTAAATACGTCTAGTAGGTATGTTGTAGTTTACGTGTAATATTCGTATCTACATGCCTAATATTTTATTTATACTGATAAATCTGCCTAATGACTAGTTTAACATGTAACAAAACAAATACAGCATGTTAAAAGGTCCTGCGCCCTTAAAAGTATGAAGCGAAGATAATAATATAAATAATCTCTAAAATAACAATTCAGTTTAGAAATGCGTACCTAAGTACCTACTAGTGAGCGCGAAACAGCATAACTACCTAGTTATGCTATTTCGCTCACTCTTTTCATTCATTGTGATTGCGGCCTGCGTTCGGGACCTGAGTTCCAGTTGTTATATAGGCATATAACAATAATAATATTATAATATAATATTATTGTTTTTTATATTTTTTATTTAAGTCTGATTTAAGTAACAGCTTATGTACATTTTTAGAGATACGGGCGGCGGCGTTAGCCTTTTTAATTTTTGTATTTAAATAAATAATACATTTTACTACTTATTTGTGTTTTTTGCATCAATCGCAAAATGAAAATCGGAATATCGTAATATTTGTTGTTATAAAATAACAAAACTAAAAGAAAATAAATTAATATCAATAATTAACATTTGCGCCATCTAGTTGAATAATAATAAATAATGCCATTCGACTTCGACAAATGACCATATTATCGCTTGAACGCTACTACGGGCGACATCTGTTAGCATCCATGGTCCCTAAAATCGAGTTACGTTATTTTGTTCCGCTTTGTCAGTCTATATATTATATAGTCTCTGGTATGATATATGAGAAGAAAATCACTTTTTGTATTTAATTAGGGTTCCAATAAGGTCCAAATTGAATTTGCTACAAACTAATCATGTAACTACGTGACTTCGCTAAATTGCACTCCAAATTTATTAGTAGCTTCTATTGGAACTCGGCGCCGTAAGTGACCTGTATTGTTCCATGAAAAATACACAAGCAATCTATTGTTTCAGCCATATTGTAGGTATAATAATAATAATAATATATTATTGTAATTTAATTCAACTTTAATATTGAGTGTATTTTTTGAACACTTTAGTACTAAATAGAACATCATCATCATCATTCCGTATAATGTCTACGGCCTTCTCCTGAACGAGGGTTTTGCTAAAGTCACCACGCTTGGCCGGCGGGTTGTTGACGGCATTATTATGTTGTAACACACAAGGGAACGCTGCTGCACATTCCCTGGTATTCGCTTTGTTATAAATGATTTTATAACAAACAGGACCGGCTTTAGAAGCTTTCCGAGGCACGGAGGATAGTTCCTGAACTAATCAGACCGGTTTTATAGTCCATCGCGGTGATTGAACCCGCGAACTCCGAGATTTAAAACCAGACTTAGATCAATACGGAATTAACAGTACATATGCAGACTTACCGCCTAAAGCATTTATGCCCATCAACTTAAATATACTAATTATAGTAAGTTAAGGTAAGGTTTATAATATGATAGTAAGCATAGTAAGCTTCATATTTATAATATGATAGTAAGGAAGTAAAATACTCTTTGTTATACATCAGGAATATAGATACAAAAGAAATTATCAAGACTGTAAAAAAGTCACCCAGTATATGAATTAAACGAATTAAACGATATTTATTCAGCACTTAGGTACACTTGTACTTGTCAATTATACACAATGAAATATAATTAATATAATTAAATACAAAATATCGCAACTAAAATCTATTGCGGATTAGCTAATAGTCTGTCTAGTATTTTTACTTATAAACGACACACACCTGAGGGCTTATTAATTACCCTAAATGGGCTAGGACCGGCTCAGGGCATCGCTATGATGATATAGATATTGAAAAGAAAAAAAAACATTTTTTTTACGGATTCTCAGATAGCATACTAAATTAAAACTATTAATCACTTGTACGTTTCATAATTGTATGTATATAGAAATACTCTTTCTTTAAACAGAATTTGCTCTTGGGAAATCTGTACATTATATTCATCCCAGCAGTCACGATTCTGGGTTATTCCCTACGCGACAGCCTTTATCTGAGAGGGGTGTAAAAGTGACAACTGTCCTAAAACTTGAATGACGCGCGGGTGCGTTTTAACTTTCTAGGTCTTGGGTCAAATCCTTACTATAATTAATATTATAAATGTGAAAGTAACTCTGTCTGTCTGTCTGTCTGTTACGCAATCACGCCTTAACTACTGAAGCGATTTAAATGAAATTTGGTACAGATATAGTCTAGAGCCTGAAAAAGGGCATTAATTAATTTAATTATAATATTATATAACTATAATATATAATAAAATAAAAACCGGCCAAGTGCGAGTTGGACTCTCGCACGAAGGGTTCCGTACCTACTAGTTGCAAGTGCCTACCTATTTTTGATATCAAGAATACAACAAGTAACATAGTATAAACGTTCTTGTAGCTCGTTGTAACTCTGATCGATGTTAATAATAGTTGATGGAATGAAAGGTAAATTGCGGTTTACGGTTTATGACGTATTAAAAAAAAACTACTTACTTGATCTCGTTCAAACCAATTTTCGGTGGAAGTTTGCATGGTTATGTACATCATATATTTTTTTTAGATTTATCATTCTCTTATTTTAGAAGATACAGGGGGGGGGGGACACACATTTTACCACTTTGGAAGTGTCTCTCGCGCAAACTATTCAGTTTAGAAAAAAATGACATTAGAAACCTCAACATCATTTTTGAAGACCTATTCATAGATACCCCACACGTATGGGTTTGGTGAAAAATTTTTTTTTGAGTTTCAGTTCTATGTATGGGGAACCCCAAAATTTATTGTTTTTTTTCTATTTTTGTGTGAAAATCTTAATGCGGTTCACAAAATACATCTACTAACCAAGTTTCACCATTATAGTTCATATAGTTTCGGAAAAAAGTGGCTGTGACATACGGACGGACAGACAGACAGACAGACAGACAGACAGACAGACATGACGAATCTATAAGGGTTCCGTTTTTTGCCATTTGGCTACGGAACCCTAAAAAGGAACGGCTTGTGCATTGGCTAGTTAACAGTTAGTGTTCGCATGGCCAATCAACGTCTTCACAGGTATTAGAACATGTTAGAAATTCGAAATTCGGTTTTAGAAACTCTGTTGTAAAAAGCCTATAAACTCGAAGTATATAATTTGCTCGTAAACTCTGTATCTGACAAATTGCTAAACAAAACAAAGTATGAATTCAAAAAAAAAGTACAAACTAGGATTTAGGGGACTATATCCTTAATCTAGTTTTGGCTACTCTAATGACGGTAATGCTAGCCGCAGATTTTTCAAAGACCCTAAATTTAGGGATTACTTGAAGTACCGTAACTCCCACAAAAATATTTCAAATCATTCTTCAATGTTTAATGAGCGGTTTTCAAAATAAAAGGATTTTATCCTTATGCCAAAGAAATGGCAAAACTATACATAAAGCTACATGAAATGCACCCCATGACTCCAACTTTGCATAATATTCTTATCACGGCTCGAAAGTAATTGAACATGCTCTGTTGTGGAATAGCTTGGTTATCAGAGGAGGCAGCTGAAGCGAGGAATAAATATTTTAGACATTGTCAAGAATTTTTGCAGAATCGAATGATGTTATTGGTCGCTACTGATATCAGACTCTTTTATTTCAGCAGGCAGAAAAATCATGATAATAATAAAATACTTTTTTACAATTTTCTAGGACAAAAATTATAATATTATTTTTATTAATTGCAATTTTGGTTATGTTTGCAATATCATCTAGGTATACTTATATTATACAGAGGTAAAGTTCGTGAATTGTTTGTGAGGTAATCTCTTTATCATTTGAACCATTTTTGCAAATTCTTTTACCGATAGAAAGCCACATTAGTTTCCACGGGAATGGGATCAATGCGGATAAAACCGTGCGGGGCTGCTAGTTTTATAATGCAATTTGAACAATTGCAAATTATTTTTTATATATATTAATAGAAAATTCGTTTTTATTTTAAGGTTATTTTCGTCCGAATATAAGCCATAAAAATTTTTAGCCAGCTTGGTCAAATACCTGAGTATAAGTCTCTACAAGACCGAAAAACCAAAAAAACCTAAAAAACCAGAGGTCATGGAATCAATCCTCGTAGCGAACAAGAAAACGTGTATTTTTTTGTTTCTATTTGATTAAGGAGCTATCCTCCGTACTTTGAGAAAGACATAACGTGGCTTATTTTTACAACAATCGTATAACAAGGAAAAAGATGCAGAGTGCGTGTTTCAATATAATCTGCGGTCATCAACTCGTAAGGTTACGGTACGGTAAGTAGTTACCGTGATGGTAGGAAGCATGGTGACGATGACAAAATTCCGCGCGGTGAAGGTCCATGTTCAGCAGTTGACACTATATGATGGTAATGATGATGTTTGTATGGCATACCTTTATATAAAGTACCACTTTCTTTCACCCAAAATCATGTTGCTTGATTTTATTTTTGTATTCTACACAAGCATCTTATAAGCTATTTTCAAGCTAAGGAAAAGACATTAGATAAATTTGCAAAAATTAATTCTTCTAAAGTAAGTTATTTTTTGAGCATCTGGCTCTAAAACTCAAACTCAAATTATTGTAAACAACAACAGGAAAAATTTCAAGCTGTTTCGGCGGAATCACGAAACACATTTACATGTTATAAGAATATGAAAAAGCCACAAAAGCGCTTATATCCGTGAAAATGTATTGGTAAACAAAATTTCAACAACAATATTTTAAGCCTCATTTTTGTTTTAAACGTTTATTTAGAAGACTGAAAATATAAAATCAGTATGTTGCATATTGCATATGAAGATATCTAAGCTACACTTGTTTCAATGGTATAAATCTAATAGTTTGACAGAATAGTCTTACGATTTTAATGTTTGACTTTTCCGCGTTGTAAGGTGACAAAACTTAGTGTCTACTTGGCAAGATTTTTTATAAAATTGATTTCCACGTTCAAATTTATATAAATTTGAAATATAATTTAAGCAAATTATATTCAAATCTATAGAGAATTTGGCAAAATTAACGCAGAGCTTTTATATGTAGGTAAATAAGGCCAAGTTAAATGTTATTTACTCTATATAAACAAAATAATCCTTGAAAAATTTATTATAAATTAGTTTATTCATTTAACCCCCAAAATCGTTTCTTTAGAAAACTCATGATATAAATTTACTGATTTTACTGATTTTTGTAAAACGATGTATAAAAATACATTTATACATGCAGAATGTTTAAAATAAACCTCACATCAAAAAAGCTCTTCGCACTGACCATCCAAAAATTTGCTACACTCCAACCCAAAATAAACTAAATAAAAGATAAAAAGAAAATGGCGTACACCCGCGTCGAATTCTCAACAGTAATCCAATAGCACACACAATACCGACTAATGAACAAGGACCGTAACTAGCTGTATTCAGAACGAAAACTGAGCATTAGACGAGGCTTGCGACAAATATTTCGCTTTTGGACAAAGTAATTGAGTTATTTTGACGCAATTTGAAACATATTTGTGTTTTGTAGTTCTTTTATTGAGTTTGGATTTCTATTGAGACTGCTTTATTGTTTTAGTGTTTGTGTGTTGAATGTTAGCAAATTTCCGGGTTATAACAAAATTTTGTGGCAATCTTCTTTCTAGATTTCAGACTGAGTAATAAAGTTGGTTTTTCAAAGCAGTATTTTTTTGTATTTTTGACATGATGTTATGGGGCTTTTTTCGGACGGACATTAATGTAGTTAGCCATGAGGCTTTTGCTATTTCACCAGGCAGAAAGGCGAGCAGAGCTTCAGCCTTATTAAATGGCAGTCTTGGGTAGCCAGGCGTAAGAGGGCGTCTCCTGTGGGATTTAAACCTCTGCTCAGGGCTGATGACTTTTAGTTGTTTAGGGCAGTTTCGTGCAACTGTCGCTCTATGTCACAGTTCGCGGGCCATTCAGACTTCGTGTCTACGTAGGCATCTGAAAGTTTTTTTGCAAACGAAAGGGTTGGGAGGATGAGCGGGGCAATGCGTCCGCGGGCGTAATCTTCTACGGCGGGACGGATAAAGTTGTATCTGTGAGTTAAGTGACATAGAGATCCAAATACAAAAAATAAATGTGCCAAAACAGTAGATACTAATCACTTTTAATGCCGGCCCTTTTCCCTTGCCCCTTAGGTATGGCAACCTTACTCACGCACAGGAACACAACATTAATCAATAATGTCATTCGGCTGTGGTATTCTTAAAGATAAGGGTACTTCCTCAGTCAAGTAGATCTTTGAGCGTATCTCTCTTACTATGCACCACCTGCCATTAAAAACTTTTATTAACGTGGGAAGCGCAGCCCTCGCAGATTCCTACCTGCGATGGTGTACACTTATGCTTATATATTTTTGCTATAATGTGCAAAATACTCTCTTGTAATTTTCAATTTCTCAAGTGAACTGTATAAAACAAAAAAATGAATAGAAACCCAATAAAATATATACAAACTGGTATTATGTTAAATGAAATTCTATTAATGTGAAGAGCCAATAAGCAGCGCTTTTGCCTGCAACTTGTAGTATTTCTTTTTCAATTAGAAACATAAAACGTTCTTTAACAAGCGACTACGTTTTGTATTGCCGATACATTCAAATTGAATTTCAAGTGGAAATAGTTTCAGTAATTTCATCTGTGTACTTTAGTGTGATAGCATGGAATTCACATTTATAAAATGTTTACTACTTTGAAAAGGATCGTAAAAGGATTGTATTATTATCACATTAAAGGGGAAGACAACCTTCGTAGCGTAGCGGTATTGGCTCGCTTTAAATCTCGTAGGTCGTGTCGACCAGACATCTTTGCGTAATTCTAAGTCTTTTTTCCGGGTCTGGATGATTAAGGGACTTCCCTTCGTGACTCGGAAAGCACGTTAAGCCGTTCGACCCGATTGTTATAAGATCATCTAGAACATTGCTATACCAGGGAACGGGGAGCAGCGTTTCCTTGTGTGTTATAACATAATACTGGTAAATAACCCATTTAATAATAATATGGCAAAAACCCTCCCTCGGGAGGAGGCCCATGCTCAGCAGTGGGCGTTGTACGGGCTGATGATGATGATGAAGGTGTATCCATTGATACTTGGTACAACCCTCACTTCACGAAGTTCACCTACCACATTGCATGTTTACATTGCATAAAAAGGTAGACTGGTACCAAATGCCTATGAGGCATTTTCTACCAGTCTACATTTTTTTCCCTTATTACTTAATCACCATGTTGTTTTTCCCAAATTGATGCCCGTCTATGTACCGTCAACAAAAGAGATAGGTTTACACATTCTAAAACGCATTTTAAATTTATATGTACACATTTATGAGAAGTGTTCACTGTTATGTGATATTTGTATATAGCTCACAGCGAACTCTTCGCCCATAAAGAATTACCGGCTGTATTACTGACATAGACACATTTGTTCACATTATTTGTTACTGACGGTGTAAACCTATCTCTTTTTTTGACTAAATATTATTTTTCATGAAGTTTAAATAAATAAATTAGCCAATAAACTATTTTATACATAAGGATTCTGTATTTGCGAACACAATTTGTGCGTTAAGCGAAACAAACGATATTTATTCATCACTTGTATTTACATACACAAGTCAAAACAATTCACAATGATTATAATATTAATTAGGTATGAATAGGTTACATTTAATATGAAATTATGTTGAAATTGATTTAAGGTGTGCTAGAAGAAACTTATTTATTGACATAAATAAGTTCATTATAATATTACCTGCACTGTTGGCCCAAATATGTCTGGAAGATTATTAGATACGTCAGCCCGTATAACGTTAACTGCAGAACATGGGTTTCTACCTAATGGTATTATGTCCATAGTCACTAAGCTTTGTACGCAGGTTGGTGACCGCAATATCGTAACACACAAGTAAACGCTGCTGTCCGTTCTGTGGTAACGATTGTTATAAAAATCGGGATGGCTTTACGGGCTTTTCGAGGCAGGGACTTCTCAACCAACAAGACCCGAAAAGTAACCTTAGATTTAATACAGCGTGGAGATTGAACCCACGACCCACGAGATTTAAAGCGACCCTTTTACCGCTACGTCACGGAGATTGGATTATTAAATTATTATCATTAAACTTTGACTGGTGATGTGACACTTTGGTGACTTAGGTGAATTGACAAATCCTTCTGAGATCTGTATTTTTTACCCTACTCTAGTCAAGCATAGAATAGAAGCATATGCTTAAGGACACTTAAATAACATTTTCTCAAAAAAGCTTAAAAGATAGGAAGCATACTCTCCTTAGAATGAAACACTCAAATGTACAACGGAGATTAGCTTACTACAAGTCTTTCATCACTTCTGAAACGACCTTAAAAATACTCTAAAAGAAATCCGAAACAACATCAAACCAAAAATGGATATCGTTTAGTTAAATCTTTATTTTATCCAGATCTTTTTCTGTGTTTTTTGATTCTTATATTTTCTGTTCGAATATTTTACTTCGCAACGTCTATTTGTGTCAATAAATGCTTCTTTTTTTAAATATCATTGTTATAAATTATAAATAACTCCTCTAATACTTTTATCTAAAGATTGATAAATCAGCCTGAGTGTGTTTTAAATAAATAACTTTTATTACTTTACTTTTACTGTATATTTGAAAAAAGGAAGCTCCAAATCCATCGTTAATAGCTCCTTGAAACTTTTTTTTAAACAAAAACAAACTTCTGGCGTACAATACAGATTATTTAAATACTTCAGGCTGAATGTAATGTGCCTTTGCCTCAACTGTGTCTTTTAATATGAGACTTTATGTTCCGTATTTGACATCGGCTTTGTTTTGGTTTTTGGCAAAGAAATTTTGCGGATTACATAACTTATATCTGTGTTTTGTATATTTTGTTACTTGAACTTTACAAAGGACAAAGTCGTATTAAATATTTTGATTTACTCCATTCATGTCTCAAAAGCGTATGTTAAGTGTCAAATATTATATGGCGGGCATTGCTAGATGGTTATTTAAATAAATCTTGAGACAATTGTTATTAATTTGTGTATTTCAAGCAGATTAGTTACAGATAACAAAGCCGAAAAAAACAAAAGACGATCGTATTTCCCGCCGGAACCGGCAAAGCGAATATAATACCATAGGCGTGCTGATGGTTTAAGAAGGTTCTTTTTGATAGATATTTCAACGAAATACTTGAAAAAATAACACTTGACTTAGTCGCGAAGTCGATGGCTTATAGTTGTAGTGTAGTTAACGAAAACCACCAATAGCATGTAAGTATCAACAATTTAAAATTATCATCATCATTCATTGTCCATATAATATCCAATGTTGAACAGTATGGCGACAAGGACTTCGAGGGTTCTCCCTCGAAGTCCTTGTCGCCATAGTCACCGCGCTTGTTAGGCCGGTGGACGGGCGCAGTATCATATATTTACACACCATTGTAATATATGCTTTATGGCAATCGGGATTAACGACTGAAAGTGTTTTCCGAAGCATTGAAGATAATCGAAATCTTTGGGCCTAATGCCTTGAGAATCGGACCATCGTGTTGTTGATTTTGATTTTGAGACTTAAAACGAGACTCATACCGCTAAGGTTACAGAGCAAATCAATTTCATATCACATTACTATGATTCATCATCATCATCATCCCACCCTTATAATGTCCAATGTTGAACATGGGCCTCCGCCCAAGGAAGGGTATTTGCCATAGTCACCACGCTTGGCAGGCGGGTTGGTAACCGCAGTATTATCTTGTACCACATAAGGAAACGCTGCTGCCCTTTCTATACGATTATTATAGATGATTTTATAATAATCGGGACCAACGGCTTAACCTGCTTTCCGAGGCACGGAGGTTAGACCCTCACTCAACCAAACCCGGACAGAAATCTTAGAATTTACACAAATATTTTCTCGACTCGACTCGTTTCGAATCAAACCTACGACCTCCGGGATTTAAAGCGAGCCGAATACCTCTACGCTACGGAGGTTGTCATCAGGTTCATGATCAGGTTGCTATGATTCAATTTAATAATTAGTATCGTCTTCAATACCTATAGTATATGCTATCTACACTAATATTATAAAGAGGAAAGATTTGTACCTATTTTTGTATGTTTGTAATGAATAGGCTCAAAAAGTAATGGGCCGATTTAAAAAATTCTTTCACCAATAGAATGCTACATTTTTCCAATTTGACATAGGCTACATTTCATTTTGAAAAAAATTAGGGATCCTTGGTAAAATTTGAACAATGTAACCGAAGGTGTAGAAAAATGAGTCTTAAAATGTCTTTCGTCGAATGCGCTGCCGAAACTATTAGCGATAGAACAAAATAATGTACAACAATATTGAAGAACATTATAATGTCTACAAAAAACTCCGCGGTAGCATATGTCCAACTATTGTAGTTATGTCACTACAACAACTTTTTCATTTTAAACATTAATGAAAATGCTAACCAAATTCAAACCATGCTATTTATGTGTTTATATTAATCCTTATCCAAATAAATTATTTTATGGTCAAGACCATTTAACTACCTATAAAATAGTTTTTAAATTATTTAAATTGGACTTTCCATTCAAAAGATATTACGAATTAAAAAATTCATATATATATATCTATATATATAAAACAAAGACGGGTTTGTTACAACACTTATAACTCGAGATCGGCTGGATCAATTTTCATGGTTTTTGTTTCGTTGGATTTGTCTACGCCCTGAATAGCAGAATACATTTCAAACAAAAGAAAGTCGTGTTAGTTACACTATTTATAACTCAAGAACGGCTGAACCGATTTGGCTGAAATCGGTTCAGCCGTTCTTGAGGTAGGCTAGGGGTAGGGGTAGGGTAGGGGATGGGTAGGGGTAGGGGTAGGGTAGGGGTAGGGGTAGGGTAGGGGTAGGGTAGGGCAGGGGTAGGGTATAAAAGTCCACCCGTGCGAAGCCGGGGCGGGCCGCTAGTAATGTATATAAGTCAAGAGGCATCATATTATATGAGTCAGATACTCGACACTGCCGAGCTAATGCCTGAAGTGCATAGGAGTGCGCTCAAGTGTGTGTCGCTTTCATAGTAAACTCTATTACGAGTAGTATTAATTCTCACGATTGTTATAATGTTGTACTGATTATTATTAGCTGGAACATAATGAACAATATTAGTATGCCTGGGAACAGGCAGCGTTCTTCTGTGAATAACAGAAATAATATTGCGATCGCCCATTTGGCTAACAAGCGTGGCAACTACTTACGGCGAAAACCCCCTATTAGGGGCAGCTCTATGTTCAGCTGTGGAGATTTCACGGCTTACCGTGCTTTCCAAGGCACAGAATCTCTCAACTAATCAGACCCGGAAAAAAACTTAAAATTTAAACAAATTTTTCATGTCGGGCGTAGGGACCGAACCTACGAACTCCGAGTCTTATAGCGCTACGTCACAGAGGATGTCGTTGGTTTGAGTTTAGCGGATTATTAATTAAAAACCAAACCAAACGTGCTTAATAAGACCGCAACGTCATATACAGATAATAATTTATTATTCAGTAAACATAAAATACGGTCAATACTTATTTCCATACAAAATAAAGTTCTTTTAAATTAATTAATTGAATGAATAGGTTTTGCGGCGTATGTTATTAGCTCGGTAATTTAGATATGTAATAAACTTAATTAATAATGTTGAAATAAGTATTCACTTACACTAAATAGATAGGTACTTCAAATATGTATAAATGATTATTGTATTTTTTTATACTTACATCATCCTCCCGAGGAGGGTTGGTGACCGCAGTATTATGTTATAACATACAAGGAAAAGCTGCCCGTTCCCTGGTATATGATTGTTATAGATGATGTTGTAACAATCGGTAACAACTATTCAACTTGCTAACCGAGGCTCGGAAGGTAGTTTTTCAGACTACCAGACCCGGGAAGAACTCTTAGAATCGCAACAACGATACTGCGGTCACAAACCCGTCAGCAAAAACCCCGAGATGTTCATGTTCAGCAGTGGATGTTAAACGGGCTGGTGATGACGACATGAAATATTTTAAGTTTCCTTTTATGACAATAAATCTTAAACATACTCTACAATTCATTCCGCTTACACTCCATTATTTCGCCATCATTAAACCAACGAAGCAAATCTCCACCTCAAAAAATACTTTACCTAAAAAACCTTGTAAACTTTCCATACAATTTGATATGCAAGTGTTGTCTGATAAATATTTATGAGGTCGACTGTGCCGCGTCTCAAGCGTTCAGCAAACTGTTTTCGTTATCATACTTTACACTTGTTTAGTTTTAAATGTCGGTTGAATATGGAATTTGGTGTTGTTTTCATTTACATAGGAATTCAGATTTGCAGGACAAATAAATATGTGAAACAGTCGTAATTGCGAACTAATTGATTGTAAGCTTTAGAATAGACCACCCCATGTCTTTCTTTGGGTGTATTAATGGATGGGCAGCAGCATCTATCAGCTCAAGGATACTTACATAACGATCACCAATCTGCCTGCCAAGCGTGATGGTTATGGATATATTCCTCAACGACCTGAATTGCCAAGGTCTGTTAACAGGTGGCCCATGTTCAGCAGTCAACGTTAACACGCTGAAACAGATTATGAAACCCGCGAATTAACATGATATCCAACTCCATTGACGTTTGTTTAAAGTACTGACAGCGAAAATCTTTTGATTTTATTTTTCCACAATAATGTAATCAAGGGCCTTGTTGAACCTTTACGATATTTGAATATATTGTAAAAGTTCAACAAATAATTCAATACAAGGTCCGAATGTAACAACAGCTTAACAAAATTAACAAATAACAGCAGACTTACTTATTTAAACTAACTTATAGATATACTATACGAATAAGGTTAGTTGGCAGTTAGCAACACTCAATAGTCAGGTCCCAGCTTTCTCAAAACATTTGTTGAAGGTATTCAACAAATGTTTTAAGAAAGCTGGGACCTGACCATTGGATTAGATAGGTATATCTATTATCTTTTTTTATTGGTCCGGGGGGAAATGCCTTTACGCGTACCCTCCGCCTGTGCAGCGTTTCCGTGCCGGCGCGGCAAAGCGTCATGTGGGACTCGACCTCTCCATAGCATGGTATGGTAGTCATACCAAGAGGAGAGGACCCTACAACACTAAAACCCTCCGGACGGTCCTCCGTCCGCCGTTGGTGAGGGCCAGGTACGCTGGGCAAACCGGCCCTATATACCTATCTATTACCTACCATCTAAATGTGCTGACATACAATGTGAATACCGTAAGTAAACATACTAAATGAAGACAAACAAAACTGCTATTTGCATCCAAGCTAATGTTTCAATTATGCAGTTTCTGCTGCAAGTTGATGGCTGCACTGTTGAAACGTGGCTCAAGCATACCTGTGCGGATGCCTTTCCAAAATTGACATCTTTGTTCGAATAAATACGGTTCGATTTTGAGTGACATTCGAATAAGTTGTTAAGTCGTTACAGTTTTAGTCAGAGGGGTTGTGTAGAGGAATTTCGTGTGATTTAAGACCTTAATATGGAGGTGTTTTTATTTTGTATTGAGAACATTACTTGTTGTGACATATGTATATATAATAGATTTTTTATCATCAGCACGTATAACGTCCACTGAATATGGCCTCTTTCGAATGGAATTTTGCCATAGTCATGGAGATGGTATGGTATCCTCATGCCCAATATTCAGCAACAGACGATAAACGGGCTTATGATAAAGTTTTTTACTGTTTATTTATTCAATAAATGAGTTTTTAGCAGTTTGGCTTTGTCTAATATATTTAATAACGCTGAAAACGAATCTATTCTACAATAAAACTAATAATATATATTAAATAGACTCTAGAACTGCTAAGCTTATTACAACAATTATTTCATTGTTCGATCGATTTATCGAGGAAGGCTATGTTTTGTAATGAAGTTCCCATGAAAATGAAAGCTACGCCGGTGAAGCTAGTATAATTATATTGCCACGAGGCTTTTGCTGCTTTACTGGAAATTAACGGAAACAGCTCCTTATGTCTATGAGATTTTTTTTCTTATGGACATACATAGTTAGCCACAGGGCTTTTGCTACTTCACGGGCATAAAGGCGAGCAGAGCTCCAGACTTAATAAATTATGAAAAAACTAAGCAACCTGCGCAAGAGATCCGCCTGTCAAGCCCTGTGGAAGGAGGCTTGGAACTCGACTCAGGGCGGTCGCTGGCGATGAGATTGAGGGATTATGACTTTTAGTATTTTAGGGGAGTTTTGTGCAACTGTCACTCTACTTTTCAGTTCGCGAGCCTCCCGGACTTGGGGACTACGAGAGCATTGGATAGACAATCGGATGTACTCATGCACTTTTTCTCTACAAAATTCTACTAATCCTCTCCTATACAAATTATACAAAGAACAAGTTTCAAAGTTCAACATCAAAGTTAGAAAGTATCGGATAAACTTTTATATCTGTCGGCTATTTCCCTTGGTAGGTTACAACAAAGCCGAATGTTCGACTCAAAGCTTGTCCGATAAAGGGTGAGTGACGTACGATTCCCTACATTGTACGTTAGCTACATAAATTCATGGGACGCCATTAGTATGTAATCTTTGTAGTAAAATATATTTTTACTAGATTCTCGCTCGCGGTTCACTCCCTTAACTCCCGTTTCCATAAGATCTCCATAGTTAAATATAGCCTATAGGCTTTCTTGGTAAATGAGCTATATAACACTGAGATAATTTTGTTAATCGGACATGTAATTCCTGAGATTTGCGTGTTGAAGCAAACAAACAAACTCTTCAGCTTTAGAGCTGCATCTATATAATGAATTCCTTATGGGAACAGGAATTACGCGGTTAAAATAATGCGTGGGAAGGTAGTCCTACAATAAAACAGTTATGGAAACAATCTAAAATAGCTACCTATCATACTTATCTATTACTAATATTATAAACAGGGAAGGATTTGGATGTAAGTATGTTTGTAACGATTTGACTCAAAAAGTAATGGACCGATTTTAAAAATTCTTTCACCATTTGAATGCTACATTATCACTGACTAATATAGGCTATATTTGATTATGAAGTTCCCACGGGAACGGGAGTTACGCGGGTGAAACCGCGCGCGGGAAGCTAGTCTGTCTATAAATGTAAGTATTTCGGAATTTCCTTTGGTAGGACCGTACACAGCTAACTGTTCGACTCATAGCTCGACCGATAAAGAGTGAGTGGCGTACAATGTGAGAGAGTGGCTATAATTGTAAGAAATTAACGGACAATCATGATTATTATCATTCTTTTTTAAATATTACTATCAGAGTTTTTGCACACATTTAGTTTTCTTGTTAACCCCTCGTGCTAAGTTAAAATGCTACGTTACGAGTGGGTTCACGTCGGTAGCGCAATGGGTTGGGATCGAACCGGTGACTACATGACCACAAATTTTACCCAACATGTGGTTTCCAGCTTAGAATAGATCCCATATGTTCCTATAGATGTCGTAAGAGGTGACTATAGAAGACATACCAAAGGTCCAAAGATACACTAATGTAACTGCGATTACCAATCGACCTGCCAAGTGTGGTGATTACGGCAATATCCCTCAATTACCAAACTGGCTTTCCAAAGTCTTTAACTTCAGACGTCCATTTTAATATATTATTTTATTTTATTTACTTATGAACACATACACACAGAACATATAAATACAACAAGACAGACAAACAGCGATGTACAAAGGTACTACTTATTTCTTAAGAAATCTCTTCCAGTAGACCTGCGAGAGGAGAAGTCAGAAGTAGATTGTTTTTTAAGCGTGTAGGTAGATACACATAGGTATAACAGACAAGTCAAACTTATAATACCCGGACGTTTTTGCGTCGGGGGTTAAAAACCGACTTAGAAAGTTCATAGCAATATTGTAAGCCTTCCAGTCACTAATAAACTTACAAACTTTAGTACAAGCCACGTTAGTTATTCTTAACTACATTTCAGCCCGAGGTTTCACCAACAAAACGCCATTCTACCGCGAAAATATCCTGGAGACCACACAAAAGCGATGATATCCTACTACTGCAAAATGTATGAGGGCGTCCTATCGGAGTAATGGTGTAAATAGCTTCAGGCATATCGCTTTGTTGCCCTCAATTCATGGTCACTCCACTATCGGCTTTATGGTTTTTTGATAACGCCAAAACAATGTTTGTTTTAAGGGAAAGGTAGATCGTTTGGAGGGTGAAAAGGGTTGATTATACGTGAGTTGTTTATTATAATGAGTAAGGATTTAATAGAGGTAAGGGTGGAAGGAAAGTATTTTGTAAAACTAGGTACGGGGTTTTTTTTATGAGGTACCTGCTCACGAGCAAACGATTACCTTGACGTTTCTAGAGTGTCAAATTGGACCAGCAGGTCCAGATATTATTTTTGTTTTTTTTTATTAAATGTAGGCTTACGTTTGACCATCATCTCGTTTGATGTAAGGTGGAGATAAGGCCTAAGATGATAACGCTTGCCTAGAAAGTGTCTGTTCACTTTAGTCTTAAAGTTGTCCAGATTATAGCGTTCTGGAAAAACTGACCCCGGCAGAGAATTCCACTCCTTAGCCGTTCGCATTAAGAAAGAAGAAGAAAATCGCTTCGTGCGTATTGAAGGAATGTTTTTGTAAACATTCCTTCAATACGCACGAAGCGATTTTTGATTGTTGGCTTGAACGCGCTAATCTCAATACCCTTTTGTTGCAAAAGGGTATTGAGATTAGCGCGTTCAAGCCAACAAAAAACCCTTTAGCTCTAAATTGGTATAGAATCATCATCATCATCATTTCAGCCGTAGGATGTCGACTGTTGGACATAGGCCTCCCTCATAGATCTCCAGTTGTTGCGGTTAGCAGCGGCCTGCATCCACCGTGATCCTGCGGCCTTAACCAGTAGTGTTGCCTATCGATAGTCGACTATCGATATACTATCGATAGTCTATCGATAGTTGACGTCATATCAATATAGTCTATAGATATTAGTGATAGTATCGATACTGTCGAGGACCAATTTGTGTTTAGGAGCAATATTATCGATAGTTTTACAAACTATCTATAGTATTGATAGTTTTAATCATTTAATGCAACGATACTATCGATAGTATCGATAGTATTTCTTTAAAAATATCGATACTATCGATAGTATTATAATGTAATAGTATCGATACTATCGAAACTATCGATAGTTGGGCAACTCTATTAACCAGATCGTCCGTCCATCTAGTAGGTGGACGTACTACGCTACGCTTGCCGATCCGCGGTCTCCATTCGAGAACTTTTCGGCCCCAACGGCCATCTGTTCTCCATAGTATATGGCCTGCCAATTGCCACTGCAACGAACTAATCCGTTGGGCTATGTCGGTAACCCGCGTTCTTCTACGTATCTCCTCATTTCTGATTCGATCTCGTAGTGAACCCCGGGCATAGCTCTTTCGAGCATTAGTATAGAATAGGACTTTTAAAAAGGTTTAAATGTTGGAAAATTTTAATCTTTTAATAAGCGATAAATAGTTACTTTTAAGTTTTAAACACAGATCTAAATACCTATATGCGGAGAATTTGCGGGAAAAAGCTAATTTGCCGTGTGGTTTCCGGCTTAGAATAGACCACCCCATGTCTTCCCGTGGGTGTCGTAAAAGGTGACTAATAAATATCAAGCTGATGGATGGGCAGCAGCATCTATCAGCTCAAGGTTAGTTGCCATATAACCGCGGTCACCAATCCGCCTTCCAAGCGAGGGCATCATTGCTATAACCCTAAAATATCCTGGAGGCCCATGTTTCAAACAAGCTGTTGAAAACGCTAACTTTATTATTTTCGAAGTCAAATCCAAGTTATCTTAACATCCTACCAATCGACTCCGCCGACAACTTTAATTATAACCAAGTCTACCAAAGTAGGTACTGACTTTGTGATTATATCTATCGAGCCAATTTCCTTTGCTTCCCTTTAATGTCTAGTTAGAACAAAGACCAATTTAGTTTTGTCTGATAAGATATTGGACAAAAGAGGATGTTTGCTTCGAACTTTTTGTTTGAGGCTTTCAACTTGTTGACTAGTAAATTTTCGGCGGAGTTTCATCACCAGCCTGTGTAGTGTCTTCTATTGAACTTGGGCTTTGAGGGACAGTTTTGCCATAGGCACTTGACATGCGGGTTGGTGACTGCAGTATATGTTGTACCACACAAAGAAACGGTGCTGCCCGTTTCTTGGTCTTTGCTTGTTTAAGCTGATGTTATAACAATCGGAACCAATGGCTTAGCGTGCTTTCCGAGACACGGAGGGTCTCAGAAAGCCTCCCTCCCTCAGCCTACAAAACCAGAAAGAAATCTTAGAATCCACACAAAGATTTTCTTGTCCAGCGCGGGGATCGAACCCACGATCTCCGAGATTTAAAGCGAGCCGAATATCGTAACCCTATATATAAAAACACATAACATGCAAAGCTTAAGCAACAATTCTGAATTACAGTGGCAATGCAAAGAGTTATAAAAAATTCAACTCCCTCCTGATCGACTTTTACTAAAATATGTACAAGCAATAAGTGCGGGAGCCGGTATGGTTAGGTTGTCCATGCAGTCATGTTTTAAAAAGGACATTAGTAGATTGGTATTGATATTCAAATTGACTGTCACCAACCTAAAGTCGTAGCACACTTATCAACTCGGAAAGGGGTTGAGCGCGTGAAATCATCATTCGGATTGCATCAAGCAGACATAAACCAAACGGTCGTAGCTCAATGGTATAGATACCTAGGTCGTCGGACTTGTGACCTTGAGGTCGCCGGTTGTAACACAAGCGTGAACCCACTCTTAATACAAGCATTTTAGCTGAGCACTAGGGGTTAACAAGAATACTGTAGTGTAGTAAAATCTAAATGGCGGACTTTTGGAGCCGAATTAAAATGTTTAGCTCGCTCTGAAATAATAATCTCAATCTGTCTATCCGGCAATAAATATGCAATCTCACCATCTTTTTACAATTTTTTTGTGACTGCACTGAACTTTACTCTTCATTTTTCTAAATATAAGTTGTAAGAGAATAAGGATATATTATATACTAATATATAAAGCTGAAGAGTTTGTTTGTTTTCTCAGAAATTACTGGACCACTTTGAAAAAAAAACTTTCTTAGCTAGGTAGCCTATTATCGAGGAAGGTTATGAGATATATTTAATTATGATTTTGATCGGAACCGGGTTCGGTTGCGGGTGAAACCGCATGCAGCTAGCTAACTAGTTAGCTAGTAATTTAAATTAGTAACAATTCTCATTTTCAAACAAAATCATGTTGATCCTACCCCTGAACTGAATTGCGAATTGAGTTTAGTACTGCAGTCGTTGTTTAAATATTTTACACTACACGTACATGCTCAACAAGTGTTCTAGTAGGTCAGAAAAGTTATAGACTCATTATACAGGCGTTTATTGCAGTTTGTTTGCTACGTTTTATATGCTAGGGATTTCAATAGCTTGCATTTAAGGGGCGGTTACCACAAACGAAATAAACAATTTTTATTGACTTCGGTATTTACATACACTTGTACTTGTAAAGAAAATTCACCATGCATATAAAATCACTACATAGTATAAAACAAAGTCGCTTGCCACTGTCCGTCCGTCCCTAAGTATGCTTAGATCTTTTAAACTACGCAACAGATTTAGATGCGGTTTTTTTTAATAGGAAGAGTGATTCTAGAGAAAGGTTTATATGTATGATTCATTAGCATTGCACCCGTGCGAAGCCGGGGCGGGTCGCTAGTTAATTATAAATAGGTATCATTCGAACAATATAATATAATTAAAATTAAGCTTTGACTGCACCGGTGGCTCAGTGGTTACGGTAGTTGCTTCTGGGACCTGGTGTTCTGGGTTCGATTCCTACCCGGGACAATTATTTGTGTGAACCACAAATAATTGTTCTGAGTCTGGGTGTACTTTGTGTCCGTGAAATGTATGTTTGTAAAGTCCCCCGCGACACAGGGATTTATTTTCCTACTGCGAGAGTTGTCTTTTAAAAAGAAGATAAAAAGAAGCTCCATACTGGATTCAGTGCGGATCTTTCAGTCTCTTAACTCAAAGCATACCAGTGTTAGTCAGTTATTTTGGGTTCCTAATTTTTATTTTACTTTTTCTATTTTTATTGTTTTTACTGAGCATTTTTAATATATTTTTTTATCTAGTTTATGTAGTATGCACCTAGTGCTATGTTACAATCTAGGTCTAAATTTTTTGTCTTAAAAGAAGATCTAATAACAATGTGTTAGTCTTAACATTGGCGTTTTAAGAAATTACATTTGACTTCATTTCAATTACAGTGAATCTATAGAAATAATACAATGTGATGCAATGCGTTTACATTAAAATGGATATATAGAATATCAATCAAATAAGAAAATTATTAGATTGCGAATTTTTAATTGCTCCTTAGGATTATTAATTTAAAGATTTTAAAGGCATCGTTTATCTATGTATTTAACGTTATGAGATATTTTTCATCGAATAAAATAAAATAAAAATCACCAACCTTGGCAGGCGGATTGGTGATCGCAGTAAGATGGGTATCTATGAGCTGATAGATGCTGCTGTCCGTCCATCATCTTAATGTCCCTTAGTCGCCTTTCACAACACCCTTAGGAAGATATGCGGTGGTCTGTTCTAAGCTAGAAAACATGCACGATTTACGTGACTCTTATTTGAAGACTATCCTACTAATATTATAACTGCGAAAGTTTGTATGTGTGGATGTTTATCCTCCTTTATCCACAATATTTGTGGATAAACATCCACAAATATTGTATTATGAAATGACAATATTTGTTACGCTTTCACAAAAAAACTACTCAATGGATTTGTTTAAAAGTTTTCACGCGGATAGTTTATAAGCTGGATAAATATCACGCTGCGACTCGCTGGAGCAGAGTGACGCGGGTAAAACCGTGGGGCGCAGCTAGTTGCTTATAAATCTTATCTCTTGAATCTCAAAAGACATTTATGTTGTACAAAAAGTCAAAATCCCTCAATCGCATCGCCATCTACCGCCGAGCTGAGGTCCAAGTCCCCTAGGGGACGCCCTCTTGCGTAGGTTGCTTAGTTTGTAGTGTTTAAATCATTTATCTAGGCTGGAGTCTCTCCGCTCTGTGCTCGCCTTTATACCCGGTGAAGTAGCAAAAGAATCGGGCTAACTACATAATTATGTTGAAAATAAATCATACCTACATACTTGTATGTTCTGATATAATGATAAAAATATAAATATTATTAAGCTTAAACAACATGCAAAGTGCAATTTATATAAATGTCTAAGTATTAAAATGTTATTATGATTTAATTTGAAAGCATGTTGTGTAGAAATTTATGTAGCAAATTTTCTAGAAACTCAGAATGCATTTAGTAGCAAATTGCATAATACTCTACTTAGTCATAACTGTGGAAAATACCAACTAGTTATGGAGCCTCTTAAATAATGTAAGTGGCTTTGTAACAGTTTGTTGCTATTTTAGGAAAGTAACTACCCGACTGCGTTAGAAGGAGGGCTATGATTTTCGAGAGTATATTATATGTATGTATAATTGTTGGCACGTTTTGCAGCCTGAACAGCTTGATGGATTTTAGCTTGAGAGGTATCGTTAGATTCATGTCAACAGTGAGAGTGACACAGGGTAGGTATATTAAAAAAAAATGGCGGGTTTTTGGCGCCAATTTAAATGTTTGGCTCGCTCTGTAGAAAGGTGATTTGTGTTTAAAATGAGAGTGACACTGACTATATCAAAATAAAAATTACTTACACAAAAATGCAGACGGGTTATTCAGTTTATTCAATTATTATTTTTTTCTTTCTTTTTAAAGCAATACAACAAATTCTTTGGAGAAAATTGCTTTCGTAGATCACATATTATTCTATTTGTAGTAAGAGAGGCAGCCACTGCCTCGGTAGTCATGGGATATGTGGGACTCGCCCTCTCCACAGCATGGTATGCTAAACTCATACCACGAGAAGAGGACCCTACATCAACCAACCTGACCTGGAAAGAAATTTTTGAGTTTACTCAATCATTTCTTGTCCGGGGACTGAGCCCACGACGTCGAATTACGACGAATTAGCATATATATACTAGCTTCCCGCCCGCGGTTTCACCCGCGTAACTCCCGTTGCCGTGGGAACTTCAACTTCAAATTAAATATAGCCTATGCCACTCAGGGTGAATGTAGCTTTCCAATGGTGAATATTTTTGTAATCGGCACAGTAGTTTTTGAGTTTATTACAAACATATGCACAAAAATACAAATCTTTCCTCTTTATAATATTAAGTGTTTATAATAGTAAGTATAGTAGTATAGACTTATAAAGATATAGGTATAGCTATCTACATTAGAATGTTTATGATTAACATAGTGAAATGTCTAATTAAAACTAGATTCTCTTCATTTCTACGGCCCAGTTACGTCCACTGCTAATCATGGGGTACTTCTTAATAGAACTAGTAAAATATTGTCATAAGCACCGCGCTTGGCAGTCAGATAGATGATGATGCCGTCGGGGGGCCGGATTGCTTCGTGCGTTCCCGGCCCCCGCCACCGACGGATCGAAGAAGTGTCCGGGCGTTTTAGTGGTGTAGGGTCCTCTCCTCGTGGTATGAGTAAGCATACCACCGGTATGGAGAGGGCGAGTCCAACATAACCGCTGCCAGCGCACTGATACGCTGCAGCGGTGGTGGTAATGCGTAAATGCCCCCGACAACAAAAAAAATCAATAACCTAACCAATGTCAGTCACCTCTAAAGTTATGCTTAAAGTTCAGACAAATGCAGCGTTATACCAAAAAGCTAAATATTCACATTTTACACATACAACTTCACATACTATCGTCTAGGGTACAACTGTAGCAGAATTTAATATACTCACATTTATGATTTTGTGAACAAAACTTAGATAATTTGTTGCCTCCGAGGTGCCGTTGAAACGAAGTTCAGAGGTGAACTTTTGACGCTGATATGAAAATTTGTTGCCAATTCTGTAAAGATGTAAAAGTGCTTATGGGATTTTGATGTGCACTTAATTAGCTTAGTATAATTGATACTTATCAATAGATTTAACAAAAACATGTGTACATTAATAGCTTAAATGGAGAAGGAGTACAGACTCCTAATATATTTTTTTTATTATGGACGAATTTCGACCTCTAGTAAGTATGAATAATCACAAACTAAGCAACCTGCGCAAGAGGGCGTCCCCTGTGGGACTTGGACCTCGGCTCAGGGCGGTCGCTGACCACAAGCTCCTCGGAGCATCCTACGAGAGCATGGGAAGGTTTTTAGCAAACTAAGGGTCGAGAGGGCGAGGGGGGATCGGAAAGTACTGTTTGTTTGAGGGATTTTCTCAGTGCCTTGTATAGTAAGTTTGGTTTCATCATATCATCAAAGATAACAATCGTAAACTTCGATACATCTACCCACCTAGCATACGTAGTCATCATCATCATCATCATCAGCCCGTATAAAATTCATTGCTAAACATGGGTCTCCCTCGAAGGCCGTGTTGCCAAAGTCATCACGTTTTGCCAACACCGTGTAATGGTACGTAGTGGCTGTGACAAAAAACCATTTTAGGGAGGCCCTGGTTTAACAGGGAACGTAGCGGTAGAAGTCTTAGTTTTATTCTCAGAGGTCGTAGGTTCGGTCTCCACGCCCGAAATTTCTTTTCGGGTCTTTTCGTTTGAAGGATTACCGTCCGTGCCTTGGAAATCACCTTAAGCTGTTCAATATTAGCATCAGCTCGTATAACGTCCACTTTTGAACATGGGCCTCCTCCCGGGGAGGGTATTAGCCATAGTCACACGCTTGGCAGGCGCATTGGTGACCGCAGTATTATGTTGTACCACACAAGTAAAGGCTACTGCCCATTCCTTGATATACTGCCCATTCCTTGATTTTTATAGATGATGTTATAATAATCCGGACCAATGGTGTAACGTGCTTTCCGAAGCAAGGAGGGTAGTCCCTCAACCAACCAGACCCCGAAAAAATCTTTTAGAATTTACACAAAGATTTCCTGTCCGGCGGCGTGGGTATCGAACCCACGGCCTCCGAGATTTTAAGCGAGCCAAATACCGCTACTTTGTTATGAATCTAAACTTTTCACAAAAAGATTTTTATGGCCAGCGCTGGCATAAAACCCGATCAAGACTTAAAGCAAGACTAGCAATATACCGCTAAACCACAGAGGTTGACAAACCAAAACGCTAGACAAAAGCTCAGCTTTCAAATTTACTGTATTTCCTATTTAAATTCCATGAAATATAAGCATAAATGAACTCAACAAAATTTATAGAAAACTAAACGCCCGTTCCCTGTTACTATAAATTTTACAAAATACCTAGTGGAACAGTGATATTTTGCATTGCCAAGCGCTGCTGTATCTTTTCCCGAACATTTTGATTTATTTTGTGGATAAATTTTACTGTGGAGCTATTTTGCTTTTAAAATACAAGCTTGAAATGGAACTTTTAAATTGAGTGTATTTTTTTTAGTGAGCGTGTAGGTACAGCGATATCGGTACTGATTCTTGTTAAGTGATGTTAATAATTTTAACTTGTTGTAGGTACACAACGTTCCCCGAGGAAAATTCTGACAGTTCCAATGAAATTTTTAATGAAATCCTTGTTGCCAGAAAATGTAACATGATAAAAATAAAACCAGCCCACTTGGTAAAGCAGTTCGCAAGTTATGCGCGAGTTTGTTGGTTTAAGTAGGTATAGGCTCGATTCCGAACAACGGTAACACTTTAACACTCTATGCCTCAGATAGAAAACACTTGGAACTCTTGTGCGTTTGGTAGCTCAAATACTTATTGCATAATTTATTATTGTATAATTTGGTTAAACATAATAGGTATTAATATCTTGTAGTATCATATATCTATAATAAGACTAATTACTTAACTTACAACCTCCGTAGCGTAGCGCTATTTGGCTCGCTTAAAATTTTGGAGGTCGTGGGTACGATCTCCACGCCAGATAGGAAATCTTTTTGTTAATTCTAAGATTTATTTCCGTATCTGGTTGGTTAAAGGACTACCCTCCGTGCCTCGGAAAGCACGTTAAGCCGTTCGTCCCGATTTTATAACATCACTTATAAAAATTGTATACCAGGGAACGGGCAGCAGCGTTTTCTTTGTATATTACAACATAATACTGCGGTCACAAACCCGTCTGCCAAGCATGGTGACTATGGCAAAAACCCTGTCTCGGGAGAAGGCTCTTATTCAGTAGTGAACTTTACTTTTGGAAATACTTTATATATTATATCTAGCAATAGCAACCGGAACCGCCGCTCCAGCGCGCAAATCACTTCTCATTTTCAAACAATACTTTCGCAATCTGTCACGGAATAATGAATTAAAAAAAAAAAAAAACTCGATTATTCAGTATAATAACCACGAAAAAACAATCGCCAGAAGCGTTGTATTGTTGTGTCATTAAAGCCAGCTTCCTGCGGAGTCAGTAATTAAAATTTTGGGAGCGCAACTATTAATGAATAATTAAGTTGGGCTGGCCACACGAAAATTGTGTTGATCGATGTGAAAAATCGTATTGTTGGTGTATAAACTGATTTTTGTATGACCTATTTTTGGTGGTTAATAAATATATTGTGGAAATAAAATTGAAGTGTATGTTTCCTGAATAGTCCGCTCCATATCTTATCTTCCATAGGTATCGTAAAAGGCATCTAAGGTATACACCTGATAGATGAGCAGCAGTATCTATCAGGTCAGGATCACAAATCCACCTGATAAGCGTGGTGATTATGGCAATACCCCTCATCAACCCTGGCTTTCCAAGATCTGTATGTTTCTAATAGAAAAATAGCAGGTTTTTACTGACTGCATCATTACATAGTACTAAACGAAGTTAGATCTTTAAAAATACGCGACGGATTTTCATGAGGTTCTTTTTAGTAGATAGAATAATTCAAGAGGTAGGTTTACATGTATAATAACATCACCATTGCACCCATGCGAAGCCGGGGCAAGTTGTTCTATATATGTAAAAGCGAAAAATGACTGATTGACGATCAACACACACCTAAAACCGCGGGGTCTTGAACCATAAAATTTTGCACAAATATTGCTGAAGCGACGAAGGTGTGCACTAAGAATGAATTTTTGAAAATTCAATGCGTAATGTTGTGAAAGTGGCTGTAAATTTTGTTTAAAGAAATCTTAAGTTACATGAACAAAGTCGCGGCAACCGCTGGTACATACTAGTATAAAAACGCTGGGTACATTCAAAAGCAAAACTCACAACATTAAACAGCACCGCATTTACAATCGTAGGCAAAAATATGTTTCCTGCATTCATCTTTCCCTTTTTATTCTCATACTCAGAGTATCATTACGCTATCTTTACATCGGAAGCAGGCTCAGAGCTTCCCGTCATTACACAACCCTTACATATAGTTAGGGTGGTTTTACAATAGTAGTAAAGCTTTTGTGATGAACGGAGCTATGAAAGTTGGTAGTTAATTGATTGTAAGATATGTTTGAAAGTATGGTTTTTATTGTAGGATGTTTTTGTTAATATTATCCTGTACTGATATACAAAGCTGAAGAGTTTGAACGCGAACTAATCTCAGTAATTACCGGTCCGATTTGAAACAATCTGTAAGTGTTATAATAATATAGCCTATTTACCGGGGAAGGCTACATTTAATTATGAAGTTCTTACGGGATCGGGAGTACGCGTTAGTATATAATAACTAACCTCAATTAATACTTCTTGGCAAGGTTCCCATAATGCTGGTAGCATTGTCACATTGAATGACAATGCTTACCTGCCTTGCAAAGTAAATACCAGCACTCGGGGAACGTGCCGCATTAACGAAAGTTGCTGCGAGGTTTTTAATACCGACAGCGTCAGGGTCCATACTTTGTGCTGGTTTATATTATAAAATTTAGTTGCCAGTTTCAGTGAACACGCATAATTATTATATAATTTACTTAACTATTATGACACTTGACATAACCTAACCACCACCTTCAATAAGTCCTGTTGAACTCCATTGGTTTAATTTTAGGTTTTTTTTTAACTACCCGAAACCTCGATAGTTTATCAACTGACTAGAAAATTGATCAACTTACGATTCTGATTATTTTTCGGTGACATATCTACATATTGTGTGAAATAAATGAATATGAATATGGACTATATACAGAGCAGTCAACAAATACTTATTACGTTTACATATTAAAGTAGGAAATAGAATGCAGATGTATGCATAATTGGTACATGAAGTACTATGTTGCATTGCACTCCTGTTCATTGCCTGAATATTGTTGTTAGGACGAAAACACACAAGCACTTTAAACAAGTTGAAGTATCATACATTTTGGAACAGCAATTACGGAACATTATTAAGATGAACACCTTAGATGAATTCTTTAGTGAACCTAATTCTCATGTTTTGTACCTATTATGAATGCAAACGTTACGTGCTACATTAAGAATAGTTATGGTGAAGTAGCAAAAGCCTTTTGGCTAACTACAGAATGTCCGTCCGCAAAAAAGACATTTAGAACAGTTTTATTTTTTTTGTTTTCTAGCAATGTTTTGCATTCTACTAGTATTTTTGTTAACCCCTCGTGTTAAGCTAAAATGCTTGTGTTACAAGTGGATCACGTCGGTAGTGGAATAGGTCGGGCTCGAACCGGCGAACTCAAGATCACAAGTCCGACGCCCTAGCCATTGGGCTACGGCCGCTTTTAAATTAGTATCTTTATTCTTAACGCGTGGTTTATATAGAAGATTTTATTATTATTATGTTATAAAATCACGGGCCCATGGGGACCCGATCATTTGAACGGGGCCGAAGTCAACATTGAAGAGGCCTTTGGTACCTTTCAATATAAAAGTGAGATGGCTGCATATATGAAGGTCTATCCATATATATAGGTCTATATTGATATACCAAAGGACAGTCATCCAGAGATACAGAAATATTGCCGGAAAGGAAGAGACTTAGCTTAGGCTATACGGATGGTATGTTAAATGTACTGGAACACTGGGCTATTTTTATTTTATTATTTATTTCATGAAGATTTGTCATTTTCAAGACGGACATAAACCAAGTTATTTCTTATTATAATTGACTAGCTTCCAGCGCGTGGTTTCACCCGCGTTATGTTCCCGTGGGAACTTCATAATTAAATATAGCCTAGGTCACTCAGGGTGAATTAAGCTTTTGTGTTTATTCATTACAAACATACACACACACGCACACACAAAAAAACAAATCATACCTCTTTATAATATTATTATAGATTCGTAAATAAATATAAATAAAAGTCTCGGAGTCCGGTGCCCGGTGTGGGAATCGAACCCACGACGGGTTCGATTCCCACACCGGACAACACATCTTTGTGTAAATTCCTAAGATTGCTTTCCGGGTCTGATTTGTTACGCAGCACGTTAAGACGTAAGACCCAATTGTTATAACATAATTTGTAACAAACGTATGCCAGGGAACGGACAGCAGCATTTCCCTGTGTGTAACAACATAAATGTGGGATAGCCACATATATAGTTCACCTGATACCCTTCACCTTTCCATCACCGGACGACTAGGCGTGGCGAGCGGTTTCACCCTTTTATTTAGACATTAATTTAATACGCACGAAGCCAAGAGGGAGAGGAAGACCAAAGAAACGATGGATGGACTGTGTGAGGAATGATATGAAAGATAAAGAAGTAAATGATAGCGTGACGGCTGACAGAGGAGAATGGAAGAAAAAAACGTGTTGCGCCGACCCCAAGTAACATGGGACAAGGGCAGGAAGAAGAAGCACGAAGCGATATGCTTCTTCTTTCATAATGTGGACAGCTAAGAAGTGGAATTCTCTGCCGGGGTATTTTTTTCTATGACGCTATAATCGCGCCTTTTTTTAAAGTAAAGTGAACAGACACTTTGAAGTGAGCGTGTGTCATCTTAGGCTTTATCTTAGCCTACCATCAAGCGAGATTATGGTCAAACGTAAGCCTATATGTAGTAAAAAAAAAACAAAAGAAACCTTGAGGATATGACTATTTACTAGGATATGTCAATATTACAAAAAAATATTAAACTCTACGAACCACTTTTAATTTGCCGCCCAAAGCCACTACAAAGGGGGCGGCAAGCCATTGTGAAAGCTCTCTTACACGATCACAAAGTATGTGGCCCTGTATTTAGCACATGTCATAATTACACGTTATTTCGCTATACAAAGTGTAAACTGAAAAAGTAGGCATATTTCCTGTAATTCTAACTTGTAAACGTCATCGTCCACGTGAAATAGTAGCATGTTAATATAGCCTTCCTCCATAAATGGGCTATCTAACACTGAATTTGGTGAATTTGAGATTAAGGTTGCTCCAGACAAAATAAAAAATTGTCACATCATCAAAAAAATACTTTAGTAGGTAATGTTGATGTTTTCAATATTTATTTTTGTATCTGCTGACCAAAGTCCCAAAATCCCGAAAATTTGTTATTTTCTTCCGATAATATGGTTATTTGATTTGGCATCCCTAGATAAGCGGAGACAAGCAAACAAACTCTTTAGCTTTACAATATCATACCTAGTATAATAATATAATGTATTGTAATCATAGGAGTTCATATAGAAAACACGGGCAGTTCCCCCCCCCCCTCCAATGTGGTTCTAATGTGGTGTCAGTATTATGGTCATCCTTATGACGCGTAAGAAGTAAAATAGGGTTTAATAATTTATCTCACTAAGTTTTCGTTCCTGACACTCATCAGTTTATGCGTGACCACGACTGTTGTGACCCATGTCGAAACATCAGCTACATAAAAAGGTAATAAATTGCTTTAAAATAGTACGGCGATTGGGACCCGTGTCTATAATAAATTTTTATTTGTCGTGTTAATATTTTAGTGTCCCAAAACTAGTAAAATAATTGCACTTAAGTCTGCTGGAAAGTTATTAAAGAAGACCAAGGCGGACGATCCACGTTTAAATCGAGGACATTCTTAAGAATGGCAACCAAAAGAAACTAAACGACATGCATGAAGAGATTAATAAATGTACAAGAGGCGAAAGATGTATGTCTAGATCTTAGCAAGTGGAAGGAAATGGTCTCTGCCAACCTCTTTGGGAAAGAGACTTGAATGAATGTATAGAAAGTTATTAAGATCACGAGCAGAACATGATTACTCTTTAATTTTACACCCAGTAGAGGCCTACCAAGCTCGAATGAGGACCGAATGGGCTGGTTCGGCTTCCTATTACAATATTAAGGATTATTCTGGCACATTCTCGAATATTGTCTTACACTAATGAGAATTTGTGCGATAATTTCGGGATGCTTTTGTAATTTTGGTCATGAAAGGTACGCAATTTACACATTATTTGGTACTGAGTATATACTAAATATGTGCTGTACGAGTGTTATGTTAATGAATTTGTATTATCTTTATTATGATTAAAGCCAAGCGATATAATCGATTTGTTAACGTTCGAAATTCTTTGTATGATGTGTTTAATTTTTTTTCTTTTTAATCTTATGCACTAAGGCGTAAGTATATGATAACCTCCGTAGCGTAGCGGTATTTGGCTCGCTTTAAATCTCGGAGGTCGTGGGTTCGATCATCACGCCGGACAAGAAATCATTGTGTAGATTCTAAGATTTCTTTCCGGGTCTGGTTGGCTGAGGGACTACCCTCCGTGCCTCGGAAAGCACGTTAAGCCGTTGGTTCCGATTGTTACAACATCATCTATAACAATTATATACCAGGGAACGGGCAGCATCGTTTCCTTGTATGTAACAACATAATACTGCGGTCACCAACCCGCCTGCCAACTGCCAAGCGTGGTGACTACAGCAAAAACCCTCTCTCGGGAGGTGGCCCATGTTAAGCAGTGGACGTTTTACGGGCTGATGATGATGATGTAATTATATGGTGGACTTAATGCCGGTGACATTTTCTGTCAATCACAGGGTGGTGAAGAGCAAAATAGCGCCAGCTAAAACTTTCAATAAAAACTATATCGCGCTATACAAGTTCAAACGCCAATTTAAACATCATCATCATCATCACCAGCCCGTTTAACATCCACTGTTCAACATAGTCACCACGCTTGGCAGGCGGATTGGTGACCGCAGTGTTATGTTGTGATACACAGGGGAAACGCTGCTGCCCGTTCCCTGTTTCGCTTGTTATAGATGATGTTATAACAATCGGGACCAACAGCTTAACATGCTTTCCCACGGAGTTAATCCCAACACTAACCAGACCCGGAAAGAAATCTTAGAATTGACACAAAGATTTCCTGTCAGTAGTGGGGATCGAACCCACGACCTTCGAGATTTAAAGCGAGCCGAATACCGCTACATGACGGAGGTTATCGTTTAAACATACATACTACAAATTCTGAGATTTAACGAACGGCTACGGCTATCGGCCATACCATCTCACCTAAACGTGGCACTTTTTTGACATTCAGCACTTTTAGAATTTTTTTTTTTTTCAGAATAAAAAATAGTAAGAGTACGCATAGGGTTACCACATCTCAGGATTTGTCCTGAGATTTCAGGATTTTTGGACTCTTCTCAGGATTGCGACTGGTTTTCGCAAACCTCATGAAATCTCAGGATTTTTGGAACTTTCAATAAAATACAGCTTACATTTTAAAGATGTCTTTAATAAAAAGTTAAACAAACTAAAACTTGATAGCAATGTGCTACGCGTGAGCGAGATTTACTCAAAGATTTCATGTCCGATGTCCGTTCGATACCCACATCGAACTCACGACCTCCGAAATTAAAAACGAGCCAAATACCGCTACGCTAATGAGGTTGTCTTCAATGCAAACAAACAAACAAACAACTAAATCTTTCCTCTTCATGATACCAGTAGATACATTTTTATAGTTAGATCAAACGTTTCTGTAAATAAATGCATCATTATACCGAGCCTTGCCATTCTTAGAAGATTCTGATTCTTCAAGTCATCGTCGTATTTATGTAATATTTTTCAGGACACTAACGGCAAATGTCTTAATTATTTTGAGGCCTAGAGTTTTGCCGTCACCGCGTAAGGCCTCATTCACGGAGACGTGGGGAATCGCGCGTTGCGTCGGTCGGTCCGCAATAAAATCGAATATATCGCTAATTCAATTTTATATTGACACAAAACCATACGTGTAGCTTTACGATATTGAGTTTTAAGCTCCTGATCATCATCATCACTTGTAGTTCACTGCTGAACATAGGCCTCCCCCATCGATTTCCAGCGGGAACGATCGCTAGCGGCCTGCAACCACTGACTCCCTGCAACCTTTATGAGGTCGTCGGTCCATCGTGCAGGCGGTCGTCCTACGCTGCGCTTGCCAGTTCGTGGTATCCACTCGAGAACCTTTCTGCTCCATCGGCCGACAGTTCGTCGAGCTATGTGTCCTACCCATTGCCATTGCAGCTTGCTAATCCGTTGAGCTATGTAAGCGACCTGATAGGTAAATCAAAACATTGTTTTGTGCTACTATCAAATTAAATTTTCACTTAGTTAAAAAAAACAGTAATAAGCCAGTTTTTTTATAACAAATTACTATAAATAACTACTTAAAAATGTATAACAATTAAAAACCTTAGTGCAGAATTTATTTAACGCTTTAGGATTTTTATTCTTAGTCTGACACCACCACATTACTGTGCGTTCCTCAAGCGTATGAACGATGCGAGTAGCGCTACCCGCTATCCCAATCCTCCGTATGTGACATACGCTCGAGGAACGCGATCGCCCAATGTGGGCTCAGCCTTATGCTTTACACAATTTTGCAAAAGTTTTCTGATTGGTTAAAAGTTTTCCCGAGACATACCTCAAACTGACATAAATGCAGCAAAAATGTATCAAAACTGCCTTCACTTAAGCAGTAATGATGGCAACAATTTGGTAAAGACTTATCAAAATATCAACGACAGTCTTCATCAACCTTAAGTCAAAGGCACAGAATCCATATTCCAACAACTCCACTTTAATTTGACGGCTATAAATGTTCCTTAGGACATTATAAATTAGACTTTATCGTTGTAAGAATAGAGTTGAATTTCAAATGTGTTGTACCAGATGGGGTTACAGAGGCCATATTTTGTAGGATAACAAAATGACGGTAACATTAACGGCAAACGTTTATTATAGTAACATTTTGTAGACAGCTTGTTAACTTTCTCACTAGTCTGAAAATGTTCGTCAAGTGCATGTTTTTGAGGTTGATAAAGGTTGTGAAGCCATCATTTGTATTCAGGAAGGTTGCTACTAAATCTACAAAGGGATGCGGTAGGGTTTGTATAAAGCTTAAGATATTTACTTGGTAATGACTGAGATATATTAGACTATGTCTTTAAAGTAAAACATTGCTGTATTACTTGAAAAACATGCGGACAACCTCCGTAGCGTAGCGGTATTTGGCTCGCTTTAAATCTCGGAGGTAGTGGGTTCGATCCCCACTCCGAAAGAAATCTTTGTGAGAATTCTTAAATTTCTTTCCGGGTCTGGTTGGTTGAGGGACTACCCTCCGTGCCTCGGAAAGCACGTTAAGCCGTTCGTCCCGATTGTTATAACATCATCTATAACAATCGTACACCAAGGACCGGGCAGCAGCGTTTCCTTGTGTGTTACCACATAATACTGCGGTCACCAACTCTCCTGCCAAGCGTGGTGACTATGGCAAATACCCTCCCTTTGGGGAGAAGGCCCATGTTCAGTAGTGGACGTTATACGGGCTGACGATGATGATGATGATTGCTGTATTATTTACTTGTTGACCCGCGCATCTCCCGTTACCGTAGAGTTGGGGGTAAACTTGGAAAAAAAATGAAGCACGATTTTTTGTTAGTCACAAATAGTCCGCATACCAATTTTGACCTTTCTACCTTAAAAATTAATGCGGATTGCTCCAAACAAACTTCCACCTTTTAGGAAAGTGGGGGGGGGGTTAGAGAGAGACACATAGTTGCCTATATTACTCTCTATCCCTTCAACTGTCTCCACTAAAAAATACGTCAATTCGTCGCACCCTTTTACCGTGAAAGACGGACAAACAAACAGACACACACACTTTCCCATATATAATATTAGTATGGATTCAAAACTATATTTGCTTGAGACTTTATTCCAGTCTTTGGCCTAGCATGAACTTTTTTTTTAAGATTACTATTACAGTTTTTACACACTTCTAGTATTCTTGTTACCCCTAGCGTTAAGCTAAAATGCTTGTGTTACGAGTGTATTCACGTCGCGTCTTTCCATTCTATACAAGGCCAGAACGCAACCATAGGAAACTGCTCGTGTATATATTGTAATGCTGTTTTGAAGTCTGTGATTACAATATATACACGAATTTTGCGTACTAATCGTGTATAGTTTGTACCGTGGATGCTTGCGTCTTCGTTCCAGACTATACTACACAACTTACTTACGATTCGCGAAGCGGGGCTCCGTCGAGCTTAGTTAGTAGACGCCATATGGGGTTTATTTTAGGTTTAATTGTGAATAAAAAATTTGTGTCTACTAACTAAGCTCGACGGAACCCCGCTTCGCGGGGCTCCTACTTCTGAGTGGTTTAAAAAAAAAACCACGAAGACTAAGGCGGGAGCTCCGCTTCGCTTCGCTCCCGCCTTAGTCTTCTAACCTAACTTATCCGAGTCGGGTTGCACTGACAACAAACACAACGTTTACAACGTTTCTTTTCTACACTATTGGTCCGCATGCGTACTGGCGCTGTACGTTTTGAAGCGCTGTACTTACTTACATCACTACAAAGTATACGCGAGTATTTGCGTACTGCACTTGTATATATTGGAAGAATTTAGTAAAAAAGTTATTTCCAATCTGTACGTGATTAGTTTCACACCCTTGCGTTCTGGCCTTGTATAGAATGGAAAAACGCATTCACGTCACGTTCACGGGTGATGATCGAACCGGCGACCATATGATTGCAAGTCCGACGTCCTAACCATTAGGCTACGGCCGCTTAGTTAATTGCATTTGTATTTTTTTTCATCGGGGACGGCATTAAAAGGAAATCCTGCCCGATTTCTTTTTAATGCATTATCCAATGAAAAATAACTATAATATACAGTGTTAGTCTTTATAATTTGCACATATCGAAATGAGTGAATCTGTGCTAATATAATTTAATCGACGGCAAAAATATTTAACCTTACCCTTCATAAGGCTACCGTCAAAATAAAAAAAATCTGCTTATTTTTAGAGCATATCAAAAACTAACTGCATCGGCGCCGGCGGCTTAATGGTTGCGGCAGTTGCTTCTGAGACCTAATGTTCTGGATTCGAATCTCGGTACAATTATCTTTGTGAACCACAGATATTTGTTCTGCGTCTAGGTGTGCTTCATGTCCACATTGTAAAGTGTTTTAAACTCCCCCGCAACACAGGGATTACCTATCCTAGTGCGAGAGTTGTCTTTTTAAAATAAAACCTTTTCAACCAATCCACTTACAGTATCAACATAAGTTTTAATTCAGTGAACGGATAAATACTTTTTTATATGTCACCAGTTGAAATCAGAACAGAAATCAACATGTGACGTATTGAAACGGCACAACCGTTGCGTAATCACTTGTAAATGACGGAGTGTGTGTGACTGAAATCCAATTAGTAGAAACTAATTACAGCCACACAGTTTGTGGCCGTATACAATGTTAACGACTGTAGGCTTGAAATCCAACAATAAGTGTTTTCAAAAGCAAGTATTTAAATGTATTTTATAAAATCAGGCTTCAAAACATAAAATATCTGGGGCCTGAGTCTATTGTCGTAATGGTGTGTCGTGGAGTCACTGACGTCTCGATGATCGGTTTTTAGCACATTTGGTAATCAACTACTCCAAAAGACAAAGAAAACCCACCCTCGTGTGAGTTTCATGACACACCATTACTATAGTATACTTAGGCCCCTGGTGTTTATTCCAGCCGTAGTCCAATGGCTAGGGCGTCAGACTTGCGATCATGTGGTCGCCGGTTTGATCCCCGTCCATTATACTACCAACATGAACCCAATCGTAACACAGAATTTTAGCTTAGCACAAGGGGTTAACAAGCAAAAACTCTGCTAGTAATATTTATAAAAAAAATGATGAGATGCAATTTAGCACCACACTCCAGCCCGCAACAATTATCTATAGTATAACACTACATAGTATAAAACAAAGTCGCTTCCCGCTGTCTGTCTGTCCCTATGTATCCTTAGATCTTTAAAACTACGCTAGGGATTTTGGTGCGGGTTTTTTAATAAATAGATTGAGTCAATTGGAACGTTTAAATGTACATATAATACTTAAATTTACAGGCATTGCATCCGTGCGAAGCCGGGGCAGGTCTAGGTAATAATATAGGCTAATATTTAAAGCCGAAGAGTTTGTTTGCTTGAACGCGCTAATGTCAGGAATAATAGGCCAGATTAAAAAAAAATCATTCAGTGGTAGATAGCCCATTTATCGAGGAAGGCTATAGGCTATATTTATTAATTAAGTTGCTACAAGAACGGGAGTTACGCGTCACGCGGGAAACGCATCTAAAATGGAGCAAGGATAATAAAAGCCCACCAAAGTTTGAAGTGTAGAGTCCAAACTTTGGTGTTCCAAACGGTCCTATCTTCATCGTCCAAGCCTGTAGAGGCTTAGACGATGAAGATAGGACCGTTTCAACCATTTCAACTCCCTTGTCTTTAATGTGTTCGCACATGGCTTATATACCCTTAGTAATATATCGTCTTTGTAAAGATCCTCGCGCATTGCGGCATGGAAGCACTCCATCATGTCATAATTGATCTCTGTCACAAGTTTTTGAAGGGACATACACCTGATGGATGAGCAGCAGTATCTATCAACTCAAGAATAATCACCATCTTACAGTTACTGCGACCGCCAACCCGCCAAGTGTGGTGATTATGGCAATGTCCCTCAACGACCCTGGCTTGCCAAGGTCTGTTAAGAAAAGGCCCATGTTCAGCAGTGGACATAAACGGGCTGTTACAGTACAGTTCAGGCTTTTCATAAAGCTTGAAATACAAGCTGATGATGGGGATGATGAATTGAAGGCTTAAGGGTTCTTTTTTTAACAAAATAACACGTCAAGTCAAAGTTGAATATCAAAATAACAAGTCAGGTATCATAAAACGTAGCAATTTTATTCGTTTGTTTACGTCACATCTCTGATAACAATGTCGTAATCGATGGACAAAGGAAGGTATTTCGTTTCAATTCTTCACTAGTTTCCTACGGATTTACTTACGTTACTTTGGGTCTTGTGATTCTGGATTAGAATAGACTACCGCATGTCTTTCCATGGATTTCGTAAAAGGCGACTAAGTTACATTCAGCTGATGGATTGGGCAGTAGCGTCTATCAGTTTAAGGTTACTTACCATGTTACTGCGATCTGGTGATATCTTTTAAAGACCCTTTTTTTGTCCGGGACGAAATTCTTTGTTGTTACGCATCCTCTTCGTCACCGCGGCGTTATCTCTGAAAGACCTTGGCTTGGTTTTTAATGAGGAAGCCTATGTTCAGCAGTGGATGTAAAAGGTCTGATGAAGAGATGTAGTGAACTCTTCTCCCGACTACCTCCATGGTGTAGCAGTGTAAGGTTAGCTTTAATTCTGTGGTTTGCTTTAATTGGTTGTAAGTGCATAAAACTTGTATAGGTTCCAATGGCGTACGAATTTCTCTTGCGTGATGTAGGTGACTCAAGAACTGTAGATGTAGATGGGTCTACGAGACTATTTATACTTTATGTGAGGCTACTGTAAATAGTGCTGTATACTGATATCGTCAGCTAATAAACACCCAGTAGGATTAACAAGTAATTCTGACCAGATAGCCTAAAAAAACTAAAAAACCCCTAAAAACTAAGAGTCATAATTGCTCGATCCCCCACCAGCGACCGCCCTGTGCCGAGGTCCAAGACCCACATGGGACATTCTTTTGCGCAGTTTGCTTAGTTCGTATTTTTTTTACCATTTCAATGAAGCATTTCATGCCTTTATTAATCAATCAATAGAATTCACCTCGTCTAATAGAGCAGTTACTTAAGCGTACTATCTCTATGCTCTCATGAAATAAACATCAAACATCTCTATTTCCACAGTAAATTGACTTAAAGTTATTGAATGTTGAGACTCTTTGTTCTGTAGAGTGTGTTATAAAATTAATTATGATGCTTTTATGCACAAAGCTCTTCCATAAAAGCGTATTTGTGTTTTACGTTCGTTTTTTAAACTGAGTTAACGAATAAGAGGTTTTTTTAAATAGGCCAAGCACGAGTCTGATTTACTCTGATGATTCTATACCAATAGCTTGCTGTAAACATTGTTTTTTTTAAATCTAATAGTCATAAAAACAATTTATTTTTTATTTATATTATTGTACAAATGATCTTTGTTAATAGCATTAAAAATAACATATTAAAATGTCTTCGAACCAATGTGAAGGTTTTTGTTTTTGGATGTACATACGTAGTTAGCCACGAGGCTTTTGCTACTTCACCGGGTATAAAGGCGCATATTCTCTTGTTTTCCATAAACTCATTTGTAATATTATTGTTTGCCATAATGGTCCTCGCTCATAATATTTTCTTGCACTATTATCATTTATACTAATAACGCTTGCCTTAACAACTCAACAGTGATAACTTTTATTTGCCATAAAATGACTTTCTATAGCAACATATATCATAATAATTAGTTTCCATAAGTAACACATCTCATAATCGACTCTTGACATAATCAAAATTTGATATAATTATGAAAATAATACATAATATTGTTAGATCGAAATTAATTATCGTGACTCAGTGCAATCCGATTTTTTTTTAAACCACCCAGAAGTAGGAGCCCCGCAGAGCGGGGCTCCGTCGAGCTTAGTTAGTAGACGCCATATGAGGTTTAGTTTTAGGTACTCATTAACATAAAAATTGCAGGCACTTGTACTAAATTGTCTTTATTTATATTATGGTGAATAAAAGTTATGGGAAAATGGCATTATTGAAAACGAAAATTATAGCAAATACATTTATGGATTTAAATTATTATGCCGCTTGATCGATTATGACCAATGGAGTTAGTGAAAGTCAATATAAGTTATATTACGATTATGGCAACTGAAGCGTTATTTCTAAAGAAATGGCAAATACCAGTATGGCATATGAAATTATGGTATTTTAAATTATGACAAACATTAGTAAACCATAAAGGCGAGCAGAGCTCCAGCCTTAATAAATGGAATTTAAAAACTACAAACCAAGCAACCTGCGCAAGAGGACGCCGCCTGTGGGGCTCAGCCCTCGGCTCAGGGCGGTCGCTGGCGATGAGATTGAGAAATTATGACTTTTTGTACTTATGTACTTATGAGTTTTGTGTATCTGTCGCTTTACTTTACTGTTCGGGCCTCTCGGACTTCGAGTCTACGAGGGCATCGGATGTTCCATTGTAAAGGATGGGCGTTCTTACGGCCTAGATTCTATTGTAAGGCATATGAGCTTATTTTGCTATGTTCATTTATCAATGTCGTCTTTTTAAGGGTGACTTTTTTTTTCTAACAAATGTCTAATTTTTTAGATTGAGTTATCAAAAGTGTAAATAAAAAGAATAGTTCATTATTATCATCATCATCATCATCCCGTCTACTGCTGAACATGGCCTCCTTCCGAGGGAGGATATTTGCCATAGTCACCATGCTTAGCAGGCGGGTTGGTGACCGCTGTATTAAGTTGTAATACACAGGAAAACGCTGGTGATTACGGAAATATCCCTCAACGGCTCTCAACAGACCTTGCCATTTGCCAAGGTCTGTTTAGAACCCAGCCCAGTTCAGCATGTTCAGTAGCGGACGTAAACGGGCTGTTGAGTTCAACATCAACAGTTGAGTTCAACAGCAACAATTGAGTTCAACAGCATCAGTTGAGTTCAGTTAAACTCAATTCTATAAGTAAGAGATATATCCCCAGTCATGGAACTATGTTATGTTCTATCTCTAGCTGTACATTTGTAACTATCTCCGTGACTTATAAATTATAATTGGTAGTTTAAGTCACATCGCTCGTAGCGACGAAATGCAATTTACTGAAAATTTGCCGACATGCTTCCCAAGCAAACTATTTTACAAGTACAGTCGACCAAGGAGATATGGTAACACTTCTGTATCAATTAATGTAAATAAAACTTTTTAAGGGTGAAGATACAGATAACAGTGAACTCTTCTCATAAACCGTACCGGTGGCTTAGTGGTTATAGTGGCTTCTGAAACCTAGTGTTCAGGGTTCGATTCCCGGAACAATTATTTGTGTGAACCTCGAATATTTGTTCTGAGTGTGAGTGTACTTTGTGTCCGTGCATTATGTGTTTGTAAAGTCCCCCGCGACATAGGGATTTATAGATATATAATATTTTTTTAAGTGAACATTTAAATTTAAAATTAATTTCACAATGTGTAAACCTGACTCCTTAGTCGACTGTACGTAGGTGTTAAACATTAAATATATCATCCCATAGCTCAGACTAACTGCTAGTTTGCTGTAAACTAGTCTTATACGTATACGTACGGCCGTTCTGGTATATAATATATCTTTTATATACTTAGTAACCTAGTATCTTTTATAGAATATATCTTTTATATACTTAGTGGTCTTATTTATTATCACCCCGTAACATATACTGCAGAATATGGCTGGAACCATCATCATCAACAGCCCGTTTACGTCCACTACTAAATATGGGCCTCCTCTTTGGCAAGCCAGGATCGTTGAGGGATTTTGCCATAATCACCACGCTTGGCAGATGGTTTGGTGATCGCAGTAATATGTTAACCTTGGGCTAATAGACGCTGCTGCCCATCCATCAGCCATAAGTCCCTTAGTCGCCTTTTACGACACCCATGGGTAGACACGTGGAGGTCTTTTCTAAGCCGGAAACCACACGGCATAGCTACCACAATTATAATTTATAGCACTCAGGTAGTAACAGGATCGTTGTCGCGGACAGACAGTCTGCCCACGACCACGATCAATGTAACTTGATCGAAACGTCGGGTAATATATAAAAAGGTAATTTTTATCGCGTTTATACCTGTGTGCTATAAATTATAATTATGTTACGCGAAAGTTTAAAAGTTTACATAGCCACCACACTTGGCAGGCGGATGGGTGACCGTAGTTATAATAACTCACTCAGGAAAACGCTGCTGCCGATTCTCTGGCATACAGTTGCTATAGATGTTACATCAATCGGGAACAATGGTGGCACGTTCTCCGAGTGCTGGTTTTTACTTTGCACAGCAGGTAAGCATTGCCATTCAACGGGGTAGTGCTGCCAGCATTCTGAGAACCTTGCTAAGTAGAATAGATTTAGAATAGTAGTATTTAGTATTACGGATTAGCAAGCTGAAGTGGCAATGGGCAGGACAAATAGCTCGAAGAACTGACGGCTGATGGAGCAAAAAGGTTCTCGAGTGGAGACCACGAACTGGCAAGCCCAGCGTAGGACGGCCGCCTGCACGATGGACCGACGACCTCATAAAGGTCGCGGAGAGTCGGTGGATGCAGGCCGCTAGCGATCGTTCCCGCTGGAAATCAATGGGGGAGGCCTATGTTCAGCAGTGGACTACAACAGGCTGATGATGATGAGTAGTATTTTATAAGGTAGTTTTATTTTAAATTAGCTACTTTTAGTTGTTTATATGTATTTTATTCATGTCATAAATACCTATAGCTTATAAATGTACTTTTCGAGGAACGGAGAGCAGCCTCTCAAACAAACTGATCTGACTCCCTTAACGTGAGTACGTAATTGAAGATTTTTTTTACAGGTCAGTTTGTTTGAGAGGCTTCTCACCGTTTCTCGAAAAGTACATTTATAACCCATATGTATTTATTACAAGCATAACATTGAGTTTTAATAAGTATATCTGATATACATTTTCAAAATACAAATGCTACCGTGAATTGAAAATTTTTCTAAAATATTATGCATTGTATCTACTTCACTTCAAAAGCTCTTTTACGTCTACTTCTGAATATGGCCCTCTTCTTATACAAACCGTAGCAAGCCAGGATTGCTAAGAGATATTGCCATAATTATTTGGCTTAGCTTGGCAGGCGAATTAGTAATCCGGATTGCTTATGGGTGCCCGGCCCCCACCAACGGCAGATCGAAGGAGTGTCCGGGGGGTTTTAGTGATGTAGGGTCCTCTCCTCGTGGTATGAGTTAGCATACCACGCTATGGAGAGGGCGAGTCCCACATATCCCACCGCCAGCGCGTGAATAGGCGGAGTTAGTGATCGCAGTAAGATCTTAATTAACGTTGAATTGATAGACACTGCTGCCCTTCCATCAGGTGTATGTCCCATATTCGCCTCTCACGACACCCATGGGAAGTCATGGGCTTATCTATTCTAAGTCAAAAAACACACGGCCAATTATACATTGTTTTTCTTTAACCTATTTAAAAGAGTTACCTATTTTTTTCAAGTTTTCTTTTTATTTTGCGTCCGAGTTGAATACAGCTGCTGGGGGCTTAAATTGTCATACAAAGTTTCAGTGTAAGCCCTCCGGCTTGGGTAGGGATAAACTTTATTTGCGTTTTATTTTTTACAAAAAACATTTAAGTACATTTCTTTATAAAAGATATTTATAATCTGTTTGACCTTGTTTGAAGTTAGTAGGTAGAAATTACATAGTTTTATTAAGAAAACGCTTTGTCCTGATTTACACATCAACGCACAGCCTAAACCTAAATATGAGCATATTACATACATAACCTCACGCCTGTTTCCCAGCGGTGTAGGCAGAGACAATGGACCTCCACTTACGATCCCTACACACATCTTTCGCTTCATTCACTTATGAGCATATTAAAGATCTGAAGTATTGAGGATGTATTCTTTATATGTCATAATCATCTAGTGAGGAAGGATATTCAAAAACCAACCCTTTTCAATCTTTGAGAAATATATTTTTTTTTCGGTCTCTTTTTAGAGTAAAATATTTGAGTGCACAGCTGTATTTGCGACCGCACTACAAGTGATCGCAGTATTATTTTGTATCACACAAGGAAACGCTGCTACCCATTCGATATACGATAATTATAGATGATGTTATAACAATCGGGACCAACGACTTAAGGCCTACGCAAAATGATGCCGTGGCATCGAAAGGGATTTTATTCGATGTCACGGCATCATTTTAAAGCATAGGAAGTTATGTCGTATTTCTACATCGATACGTTTCAATGTTTATTGGTAAAAAAAAGACCCTTGCCATGCCGTCCCGGTCTGCGTAGGCCTTTAACGTGCTTTCCGAGGTACGGAAGGTAGTCCCTTTACCAACCAGACCCGGAAAGAAATCTTAGAATTTACAAAAGATTTCCTCTCCAGAGTGGGGATGGTGATTTAAAGCGAACCAAATACCGCTACGATACGTCATATTATCTGTACATAACACAATATCATATTTCCCAATTTTAGTATACGCAGCTATAAACATATTTATTTTAACACAAATTAATAAACCAAAGTAATAACGTTTAATGATAGTATCGCAACATGACCTATGCTTCATGTTTATACCATAAATTGAAGGATTAAATATATATTGACGAGGGTTATTGCGAATCAATAAGTTGACATAACACCATCATATTACCATGCGAAAAACAACCTTGACACTTTAAGGATAGAGTCGAATTTGGTATGAACGTAGGCATGTCATTAAGGCGTTTTATTAGTTGTAAGGGATACATAATTACAATCCCTGAGCTCGGCATAACAGTACTTAGATATTCATCACAATTATAGTGACAGTCTTTGTTGTACAAACTAAATCATTAATTAATTATTTAACGTTGCTATTTACTGCTAGTTTATGATGATCAAACTGGAATAATAGTTGATTTATTGATATCCACAATTAAATTTTAGTCCTTCTTTTGGTATGTGGTACGACTACGATACGACTGCAATATTAAAAAAAAATAGCCCAAATTTGACAGTGGAACATCTTTGTGTAAATTCAAAAAACAAAACCAGGTCAGGTTGATACATAGACAACGCTCCGAACCTCAAAAAGAACGTTAAGCCCTTGGTCCCGATTCTCATAACAATGTAACTATGTAAATGACAGAATGGCTTGGGGGTAACTTGCTCTGGAATGACACTGCTGCTTAACAATATTGTAAAAGTAATGATAAATTGATTATTTAAAAAAGGATTCCTCTGAGTTTTTTGCCAGTTCTTCTCAAAGTTGCCACGTCTTTGAACTGGTGGTAGGAAAAGAAATGGACGCATCATTTTTTTTTATTGTGTCTAAATGAATACAGAAATTATTGAATTTTACTTTCACTTTGTATATATCTATATATGACTCAACCAGATCGTATTATCCGCCGCATTACATACGGCTAGCCGTTTTCAAACAGGGCCGTTTTCAAATGGTACGGTTCAATTACTAGCCGGATTGAAGTAAAGAACTTTCAGTAACACATATCTTGATTATAGGCTAATTATGAATTTCCTACAGATTACGGGAATTTTAGGAACAAAATTATATCGGACCACAAGGATGCGATAAAAAAAACAGATATCTCATTAATCGAGAAAGGTTATAGACTAATTATAAACTTTCTACGTGAATGGAAGATACGCGGGCGCAACATAAAATTAAAGAATAGAAGGTGATACGAAATGCATGCAGCACTCGTTTTTAATTTATATAAAGATAAAGGTAAAAGAAAACAGCATTCCGCAATGTTCTTTATAGCAATATGCTATTATTTGCTTTCAAAGGAAACTAAATTAAAATGTTCTGATATTTTTGCATACCGTTTGTTTACTATGCTAAATCGGTTTGTATCTCGTATTAGCTCAGCTATACAAGACACACTGCATAGATGCTACGCCGTAGCACTGACTGCTACGTCGTAGTACATTTGTATGACAGAAAATTGTGGCAGTTATTTATTTTAATAAACATAACTTATAGTAGTTGTTCTTGTTTCAAGTTATCTGTTTAAGGAGAAACGTTTACATTTTACTTTTAAGTAAAGATATAGAAAAGGAGATATTTTTCTATTATGGTTAAATTTGGCCACAATTTGGAATTTTGTATAACAAGAAAAAGTGTTATAAATATAAAACACTTTTTCTTTTTAAATGGAAGGTACATATTTAGAAAACACCTTTTATTTAGATACGTTTTTCACCGAAAAATAAAAAGAATCGTAAGTTTATCATTTTACTAGGTAGTTAATTAACCATCGAGGTTTCAGGTACTACTAACATTCACTATGAATAATAGCCTTCTACCAGATGAGCAGTTTGGTTTTCGAGCCAAACACTCTTGTGTTCGTTCATCAAGTGCACCGCATTGTTGAACACATCCTTGTTAAATCAGGCAAACACAAATGAAATACTGGAGCACTCTTCTTTGACGTAGCTAAAGCGTTCGACAAAGTCTGGCACAATGTCTTAATATATAAGCTCTACCAACTCAAAGTGCCGGACCGTCTCGTGCACATCATACGAGACTACCTCTTGGGGAGAACCTTTAGGTATCGTGTAGAAGGAGATTACTCTTCTCCTCACCCGATCCAAGCAGGGGTGCCACAAGGCTCAGTACTTTCGCCACTCTTGTTCTCGCTTTACACAAGTGACATCCCGAAACCCAAGAAGGCCCACCTGGCACTCTTCGCGGACGATACCGCTTTATACTACTCGGGCCGCAGTCTTACTGCAATTCACGACGCTTTACAATCCGCATCAAATGCCTTAGGCAAATGGTTCAGAAAGTGGAGAATCAAAGGCAATCCGACAAAGATTGCCGCTGTACTCTTCTCGCGATTCAACAGCCCCCCGCCGGTCATTCCACCGGTCAAGATGTTTGGCGAACCAATACCTTGGCAACGGCAAGCCCAGTACTTAGGTGTAATCCTTGACCGAAAGCTAAACTTTAGAGCGCATGTAGAAACCGTTCGTACACGGGCTTCACTTACGCTCAGTCGACTACACTGTCTCTTAAATTCACGCTGTAAACTATCACTTGATAACAAGATTAGGATTTATACCACATGTATACGGCCGATTATGACGTACGCGAGCACTATACTTGCTCATAAAGCGTCTAGCAGTTTGTACCGCTTACAAACTGCCCAAAGTAGATTACCTCGACGTGCCACCGGGGCACCGTGTTTCATTCGTAATCACAACCTGCATTCTGATCTCCAATTGCCTTCCATCAAGCAGTGGATGAAAGAGGCGTCGGAACGCTTCTTTGAATCCGCGGCTCAACACCCATCCCGTTGGTTGTTGCAGCATCCGACTACAGGCCTTTGCCTACAAAGCGTCGTAAACACCGTCGGCCTCGATGTGTCCTAGACGACCCGGATGACGAGATCGCAACTTACCAACTAGCAGTACAGAGACTGCTCTGTCCGACCCGCCGGAGAAGAGTGCGCCCGCGAACTGTAAAGTAGAGCGACAGTTGCACAAAACTCTCCTAAAATACTAAACGTCATAATCCCTCAATCTCATCGCCAGCGAACGCCCTGAGCCGAGATCCAAGCCCCACAGGGGGCGCCCTCTTGCGCAGGTTTCTTAGTTTGTAGCTTTTAAACCATTTATTAAGGCTGGAGCTTTGCTCGCCGTTATGCCCGGTGAAGTAGCAAAAGCCTCGTGGCTAACAACGTATGTCAATCCTAAAAAAAAGCAGCGTGGGGATCGAACCCCCACAAACTTCGAGCCTAACACCGCTACGCTACGAAGGTTTATATATTAGTATAGATTCATTTATTTGACAACCTCCGTAGCGTAGCGGTAATTGGCTCGCTTTAAATATCGGAGGTCGTGGGTTCGATCCCCACACCGGACAAGAAATCTTTGTGTAAATTCTAAGATTTCTTTCCGGGTCTGGTTGGTTGAGGGACTACCCTCCGTGCCTCGGAAAGCACGTTAAGCGGTTGGTCCCGATTGTTATAACATCATCTATAATAATCGTATATCAAGATACGGGCAGCAGCGTTTCCTTGTGTGTTACAACATAATACTGCGGTCACCAACCCGCCTGTCAAGCGTGGTGACTATGGCAATACCCTCCCTGGGGAGTAGGCCCATGTTCAGCAGTGGACGTTATACGGGCTGATGATGATGATAGATTCATTTGTACACGCATAATAACAAGGGCGTTACATTAAAATGTATTTAACTTCATAAGTGTAAACAAATTACGACCATTCATTTAACTCAAGAGTACATTATAATACAATTTACACTCGAAACACGCAAAATTATCCAGATAAAGCGAAATTAGTAAATGTAATGAAATTTTAATTACCGCTTAGATGTTACGGGGAACCATTAACGATGTTGATGTGCTAAATTAAGCATTATAACCGAAGTAATAGAGCATAATTTTGTTTAAATTAGGTCAGATGGAAGATTGCATTTTATTATTGTAATGTTTAGTATTTTATGAGCATAAATTATTGTTAGTACGATTGTAGTGTACTAGGCTAGTTGGTTTGGGTTGCTTTGACAGTCTTATTGTATGATCATACTAAGCTCAATCTAGGTTTAGCAATGTCTTGCTTTTTAAATCTTATTTTATGATTTCCTAAATGTTTATTTTCTTTCTTCACATCATATTATTATTATTTAACACTAGAGTGGTCACGTGGATTTACATTAGTTATTCCAGTTCCCGCAAAAAAAAACTAAAATATTTTTTTTAAACCGTCCTGTGTTTTGCAAATTCTGTTATTAGCAATCCGGTCGGTCCGATTGGTTATAATCATGTTAAGCCGTTGGTGCCAATTGTTATTACATCGTCTATAATAATCGTACATCAAGGAGCAGCATTGTTTACATACATACATTCACGCCTATTTCGCACAGAGGTAGGCAGAGACCACTTCCTTCCACTTGCTGCGATCCTGACATACCATTCGCCTCTTCTACATTAATTAATCTCCTCATGCATTTCCTTCGGTTTAGCGTACTTTTAACCTGGCCTTTCTTAAAAACGTCCTCGATTTGATCATGGAACGTCCGCCTTGGTCTTCCCCTTCCAACACTTCCGTTCACATGCCCTATAAATTCTAATTGTTAGTCTCCTTTTATTCATTCTCTTTGTATGTCTGAACCAATTTAGCACACTTTTCTCAATCCTCGTTACTACATCTACGATTTTTAATCGGTCTGTTCTTAATTCTATCACTCAATTTCACTCCAATCGTGCTTCTCAGTGTTTCCTTGTATATAACATAATACTGCGGTCACTGGGTTATTGTGTCTGCCTGTCGAGATGATGACTATGGCGAACCCTCCCTCAGGGCGAGGCTCTTCAGCAGTGAATGTTATACAAGCTGATGTTGATGATGATACCACTGCTATTCATCACACTATGTTATATTCACATGGTTGCATTTTTACATAACATGCTCAGTATCTTAGTCGTGATGTGAAATCGAAAAGAAACTTTGGTATTATTCTGACTGACTTATCTTTGCGCTTCAATGGGTAATGGGGTTAGGGTTTTGTAAAAAGGTTTCAGAATATTGTAAGAATTCATTGAAATGAAATAGTTTATTAGTGTCGTAGACGAATAATTCGCACTTGTTATATTTGATTTGGATTTGTAAAAATACCGACTGCCCTCTTTTGGCTCGGCTCGAATGAAAGAGTACGCTAAGGCTTAGCGTACTCTTTCATTCGAGCCACTTCATTCATTCCTTACGGCCCTCCGGTGAGCATAGCGGCTAAGCTCACCGGTGGGCCGTACGGCGCTCAACGTGTTAAGAACATAATTAATATATATTTATGATATAACTAATTAGTTTACTCATACTATTTACTGTAGACTATAGAGAACACCACAAGTTTCGTCATGTCCGTCCGGGCTCGTTCTCCGCCGTTAATTCACCGATTGTCACGAAAACTGGTGGAGAAATTAACTTTAAAGATCCAAAAATTGGTTTTTTGATTATGGATTTTTTTACAACGATAAGTGTATTAAAAAAAAAACTACTAACCCCATCGTATAGGGAATCGTTGGAAGATCTTTTGAAATGCAACAAAAACTGCCTTGGAACTATGTAGATCAAACCCCCCAGACTCGAGATAACCTAATACAAAGTTAAAAAGAAAGCGTCCCACCCTTAGCTTTTGAAATATTACTAAAATAATTCTGTAAAAAATGTGATATATACCTCTAAGTAAGTACTTTCTACTAAAACTATAACGAACTCGGTATCATAGATAGTTATTTTTATACAACTCAACCAACTTATGTAGTTACAGTCGTCCTAACAAAATGTATGGAGTCGACCGCAAAATGAAATTTCACTTTATTCATGTAAAAATTGGCATTTTAGATATGCATGGCTACGGAACCCTTTCATGCGGGTGCGCGACATGCTCTTGGCCAGTTTTTTAAATTCAATCATCATAATAAGTCGCGTTGTGTAAGTAATTGTATTAAGATCAATGACAAATATATCTCATCCTCGCAAAAGGTCAAATAAGATCCACCCTAAGCCGACGTGCTTGTATGAAGAATATTATGAGAGTGAATGAAGCGAAAGATGTGAAGAAGTGTGTAGGGATCGTAGCAAGTGAAGGTCCATTGTCTCTGCCTACCCCGCTGGGAAACCGGCGTGAGCTTATGTATGTATGTATGTATATCTTCATTTTTGTAACTTTACTTTATAATGTTGCTCATGAACTTTTAGAGAGAAGTTCATGAGCTGCTCAATTGGGGACTAGTCAAGGTCCCCCTTTATAAAATAACACATCCAAATAATATTATTGAATAATATTGTGTTCCTGATGACATTTCATGGTGTATATAAATCACTATATTCCCACGTGCGGTTTTACCCGCGTATATCGTTCCCGTAAGAACTTCATTATAACATACTAGCTGCGCCCCCTGTTCTACCCGCGTTACTCTGCTCCAGTGGGTTGGATCGTGATATATTGTAGCCTATATGTCAATCCAGCGTATAACTTATCCCGGTGCAAAATTTAAGCCAATTCCGTTTAGTAATTTTGGCGTGAAAGATTAACAAACATCCATCCATCCATACTTACTCACATTCGCGTTTATAATATTAAGTAGGATAGCCTATGTTACTCAGGGATAATGTAGCATTCTTATTAAGAATTGGTTAAAGAATTATCGAAATCCGTCAAGTGTTTCTGAGTTTGTTCGTAACAAACATAAACACATACACAATCTCCCTTTTTTAGATATTGGTATAGATAATAAGCCATATCCAATTAATAATTTAGTAGTTTCACATCAGCATTAACCTCACAGTAATAAATAATACTTATGAATGACTAATTACCCGACTGATATATTATTCCAAAGGATATAACGTTGATAGTTAAATGTGTGACAGTCGGATTAGTATAACTATTGTTGGTGCAAAATAGATTTCTCACTTAAGAGCATATTATATAAGCCAGTTTCTCGCGCAGTTTAAGCTGCTTAGCTCTCGTTCCCGTGGGAACTTCATCATATAATAATATATAAAGCTAAAAAGTTTGTTTGCTTGAACGCGCTAATCTCAGGAACCACTGGACCGATTTGAAAAATTATTTTAATGTTAGATAGCCAATTTATAAAAGTTATTTCATTATGAAGATCCTACAGGAATGGGAGTGACGCGCGCGATAGCTAGTTATTAAATATAGCCTCTTGGATAACGTAACTTTTTAACGATGAAAAAAATTTTTGAAATCGTTTCATTTCTTTCGTAGCATATTCAATAGAAGTACAACCAAATCTTTCCTCTTTATAATATTAGAGCCTATAGACTGAAATGTTTTCTTTTCGGGTCTGGTTGGTTTAAAGACTACAATTTCAGCCAATTCTGTTAAGTAGTTTTGGCGTGAAAATCCATACTTACAAACTTTTGAGAATCTATTGCGGTCACCCATTTTTTTTGTTTGTTGTCGGGGTGGAAATGCATTTACGCATTCCCACCGCCGCTGCAGCGTATTCGCGCGCTGGCGGTGTGATATGTGGGACACGCCCTCTCTATAGCATGGTATGCTAAACTCATACCACGAGAAGAGGACCCTACCGCCACTAAAACCCCCCGGACACTCCTTCGATCCGCCGTTGGCGGGGGCCGGTGCGCTAAAGCGTTCCGACCCCCCGACGGCACCGCGGGATCTCCTGAGACCCTGCCAAGCGTGGTGAAATACTATGGCAAAAACCCTCCCTCGGGGGTTAGACGTTACACGGGCTGATCATGATGAAAGATAAACAAACCATATTTTATTAATAATTCAGTAGTTTAAAGCAGTATTAACATCATAGTAATAAATAATACGGTCTACTTATGAAGGAAAAATTACTCGACAAATTTATTACGCCTTCAGCGTGAGTAGTGAAATGTGTGAGGTTAGTGTATTATTTGTGCAAAATATAATATCTTCTAGTGCGCGTATTTTACCTGCGTCATTCCCGATCCGTTTATAAAAGGTGGTTCTAAAATATATGCAATATCTTTAACACTACAAAGTATCACTGTATTGTCAATGATTTTTTGTGAAATAATAAATAAAAGTAAATAAATTTTAATATACTAGTTTAACAGAATTCACCCCCGTAGCTCTCGTTTCCATGGAAACTTTAGAATTAAATATAATTATTAACACTGTTTATTTCTCAAATCGCACCATTCGTTCCTGACATTAGCGCATTTAAGGAAACAAACACTTTTAACAAAGCTTTTTATACCTAGTAGTATACATAGACAAGTATTTATTATATTATACAAAACTAGGTATCTATCAGTGAAAGTCTCGTCAAATTCCATCGAGCCGTTACTGAGAATATCCAGAATAAACAGACATTCAGACAGACAATTTATTATTGTGTTTTGTTTTACGTATACTGGGTGACTTTTTACCGTCTTGAAAATAATAGGACGTGATATTTAAATGAAATAGATGTTTAAGGCATAGTTATTGGCATAGAGTGAAAATCGTAACCGTAAAAATGCGTACCTAAGTAGGTAGTTACGCTATTTCGCTCACTCTTTTCATTCATATTTGATTGCAGCCTAGGTATTATAGTCACCTATTATAACTTACATAACGAAACTACCTAATTAGGTACGTATTTTTATCGTGATGATTTTTCCTCTATGTCAGTAAAAAAAATATATAAAATAACAATGCCTTAGTTAGATATCTATTTTCAAATATGTATTACCTACGCCCTATTTTCATGACGGTAAAAAAGTCACCCAGTAGACACTCATACACATTAAGAAAAACCATGTTATTTTTCCATTACAATCGCATACTTCATTTTTATTTCTTATATATTACAAAATACGTTACAATCCACCTTTAAAACAACATTTCCACTACTGAATCCTTCATTTATTACGTCAACAATAAACCATAAAACGTATAAAACTAAGTCAAAATTACATTGTTACTATTGTTAAAGTATTTCACACTTGTATTTGTACACCACTTACATCCATGAAATCCTCACGGACTTAAGGTGTAATAAAATAGCATTATGCTGTGTGAATTGGCTTTATATTTCGGTACCTCTGCCATGGAAGAATGTAAGTACCTACACTTACAGTTTAAACTTAGCGCTCAATCAGTTTCTTTAAGTCATTTAACCGTTCAACTGTCAAGTGACTTGGTTTTTAAATACTGTCTTTCGTTCAAATTCAGGTTAAATAAATCATAAATCGTCAAATATCCTATATGTGGTTTTCAAAAATTGTTGTGTTAAAAATGCCAAGCGTGGTAGCTATGGCAAAAAGTTTTGTCACCACCATTGGCATACGTGTAGATGTCCGCAGTATTATGTTGTAACACACAAGCAGACTCGGCTGCCCGTTCCCTGGCATACGCTTGTTTTAGAAGCTCTAACTTCCTAGACTAGGAAGAAAAAGAGAATAAAAAAAAAGAGAGAGAAACAAAACAAACAAAAGACTTATAGCAAGCATTTTTACCACTACGCACGTTAAACCAGTGGTCCCGATTTTTATAGGTCTAATAGCATCGATATATATACCAGGAAAGGCACTGCAGCGTTTCCTAGTCTGTTATAACACTGGAGTCACTAACCGCTGTGGACTATATACAAGCTAATTATGATGATGATATTCATTTTAAAAGACCATAATTTTTCTTAATATCTAACATCTTAACATGACGTTATCAGATGCTATCTTATAACCATTGATTTCATAAACTCATATCATAACAAAATCCTTTCTTAGCTACAGCTCACTGATCGCTATTGGCACTCCAACGAATTGTCTTATCGCACAGAACCGATCTTAAAAGTTCTCGATTTACTTGATGGTAACGTCTCGATTGCTCACAAACCGCCCCTTGATATCGCGTTACTAACAATTTGTTACTTTTATTGTGCTCGCCAAGTTTTTTACAAAAGAAGTGCGTGAAATCTGACCGTTTTCGGTGAGAATAAATGGGTTCGTTTACTATTTTTTTGCGTGAGAAGTTGTAATTTTGTGTATTGGTTTCTTTCGAGCATTAAAAATTACTTCTCAGTTTGAAGTTATGAACAAGAATCTTTCACCAACATTTGATTCATTAGATTGTTTTGTGAACCGAGGCTTTATATTAAATAACCTGCTTGAGAGTTATTGCAGCAAAATACTTACTCGTGTAGATGAACTCAAATATATGATGTAAATTTATGCACTTGTTGGCGAATAACTGCGGTACGACCTGTATTTGTAATGATTAAATATTTATCACTTGTTATTTTTTTTACAATCCATATTTTTTCCTTGATTATTTATTTATTATTAATGACAACATAAATAATAACTCATAATCTTAAATCACTCTCATTGTATTATAATTACCCAAAATAAATAATCATATATTTCTTTACTCATACAAAGATTTTTAATCCTTAACTAATCGTTAATAATATTATGTTAAAAACGGGAAAGCTTATGAGTATATGTGGATGAATGTTTGCTACTCTTTCACACAAAAACCACAAAAAGGATTTGGCAAAAAGTTTTCACTGGGATAGTCTTTAAGCTGTATTACCGTGTAGAATAGAAAATTTCACACTCCAATCCACTGGAGCTGAGTAACTAGTAGTAGTCTTTTGCTTTATTACAATACATATTGTTTCTTTTTGTATTACAAGAGTAATATCTGTCCCGTACGATATTAAAAAGCTTGGATAAGGCCCAGATATCTTCCTGGATAAGATATTCCTGTTGTCATAATCAGCTACAACAACTGATATTACTTCATTATAGGAAATAATAACATCATGTTTCTTTCTCATATCCGTCCTATACCGTATATAATTATATATACAGGGTGTCCGGTAATTAATGGATAACCTTAAAATGGGTAATGGTAAAACTAATGACCATTCAGAAAAAAAATACAAATAAAAAAAAATACAGTTGGTACCAAAGATATGATTTTTTTAATAATAATCGGTGTATTTTGTTACCTTATTTCACATTTTTATACACCACGGCCACAAATTAAGGAATTCTATCGGTTTTTTTTTGTTATAGTAATTTACGTTAACTGAGCTGATAGATAGGTAATAAATAGTATGACTACTATTACACGGTTTTTTTTTTAAACAACTTGAATGTTTGTTCTGGGGAAAATTTGTGAAAAATAATCAATTTGACAAAGTTTGAGCAACCGTAACTTAAAAAAAAAGTATCCAGACACAAGTGACCAATTATTTTAAAATCATAATATTTTAAAATAATTGGTCAAGCCAATTTCAAAATGGTATCATTCATTATTGTATCTAATGTAAATTCTGAATTATGGCTATTTGTGTAGAAAAGGTGTGAATTTTGGATAAACATCAAAATTTGCAATATTGGAATATTTATTTACATTGAATGTACCTGACCATTGGAGTTTAATAAAAAACAACATTTGACATTAGTAAAACTGTATTCGTTATTAATTACAATAAATGTTCAAATTGTCTGCCACCCACTCTGATACAGGCTCTACATCTACGAATGAATGCTCTCCTGAGCAGTCGCGTATAGCGTCGATCGCTTATTTTCGATGCGGCTGCCCGGACACGGCTACGTAAATCTTCCAAGGAACGGATCGGCTTTGCGTAAACTTCTTCCTTAAGACAGCCCCAGTAAAAAAAATCAAGTGGATTTAGATCTGGTGAACGTGGGGGCCACAAAATTGGCCCCAGGCGGCCAATCCATCTGTTTGGGTATGTTCTATTTAAGTATGCACGAACAGATACAGCATAATGCGCAGGACAGCCGTCATTTTGCAACCAATATGATTCTCTCTCCACCTCGGGCACCTCTTGCAATAAGTTTGGAAGATCATTTTCAAGGAATTCTAAATAACTTTGGCCAGTTAGGTTCCCCGGTAATTCAAATGGGCCTATTATTTTTCCGTTTAATATTCCAGTCCAATAATTTATTTTAAATTGGTACTGTGACCTGTCTTCACGCATAGCACGAGGGTTCGTTAGTTGCCAGCTATGGAGATTGTGTAAATTCATGTAGCCATCTCTTTTCAATGTTGATTCATCACTCCATAGAATTTTATTAAAAAACTGCGGGTCTGCTTCCATCTTCCCCAGCATTTTTCGGCAGAAACGCAATCTTGCATTATAATCTCTTGGTTGAAGGGTCTGCACGCGCGTAACGTGGAACGGGTGAAATTTGTTCTTTTTTAAGATATCATGCACAGTCGATTTCCCTATACCCGTGCGTCGAGCTATTGATCGCGTAGAAATTGAAGGATCTTGCGCAATTTCCTCAAGTACCACGTCTTCTACATCAGCACGAGCGCTTCTTCCACCACTAGTACCACCAACACCAGTACCAGGGATTCTTCCTTCTGAGTAACAACCGTGGACTCTTATAAATACGCGGTAATCTGGATGACGCGCATTAGGGTATCTTTCCCTATAAAGAGCTGCGGCTGCGTTTCCATTGCCTCTGCATTCCCCATAAATAAAATGCATGTTTGCATATTCTTGTGGCGTATACTCAACACGTGGCATGTTGATTCACAAAATAAACAATCCAGTTACAAGCCAAGTCGTCGCAAATATCACCACACAAAACAAGTCCAAATCGGTAAACAAAACGAATAGTCCAGTAAAATAGCCAGGTCGTCGTTTTAACACTGATTCACAGTAACTAGCAACAATTGCAACCGGAAACGAAATAAACACATGCGAAGTCGAGCAAGTCGAGTGACGCACTAAGTCTAAGTCCCTGTTCCTGTAAGTTCTGTTAGTCCCCTACCGGTTTTTTTACATTTACTATCTCGCTCGCACTCATCCAACTCATATCCTCTTTGTCTAACATGAACAAAAGACGGGTGGTGCAGGGTGCGCGCAGGTAGCTAGTATGGCGGTCACACGACTTACACACACGACATTTATTGCAAAGCCAATTTGTATTTGTTAAAATATTTCTGTTTTTAAAGAGACTTTATTTAATTATTACTATTCATTACTTACGTCTATTAATGTTTTTATTAACCCCGAATGGTCAGGTACATTCAATGTAAATAAATATTCCAATATTGCAAATTTTGTTGTTTATCCAAAATTCACACATTTTCTACACTAATAGCAATAATTCATAATTTACATTAGATACAATAATGAATGATACCCTTTTTGAAATTGGCTTGAAGCACATAATATTTTAAAATAATTGGTCACTTGTGTCTGGATACTTTTTTTTAAAGTTACGGTTGCTCAAACTTTGTCAAATTGAATATTTTACACAAATTTTCCCCAGAACAAACATTCAAATTGTTTAAAAAAAAAACCGTGTAATAATAGTCATACTATTTATTGCCTATCTATCAGCTTAGTTAACGTAAATTACTATAACAAAAAAAAACCGATAGAATTCCTTAATTTGTGGCCATGGTGTATAAAAATGTGAAATATGGTAACAAAAAACACCGATTATTATTAAAAAAATAATATCTTTGGTACCAACTGTATTTTTTTTTATTTGTATTTTTTTTCTGAATGGCCATTAGTTTTACCATGACCCATTTTAAGGTTATCCATTAATTACCGGACACCCTGTATACATTATATCAAACGTGGCTATAACGTTGATCAAAGATGACAGGTTAATAGGAAATTATCCAGCCATATGCCACATTCAAGTTAACGGTGTTGATAATAGTGTATCTAAAAGCTCGTAAAATATTTTGTTCGCAGGCACGCTTTCTTGTATAGTCATATGTTTTTGGCCACAAGGCTTTTTCTTCCTCACCGCCGACATTAAAGACAATGTAGTCATTGAAAGGGAACGCAGGGCGTTGTCGGTCCGAGGAATATACTGGCGCGCAGATTTTCCCAGTGTAGCATAGATGTCGAAATCACCCTTTTTAAGGCATATTGACAAAGTCTCTACACGGGAAACCTTAAGTCGCTTATGCCAATAGAGCGATGGACACTCTGCGATTCCAGAACAATAATATTTTCAGGATGCTGTAACGAAGGCTTCGTTTCTGTAGTGCTTCAGAAATGTTTGTGCAGAATCGAACCGACGGATTTCATGAGGTGATTCGCAAAAAGACTGTATCACTACTAAGCAGAGTACGAGAAACTAACAACAACATCCTCAAAATAATAAGGGAGGATGTTACCTCTCCAATTTGATTAGAGACGGTGAGGACGGTGATAAAATAAATGTGTTATACTGAATCACCAATATCGTGTCGCTTTACTAACAATAGTTATAAGTCATGATTTTATTATAAATATACACATACACATTGGATCTTAGTTATCTGAATAAAGAATTGTTCAATTTCAATTTTGCTACTCCAAGGCGAACAGTGCCTTTATAAATGGTTAAAATACTACAAACTAAGCAGACTGCGCAAGAGAGCGCAGAACACACATATTGTCAATGTACTTTCTAACTCAATAAAATACGAATCTATGTATAAATAAAAATGGATCGCTTAAATATATGTACGCGCATAATAATTTGGCTGATTCTTAATTATGTTTATGTTTTATTATGTTAATAATACGGAATATAAGGTTTATGTAAAAACAAATGATGAGAAAAATACAGCTTGTATTAATATAAAAATGAATAATTTCCCAAAACAATATTTTCCAGCATTCAAAATACTTAACATTACATTCGGCCCATCTGTTTGAGCAGCTCTCCCATACACACGTCATAATCACAGTACTACGAACGTCACGAGTGTCAATGTATACTAAAATACATTACTGCAACCAATGGATTGAATTTGGATGCACAGACACGAACTCCTATATAATATGGTGATGTAATTGACGCAGTGAATGTCAATTTGATTGAAAGCCCTTTCAATGCGGTTCGTGGACAATATAATGTGCTGACATGATGTGGAGACTAAGTAGGGTATTGAATGAAAAGTGATTCTTTTTTTGTTCCTGTTTCAAATTATTTTTTACTAGCTGGGCCTTGCGGTTTTACCCGCGTTACTCTGCTCCAGAGGGTCGGAGCGTGATGTTTTGTAGCCTATATATTAATCCAGCGTATATCCTCTCCCGGTGCAAAATTTCAGCCAATTCCGTTCAGTAGTTTTGGCGTGAAAGAGTAACAAACATCCATCCATCCATACTTACAAACTTTCGCGTTTATGATATTAGTAGGATAGATAATATAGAGGAAATTTAATAGTTATAAAGTCGACAAAATGATTCGTTCACAAGAAGTAGGTACTACTTTGAAACATAAGAGCTTAACTTGAAACATGTATGCTTTATATATAAAGCTGAAGAGAATGTTTCTGTTTTGTTCTGAGTCTGAGTATGAATTGAGTATTTGTAAAGTCTCCGGCAACATAGGGATTTTTACACTTGTGAAGGAGCAGTCTTTATAAAAAACAATGGAACTTATTACTGGGCTGTAACATAACAGTCAAATGATTATAACTTAAGACTTCAAATACCCACATACTTCAAGTAACTGAATACATTCTTCAAGTACGTGTATACTTGAAGTATGTGTGTACTTGAGGTCTCAAGTTTGAGTGCCGAGCTATTAACTTGTCATCGAATTACACCGCAGTCCCTATTACCTAATACGCGGCATATAGTAATACTAGCTATGCCCGTGACTTCGTCCGCGTGGACTTTGAGTAGCGATACTTCCATAAAATCTTCATCCCCCTTTCACACAACCCATTATTCGCTATAAAAAGTAGCCTATGTCCTTTCTCAGGTTCTATACTAACTGTGTTCCGAATTTCATTTTCACCGATTCAATAGTTTTGGCATGAAAGGCCGACAGACAGACAGACTTTCACATTTATTATATTAATAAGTAAGAAAGTAAGGATTCTTACTTTTACTTTTAATTAATACCTGCACCATGAGAACATGATATCCCTTAGAACAGTACGGTTGATATTATGCTTCTCAATAGCTTTGCTGCGGTACCGCGGACAAAACCGCGAAATATAACTTATTCAAAAATAATATGATACTGTTTCGTCAGCAAAACTAAACCAGCCACAATTTGAATTCCTTTGAGATCGTTAATAATATTACTTTTGAATTCTAGTTTACTAACGAACTGTAACGCCACAGAATTAGGCTTCAGAGTTGAATTCATCACTGTACGAGGTTCAAACGATGTTAGATGTAAATTTTGCTACGAATCCCTTGCGAGTCATGCTTGTAGCTCCGTTGCGACCTTAGAATGTAAGTATAGTAATGTTTCGCAATGAAGTACAATGCTTCTTCTTTTTCCTACCCTTATTTGAACGTACTTATTGTTACTTGGATCGGCGAAATATGTATTTCTCTTCCATTCTTCCCACTTAGCGATCATTTCTTCACTAACTCAATTGTTTTTCAATTGACATTCTTTTGGTTCCGACGAATCATAGCTTGCTGATATAAAGCTAATAATAAGAGACTATTGTTATAAGATTTTTCTTAGCAGGCTGCGAGTTGTTTTTTACATTTCATGTTTTTTTTTTAATTATTTGAATCATAAGAATTGGCGCCAAAAAGCATCTTCAGTTGTTGTTGCCATTTAACAAACAAGAAAAATATATTCTACTGCCTTCCCACGGGCGGTATCACCCGCATTCCTCTCTTTCCCGTAGTAAGGTCATAATGAAATATAGCCTTCAACACACTAAAGGATTTTTTTAAATCAGCCCAGCAGTTCTTTTGAAAATTATTTTGATGAGAGAGGGTATTTGCCATAGTCACCACGCTTAGCAGACGGGTTGGTGACCGCAGTATTATGTTGTGCCACACAAGGAAACGCTCCTGCCCGTTCCTTGATTTACGATTATTGTAGACGATGTTATAATAAACGGGACTAACGGCTAAACGTACTTTTCAAGGCACAGAGGGTAGGTAGTCCCTCAACCAACCAGACCCGGAAAGAAATCTTAGAATTTACACAAAGATTTCCTGTCTGCGTGGGGACCCACAACCTCCGAGATTTAAAGCGAGCCAAATACCGCTACGCTACGGATATTGTCTACTAGTATAGATGATTGCAATCAACTAAGAAGCTTCTTCATTTTATGTGCAGGATTGACTTTCGTGAGTGTACACAACTGTAGTAAACTTAGAATGCAAGTATGGAAATTGAGCATCGCAGTTGTAGTTCTGATGTCGGTTTGTAATATTCATGTTGATTTTAATTTAGTTTGTGTTCAAAAGTAAATAAAACTAATTTATTTTGTGTATATTTTTTTCTATTTGCCAACCAAAAATGATGCTTTTTTTTCGGACGGATATACGCAGTTAACCACGAGGCTTTTGCTACTTCTAGACTAAAATGCTTGTATTACGAGTGGGTTCACGTTGGTAGTGCAATGGGTGGGAATCTAGCCGGCGACCATAAGATTGCAAGTCCGACGCCCTAGCCATTGGGTGACGTCCGCTTTAAATCTCAAATTTTAGAATAAAGGGCTGAAAAATTCTTAATTTATTTAAAATAATTACAACCTCCGTAGCGTAGCGGTATTTGGCTCGCTATAAATCTTGGATTCGATCCCCACTCGCACCGGACTTGAAATCTTAGTGTAAAATTTTAGATTTCTTTCCGGGTCTGGTTGGTTGAGGGGCTGCCCTCCGTGGCTCGGAAAGCACGTTAAGCCGTTGATCTCGATTATTATAACATCATCTATAATAATCGTATATCAAGGAACGGGCAGCAGCGTTTCCTTGTGTGGTACAACATAATACTGCCGTCACCAACCCGTCTGCCAAGCGCGGTGACTATGGCAAATACCCTCCCTCTGGAGTAGGCTCATGTTCAGCAGTGGAGGTTGTACGGGCTGATGATGATCAAAAAAATAAAACATCCGTTAGGTCGTCACCCGCAGGCAGGTTGCCCAAAACGCTCACTACATTACTCCGCTGGATAGTCAAGCTTATTTGTTGGCCGAGGTAACAGTTTGGTGGGCCGGATTGCTTATGCGTGCCCGGCCCCCGCAAACGGCGAATCGAAGGAGTGTCCAGGGAATTTTAGTGGTGTAGGGTAGGAGGCCAATGTTCAGCAGTGGACATTATACGGGCTGATGATGATGAATGAAGCACAACACCAATAAAAAGAGTTCTTTGAAGTATTCCGTAAGCAAATAAATAAGAGACTAATTTATTTCGTATTCAGGTATTGCGTCAGGAAGTATATAAAACTTATGTATTTGCTCACGGAATACCACAACTAACGGATTTTATTAATTAATGCTGTGTTTTTCAAGGCAAAAAATACTCGAGTGACTATAAAAGTGAAGTTTTGCGTATGTATCATTATGCTAAAGTCTTCCCATGGGTATGTTAAGAGATGACTAAGGGATGGGCCGCCTTGGTTGCAGCATCTAGTTACTTCGATCGCCAATCTATCTTGCCGAGCGTGGTGATGATGACAATATACCTCAACAACCCTTTTTTTTTCCGTGGGAAATGCATTTACTCGTTCCCGCCGCCGCTGCAGTGTATTCGCGCGCTGGCGGTGGGATATGTGGGACTCGCCCTCTCCATAGCGTGGTATGCTATACTCATACTACGAGGAGAGGACCCTACACCACCCTACCCTACAACCCTGTATTACCGAGGTTATAAGATAGATAGATAGATAGATAGATACTTTATTTAGTTCAAAAACATTAGTACAGAACAGTTATGTGATGAACAAATTATTATTCTAGATTAATTAATTAAAAATACATAACTTTAATAGTTCACTAGTCTCCACACTAGGATTCCCTGTGTCGTGGAGGCTAGTGCCTTTCCGTAAACTAAAATATTATGCCTGTATAATGTCAACATATTCTATAGTTACTATACATAATATTAAATAAACAAACAAGTTTAAGTTACATTTTTAGTGCCTATAAATAGATAACCACATTGATTTATCTATACAAAATATGAACTTAAATTACCTACATTACAATTTTACTTATTAATTAATGGGGGTAGCATGTAAACAAATTGTTTACAAACTGGTTACAATGGTAGTAGTTTTAACTTGTAAACAACATTCAGAGTCGGACTTGGGTGTGGTTAGTTTTCTAGGAATGTCTTTTTCTTTTATGTTAAATTGATTTTTGGTTTAATGTTGACAATAGTAATAGGTAAGGTAAGTGTGTACAGTTTCCTAATAATTTTAATAATTTTAGTTATGATTATTCTTAGATGGTTTGATAGATAATGTTAGTATGAAAGTTTGTGTATAGTGGTGTTTCTGTGTTATATGTGAATGTATGTATGTGTTGGAGTGTGTTTTTTTTTTTTTTCTTTTTTTTTCTTTCTTCTAGTACTGTTATTTTGAATAAATATTATATTATGCATTGTAGCAAATGTTCAATTTCATTATATTTTTTTGAATGGAGCCACTTATATACATTCCATCTACACTTTGATCGTGTCATATTAATGAGGTTATTATTTAATTTATAAAATGTTGTGTATAGATATGGTCCCAAAAAACTGTATGTTCGTTGTGCAAATGAGGTCCTAATCTTCGGACGATCGAATTTTAAAGTTCTATTTGTTTTTCGAGCTTCTTGCTTAGCGTTTTTATGATATCTCAGAATAGTGGAGATAATATATATTTCCCGAACCCGAGGGTGGTTAAAGTCAATATAAAGCATATCACTAGGATAACGCCATGGTTTTTTGTAAGCTATTTTTAATATAGCCCTTTGAGCACGTTCTAATTTGATAAGGTGGGTTTTGCTGGCTGCTCCCCATGCCACAATACAATAGCTTAAGATGGATTCACATAGGGTTTGATACACTGTTCTAAGAACTTTAGTATCTGCCACCAAACTAAGTTTTTTGAAAATATGGGTAAGCTTTTTTAATCTTTTTGACAGAGCATCTATTTGATTTATCCAACTAAGATGTTGATCTATTATAACACCTAAATATTTTATGTTTTTAACTTGTTCTAAATGTATACATTGGCATGAGTTGTTCGGGTTGTCTATGCTATAACAAGTATGGAGCTTTATTTGCAAAGGTTGTACAGGTCCAGATCTTTCTGTAGCTCTAAAGGCAATAAATTTAGTTTTTGAGGCATTTATGGTTAGTAAATTGTTTTGCAGCCAAGTGCTTATCTTATTTAGGCCCTCCTGGGCAACACTTGCAACTTGATTCCAAGATCTAGCATAAAAAGTAACAGCGGTGTCATCTGCAAATGTAAACACGCTTGCGTTTTTAAGTTCTATGGAACACAAGTCATTTATGTAGACCAGGAAGAGCGTAGAACCCAAAATACTCCCTTGTGGGACACCGAAATCAATATCTGAATAGTCACTGTAGTGCGTTCCTATGTGAATCCTCTGTTGTCGCTTATTAAGATATGATCGAAACCACTCAAGAGCTAAACCTCTAATACCAAGTCCTTCTAGTTTATTTAGAAGAATTGGTCGAGAAACAGTATCAAACGCCTTGGCGAGATCCAGGAATATACCAATGCACTTTTCTCCTCTGTCAACTCCATTGGTAACAGAATTGACAAGGTCAATGACTGCATCCTCCGTAGATCTGCCAGAACGGAAGCCATACTGATTCTCGGCCAATAATCCTTTATTTTCTAAGTATTTTAAGAGTCTCAAGTTAACAACCTTTTCAATAATCTTAGATAAAACTCCTAGTAAAGATATTGGCCTATAATTCGAAGGTTCTAGCGGGTCTCCTGCTTTTAGAATTGGAATCACATTCGCTATCTTCAGCTCACAAGGTACTGTTCCGGATGTTATACTTAGGTTACAAATATATTATTTTATCGGGCTCGCTACATAATATTTTATTTGTTTAAGTACGTTATTTTATTAGTAAGATTGTCATGTCCAGTAGCTGTACTAGATGTAAGAGAATTAATTAGTTTTATTATTTCAGCCTCATCAGTTGGGTTAACAAAGAAGGAATCGTTTAGGTTTTTTTTTAATGTTTAAATTAACTTTACTTGCCAGATCATTTTCAGTTTTTTTTATTTTAGTAATTGTCTCATGTGCTAAATGTTGTACTATTGTACTAAAGTAATCATTTACAACATTTAGAGATTTTTTTGGATTCGTGTCTAGTTTTAGTAATGGTTCATTTTTATTTTTTATTGTTTTTATATGACATATATCTTTTATTGCCTCCCATGTTTTCTTGATGTTATTTTTACTGTCTATTAACATTTTTCTATTAAAATTAGTTTTAACGTTATGAAGAATATTAGCACAGTGATTCCTATACCTTCTGTAGTCCTCTTGAATTTTGTCGTCATTTGGATATTTTCGTGCCCTAGTATGTAGTTCATCTCTTCGTCTTAGGCACCGTAAGAGACCTGGTGTGATCCATTTTTTTATAACTACTTCAGCGCTGCGAATTTTGACAACTTTTGTATATTCATCCCGAATCCTATTAAATGTCTCAAGAAAATAAGCCACCGCATCGTTAACATCTTTCAGTTCGTATAGGGCTGACCAGTCCACTTCCCTGAAATATTCAACCAGACTTTGAATATCTGTCTTGGTTCGTTGTTTAACGGCCTTATGTTTTGGTAAGGGTATACCCATATTACATAGCACAGCACTATGGTCAGTTATCTTTGAGTGACATACTAGTGTTGTTGAAGATAAGCTTGATTTTATCATGCAGTGGTCGAGGCAATTTAAGCCTCGAGTTGGAAAGTTGTGTCCGGGAATGTATCCATAGTGTGTCATTAAATTTAAATATTTCTCAACTCTATTGTCGGTTGAATTATCTTTAATATCTAAGTTAATGTCGCCCACCAAAACAGAATGCTTGGTATCATATACTTTCAATATGTTTTCGAGAGAGTTTAGGAATCTTTCAATATTATAGGTTGATGGAGATCGGTAAATTGAAATAACAGAGTATATGCGTTCGATTTGCACAATCAGACAGTTAGCATCATGAAAAAAAGGTTCGATAACAGAAACGTTTAAGTTAGATCTGGAGTAAATAACGATTCCATCACTTTTATTTAGTGATGCCTTGGAATATTTACACTCATAATCATCTATAGGCAATATAGAAAAAGCATCGTCTATCCAGCATTCGGTGAGAACAATAATGTCTGGTTTTACTTGCAATCGCGTCATAAAAACAATCAAATAATCGAAATTCTTTTTTATGCTTCTAATATTCTGTGATAGAATTGTAAGGTTATTTTGATTAGACAACATGAATTCTTTACATAATTCCGGACTATTAAATTCATGACTGATAGAAAGACAAGTGTGATCAATATTATTACTAAATTGTATCTGGTTAATCATTTTTATGCCTTTGTATATCCATAGTACCAATTTTGAAAACTTTTTTATTTATCATATATAATAATTTATTGAAATGGCATACCAGAAAGCTGGCATATAACAAATTTGCATGTTTTTTAACAAAAGGTAAAGGTATTTCTAGATATAAAATAGCTTTGTTACCTCTTATTTTAGAAATTTGATTAAATTTAAGATTTTTTTTTATTTTTAAATATTGGTTAAGATATAAATTATTATTTAGAAGTATATATTTATATAAGCGTGTATGAATGTACGTGTGAGTGTTGTAAGTGTAAGTGTTGTGTGTGGTAATTCAATGAGTGGGGCATTTGCTTTGATTTTTAAAGTTTAAGAGATTTACATAACTAAAAATAAAGAAAATAAAGAATATCAAATCACCATTTAGTCATTGTATTCTAGTTTTAAGTTGGTCTTCATTTTGAACACGAAAATAAGGTCCTCCTTCTTCTTTCCTGAGATAAACATTGCCATTTGCAGTCCAGCAGTATTGGTATTTTTCAGATCTTGCATACTCTCAAGCAAGGAAGTGTAATCGCCGTGTTTTGGCAGTGAGTGATTCTGTAAGAAACATTTCCGAAGTATTATTGTCTATCCCTAAGTGGCTGACTTTCAAGTCCTTGGTTTTTTTAATTTTCTTGGCACTCTCCATGAACTTAGTTTTAATTAGCGTGTTAGAGAGCTCAACGACTATGGTGGATTTGGCTGGTTCCTTCTTATTTGGTATGCGATAGACATCTCGTAGGTCTCCAGTAGCCAATTCGATCTCAAAAACGTTTGATAGGTTTTGAATATACTTAAACAACATTTCTTTGTTCTCCTTTTCTGGTCGGGGGACATACTTTAGTTCGAAGCTTGTTTTTTTAAGATGCTTTTCAAGCATATCACATTTCTCGTCTAGATTAGTTATTTGTTTTGTTCGATTTTTATTTTGTCCTTCTAATTTTTTTATATTCTCTGCAAGGCTAGTTACATTTGTGGACATGAATTCTATGGAATTTTCAATGTCAATATAAGTTTGCACAATTTCCGTTGAATTCTTCTTCACGTCATTTATCTCGGTGAACAGTGCATCCAATCTTTTATTTTGTTCTTGTTGGAACGATTTAAACATTTGACACATCTCCATTTTAAAGGCAGTCAGCTCGTCATAATTGCCAGTGTCGCCAGCAAGACGACGGCGGGTGTTCCTATGAGTGATATGTGGTACTTCAATATCTTCATCCATAAGATGTGCGAAATCCGGCGCTGACAGTGATTTATTAACAGCTGGTGGTGATTGTGACATTTTTTTATTTATTTTTTTTCTACTTCCAAATGCGGTCCTGTTCCTGGTGGTAGGCCGGAGGCGTTGACTAATTATCTATTGGATATTAGTAACTTACGATGCGCTTATGGGCGGAGCTCCGTCCTTTGTTTAGCGGTATAAAGTGGTACCGTTGTTTGGATGCTGATGTAAGGAGACTGTAGAAGATAAAAAACCATTTTTATTAAAGTGAAGCCCTTTTATGGTGCAGTAGCCAAAGATTCGTGGCTAACATGTCCATCAAAACGCGTGACGTTAAGCAAAAGTAATGAACTGACTACACCGGTGTTGGCTCAGTGGTTACGATAGTTGCTTCTGAGAACGGGTGTTTTGGGTTTGATTCCCAACTGGGACAACTATTTTTGTGAACCTCAGATAGTTGTTCTGAGTTCGCTTTGTGTTCTTAAATTTGGTGTATGTAAAGTCCCCCGCGACTCGGATTAATTTGTCTAGTGAAAGAGTTGTCTTAAAAACGAGAGTTTTTACTTTAAGACCCATAAAACATCATTTGAATTCAGAACCCTCTGCTTTAAAAGTATAATTTTATCACATCTATTCAAAAAGAGCCAGTTTATTCCTCGTAAACAGGGACCAAAATAGCTCATTAATCCCTTAGGGTCCAAAATTGATTTGAATTTGGAATGTGGATATTGTAAATAATTTTTCAATCAGCAAAGAGGTGAATCACAAACCATGCGGAAACAATGTATTGAATATGTGACTGGCAGAAAAATTGCGAGCGCGCCAAATTTAAAAAAAGTTGATGAAAAATAAACAACACGCGAAATTAAATGCATTCTGCTTTCGTTCGTAGTTGATTCATATTCAGATTTTAGGATTATAAAAAATGAGTGCGTCTTCCTCAAGTGAAAGTATTATTATGTCTTATGGTTCTTCATTGTACGTAAATAAATTCTTGTTCATAAGTTGCACTTACTTATTTTCTCATAGAGGGTGATAAAAAGTAGAGTGTCCACCTCGGGAGCAACACTATTTTAAGCTCGAGTGACATACTTTTAATCCCTCGCTGCGCTCAGGATTAAAAAAAAACACTCTCGCCTTTAAAATAGTTGTTTGCTCCCTATATAAACAATCTACTATTTAATTCCTCGCTGCGCTCAGGATTCTAGTTAAGAATCCCTCGCTCCGCTCGGGATTCTACTCTAGAATCCTTCGCTCTACTTTGGATTTAAAAAAACACTTTCGCCTTCTAATCTACTATTAAAGAAGAAGTATTAATAAATTCCATAACAATTTTAATAACACTGCTTTTGTACAATACAAGAATATTCGAACTCGGCTAATGAATCTCATTGAACGAAGTTCGTTAGAGAAAGCTAGTTAGTATGAAATATAAAACTTTTAATTAAAGTTTACTGCCGTTTTCTCAATAAAGTGAAATCCAATACCGCACATCGGTAGAAACACACCTGCACCTTAACTTACTTGTAATAAGCGTTAATTTTTTACAAGAGTGTACCCATGTAAATGCGGTTGTCGTGAATAAAGTTTTCTTTTGAAGCAAAGAAATGAATTATGCTATCTTGAGAGACATTATTTAATTTAAAATTATGATTCAAATGAGAACATGATAGTAGTTAGAATGTACAAAGTTTTTCGAGCTTCTAATTTAAACTTGTACAAATTACAAGTTTAAATGGGTATATTTTTATGGAAGATACACCGTTAATGGGTTTAACTTTCGTGATTAGTGCATTTTACATTACTAGCTTATGACTTTTGTCCTGAAAGTGTTTTTTTTTTTAATGCCGTTACTTACAGTACTTTGAAGGACGGCTTAGAATGTCCAATCGTACTAACAGAAGCGTGATGTACCTAATCACGCTTTTATTAGTAAGATTGGAACTTGAACACGTTATGTAAAAATGCTGGGTATTTTACTGCTGTTTAAAAAAACATTTAACTAACCGGACAAGTAATTCCTGAATTAAGCGTGTTCAAGCTAACAAACTCTTTAACTTAATAGTATAGATAAATTACAAGGACTGAATCGTAGCCCTTTCTTGGAGGAACGATGTAATGAGCAATGATTACGACTATATTTTTGCCACGAGGCCTTTAAATTTTTTTACCTAACTAACTAAATTAACAGCGCAAGATGCCTCTCAATTCTTAAAAACCTTCTAACCAGGTAAACTATAAATGTTACGAGAAGGAGACATGAAAATATATTTAATGGCACGTTACATTGCGGAAATCCATACTAATCTAAAATAAAAAACCAAATATCTTGTGATAATTCCGCTCAAAACTGTGTCTCAATGATGGAATGACTTTTTGCACCGCAATCCCGTCCGCAACAATTATGCACAATATGCAAGAAGGAAAAACGTGCAAAAATATAATCACCAGCCGAAGACCCGACACGTGTTTCGCTCCTCCACGGAGCATCATCAGGGTGGTGATTATGAATCAAACTCTACTGTGTAATCCTTCGATTAGTTAAGGTCGATTTACATCAAACGATCAAAGAGCTAGAGCTAGAACAAGAGTATTCTTTCTTGATCTTTTAGTGTAAAATAAAGCTTGTTTCCAGCGCTTACACCAAAATATCAACGAGCCAGAATGAGCACCAAGAACTAGAATTCTTGCACAATAGATGTTTGGATTAGCCGAACGAATGTTCTTTGCAATAATGTATGTATACAAATTGCAACTTTTCAACGCTCTTAGCAACTATTCACACGCTCTAGCGCCGTTTACATAAAACGAGCGATTATTCCTTGAATATTCCATAGAAACTTTGCGAACGCGGATAGAACAACGAAAGTATGCTGTACGTCTGTTTATCATCATTAGCCCGTATAACGTCCACTGCTGAACTTGGGCCTCATCCCGCGGGAGGGTATTTGCCAAAGATTTTCTGTCTAGCGTGGGGATCGAATCCACGACCTCCAATATTTAAAGCGAGCCAAATACCGCTACGCTACCGAAGTTACGCTACCGCTACAGAAGTACGTCTTCTTACATAAAAAAAATTGATAGAGTAAAGGGGATAGAATGAGCATTCGCTCGTCTGATGTAAGTTTACCTTTTGGCACATTTTTGAGCAAAATTAACACTAGATATTTGTTTTTTTTATTTAGAAATATGAAAAGTTAAAAACATCCTCTTATTAAAGAATGCATGTATATCTTCACTGTTCTACAAAATAAGCACATAATATAGTGATAAAACACGAAGAATATAAATTTTTGGTAGCTCTTTCATCACGGCTTTTAATAATGTAAAAAGGCAGTTTAACACCTGTTAAACGAGTTTGATGCTGAAGGAAATTTTGGCGAAAAACGAAATGTAATGAACTGCCTCCGGTTATTTTTTCATCGTCAACCAAAATTTTCTTTGTCGGTAAAATAGGACTTTGTATATTGAAGTAACGTTGATATTTTGCAAAGACATGTTGTTGAGTAAAAACAACTTTGTCGCTTTTGACAAACTCCGTGGTGTAGCCTTATTCGGCTCGCTTTAAATCTCGGATTCGATACCTACGCTGGACAAAAAATATTTGTGTAAATTCTAAAATTTCTTACCGGGTCTGGATGGTTGAGGGGCTACCCTCCGTGCTTTGGAAAGCACGTTAGTCCGTTGTTCCCGATTGTTATAACATCATTTATAACAATCGTATATCAGGGACCGGGCAGCAGCGTTTCCTTGTGTGTTACAACATAATACTGCGGTCTCCAACCCGCGAGCCAAGCGTGGTGACTCTGGCAATAACACTGCCTCGGGCAAATTGTTCAAGTAGTTTCGGAGCCTATTCAATACAAACATTCAAATCTTTCCTCTTTATAAAATTAGTATAGATAAGTATGGATAATAAATTATATTATTTAAATATATTTATTTATCAGCTATACGAGAACAAGAGTAATGGGTTATTACGCTAGAACGTCTCATAGATTATTTAGCCTTGTGATACACATCTTCAGATGTAATCAACATCATCGTTAGCCTGCATACGCAATTACTTAATATATATATGACTAGATATAGATCTCTACTATTGTAGCTTAATGTACTTACTACTAAACAGAGGAGACAGAGACAGTCTATCTTTTTCATTTTTAAAGATTATGAGCAGAGTTTTGCAGTCTACTAATCCCCCGTGCTAAGATAAAATGCTTGTGTTACGAGTGGGTTCACGTCTGTAGTGCGCCCTAGTCATTGGGCTACGGCCGTCTAAATCAAATAGAAAACAAAACGTGGAAAAATCACTTTAATTTTGAAAACAAAACATCTTGTATTGGAACGAAACCTTTCAAGTCTTAATCTATACTAATATATAAAGCTGAAAAATTTGTTTGTTTTATTGATTGTAGGTTTTTTAGAGTGCGCTTTACTCAGGAACTACTGGACGGGTTTTGAAAAATCATTTCAGTGTTAGGTAGCCCATTCATCGAGGAAGGCTATAGGCTATATTTTACTATTAATTTCCCACGGGGACGGAAGATACGCGGGTGAAACCACGTGCGGGAAGCTAGTACCACAATAATATATTGTCTTATTTCGCTAGGCATAGGTATCATTTTCCAAATTTAAATGGACAACGACATGATAACAGCTTGTTAAAAAAAACAATCTTCAATTTAACAAAATCTTTTATTAAAAAAAAAACAACCTCCATAGCGTAGCGGTAATTGGCTCGCTTTAAATTTCGCCATGGGTTCGATCCCCACACCAGACAAGAAATCTTTGTGTAAATTTTAAGATTTATTTCCGGGTCTAGTTGGTTGAGGGACTACCCTCCGTACCTCGGAAAGCACTTTAAGCCGTTGGTCCCGACTGTAATAACATCATCTATAACAAACGAACCAGGGAACGGGCAGCAGCGTTTCCCCTGTGTATTACAACATAACACTGCGGTCAACAATCCGCTTGCCAAGCGTGGTGACTATGGCAAAAATCCTCCATTGGGAGGAGGCCCATGTTCAGCAGACGTTATACGGGCTGATGATGATTTAACAAAATATCCACATTTCTAATTTAATTTAATCCAAACTTCTATAAAAGTAAACAAAACGAAAATCACAATCTAAATCACTAAGCTATCCACGTGTAAAATTACAAGAAAAAAACATAATTACATTTAAAATAAGATATCTTAATCTTAGGGTAAGCGCAGATCCCGATAGGAAATCATTGCCAAAAAAAAAATCGCAAACCTGTGAACAGTATAAATACTTAATAGAGTATTTCTATTGAATATTATTTCGGTTGTGATTTTAAATAGCAGGCTAGTACGTTTATTTTGTATTGTATGAAGCAGCACTTACCGAGCTCCACGCACTAAGGGAAAAATGGAAAGAGCAGCGGTCATTCGACTTATTTATTTTTTAAATGATAAAATTAAGTTACATGTAAAAGTTATTTGATTTTGAAAGGCGAGGTAAATAGCCGTCTAATGTGGTGACACAGTATCAAATATGTTTGGCGTTCGCTATTTTGCATGTGGCAGTTCATCAAAGTGCACGCAGCAATTATGGTCGATTGCGATTTTACATAGCAACGTTCATTCGTATTTAAACTTTTGCGTTTTTTATACTTAACTTATAGTAGGTCTCAGTCGTAGTACCATTTTAGGGCATATCATTACTCTTTCATTAATCTGATATTTCGACGTGGCTTACACCAGTCATATCCTGTCACGACTGGTGTTATCGTCATCGAAACTCGTGATTGCCATTATATTTTGAAATCCAACGTATTACTACTTACACCTATAATTTAATTGAATATAAACTTCTAATGAGTACAGGAATCACACCAACTATCGGATGGAATGTATTGTCGGTATGGTTTGCTGCTACCTACTGTCATAACCTAATGAAATTCACACAATAACAATAATAAACTTATATACCTATTTATAGTTATTTTTTTAACATTGTTTTTCTGACACGTACAAATGTATATAAATACCTAAGTGCTATATAACTTTCATTATCAAATCATAGTGCCGCGATTGAGATCCTTGTCTACTTAAAATCGCAACGAATAATATCGTAGTGCGCGCTTAGCCTTAAGGGAAATTCCATCTAACTAAGAAGGGAAGATAATTGAAATGTAAGAAGACAACCAACACCATTGACATCTATTGAGTTGCCGACGCAAATAATTAGTATTTGGATAAGGTATTTTGTTTCTAACATTAATTTATATTTAGATTGGAAATCAAAATAGACTGAATTGTAAGCAATTAACTTTCGTTTTTAGTAAAGAGTAATTAATAATAATAATAAAATTTAATAAATTTATTTAATATGTACTAATATTATAAAGCTGAAGAGTTTGTTTTTTTGTTGGTACAGGAAACAAACTACTGGTCTTATTTGAAAAAATATTTTACCAATAGATAGCTACTTTATTCAGGAGTAACGAAGGCTATATTTACTACTAACTTTCTGCGCGTGGTTCATGCATCGGCCTATGCAGTCTAGTCAACTCCACGCAGTAAACTCGCAGCAAGCAACTCGGTCTCGCAATCTGTCCCGATTCACTGGGACTAGCAACCGGCCCCGACTCACTGGTACTTACTCTTACCGCGCTATAGAAGTTTGCAAGCTGCTTAAGGATTATACAAGTTCTGAACAGAAACAAATGGCCGTCGGCTGCCAGGCACACCAACTCACCCGGCAAAGAAGATCTTCAATTTCTTTAGAGGAACACCACCAACCGTTCCTCTACAGCAGAGGCGCCCGAACTTTTTCTTTATTTTTCTTTTCTCGTTGACCCCTTGAATATCTTAACTGGTATCGGTGAACCCCCTGTTGCTCCCTTCTTATCATATTACATACTTACAACTTGTACCCGATTTTTTTACACCAACATAGACCCCCATCGAATCTTTCGTGGACCCCTGGGGCCCACTTTGGGAATCACTGCTCTACAGTGTCGAGAAATCTATGCAATCAAAGTGTCTTCTACCGTATCAGTACAATCAAGGTTCCGTGTAACCTTACTCAGATTGCGGCCAAATCCTACCCGACAATATTGCTCACAATCTTGTTTTATCCAGTTAATTCCAGTTAATACCGGTTCACTGGTAGCTCATAATTACATGAGCGTACTAAGCTATGCTTAAGCTATGTCTGGGCCATTTGACATTAAGTCCTGGTTTTAATTTGTCTAAGTAAATTTCATTAGAGTTATGTAAAGTCAGTTTTTTTGGGGGGAAGCAGATAATATAAAGAGTGGAAATTTATTAGTAGGTACATACATACATACATAAGCTCACAGCTGTTTCCCAGCGAGGTAGGCAGAGACAATGAACCTCCACTTGCTACGATGCCTACGCCACACATCTTTCGCTTCATTCACTCTCATATCATTCTTCATACAAGCACGTCGGTTTAGGGTGGATTAGTAGGTATCTGTTTTAATTTATGTCTGCTGCGCTGCGCTCGGTTTAGTCGCTTAGCTGCCGTTCCAATAAGAAATGTATAATTAAATATAGCCTGATACTAAATCCTAGATTACGTAGTATGCTAATGGTAAATGAATTTCGAGTAGTTTTCGAGCCTAATTAAAACAAACAAATCTTACCTTTTCATAACCATGCAATTAATATTATATTTTCTTTTTATTTTTTATTATTTATTTAGAAAAACTGTTAGTCAACATTGGATCCAAGCGCGGGAAGCATTTTTAATCATTTTTTGTTTACTATATAGTCCCATAACAAAGTCGCTTCTGGTGTCCCTGTGAATGCTTAGATCTTAAAAACTATGCAACAGATTTGGATGCAGTTATATATAGAGTGATTCAAGAGGAAGGTTTATATGTATACATCAGCATTGCTCCCGAACGAGGCCGGGACGTGTCAATCGTTTTTAATTTACCAGATGTTTTTAAACAAATAAGACGTATTGTGTTTACTTAACAAAAATAATCCCAGTATAACCAACATAAACAAAAATAGAATTTTAATTATTTTGTGTTAAAACGTGTATCGTGATTTAGCCAAAATATATTTACATTCCTAATAAATAAAACATTCTAAAGTAGGATCGGAAATTAATTTTCCACTGTTGTATTAAAAAAAGACTTCCGATTGCTCGTAACGTTTCATCTTTTTTGAAAATAAGGGAAAATAAAACTGGGAAGGGATCCGATCCCTTGTTTTACCGAGTTTTGATGGACAGTTAAATGTTCTATTTGCTACAAATTAATTTTGTGAATAACAAAATACTTTTATTAATTAAAATATTCAGTATCTACTTGGGTCGGTTTTATTTATTAATTTAAGTATACGTAATAGAGTAAGAAAAATAACAAATGCAAACAAAAGGCAATGTATGTACAAAGGTGCAACTTTTTTATAACGAAATCTCTTCCAGTAGACCTTCGAAAGAAGAGATGAAAATAAAGAAAGAAATAATAGTTTTTAGGTAGATATACATACATACAATAACTACACATATACTAAAATACATAGATACAATGATTAATAGTAATAGTACATACACAAATATTATTTAATTAATTATTTACAATTCTGTCTATTTATTAAAATCACAATGTGTATAATAATGCAATCCTTTAGTGACTATAATGCACATTTTTTGCCTTAATTTCCTCAATGTTCTTTCCGCGAATCGCTTTTATCACAGTTACACAGGTAAATGACAAATCTTTACTAATATATGAACCTGAAGAGTGAAGAGTGTGAAGAGTTTGTTTGTTTGAACCCGCTAATAACCCTGGAACTACTGCTCCCATTTGAAAAAATCTTTCAGTGTTAGATAGGCCTATTATCTAGGAAGGCTATAAGTTATACATCATTATGAAGTTTTCACGGTAACGTAAGTTTCGTGGGTGAAATCGCATGGGGAAGCTAGTTTACTCTAAGACAGTATCTAATAAACCGTTAAACGTCTACCTTTGTTTGCTTGAACTCGCTAATCTTAGCAACTACTGGTCCGATTTGAATAATTCTTTCAGTACTAGATAGCCCATTTATCTTTTAGGCTAATATTGTAAGAAGAAAGATTTGTATTTTTGTCTGGGTGAATGTTTGTAATGAATAAACTCAAAAACTACTGGACCGATTTGAAAAATTATTTTACCGTTTGAAAGCTGCACTATCCCCGGATGACATAGGCTATATTTAATTATGAAGCTCTGACGAGAACGGGAGTTATGCTGATGAAACCGTGCGGAAGAAAAATATTCAGAATGAGTTCTACAGAAGTCGTTTATAATGAGATTTCCGTACCCAACTGCGAGTAATAGTTCAATATGACTTGTATTCAATACATTTACCTGGGAGATATCAGAAGTAGGTCACCGCATTATACGTATGATGTAACATTTTGCTGACCAGCCTATGTATCGTTTAGATTATATTTATATTACTATAGAATACAATAGATATATATTGTGTACAATAGGCATGCAGAATAATAAAAATCTATTTAGTCCATCAGTTAGATTACCAAAAAAATATAGGTCACGTAGTTTGTTTTCGTTCCTCAAACAAAAAATGACGAAACAACAGCGCGTTGAAATTTCATGTGACGTCATTCTAGGTAAAATTCCTGAACTGATTCTTTCCTGAACTTTATAGTTTATTGTTGCTCTGATATTCGTCAATTTTTAAAGATTTGATAAATAAAAAAACTGTGTCCATTTTTGAGTAATCTTACTGACGGACTAATTATAATTCTTTAGTATTCATGCTTATTGCATTGAATTGATGACCTACACGGTTTTGGACATAAAGAAAAATCTATGTCCAGATTGTATTTGAAGTAGGTTTGTATATTTAAGCTGCGTTTATATTATTGTGTTTTCTTTTTATGGACAAAAAGTGTATAAAAATATTTTTATATATGACTTACAACCCCTTAGGAACTTTATAATGGAATATAATGCTGTAGCTAATAGCTAGGGCGTCGGACTTGTGATCTTGTGGTCGCCGGTGCAATCCCCACCTATTGTACCACCGACGTGAACCCACTCGTAAGACAAGCATTTTAGCTTATCACGAGGAGTTAACAAGAATACAAGTATCTTTTTAAAAAGAAAAAAAAAGAAAAGTAGAATTAGACGAGCAGTTCTTGACTTAAGCTCGTTCAAGCAAACAAACTCTTTAACTTTATATATTAGTAACAACATTCATTAATCTTACATATATATCGTATTTTTTTACATAGAGATATTATTAGGTGTACTATCGTAGTATTTTCCAATATTTCAACACAAAACTTCTAGTAAAATATTCTAGTCTCTACTCCCGACTCTAGATTTAAACGGAGACCCCGCTAGTTACATCAATTATGGCAAGTCCAAAGCAGTTAATAACTAATTAATTCAATCTAATGTCACATTACTAGCAGCTTGTTCAACATATACTAGTAACTTAGGTCTAAAGCCAAAATGGTTGCCAAGTATAATACTATCGCAAGTGTACATGATAGTAAATTGCATAAATCGACGATAACCATCAGATGTCGCGCAAACGTGTTACTAGAAAATGTATGTATGGAGTATAGGGAGCTTTAAGGCTGGGGCACTGATATGGGGACAGCGACGCGACAGCGATTTTGTGAAAACAAACTCATATAAATATATGTTGGTGGCCCCACTACAGGAACGACAAGCGGTATTGATTTGTTTGGAGCAACGCCTTTACCGTGGCAATGCGATCGCAGCCTTATAGTAGCCGTTGATGGAGTACTGCATAACTTAGAAGACTGAAGACCATCAGATGTCAATGTCGTGCAAACGTGTTACCTACTAGAAAATGTATGTATAAGATGTAGGGAGCTTTAATGCTGGGGCACTGATATGGGGACAGCGACGCGACATCAACACGACAGCAATTTTGTGAAAACAAACTCATATAAATTGTTGTCGGCGGCCGCACTGCAGGAACAACAAACAGAATTGTTTCGTTCGTAGACATCGCCTAGCGTAACGATGCGGCCCAAGCCTTATAGTAGACGTTGCCAGAATACTGCACGACAGGCTAAAGCGGCTGTATAATGTGGTGGTAGCTCTGCAGAAAATCGTCTGCATCCGCGCCTTAGAACTGCGGCTGCACTGCAGGAACAACGAGAGGAATTCATTCATTTGTAATCACGTTACAATCACCGTAATAATGCCGGAATACTGCACGACAGGCTAAAGCGGCTGTACAATCTGGTGGTAGCTCTGCAGTAAATGCTCTGCATCCGCGCCCTAAAACTGCGGCTGCACTGCAGGATTTGAAAGTCGAGTCAGGACAGCAGCGTCCCATTGCAAACCGAACATTAAACACAACGAACTGCCGCATTGAGAGACTAGTCGCGGAGGGTAGCGGGATCCGAGGCACGGTGCACCGCTGGCCGACCGCAGTCAGTAGGGGGCCCAATTGTGACCCAGCCACTCATGAGAGGCTGCCCCGCCAACTGTCGAAAAATCCCAGGGATGTGCCATCGTGCCGGTTGGCAACCGGGCGAGAGGGCATGATGGTAGTCTTTGGGGGGGCTCGGGCGTCCCCGCAGTCTCCAGACTAGTCCCCCTGTTGTGCGTTTAGTTTTTGTGTGTGTTTTTTCTGGAAAAGCAATGCGTGATGCCTCGTCCTACTGTCGACTTTCGACCCTTTTTACTCCCAACACCATGCAGAGAAACAATAAAAAGAGAAAGGTTTCACAGCGGCTGCACTCCCTCTCACTGAAAGTGCACCTTTGTAACATAAGGGGTTTGCACTCAAATCTCGTTCCTGTCCATCACCACCTTGAGACTGAAAAACCTCACCTCTTGTTTCTCTCGGAGACGCAGATTGGTCGTCCTTCCGACGTGTCGTACCTTAGTTACCCAGGGTATAACCTGGAGCACAACTTCAAACCACGTGCGGGAGTATGTGTATATGCTCGGGACGACATCTGCATTCGCCGTCTCCGTCGATTCGAGGACCCCACCTTCTCCGTACTCTGGGCTTTGGTTGACACAGGCATTGATAAGATTCTGTATGCCTGTGTTTACCGCTCGCACACCGGGGATCCGGAAACAACTCGGCTCGCTGAATACCTCTGTGAGGTGGCAGACGCAGCGCAACAAAAGTACCCATCCGCTCAAATGGTGTTACTGGGGGATTTTAATGGCCATCACCAGGATTGGCTGTTCCCATACCGGGATACCGACCACGCTGGGAGAGAGACGCGTAAGCTTTCTTTAGCGTTAAATCTCACCCAGATGGTCCAAGGAGCTACACGGATACCAGACGTTGACTCGCATACAGCCTATTGCTTGGACCTTCTGCTGACAACTGATCCAGACCGCTACTCAGTGTCGGTCTCTTCACCTTTAGGTAGTTCCGACCACTGTCTGGTGAAATCTGTATCTGTCTACTCCCCGCCCGATCCCTGCCCAAAAGGCACTCGGCGGATGTGGCGATACAAGTCAGCAGATTGGGATGAGATGCGGTCCTTCTTTGCATCTTATCCTTGGCAACCTGTCTGCTTCTCTTCTGGTGATCCTACCACCTGCGCCAATGCTGTGACCGATGTGCTACGATTAGCGATGGAATATTTTATTCCGTTCACTGACGTACCGTCGTCTGGCAGAGATCGCCCATGGTTCGGGGCTGAATGTGGACGCGCTGAGGCGCGCAAACATCAGGCATACCTGGCTTGGGTCGATGCTCGTAGGCGCAAGGCAAAGGATATACACGCAAAGAAGAGAATTTTTAACAAGGCTGCCAAGTCCTACAAAAAGGCTCTACAGAAGTCTCGCTTTGACCATATTAGCCGAATAGGGAACAAACTGGCTTCGTACCCCGCGGGTAGTAAAGCGTTTTGGTCCCTAGCTAAATCAGTCGAAGCAAACTTCTGCCGCCCCTCACTGCCTCCACTGCAGAAGCCTGATGGAACACTGGCTCACACTGCTGAAGAGAAAGCCAACTTGTTTGCTTCTCTGTTTGCGGAATCTTCACGACTAGATGCTGGAAGCGCGATTCCTCCTAACGTTCCAGGAAGCGAGATAGTCATGAATGACATTCACATTCGCCAAAAGGAAGTTCGCAAAACGCTTCGTAATCTTGACGTGAATAAAGCCAGTGGCCCTGATGGTATATCTGCCATTATGTTGAGGACATGTGCACCCGAGTTGACTCCTGTCTTGACACGCCTCTTTCGCCTCTCTCTAGAGACTGGACTGGTGCCGAAGTCTTGGAAGCTAGCAAATGTGCAACCCGTGCCCAAAAAAGGTAGTCGTGCTGACTCTTCAAACTACAGGCCTATCTCCATCACCTCCATACTCTGCAAGAGCATGGAGCGTGTTATCAACACCAGGCTTTTAGCGTACCTAGAAGCTAACAACCTCCTCAGCGATCGACAATACGGTTTCCGCCGAAACCGGTCCACTGGGGATCTTCTAGCGTACGCTACCTACATCTGGAGTGAGGCCATCGAGAGACACGGGGAAGCGCTTGCCGTTTCTCTGGACATCTCGAAGGCCTTTGACAGGGTTTGGCACGATAGCCTTATTGGCAAGCTTCCTGCATACGGTCTACCTGCTGCATTTTGCGCTTGGATTTCGGATTTCCTGAGGGATCGGTCATTACGAGTGGTCGTTGACGGCTGCTCGTCTGAGCAAATGGCTATCAATGCCGGTGTTCCCCAGGGGTCTGTACTCTCTGCGACGCTTTTCCTGCTGCATATCAACGATCTGCTGAAGCCCGGTACCTTTGGGTATGCAGATGACAGCACGGTCGTGGAGAGCTACACTTCCAATGCGCGGGCCAGTGGGCCGGATATAGAGTTGCTCAGAGAGGCCATGGTTGAACGCTTAAACTTGTCCCTTAAGGCAGTCTCCGATTGGGGCGATGCCAACCTGGTTCAGTTTAACGCTAGTAAAACCCAGGCATGTTTGTTCTCCGCAAAGAAGAGGCCGTTTCGACTGTCTCCTTCTTTCCGAGATGTATCCGTGCAGTTAACTGACAAGCTTGAGCTGTTAGGCGTTGATCTTTCATCGACTCTAAATTTTGGCTCATATATTGAGTCAAAGGCCCAAATAGCCTCCAAAAAGCTTGGCATCCTCTCGAAGGTGAGAAAGTACTTCACACCAAATCAGCTGCTCACATTATACAAAGCCCAAGTTAGAGCATGTATGGAGTACTGTTCTCATCTTTGGGATGGTTCCGCCAAGTATCAACTAGAGGCACTGGAGTCGATTGAGAGGCGCGCCAAAAAGTTAATAGGCAGCGTAGCCGAGTCTCAGCTGCAAAGCCTTGCGCACCGACGAAGGGTTGCCAGTTTGTCGGTTTTTTATTGGATACATTTCGGAGAGTGTGCTGAGGAACTGCACAACTTAGTTCTGCCTTCCCCTTTCTTCTATCGGACAACAAGACACTCGGAGAGGCGCCATCAGTACATGGTCGATATTCCCAAAATACGTACGAAGCGCTTCGAGTCCACGTTTTTTGTACGTACTGCGAAGATGTGGAACTCCTTGCCGGGGTCTATATTTCCCGATAAGTACGATATGGGTCTCTTCAAATCAAGAGTAAACCGGTTCCTTCTAGGTAAGCGTGCTCCATCCTAGGCTATTCCGATGCTTAACATCAGGCAGGGTGTAGTCAAACGCTAACCTATTTCTAATAAAAAAAAAAAAAAAAAAGGAACAACGAAAGGAATTCATTCATTTGTAATCACGTTACAATCACCGTAATAATGCCGGAATACTGCACGACAGGCTAAAGCAGCTGTACAATGTGGTGGTACCTCTGCAGAAAATGCTCTGCATCCGCGCCCTAGAAAGGCGGCCGCACTGCACAAGAGGATTTCAATAGTGATTCAAGAGGAAGGTGCATAATTACGTATAATAAATTAGCATTGCAACAGCATTGTTTTTTGTAAAACACATAGCAGGCAATAATGGCCCTACTTTGTGGTTTATCGGTAAAAGCCACAGAGTTCGGTTAAACGTGATATATTCGACATTAAACATAATAAAATATTCGTGTACAAATGAAAAGCGAGAAATCCGGTAATTAAACACGTTTAATGGTTACATTAATTACTACAACTCTTCGTATTTTCAACCTCAAAAGGTTGGATAGTGAATGTTTAAGCTTCTTTTTCTTTCGTGTCAATGTTTCTACTCTTTTGTGTGATTTTTTCCAATCGTAGCCATTTTGACTAATATTTATAGGCAGTTTTTTTTTTTTATATTTCTAGCAGAGTTTTGCTGTCTACTAGTATTCTTGTTAACCCCTCGTGCTAAGCTAAAATGCTTGTGTTACGAGTGGGTTCACGTCGGTAGTGCAATGGGTGGAGTTCGAACCGGCGACCTCAAGATCACAAGTCCGACGCCCTAGCCAGTGGGCTACGGCCGCCTCAGATCCAGGCCGCTTCAGTTGATCTATACTTCTATACGTATATAAAAAGCTTAAGAGGTTGTTTGTGTTGTCTTGATCGCAATAATCTCAGAAAGTACAGGTCCGATTTTAAAACTTATTTCAGTGTTTGATAGCCCATTTATCGAGGAAGGCCATAGGCTATATTTATGAAGTACTTACGGAAACTGGAGTTACGGTTGAAACCGCGCAAGGGAAGCTAGTGAAACTATATATAGGTAATACAATATCTAAATTTCTCGCGTATATGTTAAAATATAACATACAGGGAGTATGTTATATTTTTACACTAGCGACCCGCCCCGGCTTCGCACGGGTGCAATGCTGATGTATCATACATATAAACCTTCCTTTAGAATCACTCTTTCTATTAAAAAAACCTGCATCGAAATCTGTTGCGTAGTTTTACAGATCTAAGCATATATAGGGACGGACAGACAGCGGCAAGCGACTTTGTTTTATACTATGTAGTGATATACACTTTCCCCAATATCGTTACTACCTGTGCTTACGATAAAATATGGAGTTCCATTTTTAAAATTGGCCCCTTATATTGGGAGTGACTTGTAATGTGGCAGGTAACGTGACTCGATAGTTTATATTATAGTAGTCAGATAAATATTGTAATTGTTAAGAACTTCATACGTATATAGCCTATAGCCTTCCTCGATTAATGGGCAATCTAATTTTTTTTTTCAAATTAGCACTGTAATTTCACACATTAGCGCGTTCAAGCAAACAAACAAATTATTGCTTAAATTATTATGCAGGGAGTACGTTATATTTTTACATATACACATACCCCAATGTCGTTACTACCTGTGGCATACGTTAAAATATTTAGTTCCATTTTTTAAATTGGACCGTTTATATTAAGAGTGACTTGTAATATGACAGGTGACGTGACATGACAGGTTATATTATAGTATATGAATAAATTCAGAAAAATTTTGTAAGTTATTTATAATGCGCGTCAGGGATTTTTTCATATGGAAAATGAATGTCTTTGTAGGTTTTCTGTATATATGTATCGCGAAGGTCTTTGGGTTTGTTACATTCCATATAACAAAAAAATATAATATTGGTTTTTATTAAATTTATTCCATCCCAAGGTTGTCTGGAAGAGATCGCTGATTGCCATAATACCGCCGATTGTACTTACATTCTTCCGCATTACATATTGGTGTGTATTATCCTGTCATATTCTGGTGTGCAATAAAGAGTATTTATGTTTATATGTTGTGTTTAAAAACACAAAATAAAAGGCGAAATTGATTAACTTTCCGTGATTTATTATAGCATTTATCATAATAATTATTGATGGGTAATTAAATATACTGCGGTCACCAGTCCGAATACGAAGCGAAGTACTGACTTGCGCAACTTACGGGTCAGATTGCGCTGTAATTTGGCATGCAGATATTTACTATGACGTAGGCTAAAGGATTTATAATTTCTTGAAAAAAAAAAATCTAAATCTTCTCCTCTCTCATTCTTCAAAACGATTCTTCTAAAATCCCCCTCTAAATGTACGAAAAGGGGATCCAAAGTTTGTATCAAGATATTGAAGTTAACGCAGACGAAGTCATGGGCGACAGCTAGTTAAAGATATAAAAGCAATCTCGTGAATAATGTTTATAGGTACTCTTAACGGCAACGTACATAGATACAATTAGAAGTAACACCACAACTTAAGGGTAAGATACAAAGGCTATAAGGCTAATGGACTAGAAACGGCCATTACGCGCTACAACATTTGGTAGTTAGGGGCGGCGGACAGTGGCCAGTTGCTTAGATACTTATTTATGATTATAATTAGCAGATGCCCGCGAGGTGTTTGTTATTCCTTCGGATATTTTATTTTCTGTAATTAAATGTATTTAAAATGTTGACCGGGGATGTAAGGTACAACCATGAGAAATTTCATTTAAATCGGTGCTACAGTTTCGGAGATTAGCCAATACAAACTAACATACAGACCGAGAAAAAAAATCTGGATGTGGTTTTTTTTACTTCTAACATCCTTCTGACTCGGTTTTTATTCTATGTACAGTCATTCGACTTCTACAGTTTTTATATTATGTATTCAGTAGATCCTGAGATTAGAACGTAAAATCAAACGAACAAACAATTAAACTATTCAGCTTTAAATATAAGGTTACATTTTGCACTTATCGTGCGCAGTTAACTGAGTGTACGTCGCGCCTCCCGTAACATTTGCTGCTAACGATGTTCCTTACATTAGTAATATAATCGCTACAGAACAGCTTATTGTTGTACGAACCTCTGTTTTATATAGATAATTACTTGTATGTCTGTACGTTGTAAGTATGTATATATATTTTGTGGTATCCGAAAATATACGATTAAAGGCGTAACGAGATTATTAACACTGTTGTGTAGCGGTATAGGTCTAGCTTTGTATCTCGGAGGTCGCGAGTTCGATATCCACGCCAGACTAAAACTCTTTGAGTACCTATTTTTTTTTTTTTTTGGTGTAATACCTTTCTTGCTTCGGGAACCACGTTCAGCCATTTGTCTCGATCATTGACAAATACTCGTCTTGACATAAGTTTAATGCAAACAATGGATGGTTGACCTAATAAATAAATAAATTATAAATTATAAAAAAGCAACGCGGCCAACTACATATTTTTTTCTTTTACTTTATCAGCCAGTTTACGTCCACTGCTGAACATGGGCCTCCACTTAACAGAGCTTGGCAAAGCCAGGGTCGTCGAGGGATATTGCCATCATCACCACGCTTGACACGCAAATAGGTGATCGCAGTAAGATGATTAGTAACCTTGAGTTCATAGATGCTGCTGTCCATTCATTAGCACTCGAGTCTACTCTACGGAGGCCGACCAATCACATTGCAGAAATGCACTGTCACGAGACACTTCCTGCAATGTGATTGGTCGGCCTCCGTAGAGTAGACTCGAGTCGCGATACCTATGCTAGCCGGGCAGGTGTACATCGTTTAGTCACTTATTACGACACCCATGGGAAGACATGGTATACTATGAGCCGGACAACTTACGGCAAACTTACTAACTACATTATACCTATGTCTATATGTAGTTAGTTTGCCGCCATAATATGTAAGTAACTTCATCCTTCCTTACTGATATTAGAAATGTAAACGTAAGTTTTTTTGTTACGCTTTCACGCGAACACTACTAAACCGATCTTCTTTTTTCGGACGGACTTATTTAGTTAGCCCTGCGGCTTTTGCTACTTCACCGGGCATATACTAAACCGATCATCATGAAACTTGGTACACATATTCTTGGAGGTCTTTGAAGTAACACAGACAACATCGTATCGCAGCGGTATTTGGCTTGCTTTAAATATCGTGAGATCAATCCCCACGCCGGACAGGAAACCTTTGTGTAAATTCTTAGATTTCTTTCCGGGTCTAGTTGGTTGAGGGGCTACCCTCCGTGCCTCGGAAAGCAAGTTAAGCCGTTGGTCCCGATTGTTATTACATCATCAATAATAATCTTATATCAAGGAACGGGCTGCAGCGTTTCTTTGTATGGTACAACATAATCCTGCGGCCACCAACCCGCCTGCCAAGCGATGATGGTGACATATGTCTGCATGTAAAATGTACCTTACATATAGCTTGATACGAGAACGGAAGCCTAGCATAGGAATTTGTTAGATGGGAATGCTTTTTTTAGGAATTTCATTTGTTGTTTGTACAAGCGAAGGGTGGAGATGACTTTTGTTCTATTTTAGAAAACCAAAATGAAATACCTCAGTTTGTCGGATATACCAAAGATTAAAAAGATTTTATTTATTTACTAGCTAAAATCCTGTTCCCGTAAGAACTAAATTATTTGAATATATTACAAGCAGAGTTTTGCTGTCTACTAAATTTTTTATAAATCCCTAGTGCTAAGCTAAAATGCTTGTATTACGAGTGCAATGAATGGGGATCGAACCAGCGACCACAATTTCACGGGGCTACGGCCGCTTTACGTGATAAAAATTAAATATAGCCTTCCTCAGTAAATAGGCTACCTAACACTGAAATAATTCTTTAAATTGGACCAGTAGTTCCTGAGTTTAGCACGTTCCAGTAAACAAGCAAATAAACTCTTCTACTTTATATATTAGTATATATAAACATATATACCTCACTTTATAATAATCATATATACTACTAGCATAAGTCCGGTTCCTTTAGGAGCTTCTTAATAAAATGGAGTTTATAACACTAAAATTATTTTTCAAATCGGACCAGTAGTTTTGAAAGTTTTCCACGTGCAAGCAAACTAACTCTTCAGCTGTATAGATTTGGCTCACGTTACCCACGCCCACATGTCCTCAGTATGCCTGCGTAATAAAACGAAAATACTATATCAGTGGTAGCCAACCGGTCGATCTCGATCGACTGGTCGATCACAGCAGCTGATCAGCAGCTGACCAACAGTCAATCCACTTATATAATAAAAGTGATATTCTAGCCCATGTTATTCTACAAATACGTGCCACAGACGCACAAACTTAGTGTTCGTGATACGTGAGTCAACGTTATGTTTGCCATATTATTGTAGTCGATCGCACACAGTAAAAATTCGATCTTAGGTCTTATTAAGTTGGCCACCCCTGCACTATATCAACTTGACAAATGGACGTGTATAAGTAAGTGTTCTAACAATATTGTCTATCAATTATAACTTTACCAAGGTTTTACCAATAAGGGACCTTATAAGCGTGTATAGTGAAAGCGTAGTCATATTTTAGGATTTAATCCATACTATCCTTACTAATATAAACGCGACTGGATGGATGGATAATTGTAACTCTTTCACGCAAAAACGACTTAATGGATTTAGCTAAAAGTTTTGCACGTCGATAGTTTTTAAGCTGAAATACCTTATAGACTACAAAACATCACGGTCCGATCGACTGGAGCAGAGTAATGCGGGTAAAACCGCAGAGTGCAGCTAGTGAAATTTAAAGTTTGACTGTCATTACAACATCTATGATAATCGTATACTAAGTAACGGGTAGCAGTGCAGTACAATGTATAGTTATATAATACTATACTACTGCGGTCACCAACCCGCCTACTAAGCGTGGTTAATATGGCAAACCTTATTCGACAGAAGCCCCTGTTTAACATTGGATATTATAGGAGCTGATGATGGTGATGAAGCCGTTTAAGATCTGGAGTACTAATCTGTACTAATATATAAAGCTGAAGAGTTTGTTTGCCTGAACGCGCTAATCTCATAAGCAACTGGTCCAATTTGAAAAAAACTTTTAGTGTTAGATAGCCCATTTATCGCGGACGGGACGATATTTGTAGGTTAATAACTAAACGATTGGAAATAAAACATTAATTTAGTATATCTGTTCGATATTATATAAGATTTATTTCCGGGTCCAATTGGTTTAGGAACTACTCTCCGAGCCTCGGAAACTATGTAAAGCCGTCGATCATCGGGTGTCATAACATCATCTATGGTAATCGGATAACATGATTACTACTTATATACTAAATATTTTGCTGCGGTCACCAATCCGCCCACCAAAAGTGGTGACAGTGGCATAACTCTTTCATTGGACGTTACACGGGCTAATGATGGATGACCATCAAAGCCGTTTAAGATTTTTTTTTTTTTATGTACTCTCTTATGTACCCACGAGCCTTTTGCTACTTCACAAGCCTTAATAAATGGTTTAAAAACTACAAAGTAAGCAACCTGCGCAAGAGCCCATTAAGACCTGAAAGAGGGTCTAATACTTAAATATGACTACACTTTCATGTTACACGGCTATATCTTTGGAAAAATGTTTCGGGAGGGAATATACCTACTGTATAGACTTCCTTCCTCAACTATCAGAGTTGATTGAGTGGAAACTTCGCTCAACTATTTTATTTGGGTACGATACTTAGTATATAAAACATTTATTATTATTTATTTTTAGGTGTAAAGACTTTTCATAGAAATACAGCGGAAAAAATGGTCGCAGAAATATGGCAGTGTCTATGAGCTGATAAAAGCTGCCCATCTATCAACTGTATGTTCCTTAGTCATCACTTACGACACCCATAGGAAGTAAAGGGTAGTGTTTTCTAAGCTTGAAACCATACGGCAAGTCAAATAAAGTGTAATAGTTTTACATAACAAAGTATTAACACAATCCATCTTACTTTAATCCTCTAATATCCGTATCTATCCTCTCATTTGAAATTTCTTTCACAAAACGTAAACACGGCGGCTCAAACTGGGCATAATATCTTTGCCATTAAGCTAATGACGCGTAGTTATTAACACGCTCAATGTAACATCTATATGTGTACGGGTTTTTGTGGTTACATTAAGGCTTGCGAGTTTTAGGGTTCCGTGGAGATATTAGCTATAATACAATGTGTGAATTTTGTAAAGAAATATTGGTAAAATATGTAATTAATATGTTTAATATAGTTTAAGATCTATACTAATATATAAAGCTAAAGAGTTTGTTTATTTGTTTGCTTAAGCGCGTGAGGATGAAATCTTTCGCGGATGAGATGTCACCTAAGTCATAGAAAGACCAGTAGGTCTGATTTGAAAAATGATTTCAGTGTATGATAGATAGCCTAAATGAGCTATCTAACATTGATCGAGATCGAGGAAGGCTATACCTACTATATTTTATTATGGAGTTCCTAAGGGAACGGGAGTTACGTGGATGAAACCGCAGCCGCAGGCAGGAACTTGTTATATTACTATATATATAAAACAAATATGTATTATATTTAACAATCGTAATACTAAAACACGAATAATATTTAGTGTTTAATTTAATTTCCATACTAGTTATGGTACTGTAACGCCTGAGGGTGCGTAGCTCCGCAGGGCTCACTGCTGCTAGTCCTCGAAGAGGGTGTGTGAGGGGTACGATCACTATCACTAATTCCTTAAATAAAAGAAGGCACACTTTATAACTGTATATTACCGACCGCACAAACAAACACACAATCGAACACTTATTATAAATTAAATTACAACGGGCTCACGCCCCAACTCTTCTACAGCACAAATCTTAGTATTTTTTTTTTATGTGTTCCTTTTTTCATCTGTAATCAGTTTCAAACTATAAGCAGATTTGATGAAGCGCGAAATGCAAAATGTCATGTCAGGTGTACCTCCCAGTGAAGACATCTTCTCCTTTTTATAATATAAATTTTAGTTCCACTTTTTTATAATATTACGATCATTCGTACTTTCGACTTAGAACCACACCAAGCTTGAAGTCTTAATAATAATTCATTTTTATTTATTAAGACATCAAAATAGTTCCTTATTCGTAATTCGAATACGGCCAGTATGTCATATCTATAGTGAGGGATTACAACCTTAACCTCGTTACAGTACCTACTATTTAGTTTAAGTATTCTTTAATCTTGCCAACAACGATCGACCTGAGTGGAGGTCCAAGCCCCAAAAAAGGCACCCTCATGCTTGGTTTCAAGTTTGAAACCCATTTGCTTTTTTTTAACATTACTAGCATTTTTTTACAGTCTACTAGTATTTTGGTTAATCCCTCGTGCTAAGCTAAAATGCTTGTGTTACGAGTGGGTTTACGTCGGTAGTGCAATGGGTGGGATCGAACCAGTGATCACAAGATCACAAGTCCGGCGCCCTAGCTATTGGGCTGCTTAATTTAACAGGGTTGCACTATTTATCTTTATTTCCGATGGCTAACTAAATAATTGAGATAGAAAAAAAGTTCTAAAATTCCACTTAACTCGCACTAACTTATCGCTGCGGAACCCGCTGTAATTTGTCGGGTCTAACTTTTAGTGGCGAAGCTAGTTAGTGGATTGAGACCCTTTATTCCGAATGACTGCATGAAAAGTCTAATTATTTCACTAACGGGCTGACACTTATTGTGTTACCCGACGCTGCCTGTGTTTTGTGTAATGTATGAGAGCTGTAATGTAATTGGTTACTAGCTTAATGGTTATGAATTAAACTTTTTTTGAATACAACTGCACTTTAACAACCCGCTTACGTCTACCTCTGGACATGGGTCTCCCAAGATTTGGGGGTCTTGGGCTTACGTGACTTTACGTAACTTTGTCAATTTTACTATTTAATTTTAAAATTTAGCACATTTAATTATATTTAAAGGGGGGGGGGGGGCTTTATATGCACTGAATGTGCATCCAGTTCATATAAAGGGTATCTAGTCCTGCTGATTCAGTTTTCAGTGTTCCCAACATTGGCTCGTGGTAACATACCACTTCGATAAAGAGAAAAGATTCCTAATTACTCGACTGATGCGTAATGCATTTTCCTCCATGGGACACATTATGTCATCGGGGCCATGCGCTACAGCCCAAAAAGCCTTTATGAAGATCCAACCCTGGGATCTCCTCTTTAAAGACCTTACGTATTAGTGATCGCAGTAAGATGGTCTGGATTGGATGGTGGCAGTGGATGGATGGATGGCAGACATGGGAAGAATCTATTCTAAGCTGCAAACCACACAGGACATAATATAAGCCTCACTAGAGGCCAATAACATTATTGATTAATGTTGTGTTCCGAGAGTAATGTTGCCAAAGCGCTTGCTGGGGGGTAATTATGGTCGGGCCGGTAAGGTGAGGGCAGATAGAGTACTACAATCACCCTACGCTATGCTGAAGAAATACTATTTGTGCTTGTATCTGGATTCTTTGCCATTTTATAACTGTAGAATTAGAGTTGTTTACTAGTTTTTATTTTTTTTCGGTTGGACTTACGTTGGTAGCCATGAGGCTTTTGCTACTTCACCGGGCCTGACTAGTTCCTATAATAAGAAAATTGTGCATGAATTGTGTGAATTCTTTTGCATAAAGATTTAGAGAATAAATTGTGATAAAACAATAATATACTTCAGTGTTTCGGTCCAGTATTTTTGGAGCCTATTCAATACAAACAAACAAACAATTAAATCTTTCCTCTTTATAATAATCTATATATATAAAAGAAAGTCGTGTTTGTTACAACACTTATAACTCGAGAACGGCTGGACCGATTGCCATGGTTTTTGATTTGTTGGATTTGTTTCCGTCCCGAATAGCAGAATACATTTTAAAAACAAAAGAAAGTCGTGTTAGTTACACTATTTATAACTCAAGAACGGCTGAAGCGATTTGGCTGAAAATTGGTAGGGAGGTAGCTAAGAACTGGGAGAAGGACATAGGATATTTGGGTAGGGATAGGACTTTTGGGTAGGGGTAGGGTAGGGTAGGGTAGGGTAGGGTAGGGGTAGGGTAGGGGTAGGGTAGGGTAGGGTAGGGGTAGGGTAGGGGTAGGGTAGGGGTATGGTAGGGGTAGGGTAGGGGTAGGGTAGGGTAGGGGTAGGATAGGGGTAGGGTAGGGTAGGGGTAGGGGTTGGGTAGGGGTAGGGTAGGGGTAGGGTAGGGGTATGGTAGGGTAGGGGTAGGGTAGGGCAGGGGTAGGGTATAAAAGTCCACCCGTGCGAAGCCGGGGCGGGCCGCTAGTATTAGTATAGAAGAATGCAAACTAAGCAACCTGCGCAAAAAGACGCCCGCGCCCTATTTGGGGCTTGTACCTCGGCAAAGACGGTTGCTGATTGTGGCATTGTGACTTATTTATATATTTAGGATTTCCAACAAACAATGAACCTTATTACGTTTTTAGTTACAGAAAATCATGTTTCACATCAAATTAGCTTTAATTCAATTTTCAGTCATTATAGTTGACTTTTAGTATTAAGGATAGTTTTTTGAAACTGTTGGACCGCATTGCCGTTTGGTTTCCGGCATAAAATAGCTCCCCATAATATCTTCCTGTGAGTATTGTAAGAGGCGAATAAGAAATATGATCACCATACACCTGAAGGATGGGCAGCAAAATCTATCAACTCAAAAATACCTCATCTTACTGCGATCACCTATCTATAAAGTATTGTTTACACCATATCCCGTGGTTTGCCAAGGATTGATACAAAATGGGGCCCATGTTCAGCAGTGGACGTCAACGAACCGATAAAGTAAGTTATAAAAAGTAAAGCTGGACATCGGCCAAGGGGTAATCTGAAACATGTTTTTACCAATATCCACACACCTATATCATAAACCACAAATGATTCCCAATTTTCCCTCAACAAAATTAATTTTCCTTCAAAATATAGTTCACATTATTATTTCATTTTTAGGACAATTAATTGCAATCTGCGGCCTCGCCGCTATTTAATGAGGCCTTTTCAGGCCTCGGATGAAATTTCACATTGAAAATTCCAATTTTCGCCAACAGTTAACAAGTTGTATTCAAGTTAAAATGGAATGACTTCGTGTCCTCGTTTCGCTTGAATTCAATGGAAATTTTCATTATTTCATCTTTTTACCTTAATTGTGAAGTCAATGTCTGTATAATACGTGACACTGAACTTTTTATTTTATACTAGCTTTCTGTGCGCAGTTTCACTCGCGTACCTCCCGTTCCCGTAGAAACTTCATAATTAAATATAGCCTTCCTCGGTAAATGGGCTATCTAACACTAAAAGGATTTTCAATGAGACCAACGAAAAACTCTCCAGCTTTATACATCTGTATAGATATCGATTAATGATGTTAAGGCCAAAGGCTTGACGGGCTTTCTGAAGCACGGAAGGTAGATTTAGAAACAATTTTTGCACGACTCATAATGCCAAGCACTAGAGAGTGATCTACTACCGAAAAAAATTTACCTAGGTTTCGCGACTATTTTTAATTAATTTCTCGATTGGTTATCCACGTAATCTCTTCAATCTGCGCACCATTTTATAGATAAATTAATGGAAAATAATTCGGTCACTAGTAAACATTGATTTAAGCTAACAGAACTGGAAAAACATATAGAAATAGAAAAAAAAACATTCCCGTCAATCAACACTTTTTCGATTGAAACACGATAGCTGGCGTAAAAATTAATTAACCTAATCATTTTTTTTATTAGCTTTTGATCTGCTATGCGGAGATTGCTATTGAAAATGGTTATCTTATTGAGCGTCGTTGAATTGTTATTAACGAGAAACTAAAATTAAGAAATAATACACGAGTGCTTATACAGTGAAACCTGGTTAATTGAGATCTCAAGGGACCGAAGATTTTGTACTATTTAAAGAGGTTTTCATTTATCCAGTTTTCCAATTAGGCAGGTTTTAAATTTAGTTGTCTCATTTACAGAGGTCAAAATTGGAGATAGTACGTCATAGTACTAACAAACAAAGTGTGTGCGAAAGAAATTCAAATGATTGTAAACAATCGTGTCCAAACCTGTCTCAACCTGTTAATTTGTCTCACTTATAAAGGGAATTGAGCTCCAGAGTCCCAATTATAGAGGTAAACATCGAAAAAGTCCTAGAAATCAAATCTCATTTAACCAGGATCGAAAAGTCCCATTAACAGAGGTAGCTCGAGGAAAAAGTGCCGGAACCTCATTGTAGTTCTCAATAATAGAGGTTTTTCACTTATCCAGGTCCCACTTAAACAGGTTTCACTGTATCTTCTTTTCGTCGAACGAATGAGCATTATGAGTTGTGCACTTCTGGATTTGCCAATTTTTTTTAGATTTTACACAGAGATTTTTTGTCTCAGGCGTGTATCAAAACCGCAACCTCCGAGAATGACACAAATCTCATGAATGTATAAAATAAATTGTGGCGATAGCTATCTTTCTCTCTTTTCAATCTAACAGCTCATCTAGGAAACGCACACTATTTTCTACACCACAAATATAATACTCCCTTTCCCTTTAAATTTCCTACATCTTATTCCCCAGTTACTAACTACTTTTAAACTAAGTCCGCAATAAACATTATTATTTGTAGTGTTATGCAATTAAAGTTTATTACGCGTAAAACAAATTAAATCTTTACGAGTTGTCGTAAAACAATGATGGCTTTATATTTGCATTGTTCTGAATTTAAATTTGAAAGTCGAATCGTTATTTGTGACGTAAACTAACAGTAGGTATTGCGTTACTTAGAGTCGTCTAAGACAGCCAATACATTCCATAAAGGGTACTGACCTTATTTTCTTACGGCCATTTTTATGTCATCAGCCACGAGGCTTGTGCTTCACTGGGCATAAATTGGTAGCAGGGCTCCAGCCTTATTTATTGGTCTACTAACTACAAACTATTAGGGACCGTAGCCCAATGACTAGGGCATCGGACTAGCGCTCTTTCGGTCGCCAGTTCGATCCCCACCCATTGCACTACCGACGTAACCACTCGTATCACAAGCATTTTAGCTTAGGACGTGGGGTTAACAATAAAACCAAAACATTGCTAAAATGTAAAAAAAAAAAAACATGGCCACGGCGCACCATATGGGATTTGTACCTAGGCTCTACCTTACAATTCGCGAGCCTCTTAGAGTTCGGGTCTACGAGTGTATCGGAATATTAAAACCTATTTAATTGATGATTTGACCATGCCGTGTGGTTTCCGGCCATGCCGTGTGGTTTCCGGCTTAGAATAGACCACCCCGTGTCTACCCATGGGTGTCGTAAAATGCGACTAAGGGACATAAGGCTGATGGATGGGCAGCAGCGTCTATTAGCCCAAGGTTAACATATTACTGCGATCACCAATCCGTCTACCAAGCGTGGTGATTATGGCAAAATCCCTTAACGATCCTGGCTTGCCAAGGTCTGTTAAGAGGTGGCCCATGTTCAGTAGTGGACGTAAACGGGCTGTTGATGAATTGATGATTATCAGTTGTAATGCTAAAAATCATTAAAACATAGGTTATTGTGAAACATCACACTTTGAATTCACAAATGTGCAAGTGTCTCTTTAGACGTGGATGAAACCTCATGCCACAGCTATTAGCGTTATAATATTTTATATTATTATAACTTCTCACCCGCGGCGTCACCTACTTTAACACCTAATTTAACATAAAATATAGCCTATAACCTTCCTCGATTAATTGCCATCTTACACTGTATTTTTTTATTGGTCCAGGAGTTCCTGAGACTAGCGCGTTCAAAGAGACAAAGAAACTTTTCCGATTTATTTTAAAGCATAGACCGATAGGAAATCCTTTTTTGTTTTTTTTATATTTAATGTATGTTGTGCTGAATTAAATGTCTTTTTTTAAATCAACGGTGATATAGGTAAAGTCATGAATTTGAAAACTGTTAATAATGTGTAAATTAAAAAAGATGGCGATAAAATAAATACCACTCGATTTTGTTATTTTTTTTATTGTATTTCTAATATTCTTATGTGTTTTTAATATTATGTACTTTATATTGTTTCAGATACAGCTGTCACCATCACAATTTTTAAGAAAGAAGACCACACTCATATTCTTCGTCAATATTCAAGGTAATTAAAAGTATATATAGTACAACTTCGACCGTGTGGAATGGTTACTTTGTGCTAGCCACGATTTTGAAAAATCATTTATTGGTTTTCCGCTTTTATTGGTTTTAGCTTTATGAATATACATATAGCCTAAGCTAGCCTTCCTCTTCGGTAAATGAGCTATCTAACGTATTTTTTTATATCGGACTAGTAGATCCTGAAATGAGCGCTATTAAGTACACATACAAACAACCTCTTCACTACTATTCTTCATTAAGTAATTTATTATATTAGCCAGTATTATTTAATAACTAGCTGCGCCCCGCGGTTTTGCCCACGTTACTCTGCTCCAGTGGGTCGGAACGTGATGCTTTGTAGCTTATATGTTAATCCAGTGTATAAACTATCCGGGTGCAGAATTTCAGCCAATTCCGTTGAGTAGTTTTGGGGTGAAAGAGTGACAAAGATCTATCCATTCATCCATCCATGCTTACCAACTCTCACGTTTATAATATACTAGCAACCCGCTCCGGCTTCGCACGGGTGTAATGCTGATGTATTATACATATAAACCTTTCTCTTGAATCACTCTATCTATTAAAAAAACCGCATCAAAATCCGTTGCGTAGTTTTATAGATTTAAGCATACATGGGGACATAGGGATATAGAGACAGAAAAAGCGACTTTGTTTTATACTATGTAGTGAAGTAGGATTTACTAATTTATAAATGATAATAAATGATGAAAGAAATAAATTTTTAATTAGACTGATTTTGTACAGAAATTCTAATTTATTCCCCTTATAATATTTCTCAGAAATTTGATAAATTGTATCTTAGATAAATTTACCGGAAGAAATACCAAACTCTTACTTTAACATTGTTCATTTATGTCAAATGCTGATGCAGTGTTTACTTCAAAGACTTCGACTGCAGATAGTCGTAAAATCGAATTATGTTCACTTCTAAATATATAATACTAAACGCATTTTGTATTTGTCTTTTTTATCTATTATCAAGTAAAATCCTTTAGTAACACTCTAAAGACATGTGTAAATAATGCAGGTTTTGAATAAATATAACTATTTTATGGAATAAATTAAGCAGTCAAACTTCTGTGGTTACGATGAATAATTGCCCCAGGTAGGAATTGAACTCAGAACGCCAGATTTCTCACTAATTGTTTTTCTTAAATAATTACATGAATGAAATACATAATACATAAATAAGCTCACGCCTGTTTCCCTGCGGGATAGGCAGAGACAATGGACCTCCACTTGCTACGACCCCTACACACATATTTCGCTTCATTCACTCTCATAACATTCTTCATACAAGCACGTCGGTTTAGGGTGGATGTTATTTGACATTTTGCGAGGATGTCTCCGATTTGGTCAGAGAAGATTCGTCGGAAGGTTCCCTTCCGACTGTGCCACTCACGACTGTCGTAAAAGGCGACTAAGGGAAATATGGCTGAGGGATGGGCAGCAGCATCTATTAGCTCAAGGTATCTTACTGCGATCACCAATCCGTCTGCCAAGCGTGGTGATTATGGCAATAACCCTCAACGTTACTGGCTTATTAAGGTCTGTTAAGAGGAGGCCCATGTTCAGCATTGGATGTAAACGGACTGTTGATGATGACTCTGACTATGACTTAGTGCTTCTGAGAACTGGTGGTTTGGGTTCAATTCACACTTGTGGCAATTACTTAGTACTCTTTGTCCGTGAGTGTGTTTGTAAAGTCCCGGAATTTACTTCCCTAATGAGAGAGTTGTCTTTAAAAAGAACTGACATACACAAACAGACATGTTATATAAAAACACGCTACATTAAAACAGTCTTTGTCGACTAACTATATTCATAAATATATTTAAATATCATACCCATATATTCTGTGCAAAATCCAATATCGAAATAAAATTAAACTGGCCATTGCTACCCGGTACATACCACAAAATCAAAGTCGTGTAGAATTTCTATTTTCTACAAAAATGTGAGTCAGCATTTTCGTATAGTCGCAATACAGACTTGCATAGAATAAGGACTATAGCACATTGCGCCAGACATTTGGGAACTACCTACTTAAGTATTTTTGCTTCAATAGCATCCTTCGCTTCTTTGATTACTTAGAAACTGTTAAGTGAAAGGAAATTATGTAGTTTATTGATAACAAACAATCTGGCAAAAGTAAGGCAAAGACGTTGTAAAAGTATAATATTATAATATAAATAAAACAACCTAATTGAGTGACATTTCAAGACTAGTTTATTCTTCTTAATATTTGACAACTACTTGGTCATAGATAAAATAATAAGTACCCAATCAACCTACATCCTCCTTCTTAAAACAATTAACTTAATAGTACGTTAAATAAAAAATCTCTCTAGAATACAACTAAACAAAACAACACTCTTCTATCCCCACTAAAAAAAAAATAACAAAGAAGAATAAAAATAAAATAAAAAACAAATTATTAATTATATAACCTTAAATTTAACCAATTATACTTCTAAAAGCTTCGATTCTTGACAACATTTTCCGATGAATTATGAGTGTCCAAACCGATCAGGAGCTCTCACTGTCCTGCCGTAACGAGTAACATAAGCATTATTAGAAAATTCATCGTTACGTTGTTCGTTAAGTTGAGCACGGGAGCTGTTTGACGGAATTATGTCCGAGCTTGCACTTACATCATCGTAATCATAATATGGTCGCTGTTCATTGACATCACCAGGACGCAAACAGCTATCGATAACGAGTTGCCTTCGATTTCGACGAATCACTGTACCATTAAATAACTTTAACAAGTATGACCTAGGTGCAACAATATCTATAACTCTAGCATTTACCCAATCAACGCCCATGCGAACTTTAACATTATCACCTACGCCACAAGGTCTGAGATTCCTACTACTCCTATCAAAGTATTTTTTTTGTATTAACTGTCTTTGACTTAATTCATTGTATACCTGTTGCATATTATGTATTTTTGGCTCTAAAAATTTGGGAGAACAAGGTATTATACTACGTAATTTTCTGTTATTGAGTAATTCAGACGGAGAAGGCAAACTATTACTTATTGGAGTATTTAAAAACTCTAATAATCCCATACGAAACTCTGATCCATCATGACGTGTCTTTCGAAATATTGCTTTAATAGTCTGAATCGCTCTTTCAACCTGACCATTTGACTGGGGAAATCTAGGAGAAGAAGTTTTATGATCAAAATTCCAATCTCGACTAAATTGAAGAAACAACTTTGAAGCAAATTCCGGCCCATTATCAGTAAAAACTAATTCAGGTATTCCTTGGCGACTAAAAATGTTTTTGAATTGGTTAATGACACATTGCGAGCTTAAATTTCCAACCTCTTCAACCTCGATAAATTTACTAAAATAATCTATCACTAATAAATAGCTTTTGCCATTAAAATGAAAAATATCTGCACCCACTTTTGCCCACGCTCTTATAGGTATTTCATGTGAGATTAGGGGTTCTTTACAGTTTTCTTTCCTATAAGTTAAACACACCTGGCAATGTGAAATCATATCCTGAATCTGAGTGTTCATATTTGGCCAAAACATTATTTCACGGGCTCTTAATTTGGTCTTTTCTACTCCTAAATGTCCTAAGTGTATTTTTTTTAACATATCTCTCCGCATCTTTTTTGGAATCACTATTTTAGTCCCTTTCCATATTAAATCATAAGCAACCGTTAGTTCATTTCTATAGTCCCAATATGTCCTAATAATATCTTTAACATTGCATTTATGTTCTGGCCACCCTCGTTTTACTACTTTTTTGAGCTCTTGCATTTCCTCATCTTCGGATGAGTATTTTTGCAATTCGATAAAGTGAGTATCTGTTAAGGTATTGCTTATTGCAATCTCACATACTTGGGCACTCTCTTCAAGATAATCACGCGGTTTCATATCCTGACCATTAGCTGGAGCTACAGCACGGGAAAGTGTATCTGCGACGTACAAATATTTGCCTGGTTTATATACTAATTTGAACATGTATGGCTGTAACCTAAGCAACATCCGTTGAAGTCTAGCCGGTGCCCCAAAAATTGGTTTATTAATAATGCTGGTCAATGGTTTATGATCGGTTTCAATAGTTACATCATCTCTCCCATAAATGTACACATAGAATTTTTCACATGCAAAAACACATGCATACAATTCTTTTTCTATCTGGGCATAATTTTGTTCCGTCTTGGTAAGAGACCTAGATGCATAACAAACTGGTTTGCCATCTTGCATTAAACATGCTCCTAAGCCGGTTTTACTTGCATCAACAGAAATTGTTATTGGCCTATCTAATCTGTAAAATTGTAAAACGGGAGGATTCGTGATAGCCTTTTTCAATTCATCAAAACATTTATTGTGAATATCATCCCAATGCCATGCGATTTCTTTTTTTAATAGTTCTCGCAGTTTTTGAGTTTTGTCCGATAAATTTGGAATGAAATTGCCTACATATGTCACCAATCCTAAAAACCGTTCCAAATCCTTCACGTTTTCCGGTTTAGGCATATTTTTTATTGGTAATATATGTGAATCGTCTGGACGAATGCCTTTCTGGGAAATAAAATGGCCAAGGTATTTAATTTCAGTAAGTCCTATTTTGCACTTCTCCTTATTCAATTTTACATTAATTTGTCGACACCTATCCAATACCTGACGCAAGCGCTTATCATGTAACTCTTTTGTCTCCGCATAGCATAGCAAATCGTCTACAAACAATACGACACCCTCAATGTCATCAAAATATTCATAAAGTCGCTTATGAAAAACTTCAGAAGCCGACGAAATTCCGAAAGGTAAACGAAGAAATTTATAGCGGCCAAATACTGTGTTAAATGTACAATAATCAGTTGATTCGCTATGCAGTTTTAATTGCCAAAAGCCCTGCTTACAATCTAGAGTGCTGAAATATTTAGCACCTGACAACTTAGCTGTTATCTCATCCAAAGTAGGTAATTTATAATGTTCCCGTTTAATATATTTATTTAAATCTCGTGGATCTAAACAAATTCGAAGATCACCGTTCGGTTTTCGCACAACAGTTAAGCTGTTTACCCAATCAGTAGGACCTTCCACCTTTGCTATAATTCCTTCCTGCAACATGTCATCTAATTTCCTTTTAACATCATCCCTAAGTGCAAGTGGTAATTTTCGCGGAGCATGGACAACAGGTTGCGCGTCTGCTGATAGCTGTATTCTGTACTCACATGGTAAACAACCTACTCCCTCGAATACATCTCGATATTCAAAAAATAGTTGCTCAGAATCTATATTGCTATTCACCGCTAGGATGCGTTTTACTAAATTCATCTCCTCACACGATTTCTTACCTAAAACAGGAGAAGAAGTTACATCAGCAATAATAAATTTAACTATAAATGATCTATCTTTATATGCGCACTTGAGCCTACATCTTCCTAAAACTTTTATGTGTGTACCTGAGTAGCTTGTCAGTTTAACGCTGGTAGGTAAAATATTTGTTTTATCAACACCTGTTTGCGCTAAAAACCTGTATGGTAAAATATTTACGTCAGCTCCAGTGTCCAACTTAAACTTAATGATTTTATTAGTAACAAATTTCAAATCTATTTTCCAATTATCATTCTTGTCCATTTTACTAGCTTCACATACCTGATCAGTACCATTCTCATCGATGGAATACACACGACAAGCTTGCGCGAAATGATTCATACGTTTGCATTTTGTACACCTTTGACCATAAGCCGGACAATTGAACTTCGCATGTATGGTACCACAATAATTACATTTTGGTCCATTTTCCTGTCGAAATTGATTGGATCTGGATGTGCTCTGTATTTGTCTTTGGCCGATCCGATTTCCTGGCCCTTGTTCCTTAATATGTGTCTGAGCTGGTGCTCCCATGAATTGCAATGTATCCGTTCTCTTAATCCGTTGTCCGTCGTATGGACGTATTTGGTTTCGACATGCACAACGTACATTATTCTGTCCACGCTGTATCCAGTTCACAGCTGTTTTATTTATTTCATCACACTCCTTTACTGTTTTCATCTTGCAGGCTTGCATCCGTGACATTTCGGCTAGATTGCAAATTTCTAATGCTTTAGTCAGCGATAAATTTTGTTCTCTCAGAAGCCTTTCCTTCATCACATCCTCTCTTAAGCCACAAATCATTCTATCCTTGACGAGATCATCCTTTAGGTCCTTAAATTCACACGACAATGACAGTTTATTCAGTTCAAATACAAACTGCTCAACAGTTTCGTGTTCCTGCTGATATCGAGTAAAAAATCTGTGACGTTCCACAGTTAGATTTTTCTTAGGCGTAAAAAAATCATCAAATGTTTTTAATACACTCTCAACAGTCTCTATCGAATTTACATCCTTTGAAAACGTATCATATACATCCCGACACTGTTGACCAATGATGTGTAATAATATGCTGACCTGGACATCAATATCCTTTTTATTTAATTGACAGGCCTTGAAATACAGCAAAAGAGACTTTTTCCATTTTATCCACTGGTTACTCAAATTACCAGTCGTTACATTTGACAGATCCTTTTCAAAAGCAAATGGCAATGGCGGTTGCAACATAGATTCCATTTTACTCACTCAATATATTTTTTATGCGTTTTTCATAAAAACCATACCTTTTCGAACCTCCTCTCAATTTATGAATCAACTATCTTCATCCTTTATGTAATTTACCGACTGCGCCATGTAAAAGTATAATATTATAATATAAATAAAACAACCTAATTGAGTGACATTTCAAGACTAGTTTATTCTTCTTAATATTTGACAACTACTTGGTCATAGATAAAATAATAAGTACCCAATCAACCTACAGACGTGACACAGACGCGAGATGAATAAACCACGGATGCCTGAACCACGCCACTTGTGTTCAAATCACGACACGTCACCTACGTTAATTTACGCTGCTTGCGTCAAATTCACGACACAATGGCCTACGTACATTTTTTATGAAAACCTCTACTATCTATGTAACGTCTTCGCCTTACTTTTGTCAGTTTGTTTGTTTGTTATCAATAAACTACATAATTTCCTTGTTTGGCCCATTTAGTTTTCTTCTCTTTAATTAGTTTTAAGACTGGCTACCCGCGCGTAGTTTCACTCATGTAACTCCCGTTCCCGTTAACCTATATCATTTCTGGAAAATTGACTTGCGAACACTCACATAATTTTTTAAATTGGTCTAGTAGATCCTGAGATTAAGTAAACAAACTGTTCAGGCTTATATAGTAGTATAGATTGTTAATATATTTATGTATATAGCTAATGTGTTAAAATCGTTAAATAGGCTCCATACGTCAACTGTAATGATGAAATGAATTTGATCTGTGATCTGGATCCGTCTTTTAAATAATATTTAAAATATTACCATTATAATATGTAAACTAAATGGTGACACCAGTCGTTGTCATGTCACATTATATATAGTCTATCCCTGACCACAACTGGTGTTACCCATGTCGAAACGTCGGATTATTAATAATTTGCCTTAAAATCGTATCGCGATTGAGATCCGCGTATACTTTTAATTATATTATTATGTAAACGGCTTTGCTACACGCGATTCGCCGAATTCACATTTGATTTTAGAAGACAATACGCATCCTCTTTTGTTTGTTGTCACAAGACTAAGAAGTCCGCACTCCGTGTAACCTCATAGACGTAAAACACGTAGAGAAAGTGTTAACATAAAAACCTGAAAAACATGTTTTCGTCGACACGTACTACGACTATTGACTCTACTACATACGTCTTTACAGTGGGTATTTTTGTCTTCATGTGTGGAATATTTTTGTAAAAGATTTTCAAAATGGCTTCAGTTGTTACGGTATTGTCTACTTCTAATGTTAGGTGTTCTAGGTTTGGTTTTCATTCGGGACAACTATTTATTTGTTTTATTATAACACTAGCTTCCCGCGCGCGGTTTCACCCGCGTAAATCCCGTTTCCGTGGGAACTTCATAATTAAATATAGCCTATATTTAACAGTGATAATGTAGCATTCAAATGGTGAAAGAATTTTTAAAATCGGTCCATTACTTTTTGAGCCAATTCGTTACAAACATACTTACATACAAATCTTTCCTCTTTATTATATTAGTATAGATATAGATGTAGACTACGACTACGAGCGGTTTCCCGAGTGACTTCCGTTCCCAAAAGAACTTCATAATTAAATCTTCCTCATTTCCTGCTCCGTTCCTGAGATTAGCGCTTTGTAAACAAACGAACTCTTCAGCTTTATATATTAGTGTATATTAATAGTTCACCGCGTTATATATAGAATTAGATACGTGTTCTTTTTGTTGTTTTGTCATGTTTGCTGTTGGTATCGTAGGTATATATATATTGCCCCAGATTAGTGCGGAGGAAGTACCTGGGCCCCTCACTAACAGAGGAGCACTTGCAGGGTTTTAGTGGGTATCCTTTCACCTCGTGGTATGATTAGCATACCTTCACGCGTGTCCCACATACCCCACCGGCGAGTAAACGCTGCAACGGTGGAGGGAATGCGTAAGGCATTTCGCCCTGGTAAAAAGGGATTTATGAGTATGTGCTATGATTTCCTAAGGTATATGATTATTTTTAATTTTCTTACACGAACAGGCTAGTTTTTTCATATTTGATTAGAGTAGTAGTTAAGACGCGATTTAATCCCTTTAACAGCAATTTTAATAGTTTTTCATCCTCTTTCTCAACACAAATCCTAAAAATTTTATTACGAATTTTATTACGTAAACAGCACAGTATCAGGTCTGCTTTAGGCCCTAAACTACTTCAGACATTCACTTTGCAGTATCGATTCAACGGTACAGTTAAATAAAAAAGCGCTTATCAGCTGTGTCGGAGATGGTACCCGTTTTATTGGCTTTAAAGTTTTATGTTCACGACTGTACTTGTTCGGATAACGGCACACTGAGAGTTGGTCGTTTTCCAATGGAATATAAAAATGTTTAACACTTCGTTTTCTGTTTAAGAACTAAAATGTTATAGTGTAGTGGAATGGGTTAAGAATTTAGAATGTATTTACTATGTACTAATATATGAAGCCGAAGAATTTATTTGTTTGCTCAGAAACTACTGGTCTGATTCAAAAAATAATTTCAGTGTTAGAAAGCCTATTTATCGAGGAAGGCTAAAGGTTGTACTTTATTATAAACCACGTGCGGGAAGATAGTTTTTTTATAAAATTGTTAACTCTTTCTTGGTCACTGTTTCACGTATACCACGTAAAGAAATACCTGTAATAGGTTTACGTGAATTTTAATTTCATTTTAATTTCATTGACGATTGGATGTAGACGAATCGATCGTCCTTATTATAAGTCAAATACAATGATAATGAAAACAAAAAAGCAAAAAACAACCTTAACCAATAAATTAGATTACATTTCAACAATAATGTTATTAAAATTATATAAAATTTACCAATGGCATGTGATAATCGCTTATTAGAAAATACAATTAAGATCGACCAGCGCGGGTTGGGGTCGGGTCTGGAGCATAGAACGTATCGCGAGCCTCGCCTTGCGACGACGACCGGACCCTATCCTAGCTTCCTACGAGTGTTTCTCTATCTACCTACGGTGTGACAATCGGAGATGAAAGACTATAAGAAACTCCGAGATTATTCTTTTTGTCATCTTTTAAAGTGTTTGATTAATAATTTTATACATTTTTTAATGTGACCCCATACCTTGTGGGTTCAATCCCCACGCCAGATAGATCTTTGTGTGACTTCTAAGATTTCCTCCTGGTTGGAGGAGGGACTACCCGCTGCGCTTCAGAAAGCACATTAAATCGTTGATACCGATTGTTGTAACATCATCTATAATAATCGTATATCAAGGAACGGGCAGCAGCGATTCCTTGTGTGTTACAACAAAATACTGCGATCACCAACTCGCATGCCAAGGGTGGTGACTATGGCAAAACCCTCCCTCGGGAGGAGGCCCATGTTCAGCAGTGAACGTTACACGGGCTTTTGATGATGATGATGATGAATTGTAAAATGCTTACCTGTGTATGCCGTACCTAAGTAATACATTATTTATTAATCTTTGGTAATAATGCCCCACCCACCAACCTGCCACGTGGAGGCCCATGGTGGACGTTTTACAATGATGAATATGCTTTTTGAGGCACGGATGATTATACCTTAACTAGCCAGACACGGAAAATACTCTTTAATTTGACGTTATGTAGATTTTTCTACGAAGTAAGAATCGAAGCATCGACCTCTGAGAATTAAGGTTGTCATAGAAATTTTCCACTGTTTTATTATATTTAAATAATAATTATTGTTTTAAAACTTGCAGTAGGAAGGTAAATATAGTCATAACTATTGTCAATAATTCTCATTGTATCACCAACTTGTTCTTCGCGTTGACAATTGACAACGCAGCAAAAGTACTTCAATAAGAGGAAATCGAAACATGAAAATAGAGACTCGATTAGTTTAGATAACGATAAAATATATTGATTATAGAACTATTAATTAATATTTTATCTGTTTCTTTAAAATAATAATATGAATCTTCAGACCCGGAAATAAATGTTATTAGAATCTACATTTTTTATAACGATACAGAATTAATTTTACAACGTGTGAATTAATTATTAAACACAAAACCTCCTTCTCTCCCACACACATACACAGACATACCATCACACTCTCTCTCACACACACCATCATACACACACACACATACACCTTTATACACACAAACACATATACAAGTTTGTTTTTTTTTATGTTTAGGGTTTTAGGAAAGTTTAGGGTTCCGTAGCCAAATGGCAAAAAACGGAACCCTTATAGATTCGTCATGTCTGTCCGTCCGTATGTCACAGCCACTTTTTTCCTGTTTGTTATTTGCCTAGTTGTATATTTATAATGTAAAAGAAAGAGTGGAGCCTTCAACTACATGCATCTCTATGCCTAAATGGAGACTCCTCGACATCTTATTTAAGCCAAAATGATATGCAATAAAGTTTTTTTTTACACAAATATTTCTTGACTGTCGCGGGAGTGGAAATCAAACTCACGACCGTTACCCCACGGAGGTTGTCTGTAATGACGACCTCTTACTACTTTACCGCATTCTGAATTACCATCCGATAATTACCGATCGGCTTTAATCGTACAATTTTCTATACTATAGATTAATAATAACTGTACAAAAGGTGTTTCATGCCCATATGATCATATCCACGTTCAGTTTCAATTCCGATTCCAAAATCCCGGTTTGAGTCGGAATCCCGGGTCTATGTCTAAATCCCTCACTCGAGTCTGAAACGCAGGATCAAGTCCGAATAGGACAAAGTGATGCCCATTAGATTGCTTGAATTCATCCCCAATCATTTTCGATTTCGTTTATTATAGTGACATAATTATCTGTACAAATTAAGATTTCCAATTACGAAGCGTTGATTTACTTCAAATTACGTATTTGCTCGCAATTAATTTGATCAAACAGTTTATAATGACGGTAATTGACGAAGCAGCGGGATGATTTAATTAATTTTCGTTATATAATTACTCAAAATTGTTTAGGTAGGTAAATAATTTATGTGTACAAATAATGTTTCTATTTATACATTATACTTTAAGTTAATAATAATAATAATATTCTTTATTTTTCGGACAACAGTGATCCATCGTGTTAGTAAGCAAAACAAAATAACTTATTTCCAGTGCTAGTAGCTGAGATACAATAGAGAGGACAGAGTAAATATTATTGTGAAAAGGATAATGAATAATGGTGATGATATGCATGTGACGAAAACAATTCTGAATATGAAGATGGAGGATGGAGGAGGATGCCACTCATTTGTCACTCAGTTGCCAGTTTCAGTGAACGAACATAATTATTATACATATTAAGTTCTTAATTATTATGATACTTGACCTAACTTAACCAAAAAAGGCTAAGCTACTGCTGTAACAAAACAAAAAAAACTTTAACTTCAATAAGTCCTATTGAACTCCTTAGCTTAGGCTGAGGTTTTTTTGTTTTTAACCACCCGAAACCTTGTTAGTTTGTTATAGGTATATGGCAATCTGCCAACTTATTCAGCAATTTCTGCCAATGTCAAACCTCGTTAGTTTAGCAACTGACTAGAAAGTTGATCAACTTACGATTCTTATTAATTTCCTGTGACATATATACTAACAAATTCCGAACTACTTCCCATTGTATCCCCAACTCATATATTTAACGTCTGCGACTGACAAAGTAACCCGTTGAAATGTTAAATTGTAAGTAAGGTATTAAATACACGTAACTTTCGAACACTGTTGATAGCATATTGTTGGGATTGCCAGATCAAAAAAGTAAATTTCCTGGGAAATTTGAGGAACAAAAGACTACAAAGGAATATCATTTTGTACACAATAGAGTTTTTTTTTTTTTACTATTACAATTATATTTTTTATTTTTCTTTGATATTAGGTCGGCAAACAAGCATACATCTAAATCTGATATTGAGTGGATGCCGTAGCCTTATAGGTATCATCGACGCCTCTCTTTATAGTATTTCGGGTGACCTTGCTATAATAAGTTATTTAATGTAAATGATTAAATCCATTCATTCGCTTAGCTTCTTCAGCTTTCACCAAATAATGGCCTGTTTCCGAACCTACATAATATTTTTTTTAAATCCCTGATTTCAAAACACCTATTTGGGATTTTGTGCCAATATGTAGTATCTTATAACATTATAGCAAATAATGTTATTATTATAGCTCGACGCTGAAAATAAAGTATCGTAACAACAGGTTCTGACAACATACATTTCAATAATTCCTGACATTTTAAAACATTCAAACTCCCTCACAAAGGGAAAAAATTCCCGACATGTCAGGAAAGTTCTGTCATATGGCCACCCTATATAGAAGGGATACTATGTAATTTATGAGGTATTGGTAGTCAAGTTAAAGTAATTCTGTTTTAAAGGACCCTTAAGTTCATACATTGTTTAAGACTTCATCGTTACTTGGGTGTAAAACAACTTTACTAGATACGAAGTGTTAGTAAAATAGCATTTATAATTCAGAGCAATCTTGTTTAGACCGATACTCTGTCATGGAATCGGCTCAAATTAGATAAGATTTAAATATATAAAGCCATTAACATTTATATTTATTTATTAATATATTTATATAATTGGCTGGTTTGCCTTCTTCAATAATTAAGTATTGGTTTCTTTTTTTTTCTCTTAAGTCTATGTGCACCTACTGTTCTTTTTTCTGTACCACCCCAAGGTTGTTGTTTTTTTCGGATGGTCTTACTTAGGTAGCCACGAGGCTTTTACTTATTCACCGGGCATAAAGGGGAGCAGAGCTCTAGCCTTAAACCATTTAGGTTTAAAAACTACTAAATAAGCAACCTGCACGAGATGGCGCCCCCTGTGGGGCTTGGACCTCGGCTCAGGGCGGTCGCTGGCGATGAGATTGAGGGATTATGACTTTTAGTATTTTAGGGGAGTATTGTGCAACTATCGCTCGATTTTACAGTTCGCGGACCTCTCGGACTTCGGGTCTACAGGGGTATCGGATGGTTGCCCCAAGGTTGATTGGTAGTAAGATTTTTTTTGCATAAAGTTATAAATAAGTAAATTAATAAAATAAAAGACTGCACCAGTGGTTTATTGGTTGCGATAGTTGCCTCTGAGGCCTGGTTAATTGAGCTCGATATTTTTTCTATGTCAGATCATGCTATGTATCATTCAATTGCGAGAAAGACTTCTAAAAAAGGCTTTCCTTTACATGACACTTAAGCAATATTTTTAAATTAAGGCTATATATATTAAGTATCGAAGTCTGAATAACTCATTTTATTATTCATAGGTTAAGAAAAATTGTTTTACTATTAAAATATGGATTTTTATCTATACTATAATATTATAAAGAGGAAAGATTTGTATGTAAGTATGTTTGTAACAAATTGGATCAAAAAGTACTGGACCGATTTTAAAAATTCTTTCACCATTTGTATGCTACATTATCCCACGAAAACGGGAGTTACGCGGGTGAAACCGCGTGCAGGAAGCTAGTATTTATATAAAATAAATATAAAATATATCAAATAATTTTATTTAACCACTCAAACGTCCGGGCGACTATAGTCGCCTACCCCTTGAACGTCCGAGCGCGAACCGCGAACCGAACCGCGTTGAGCGCTCGTGCCGTTACTGATTCAAAGTGTATTTACTAGCAAACTATTGCAGCTATAGCAAGGTAAAACCTACCAGTATCAAGCTGAATTATTAAGGAATCAAAATATGTACTAATTAAAGTTCAACAATTAATCTGCCATTCATAAAAAAATAATTAACTTAACAATACGGGTTAAATTTACGTAAAATATTTCTTTTAACAAGTTTTAACGAATCATTTTTTAATTATTCGCAATGTTTTTTAATAATAATTAAACTAGATTAAATAAGCTTTTTTTTGACACCAATATCTTATTACTTAAAATGAACAGTGTAGCCCATTAAACCAAAATAAAAAACGCGTTCCTGCAGTAATCTAGATCGACCTAGATTTCGTCTCCGATACCGAAATTACGGCAAGATGGCCGCCCGCCTAAGGATTTTACACACGACTTTAGGATTTGTTTTATTCTAAATTAGGTATTTTTATTCTAAATTTAGGTGATAGTCAATTATTGTAGGTATGTTTTATAATTCTTAAATATATTAATTTAAACTATCAATATCATCAAGGAAAAAGGCAATAATAATGTGCATGATGCATTAAAAATATCGGGGTCAGCAGCCAGTAACTTATAAAAAAACATTCACATTTTAATAGCAGCGTATCTTCAAGCAATACTAAGTATGCACATGGTATAATTATTACAATAATGACATCAATATTAAAAAAATAATATGCACGACACAAATAGGCGTAAAACCGTAAACCAAAATATTAGTGATTTTGATTAAAAATATGAGAATTAAATTGTTAAAACACCACAAGGGAAATAAAGTGAGGTGAACCATCAAGCAAATTTAAAAATGATAGCAAAAGTCGACAATCATTAACAAACATAACATTATTATATCAAACAAACAAAGAATCACCACCACACAAAGCGAAAAAAAATATTGCAAACATATTTTGCCGTTTGTACACATCCTTATTTTGAACCATTTTAGTTCCGTCCGTGGATAGCAATCTATCCATGCCTAAACACCTGAGGAACACAATGACATTTTTAAGGAATCTTCCGTGAATATTGTATATTTCAGTTTTTAAAGTGTATTATTATGTTTATGACGAACTATTACTCTTTGTTTAAACAATATTTTACTGAAAAACTACGTAAAAATAACTAAAATTGGATCAACAACAAGAATGGCCGCTCCTACGCCATTTTTTTCGAAACAGCTACACTTTGAATTCCAAATATGACTCGATTTTACTCTTAAAACTGTGATATGTATACTTAATTATAAAGCACAAATCATCTAGTTTATTTTTATGTATAATAATCTATGAACTAATAAATAAAACTAAAGTACTGACGACATAATCGCTGGAACTTAAAAAACACTTGTTTACTAAACACAAAGCGTAGAGTGGACTGCAGATAAACGTTTGTTTTTATTCGTTGAGGCTTCTTACAGTGCCATCTCGTGATTTTTATTGTAAAGTAGTTCGTCAGCTATCGACTACACAACTTAAACACGCAAAAAGTAACGCATATTGTCGATAGATGACGGTTTTATAAAATATGTCGCTATGGATACTAAAGTATCCTTGGACGTACAACGCCCTTTTTTTTTTGGATACCAAAGTATCCCTGGACGTGTGAGTGGATAAAAAAGAAAAATTCCGAAATAAATGATTATTTTTATTATACTTAAACATTATCCACTTCCAATAGTAGACATTCTCTGTGGCATAGCGTTTTTTATGCTTGCAAATTTGCATGTATTTCAATTTGTCCTACAAACCTTGCTACCCCTGACTCACTGACTGTCAGATCCGCACAGCCTATACCGATTATTGCATATACCTGAAGCTTGGAGGGTGTATGCTCTTTATGACGTAAACATCCATATGAAATGATTTAGAAAAAACATTTGTAATATGTGAAGATGGCGAGATGAGTTGGACTCATTTTTAAAGGATTGGCCTACAATCGCATTACATCGCGAGAGATGGAAGGAGGGAAGGGAGGCCTTTGCCCTGGAGTGGGACAACGTAGGCTCATAATAATAATAATTTATAAATGAAAAGAGTAGGATCAAAGCAAGCATAACAGTTAGCAATTATTATTACCTACTATACGAAATACAAACAATGGAATTGCGGTACAAATTAACAGTAAATATTGTGTTTACAATTTATAATTACGCTATAATTACACACGTTGCCAAAACCCAGCCAGGCAGCGTTGTATCTGGCGCTGACGTGTACACGAGCCGCAGTAACTACTAACTAATTAGTCAACAAAAGCCAATTTAAATTTATAATTAATAGCAAAATAGTTATCGATTATTAAAACAACCTTTGTGGCGTAGCGGTACGTCTCGAATATCGTGGGTATGACCAGTTTTTTTTTGTCCATGGGAAGCTTTGACGCAGTCCCACCTCCGCTGCAGTGGTGGTATGCTAACTCATACCACGAGAAGTCCTCTACTAAAACCCCCCGGACACTCCTTCGATCCGTCGTTAGCGGGGGCTGGGTACGCACGAAGTAATCCCTACGCCGGACATGTAAATCTTCGTGTAAATTCTAGGTTTACTTAGCGGGTCTGGTTGGTTGAGGGACTTCCATCCATGCCGCGGAAAGCACTATTAGCCGTTGATACCGATTGTTATAACATAATCTATCATACAAGCGTATACCAGGGAACGGGTAGCAGCGTTTCCTTGATAGTTAGATAACTCTTTATTGTACATGAAGCGTCCTCTTAACAGACTTTGGCAAGCTAGGATCGTAAAGGGATATTGCCATATTCACCACGCTTGGCAGGCAGATTGGTGATTGTAGTAAAATCAAAAATATTAGTAACCTTGAGCTGATTAAAGGCGGAAACATATTGTTAAAACTCGACGCGACGAGACGTGTTCATAGTGTGATTCTGGTCTATAGAAAACAATAAATTTGATTCGACTCAACACGCGTCGCGTTTCATCGGGTCACGTCGCGTTTTAACAATATGTTTCCTTAATACTCTTGCCTATGTGCAAGTGTCCCTTAGTCGCTTCTTACGACACCTATGGAAAGATATGGGGTGGTCTATTTTATCTTGAAAACCACTAGGTTGTCTATATAAACTTACCGACAGACCAACCGACTGATCGACGAATTAACTGACTTGGTTTACTTATTCAATTTTATAGCTTACAGCAGATTTAATGCTTTTATGGTGCATTTTTTACGTGATATAAAATATATCACGTAAAAAATGCACTTATAGGATTTTGTTACACAACGAAAGTAGAATAAATATCTAAATCTAACTGTAAAATACTAGGCAACGAAAAAGTAAATTAACTAAATAAATGGCCGTCTGAAAAAATTTAAAACAAGACATGGATTTTCTACGAGGTATGCATTCGATAGGATTAAATTTATCCGTTATACTGCGAATGTAGAATAATTAACTTATTCTACAGCTAACTGTAAAATAGTAGGCAACGACAACTCTCTATATTTTCCACTGGGGAAATTTGAGGCAAAATATACGACCATCGGGTTTTTGCCATAGTCACCACGCTTGGCAGGTGGGTTAGTGACCGCAGTATTATGTTGTAACATACCAGGTAACGCTGCTGCCCGTTCCCTGGTATACAATTGTTATAGATTATGTTATAACAATCGGAACCAACGGCTTAAAGTATGCTTTCAGAGGCACGGAGTGTAGTCCCTCAACCAACTAGACCCGGAAAGAATTCTTAGAATTTACATAAAGATCTCTTGTCCGGTGTGGGGATCGAACCCACGTCCTCCAAGACTTAAAAAGAGACTAATACCGCTACTCTACGGGGTTTGCCATTTATTGTATAGCTAGCTTCCCGCAAGCGGTTTTACACGCGTAACTCCCGTTATCGTGGGAACTTCATAATTAAATATAGCCTAAGGTATTTATTTCATAACGAGTGCTTACAACTTAAGTGCACCTACCACTTTGTCTCTGCACCACCCAATGGTTGACTGGGAGAGAATGCCTCTGGCAATAAGTCCGCCTATGTACAGATATGTGCTAAAGTTTTAAATAAATAAATGTCACCCAGGGTGAATCTAGCTTCCCATTGGTTTTTTTATCAGCAAAATAGTTTTTGATTTTATTCATTACAAACATACACACACACAAAAATATAAAAATACAAATCTTTCCTCTTTATAATACGAGTATAGATTAACTGTAAAATAGTAGACAACAACAACAGTAAGTTATTGGCAGATATATTCTCCACTCGGGAAATTTGGAGCATAAATATACGATGAAGTAGATAAAATATTTTAATAACTTTCACTGACCCAGTTAATGTAATAACAGAGTGCGTACAAAATGCATATGTGACCAAAATGATGTTAACATACGAGAACAAACAACAGCTGTTTTAATGGAAAATATACTCTTTGTGTGCGAACATAAAATACAATTTCATTTTAATATTTACTGGCGAAAGTATGGACAACAATAACATTTCAATTTCCAAAACTGAAAACGAATGAAAAGGCGAAAATGTAGTGAAATATAATTATTTGTATAATTTGAATACTTTAGTGACTGTAGCGGTGACTCAGTGGTTGAATTAGTTGCTTTTAGACCAGGTTTTTTGGGTTCGATTCCATTCGAGACAATTATTTGTATGCTCCACAAATAGTTTTTTTTTTACTAATATATATAAATATAGGAGTACGTTTGACCATAATCTCGCTTGATGGAAGGCGAAGATAAGGCCTAAGATGATACACGCTTGCCTAGAAAGTGTCTGTTCACTTGAGCCTTAAAGATGTCCAGATTAAAGTCCAGACATCTTAGTCAAAATAGGGTAAGAAACTCGGAATTCGATAAACCCAGCTATAAACTTGTATTTAAACATCCTAAATCTTGCCTCAAAATTCACACTTGATGCGATAGCCGTAAGTTTAAAGGTCAGAGGCCAAAGGTCACAATACGACGTATTGCAGTTTTTTAGCAAATATCTCGTTCTTTTATGGGTTTTTGTATTCATAACAATGTTATAGAGAATTAAATTCTCTACAACTTTGGTTAAATACGTTTTCATATGTCAAACTATTTTCGAAATTAACGGTTAGGTATCATTTGAGGTCAACTCGTTAGGTTTTTTTTTAATATATCGTTTTCGAGAAATCCTGTTAAAGTTTATTACCTATCTATACTAATAAGTGGCCGCCAGGTGGTCGAAATTAGAACATAATTTAAAAAAAAATCTACCTATTCTCGACTCTTTTTCTATAGGTATAAAAAATAAATGTGAGAAATTTCATTTTCCGCGCAATTTTTGTAAAAAGGGGTACCGAGTTTTTGTTTCACATATTAATATAAAGACAAACATAGAGATGAAGAGTTGGTTTGTTTGTTTGATTGAATGTGGTAATCTCAGGAACTACTGGTCGTATTTGAAAAATTATTTTTGTGTTATAATTTATACTTAATTATGAAGTTCTTTAGGGACCGGGAATTACGCGGGTGGAACTGCGCGGAAAGCTAATACAAGATAAAAGGTGAATTTAATTAAATTAAGAGCACTGCAGCAAGTCAATCAGTTCACTTGCTGCAGTCCACTATTATACTGATTATTGGTTTTGAAAGTAGTTATATAAAAAGGGTTTTTATGGTAGAGGTAATAGCGTAGGTATTTAATCATTTCACTCTAGCTAATAATGAAGTTCTTTGTGCGAGTAATAAAATAGTGTTGTTTGAAAATTATCTCTAATCCCGTAACGATTGTACTATGTCTTTGATAAAAAATGTCATCGCTACTCATTGTTACTATATATACTATATAATTAATTATATTATTATTATATTTATTATAAATGCGAAAGAAACTCTGTCTGTCTGTCTGTCGGACTTTCACGCCAAAACTTCAGGAGCGATTTAAATGAGAAAGAACATACTTTATATAGCGGATAAACGGTTGTAGGGGGTTGTAAGGGGATGTAGATTTTATGGAAGTATGGTCATTTTTTAAGGCCTGAAACATAATTAAAACTGCTACTCAAAGACACTATTCTACGGACGAAGTCGCGGACATAGCTAGTATATTATATATACAGAGTGTCCGAAAAGGTTAAGTAGCTGGGAAAGGGGGTGACAGGGGTGGACACAATGGTCACTAGAAAAATAAAAAAAAATCCGCTCTGGGTATTTAAAAAAAAATGGCATTTTTTTAAAAACTTAATATTTTACACCTTGTTATTTTTGATGTTGATGTTGATGCCCTTGTTGTTATTGAAGATTACATAACATCATTTTTTTTAAATACAGCCATATTTGTAGGTACAGTTAGCACAAGGTGTAAAATTTTTAGTCTTTTAAAAAATGCCATTTATTTTTTTAAACACTCAGAGGGAATTTTTTATATTTTTCTGGTGACCCTTGTGAGCATCCCTATCACCCCCCTTCCCAGCTACGTAATCTTTTGGGACACCCTGTATATACATATATATTTATAAATACGTAAATTTATTAAGTTGATGTAACTTCGCAGCGGCCCTCTTTAGGGCGGCTCGTTCTGCTGTGCTGGTTTTTACTTTAGAGATGTGTAGTTCGCGAATGAATCCTTCAATTGAAGTACTTCAGTTGGAATCACTCTGTATCTCTTTCGTTCAGTGCAGATTCATATACTTCAATAGTTCAGTTTAGGCCATTTAGTTCAGTGTTAAAATTCTTATATTCAATATAATACGTACACAATATAACTTAATGCTTTTAAATGAAAGCTATAGGTAAATATAATTAAAAAAAAACATAAAGAACTAATACAAAACAATATAATCATTCTCGTTATTACTTTATTGCACGATCGGTGATCGTTTGAAAGATCTGCGAAAATTGATTCAAATGAATCTAGTTCATAAACTGAACTAGTGAAGTAAATGAATTCGATGATCGTTTGAAGGACATGCGAAAACTGATTCAAATGAATCTTGTTCATAAGCTGAACTAGTGAAGTAAATGAGTGATATAGTTCACTTAGTTCAAATGAAGTATACTTCAATGACACATTTTGCGCATGTCTATATCTCATTGATTCGTTGTGATTTGCTGAACTAAATGAAGTACTGAACTAAATCAGTGGACTACTTCATTGAGCCAAAAGATATACTTCATTCATTTCGTTTTACTGACACATTTTGCGCATGTCTACGTAAAATGCACAGCAGTTGCCTGCTGTGCATTTTACGTTTTAACGTTTACGTTTACGTTTTTACGCATTGCCATTGAACGGGGTAATGCTGCCCGCATTCTAGGAACCTTTTCAAGTAAAATAGAAATAGAATAGTAGTATTTTATAAGTTTGTTTTATTTTAAATTAGTTACTTTTACTTCAATAATAAATATTTTTCCAACTAATAATTAGTTGTGCATATGAGTAGCCTCATCTCTCCTACAATAACTCAATCATCAATCTCCTTCAATTAACTATGTTACTGTTCCCTATAGGGTTTATATTTATGTGCACACACAAATACACATACAGGATATAAAAACTTTTACTATGGGATCAAACCTGAAATCACAAAAAAACATGAATGGACGAGTTAAACGAACATAAATGTAGGGAACAGTTGATTTTTTTTCGCGATTTCAGATTTTGTCCCAAAGTCAAAATTGTTCATAATTATGAGTAGGTACAGTTGCCTTAAGAGGCCACTGTACTCATAAGTATTTGTTTGTTGGTGTTTTACAAATAACCCATATTATTATAATTTTAACACCTGTAAACACATTGTGAAATCCAATTAAGTGTTAATGTTGAAACCACCTTCTACTATACCTACTGCCTACAACTACAATCATCACATCACATCACATTAACAGATCAACAATGCATATCAATCCTTAATGAGCCATCAATTCATTTCTAATTAATTACTATTGTTCTAGTGTGACGTCACGGCCCCATGGGATCTACACACAGAACCTGTCTCGCGGTGAGTAATGAATGTTGTTAATGACTGTACTGGGAATAAATTGGAAGAGTGATTAGCCATTTGAAAACAAAATATCTACGTATAATTAATTGGCGTTACTTTGTGGTAATCCGTACTAATTTGATAAAATAAATTATGTAGTGTTAATTCTGGTAAAAAAATATGTCTCGTCCGCAAAAAAGCACAATATGCATTAAGTACAATAAAAAAAGCAAAAATACCCAGTTACCATCGTAAGCGCATCTTACTAAAGAGCAACTTCCCCTTGTTGCTAAAGACCTCCTCTTATACAGAATACTCGTAAAGTATCCTAATTGATTGTTTTGTGTGATTGCAGTAAAATGATAAGTAAAGTTGAGCTGATGCTGAAAGATACTGCTGCCCATCCATCAGCTATTCATATAGCTCATCACCCAGTATCACCCTTAGTCGCCTTGCGGCACCCATAGGAAGACATGGGGAGGTCTATTCTAAGCCGGATACCACACGGCATGTCTACTAGTTGTTCTTATACTTGGACCTCTATGCCACTTAACATTAGGTGAATAAGGGTTATCCTGTCTGGTCATCGTGCCTAATCAGGATTAAAAGGAAAAAATAGTCGCTGCACAAATTAAATTTTTAATTACACAATTTGAGTTGTAGTTCGAAGAATTTAAAGGAAATCGGTTGTACTGATATAGTCAAGTGTAGAGGAAGGATGATTCGCATGTGACGAAAAGAAGAGAAAATGAGAGAAAGAAGAAGGCCGTTGTTATATATTCATGATCTGCCCAAATAATGACAATTATTCTTCTATACATATAATAAAACAGCAAAAAAACTGTGTCTGTACATTGAATATATAAAAAAATATATAATTGAGGGGGGTTTAGAAACAGTAAAAGAGCACGAATCCAAAAACAAAAATTACGTCTGTTTGTCTGTTTATCTGTTTGTCTGTTTATCTGTTTGTCTGTTTATTTGTACACGCTAATCTTCGGAACTACTGGACGGATTTGAATGATTTTGTTGTATAGGTATTAAGCTAAACTATAAGAGATACAAAAATGGTACCATAGCAAAAATTGTTCCATGTGATGAGCATTTTCTGCTGAGATAATAAATTTGAAGATCTGGAACACCTGATGTGGAACTTCAAGAGCCCAGTTATACTATAACATATATAAGAATGACGTCTTAGCAAGAGTTGTTCAGCCTGATGAGTACTCTCTGTTGACGTATAAAAATTGAAGATCTGGAACACCTGCTGTGGAATTCCAAGCGCCCAGCTACACTATAACATATATAGGAATGATGTCTTAACAAGAGTTGTTCAGTCTGATAATCACTCTCTGTAAACGTATAAAAATTGAAGATCTGGAACACTTGTTGTGGAATTCCAAGTGTTCAGCTATACCATAATACATATAGGAATTATGTCTTAGCAAAAGTTGTTACGTATGATGGGCATTTCCTGTTGACTTATAAAAATCGAAGATCAGAAACATGATTTCCACATCAGAAAATCAAAGCTATCACTAATTTCACTGTATAATTATAAAATAACACAAGCTGGAAGTACCTCGACGCGGTGAAGGCGGTAACAGTTTAGGACTGATTTCGATGAATCATCGAAAATTTGACTCTACTGGCCAAAACTCCCATTTATTTTTTTTATTTTATCGAATAAATATGCCTTCGGGCATATGTTATTTGAGTGTTTAATTTCTTTTTCCATTTATCTTCGTGACATGGCAGCCTACCCGGCAACTCAGGGGAGCAGTCACTTAGATTTTAATTGAAATCTTCAGAATAAAACTATAACCATGCCTAGGAAGAGGTCAAATATTTCCCAATGTTCCAAAGGAGCTAAAAGATTGAAGATCATAAGATCCCAAGAATCTACCGAAGAGCGTCAGGAGAGACTTGATGCTATTCGAGAACATCAGGGTGCAACTCGCTCCGTGGAAACCTCTTTGGATCGCGAAGCACGTCTGCGTTCTCAGCGTATTTACGTACGTACGGTCTCTAGAGACAAGTGCGGAACGTGATGCGCGACTGTCCGCTGATCGTGAACGTCACGCATTGTCTCGCGAGTCGGAGACGTTCACTGATAGAGAATTGCGCTTGAGTTCTCAGCGTATCTACGCTTCTGCTTCTAGTTCTCTAGAGACAAGTGCGGAACGTGATGCGCGACTGTCCGCTGATCATGAACGTCACGTATTGACTCGCGAGTCGGAGACGTTCACGGATAGAGAATTGCGCTTAAGTTCTCAGCATATCTACGCTTCTGCTTCTAGGTGTCTAGAGACAAGTGCGGAACGTGATGCGCGACTGTCCGCTGATCGTGAACGTCACGCATTGTCTCGCGAGTCGAAAACATTTACCGATACAGAATCACGCTTGAGTTCTTAGCGTACTTGCACATCTACTAACAGGTCTTTAGTCTTCAGGCGACTAACTGCTGATCGAGATTATCATACATTGTCCCAAACACGCAAACAACAAAATATTCATAATCCGTTAGAAAGTAACAGAGAAAGAATTGCTGGAGTAGGGCATGAAGAGATAGAAAATGAGCGCAACGAACGATTGAATTCTGATCGACTTCGACATTCTCTGAATAGCTGCCCCGGGCCTTTGAATTCGACATCAGACGTTTCAGATCTTCGATTTTGACGACCCCGTTGTCGCTGGCATAAGCAACAGGATCCGCGTACGAAGCCGCGGGCGAAAGCTAGTACCTAATATGGACAGAACAAGCTTATGGACACAATCTATTTAAAAAATTAAGTTAAAGCTAAAATATTATTAAAAGAAATAACTCAAATACGAAATTTAATTAATATTAAATTATTATTGTTTTTACGATTTGCAAGTGCCTGTAATATGTTTATGTATATAAAACGATTTCTATTTTATTTAAAAGAAAAGATGAAGTCATTGTGTAATGATGAAGGGATATGAAGGAAAAGGGAGTTAGTGATAGCATGACGCCTGACAGAACACTATGGAAGAGAAAAACTTGTTGCACCGACCCCAAATAAATTGGAATATGATGATGAATTTGAGTTGTAATTCAATTCCATGATGTTAGTAAAGATTAACTAAAAGCGATAACTAATCCTATCAGAACACGTATTTATAGAACTTATAGTATTTTTATGACTGTGTTAAATTTATAGTACCTATTGGCTTCAAGAGTGTCTTTAAGAGGTTGTAAAATGTTATCTGCTTTGATATAAAATCTCTGAAGTTTTGGTTTTATCACTTCGTTGGAGTGAGATTAAAGCTGTTTCATTATCTGACTAATTATACCTTTATTTTTTTTATTCGTCTGCTGAAACATATTTTTTACTACATCTCTAGTTAGCATTGGAAGCTGTACTTAAAAATAAGTCGGGGATCTGTAAGATGTTTTTCAAATATATTTTACCAAATTCCTTTTTTTTTTTGTTTTTTGGCAATCATGATGTAACCGTAGCCTATGAATGTCTGCCTAAAATAATTCTATCCCATGTGGTGATGTTACTCACGCGTAGGTACACAACGATTTCTTTGTCTCTGTTTCTGTTCAGTAATGTTATTTAGCTGCGGTTTTTTGTATTGATACTGTACAGTCCATCATCGCCAGTCCATCAGCTGATTGAGATATTAATCAAACATATTTCAATTATTATTATTGGCAAACCTTACTTTTTTTCAATTTAGGTTTGCCAGTTATCGAGATTTAAGCGTTCAAGCAAACAAATACACTCTTCAGCTTAATATAATATATAAGTATAAATATATAATATTTGGTCACTCCAGCTTATACTAGCCCTTGTTCTAGGAAATAAATTCCAAAACAAAAGCCAGTGAACCACATCGCACGTAAAGTACATACGAGTACATAAAGTACTTCACTAGTTCTCTGGACTGTCACGCACAGCAAGTTTAAAACTATCCTGCGACTGACGTCTACTGAATGGACTTTAATGAACACTGGACAGGAGAAAATCATTATCCTATTCTATTGAATCTCAATGTACGGATTTATATGTATTACTGAAGTATTAATATGTAAAAAGAAAGGATATTTATAAATTGATAGATAAGAGAGAGAGAGATGCTAAATGCAAGTTGTTTCCACGTTGACTTTGATTTGATTAGTCAGTGCAGATAAATGTAAAATCACAGACACAATTCTAACAATTTATCGTTATTACCAAAAGTTATGGATTCACCCTTACTAATATTAAAAACACGAAAGAGTAACAAAAAGACACAGAAAGATTATGGATGGGTGGTTGTTTATTACATTCTTTGCGGAACGAATTGCTGTCGGAAAGTTACATAATTAAAAGGATAATTTATAAGCTGTATTAACGTATAGGCTACAAAAGATCACGCTCCGAACCACTCGAGCAGAGTAACGCGGGTTAAACCGCGGGGCGCAGCTAGTAATATGCTTACTAATATTTTAATTTGAAAGTAACTCTGTATGTCTGTCGGCCTTCCACGCCACAACTACTGAACCGATTTAAATGAAATTTGGTACAAAAATAAATGGCTATGTAGAAAGGATATAGACGTTTTATAGCGAAAAAAAAGTTGCAAGGGGTTGAGGGGAGATGAAAATTCACTATTCTACTCGTAAAATTTCGCGGGTACTGCTAGTAATGGGCATGAGGACTAAAATCTATTTAGTCCGTCAGTTAGATTATTAAAATATATTATACACGTATTTTTTTATTTATCAAATCAATAAAAATAGACAAAGATACAGAGCAAAAACAAACTATAAAGTTCAGGAGAGGGCTTGTGACGTCACTATTAGGTAAAATTGTACGTAATAGTGACGTCACACAAAATTTCAACGCGCTGTATATTCGTAATTTTTTGTTTGAGGCACGAAATAAAAAATACGTGTCCAATGTTTTTTGGTAATCTAACTGATGGACTAAATAGATTTATTTATTCCACATGCCTTTTGTATAACATTAAAATTACCCTTTGAATATAAAACTTTATTATAAAATGTGATCAAATCCGTTGGCAAACTGTAGTCCATTAACGTAACGAAAAACACTTAAAGTTGATTGGCGTAACAAAAAAGAACTTTCCATTAAAACAAAACCATAAATAATCCTAAAATCCTTTAAAAAGACTTCGCCAGCTCCGAAATTAAAAACATAAAATCCTTTCAAAAACTCGTAAAAAGCGATCCTAAAAATATTTAATCCCCACTTATTAAGGAGCCGAACAATTCACTTGCAAACTTGAACGAAACGCAATGGAGAAACTTTTTTTTTTAGTAAACTTTTATTTTATTTAGACAATGTACTTTATTATTGGGTACATAGAGTTGGAATTGGTGCGCTTATTAACAAAGTTTAGTATGGATTAGTGGTCTGGAAGCGGGAAACTTTACCGTGAGTGAATAGGGTTGGGGCATGCCGCGTCTTATTCAGTCGGTTGGAGTTAAGTCGATTTTATGATATCGATTAGTCGATTAGTAAAAGAAAGTGATTTTTTTTTCTGTAGAATAAGTCATTGATAGAGAGGGGAAAACCTAAACTCTTACGGGATTCGCCAGATCTACCCTTATGAAATAAAATCGTTTGTTGGTTATAGGTAACTTCCAATACATTTTTTTTGCTCTAGTTTGTACTGACCCACTACTAGGCCATTTTTCCGGTGCAAATGCTGTATTTGTTACGCATCCCCTCCACTGTTGCGGCATTCCCGCGTCGGCAAAGGGGTATGTGATTCTTGTCCTCTGCATAGCTCTAGTATGCATACCACGCGGAATGGATCCTACCTCTAAAACCCCCGGGTACACATGGGGCCAGGAACCTATCATGCCCGCGCCCGGCCATGTTGGCGCCGCGGGCTTACCTGGGCCACACTTGTGGCCCATTAAGCCATTTACAGGGCAGCCCGGAGTACCAGGGCATCCATACTACTCATGGATCGGCCTTGAAGGCAGCGGGGCCCATGTTACTGAGCCTCCTCAAAATAATTATATGTATTTTTTTTGCAACAACTGAAACCGGTCCTCTCGATGCACATCGAGATCATAACCATTAAATAAAATGAAGTTTTTGATAGCGTTATATTTCAATAAAATAAAATTAATTTGAAATTAACTTATTACACATTTGGTGAGCATAATATTTTTGGACCACAGCGACATATGGAGGATTTTTGCCGTCAAGTTGTTGTTGATATCATGATCATCAACAGTCTGTTTACGTCCACTGCTGAATATTACCATATTCACCACAGTAAGCAGTCGGATTTTTAATCCCAGTAAGATGGTAAGAAACCTTGAGCTGATAGATGCTGCTGCCCATCTACTAGCTGTATCCTCCCTTAGTCGCCTACGCACCTCTATATTTATTACCCAAATTTTTAATTAAATTCAATTAGATTTAAAATACACAGTAATACACTACATAATAATGTTAAACTTTCAAACCTGGTCATAGCCCAAAGCACTGGATATTAACGCGTACCTTAATTAGCCGCACGCATTAACGCGTTCCCCAAAGCGAAACATAAATGCAACCCGCTATAACCACCACAAATAATATAAACGGTTATATTAACTCACTCCAATTTTAATTAAGCTACAATATAATTTTTTCGTGGTAACTCGATTTTAAATCGACTTAAAGTTTCGAATTTCCCACCACTATTTGAACCGCAGGCAACAGAAAGTTTGTAGTGCATTGGGAGTTAGTTCACTAGTGGGTACTTTTAAACTAAACCGTTTGGAAATTGCAGGATTCTAGATTTTTCTTCTTTTTTTCGCTGCAAAGTCGGTTACCGCTGCGTATTTTTATGAATGCAAAGTTTTGAAGTGTGGTATGGAGTGGATACACATTTGCTTTTTTGTTTTAATTTTATTTTTTTAATATATCAGTGGATATTAAAGTTGGCTAATAATTTGTGGGATGGTTTAGTTTTAACGAGTTGTTTAAGCAGTGTTTTAGTTTCCATATGTCTCGTAGACTACACATAAAAATATTTTACCGATATTTTATACTATACTCCGAAAATGGTTTGCGTAGGGGGCTGGAAGAAAACTCATTAGTGAGTAAGGCTCGCCATTGTACATCATCTTTAAATGTAGTTTTATGTGTACAATAAAGAATAAAGAAATAAATAAAATACACTGTAGATATTGGTACATTACTTTTAGAAGAAGAATTTTCAATAAATATTATGCCTTATTAGCAGTCGACAAAGTTTTTTTTTTTAATATTTGGCATAGGGTTCCAAATAAATGGACAGCTAGTACAATATATACAGCACTCATCATTATCATCATCAGTACGTACAACGTCCACTGCTGAACATGGGCCTCCTCCCGAGGGAGGGTTTTAATCATAGTCACCATGCTTTGTGAGCGGCTTGGTGACCTCAGTGTTGCTGCTGGCTGCTGCCCGTTCCCTGGAATATAATTGTCATAGATGATGTTATAATAATGGTACCAACGGCTTAACTTGCTTTCCGCCTCGTGCCTCGGAGGCACGGGGGGTAGTCCCTTAACCATATAGATTGTTATCTATACAGGTTAAAGTTTCACAACAAATACTAAAAATAAAATAAAATAAATATATAAGGGGGACTATACCACCCTTTCAACCCTTCCTTTTTGCTCGGTGTCTATAATGGCAACAGGTAGGCACTTGAAAATGGTACGGAACCCTTCGTGCGCGAGTCCGACTCGCTCTTGGCTGGTTTTCTAATTTGTATTTTATGTCATTTCAGGAATTACTCAAGATGAGGACACGTGGCAACCCTATGGATCAAGGTTCGTATCTATAAGTATACAATTACAATTTGTCACTTTATTCCATTTTTAATACATAATTATTATATTATGTCCTACGAGTACTTCGTTAGTCTAGTGATAATTTATGCAACCGTAATAAGATTCCGAGTTCAAATATAAAAATAAATATATCTAGAAAAAACTAAGTAGGTACCAGCCTGAATTCAGGAGTTTATAGAGACCTCGGAGAGCTATGGGCCCTTCGGCGGCAGCGAGCTGAGACCCGCCGCTTACCGCCTTAGGCTGGGCTTTGGGGAGTGGGGAACATGATCCCCGCTCCCCTAGAGGCCGAGCCATGAGGTGGACGGAGGAGTACCCAGGGGTTTTAGTGGGTAGGGTCCCCTTTCGTGGACCTCGGAGAGCACGTTAAGCTGTTGGTAATATGCCTGATATATTAAAATTTGCAGTCGTGTCTATAGAACTGTCCCACCAGATTTTGAGAGCAAAGGAATACACCTGCGTTTGCTTGCAGTTCTCGCATTTGGATGGGTCTATTAAGAGTTTAGCTGTCAATCAATCAATCAATCAAAATGTTATTTTCATGGAATGTAGGTACATAAATTACTGGTTGGAGTAGCTTATAGTGATCCATATACAATCTGCCTTCAATAAGCACGCAAAAGTTTCTACATTACAATTGCATGCAAACCATGAGATACTAACAATCTACTAACAATTGTTCGTTATTAAAAATTATGTATTTAAAAAAAAAACTCAAAAATATCATGTTATTTCAAATTAAGTTAGTTATACTTATACTTACCTTATACTTATAAAATGTCAAAATTAATTACAATTTAGGTAATATACTTGTATCATGAAAAGTAGAAAAGTCCAAATTAGAATGTCAATACAGAATATTTTAAACCGCTTTATTTATTTGGACAACCAGTAGTTGTTACATTGTTTTTCTTAAAAATATAAAATAATTGCAATAATAAGGATTAAATGCACAACATTTTAAAGTGCCACAGCATGCACATACTAGTAACATTATTTCGAAAAAAAAAAAATTGAAAAATATATGAGATAGGCAAGTATATAAAACAAAATGAGAAAATATATATTTATGTGCCTAACTTAAACAATAAAATTAAAAAGATACGACAGAACACTAAAAATGTCTACTCAACAAGCCCACAACAAAAGATTTAAAAGTGGGTAGCTCATCTTTAAAAATGTCCACCTCCCCGCAGATAGCATTAAATGTCTTTGACATTCGAGATATAGGTGAGAACTGCTTGAGATTGGTTCTAGCAAACGGCTGTTGCAATAATCCGGACCCAACTAGTGCGCGCCTAGGCACCCGACGAGGAACACGTAAGCTGAACGATTCTAAAAGAGATGGACAATCCAGTTCGTTTCTTAGTACCTTGAAAAGAAATATCATATCATGTATGCGTCTTCGAGTAGACATGCGCAAAATAAATCTTTTAAAGGAACAGAGATTAATAAATCTTTTTGATAAGAAGATTTAAATCACTCTTTTAAATCTTTCAATCCCAAATAACTCCCATCTTCTAAATAACTCACTCACTCACCTAATCTTTTAATGTTTCTGCGGGTGAATTGAATCATTCACTTGCATTTTGATGGGCTAGTCAATCAATTTTTTTTTTCGAGAACCAATTTTAAAGATTGATGGTCCTGAGACCTAATCTAGTAAATAATTATTTATTTATAAAAAAAATTAAAAAAAAAAATGTTAACAAAATCAACGAAATTATGAGCGATCCTAAGTTCACATTAGATTTAATACTTTGTGACCAAGATGGAAGAAATAGTTTTGTTCGTACATGCGAGATTTAATGAAAATGCCAAGGATCATTGTAGTATCTATCTTCGAGTTAACAATTCATTTATTCCAAAGTGTTTCAATTTTTCAGTATATATTCGAATCTGTTTGTGCAATCCACAGGAAAAAGTAAGATGTTTTACGAATCGTTTTTGAATGCGTTCTATTCTAAGTTGGTGTACGCAATATTGCGGCGACCATACAATGCTGCAATACTCAAGATTACTACGTAGGTACGTAAGCATTGTAGATAGCTATTTTTGTCGCCGGGTTACGGAACGCTTTACCGTTTCGAATAATAAAGCCTAGCATTTTAGAGGATTTCTTGACAATGTGATCTATATAGGGTGTAGTAGTGTTATTTTTGACACAAAACTAACCTTTTTAGGTTAGTTTTGTGTCAAAAATAACACCTAGGTCTCTTAACTCATTTTCTTCTATAAGTATTTTTCCATCTAAATGATATTGAGTCTTGATAACATTGCGGTTACGCGTGAACGTAATGAAGTAACATTTGCTTGCATTCAGGGACATTTTGTTTGTTTCACACCACCCAACTATCGCATCAAGATCCTTTTGAAGCAAGTCACTATCTAGGGAGTTTGTTATACTTTTGCAAAGTTTTAAATCATCTGCAAAGAGATAAGCGCTGCTATGTTTAATGCAGGTTACAATGTCATTGATAAACATGTTGAAAAGCCACGGATCCAAATGCGAACTCTGAGGAACGCCAGACGCTTTATCAAATTAAATGCTTTTGTCCGCTAAAAAATCATTAATTGAATAATTATAATAACATTTCTCTAATAAGAAGGACATCAGTTTTTTTTTAATATTTGTATTGAATTATCTTTTATGTTTTCTGGCAATTTTTTTTTTGTGTTTTTTATTTTACAATATTTACTATAATAATATCATTGTCGTGGAGGTCATTTATGTACTGTTTACTGTACTTCAAAGTTTTTCAATTTAAATTTATATAATTTAACCATAATTCGGGTATAAAATACGATGTTTATGCAATAATAGTAAAAGGAGCATGTTACTATGGCAAATTGACCGTACTAACTAGGTATATGTTTAAAATGTCTCTCAATAGACTGAATCAAACTTTCCGATGCCCTCGCAACCCGATACCTAAGCGGCCGGAAGGTCCCACAAGAAGAAGTTGAAAGTAGAACGACAGTGAACAAAACTCCACAAAATAAAATGTCGATATCTTTTCTGTTATTTTTGTATTATTTCAGGCTAGTTCTATAAAGCAGATTTAATTTTGTCATGTCATTTCTGTTTCAACTTCGAAACATGCGTTTGGGCAATTTGCGGTTAACTGTGAATGCATTCTAAACAATTTGGATTGACCACAATTTAAATTACATTTTGCTGTGTTTTTGAACCGTAAAATACAATTTATGGTGGATTGGTTTTAAATGTTTTGATAGCAGTGGATTTTATTTTAATCCTTTGTAATATAAAACTGCAGTTGTAAATGTGCGGTAAGCCATTGATTTTAATTGCGATTGCTGTAGAAAACTAGGATAGGGTCGGTGGTCCTTGCTAGGCAAGATTCGTATTGCGTTCTCAGCTTTAGACCTGATCCCATCTCACTCCAATTGATCTTAATATAATTTCTCAAACTACGTGATATATATAAATTACTTTTCCATATTCACCATTGCCAATATCACTTGTTGGTGCCGGGGAACATGGGCCCCGCTCTCTTCGAGGCTGACCCATGAGTAGTAATTGGCTTAGCTGTAATTGTAACTGGCTAAATGGGCCGCTAGTCTGGCCCAGGAGGCCCAGCGGTGCCAATCTTGGTGCCCTAGAAAGCCATGGGTTCTCGAGCCCCTCACCAACGGACGGAGGACTAGCTGAAGTATTTTAGTGGGTAGGATCTTTTATTCGTGGTATGACTAGCATGCTGCCGCTATGGAGAGGACGAGTCACACATACACCTTCGCCGGCGCGGGCACATTACATTTCTTACCGGACAAAAAAATAGATATCCATTAATCTAACGACACTCTTAAGAAGATATAGACCACTATAAGGTGGTCTATTCTTATCGGAAAACAAATGGCTAATAGAAGTATTACGTATTACACAATGTACTTAATGACTGTACGGTTATCGATATGCCTGCCAAATGTGGTGATTAGGGATTTATGCCTTCGACATTCGCTTATATACTGCAGTAGATATAATACAGACAATTACTGACATATCTTTATGATGTAGGTACTAGAAGGTTGATCCCGTGAATTCCATGTCAAATAGTTTTTTTGAGCTAACCCCGATTTTTTAACATTCTTCACTCCGCTGCTGTTAGTTTATGATAGCGTTATGATACATGGCTAACATTAACATTTTATGTGTTGAGGGCTCATGTTGAAATAAATAGTGGACTGTTTATAATAGATTTATTGCCGGTAGTACATACCTGCCAATCTAATTATTTAAAATTTACAAAAAATGTTGCACGCGGTCGGGACGGACGATTCTCTGTTCATTGGTTTTTGTCTTATTTTTTTTTTTAATTTTCGTTTCGCGCATTTTTTGGTTGTCTCTATTTGTTTTTTTTTTTATTGTGGTTTATTACTTTTTAAATATGTTAATGGTTTTTGCATTGACAGTTTGGAATTATCCTATTTTTTTAAGCATAAATAATTAATTCTGCTACTCGAAGTCACTATTCCACTTGGACGAAATCGCGGTCACTAAATAATTTTTAAATACGTTTCACAATGTGTTTAGTTTACTGTTAGTTGACTGTACTTGCCCAATCGTTAACCAACCCTAATTAAGAGGGATCATCAAATAAGATTCAAAACTAGCCTGAGTAAGGACACTCGAGGGACAAATTAGACTATTGGATATTTGCCTTAAAGGACGTAGCTACAAGGATTTGAGCAAATGCTACTTAAATTTGGACATCATCATGAGCCTGTTTAAGTTCACTGCTGGACAAGGACTTCCCTACGGGGTTTTGCTTCCCGAGGGAGTCGTTTTGCCATAGTCACCTCGCTTGGCGGCTGGGTTGGTAAACGCAGTCTAATATTAAAACAATCTGGGATACGCTGCCGGCCGTTGCCATACCATTGTTAAAGAAAATGTATATAATAATATGATGTCTGCCATACAGACCACCAATAGACCACCTCATATCTTCCCATGGGTGTCATAAAAGGCGACTAAGGGACAAATAGCTGATGAATGGGCGGCAGTAAGTATCAGCTCAAAGACACTCACTGTATTACTGCGATCACCAATCCACCTGCCAGACGTGGTGATTATGGCGAAATCCTTTAACAACCCTGGCTGTTAAGAAGACATCCATGTTAACAGCCCGATGAAAAAAATTATGTAAAAACGCACATTAGATTTAACTAAAATATGTCATGAATCACTTATCCAGCGTGGGGATTGAACACACGACCGAGAATAAAAAAAGTAAATGATTATTAAAAAAAAAATAACAAACAAAATTGCATTAGAGCTAATATTAATTTGGTTATTATTGACACAAACAGCAAAACTATCCTCATAACAAAATAAACTAATAACAATATAACCTCCATTCAAATTTGAATTTTATTTCCTTGAAATTACAAACGGGTTTTAATTGAATTCGGAATGCGAGTACAAGCCAGTCATAACATCAACGTTCAAACTTCAAGTTATAACAACGTTCGAATTTCAAAAACTGGCTGGCACTCGTCAGAATTCTGCATCGTACTAACATTCTAGATAGTTTGTTTTAACTTAAACTAGTTCCTATTTGATGGTGAAGAATAAGAGCTGAAGTATTTGTTTTAGCATTACATATTATATTATATTATAATATATTATTATGCATTGCATTTTATAATATCATTATCTAGCTGTTTAGCACAGTTACATCCACGTAAGTGTGTTTAATTAGGTACATTTAATTTTGCATTCATATTATTTGCCCTCCCCGTGTTTACGCCTGTTCCTAAACACGGGGAGGGCAAATCAATTCATAGAAGAACGTCCTAAGACTTCGAACGCTACTTTACGTACAGCTTTCTATTAAAAATAATAAACTATGACCAACGATTGTTTGTAAACTCTTGATTGCTGGAATTTAATTTTACAAGTTTTCCTTAGTATTTAATATGCACAGAAAGCATTGCCTTTCAACGTGGTAATGCTGCCAGCATTTTGGAATCGTTGCCAAGTAACATGTAAAATAAGTAAGTATCTTATAAGCTATTTTAACAGTCCGAAGACGTCTACTGCTGGAAATAAGCCTTCTTTTAACAGACCTTGGCAAGCTAGGGTTATTGAAGGATATTTTCATTACCTCTTGGCAGCTGGATTGCTAATTGCAGCTAGATTTGTTTTAGAGCTGCAATCAAATAAACGCAACCGGCTTATTTACTGTATTCGGCGTACTTTGTATAGTATAAGTAGATATATTTCAAGCAAAAAGGGCTTTTAGGTGTTTGGTTACGACATCTCCAAAAGCCTGCGTAGCCGGAGGAGGTTCGATTCCCAGGTCAAAAAAATCATGATCCATCTTTTTTAAAAGATATAAAGGCAAATTATAAACATGCTAAAGCTTATTTTCTCCTCACATAATCATCATCATCAACAGCCCGTCTACGTCCACTGCTGAACATGGGCCTCCTCTTAACAAGACCTTGGCAAGATCGTAGAGGGATATTGCCATAATTACCACGCTTGGCAGACGGATTGGTGATCGCAGTAAGATGTAAACCTTGAGCCAATAGATGCTGCTGCGCTGCCCATCCATCAGCCATATTATGTCCCTTTGTCGCCTTTTACGACACCCATGGGAAGACATGGGGTGGTCTATTCTAAGCCGGAAACCACACGGCAGTGGTGACACACATAATACGAAGAGTTAATTTTAATAATATTTTACGGTTATGAATATAAAATGACACATCTTAATACACCTTCTATAGTTAGGCATCAAAATAGTAAATTGATAATAACTTTTATATCCTTAAAAGCTATGAGGCCCAAAACGATGTATATGAAGGTAGCAATCTAGTAGCAACTATTGGTTAAAAAAAACTCGATTCATTTGCGCAGTTTATCCTCACTGGATAGGTGACCAGCCATTCTGACATCAGGATGACTGGTCACCTTAAAAAGTAGTTTATTTAAAATAATTCGAGGGTAGCAGTTATCTGACCATTAGTAGCAACTAGAAGCAACTAGGTAGCAACTTTCCGTAATTATTTCGATGTAAAATATGGGTAGTGACCGTCCATTCTGATGGACACTGGTTTTCAATGGCGTAATATCAAAAATTCGCAGTGATGCTTACTAACACATATTTAGTTACTACTTCGTTGCCGTGCGTGGCTTTGCCCGTGAGACCCCGTCCTCGCGGGGACTTCATAATTTAAAAAAGATAAAGGAGCTTTCTAATGGTGAAAGATTTTTCCAATCGGCCCAGTAGTTTTGGACCCTGTTCAGTGCAAACAAAACAACATAATACACAATCCTAACATCGTTTATAATATTAGTATTATAAACGACGTTAGGATCGTCACGCTAAAACTTCTGAACGGAATTGGCTGAAATTTTGCAACGGAATTTGCTGAAATTTTGCACCGGGATAGTTTATACGCTGGATTAACATATATGCTACAAAACATCACGCTCCGACCCACTAGAGCAGAGTAAAGCGGGTAAAATCGCGGGGCGCAGCTAGTAAAATCATATTTTTATTAGGAAATACTTATACGCATCGAAGGCCTAACGCCACAGTCTCTTACTACACTCACCGGAAAACATGGAGTGGTGTATTCTAAGCCAGCAACTGCTGTTCATATAAGTAAGTTTTAGGTTAAAATAGCTGCACCCCGCGCTTTACCCCCGTTACTCTGCTCCATGGGTCGGAGCGTGATGTTTTGTAGCATATATGTTAATCCAGCGTATAAACTATCCCGGTGCAAAATTTCAGCAAATTCCGTTCAGTAGTTTTGGCGTGAAAGAGTAACAAACATCCATCCATCCATACTTACAAGCTTTCGCGTTTATAATTTTAGTAGGATTTGCTGTATTCTTCCGTAGAATAAAATCCGAACTGCAGGATTCATACTTTGGACGGGATTTTGATAGTATATGCATTTAGTATTCCCTCAACTCTTGGTCTACCTATCCTAGTCCCGATGGTGATTCGTAATTACTATGCATCGGCACGAACATCCGATAGTATTGAGCTGCACTCCTTATGTGCTCAGGTTATAGAAGTGATTGGTGGCATAAAGCATTATTATCAAGAACAGACCTGGCAAAGAGTGTCTACAAACTACTTTTATTTCAATTTACAATGTATTTAGTTAATATTAAGAATCTATTATAGAAATAACTCGCTATTGTATATAATTAGAAGAATCGGTGCGTGGGTTCACTCGCGTATCTCCCGTTCCCGTGGGAACTACTAAATAAAATAAAGCTATCCTCAATAAATGTGCTATCTAACACTGAAATAATTTTTCAGATCGGTCCAGTAATTTCTGAGATTAACACAATTCAAGCAAACAAACGAACTCTTCAGATTGATATATTAGTATAAATTTTTTCTGGATAATGTAATGGTGGCATATTTTTTTTATAACCGATATACAAAAAATATGCCACCATTACATTATCCAGAAGAAATTTATACTAATAACCGTTTGTTCCACATTCTACTCAGTGCCAATAAACGAACAAACAATCAAATCTTTTCTGTTTATAATATTAGTATAGACAACCTCCGTAGCGTAGTGGTATTTGGCTAGCTTTAAATCTCGGAGTTCGTGGGTTCTATCCCCACGCGCCGGACAGGAAATCTTTATGTAAATTTCAAAAAATATTTCCGTCTGGTTGGTTGAAGGACTACCCTCCGTGCCTCGCAAAGCACGTTAAGCCGTGGAGCCCAATTGTTATAACATCATCTAAAATAATCGCGTATCAGGGAACGGGCATCAGCGTTTTTTTGTGTGTTACAATATAATACTGCGGTCACCAACACGCCTGCCAAGCATGGTGACGATGGCAAATACCCTCCCTCGGGAGAGGAGGCCCATGTTTAGCATTACGGCAGTACGGGCTGATGATGCTGATAGATAATCTCGATACTTAATTCATATTTATGCATTCTATATATACACATTCAGATAGTATTAACTAAGTCACCACAATGCACACTCCAGGCAGCAAGGTAACTGGTGCGTCACTAACGTTTAGTAATGTGTCGCCATCTAACGGGTAACATTTGTAATACAGCTCGTAAACCACACACGTGACGTTAGTGTATTAGTCGAGCTTTTGGTGCATGAGTGACGTCATTGTACCTGTTCCAAGACATATTATAATCATTGATTGTATGCATTTGTAAAATGAAATATTTTAATAATAGGAAGACAACCTGTATCCGTAACGGTCTTAGACTCGCTTCATGAACCCAAGACCTCCAAGGATCGTGGGTTCGATTCTCACGCCGGACAAAAAAATGTGTAAAATCTACAAAGATTCCTTTTTAGGCGTCTGGTTGGTTAAATTACTGGTTTTCTTGCCTGAGAAAGCTAGTTAAGCCGTTGGTCCCGATTATTATTACATCATCTATAGCAATAGTAAACAAGGGAATGGGCAGCTACCAATGTAAGATTTCAAAGAATATATTCAGAATAAATATCTAGCGTCTTATTAAATGCACTGCTACTTTGTTCTACGGTTTCGTTGCTTTAAATATCAATACTGAATACATACTTATGAATTCTATATCTAAAAATTTAGCTAATATTTTCTTACCACAATGCACTTTCCAGGCAACAAGGTAACTAGTGCGTTACTAACATGTAGTAAAGTGTCACCATCTAACGGGTAACATTTTTCACAGCTCGTAAACCGCACACGTTAACGTATGAGTGACGTCATTGTACATGTTCCAAGAATATGTTTCAAGATATATTTGCATCATTGATTGTATGCATTTATAAAATGATTTTAATAATGCTAAGAGAATCTCAGTGCCGTATTAGTATAAGCCGCGGAGGTGGTGGATTGGTCCCCACGTCGGACAAGAAGCCTTTGCGTAAAATCTAAGATTTCTTTCCGTGTGTATTAGGTTGAGGAATTACCCTCCGTGCCTCGGAATATACTTTAAGCTGTTGGTCTATTGTTATGCCGATGGTCCCGATTATTATAACATCATATATGACAACAGTAAACCAGGCAACGGAAAGGTAACATAATAAGATTTTATAGAATATACTTGGAATAACAGTCCAAGAAGCTAATTTTTTGTTCTACCGTTCTATTTATTAAAATCTCGATGCTGGATACAAACTATTGCATTCAACATCTTCAAAGTCAGATAGTATTTACTAAGTCACCACAATGCACACTCCATGCAGCACAGTAACTAGTGCGTCACTAACGTGTAGTAACGTGCCACCATCTAACGGGTAACATTTGTTACACAGCTCGTAAACCGCACACGAGGCCGCATCAGTGACGTCATTGTACATGTTTCAAGAGTAAGATATTTGAATCATTAATTGTATGCATTTATAAAATGATTTTAATAATAGGAAGAGAATCTCAGTGACGTAGCAGTAAGTCTCGGAGAAGTGGGTTCGATCCTCTCGCTGGACAATAAATTTTTAAGTCACATCTAAAATTTCCTTCTGTGTCTAGTTGGTTGAGTGACTACCATCCATGCCTCGGAAAGCTAGTTAAGCCGTTGGTCCCAATTTTTATTACGTTATCTAAAGCAAGAAATCTTTGAGTAAAATCTAAGATTATTGTTCGGGTCTGGTTGGTTAAAGGACTGCCTGCCGTGCCTCGGAATGTACTTTAAGCCGTTTTTCATTACATCATTTATGGCAATACTAAACCAGGAAACGGTCAGCAGCGTTGTTCTGTGTTATTACATAATACTGTGATCACCAACCTGCCTGCCAAGCGTGGTGATTATGACAATATCCCTCAACGACCCTGGCTGGCTTTTCGCTGGCTCGCTAGGGTCTCTTAAGAGGAAGCCCGTGTTCAGCTGTGGTAAACGGGCTCATGGAACGATATATTTACTGTCTAAATCCAAAGTCAATCTGTTCAAAAAAACCTCTGCAAAAAACAAAAGCAGACTCCAAACAATTTTTTTTGCTGTGTCCCGCTTTGCTATGGAGGGAAGTGAAAATATATGTCTTTCGCCTTTCACATCTATGACCGAGGATGTTTTTAGCTACTTAAGTGATACTTTCGTTAGATTTATTTAGTCTTATACAGTGTAATTTCGACAAGTACAAGTGTATGAAAATACCTTACTGCTGAATAAATTTCATTATTTCTTACTTCTCCTAATCTCTTTCTGATTAAATTCGTTGCGGGTCCCAAGATTTCCCGGGATTTGGTGAACCTCGGTGCTCATTGCCATTACCAGTGTGTGCCACTGTTCCTGGCTTGCAGGAGTTGCAGTGGTAGGTGTGTGGGTGAGATTAAAAAAATAAAAGACTCCAAAAAATGATCTGCGGTTCACGCAAATAATTGCCCCGGGTGGGAATTGAAACCCAGTATATCAAGTCTCAGAAGTAACTACTTACCGCAATCACTGAGCCGATAATTTTAAAGTAATTACACGCTCATGGATGGGTAGAGCCACATAACATAAATTTATGCCTTTGCCAACTTTTATTTTAGCGGAATAAGTATCCTTAGAGTTTTTAAAAAGTTGCTTGAAACCCCAACTTTTTCCTTTACTGACAAATGAGTAGCTCTTGAAATCGGACATGCTTTGAAATTTAAATAAGTTTTTAAAAATACTATGAAATTCACTTTAATATTATTCTCTTTGATAAAATATTTGCAGAAAATTGAGTTGATATTTTCGACTGAATCGGTTTGTATGATAGAAGGGGTTTATATAAATCCCCACATCGGGGGGTTGAATACTTTTTTATTCGGACGGAGAATTTTGTAGTTAGCCACGTGGCTTTTGCTACTTCACCGGGCATTAAGGCGTGCTGCAGCCTTAAAACTGCAAACTTAACCTCCGTAAGAGTGCGCCTCCTGTGAGGATTGAATACCATGAATCTATATTAATATTTAAAGCTCAATGGTTTGTTTTTTGCTTGGACTAGCTTATCTCAGGAATTGGTCTGGTTATAAAAAGTCGTGAGAGGCTATAATCTATACTATAATACTAAAAAGAGGACAGATTTGTATGTAAGTATGTTTGTAACGTACTGGACCGTTCAAAAAGTAATGGACCGATTTTAAAGATTTTTTCACCATTTGAATGCTACATTATCACTGATTTATATGGGCTATATTTAATTATGAAGTTCCCACGGGAACTGGAGTTACGCGGGTGAAACCGCGCGCGGGAAGCTAGTAGGCATATATATCATCCCTACGCTAAGACCGATAGAATCGGATCGCCAATGAAGAATATTTCTACGCAGACGAGGTCGCCAAACTATCATATTTTATTAGCCTTTCTCGATTAATATGCTATTCTAACACTAAGATATTTTTTCAAATCGGACCAATAGTTCCTGCAGTAAGCGCGTTCAAGCAAACAAAAAAACTCTTCAGCTTTATGATATTAGTATAGATAAACAACTAAGCACCATTTAATTTATTATAAGCAATGTTTGATTTCAAAGAAAATTAAAATTAAAAATAATGTCCAGATTGATATCAAAATACTAAATACTTTTTTATGGCCTGGTTGTAATACATTTACGCATTCCCAACACCGCTGCAACGTATACGCGCGCTGGCGGTAGGATATGTGGGACTCACCCTCTCCATAGCGTGGTATGCTAAACTCATACTACGAGGAGAGGACCCTACACCACTCAAACCCCCCGGACACTCCTTCGATCCGCCGTTGGCGGAGGCCGGGTACGCATAAGCATTCCGACCCTGATATCAAATTACCTACTGTATTTCATTCAAACATTGAAATTATAATGTTGATCTCTCCACATTGAAATCGATATTCAAAATTAATAAACATAAATATGATACCCAACAAAGCTCATGTACTTGTGTAAGCATATGTACTTTTAAGGCATCTTACAATAATGTATACCTACATTTGTCATTTATCGCACGACAGACGGACGGACGGATTATAAAATCTGTAATATCCAATAATGTTAACATTGTTTGTAGCTACTTAAGTGATAATTTTGTTAGATTTGGTCTTACACATTTAAATTTTGTCAAGTACTAGTGTATATAAATACCTAAGTGCTGAATAAATATCATTATTTCATTATTTCAAATTAATTCGTATCAAATCAGTTCCCACAGTTAATAACTGCAAACAAAATAAAGCTTAACAAGTAATTATTCCAAAGCCCTAGTTTAACGTCAGTTAACTATGCATAAATTATACATAGATTAATGAAATTACCGCGTATGCCCGCCATGTTGCTGCATAATACGCTCAATTTGAATTTATGGTTGACGTCTCTAATCTATGGTGTTATTTGAATGTCCTAGTGTTATTGTTTACTATGTCTAGAATTATTCACAGGAAAATAATATGAACCGTACGAAATAACGAGGTTACGGGTTTAAAAAAAAACCTAAACCAATGCAGTTCAACATGACTTATTTACAAACAGAAGCATAGACTCGTTTGGTTAAGATAGGTCAAGTGTTATAATAATTAAGTAAACAATATTGCGCGTTCACTGAAACTGAACTTACCAATATGAGTGGGACGAAGTTGATCGTTTTATTTTCCGGTGATAGATATATTCATTTAATATGTGTGGTAGGCCTTTGTGAACATTCAGCCAACATGAAAACAAAGAGAGTTGCATTCAAGTCGTGATAAGGGAGGTGAGATTACTTGGGAATATCATGTCTCTTTGTAGTGGACTCTGTCGTTATGGCAAAACAAATTTGAAATTTTTCAAGTACATAGTTTAGTTGAATGAAAGTCTTATTAGGACGTAGTTATGCAGAAAGGACTTAATCCAGATAAATTATCTTTTGAGTTGTGGGCGTTTGTAGTTTGAGTTGTAATGACTCTAAAATAAAGTAGGTGTTTACATTGCCACTTGTATTTAAAGAAATATGGCTTACACTTAACATACTTATTGAAATATATTACTTTTTACTTTCTTAAATAGACTGTTAACGACCACTGCTGAACACGGACCTCTACTTTACAGACCTTGAAATGCCAGGTTCGTCGATGTAGCCTTTAACCTTGGAGATACATAAGTGGTTTACTGAAAGAAAGCACTCATATCGCGATAGACAACTGTTTGGTGTTGCATACCACTTTTCTTTTTTATAAATCACTTTTCTATTTATTAATCTTGAATATCGATTGAAATGTGGAGAGATAAACATTATAATTACAATGATTGAATGAAAATACAATCGGTAATTTGATATCAATCTGGACATTATTTAAAAAAAAATATTACTAGCAGTGTTTGCAGTCTACTAGTATTCTTGTTAACCACTAGTACTATGCTAAAAGTATTGTGTTACGAGTGGGTTTACGTTGGTAGTGCAATGGGTGGGGTTCTAACCGGCGACCTCAAAATCACAAGTCCGACGCCCCAGCCATTAGGCTATGGCCGCTTGACATTATTTTTATTTTTCATTTTCTTCGAAAACAAATATTGATTATAATAAATTAAATAGTGTTTAGTTGTGTATCTATACTAATATTATAAAGCTGAAGAGTTTTTTGTTTGCTTGAACGCGCTTACTGCAGGAACTATTGGTCCGATTTGAAAAAAATATTGTAGTGTTAGAATAGCATATTTTTCAAAAGAGGCTAATATGATAGTTTGGCGAACTCGTCCGAGTAGAAATATTCTTCATTGGCGATCCGATTCTATCAGTCTTAGCGTAAGGCTAATATACATATATGCCTACTAGCTTCCCGCGCGCGGTTTCACCCGCGTAACTCCAGTTCCTGTGGGAACTTTATAATTAAATATAGCCTATATAAATCAGTGATAATGTAGCATTCATATGGTGAAAGAATTTTTAAAATCGGTCCAGAAGCACTTACACACTACGACCCCGCAACGATGGACAGATATGTAGGACTAGCCCTCCCCATGTTGTGTTCTCCGCTTTTCGTGTCGCGGGGAGAGCCTAACCACTAAAACCTTTGAGGAGCTACTCTGAGCCGAAGATTGAGTAAAGGCATCAAATACTGCATACGCACTGTTATGGTGAATGGCTGTGCATACCTTAGGCACTGCTTAACACTTACCATCCAGCGCTTGCTCAGCTGTATGCCTTTTAAAGTTGCAAAAGCCTCATCGCTACCTACATGTCCATCCAAAAATAAAAGTGTGTTGTACCTGCTCGTCTACCGCTGAGAATCCCGTCGAAAGAAAAAACCTTCGAAATGGATTCCAGCCGACAAAATGCATGGGCTTGTAGAGGAACCGATGTTGGTGTTCCCAAATACAAAAGAAAGATTTTTTTGGGCGGGTGAGGTTGCTCGGTCACAATTCATTTGTTCGTGGTGAGATCTTTTCCATAACCTCAAGCCTCATGCTATTGCCAACATATACTGCACGATTTAAAATTCGTGACGTCATTTGACGTTTGACGTCTGTTACTGCTGGCTATCATTTTGAAAGATACCAGGTTTCCATATCTTCTTTATTTGAACACAGCTTTACCATCAAGTTTCACCCACAAAGCTGCCGAAACCGTGGGTGGCAAAATGTAGGTTAAACTTTTTACATCTATTCAATCCTAAAAACGTGATGTGTTTGCTTTTACTAATTAACGTTTCTATTTACTAGTCTGCTGATCCGTCAATATTCAGCAAAATAATAACGTAATATAGCATAAAATCGAATGAAATTACCTCAATAACAATTTCAGCCTGGTCAGCCATATTTTTATTGAATACGTGCAAATTTCAAATCTTTAAAATGTTTTCAATATTGATATGGTTAATAGAATAACAGAATTTTTACCAAACATGATAAAACAAGTTAAACATTTAAACTTCATTGGTGCAATGTAACAGTTGTTTTTATAAAATGAAAACAAATTTTCGGTATACAAAAGTGAGTGAAGTGGAATATTGAAATTAATATAATAGCTAGCTTCCCGCGCATGGTTTTATCCGTGTAACTCCCGTTCCCATGGGAAGTTCATAATTAAATATTAAACTGTTTCAATTCTGGGTAACGTAGCTTTATAACGGTGAAATATTTTTTGAAATCGGTCCAGTTGTTCCGGATCCTATTCATTACAAACAAACAATCAATCATATTTTTACTCTTTAAGGTCACAGCACACATATCAACTTGGAAAGGGATCGTCACCGTATCGCCTTTCGCCTCGCCGTCAACCAGGCGTCAACCTAAAGTATGCACGCAACCAAAGCGTATCAGCAGCTCCTGTATGTCAACTCGGCTACGGCTAGGCGAAACCGCGCTTACTGCTCGCCGACCGCTGGCTGATGTGGTCCGCACCAGATCAGTTTGAATCCAAACGTTAAGTGTAATTGGCCAAAAGCATCATCTTTTTTTGTGTTATCGCTGTGTTTAGGGTCACTTACTTCATATAAATATGGATATTTTCTCACTTCTTCAATGAGTTTCTTCCTTTTCATCGTTATTTTGTGTTTGAATCTTACCTTTTTTTTTTTTTTTTTTTGTCCGGAGGGAAATGCATTGACGCATTCCCACCACCGTTGCAGCGTATTTGCGCGCTGGCGGTGGGATATGTGGGACTCGCCCTCTCCATAGCGTGGTATGCTAAAGTCATACCACGAGGAGAGGACCCTACACCACTAAAACCTCCCGGACACTCCTTCGATCCGCCGTTGGCGGGGGTCGGGTACGCATGAGCAATCCGGCCCCCCGACGGCACCCGCGGCCAATATGGTACCGCGGGATCTCCAGGGCCACACTTACAGTGGCCCATTTGCCCAATTATAGGGACGCCCGGAGTGTAGAGGCGTCCCTACTCCTCATGGGTCAGCCTCGAAGGGAGCGGGGCCCATGTTCCCCACTCCCCAAGGCCGAGCCTAGGGCGGTAGGCGGCGGGTTTCGGCCCGCCGCCGACGGCCAACACGCCGTCTGCGAAGCGGGTGGGCAGAGGGATCTACTTCCCTCTCCCGCTCCGCGGCCTCCTTCTGTGACATAACTTGTCTACAGAAGGAGGCAACCGCCTCCCACGACCTCTCGCTTTGAACCATCTTCGAAATGATGGTCGGCAGCGAGAGGTCGTCTCCCACCACGCCAACGAGCTCCTCCCGCTCGTTGGGTTTGAATCTTACCTAAACATTCAATAAAACTTGCACGCGCAACACGAATGGAAGTTGCCTTGCGAATGGCAAAGTCGCGGGAGCACGAGGTTTCAGCACCGCATCGCTGTTGGGAGCCTGTTCCGAGGCGAGTCGATAACGTTACGATTTCGATTAGTGTGCGTTGCAGTATGGACTTTCATACAAACAATTCTGAACGGCTCGAGGCGATACGGTGACGATCCCTTTCCGAATTGATATGTGTGCTGTGACCTTAATATAAGTTAAGATTAGTTTTCCTGAACTATCTACTCCAAATAGGTACCTACTGACAGCTTAACGTGCTCTTCAAAACCCGGCCGGAACATCACCAACTTCATGACTTAGAAAATGTTTTATATCACTATTAATCCCTGATAATGATTCGAACCAAAATCACTAGTTGTAATATGCGATACAGCAATGTACAGTATTGCCAAAGAAGATAATTGTTTAATACTACACATATAACAATAGCTAATAAGGTTGAAAATCAAATGTAGCAAATCGATATTTGGCGCTTTAAAACACAATTAAAGAAAATATTTGACAGATGAAATTACACCTTTTCAAACTGTCGCTTATGATCATCTTAGGAAATAACTTCGAAAATAACCTGTTTTTTTATTTCACAGGACCTCGTCCCATGCCAAGTCAAAATGGGCGCATATTAGTTATGGATCGTTCGGTAAGTGCTTAATATGCTAATTACTACTTGCTTTCTGCTTAAGATTATTGAAGATGAAGATAATGACATTAGAAAACTGCATCGGTAGCTCAGTGATACAGTAGTTGCTTCTGAGGCGGTGTTGTGGGTTCAATTCGTAGCCCAATGGCTAGGGCGTCGGACTTGTGATCTTGAGGTCGCCGGTTCGAACCCCACCTTTTGTACTACCGACGTGAACCCACTCATAACACAAGCATTTTAGCTTAGCACGAGGGGTTAACAAGAATAATATTGACAACAAAACTCTGCTAGAAATCTTATAAAAAAAAACATCTGCGTTTATTTCTGCGAACCAGAGATAGTTGTTTTGAGTCTGGACGTTCTTTGTGCCTTTGAGTTAAGTGTTTATAAAAACCGCCGTCACAATTATGTATGCGTTATTATTTATATGTCGTTCACATTTTTTTTTCTAGGGGACAGTCTAGAACTACTGAGTCATGGGTTCAGTTAACTATTTTACTTGTTAATTGCTTCTGTTCTCCTGCTACATGTTTCATTTTTCTAGAAGACAACTCCCGCATTAGGTAAATTTTATAATTCCTTGTGTCGTGAGGAATTTTTCAAACACTCGATTCCACAAAGCTCACCAAGACTTCTAGACAACAGAACTACCTGTGATTCCAACAAATAATTACCTCGGATAGGAATCGATCCCTGTGGTATGGTAGCTATTAGTAAAATCTGGTTTTGACGTGAGCCACTGCTGTCTTTTTAATAATTTTTTTTACGTTTACGTTCTTTCTTCGTTATGATTAAAATTATATAATTATGATGTATTAAAGAAATGCTACAAATTTTTGTAGAAAAATATATTTGGTTATTATGTTTCTACCTGTTTGGTTATTTTTAATGTTATTTATATTATTATATATAAATTATGTTTACTTTTCCAGGAGTTTCATTTGTAAGAAACAAGCGAGATATACGAGTGGACAATATAATTATCACGCAACACTTCGCTGAAAAAATTGTTACCCCCGGTGACGAAGTAAGTATTTATCTATACATCTTTCTATCTTCTATCTATCAATATTATACAGAGGAAAGATTGTATTTTATGTGTGTTCATGTTTGTAATGAATAAACTCAAAAACTACTGTGCCGATTTCAAAAATTCTTTCACCATTGGAAAGCTACATTCACCCTGAGTGACATAGGCTATATTTAATCATGAAGTTCCCACGGGAACGGGAGTTACGCGGGTGAAACCGCGCACGGGAAGATAGTCTTTTATCAATATCTATCTTACAACTAACAGTAGCTCTCGTATCCGTTAGTACCTTTTTTTTTGTTGTCCGGAGAAAGTTCATTTACGCATTCCCACCGCCGCTGCAGCGTATTCGCGCGCTGGCGGTGGGATATGTGGGACTCGCCATCTCCATAGCGTGGTATGCTAATTCCCGTTAGTACCTAGTGCATTATTAAATAAAGCCTATGTTTCTCTGGAATAGCACAGCTTTCTCATTGTGAAACAATTTTAGTAATCGTTCCCGTAGCTACAGAGTTTATTCAATACAAACAATCAAATGTTTCCTCTTTCTAATATTAGTTTAGAAATCTTTACTAATATATAAAGCTGAAGAGTTTGTTAGTTTTCTTGAACGAGCTAATATCAGAAACTACTGGACTTAATTGAAAAATTATATCAGTATTATATTGCCCTTTTATCGAGAATGGACTACCTATATGTTACTATGAAGTTCTTATGGAAAGGGGATCTACCCGGTTGCCGAAAATACAAGCTAGCTTGTAGCTTTTCCATCGCGTCGCAGTTAACTCGCCATATCAGTGCGGTCTTAAAATGTGTCATAGAAAACTACAACAATATATAAGTTGTTCATACAAAAACAATGAACCCATTTAAAAATAATAAACCTCATTTTAAAACAAAATCAAACCATAGAGACAACCGCAAAGCGCGCGAAATGAAAATTAAAAAGAAAATTTAGAAAAAACAAATGAAGAGAGAATCGTCCTTCCCGACCGCGTGCAACACTTTTTGTATATTTTAACTAATTAGATATGTACCACCAGCAATAAACCTATTGTATACAGTCCACAATTTTCTTCCACCTCGGCCTTAACATAAGTATATTTTAAACTACTATTAAACTATCGAAGGGAATTTTGATCAAAGACCCTCATTAAATATTTGCTTCAGCACAAATCTATAATAAAAACTAAAGCAGTGTACACACAGAAGGCGAATTCAATATGTGTACCTACTGTACGTCAACATGGTGTAAATATTGTGTTGGAGTTTTGTGCAACGGTCGCGATACACATTTTTTGATCACGCGTCTTTATAAACAAGCAATATATAGTATACTAGCTTTCCGCGCGCGGTTTCACCCGCGTATCTCCCGTACCCGTGGGAACTTTATAATTAAAGAATTTTAGAAATCGGCACAGTAATTTTTATGTTTATTCATTACAAACATACACACAAAAATACAAATCTTTCCTCTTTATAATAATAGTCTATAGTATACTAGCTTCCACGCGTGGTTTGAACCGCGTAACTTCCGTAGGAATTTACTAATAAAATTAGCCTATAGCCTTCCTCGATAAATGGGCTATCTAACACTGAATGAAAAAGTTGCTGCGATTAAGCGAAACCAACTTTTCAGCTTTATATTTTAGTATAGATAAGTGTTATGTATTTGTAGGGCGTAGAGGAAAGATTGGTAGTGTAGTTTTACAAAAAATTAAGATGTTTTTTGCCGAGCGAAGTGGTATGTTCGACAGCCGACAGTTTGCTTTCCGAATAACGATGGGTGACTAGGCACCTTTCTTTCTTCAATTTCCATCATTTTACACAACGATTTCTTGTCCAACTCAGGGATCTCACCTCATCTAGACTTAAAGCGAGACTATTACCGCTACGTCACATAAGTTGTCCTTAGGCAAATCCGGGATTACTTTACACTACTTGCTTATACTTTACATAACTAACTAGATCTTCATTTAAAGCTATCTAAAGCAAGAGTGACATCAGAATCAATAAGTAAACATTGGCTTAATTGTTAATCCCTTAGTTAAACTGAATGTATTGGTCATGCGAGTTATATGCATCAAAACCACACGTTATGAAATTGGATTTATAAGCTTAGTACTGCATCATAGAATCCTATTAACAGATTAATTGTGACGGAACAATTGATGGTAAAGATAAAGGACACGGTGTTGGTTGTTATAACTTAATGGTTATTGTCAAAAGTCGTTGGATGAAATAGTAATAAGTAAAATATTGCATGCCGAAAATAAAATGTAAGCCGAGGTCCAAGTCTTACAGGGGGCGCCATCTTGTGACGACTACATAGTTTGTAGGTTTTACACCAATTATTAAGGCTAGAGTACTTGACGCCGTTATGCCCGGTGAAGTAGCACTCGCCGCGTGGTTAAATATGTTGTATCTGAAGTCGACAATTAGCTTCCAATTAACGCGACATTTTTAACGTACCTACTGCGATTTATATGCAAAATTATCGTTTTCGCCTTTTTTACGTGATCGTCCTGCAAATTCCGGATGTCAATCTTTAGTTGTTTAGTCGACAAATGGTTTATATCTTGAACTATCTAAAATACTGGAATTCATAGGACCAGAGCCAGAAATAATATTGAATCACTCAGCATTACCTACCCTTTGGAACCATTCGACAAACATGTGTATGTAGACTTTTTATTTTTTTGTCCGGGGGGAAATGCATTTACGCATTCGAACCGCCGCGCCGCTGCAGCGTAACCGCGCGCTGGCGGCGGGATATGTGGGACTTGCCCTCTCCATAGCAGTGGTATGCTTACTCATACCACGAGGAAAGGACCCTACACCACTAAAACCCCTCGGACACTCCTTCGATCCGTCGTTGGCGGGGGCCGAGTACGCATAAGCAATCCGGCCGATGTGTATGTAGCCTAATAGTGCAATTACTAGACTGAAATGACTAGATGAATGAAACATTATTATGAAGGCAGGTCATATAATATTCAATAGACCAAAATGCCAAACAAATTAATTACCAAAATGTTACGGTTCATTTATTTGTTTGCAATAAACAGGGCTTAACTCCTATAAGTACTATTGAAATTTAATTTAGGTTTAATGGTGATTCATTGTTTAATAAATGATTTACAATGCATTTTAACAACTATAAGGCTAAGCCCACTTTGGTTGTACACATTCCTAGAACTTTTATTATATATGGACTGTTGTGAAATCAAACATGAGTTTAGTTGACAAATAATTTATATATAAACTATCTTCCCTCGCGCAGTTTTACCCGCGTAACTGTGGTTCCCGTGGAAATTTTATAAAAAAATATATCCTAGCTTTCCTCGATAAATGGACTATCTAACACTGACTTTTTTTTTTCATTCCGGTCCAGTATTTTTGTACACAGCTCCTGAGATTAGCGCGTTCAAGTGAACAAAAAAACTCTTCAGCCTTATATATAGGGTGACTGGTAATTAGTGACCGATACCTAAACACATGATTGTGCTCATGATAACAAACAACTTTTACTATGGCACCAAAACTGAAATCGCGAAATAAAAATCAGCTGCTCCCTACCATGTTGACGAATTATGTGAACATGAATGTATGGAACAGCTGATTTCTTTTCGCGATTTCAGGTTTATCTAATCTAACTGACGGACTAAATATTTTTTTTAGTCTTAGTGTCTATTCGTTTTTGTACCATTGTCAAAAAAATCAATAGTCCAAATTTCAAAATTACCTCACAGCAAGTCAACCAGTACACCTACCGGTTGAAAAATCCTATGTAATGTAAACTTATATGTTTCTTTATTAATGATTAAGCTACTTTAGATGGTTAAATAGCTACATTTAATACATTTCAATCATGTATTTCAATCATCCCCTCACAAGCCTGTAGCAATCTAATTTCGCAGCCTTCATTAAATTGCGCCTAATAAAATTAAGATTCCAATACTGACATTCAATCAATATTCTGTAATTACCAGCTACCAGCTTCAGTCAATGCGAGAAGCTCGTAATAGATGCTTATTGTATTACGAAAGGTATTGGAAATACGATTGGGAAATTCGAGAAATTAACCAAAAGGCAGTAAACAGACCGCAATGATTTATTGTTATGTTATAGGAGTAGTATAGTAAATAAGAAACCATTTGAAGCCTCTAACAGAACAAAAATTACGTATGTTCTAAACACCAATTAAATATTTATATTATTCTGGGTTTAGTGAAGCGGTAACAGAAATACGTCATGTGTGAAAATTTAAACCTTCCATCTAAGATGAACAGACAGAGAAGACACAGTTTTATTGAATAGGGTTCAGACTCTCAGACAGCCAGACAATGAGTGTTACAAATAAAGTTAAATTGTAAATTTGAGGGCCTAATTCATGTTAAACAATAGACATGCGCAAAATGTGTCAGTAAAAAGAAATGAATGAAGTATATCTTTTGGCTCAATGAAGTAGTCCACTGATTTAGTTCAGTACTTCATTTAGTTCAGCAAATCACAACGAATCAATGAGATATAGGCATCATTTGAACTAAGTGAACTATATCACTCATTTACTTCACTAGTTCAGCTTATCGCATGTCCTTCAAACGATCATCGAATTCATTTACTTCACTAGTTCAGTTTATGAACTAGATTCATTTGAATCAATTTTCGCAGGTCTTTTAAACGATCATCGATCGTGCAATGAACTAATAACTAGAATGATTATATTGTTTTGTATTAGTTCTTTATGTTTTTTTTTTAATTATAAGTACCTATAGCTTTCATTTAAAAGCATTAAGTTATATTGTGTACGTATTATATTGAATATAAGAATTTTAACACTGTGAACTAAATGGACTAAACTGAACTATTGAAGTATATGAATCTGCACTGAACGAAAGAGATACAGAGTGATTCCAACTGAAGTACTTCAATTGAAGGATTCATTCGCGAACTACACATCTCTATTAAACAAATTATTTCTCTAATTTTCGTAGTCAACCGTAAGTTTAATTGCATATATTTGCAGCCGGGTTGTTTTCTTAAACTAAACAATAACAGAGCTAACTCAAATCTTCGTATTTCAGATAAGTCTCCAATGCACAGCCAATGCAGACAGACCGCCTCGATTCATTTGGGAGCGAGATGGAGTGGTTATATCATCTAATACAGATCCCAGGTAAATTAATAAATAATTTATGATAGCTACCTTGCAAATTTCCAAGTCAAATTGAACGTTGAATATTGAGATAACTTTGCTTTCGGTTATGTCTTTAACGATTAAAGGATTCTTGTGGTTATGTATTTAAATAAATAAATCATTATTAACGTTCCCTAATGGCGATGAGTTATAAAGAGATTAATTTGAAATTAAATAATAAATAATGAAATTCATGTGTCTACCGAAATAAATTGAATTATCAATAAATTAATCGCCGGCAGTATTCAAATCTTGTTCTTATATTATTCCCCTTATAACCTGTCGACTTACCTTACCACTATCGATAGATACTGCTACGTTTACGTTCCCCTTAGAAACGTGTTATAAAGATTCAATATCTATATAGCACGTCATTTCGACAACCGGTGGTTTAAATTGATTTATTTCAATTTTGGGACTAAGTATGTAGGGAGACTGATGAGCATTTTTTACAGCAAAGTATATACTTTGCTGTAAAATGCTCATCAGTCTCCCACAGTATAGTGATGGGCAAGTATATTGCGTAGTTTCCAATTTGACTGATGTATTATGGTAAGGTAATTTTTATTGTTAATTTTCAAGTACCTTCAATTAAGTTATTGTCTATTATCTTCAGATACACATTAGGCCAAATGATGTCCCCAACTGGAGTAGGTGTTGTATCTCAACTTAACATCTCTAGATCTCGAGTGGAAGACGGAGGATTGTATTCATGTCTAGCTTTTGAAGGGGAATCGTCTACAGCTCATTCTGCAAGAATTGATGTATATGGTAAGTTGATTCCTATACTGCGCTTCAAAACCCCTTTTTAAGTACAAAATCTGTGTCAAAATCTGGAATTTGGTCCATTGCCATTAGATAAAATTTGTTGTATCATGATATAAAATCGTCTCTTATCTTTTTGTCATCCTTTATTGTTTCAGGGCCACCATATATTAGAACTTTGCCTCCGATAAAAGTTCAAAGTGGAGATTCATTTAAACTTAGATGTCCCTACTATGGATATCCCATCAGGTATTTGTATTATTATTGCCGTTCTTATTTATTCAAAAGAACCATATATCACTCATGCTAGTGAGGCAGAGCGTAATATTTGTAAGTTCTAGGCTTGACAGAGGAAGTAACTCCAACTTTAAGAATTTTTCAGCCAAATAACATTGTTGATTGTTTCTGTGGTCACGCACAGAAATTATGTAGTAAGGTTTTGTTAGGTCACCGTAGTTCACGGGGGTAAAATGCCGACACAATAAAGGTGCTCTTGGTGTACATCTTTTGTTGCGAGATGTCCTTGTATTTGGACCCCTTAATTACTTAACATAAGATAGCTAGGAATTAAAATTAGCCTGATTAGAAATAAAAAAAGAAACAAACGGCATTATTATCAAAATACAGCTAAGGAACTGAAGAACTGATGTTTAGTTGTGCATGATGACATCAATTATTTATCCAGATAGATTTACCCTAGAATTTCTTTTGTGCAACACTAAAATCTAAAATGTTGATAGAATATTCGAGCCGACTAAAACAGCAAACTTCTTCATGTTAAAAGCCTCTAAAACATTGTTAACAGATCTTTTAATTTATTTTCAGTAAACTAGAGTGGGAACATAAGGGTAAAAAGATAATTAGCTCTGTCATTCCTCAACACTCTAGATACAAACGAACATACACATCTACTTCTAATAATAGTAAAACAACAAGAAGAAAACGAAAGAGAAGACAAATATTCGACTCAGCTGAAGGAGGAGTACTGAATATACCAAGAATTATAAAAGAGGAAAACGGTGATTTATATACTTGTATAGTATATAGTCCATCTGGGGAAATGGCGAGAAGGTAACAAAAAATGAACATACTACCACATTTTTATTGAATTTAACTAGGCTAGACAAACTAGTAAAAAAATTGATACATACGTATCTCATATTAATTTACTTATCATTAGCCTTTATTCAGCTCAGCATATAGCATAAAGCGCTTACGCAAGATTGATGCTAGTTAGTAAGGGGTCTTATATCATTAAAGTTCTACGATACGATAATCTGTAGGTTTTGCTTCATGTTTATCTTTTCACTAGCTTCCCGCGCGCAGTTTCACCCGCATAATTGGTGTTCTCGTGTACTACGAGAACTTCAGTAATGCTCTATTATTAAATATAGCTTATAATTTTCTCGCTAAAAGGGCTCTTTAACACAGATTTAAAAAAAAACGAATCATTAGTTCCTATGTTAGTTGTATAGCTTCATAATAATATATTAGTATAAATTTAGATATAATAACTTTAATCAACAAAATGGTCAATTTAGATTTCTAAATAGTGTCAAAATTTTATGATAAATTGATTTTGTTTTTATAATGTTTGTTATTCCAGTAGATATTTTCTTCATTTATTATGATCTAACAAACTACATTTAAGTAACGCTAAATATGTTGATTTTCAGGTCATTTGAAATTCAAGTAGTAGAAGCGCCTGAATTAGATGAGCTTAGAGTAGGATCTGGTCTCAAAGAAGGGCAAATAGTTCAAATTACTTGTAACATAGTTGGAGGAGATCCACCTATTTATTTTTCGTGGTTAAAAGACGGGAAGAAACTTCCTGCAAGTTTAAAGGTAATATTATCTCATTTCTCTGATATTATAGAATATAATTATGTAGTAAAATACTTCATAAGTATACTAGCTTTTTGTAGAACAGATAAACATTTCTATGTTTTCTTTTACAAATATTAAATTTGTAATAGAACTTACACGTTTGTAATTAAAACAAAGTCTTTTGAATAACATGAAAGTTATTTGCTTTCATAAGCATGAAGTTTGAATTTATAAAGATGTCTTCACGACTAAAACTTTTGTTAAACAAACAAATTCTGTACAAGAAATCTTTGAATTCTGCCATTTCACAACTTCTTGTTTGTTTTGAGGGTAATTTTATTGAAATGGAATTGGTTTCGCATGGTTTCTTGCTTAATATGTGAAATATGAGTTGTAATAAGATGTTAATATTTTCATATATATATATTATCTTCGTATACTACAATACTTATACTTAATACTTTATTTTTCAAGCATGTTATTATTTATTAACTTGTGAACATAACAAAATATTTAATTTAGCGTAGCTCCTTGTGGCCTTTCTCGATAAATGGGTTATCTAACACTGAAATAATTTTTAAAATCTGACCTGTAGTTTCTGAGTTACCGCGTTCAAGCAAACAAACTAACAAAATCTTCAGCTTTAGTAAAAAGACACACACTTTGTTTTACATATTTTCAAATAATTCAACAAACGTGAATAAACAATTGACGTACTGTTTATTTGTTAAATACCTTTCTCTCTATTACATTAGTTATCTACAGCTATATTAAGGACATGTGTGCAGTTGTGGAACTGCACACATGTCCCTAATATAGCTGTAGCACAAGATATAGGCATTTATATCCAATTCCAATATGCTCGTAAAGTCAGATACCCATAAATGCAATGTGTTAGTGATGGGTGTACTACGCCAAATCGAATGCCAAATAATCGAATATCAATTGATCGACCACTATAAATCGAACGACTAAATACTCGAACGTTCATAACATCGAATGGTTATTAAATCGAACATTCAATACATCGCACACTCAATACATCGAGTGTTCAGAATATCGAATGTTTGTTTGATCGAGTGATCAAAATATCGAATGTTTGTTTGATCGAGCGTTCAACGCATCGCATATTCATTCTATCCAAAGATCAATACAAATATTTTTTAAGAATACAAAACTTTGATTGCATTGAAAAGGCAAACGCAAGGTTTGGAAGACCTTCTTCACAAAAAAGAGGCAAAAGAGATGTTAATTCAATTAAAATTTAGTTTTTTTTTGTATTCTTAAAAAATATTTGCATTGATCTTTGGATAGAATGAATATGCGATGCGTTGAACGCTCGATCAAACAAAAATTCGATATTTTGATCACTCGATCAAACAAACATTCGATATTTTGATCACTCGATGTATAGAGTGTGCGATGTTTTGAATGTTCGATTTAATAACCATTCGATGTTATGAACGTTCGAGTATTTAGTCGTTCGATTTATAGTGGTCGATCAATTGATATTCGATTATTTGGCATTCGATTCGGCGTAGTACACCCGTTAGTGATACCATCATATTGATATCATCTTATACGTCTTATGGTCTTAATATTATACCTTGTGGAATACCACACATTATTTTCAGATCACAGAGAGAAGTTCTGAGCTATTCAGCGTATTGATCATAAAACGCGTGTCCTTGGAACATTGTGGAAAATATACGTGCATTGCAACTAACCACGTCGGGAAAGTAAATCAGACTGCTGATCTTTATATAAATGGTAAACTATCAAACGCTTTACTTAGAATATTTGATGTAATGCCGTGTTATTATATTATTTGCATATGTTTAGTATCTAATAAACATTTTAATCGTGTGCAACTATGCAACTACAAAACTAATTAAGTTGATTTCACCAACAGACGGATAAACTTTTGTTGCAAACTGTAACAAAATGCAAATAATTAACATTTAATTAAAGTTACACCAAAATGCACGATCTGCAAACAGAAGTGGTTTTGATTTTTATAGTTTCCAACTCAAATTGAAACGGTTGGATTTTATAATTTGATTTCCTTATTACCTATTTTATTAATTATTATAACGTTCATTTTGTATCCTGTTTGGACACGTTTTTAAACAATTGTAAATTTATTTCCAAAATTTAATGAAATGATTATTGATATTTAATTTAATATTGGTGAATGTCTGATATCTCGTATATTATTTCGAAATTTTCCTTTAGTATAAATAACGACTAAAAATAAAGAATACAGGAAATTGGATTTTACGAAATCTGTCAATAGATTTCCAGACAAACAGATATGAACAGCTATTATTTGCTAGTCAACAATATTTAACATTTTTCGCAGGTTTTCCAAAATGTTATTGATAAAAACATAAAACTGTCCATTAATTCTTAAAAGTTATGCGCTTTTGTAATGTTGCAATTCCATTTGATGTTATTATTTGGAAATAAAGTACTCTAATAAAAGTTATGAAAAATGATATACTGCAACGTTATAAAACGATTGTGTAAATTTCAGTTGCCCCAAAATGGATTGATGAACCCACAAATACTTCACTACTGCTTGGTCAGCGTGGCGTAGTGTACTGTAACGCTAATGGGTATCCTACCCCACAGATACACTGGATGAAAAGAGATGGTAAAGGAATAAATGATAATAAATAAAAATAGTTTCATAAACAACTATTATGAATTATCTGTTTAAAATTATCCTGTCGTATTTAAATTATAACCTAACCAAATCTTTATTAAACAGAAAAGTTAGTGCGACAAAAAATATTTCACCTAAATGCCCTCTCTTATCGGTTAATGATATATCTACAGTTAAAAAAAGCGATTTTTTACCTATAATAAAGATATTTAACTTGAGAATAAAATTTTGAAGTTACTTGTTGCCCATACTGTTTTTAAAATTTCTGAATTTATCATTTTGTCATTATCAAAGCCTGACCGATCCTTTAAAATTTTATTCATCAGTGTATGTATTTATAATTTCAGCAACATTGGGTATCTGGCGACCAGTTTTAGACTTAGCCGGTGGTGGAGTCATGAGCTATCCAAACGGGACACTGATTATTGAAGTTGTGTCCCTTTCTGATGAAGGAATGTATGCTTGTAACGTTGAAAATGGCGTTGGAGACGCGCTTAATAAAAATCTCTGGATCAGTGTTAATAGTAAGTTTGATTTAATATTTACTATAGATTTAACATTGACTTATCTCTGTGGCCTAGCTATATAGGTTTCAGAGAACGTGTGTTGAAATTCCGCACCGGAAAAATAATCTTTGTGTAAAATCAAAGATTAATTTCCGAGTCTGGATGGTTATATAACCCTATATATGTACTTAGATAATAATTCTGACAAGAAAATATTCTAACTACAAACTTACTTCTAGAGCCGGTGCATTTTGAGTCTGTGGGATCGAACTTGACAACAAAAATGGGGCTACCAATCACGTTGACCTGTAAACCTTTGGGGGATAATCCCATCAGAGTTAAGTGGTCTTTAGATGGAAAACCCGTAGAATTTACTTCGTCGAGGTAAGTTAAAAGAAAAATATCCGGTTCTTTAACTGAATAATTAAAATTAAAATTTAACTCTTGTGTATGGTACACCAAATTTTAAATCTAACAGATTCATATTTTTGTTCCTTATGACGTTTTAAAAGAAGATAATGTGCAGAATCAATATTATTTTTTTGTGTAGGTACTGATGAACAAACTCAATAACTAAACCAATTTCAATTCGTGAGTTAGTGGGCTAGTTATTAGTTCTATCGTAAACTAATTTTATTTCCTATAGGTAATAATAAGGGGTCAGTTTAAAAAAAAAACATAAATAAATTAGGTGGATAAAACTGTGCGGCCCAGGTATAAAGTTTTAATAAATGGTTATCTTGTTCAGTACGCCATCTATCTAATTCACGGGGCACAGATGAGCCAAAAACTTTGCTGTAAGCAGCCTACTGCATTTTATGATTCAGTTCTTTACGCTAACCGGCTCGACTTTTACACAGTATAGTATGTTTTTTTTTTATTTACTTGATTTGATTGTTGTTGGCAATTTATTATAAAATATTTAATTAAAAAAACATCTTTAGACATTTGATTTAAAATCTACCTAGACAAACATATCTTTTTTGGTTCTAAAACATTTACATATATTTATAATTTGTAAGAATGAAGATTGGGCCACGATCGCTTTGTGTCGGAGGCAAATCGGTAACTACCCCATATCGGTCCGTTATGAACAGATGAATTTTGCGAGGGTTTAGAAAAGGGTGCATAAGTATCGTTACATTGTGCTAGATGGCGCTAACTGTTGTCACTGTGAGACTAAGTGACCGAGTTGCCACATATCCCTTTGTTTTACATTAAATTACGTTGTTTGTTAATTTTTCAGGCTCACTATATCAGAGACGATGACCCACAACGGACTAAACAGTGTCATCAACATTAACTACGTTGAGAGTAGAGATGGCGGCACTTACGAATGTCGGGCCAGCAATCCGTATGGGGTCGCCGATTATTACGTACATCTTGATATACTTGGTAAGATTTTTTTTTCTTTTTTCTAGTTATAAGGAATATTAAATTTTTACTTGTCTTATGCCAAGCGTTGGTAGTATTTACTAGTATGTTTCAATTGAGAGACATATCAAACAAATTTGTGATTAAATTAGTGGCAGAAATTTTACAGAACTGTGGAGGTTCCGTGCGGTAAAGCTGCACCATGCGGGTTATTTTCGTACACTGAATTATTTACTACAACTTATTTATTATGTTCTTTAAAAATACTCTTTACATTTACACTACATATGTTGATACTTGTTTTTATTTTAAAAATACTCCTAATAATTAAAAATTTCATTTTTCCAGAACCACCTACACCTCCACTAGACCTTCAATTGGACTTAGTAACCAGCAGTTCAGCGAAGCTATCGTGGCGCGACACCATCAGTACTCACGTTCAGTACTATACCATGCAGTATACCACCAACGACTTCATGATGTGGGATACAGCTAAGAACATTAATATAACCAGGTAATTTAGATACTGAATGTTTCTTACAGTCGTCGTATGCAAGAACAATTCTTGGTTTTAAGTATTCACTTGAGTTAGTAGTGTACCACTGTCATAGTGTCTATTGCTATGGTAATAGAAATCATCTAAGTGACACCTGACATTCGCAAGTATACTCATACCCTCAGCGTTGTTCTTGCATACGGGAGTTAAATTCACAATTTTCATAAAATATTTCCAAGCCTTATTTTTATTCCTACGACCTTAAAATGAAGCTGTATCAATAAAAAAAAAAAGTTTTATTCATGCATTTTCAATAATTACTACAACACTGCTTGAGTTGAAGCTTTACTGTAGTCAAATTTGTAGCTTGCTGTAATAATAATAATAATAATAATAATAATAATAAATTTATTTATTTTCATTGGTGCACAAATTTATACAGTAGGTACAATACATTTAAATAAATAAATGTTTGTCTTTGAGTAGGCAGACAAGGGCACAATTGTACACATCGCTAAAATCCATGTTGAATTAAAAAAACGGTCATTACCGCATAATATGCATAATTTTGAGATTAGATAATTATAGATTTCCGCAAAGTATCTGTTTGTAAATTCCAAATAAAAAGTTTTTACTAAATGTTTATGAATATTATACGGTATCTATAACAAAAACACAATTTAACCCTTAAACGGACAGAGGGAATATAGAACTCACCATAGTTTGAACTTTAGTTACTTATAATAAAGATCAAAACCAATCAATTCTAAACATACCCTCTGTACGTTTAACAGTTAACTACTTTTTGTCTATCTGTTTTGTGTAATTTCGTTTCACCTAAAACAACGGGACTTTCATTGTTAAAAGCTTATTTGCATAGCAAGTTAAATATTAAGTTGATGTTGATTTCAGACAAGACAATGATGTGCGACAAAGTATTGAACTTCGAGATCTTCAACCAGCTATGGATTACAGAGTGCGAGTGGCGTCAGGAAACCAAGTCGACCTGAGTCCTTTCACACAACCAGTACATTTTAGTACTCAACACGAAGGTATATATTAATAAATTGTTTGAATATACCCTTAATTCAGACCCTTGGGCGTCATTCCAAATGAATAATTTTTAGTAGTAAAATCTATCTGTGTAGGTATATATATAGGTTTGCAATATTAATAAACTGTTCGAAATGACTTCTAATGGGTATTTGGAGCGCCGTTCTTATAACCTACATTAAAGTGTATTGTAAGGCAATATAGCTCATTTTGCCATGTACATTTATCATTTTCGTGTCCTTTACAGGGTAACTGTTTCGATAACAATACTGTTTTCAAATCGTCCTGCCAATGTTTGTTTAGTATGTTAACTAATTCAGGAATAGGTGCCATTTGCATCATTTTCACATTATTGTTACCAACATGCGCTACAAAATACATGATGACAAGAAGTCTACTATATAGGCAAGGGGCGTTGGACTTGTGATGTAAACCCACTCGTAACACAAGCATTTTAGCTTAGCACAAGGGGTTAAACGAAGAAGAAATACTGATTACACAGAATCTCAGTCTAAAAACTTTAAATAACGAATGCTATACTGGAACAAAAACTTTAATCCAGATATCCAAGTTAATGATTTGATTTCATACACTCAGCACCATCTTCAACTCCTCTTGGAGTACAAGTGCAGCAGACTGAGAACCCTGGTGAACTCATCGTGTCATGGCTTCCACCACCGAGGGAGAGTCACAATGGATTGCTACAAGGATATCATGTTAAAGCAGTGCCGAGAATTAGTGGAGAACCAGGTAAAACTGAATTTTATATTAATGACTGAATTTTATATAAATGATCCCGTGCGTGGTTTTACCGAGGGTAAGGATGAGGTGGTGGGTTCGATCCCCCGATCTTTGAGTAAAATCTTATATTTATTTCCGGGTCTAGTTGGACAAGGGATTACCCTCCGTGCGTCGAAACGCACGCTCAGCCGTTTGTCTTCATTGTGATAAGATAATCTCTTACAGTCGTATACCAGACAGGGCAGCAGCGGTTCCTAACACATTGGCAATAGCTGCTGCCTCTCTGGTACATATGGACATCTTATCACATCTACTTTATTTCGACTGCGGTCATCAACCCGCCTGCCAAGCGTAGTGACTATGCAAATCCCCCCTTGAAGAATGGTACATACTCTACAGTAGACGTTATACGGGCTGATGATGATTATGAAAAGCTTATTAATGCCTTTATTTTTACCTTCTAGTACCCAATGACACTCAAACGAAGATGGTAAAAGTGATATCAAGAAAAGGAAAGCAGGAAACTACACTTAGCGGTTTACTGAAAAATATGAGGTAAGTTCGTTATAACCAGGGACCAGAGTAGGTAGGCTTTTTGAGTAGATATTAACATGGATCATCATCATCTTCCTACCCTGCTCCTATTCTTTGTGGTCGACGCTATTTGTCATCCTCTTCCATTTTTCCCTATTACACGTCTCTTCCATACTCACACCTTTCTTAGACATGTCCTCTTTCACACACATATTAGCTATTAACATAGATATGACTTATAAAATATCGGTTCCTTGTTTAACTCAGAATGTTATTGTTACGAATTTGTAAAGCAGCTATTTTAAAAGATTTCTGTAGTGTTTATCAATTTCCTCCTTTACGACGCATAATTAAGAATGCAAAATAAATTAATTATTTCGCTTTCTTAATAATGCCCATATTTCCAATGCCCATAGGGCCAATTCCCATATGCCCAATGACAATGACATTATTAAAACTAATAATAGCTAAAAGAGTAAAATTTGAATGATTTTCTGTTTCAGATATGCTGTATCTATAAGTGCGTTCAATTCAGCAGGAAATGGACCTTTTTCACTTCCCGTGTATCAAAGTACGAGAGAAGGAGGTAACATGCAAATATTTTTTTGATAACTTTTCTAAAATAAAAAGACAATTAAGTGAAAAACAAATATTAATTTCAAATTAAACACTAACGTTTTTAAAAGTTCGCGATTTTGAAATATAGTACATAGGTATAATTCTCAATCTCTGTGAAATTTTGAGGCAAATTATTAGGTACCTTTTTTATTAATCCGACATTTCAACAAGGATGATCACGATCGTGGTAACGTGACGTGGTGTACCAGTCGTGATCACGGATAAGTATCAGCAATGGTGTTAATGAACAGCGCGGGTTTTGGCAACTACCTTCTACTTGAATGTTGTTTTTTTTTTTTGGTATCTACGGAACTCACTCTCACTTTCGCTTAAGAGACTCATGAACTTGTTTGAGTTTATTACGTATATAATCTAAAGGTTAGACGTGTTATATATACCAAGGGCTAATATCCCTATAAAACCCGTGAAGGTAATTTAAGGGTGATTCAATGTTTAATTTTTACTGGTAAATTCTTTCAATACAAATATTGTTTATTTTTATTATTTTCAGCGCCAGAACAATCACCATCAGGGGTAGAATGTCGTGGCGTATCTTCATCATCATTAAGAATCGGATGGCAACCTATCACGGCACAAAGCGCTTCTCTTCTAGGATACTCTGTTTATTATAGTACTGAAGGTAAGATTGCTTTGAAATAACACTTACAGCTATAGAGCTGGGACGGATTTCTCTGTTGGCCTTCTAAGGTAGGAAGCATCGTCAGGTTAGGACAAAGTGGTAGTGGATATTACTAATCTCCCCAAATACACGGCTATATTTCCTAATCGTCCAAGGCCGGTTTCCGTGGTGGTTTCGGTGGGTTAAAGCCAATTAAGGAGTCGCATATTCGCCGTTGTCGCTTCGCAAGTAGTGAGGGCTATGAATCTTCAAATTTACTCGAAAACTAGTAGTTTGTTTCTTTTTTCGGACCTTTATGCAACAAGCCGGGAGGTTTTAGCAACTTCACCGGGCATAAAGGCAAGTTTTGTAATAATGCTATTAATGATTTTAGAGAATGTATCGCACATTAGCAGTTCAACATCTCAAACATCACCGAGCGTTCCTTGAAAAGCTTCTTGTTTGAAAAAATGTTTTTTTTTTACGTTAACTAATCCTTCCAATATCAAATCACGTCAATTTATGAATGTTTTTATAATTTCAGATGGTTCTTGGCAAAATTTGAGCTCACCACACACAGAGTTATATCTTCAAGCTCTTCAGAAGTATACAAACTATACCATAAAAGTAGCTGGATACTCTAATTATGGACTCGGACCATTTTCCTATCCCATAATATGCACGACTTTGCAAGACGGTAAGCCTACTTTTTGAAATGATAACTTATTGCAATATCCATGACATTTTCTTTTTCATCAAACCTCAGTTTAATTCTGCAATCCGTTCGTAAATGTTTTTCAGAATAATCAGTATATTTAATGTTAAATTTTGTTAGTTACTTAGTAAATGGGTAGCGACAACTGTTTTGTAGGTCTAGCGGTAATATGTTCGACCGTGACTAAGGAGTACAAACAAGTTACCAAAACCAAAACTATAAAAATGTAAGAGCTAACAAAGCTATTTTCATTTTATTATTAAAATGCGGCTTTCAATTTTAATATGTATCAAGTTTTCCTTTTATTTCAGTGCCTGGTCCACCAGCAGCCATAAAAGTGTTAGTATCATCAGCGACTTCATTGCTCATTAGTTGGAAAAAACCTGAACAAGCTAATGGTGACATCACTCATTACACAGTTTATGTCAAACCTGTGTCAAGGTAAGATTATAAAAATAATAGTTTTAACAACATTATTTTCCCGCGCTCTTTAGCTTTAATAAAACTGCACCTATAAGAAAAATTAAGTGCACAAGATAAAAATTATCAGAATAGTAAATATTAAATTTGCCACATTTTGTATAGAATGCTATTAAATTCAAATTCGTCCGATAGTTTTTATCACAGAATTATCCTTAAATATTTTATTTTGACGCACATTATTAGTTATTGCACTACGGGAAACCAGCAGAAAAGCTCGCATTCACCTTGAGGCTTGTCCAAATCCCATATAAATTGTTAAGCGATCTCAAGTTATCTGCTAGTTTTTGAATCACATCGATTCTTTCATCCTTATTTTACTCAGGGAAAATTTTATTTTTTGGTAGTACAATTAAATATTGCCTGAGTCGAGCCAAGTTGAATCGCATCTGCTCCAATCTTTACCGTCAAATAACCTTTCTTTTTAAGTGTTGTCCGGGGGGACATTCATTTACGCATTCCCACCGCCGCTGCAGCGTATTGGCGCGCTGGCGGTGGGATATGTGGGACTCGCCCTCTCCATAGCGTAGTATACTAAACTCATACTACGAGGAGAGGACCCTACACCACTAAAAACCCCCGGACACTCCTTCGATCCGCCGTTGGCGGGGGCGGGTACGCATAAGCAATCCGGCTTACCATCAATTAACCCTGGGTTATTTTTATAATTATCATTCACGTTTTATTATTTCTAGTACCAGCTCCCCACAAAGCTACCGGGTAGAAGCAAGCCAGGAGACGAGTCTACGTCATCTTACATTTCCACTGTCAGGTCTTTCTACTGGGAGACAGTACGAAGTATTTGTGAGAGCCCACACAATTGTTGGTGAAGGGGTCCCTAGTAACAGAGTGCATATTGAATTGTCTTCAAAAGGTAAGCCTTGTCATGCAATTAATTATTGGTAACGTGGTTGAAAGCAACATTGTTTATGTTAAATACTCTGATTATTAAAATAGCGTAGTGATGTACTAATTCCTAAGCCAAATTTCCAATAACAGTATTGACCATCCGCGTCGTGACACACGTTCGCTGAGCGCGCACGGTTAATATGGGGTCAACACCGTCAACTATAATATGCTTACGTGGTGTTTATATACTTTTTTTGCAGTTGTAGCTGGTGTGGCATCATTAGGAGGTCCAATGTCAGTAGGCGTAGGAAGTTCTTTACTCCTAGTCTGTCAATGCGTGGGAGTGCCGCCACCTAGAACTGTGTGGTACCACAAACAAAATATTATTACACATCATCCACGGTTCACCAGGAATCATGATGACAGTCTTCTTATAAACAGTAAGTAATATAAAAAGTATGATTACTATTGTTTTTTTTTAAGCTTGCAATAGTAAACTAACTTCATTATTTTCCTTTATTCATACTATTATTAGAACCATATTGGCCAACGTTTAAAGAATGATATTCTGTATCATACTCTATTTATAAAAGTGATCATATACTAACTCATTTTGTAAATCGCAAGATACAATTTATCATAAAAACTATCCTTAAAAACACAAATTATATATAATAATAACTTTTCCTAAATTTTATGGCTTATCAAGTTCTTTTTATCGTTATTTCAATAAGACTAGAATTTATGTTATTTTATTTCAATACTTGAATCATATCGCAAAACCGCGGGGCATACGGCGGCACGTCGTGGCATGCCATAGTGCAATGGGACTGAGCTTTGAGCAAGATGCCAAAACGTGACGTGGCGTACCGAAGTGTTCTTTTCGATGCCGGAGTATGCCCTGTCATACCACGATGCCCTTAAATGTATTGAATAGGTATATAAGGTAATTTCTACAATTTCACCCTTGTTTCTAATATTTCAGACATAGATCAATCTTTAAGTGGTAACTACACCTGCTTAGCTAAAAACCTCTATGGATCAGACTTTGTATCATACGAAGTATCAGTACTGCCCACTCCAGAACCACCTAGTATCAGAGTGACTTCACATAAGAATTCTATACACCTGCAGTGGGATCTTCCAAGGAAAATCAGTGGGAAGTCGCAGAAAATAAGTAAGTTGAATACCGTTTAATGGGACATTTCGATTTTGGCATAAATTTGGAAAAATAAAAATAAGAATTAACATTAAAGAAATGTGTGATGTATTCATGGAAAAAGAGCAAAAGGAAAAAACGCAGCTTTGCTTGTCATTGCCAATTGTCCGTCACCTTAAAGAGTTTATTCTTTCAATTCAAATTTATTTAGGTACCTAAAACAATTCTGGCAAATGTCTTCAGAGTTCTATACCGTAATCAAAAAAAGACTACAATTAGAAAATGAACTTAGGTATTTTAATTTTAAAATTCGTAGTCAGTATTATCGGATATGTAATAGCCCAATTTTGCCTTTTTCAGTCACTATTTTACATAGGCATCCCCTAGTTTGCACCATGGCAATCGGTCCTTTCCCTTCCACATTTAGTCCACTCCGAATCTTCTAATTCATCATCAGCTTCTTCATACTTTTTCCAGGCTACAACTTGACGTGGAAAGAAGCAAACGGTTCTTGGCAAGATGCATGGTCAAGTAAAGGCACATCTCTTCAAGGGGCACAAGAGTACACTCTGCAGGGTCTGAAATGTGGTACTAAGTATTCGTTGAGAATGACCGCAGCCAACAGTGTGGGAGCCTCACAGCCTACGTATATTGATGCTACTACTTTGGGTGGAGGTGAATATATTCAAACTGTTGATAGAGCTCTTTTAAACATTTGGCAAGCCTATAAATGTTTGCGATAGTCATCACGTTGGCGGTTTGAAAAATGTAATTGTGAACTATGGTGGGGTGATCAAAGGGAAATAAGTGCTTTCCGCCATGCCACAAAATATTTCAATGTAAAAAAAAATGTGCTGATGGATACTATTATAAAAAATCAGATAGTATATATATGCCATTAAATTTTCTTCAGTTTTTTTCAATTGATTACACTACAAAAATGTACATATAATTATGACAGAATGTACGTGATATAGAATGTACGTGAACACCAATTAAAATTTTAAAGACTAATTTCAACTGAGATTAATCCAGTTCATTTTTATTTCAGTGCCAATTTCACCAACGAGTACCGAATGGTTTTGGAGTAATGCAACACATATCTACATACAGCTTAGTGGTTGGGATGACAATGGTTGTGAGATTACTAGGTTTGATGTCGAGTTCAGGGAATATACCAGCAAAGTATGGAAAAAAGCTGAAAATAGACTAGTGAGTTTAAATGTTTTTTTGTTTTAAGATTACATAAAGATGATTAAGAAATGTAAGAGGGAATCTACGAATCTATTTCACTATTCACCAAAAGACATAAACTTTATCTACGTAATGATTGACTTATGCTAACACCATATTGAATATGCTAGAAAGTAATGTAAATCTAAAAGTTATCTAATATCTAGAGTTAATTCCATTCAGAAATGAATGCTGGTGATTAAAATTACTTATTGCTTACTGTTATTTCTCTCATATTTTCCCCTATATTGTTAATATTTTTTACGGGCGGAATAATTGTGGAGCTTAATTAAAAAAAAAAACATCGTTTTAATTTAGATAAGTATAGAATTCCGTGCAGTAACACATGATTCATTTAATTGGTAGATTTAGAATATTTTTGTACAGTAGCGTTCAAAACTCTAGTAGCAGTCTCAAAAAGCTCAATGCAAAAGCGTCGTTCTACTTACGACTTATTTCTTTGGAGACAATCAATGGAGAAATTGATAAACATAAACATTATTTCTTGCCAAACTGCTGCGCGCATACGATTGATATTGTTGATTTTACAAACCATTGTAACTATAAGCATTGTAATGCTGCAATTTTGAGCCTTTAGTGTACTGATGCTCTGAGTCTGACTGTGCTTTGTATCCGAGAAAATCCTATTAAATTACCAAAAAAAAAAAAATGATGTAATATATTTTTTTACAGCCACAACTAGACCAGGCATGGAACCACTACGTTTCAACGTCAGTCTTGAACCAGCCCAATTCTTTTGTGTTAGCAGAACTAGTACCAGCCCAATGGTACCAAATAAGAGTGACAGCTGAGAACGCAGCAGGAATTTCTACGTCTTTGTATAATTATGCTACTACTACTATGCAAGGAGGTAAGGGAATAACGTTTTTAGTGTAATCATCATCATCATCAGCTCGTATAACGTTCACTGCTGAACATAGGCCTCCTCCAAAGGGAGAGTTTTGCCATAGTCATCACGCTTGTCAGGCGGGTTTATGACCGCAGCATTATCTTATAACTTACGGGGAAACGCTGCTGCCCGTACCCTGGGATTGGGTTCCTGGGATCCCTGCGCCTTTTATAGATGGTTTCATAACAATTGGCACCAACACCTGCTTTATTTTTTTTCCGCAAGGTTTAGTCACTCAATCAACCAGACCCGGAGAGAAAACTTAGATTTCAAAGATTTCTTATCCAGCGCAGGAATCTTACTAACAGCTACACCACTGCATCTAACCATGAAGCACTTTTATTGAAATTTTAAAAATAATGTAAAGCGTTATTTTTTTTTACAGAAGCTATCGGCCCACCTTCCGACTTCCTGGACATCAATATGCTGGTCATCATCTGCAGTTCCATTCTTCTCATGATTTGTTCTCTAACGTGTGTTTATATACTAGTCAAAAGACATAGGTAAGTTTTACATATTTATGTAGTTAACATATTTTGAAGACTCAGGGCAAATTTTTTGTCAGTTAGAATATTAAAATTTTTATAGACTTTGTATGGCATTTTATTTTATTTATTCCTCTGAAAGCTTTTATCAGACTGAAGGCAACAGACAGAAGGCATAACTTTAATAAGGCCGACAGCTAGCATATTTTAACTGTTAATAAGGCCGATAGCTAGCATATTGTAACTGTTAATGAGACCGTCAGCTAGAATATTTTGACGGTTAATAAGGCCGACAGCTAGCATTTCTTTTTATTAGGATTACTACCACGCTACCATTTTACGCAATGCTTACTAAATGGACTGGCTGAAAGTTTGCACACGGATAGTTTATAAGCTGGATAAACATTAGGCAACAAAAAATTACGCTCCGACCCATTGGACCAGAGTGATATAGGTAAAACCGCAGGGGCGCAGCAAGTCATTTTATAAATTTATGAAGTAACAAACATACATGTTAAATGTTAGAAAATCGATATTTAATAAAACAGCACATGAGCTTTGCCACGCGGGGTAATGTTTTCAGCATTCTGGGAACTATTTTTAATTGAAATTTGCTACTTATTTGTATATATTAAGTTTTATTTGTGTATTATTTATTATAAGTCATTTCAAAATCTGCCTTTCCAGTCACCAACATCTAACAGAATACCGGAACTCCCTCACCGCTGAATGCAAGTCAGAACGAAGCAATGTGACTGTGAACACACCACAGAGTGTTCCCACCGATATCAATAACAGAGTGTACAGCACACCAGTACATTTGACAGCTGATAATAAACACGGTAAGAACTTTAGTAGTTACCGTAGCCTATGAACGCTAGCAATATAAGGCAATATAATAATAATAATAGCTCACGTGCTACCTAATCTAATCGGGTGGGATTAAGTTCGAGTTTATTCGAATATAATGTTAACCGCAAAAAAATATTCTCAAATAATAAAATCGGAAATATTTTTTTCTGATTTTGTGAATTTTCCGATTTTAGCGACATTTTTTTTAAACATCTCCCGCTATTGTATAATAAATCCCTGTGTCGCGGAGGACTTTGCAAAACACACAATTCACGAACACAAAGTGCACAAAAATAATTGTCCCGGTTGGGAATCGAACCCAAAAAACCAGGTCTCAGACGTCACTGTTGTAACCACTGAATTACCGGTGCGGTCACCTATTTTCAAACTACTAGACTTAACTCTTTGAACAGAGGTTTGCTAATAAAAACAAACTATATGTTAATATTGTTAATGCTAATTATTACTTTTGTTTCCAGAACTGTACGAAATAAGTCCGTACGCACAGTTCGCAATAGGTTTCCGAACCTTCGGTCATGTGGACAACCAAGAAGTACCGAGTAGAATACATATACCCGGGAATAGCAAATCAAGATACGATAGCGGTAAGTTAGTAAAACTAATATTTTGAGCTGTATTGAAGTGTTTCTGTTTGTATTTTATAAGTTTTACAATATGATCAATTTTAAATTGTCAATTAACACAAATATTTTACAGGGAACGCTGCAAATATTTATATAAGTTTTTGTTTTGTTTTACAAGTTTTAGTTTCAATGTAGATAAATAGAAAGAGACTCGTAGGAAGCTAGGATAGGGTCTTTCTCACCCTTCATACCTGTCCATAGACCGCGTTGGTTTATTTTAAATCTATATTAATATATTAAGCTAAAGACTATGTTTGTTTGATTGCTTGAAGGCGCTAATCTCAGGAACTACTACTCGATTTGAAAATAATCGGAGATTGCCCATTTATCGAGGAAGGCGAGGGGTTATAATTAACCCGGTGTCAGCACAGTGGAAATATGTAACAATGAAAGTAGGGTTGGGTCTAAAAGATCCCTATGTAAATTCGCCATAGTACCAATACCTAAAAGAAATTTAGAAACATCATTAATATAACGATTATTTTCAGAGAATTTGGGTAAACTAAAACAATCTAATATGAAACTATCTGTTTAATGTCATTTTTATAAAAGTATTACCAAAAGTTAACAAAATGGACTACTTCTGTCCTAAAGTTGTAAAACTTAAAGAAAACAAAACGTTTTTTTCAATACCTACATTAATTAAAAAACTCTACTAGACTTTAGTCTAGACGCTAGTAGTGAATAAATACTTATTTTAATGGATATGAACGAACTATTATATTGTATTGTTAAATAAATAATTGTTGTTAATATTTTTTCTTTCAATTTAAATGCAGAGACCAGTTTTCAAATGAGGTCAGAATCTGAAGAAAGCGATTGCGTTTCGCGGACGACAACACTCAAGAGTGCACCAAGAAGTGAGTTCTTTATACACCGTATTTTTTAGTTGTTTATTAGCAACTACAGAACAGAACTCAGAAAAATTATTTGTTTTTGGTAATACTAATTGATCCATGTATATCTATAGACTCTTTCAATTACATACAAAAGTCGGACTCGTACATAAAGGGTTACGTACCATTTTCTTGTGCCTCTTTGTTGCCGTTATTGATATCGAGCAAAAACGACCAAAAAAAAAGTTTGTTATATAAGTATTTGAGGGGGGCTCTTAAATACTTATTTTATTTTATTTTTAGTATTTGTTGTTAATAGCAGCAACATAAATAGATAATTTGTGAAAATTTCAACTGTCTACCTATCGCGGTTCGTGAGATACAGCCTGGTGACAGACAGCGAAGTCTTAGTAATAGGGTCCTGTTTTTACCCTTCGGGTACGAAACCCTAAAGAGCAGCCAGTTGTTTTGTCTGTCCGACTGACTGACTGACGGATCAAATTGCTGCCCGTTCTGTGGTATACAATTGTTACGGATGATGTTATATCAATCGGGAGCAAAGGTTGAAAGTGCTTTCTACAGTACGGTGGCTAGCTCCTCAACCAACAATACCGAGGAATAAATTTTAGATTTGCTCAAATATTTCTTGTCTGGCGTGAAGATCGCACCTATAACCTCCAAGCAATGTAAATATAATTAATTACTTCAACTAGTAATTTTATTTAATTGTTACAGAAGCGTGCCGAGTTCCCCATCATAGATAGCTGAGACATCAATAGTTTTAGAAATAAATACTTTTAAAGTGGTTGTGTTCATATCAACTGAATAACTCAATTTTATGTCATCAAACTTGTATATTGTAATATGGTTGTAATAATTATGTTTAACTTATTTAATACTAATAATAAAGTCAGTATTATTTTTAATGTACCTCAAAGTTAAGCGTACACTAGATTTAAAATTTGTTACTTATAAATTTAGACCACCTGAAAGTCTAACTGCAATAACCAAAGCCCCAAAAGAAAGAAAACATGAGCATTTATTTATTGCACATACTAAACAAAGATACAAAGAAAAACATTACTTGAGGGCTTAAGAAATACGACATTACAACAAACCATTTGAAGGCTAAATCGTTCTTCTTTATCTTCCTAATCGTTCTCTCACGGCTGGAGATCGTGACTCTTGTTGGTGCCATCAACTAGCTGTTCTATGGGTTACGCTCAACTGATTGGTGGTATGCAGCGTTGACAGATATCTCGTTACAGTTATCGTGATATTTAATAAATATCTTGATACAATAGGCATGAAGACAAAAAAAATATATATTTAGTCCATCAGTTCGATTATTAAAAAATATTGGACAGTTATTTTTTAATTTATCAAGTCAATAGAAAAAAACAAAGATATAGAGCAACAACAAACAGTTATACAATAAGTTCAGGAGAGGGGGACTTGTGACGTTACTACTAGGTAAAATCGTACCTAAAAATGACGTCACATGAAAATTCAACGCGGTGTATCATTCTGATTTTTTGTTTGAGAAACGAAAAAAAATACGTTTAATATTTTTTGGTGATCTAACTGACGGACTAAATCGATTTTTTTAGTCTTCATGACTTTTTTCGAGATAAACATCTCAACAAATTTCTTGATATAATTATCGATATATTTGACAAATTTTAATATCTCTATACAATTAACGAGATATTTGACAAATATCTCGATACAATTATCGAGATATTTGACAAATTTATCCCAACAAGTATCTCGATACAATTATCGAAATATTTGTCGAATAATGCTATCTCATGTGAATGTTTAAAATTTGCAGTAGCCTGTCATTGGTTTAAATTTATTATTCACCAACTTTTAGTGACAACTGTGTTGGTTGATCTTTATTTCATTTATTAAAAATTGTTGGTGGTCTTGGTTATTTGTTACTTTCATTTTTATTAATTTAATTTTTAATATACTTATTTATATTTAATTTGTTGTTGGTCATTTTAAAATAATTGTACACCAAGTTTTAGTATTATTGTGTTACTGTCTTATTATTTAATTGCAATAAATTTTACTAAATTAGCAGATTTCAAATTTAAACATAAGTATCCATAAGCTACGTTTTATAAATACAAAAATGAAAAATACTTGATATTTTATAAAATTAAATGAGATAAGTATTTAATTAACTTTTAATATTGTATCGATTTTGTAAACTTCTAACAAGTGTCAATATTATGTTAGAAAATCGGTTAAAGCTGATATGGTGCTTGGGCGTTTCTCGAGCGAGTGAATGACGCAAACAACGCGGATGACGAGCTGGCGACCCCGTCTCCCCCTACCCCGCAGACAGACGGCGGGCTTAGCGGGTATTTGACTCACACTTGAGAACCGCGCAAGCTCAACGTGATTGACACCACGTTGAACTGTCTAACTGTTTCATCAAATTAATTATTTAAATTACATTATATTACAGCCATCTTCTTATACTGGATAGTTAACCTTTCATAAAATATGTCAATTGCACAGTTTTTCATTATTCGCTCAATTAACGATGAGGTAGAACTCTACTATATCAGTGGGATATAGATATACCTAGATAACGCAATTTGTAGTGAGACCAAGCATGCCAACTTTTTACCACCTACTGCGATGTTAATATTATTATGTCCTTGTGTTTGGTTGCTCGCAATTTTTGGGTTACCACAGCTAGTTATCACGCAACGTGGCATTTTTTATTTAGTTTGCGGCCGTCCGAACGCATCAACAAACACGCGCGGACTGTTAAGCAGCGGCCAACCACGATAGACGGTCGGGGTTCGGATACGCGAAGTATGCATTTGCGTCATCTATGGTATGTCTATGATAGAACAAACATGTCACCTTTTAGGTTGAAAATAGACCAGTCGTAGTAAATTGTATTGGTCGACGACAATCGATAGTTTCTACCACACTGGTCGAAAAACTTTCGATCGAAGGGCGAATGGGCTAGTCAGTATGGGACGATATGACAAATCTTCCAAGTTGATCGTTTTTTTCTAAATGTGTTCTCATCACTTATATGTTAAAATTGACACATATAAACACATATTGTAAATTAAACAGGTTTGGACTGTTTTTTTTTTTGCTACTAACAAAATGTTTTATTAGTTAAATTTAATCTAAGTAGATATCCTTATAAAATACCTGTTTCAAAATCTTCAGACTAAAAATATGTTTTTGCTTCATCAATTTTAAAAACATGTCGAATTCCTAATTCGTTTTTTTTTTACTACTATGGCTGGATATTTTACTTATGACCAATAAATTTAAAAAATATTACAGTTTTTCATAACATTTCTATTTTATCAACTATTGTGAACCATTTTGGAGATATGTGGATCTACCATACTTAAGTGTTACCATACAAATCGATCAACAGTCGAACAATAGTAAAGAGTCAATATCTGAAAATCTGGTTGGAAGATCGATCGATTTACTATAAATCGATCAACATCGATCGACGATCAATTACTTGGATAGTCAACGTCAATTGATGGCATTGGTCGATTTATGTGGTGACACCCTAAAGTAAAGGTAAAGCTTAAAATTAATTTCGAAATGTCTGAAGTTAAAGAAACATAAATATTGTAGAAAATTAAATTGAACATTAATTATCTTCAAAAAGACTGATTGTTTACCATTTAATTTTTAATATGTAAATCCTCGATTTACTATAGAAATAAAATTTCGAAAATATTAAATGTTAGAATACTAATGGTTGTTTTCTTTATTCGTTGCGTACTGTTAATATAATATTCTCTATACACCTGGAATTATTTCTAGTAACGGTTTTTTTCTCAGAATAATAATAATGTTCATATGAATTTAATGGCGCCTCAGCTTCTAAGAAACATCGCTTTAGAAGGCAATATTATAAATTCATATTTCTAATTAAAATGTCGACAAGGTCTACATCAAATATTTTCCATAAAATAATTATTTTTTATTACTCTTTTTAAATACGCAGTTTGTTATTATCGTTTAAAAAAAATATAACATTTACTCCTAATTATAACTAAGTCTATAAATTTGCAAAGCTCCTTATATCCAACTAGTTTCCTCGCCTAACACATAACTTGATTTTTTAATGCTCCTCTCTAACATTAAAAGAAGCCAAATGGTTTAAAGTTTGTTAAATGAGTAAACAACGCTGATTTATTTACTCATTTATTGTTTTTGTTTTTGTAATATGACAAATCTCGCATTATGCAATAAGGAAATCCCTGTGTCGCAAGGACTCAACTTTAATGGGATAGTTGCACAGCTCGCTCCTTAAAGACAGCTTTCTGTTGGAGCCAAAACCGTGGTCAAAAAGTTAAACCGAAATTAAATATAGGCATAAAAATAGTTGCAATATCACCATATTTTGAACTATTTCAATATTTTACGTTTTCTAAATTTTAAAATTAAGATTTAGACCACCGAACATTTTCTAATTTCGTAAGCGGTAAACTTTTCCGTAAAGTATAAAAAAAGGAAATACGGGTGGTGTCATCATTTAAATATTTAATTCTAAATGAAACTTTGAAGATATTTGTCGAAGTAATGTTGTTCATTACCGATAGATGGCACGAAAGTGTCCCTTAGAGACGTGTTATAAAAGAGATTGATAAATTTGGATGATTGGTAGGGTTCCACCGTCCACCGTTCAAATGCCTTACCTAAGATGCAGGTTAGAGTCCTACCAGTGGTTTAAATTTATTAATTTCTATTTTGAAACTTATGTAATTCTAAACATGCCTACTACCCGTTAAGGGTTAAGGTTAAGTACACATCATTCTTGGGTGAATATATAGATAAAAAACTAAGAATAACTATCTGTTGTGCCGGGTGAGAATCAAACTTAGAATACCTGTAGGTACCATAAACCACTACCGCAAGAGCAGAGAGAAATAGCTATTGCGTTTAATTCCTCAAATCAATAAAGACGGTATTGTTACAATTTGTACCAGTATAAAAGAAATGAACAACCTTACATCCCAGAGGACCAGAGGAAACCGACCTGAAAATTGGACAGTACCGAGTTTAAATCGATGACCTAATTTTCTGTGGATAAAAATGTTTTGTACTTTTTATAAGACAGTTTAAGAGCTATTACCCAAATTTTTTAAATGTTTTGAACACCTTATGGAAAATTTTACCTTATACTATATTTCAAAATTGAGATAAATAAAATTCGACCACCGCGCACCGGCAGGATTCTAACATCCCCCTTAGAGACGTGTTACAAAGAGATTAATACATTTTGATGACTGGCTGTGGTTCCACCGTAGCCTAATTGCTTAAGGCATTGGGGGCTTTACCAAAGATGCAGGTTCGAATCCTGCCGGTGGTCGAATTTTATTAATCTCAATTTTGAAATATATATACACCCAGACATAATTTTTGCAGTCACCATATATTTTTAATTTATCAGCCCGTTTACTGATAAACATGGGCCTCCTCTTAAACAGACCTTGGAAAGCCAGGGTCAATGAAGGATATTGCCATAATCAACGCGCTTGGATTGAAGTTAGCTATGTAAAATCAACCAAAAAATATTCTTTACAAATTTATATAGATAGAGATCCTATCCTAATCTCAGGAACTAGTTGTCCAATTGGAATAACTCTTTCATTGTTAGATATCACATTCGAGGAAGGTTATAGGTTTTATTTACTCACGAAGTTCTTATGAAAATAGAAGTAAGTATATGCATATTTAAAGATTTTGATGATTTAAAAAAAATTCTCAGTAGGATTTCAAAAATCACTTTTTTATTAAATCACACATTGAATAAAAGAAAATGTGCTCTAAAAGAAAATTACAAAATTTTCGTCATAACATTTTGAGAGTGAGTGGGTTTAAAGCCTGATTTATTAATATAAAACATTTATTAATAACACAAAAAACCACTAGTTCAGAGTTTCCACGTTCAGTTTAACATACAATTAATACAAAGTAATAAGATTATTTAGACATGCTTTATGTATGTACTCTCAATGTAGGTTACAAATGTCAACGGCTTAGGCACAGCGTCGACCGCAGCAGACATTTGGCCGATTGGTTGGCCTTTTGAATTTCCTGTATGTATGTATTTAAAAGTGTGCGCCCTAGTAACCCCTTGCTGCATCACATATCCTATCAGTGAGCATTTAGTGTATAAAATTGTGTACATTCAATCCTTCGAAATATCAAAACGCATATGATATTAAATCCATGAGCGTTCATAATGCGCACTTTTTTGCTTTATCTGTAAAATTTGCGTTTTCTATTCATGTAAGGTATAAAATTTAAAATTTAGTCTCCGTATCTCGGAAAGTTAAGAATAATCAATTAATGTGTATCATCGTTTATTAAAACTTGATCAATGATGTATGAATTTGAGGACATTTTTGGTCAGTGGGTAGTATTAGGGGCTTTTCTTTTATTTTTATAAAGAAGATTACTAGCAGAGTTTTTCAGTATATTAGTATTCTTGTAAACACCTCGTGCTAAGCTAAAATGCTTGTGTTACGAGTGGGTTCACGTCGGTAGTACAATGGGTGGGATTCAAACCGGCGATCTCAAGATCACAAGCCCGCTTACAAGGAGAACTACTTGTTAAAAAAATGATACTTGATACACTCTTGTACCAAGTATCAATTTTTTATCAAGTAGTTCTAGTACTAGTAGTACTGCTAGTGATATGACTTTTGTGATAGTGAACGTTATCTTCGTTTCAATGAACAAAACAAAACAAATGACTGTCAAGAAGTACAATGATAAAACAACTCGACCGGTTCAAATTGGAGTTATAGGACACACCACCATCTTCTCAGCTGCAGTCATTGATGTGTGTATTCAGTGATTACTTACTTTAAACATTTATTTTCTGTATTGTCGGTTTTTCGAGCAGAAATATTTTATTGAAAATAGCAAAAATATCTGCAACAATAATATTCTATTTTATGTTAGGGTGTTATCAGAAACATTGATCAAGATGGTAGAACGGATTAGTCGATGTCAATCGATACTTTCTACAACATCGATCAATTGATCATCGACCGGTCTATCGTGACTCAATGCTAGAATGCAATTGTTCACACCAAATAAATATAGCCGAACGATATGCGTCATCGAACAACACGATCGATAGTACTGATCGGCAATAGATCGATTGATGTGGCGATGTTCTTAAATTTTATTTTATTAAGGGATAACATTTGTGGTAAATTAACAACGAAAAGTAAAACGCAATTAAGGATATAAAACTGGAAGTAGCTAGTTATACAAAAAATAAAAGCAAAAAATTATGAAAAAGTAAGACGAAGTATAGTATAGTAGGCTTATAACAATAATAATTAGACCAACAATTAGATAATAAGATTCCGAAATAACTCTAAAGATAGTAATAATAAGCTATGTATTAACGGCTGCAAGATTTCGTGCCCGGTGAAGTAGCAAAAGCCTCCTGGCTAAATACATAAGTCCGTCCGAAAAAAAAAAAAAAATCTGTAACGTTGCAGCAGTGATTTTGTGTCTGGTTTTTGCCTCTGTAATTGTTTTACTAATATAGTTTGTAAGTATATACTGTTACTAACACTATGAGTCTTGCTACTTGTAATGAAATGATTATTATTATTAAATAATGATTTTTTATAACTTCCGTAGAGTGACAATGATATCCATTTCTATAACTTCCGTAGAGTGACAATGATATCCATTTCTATAACTTCCGTAGAGTGACAATGATATCCATTTCTATAACTTCCGTAGAGAGACAATGATATCCAACAGCAATAGTTTTATATCATAAATATTATGTGGTTATTATCGATAATGTCACCGGAGTTTTTAACTGCACGGATCATGAACTGAAACTGATTTTTTGATAAATAAAAACTTTCTGATACTTAGATAATTAAATAATAAGATAAGAAATATTTCAGTTCAAATATGCAGAATGTAGTAGATTCAAGTAATTAATAAATAAGCCGTTCAAAGGTAGACAAGTAGGTACATCACTAACCGACCTAATTAACTTATACCAATAACTTTAATTTATCTAAACTTATATTAAAAAGCTGAAGAGGTCTATTGGTTCGATTAGAAAAATTCTTTCAACATTAGAAAGCTACGCTATCCAGCTTATGAAATCACGAGGATCAGTATCTTTATAATACTAAAGATTAAAATAACAATCTATTTAATATAATGCTGCCGTGATATATCTATAATGCCGTTATCCTCCAAGCCCGTAGTGGTAGATAACGGCATTATAGATATATCAAGGCAGAATGTCCTTACACATTGGCATAATATTTGTGCTCAACTACAACTTTTATCGTATCAAATTCTACACAAATGTCGGTAGTACTACCAAACAAAACAACGATACTATACACATATTTAAAATATTCATTGGAATCCCAAACTTCCATCACCTATTATAAAAATTCCAACATTCTGGAGTATTCTAGAGAGTTCCACGCCAATTTTTCGGTCGGTTGCACCCGCCGAGTAAATGGTTGTTTGGAACTTAGAGTATCTAACTCAGGAGGTAGCATACGGTACTATAACTTTGAATTTTTCTTCCAATTTGAATGTGCTCATAAGCAACTTTAACTGATTGGGCCAACTAATGTCGTACAATAGAAAAAACTGAAATTGTTGAAAATGCTTTAAAAATTAAACTTATCCTGAATTGATTTGAGTGAAACAGTCGAACTGAAAACATCGTTTTATATACAATTTTTTTCTAATCTCTAAAACTTGTAGACAGCCATTATCTCTACTTTTAAATTATAAATGCTGAAGGAACTCTGTCTGTCAGTCTGTCTGTCTGATATACTTTCACATATACACCCTAGTACCGATTTTGATGACATTTGGCACGAAAATAAAATTAACCTTCCGAAAGTACAAAGGCTACCTTTAATTGTGAAAAAACCTTGAAGGGATTGAAATAGGTGAAGAAAGTTAGCTTGAAAGTTCGTTACTGTTAAAAGGGTTGTATTGGACTCACTTCCCGCGACACTGAAAGATTTTTTCAAATCGGACCAGTCGTTTCCGTGATTAGCGCGTTCAAGCAAAGACACAAAATCAACAACAAGTATTTTCATTGTTTGAAAAATAAGCATTAAAATTGCTGCCAAGGAATACAATTCCATCGTAGTCCCACATGTCATAGATATAGACAATTAGACATCCTACTATTATTATAAACGCGAATGTTTGTAAGTATGGATGGATGGTTGTTTGTTACTCTTTCACGCAAAAACTTCTGAATGGATTTGGCTGAAAGTTTATAAGCTGGATTAACATATAGGTTACAAAATAATACGCTCCGACAAACTGGGGCAGAGTGACGGGGTAGCGGGTAAAACCATGGGGCACAACTTGTAAGTTTTAATTTAAAAAAAAATACAATCAAATCGCAACTCCAAACATAAATTATCTAAGACTAGAAACTATTTTACATGGAAACTATCAAGACCAAGTTCTGTAGAAGTAGACTTTGGTTTGATACTCAAATATTTTGTAAGTACACTTTATTTTGAATGGAAACGTATTTTTAAACTACTTTTAGTTTTAATTTGTTTTGCTGTTAATGGATTCTTAAAGTGAAATGTAGTAAATTTTGGAACCAAGAGAGTAAATGCGCAAAGCAATATAATGTGCATAGTATTTCGTGTGGTTTCCGGCTTAGAATAGACCACTCTATGACTTCCCATAGGTGTCGTAAGGGAATATATGATATGCAGCTGATGGATGGGTTAGTTAAAATCTTACAACAATCACTAATCCACCTGCTAAACGTGGTTGTATGTTTCATCTTAAATATACGTCTCGAGTAGTGCAAAAAAATGAAGAATTTAGAGTGCACGTATGGTAGTTCACACTTCTTCTCTATAAAATAAATCTGCGTAGTTTGCCAATTTCCTAAGTATTTTTTTTTATTTTCGGTGTGATATGCGTTTACGCATTCCCACCTCCGCTGCAGCGTATTCGCGCGCTGGCGGTGGGATATGTGGGACTCGCCATCTCCATAGCGTGGTATGCTAACTCATATATATCACGAGGAGAGGAACCTACACCACTAAAAACCCCGGACACTCCTTCGATCCGCCGTTGGCGGGGGCCGGGCACGCATAAGCAATCCGGCAATCCGACGGCACTCGCGGCCAATATGGCACCTCGGGATCACCTGGGTCACACTTATTCCTTAGTAAACCTATGGCCGCCATGTCTAAAATCGGTCGGCAGGATTTTAAGACATATCTAGCTCCCAAAACTGGTAACAATACACATACAACGGACATTTAAAATAAATATATTCCGCTCACATACTAAGGTCATAAAAATTCAAATACGTATCAAGTTTTAGTAGAATCGGTTGGTCGGAAAGTTTTTACCGACAAACGTGAAATAAACAGAAAACAATTGAAAGTAAATCTTTGGTGGATTTAAGGCGGAAACATATTGTTAAAACGCGATGCGACCCGATGAAACGCGATGCTTGTTGAGTCGAATCAAATGTATTGTTTTCTATAGACACCCGACGTGACGCGACGCGAAGTGTTCATACTGTGTCGCATGTTAAGGTTGTGAAGATTGTATTCATCCTTATTAATATTATAAATGCAAAAGTAACTCTGTGTGTCTATCGGCCTGTCTGTCTGTCAGCCTGTTTGTCTGTCGGCCTGTCTGTTTGTCTGTCTGACGCCCTTTCACGTGAAAACTACTGAACCCATTTTAATGAAATTTGGTACATAGATAGTGTATAACCTGAGGCAGGACATACTTTTTACGGCGAAAAAAAGATGTTGATTGTCAAAGTCACTATTTCACGTGGACCAAGTTGTGGGCACAGCTATTTTATTCATAAAATGCATACATTTATTTATACAACGTGTTAATTAAGTAACGCAAAACCTCTTAGGTGGTGATTGTGCTCATGGATATGAACAACTTTTAATATGTGACTAACTTTATAACTCGAAAAAAAAATACAACTTTTTCATACATCTTGCTCGAGTAGATTGACAATTTGTATGGAACAGCTTATTTTTTACTTCGAGATACAATGTTGGCCTCTTAGAAAAAGTTGTTCATATTCATGAGCACAATCACCAACCAAGAGATTTTGCGTTATCTAATTAACACGTTGTATATAAATACAATCAAAAAGAAGTTGAATCTATATGATGACACATAAACTTATTCGAGGTTTATGTGCATCATTTACATATAATACAAATGATAGATATAAAGGAAAATAAAAAGTATTAAGTGGGTAGGCCGCAGCAAAGTGCGACACTAAACATATTTTGTCACTAATATAAATTGTTCTTATATTCAATACTTATTTACCAAATACACTAGCATTACAGTTACCCAATCCGATAGTGTGACAACAAAATTATATAGTTTTAATGCGTGTTGTCGGCTATTAATATAAACACAGAATACACAATAGTACAAAGGTATATTCTATACCTATTTTCATTAAATAAGTGTGGTTGGCCTTTGTGAACTGAAAACAGATCGACTAGTCCCGAAGACGTGACGTCATTGAGCGCGCGCAGCGCACGTGTGCCTGGCATAAATTGTAGCAGGTTGGTGCGCGCGGTATTTAATACTAATATATAAACCTGAAGAGTTTGTTTACTTGAACGCGCTAATCTTAGGAACTACTGGTCCAATTTGACAAAATCTTTCAGTGTTAGATAGCCCATTTATCGAGGAAGGCTATAGGCTACATAATATATTATTGCGAAGTTCCTACGGGGACGGGAGCTACGCGGGTGAAACCGCGCGCGGGAAGCTTAGTCTTCAATATAAGACGAAGAAAATTGCAAAATGCATGCTCTTGGTAAATAACATTTTCTTTTTTTTTCTAGTCTTGTAGTAAATGGCCAACAGGATTCATTTTGTTTTTTTTTAATACAATAGTCACCAATCCGCATAACAAGCGTGGTGAGAATGGCAAAAACCTCCCACGGTTCATAGCATATCTAGGAGCAGAGATTCATATCATAAACATAGTGATGTTAGTAACGCTGAATAAAGGTGTAAAGAAAACAATATCAATATAATATAATTAATATATTTAAAGTGTCAAGTACAGACTCAGACTCTGTTACACAAGAAGAGGTGTTCTTAATATTAAACTCCCTTAGAGAAATAAAAGTAAATACGTATAAAGCCTGTGTACTTAATTATGTTCAGACACGCATTATTATAATAAAATAATTGATTATGTAAATGACAAAGGGGATTATATTAAAATATCATATTATAGCATATTTTATAGTATACAATGTATGTACATATGATATGTACCTATATAAAACAACTCATGACACTATTAAAACGAGAGGCGACGAGGCTTATTTGAATTTACTCGAGCGCGTCAAATGAATGTAAGTTAGGTAATTACAAATGTAAATAAGAGAGACAACCTCCGTAGCTTAGAATTATTTGGCTCGCTTTAAATCCCGGAGGTCGTGGGTTCGATCTCCACGCCGAACAGGAAATCTTTTTGTAAATTCTACGTTTTTATTTCCCTGTCGGTTGGTTGAGGGACTATGATACTGCGGTCACCAGCCCGCCTGCCATGCGTGGTGACTATCGCAAATACCCTCCCTGAGGCAGAGACCCATGTTTAGCAGTGGTCATTATATGGGCTGATGATGATGAATGTCTGTAGAATTGTTACGATATATTCCCAAATAGAATACTAGTAAATAATTGGACAAACAATATGATTGTGTTCGTAGAAACCACTTTTGACATTGCAAATTGTGGAATTTGAGTAATATAAACATGGTTTCTGATATTGTATTTGATCGATGTTACTATTAGCAATCGTAACTCAATTGTGTGACAAAGCAATATTAAACGTGTTGTGTTTATTATTCTGGACCGTAACTAGTAAGATGCTGGATTTAATACCCGAGACGGCAAATATTGAATTACTAGAAATTTGGAATAACTTGGTACACAAACTATTGGCTGCAATTATTTTCGCACAATTTTCTATCTAACTCTCTAAGATTTAAGGAAGTTGATGCCTTTGATACCAATGCGGAAATAAATTTTGGCTACCACAGAAAAAACAAATGACCAGTATGAGAATCGAACCCACTACCTCCAAAACTTAAAGCGTCACTTATACCGTTAGGCCATAAACGTTGTTGATACGAGTAAGTTAAAAAATTAAATACCATTATATAGTATAAAACAAAGTCGCTTTCCGGTGTCTGTCTTTACCTATGTATGCTTAGATCTTTACAACTACGCAACGTATTTTGATGCGTTTTTGTAGATAGATAGAGTGATTCACGAGGAAGGTTTATATGTATAAAAAATCAGCATGGCACCCGTGCGAAGCAGAGGCGGGATGCTAGTTTGAAATGAAACATATTTACCTATCATCAAACCAAATGAAAATTAACAATACGTCTAACTGAAATATAAATTATAGTATTTTCATTACGTGCTTCTTATAAATTTTTCCTTGTATCGTCGAGTCTGTCCAATCACGGAGTTACTGGCCTAGATCATAATTAAGTTAGTAGAGGTCACAACTTATTTAACGCTTCCATGAATCCAAGGGACAGGGTTTATGAAGCGTTTAAGTGTAGTTCAGAACTTGTTCATCCTCATATTAGAATAAACTAATGTAAAGTATCACGTTGCGCTATTTAGTGTGGGGTCTTGACATGGGATTAATTGATGGTATGACTATTACCATACAATAAATCAATCCCTTGTCAAGACCAATACACACCGATATAATGTGGTTATGTTCACATTATGCGGGTATTAATTGGTTTCCTTGTATGTCACCGGAAAATAATAAGACTAGTCAATCGTAAGTTAATCAAGATTCGTGCCACTCATATTGTTAAATTTAGTTTCCAATTTCAGTGGACGTGCATAATCATTATATTATTGACTTCATTATCATGACACTAGACCTATCTTAATAAATGAGACTTTGCTACTGTTGCAAGAAAACAAAAAAACTTCAACTTCAATAAGTCCTGTTGAACTCCATTGGTATAGGTTTAGTTTATTTTTGAACCAACCGCAACCTCGATAGTTGATCAACTAACTAGGAAATTGATCAACTAACGCTTCCATGAATCCAAGAGACAGGGTTTATGAAGCGTTAAAGTGTAGTTCAGAACTTGTAAAGTATCATGTTACGCAATTAAATTAAAGTGTTCGGATCTTGATATGGAATTGTATGATAATCCCATGATGGGGGTACTATTTAGTTATTTCTAAATGGTGGTCACTACCGCTAGTAATTAAAAATTCGACGCAAGGAGGAGACATGTATTATTTAGGTTCTTAGGTCCAGCTTTATTTTGATCCGTGTATCAATATAAAACTATACCACGTCTTTGAGCCTGATGTAAAAACATAAGCCTAGTGGCTAACTACATAATGAACATCTGAAAAAAAATTGAATGTACTAACAATGTTATGTTAACTAGTTAAAGTGTTCAGCGAGACACTACGAATTATTATTTAGAAATTTCGAAGAAAATTGTGAGTTTCATTGTCGGTGTCTCTTTGGTCGTACATAAAAATATCTACTTTTATCTAAAACTTGATAACTTCAGAAATTACCTCACGATTGGAAAGCAATGTTATTCGAATTGCATTTATTTTATAAATATCTAACTGAATATATTCATAGCTCCATTGGAATCAAATTTATAATCAGACTGTATAGCGGAACGTGTGCTTACCTCAGGTTTAAGAATTTTTATAGTCAACACGTAAGTCAGGTGGGTTAGTGACAGGAGTATTTGATAAAATTTACATAGATTTTGCTGCCCGTTTCCCGGTAAACGGTTTATCAGAACTTACAATCGGTACAAATTGCCTCTCAACTAAGCAGACCCAAATAGAAATGTTACAATTCCAATGTTACAATCCGTTACCGATCCGGAAATCGAGCCCTTGGCCTACTAGACTTAAAACGAGACTTAGCCTTGTGGAGGATTATATTCTTGTATCAGAATTATACAAAAGTACGTCAAAGCTATATACAACTTCTGACCAGAAACAAACAGCCGTCGGCCGCCGGGCATACCACCTCGCCCGGCAAAGAAGATCTTCATTTTCTGTGGAAGAACACCACCAACCGTTCCTTTACAATATGAAAGCTATCATATAATTATGTAGTACTTACATCACTCTCAGATACATAAAGAAAAGGTAACCTCACTTGAAATAAGCCGCCCGTGATCTTTTTGTACTCAACCCTCATAAATCATAACACAATTGCTGCGACCATCTTCTATTCCTCTCGAACCAAAATTCGCTTTCCAAAACTAATAATAACAAATCCCTCCGTACGTTGGTACGCCACAACAATCCAGTTCAGTTTGTGGAACAAACAAATAATTAATCTACAGTGGCTAGAGTTTAATTGCTTGTTTCAAGTTTGTCTTGTTTGGTAGATATATAATAATATTTGTGCGCATCTGTAAATATTGCTTGGACAGCTTTAATTACGCTTAACTTTGAAAGTATTTAAACATAGTTTGGTGGAGGAAAATTATTTAGTTTTGTTAACAACATTTTAATAAGTTTTCTACTCAGAACAAATTAAAAATAAAGACTGAGTCGAGCAATGCACTTAAAACGGTTTTTTGTTGTGTGTTAGTGTGGCTAAAATTGTTGCTTTGATTTTTCAATATACCTCAATGGTATAAAATTAACATTGAACTTTGATGTGTACGTCCTTTTATGACGAAATTCGCCATTTTTAGCAAATAATGAAGTTTGTTTTATATCAATACCTGAAGCTGCGAGAGATTAACTGCCAAGGTAAGGCATAGTTTTGGTACGCGAATGTGCGTAAGCTGTGAATGTATGACGTATACATTAAGATACATACAGATAAACATTAGATAGAGTTTTACCGGCATCAGTGTGCTACCGCTACGTCGTTACTTTTTATTTGATCTTGGGTTTTCGATGAAATTACATGATTCAAATATTATTTAAAATGTAAAAAGCATCATCTAGATACGAATGAGTATGCAGTACTAAATATGCAGTGTAAATCGAAGCTTCGGCTGTTTCGTTCTATTATATTATATTGCATATGTTTTTGCGAGCGAAGGGGTGATGTAAGATTGTTGTTCATAATTTGCTTGTATTGTTCCAAAGACATCAGTTTGAGAGGAAGTAATACTAGATTTTATGTAATTCTAATCTATATTAGTATGGATTTTCGCAAGATAAAGTTTGACTCTTTGAAAGACTATAATTTATTTTGTTGAAGTGAGTTTTTACGATTTAAGTTTTTTGTTCCGATTCAATTAGTTAAAACAAGCTTAATCTTTTAGCGGCTACCCGGAGGTTCCTATAATATCCGAAAAGGACTAAATTTTAATGCTTTGGTGATCTAAATTTATATATATGGTGCTATAAAAATATCTGCCACGGCTTTAATGGGAGGTAGTATTATGTTTAAAGATTACAATAGTGAAGAGCTTTCGTACTCCGGAACAGTTATTTCAATTTGAGAAAATAAATAAGTTAAATAAACATTGACTATACTCTGCATAAAGCCGTTCACAAATTACGCGCGATGTGTCGCATCGTCAATGAAAACAACTGCTATCTCTTTCCATCTGTTCCGTGAATGAAAATTGAAATCACTATCTGTACGTGTAGGTACGCAATAATACGCTGTCAAACAAGTGTTTTAAAAGTGCAATTACTTACCAGCTTCTGCATTCTTCCAAAAAACTTAAGTAAATAAGATGATAAACTTCCCATCACACTTAAAACAGGCTTTGGACTATCAAGTTAGTGTAAGAATCGCAATTTTTTTCTTATTATTTTTAAACAATAGGTAGGTACTTAGATTCATTTCAAATAACGATAAATTACAGTAACTTGGCGTGTTTAAAAGTTAATCATCTTATTTACAACAATTGCACCGTATTTACAGTTATTTACACACTCCCTACCTACTTATCTACAAAACTGTTGCACTAGTCCGCGTTGCACACAAATGTAGGCACGCTTACATACGTGTCTCTTAACTTTGTTTAATGTGTCCTTTTCACTTTTTAATTGTCTAAATGCGCGTTTGATTCCCCTTATTAGTTCTACCACACTTCTGATATCATATCCGGTTCAGCCGTACACTAGGTCCTTTACACGACCCCACAAAAAAAAGTCTAGAGGGGTTAAACCCGGCGAGCGAGTAGGCCACGGCACTGGCCCTCCTCGGCCCGGGCCGGCCAACATTCTTCTCACACGGGTTCGTAGTAAACGCAGATACGACTCTCCGTCCAGTCTGTCCAAGAACACTGGTCCTAGAATTCTGTTCCCCAGTATCTAGTGTTAATGTGTGGGCACACATTAACACTAAACCGAGTCTGAAAATGGTCAGGCCGCACAACACTACGTCGGAGTACACTAGTATGGAGGCCTGCCTGCGTCAACCGGAGGCGGGTCAAAGCGGCCGTGGTCTCTAAACCTGTACACGGCATCCAGAATGGTATGATGACTAACTCGCACACCAAACCTCTACTGGTATAAGTTCACGGCATGTGCAGTTACGGAGTTACACTCGCGGTAGCACAATACCATTTCAAGGTATTCTTGATTAGAATACCGTCGTCTGGGAGGCATTTTTAATAAAGGCGTGCGATATTCCCGTCGCTGACCGCTAAAACTATCTTCCGAGCGGCCGCGGCCGGGGGCCGAGGGGCGACTGGCGAGCGCCCGGCGATCGGCTAGCGCGTGCGACGAACGGGGTTGTGCGGGTGCGGGTGGGGGCGCGCGGGGTTGTCCTTTGACAACCGCCGCGCGGCGGCATCGTATGATAAGAATGGCAGTTCAGCGTATGAATTCGGTGCGGGGCGTGCGGTGCGGCAACAGCTTATTAAGTCTACAGAATGGTGTTATGCCAATAAATCAATTCAAATTTAGATGTACAATTTTTGTATGAAAAAAAATATGACAAATAATCAATAATTTTTCTTCACTATTGTAATCTATAAACACAATACTGTCTCCCATTGCAGCCGTGGCAGATATTTTTATAGCACCTTATATGATATATTTTCAAATATAGGTCGATTTTTTTGTGTTTCACATAGGTCGATATAGCTTTAACAAGAAACAATTCATGGGTTTACTGTATAATCATTGAGTAACTAATATAAATAAGGTGACTTACTAATAAAATAGATTGTTTTTTAACATGGAATCAAGGTCGCCATAACCAGCTGGTTTCATCTTAACCTTAAATATATTAAGGAAGTTTTCAAAAATTGAGAAGTAATTATATAAACTAAATAATCAAATGGGTATGTAAATGTTTCTTTTTGTCCTGAATTGAACTCGTTATTTTGACTGCACTGATTGGTATAGAACGGACCTATTTGATATCATCTATAGAAAAGAGTGATAACAAAATGTTGGCCAACATTTATTGTGTGATACTTGTTTCAGAATATTTCTGCTTTCTGAACTCTTTATGCTTTGATTTATAATCTAGTATCATCAAACCAATCAAAAAATGAAGACAGTGTGGGAAAAAGTGTTGCTTCGATTTGACTATACAGGGTTATTTGTAAAACACCGGTAACCTCTCAGGACTACGTTATTAACATCATAATCAACAACTTTTGTTCTATGACTTTTAAAAATTCATCATATTTTAATTCATCAGATTTACACACAAAAATAAAAATATTTAAATTCAACGCTCTAAATGTTACGAAGTCTATGCGAAGCAAAAGGAAGCGATACCGACACAATAGCGAGGGGAGCGGAGAATACAGAGTTGAAATGTGTTAGATAGGACAACGAAATATTGAAGGTTTGTTTTTGGTAAATGTATTATGATTTCTAAAAAGTCGTAGAACAAAAGTTGTTGTTTATGATGTTAGTAATATTGTCCTGAGAGGTTACTGGTGTTTTACAAATGACCCTGTATATCCATATGAAATTCAAAAAGCGTTCAGTTTATTTGTAGACCCTTTCAGTGCACAATTCGGGATCTTTTAAACTAACGGTCATACTTATTACCGTTGAACCAACTGCTAACACTATATATCTATATAAGTTTATGCAGATCATAATTATAAATTACATTTTTGGACCTTTATAACAGGCAAACTACATCTACACCACAAAGAACCATAAAATTTCAATGTGTTATCCCAGGGACAGGATGCTCCTGCCACGCATTGCGGCATAGATGGCACCATGTCAAAACCAGGTTAAAAGAGTCTGCAGATCATCGGAGAAGGTCTCGATGTAGATGCAGACGCCCCAAATTCCTGAAAATACAAAGACGGACTGAACCGAAAAGGGATGTATGTATAATATTGCCTGTTGGGATAGGTAATTTTGAATTTATGAAACAAATAATTTGACATCTTACATTATTCTATTTATATACTAATAGGGATGATGACGTCGTCACTTAGATTACAAAACAATTTTAGAATCGAAATTTTTGAATTCCGAAAAAAATTATTATGAAGATACAACGCGTACAATTTTTTTACTTAGGAGTGACGTTTATCCCGAACTTTGTTGTTCTATATCTTTGTAATTTTGATTGATTTGATAAATAAAAGAATATTTCCAAATTTTTTTTGTAATCTTACTGACCTACGAAATATAATATTTTAGTCGTCATCAATGGCTGCTGCGGATTTCCTCTTATATACCTATAGTTGCTATAGATGATGCTATTGCAATCGCGACCAATGGCTTAACATACTTTCGGAGGTTAGTCACTCACCTACCCAGACCCGATTTCTTTTTTGATTATATTCAAAGATTTTTTATCCGGCGTCGGAATCCACAACCTCCGAGACACAAAACAAGACTTATACCGCTAAGCCACGGAGGTTGTCTTCAAAGAACTTTGTTTAAGACAAATATATGTAGAAAATAATATTCCTGATATATTCAGACCCATTCACTCTGTTTCAGAAATGCACGTATTTCGCACCGACAAGATGTTGTTCGTGCACAGACATTTCTGAAAAAACTGAGACAAGAGTTAGAAATCTTTGTTATTTTACTATCGATGCATATTTTATTTGAATAAAACTTTTGATTATTAACTTACCCTAATTTCAGTTCAGTTCAGTACATTTGTTGTAGACTTTGTGGAAAGACTTCCACATTTAGCCGATGTCAGAGTTATAGAGAGAACGTCGAAGGAAGGAGATTGTAGGTACGGTTAAAATGTATATGATTTAGATCTTGGAATAGATGAGTTCCACAAAATCTAAAACTACAACTATCTAAAACCATATCAAATAAAAAATAATAAAATGCAAAGTTACATAAAAACAAGTATAAAATACGGAAAATTATAAACTATAATTTAATTGTTTTTAACACTAATTTCTTATTGAGTCTGGGATGTCAAGAAATCACGGTGTTTTTCATACCCGTGCCACCCGTTCATATTCTGTAAGGTGTGCTATATAGCTTGCTTATATATATTATGTTACGGCTAATAGCCGAAGTGCGGGTACACCTAGGTGTAACTAAGTAAAACTAGTTTTAGCCGGCTACAACTAGGTGCAGCCGACCACATGCGGTTAAAATTAGATGTATCCATATTTTACTTTTCTTGCTTGAACGCGCTAATCTCAGGAACTAATAGTCCGATTTGAAGAAATATTTCTGTGTTAGAATGCCTATTTATTAAGAAAGGCAATAGGTTATATTTAATTATGAAATTTCCACGGGAACGGGAGTAACACGGGTAAAACAGCGCGCGAGAAGCTAGTTCGTTTCAAAAACCTTAAGTATGAAAATAATTAAATAAATACGATTTATTCGTCAAATATAGCTATGTATAGATAGGCTTAGTTAAGATAATATCTCCTTTGCTGTCTAGATTGGTTAAAACCACACGATTAGAAGTGGAGCAGTTAGTTCGGACTAGCGTCAGTAATTATCACGGAACAGCAAACACAACTAATCTAAGTTACAAGCCGCTCTGCTAACGTTTGCTAAAGACACGGTCACACTGAAGTAAACGATTAATTTATGTGTAAAGACACAAATATTTTACGTGTACAGACACAAAATGTTATATGTACAAACACAAATATTGTATGTGTACAGACACATTTTTTATATAAATATGCAAAAATGACAAGTTTTAATTTATTGCAGGAGAAGTATTTATTCACAAAATATATAAAAATAAAGCTTTAGTTTTTAAGAAGTTACGTTTTTTTACGTTATGGTTAACTAACACAATATATAAAGTAAAAACGATTTTTTAACACCTGCATGATGATGATGATGTTTCCACAGTTGACAGAATCATCGAACAAAATGTAACTTAATGTGTCTATTTTAAATGTAATTCGATTGCGTTCAATAGTTATTGCACACAGAAGCACATCCCCCCACCTCCTCCTGACCGCTAGCTTGCAAAGAACCATCCGATGCCCTCGTAGACCCGAAGTCCGAGAGGCCCGCGAACTGTAAAGTAGAGCGACAGTTGCACAAAACTCCCCTAAAATACTAAAAGTCATAATCCCTCAATCTCATCGCCAGCGAGCCGAGGTCCAAGCCCCACAGAGGGCGCCCTCTTGCGCAGGTTGCTTAGTTTGTAGTTTTTAAACCATTTATTAAGGCTGGAGCTCTGCTCGCCTTTATGCCCAGTAAAGTAGCAAAAGCCTCGTGACTACCTAGGTATGACAATCCGAAAAAAAAAAAAAAAACAGCACATCACCATCACATCACATTATTCTGGTTAAAATGGCTAGTAGCTGTTGGAAACTGGCTGAGGTTCGACCCTTTATTTCTATAAACTTTATAATTTTTGAATTAATTGGAATTTATTTTTCCTTCTTTATATCTCAATTAATTTTTTTGTATTTAGTCAACCGCTACCAAATAATACCTTTACAAGTTCATGCACAATGCTTAAAAAGCGAATTTTTACTTGCATACTTCAAAGTGAAAAGGTCTCATAGGTATTTCGCATTTTCCTGGAATAAAAAAGTATGTCAAATGTTTTTTAACATACCGAATTGAAGTTGTATTTGAAATTCATAAATCCGTATTGTTTGATTTATTGTTATTGTTTTAATCACTAGATAAAAAAATTGTTAATAGTATGAAATCAATAAATAAATTCCGGTTCTATTTTGTGCAGTTGTCATCAGTTATGCTGAATTGTTCTGCTGACAAATATTGTTTTACACGTGTTTCTATTATGTAAATTATGTCTGTGAATATGAACAAATTTATGTGTATAAAAGCACTCGCGTTGAAAAGTTACTTTGAGATTTTGAAACATTCTTCATTCGTGCTCCGCTGTTATAGGTCTTAGCGTGATTATATATAGATTATAGCCTTCCTTGATAAATGGGCTATCTAATATTGAAATCGTTGTTCAAATCGGACCGGTAGTTTCTGAGAGCGCTTTTAAGCAAATAAACTCTTCAGCTTTATATTAGTACTAGCTTCCCGCGCGCGGTTTCACCCACGTAACTCCCGTTCCTGTAGAAACTTCATGATTAAATAAAGCCTATATTAATCAGTGATAATGTAGCATTCAAATGGTGAAAGAATTTTTTAAATCGGTCCAGAACTTTTTGAGCCAATTCGTTACAAACATACTTACATACAAATATTTCCTGTTTATAATATTAAGTATAGACTAGCTGTCCCAGGAGGTTTCTCCCGCGTAGATCTCGTTCCAGTGGAAACTTTAACTTAAAAAATATACTAAGCATTTGACACTCACAAATGATGTGGCTTTTCTTTGGTATTTTTTTTAATCGGTTCAATAGATCCAGAGATTAACGCATACAACGTCACAAACTTTCATCATCATCATCATCATCAGCCCGTATAACGTCCACTGCTGAACATGGGTCTCCTCCCAGGGAGGGTATTTGCCATAGTCACCACGCTTGACAGGCGGGTTGGTGACCGCAGTATTATGTTGTACCACACAAGGAAACGCGTTCCTTGATATACGATTATTATAGATGATGTTATAACAATCGGGACCAACGGCTTTACGTGCTAACCGAGGCATGGAGGGTAGTCCCTCAACCAACCAGACCCAGAAACAAATCTTGGAATTTACACAAAGATTTTCCTGTCCGGCGTGGAGACCACGACCCACGACCTACGCGATATAAAGCGAGCCAAATACCGCTACGCTACGGAGGTTGTCACAAACTTTACCTATTTATTCAAATTAAATTATTAAATTCACTAGTGTTTGGTCCTTGAATGGTGTAAACCATTTTTCATTTTCATATTCAATGTGACTACACCCTTACACCTCCACCTCCTCTCACTCCGAGTTTTGATAACTCTTGGGAAGCCCTTAATCATGTCGTTGCAAATGAGGAAACTATTGATGGGAATCGGTATAAAGTTGTATAACTACGTGTGTGCTTGATATATTAGTGTTTTATACGATTTGAAATGTTGGATTTTTAGGATTTAGAGCTCTGTTGATGTGTGGTTTAGAGTTGAAACTACTTTGTTGTAAAGTTGAGGGAATAAGGAAATATTTTAATGACTATAGCACGTAAAATTATATTGAAACAGGTTCTACTTACGTACGGAAAAGCTGAAAAATGAAGATGTTCACCAACCAGGTCCACCAGGACCAGGGGTCTCCAAACATTGAAGCCTTAGGGCCATAATTATGTTTTTTAATATTATGTTCAAAGGGCCACTTGTCTAGTAATAAGAGTATAGTTAAGGATTGAAAATTGAAAACTCTTTAGTTTTCATTTTTCAATCCTTAACTATACTCTTATTTCTAGACTAGTCGCAAAGTGTGCGACCGAGTAGTTATCATTTTGTGATTTCTTTTTCAACTTATCGCAGCATTAGTAACAACAATAAGAAATTGGGTATCGCGGGCAAGATTGATGACGCTAGTCTTAAGCTGTCGCGGGCCGGGTTGTTGGCAGCGGCGGGCCGGATTTCGCCCGCGGGCCATAGTTTGGAGACCTATGATCTATACTAACTACTATGCTATTTGAAAAATTCTTTCAGCTTTAGCTAGACGATTTATCGAGGAAGGCTACAAGCAATATTTAATTATAAATTTCTTACGGGAACGGGAGTCACGCATAGGCAAAAGATGACATACATTTTATCGTGAGGCGTAAAATATATATTTAGTTATGAATTGAGAATTTATTTTACACTAGCGGCCCGCCCCGGCTTCGCACGGCATTTTGTACTTTTATAGCCTATGTTACTCAGGGATAATGTAGCATTCTAATTGTTAAAGAATGATCGAAATCCGTTCAGTAGTATTTGAGTTTATTGGAAACAAATATATAACAAAAATATAAAAAGTACAAAAATACAATCTTTCCCTCTTTATAATATTAGTATAGTTAAGAACACATTTACTTATATATTTGTTTGAGTGTAAATTTCTCTAGTAGCCTATTGAATCTGAAATAATAGTCACTCAATTTTAGTGGTTACCGTAGCCTTTACACGCTGCCAATACACACAAAATCACAAATACTAGATTTACCTAAGCATAATCTTGTGGTTCATGCTAGCCGTCTTCGCAAGTAACTCTTTTATGGGGCAATGTATACGGTTCTATAACAAACTTCCCAATAGTATAAGAGAATTGTCTATAAATAAGTTTATAATTACTATTAAAGCCAAATTGTGTAGCAGGGCTTATTATAAAATTTCTGATTATCTTTGTGACAAAAATGCTTGGGATTAAATCGCTCTTTTGAATTGAGATTGTCAATGTAAAATAAAGTATTTTGTTATTAGGTTAATAAAATATTGTGATATTGTGATATTATATTTTAAAAGAGGGTTCTCCTGAGTTTTTTGGCAGTGTTTCTCAGTAGTCGCCACGACACGCACTGCACGGAAGGAGAAAAAATATGACGATTCCAAACAAGTGTAACCATTTTTACGGAATAAATCAAAAGATTAGACACTTTTAGGCGTATAAACCTAGACACATTTTCAAATAAGATCCCCTAAAGAGGAGAAATGAAGGATCAAAGTTTGTATGGAAAATTTAAAATCCATACAAAGAAGTTTTATTTTTATTAGTTATTTATTTTTTGACACAAGAAATGAATACAAGAATTAAACCAAATACTAACAGAAGGGGATGTTTAAGGAAACTTGAATGCACTGAAATCATTATATAGAATAATTCAAAGTTATTTTTAAAACATTAAACGGTAACATAACGTAAAGAGTAGTAGGAGACGATCCAATATAACACGGGATATGAATGAAAAGATTTATAATTTTAACAAATAAGAAATTGTATTACTTCTACTACCAGTAATTAAACACAAATACTAATAGACAGCAAATTTAAATTGTTGTTATTTTACAATTACTAACAATACATTTTTTTGTTGCACCCTCGTTGCATTTTATACGAATCCTATTAATATTGTCAACGCGAAAGTTTGTAATAATGTATATGTCTCTTACTCCTTCACGCAAAAACTACTGAACGGATTGGGCTAAAAGTTTGCAAGCGGATAGTTTATAAGTTGGATTACCAAATAGGCTACAGAACATCACGCTCAAACTCACTGGAGCAGAGTAAAGAGGAAAACCGCGTGGCGTAGCTATCTTCTATACTCTTAAAACTCCTAAAAGTTGTCAAAACTTTATTACTTTCAAATGGCACTTAATAGAAGAGTTGTATTCATAAAATGTTATCGTTGTGCCAATCATAAGTTATTTTATTAAGACAAGATATAAAAACTTAATCATTTACAAAAGAATAAAGACTTAAATTACGAGCAACACTTATCGTAAAAGTCAAAATCAACACCTAAAATAACCACAAATTGGCGAAAATTTTCCCAACAGCTATTAAAGTAGCGCCATAAAACTCATACCGGAGGGACAATTATCTGTCTTTAGAGGGTATTTTAATAATCCTTTGTCTGTTAATAAAAGAAATAGTACTTGGAGATGACTGCTCAATTACTTTACTTTCAGCCCGTTGACGTCCACTGCTAAACTATTTAACTCACCTTGGCAAGCCAGGGTCGTTAAGGGATATTGGCGTAATCACCACGCTTAGCTGGCAGATTAGTGATCGCTGTAAGATGGGAGTATCTTTAAAGTGATAGATGCTGCTGCCCATTTATTAGGTGTATTTCCATTAGTCGCCTCATATACACCCAATCTTAGCCGGAAACCACTTTGCCTAGTTGCTTTACCGGCAATTGGTCTAATGGTGTTCCAAAAAATACTAGATTTTCCTCGTGAAAAACCTATGTTAGTACCAGCCCAAAGTGGTGGGTGTTTTACCTATGCCTCGGAGAGCACGTTAAGCTTTTGTACTGCGCCTGATTTCTAACTGGTCGTGTAAAGTCATCTTACCGGATTTTGGGAGTGAAGGAATGGAAAGTGCACAAACAACCATTTTTAATTCACTTATGCACTATTTTCTAATAGATATTGCCACCGTGGCAGAAGGCGATAGGGTGGAGCCGGTAATGAAAATTATATTTTTATATATTTAACACAAGAATTCACAAAGGCTTTAGCAACTAAAATTTATTTCATCACGCGGTTCACCGTATACTGAAATATGTATATAGAAATCATCACGCATAAAAAAAATCAATAGATTTGGATCAATTGTCCAAGTTTCCACTTCATCTTTAATAATATTAGAAAGCTGAAGAGTTTGTTTGCTTGAACGCATCAGTCTCCGAAACAGCCAGACCGATTTAAAAATATTTCACCAATAGAAAGCTACATTATCCAGGAGTACCATAGGCTATATTTAATTTAATATAATGATAAATTGCAGTACACAGTAAGCCAATCATTTTATAATTATAAAAATGATGTACCTATCTACATTACAAAACATGCTGATTATTGTTTAGACAGTGTTCATGTAAAATTTTCATGATGAGCGAGGATCTCCCCTAAAGTAATAAAGTACAAGAGTAATTTAAATAAATAAATTTAATGTAATTACGGTTATGAAAGAAATAACTTTACAAAACGTCGTCTATATTCTAAATTTTATGAACCGTCTAGTTTATTATGAAAGGTGTAAAATGGAAACGATTAACTTTAAGATCATGTAAAGTGAAATGTTTTTATTTATCTTATAATATTTTCAGGTTTTACTTCGTTATGTATATATATATGCAGTAAAATGAATATCTGTACGTTGATAAGCGCATCGATAAAGATCTGCTAGAAAGACTGAAAATAATTTATAAAAAAAACTAATTATCTCACTAGAAATATTAATAATAATAATACACTCTGAGCTGTTAACAAACACATAAAATATCATGGACGAAAATAAGTGATCCTAGATAGTAATTGAACCCAGAACTCAGTTATAAAAGTAACTTCATTCACCACTGTGCCACCGGCTCATTGAATTATTATTGTTTAAATGTTGGTGTTCTTAATAGCAGCTTCTGTGTGTCACATACATTGCCATTTCAATGCAAAATCTATTATGACTCAATTATGTTCAACATAAATATTACCACCAACATTGACTCGACCGTCTACCACGCACTAATACGTAATGTGTTCTACTCGCATCATATGCAGATCTTTTGTCCTCCAACAATAGACTTCAGATGCAAACTTTTTAGCTTGTTTTATGTGACAACAAAACCATTGTTTGGTTAAAAATATTTTTTGTTTTTTTAAATAAATGTTTTGCTGTTTTTCTGATGATGTGTCGTGTTTTGTGATGGGTGGATGTTTTTTGTTGATGCCTGTTATAATCTATTGTCATTTAGGTGAGTGTGGAGGCAGTTTTTGTTGGATATTGCTGTAGTTTTAATAGGCTTTGAAAACTGTTATGGTTTTCAATTTGATAGGGGCTTTATTGTCCGACTACTAAAAGAAAGGTTTTTGATTTTAGCAGTTAATTTTAGTATTCATTAAGGGAGCTCTCATAGAACAAACTTGATTTAAAGGCCGCGTTTTTTGCTCGATATTAGAAATATAGTTTTATTTCAAAATCTTGTTTTGTAAGTATAAGTAATGGAACGAAACCCTTCGTCCACGAGCCTGACACGCATTGGCCAGTTTTTATACTTAAGAAGTGACTGACGTAAAATCATAATGGCGGTTGCGTGGACGCCGATACATTTCTGTTTCTCATTGTTAATTGTAACAACATTCAAGATTAAAGTTTTTTACCAGAAACTGAAGTTATTTTTTCAATTTAAAACTTGTATATGTGCAATAAAACATAACAACAAGTTTTCGATGGGCTCAAAACTAAAACCCACTACCCCGCTTAATACAATCTAACACATTACCACTAGACCTTTCACAAAGGTTAACTACCTTTGTGACTAGATCTAGTGGTACTGTGTTATGCCACGAGGCTTTTGCTACTTCACCGGCCATAAAGTCAAGCAGAGCTCCAGCCTTAATAAATTGTTTAAGAACTACAATCTAAGCAGCCAACCAGCGCACTAGAGCGCCCCCTGTGGGGCTTGGACCACGTCTCAGGGCGGTCCCTGGCGATGAGATTGAGGGATCATCACTTTTAGTTTTGTACAAATGTTGTTTTACTTTATACCACTAGATCATCGAGATAGTCCACAACAAAGAAATTATAATAATAACAGTCCATATACCTACAACATTCATTCGCAAAAATCTGTTTGATGACGTAATTTGTGGTTGAAATGGACTTGAATGTGTAAGCTAATTAAATTCAATATTCAGTGGAACGGCGCTACACAATGGTATATAATGTATGTATGTATAATTAATTTGTGTGTGGAATTGTGAGTAATTCTAAATGGAGGTTAATTACTATTGTAATGGGCCATGGTATATTGCGTTTTTATTAAGTGGGGTTTTGGGCTTATAATAGACCACCCCATATCTTCATGATGGTGTCCGAAGAGGCGGACTAAGGGTCATAAACCTGATGGATGGGCAGCAGCATCTATCAGTTAAAAAGGTACCCGTCTAACTGCGATCACTAATCTGCCTGCCAAGTGAAGAAATAACAGAAATATTCCTCAACGGTCCTGGCTTGCCAAGGTTTCCTCCTTAGCATAACTATAAATATACCCTGTCGTTATACTCACCACGCTTATTAGGTGGATTGGTGACCGCAGTTATATGAAATAACACACACAAGGAAATTTTACTGCTGCCCGTTTCCAGGTATATAATAAATGATATTATTATTATTATAAAATAGCTGTAGATGGTGCTATATTAATCATGATCAACAGTTTAACGTGATCAACGGTAAAGGGGCTTTCCGAGGCACGGATGGTGTTCCGTGCCTCGAAAAGCCCCTCAACCCAAAATCTTAGATTTTACACAAAGATTTCTTGTCCGTCGTGGGAATGGATGTGGGGGGAAACGAATAAAAATCTTCAATTCAGTGTTAGATAGTTCATTTATTGAGGTAGGCTATATGCTATATATTTAATTATTAAGTTACCTCGGGGATGGGAGCTACGCGAGTGAAACCAAACGCGGGAAGCTAACACTGGTACAGTCAGCATCAAAAGTTGATGACCACATTTAGATTTTCAAAATCGCTATACACCGTATTACACCTAAATCGCGCCAGAAATGAATGATTAACATAAAAGGCCATAAGTAGGTGACCATCACTTTTCAAAAGTCGCTTAGCTAATATTGACGTATTTTATCACTATTAATTAATACTTCGATTTCGCTGTCTGTGTTGTTGTCAAGCGAAATGTCAAGTGACAACTGCGTTTCGTTTCACGCTTAGTTGATATGCAGGTATCTGATTTGTGTTTTGGTTTTTATTGTGTTCTAGTTTTTAGCTTGGATTAGACAAGATTGGATTTATAACTCTGATGATAGTAATGGGCACTTTTTTAGTTTTCAGTTCAGCTACTTTTGATAGTATAATAAGTTTACACGCTACGTATCCGAAACTAAGTAATGTTCAGTAACTTTTGTTATTTTATGATGTTAAGATATTTTTGGACATTGCCCTTTATACACTAGATAACCAAAACAAGCATTTTATTTTGTTCAGTGACTTATGTAAAACTGAATGTTATGATGTCTCGGATATTATAACGATCAGCAATTTTTGACAAAATGGTATTCAGTGACCTTTGACGAGTAGTTTTCAGTTTATTTAAACCTTTCATTTTGTTCATTCAATACGGGTGCTTATTTTGTTAAGCGATTTATGGGTGATATAGTGTACAGTGATTTTGAAAATCTGAAGTGGTCATCGACTTTTGATGCTGACTGTACCACATTGTAATATATTATTATAATACTAGCTGTGCCCCGTGGTTTTACCGCGGCACTCTGCTCCAGTGGATCGTAGCGTGATATTTCTGAGCCTATATGTTAATCCAGCTTATAAACTATTCGTGTGCAAACTTTCAGCCAAATCCATTCAGTAGTTTTTACGTGAAAGAGCAACAAACTTCCATCCATCCATACTTACAAACTTCCGCGTTTATAATATCAGTAGGATTAAAACACCTGTAAACACATTGTGAAATGCAATAAAGTATTCAGTACTATAATCTACAAAATAGATAACCTACTTCTTCTTTGAATAATAATTTCCTTTACATTTAATGGCATTGTAAAGACAGTATTTAACGCATTGTATTCTACAAGAAAGATTTTCAACTAAAATAAGAAACGTAGTCAGCACTATTCCAAGCATACTCAAAGGGAATGAAAGAACAAGCTCTCACTTCAATCGTGCAAACTAAAATCAACTTTACCGCCTACAGCATAAGGCATAAATATACTGCAATTACAAATTTGCCACTTATCTTAAAACACTCCGAAATGCAAATAAGCCGCAATCTAGATGCATTCAAGATAGTCGTAAAGATTTTTTTGTCAAAGATAGTTGCATTCATCTCAAGAAGGGTAAGCTGAGGTTTAAGGAAAACGTGAATGCATCAGGGCACCCAAAATTGTACGTCTAGACGTAAAGATAATCTATAATGAAGCTGAAGAGTTTGTTTGGTTGAACGCGCTAATCTCAGGAACTACAGGTCCGATTTGAAAAATTCTTACAGTGTTATATAGCACATTTATCGAGGAAGGTTAGAGGCTATATTTAATTATAAAGTTTTTACGGGAACGGGAGTTACGCAGGTGAAACCTAGTCTATAATAAAGGCAAATTCTTTATTACAATGTCTTTATCATAAGTCCGTATAACGTACTGCTGAACATAGCTCACTCTCGAATAGGCATTGCCATAGTTGGCAGCTTGTCAAGCGTGGTGACTGAAGTGCGTAAGTGGCAAAGTAATGATTATTTACAAACCTATAATCTGACCGCAGAGAACGAAATCAGTTATAAAGTTTATATAACGTAGGATTTGGTGTCCGCTAGTCTCGGTAGCCTGTGGTCTTTTTATCCATACATACTTCTTTACTAATTTATAAAGCTAAACAGTTTGTTTGCTTGAAAGCGCTAATATCAAGATCCACTAAAATACTTTCAGTGTTAGATAGCTCATTTATCGAGAAAAGCTATAAGGCTATATAAAATATGAAGTTCTTACGGAAACGGGAGGTATGCGTGTGAAACCGCACGCGGAATCTAGTCTGTCTATATCCCTTCTTTTTGTATGTGTATGTATAAGAGGAGTTAACTCTTATTAATATTCTTACAACTGAATAATAATATTGTAATAACATAATATCTGCTCATTTTGAGTAGGCATCCGATTATTTGATCTTCAATTGTATCTATTATTTAACGAGTGTACTTAATGATGATTAATATTTATTATGATATTAACATAATTGTATTTGGAGTTTAGTCAACATATAACGTGTGGGATACACTTAATGTATACGTTATCACTAATATATAATATGTAACATATTTATATTTATAATTACAACAACCAACATATCTGTTAATCTTTATTTTCAATCCACTCTTAGTACCACAGCCCCACCATGCAGCACGACTAAATGTGATCAAAGTATGGTTATATCATCATCGCTGCTTAACATGGGCTTTCACCACATGTGGCAGGCGGGTTGGTGATCGCAGTACCATGTTTTAACACAAGGAAACGCTAATGTCCAATCGCTTGTATTAGATTGTTATAGATGATGTAATAACCATTGGTACCAACGGCTTTAAGTGCTTTTCGAGCTCCAGACCCGGAAAGAAATCTTAAAATCCACACAAAGATTATTGCTTTAAGTCTCGATGGTCTTGGGTGTAATCGAACCCACGTACAACGAGATTTAAAGCGAGATTTTTGCAGATTGCAGACGCCACAGAGGTTATCAAGTCGCGCTTCCGTGTGTTAAAATATGCGGTCACCAACCCGCCTGCTAAGCGTGATAACTATGGCAATAACTTCCCTCTGAGGAGGCTCATGTTAAGCAATGGAAGCGTTACGGTCTTATAATATGGCTCAATGGCTAGGGTGTCAGATTTGGGATCTTGTGTACTAAGTGTAAGTTTTAAGTTAAGTGAATACTTAACTTAAAACTTAGCATGAGGGGTCAACAAGAATACTAGTAGACTGCAAAACTATGCCAGTAATTTTCAAAAAAAATAAAAGGTTATTGATGACGTGAAACTGGAGTCCTCAATATGGCAGGTAGATTTAGGTTTTTATATTTGAATATAATGTAGCCAAACTTTCCCAGAATCCGATTAGCACCGGTTAGTCTTTGTTCCGGACTCAACTACATAAATTATGCACAATCCAGAACTTTGCTGAGCTAGTTACAAATGCATGTAATTCAACCGGTGTTCATTTACATAGCGCTAATTCCACTCTGAGTTCCGTCTCAGATGGCTAAGTTGTTCTGACTTGTGCCACGACTTTTCGTTTACGAAAGTTGCCTAAGTTTGTTTCACGTAGCTTTCAGTAGCATTTAAGTTGACTACTAAGATTGACTTCATTTTTATCTTTAAAATACATTAGTGTTTAGTGGCGTGACCATAGATAGTTATTCTGAGTCTGGGTGTTCTTGGCTCTCCATAATTCATGACTAAAATATATACTAGAGAAGGAGATATAAAAAGCAATAATGTGCCTATTTTATTTTATATAACAGTTATGAAGACAACTGACTGGTAAATTGTGAATGCCAACTAAATAATAATAGTAACTGGACCAAAACTTCTAGGACTTGCCCATCTGAGTATGTTTCGCCGGATGGGCTCGATGAGGCCGCGCTGAAACTATAGAAGAGAAACTCATAATGGTTACATTATGAGTTTGTTTTGCCGGGTCTTCGCAGTTGGGGTACCACTAAAGCACGTTCATCGATAGACTTATGGTCCGTCTAAATAATAACATACTCAAAGAACATAACTTAGACTACTCAATCATAGATATAAAAATAATAAAAATAATATTGTATTTTCATACCTGATAGCTTTTAGGCTAAACTATTAGGTATAATGAGCAGCAATAACAAACTTAATTAATATAACATGCCAAAATATGTTTTGACTATTTACAAATACCTTTAATAAGTTTACGTAAATAAAACCTTTTTTTTATTATATTTATTTTTATCTATACTAATATTATAAAGCTGCATAGTTTGTTTGTTTGTTTGAATGCGCTAATCCCAGAAATAATGGTCCGATTTAAAATTATCTTTCACTGTTGGATAGTCCATTTATCGAGGAAGGTTTTAGGCTATATTTTATTACGAAGTTCCCACGGGCACGAGAGCTACGCGGGTGAAACCGCGCGCGGGAAGCTATTTATACTATAAATTGATATACAATTTTAAACTTTTTATAATTTCTTAATGTAACTATCAATTCAATCAAGTTCAATTGATATTGTTCTCGGGTAGAGTATAAAAAGATAATCCTAAGGAAGTACTCAGATCGAATTTTCTGTTTGTCTGTAGTAATTTTATGAATCACATTAAATATATCTAAACGCGTTTAAAATAAAAAATCTTTCTCAATGAAGATTTAAACGTCATAATGACTTGAGATTTTATAAGTATTATCACGGAGTCTTGTGTCTTCTAGTTTAAAGATTCGTTTTATTGTTGAAAGCGGAGTCGTTTAAATTATGTTTATTATTCGAGTTTATGTTTTATGAACCATTTCTTTATTTTTGGTTTTTCTATCGTTTATTTAAATATTATGTTTCTTTAAATTTAGTTTGAATTTTTTGTTTGCTTGCTCTTTCTTAGGTGCGAATTATACAGAAACGGCGTAAGGTGAAGGCACGATGCAGGCATCTTGCCGCTTCAAAACGTTTCAATATAAAATGTAGGTAGGCGACACGATGTGAATTAAGGTACAAGTTGGTAGCGGGCGACATGAAGCGGCTACTGGTTTCTATGTATTTCTATGAAATTCCCTTCATAGTGAGCGACATGAAGCTAGCGACGCTACGAAGGGAATTTCAAGAAGCGGCGTGGCGCAGGCACGTCTTTTTGTCGCCTCGTCGCTAGCAGTCGCGACTGGAGAGGCACGCAAGCAGCAAGACTTTTGTTTATACAGTAGGTGCAGAAAATGCGCAGAAACCAATCATCTTTCTTCAGGACAGACCGGTTCTCTCCGGTTTGTATGCTTTTCTGAAGACCGTGTTTTACTTTCGACAATAGAATATGGAAACATTCTAATGACATTTTATACGCTGTAGGAAAACGGTCAGGATATTCGCATAATTTTTCCATTATTTCAGAATATCTATGCTCTTGTGACATGTTCCACACAGGTCGCACCCAATATGTGTGTAGGAAGTGAAAGATGTGTGTAGGGATCGTAGCAAGTCGAGGTCCACTGTCTCTGCCTACCCCGCTGGGAAACAGGCGTGAGCTTATGTATGTATGTTATTTTACCAATAAAAAGCCAAATTATTTGTTAGTGTATATTTTAAGTCAAGATTTCCGCGGGCGAAACCGCGTGGGACAGTCAGCAATATTTACAATTAAAAGTAGCTGATTTTAATGAAAACAAACTTATAAAACACTATTATTCTATTCAGATTATTTGTTTTACTAAACAAAAATATATAAAAGAATTCTTCCTTACTCCCACTGTATAAATTCAACAATGACCTCATAAATGTATGTATGTTCCAGTTAATAATCTCCTATACAAATTGCAGACAGTATTTAGTATGAAACTAAAGAGAATTTCAAATGAAATGTATAGTACAAGAGCCGGACGCAGAGGAATGTTTCTTACGAAATATGTAAGGTGAATTAAAATACACGGGACCCGTTATTAATTTTCAAGTATAACTTTTATTTATTTTTCAGTAGCAATTTTATTTTTCTTAAATGCATCCAAACTTTTGAAAACGTATTTATATATGCCTTTCTATCGCTCGCTCTTTCGGTTGTTATTTACAAATAATAATATTCGCTAGGTCAGATTACATTGCAAAACTTGGGTCGCAGCAGCCAATGAAACCTATATATCTGTTAGGTTCTGAAAAAATATCAGCTGCCCTATTTTTGTACGATGCATTGGAACAGAACATAGGTCAATGAAATCCTATTCACATGAAATAGACGTATTTTGTAGAATTTTTATTTAAGAAGTACATCAAGAGAAAACAAAAATCACTTCAATGGTAAAGGCCTTCCAGTTTTAAAAATATTTAATTCAAAACAAATAAATTAGTAGAATAAATCTAGAGCTCGGAAGCATTAGGTCGGATGTGCCATTATTCGTCAGACACATTCGTTGTATATAATATGACATTATAAACTGACATTGTTTATAGTATATATAATAAAAAATACTAAAAACTGCGGACTTAAAATGAAAGTGTCTTAAAGTCCCCCCCACCCATTTTGGCCACAGCGGCCAAAGAAGATTAGCCTGCTGCATGGTACATATGATAATATATAAGAGTGTGGTAAACAAAGGTGCACCCTCTATTTCTTTGCTTCCAATACCCTATGGGAACCGTTCCACTGACACTACCGATAAAATATCAGGTGCAGACCCAATACCAAGAGAGACACGGGTGAAACACCACTAGCTGCCTGCCCCTGGCTTCGTACTTAATTTTTCGCGCGAGAATTTTTCTAATAAGGCAATTTGTGGCCCGACCACCAAATCTAAACCGAAACCTCGACTCGTTTCGCAGTGAAAGGAAGAATGATACATAGTAGTAGAGTATGAGGGAAGTGTTTTTACAACGGCTCTTACACTACTACAGGAGCTAACGAGATTACTCATTCCGATTGTACAGGGATTGCGCTGGGATCTCAGAGGATTTGGAATAGTGATTTAGAAAATATATGACCTAGTTCCCGTCTCCGAGGGAGCGTTAATCAGGTTATACATGAAAAAACTTTAATGAATCGGGAAATAAAACTTGTACTAGAGTATTTCTATGTTACAGAAGGTTATGTGTTAAAAATCTCATTTTAACTTGTTATGAGTGAAATTACAAACTTTATTTTGTTTCATCATCATCATTATCAGCCCGTATAACGTCCACTGCTGAACATGGGCCTCCTCCCGAAGGAGAGTATTGTTGCCATAGTCACCAGGTGGTTACCGCGGTTTTATTTGTATAGTAAGTACCACACAAGGAACGCTGATTTTTTTTTTGTTTAATTCTATTCTATGGTGTTTCCCATTAGAGTCTACTAACATCTACCACAATAAACACACGTATTCGGTTGCATATTTTGTATTGATAAGAAATGATACTATTAACCACATTTGCCGGCGACTCTTTACACTTGTTACCACTGATCAACCACATTCTGTAGTTGCGGTGTGGTGTGCTTGTGGTACGTGTCGTAATTTCCGCCTACCATAGAAAAAAAGGTCTCATGTAAAGTTCTCGATACGTTTATATCCACTTTCAAGAAAAAAATGTCTTATTTTTAGGGTTCCGTAGTCAAATGGCAAAAAACGGAATGGATTCGTCATGTCTGTCTGTCCGTCCCTCTGTCACAGGCACTTTTTTTCCGAAACTATAAGAACTATACTGTTGAAACTTGGTAAGTAAGTAGATGTATTCTGAAAATTTTCACCCTAAAATAGAAAGAAAACTTTTTTTTTCTATTTTCAATTCATCTGTGCGAGCGGCGAAATACATAAATAAAGCTTATTTTTCTTTAACTATCGGCGGTTGTTTAGTAAGTCTTCTTAATAAATTGTTCTAGCCTTTATAAATTTTAGCGGCCCAATGGCTTGGGGCTTCGATCGCCGGTTTGATCCCCACCCATTGCACTACCGAGGTGATCCCACTCGTAACACAAGCATGTTAGCTTAGCACGAGGGGATAACAAGTATTCTAGTAAACTGCAAAACCGTAATAGAAGTCTTAAAAAAATGTAGATAATCTTTAGCATAAAGTTATACCTAATCAATGTAACAAAACTTTCAGATATCCTCCGATTCCACTTAAAATTCCGTCGCCTCGTCCCATTTACACGCAGGTGTGCTGAATTACACCCATAACGCTGTGTCGTTTTACCCGCATTCAGTTTTAGTACTAACGGAAATATTTATATTCAAATAATCGTCTTTTGGAATTGAATAGTACGAGTTAAATAGCAAAGGTAAGACCAATGGTTTTAATTACATAAATGTAAAGTATAGTAATATTTCATCATTTCAGCCGTAGGATGTCCACTGCTGGACATAGGCCTCCCTCATAGATCCAGTTGCTGCGGTTAGATGCGGCCTGCATCCACCGTGATTCCGCCGCCATAACCAGATCATCCGTCCATCTAGTTGGTGGACGTCCTACGCTACGCTTGCCGATCCGCGGTCTCCATTCGAGAACTTTAAGGCCCCAACGGCCATCTGTTCTCCGTGTTATATGACATGCCCATTGCTACTTCAACGAACTAATCCGTTAGGCTATATCGGTAACCCGCGTTATTCTACGCATCTCCTCATTTCTGATTCGTTTGTTTGTATTAGTATTGAATAGGCTCCGAAACTACTTGACCGTTTTGAAAAATTCTTTCATCATTGGGAAGCTACACTATCCCCGGAATCTCCCACTGGATCGGGAGCTAGGCGTTTCACCCGCCTATCTCCCGACCCCGTGGGAGCTAGTTAACAATATTATGCTAATTGACAAATTATTATTCCACTACATTTTTATTACAAAACAGCAGACGGCACGATGCTGCCGGCCCGTTCCTTCATTCTTTACGAATAAGGTATAATTACAAAGTCTAGAAGTAACATAATTATTTAGAATATTTAAATTTTAATGCATAATTTTACTCGACAAGACTAGAATAGTTTAAAGTGTTTGCTTATTTCAAATGCATACCAATAACGTAGAAGGCTTACAACTTCATATATACTTATACTTATTATTATTATTATATATTATAAAGAGGAAAAAGATTGTTTGTTTGTTTGTATTGGATAGTCTCTGAAACTACTGAACCGATTTGAAAAATTCTTTCACCGTTGCAGAGAACTCTATCCCCAGATGACATGGTATTCATATTTAAGTATGAAGTTCCCTCGGGACCGGGAGTTACGCGGGTGAAACCGCGCGCGGGAAATTAGTATATACTAATGTTATTAAGGAAAGATTTAACTGTTTGTTTGCATTAAAAAGGCTCCAGGACCAAAAGACAGATTTCATAAATTATTTCGCGTTTAGAAAACTATGTTATCCACGAACCTATGTTCCCGCAAAAATGCTACGCGGTTGAAATTTTCTTTAAAAAAATGTTATACTAGGGAATCCAACTCCCTCACTGCAATAGAAGTCATGTTGATGCAGTCCCGATATGTCCAACACTGGGGTGTTTAAAGGTTTTCTAGAGGCAAACCCTCTCCTCGTGATTAAAATATTTAGCCATCGCTGTAAAGAATGAGGAGCCTTCGAGGTTTAAAGGGGTAGGGTAAAATGATGTACATTATATGAATACTAGACATAAGCATGACTTAGTAGTACTTGCAACTCGTCTCTATAGAATAAGCAACTCTTTTAGGTGGCAATGTATTCACTTCTATAACAAACTCGCAAATAATATTAGAGAATTATGTGTTAATAAATTTAATGCTATTGTCAAAGCTAAACTATGTAAAAAGGCATATTATAAAATATCAGACTATGTAAATGACAGAATGGCTTAGGAGTAACTTGCTCTGGAATGAAACTGCTGCTTAACAATATTGTAAAAGTAACGATAAATTGATTATTTAAAAAAGAATTCCTCTGAGTTTCTTGCCAGTTCTTCTCAGAGTTGCCACGTCTTTGAACTGGTGGTAGGAAAAGAATTGGACGCATCATAAGAACATGATTTAATATTTTTTTGGAATTGTGTCTCTCCGAATAAAGATATTATTGAAAAAAAATGCATTTCCTCTTGAAAAGGGGAGTCAAGTCCCAACGTTAAAATTGGGCATACATTCGCCTATCTTAACAATCTTTCCCGTATTCTTAGTTTCTACCATTAAATTAGAACCGTTTTTTACATAAACTTAGTACACAAGCTAACACGAACCGACATTTGCTTTCAACAAAACTTTAATCCCGTCTTCAGAATAAATATCAACTGCTTAATCAAATTCCGATGTGTACGTAGCGAGTCAAAGTTACAAACTCACAGCGTATGAGATCGCAGGTGGCATACATTAACATAAATTGAGACAAATTAAATTTAATGCTTCATTTCAGTGACAATTATTTAGAGCTGGGGGAACAATTAATTATTAGTTACATATTTACCGCAATGAAACATCAATCTCTCAGTAATATTCACACGCAGGAAGATCACACTAATATTATGAACGCAAAAATTTTCAAGGAACTTACCTATGTATGGATTGATGGAAGCTAGATTAACGTAGATACAGGTAAACTAGTTACTTTCATATTTAGTTACATGCGAATATTGAAGGTTAAATAAAAGCCTGTAAAAACATCACGCTCCAACCTACTGGAGCAGAGTAGTAGTGCAACGTGTGTAAAACCGCCAGCACAACTATTTTTATCAATATTTTTTCAGGCAAATTAGCTTATTAACTTAATAAACTGAATTCTGGTCCTGGTTAGCCATGTTTACAATTATCATCGTCATCATCATCAGGGAACTAGAAGCAGGATTTGATTATTAATAGAGTACCATATTACTGACACCAATCCAGCGATAAAAAAATTCCAATAGTACATTTTGCTAGGCATCCTTTCCAAATTTGAACTCAAACTCCATAGTGATAAGGCAAATAGGACTTCTCTCTTGATATTTTATATGGTGGTCCCACCATAAAAAAAACATCAAGAAAAAAGTCCTATCTGCCTTATCACTATGAAGTTTGAGTACAAATTTAATATCAATAGAGGCTACCTTCTAAAACAATAATAACATCTTCAAAACGCTGGTACTCTTACCTGAAACAACTAACAATCCTTCGATCCGTCGTTGGCGGGGGCCGGGAACGCACGAAGCAATCCGGCCCTATCCACCAGCATCCTACCTGCATTTTGCCTTCTTCCTCGTAAGCTCTGGCAACCTGTGTGTGATGTGAGTAACATACAGATCCACAACATAAATCAAAGATGTAATTTGGCTGTGACATTCTGTAAGATGGAAATATTCATCCAATCAGGCAGGTCATTGAGCGTATTAATGATATGTTTTTTTTCCAGAATAATTAATGCCGGCTACAATCTAATCAGAATATAACATTCATGTATATGTCACATAATTATATGAATCTGTACAAAGTCACAACTCAAACTGTGTCGGATCACAGGTAGAATAAATTAGTGTTAGCACAAGGAAGATATTTTAAAAGTCGGATGCGGCAATTCATATTTACTTGTAAAGGACATTAGAAATCAAAAAGCAAATGTAATAATCGGGGATTGTAAAAGGTATAGTTTTTAAGTAAATACAATGTATTTGTACATGTCATGTACGATTGTAAATAATATTAACTTTAGGTCATTAGTAGAACCTATATTTTTTTACCTTTTCATACCTACATGCACAATAACTACGATAGAGATAAATAATGTTACTCGGTGACATTTGCCTATAAGAACAAGCAGGTTACGTTATTATTGGTTTTGCTACTATATTAATCCACAGTTTGCAAGGAATGTGTTGTAATAATATAAAAATATAAACAGACTGAAGTTTGTAATTTAAATACCAAGTACAAGACCAGATTTAGAGCCCGTGAAAGTCCCAAGGTCATTGGCAATTGAATCATCCTGGCTGATTTTTGCTTTGCTGGTCCACTCGAAGGGTGTTTTAGCTATTTAGAGGACATAATACTTAAAAATAGTTAATTCTCAAATTCTAAAAAAAACGGCTCCGCCGCTCTGCGAAACGTACTAAATATCACCAATTTTCTGAATTCGAGCTGTTATTTAGATGATTGATTTCATTGAAATCTAATGATTGATTGATTTTAGATATGTTGTTTATTAAATAAAAAAAATCATCCAAATTACCTTCTCCAACCCATTTAATGTCCTCAGAACTCCCACCTCATTCTCCATACTGCGGGCTTAATCTGCATGTTGTTACGAGCCGTGTCTCGACTCATCCATAATTCACATAATGAGGACAAGCGCCATACTGTGGAGACGATATAAGTTATTCAAGAGTCATATTCAGAATTTGTTAAAGTTATGTGATTATTTTGTGGGGTTTGGTGTTTTTTGTGTGGTTATTTTTGGTTATGGCTATCTCTTTTCTTTTTGAGCTTTTGTAAAATTGTTCGGTTAAGTTCATTATTGAAACTCTCAATGCAGCTTGATTTCTTACACGAGGTTTGCAAAGAGGTTTTTTTACTTATATAATATAAAGAAAAGGGCTTCAGACTTGTCATTTAACAGTCAAGGCCCATCTGACCGACGTTTCTTAAAATTTTTATGTTTGTTAGGACCTCGGGTTGTGAGGGCGTGTGAAGGATTATAATGGAAACTAGGAGTCGGGAGCAGCCTTTTTTTATTATTATTATTTATTTATTGTAGTGGGGGGGGGGGTACGTTAATACGCATCCCCTCCGCCGCGCCGAAAGGGTATGTGGGACTCGCCCTCTCTCAGCTCTCCTGAGTCAGGTGCAGCCTACGGTCTGCATCTCGTACCATGGCAGTTTGTATTTTTTTTTTTTTTTTCACCACAAGAAATATTTTTTAAATATCTAGGCAATACAATGATGGCTAGTTTGTTAAAATATAGCCTTTGCTATAACAAACAAGTTGTTCGTCTCCTCTATTATTCAGATCGACCGTAGTATTCACGAAATAAAACCGAAAGGCCGTGTTATTCACGAATAAAATAAAAGGTAATTTGGATGACTTTTTTATTTAATAAAGAAAATATCTAAAAATCAATCATTAGATTTTAATTAAATCAATCATCTGAGTAACAGCTCGAAGTCAGAAAATTGGAACGAACTATACTTGAACTTATATGAATAATGAATGCTGTTTAATTGGACGCTAAAAAACTTAAATAACAACATGAAAATTCTTAATTTTAAAATCTTAAATGAAACTAAAAATAAAAACGAATTACTCAGTAAAAGAAATGTACATTTATTTAAATTTTATTTGTATATAAATAATACAAATAAAATCATTCCCTTTTCTTTTGGCTTAACTGTATTCATATAAAAAGTATTCAATCTGAACGGTTTTATGCTAAACACGGTACAACACATACAGCTCATACGTTTTCCCTATTCCTTTGAAACAGGAGACAAATCAAAGGCGTTTGTACTGTGGCTGCTGCATACATTATTAAACAGAGTACTGATAAACCGACAAATTCGTATAATACTACCAATTTGACAAAACGTTTCAGATAATCCTTCACAATCGAAAACCAACCCTTTTATAACCTCTTAAAATTCAATTTTGCTTACAGCAGACGTTACCTTTACAGATTTACTTTTGTCAACTTCTATTTTGCTTGCATTATTTTTCCGTTATTCAAATGTTCTATTCGGCCTTAATACTACTACGTAAGGTTTAGATTCGATTGGAATTTTAGCTTTTGGAGTGAATTTGCAAAAAATAAGGAGGGAATTCATCAAGTTTGCTTAAAATGTTTATATTTCAAATTCCAAGTCGTTAATGGAGTGAATGTTTGTATTGTAAAGATTGTTAGCATTAGGCGTTTTATTAAAACAAAGTTTGAGGCTTGTTGCTTCTGTTTGATTCAATTTTAAACCGATGTATTTAAAATTTTCTACTTCATTTGAATTGCTTGTGGTTTTCGTAAATATTTGACGGCAATGTAACTTTTAGAAGTTAGAAGTTAAGGAACGGGTACTGAAGTATGACGTTATCAATTACAACTCCTTTTATTCTTATGATCGTTTTCTCATGTTGATAAGTGTATTATTTATTTCGCCATAGAGTACAAGTTGTGAAATTTAATTTAGGACTGTTTTCTTTAATTTAATTATAAGATAAAAAATATCAGTGCAGTAAATTTTAAATTCTATAGATTTTTGATGGAAATTTTAATTAGATTAGCAGTTCTATGGTATCTTATATTCAAAGCATAATAGAATAATCTGTTAACACTAAAGTATACACAAAGAGATCATATTTTTTAAATGTTTAAAAAACTTTACTGAAAAGTTTACCTTATACTATATTTTAAAATTAAGATTAATAAAATTCGACCACAATTTGATTAATAGGATTCGAACCTGTATCTTAGGTAAAGCCCCTAATACCTTAACCAATCAGTCTATGGTGGAACGTAACGTCCCCCTTAGAGACGTGTTACAAAGAGATTAATAAATTTCGATGACCGGCTGTGGTTACACCGTAGCCTAATTGGTTAAGGCATTTAAAGTCAAAGTCAAAAATTCTTTATTCATAGACACATTTTAAATATTTTAAATCATGTTCTTATGATGCGTCCCATTCTTTTACTACCACCAGTTCTGGACGTGGCAACTCTGAGAAGAACTGGAAAGAAACTCAGAGGAATCCTTTTTTTTTTATAAATTTCATTTTACAATGATTAATAAAGCAGTATTGTTTCAGAGCAACTCACTCCCAAGCAGTTTTGTCATTAACATAATCAGAAATTTTATAACAAGCCTTTTTACATAATTTATTTTTGACATATCGTTTAAACTTGTTTGTTGAAAGATCTCTTACATTAGGGGCTTTACCTATGATGCAGGTTCGAATCCTGCCGGTGGTGGAATTGTATTAATAATTAATTGTATTATATACAAAAAAATAATAAGAACACAACATCCTAATAAATGATATTCTAATGAAGAGTTGTAACTCTCTGCTTCAAAGTAATGTCTTCAAAGTACCGATGAAGTTAGTACAATTCTGCTATGACATATTGTAACAAAGTTTGATGAATAAAATATAACTTAGACATCCCTTTTGTAATTTTTTTTTTCGGACGGACATATTATGTAATCCGCCCCGATGCCTTAGCTATTTCTCCGGGTATAAAGGGGAGCATAGCTTCAGCCTAGATAAATGGTAAACCTGCGTCCCCTGTTCTCAGCCTCTCAGACTTCGGGTCTACGAGAGCATCGGAAGGTTCTTAGCAAACTAAGAGTCGGGAACGATAATACTCGTTGCCTTATGTCCGTTGAAGTATCTTAAGCCTCAAAACCAACAGAATCCGAAACAAAAACAGAACTGCCAACTTTTTTTTCGAAACAATAATATTCATCCATTATTTTTAAATCGTTTCTAATAATTGTTAGGATATTTTTCCCTCAATATTTACATATGGTAAAAAACGTAACATTAAAATTAAAAAATAGACTTATTTCTTTATAATAAAGTTTTCCTGAAATGATAAATGTATATAGCAAAATAAGTTCAGATGCTTTGTAATACAGGATAATCTAATATATTCGAACGGGCGCGGTGTTCGATGTCTTTCAGAATCGTGTTTCACAAACATTTCAATGAAACTGGGACGTTTTTGTCCTCACCCCGTTTTGTGCTTGGTACCCTGGTTTTTTCAAACGGATTTTCAAACGCCTTCCTACCTAGTACTTGAAGCCTTAAGCGGAGATTGCTTAAGCGTATTAAGCGCTTAAATGTCTTTGTTAGTTTAGTAGAGCGTTGATGAAGAGCAGTTTTGTTTATTTAGAAGACTAGTTGGACCAATTAGTTGGTTTTTAAGACTTTGTTATTTTATTTCAAGAGGAGAATCTATTTACTATTTTAGTAATTGATGTGTTTGAGAAGCGAAATAAATTATATTTATTCATTAGTTAAGAAAATTATTTAAAAATAGGCAACATTTACTATTAAATTATGTTTCAATTTATTTCAGGTGTGCTAGAAGTCGTGTGTTAGTAAATTTGCTATATTTATATTATTCAAGCAATTCATAAATTTTAAATAAATAACAACAATAAAAAGATTACACTATATTAGCAAGCGGCCAAATTTTATTTAATTGAAACGACACACGTCTGAGGGCACCCTTAAGGGGTAAGAACCACGGCTCAGGGCAACGCTGAAGCTAGAAGTCACACGACAATTAAATGTCAATAAAGAGGACGCCGGACGTGATCACTAGCACGGACTACAGGTACTGGATGACACGCCAAGGGCAGGGGCCAACGCGGTCCTCGGTCTGTCCGGCGAGGATCTGAGCCTAGATAACCTACAGGTTTCTTAGTGCAAGAGAGTGAGCAAAACATTTTTTTAAATCGTGAGAGTGACAAATTCCTAACAAATGGACGTCAGATTGAAGGGAGCCCAACTTGTATATTAAGGTGAACCGCTGACACGCTCGGGTAAGTATTTCTTACTATAGTTTTTTTTTAAATCTATACTGAACGATTATTCTGGATGCACGTTTCAGGGTACAGTCCTCATATATGGAGTTACTCAACAGAGTTCAAGATATGCCTCATATATTAATCTGCCGCGCTCGAATTATAATAGCCCCTTCCGCTCCCGTACTATATATTGTTACCTGCATTATCCTGTTCTAATAGAGCGAGATGTTTTGTATCCTATATGGTAATCCATCTTATATATACATCTGTCCGCAAACTTCCAGCCAAATCCTTCAGAAGTTTTCGCTTGAAAAAGTAACAAACATTCATCCATCTATACTCACAAACTTTCGCGTTTACTTATAAAAGTAGTAAGGATATCGTCATTAGTTTCAATTTACCTTCTCTAACATCTTCAATAATCAAATCATAATTTTCAATAACCCAAATATTTCAATTCGAATAAATAAATGCTCAAAGAATTCTCAGCTTTGTAATTTAGTCCATAAATATTACTATAGCTTGACCCCTTGTTTTGGGATAAATGCGTGCTGTCTTATGTTTCTTGAATTTAAGACTTTAATACTATGTTCATTGGGTTTAGTTTAGACTTATCCTGATTCCGGAATATTTCGTTGAAGTATAAAACCACAATCTGTTCAGGTGCATGAAATGGCTGTTTTTGAGGAAACAGCTTTGCTAAATAAAATACGAGCTTAGTTTAGTAGTTTGTTGCTAAAAGTTAAGTTTTAATCGTTTCGGGTAATTTGGTTTTTGTACATCTGGCTGGAATGCTTTCAACACTGTTAACATATTTGTAGGAGAGTTTTTGCGTATTTGAATCGAGACTTCCTTTACTAAGATTCTTAGTTTGAGTAAATCTTCCTGACGTTAGCCGAAAAACTTGACCGATCACTTGGGTGCTTTTTTAAATCCTGGCCAAGCTAATGTACCATGGTTCACCTGATGTTAAGTGACATAGGAAACTAAATACAAAGACAGTTAGTACCAGTAGATTTGTACAGTACTAGTCACACTTTTCTTGTCGGACCTTTCACGCACAGCACAACATTAATCAACATTGTTATTTGTCTGTATTGGTATTCTATTCTGTAAGGTAAATATATTTCATCATCATCATCATCACTCAACTGCTGAACATGCGCTTCATTACAAGGCAGGATTTTGCCATAATCACCTTGCATGGCAGACAATTTTTTTTTCGGCTTGAACATCGACATTGCAAAATTTCATATCAGGGAATATTTTAATATTCTTTATTGTCAATTTGTTATTTTATACAACTGTATATTTTGTAAACCATGTTATTGAAGTTAATTATAAAAGTAATATGAAATGATATACATTTATGAATAACCACAAATAAAATAAATAATATGTATTTTAATGAATTCAATATACGTTTCATTCATATAAATTGTGTCGTAATTTGCTGATGTCGTTGGAGTCATAATTATAATTTTAAAATTATTACCGAACCCATGAATGAATTCGGTAATCATTTTATTTAGCCTTGCAGCAAATTACTTAACTTGATGAGTGTCATACATACATCCATATATATTTACAAAAGAGAATGGGCAAAATGGAACCCGGCTACAATAGGTATGATTGTAGTGTCGTTTAAAAGGTCTTACCAAGAGGAACAATTTTTACTATAGCCGCCACTCTCAAATCTGATTGCGTTTGAAGATAAACGACAGTCTTACTAACTAATAAAAACCCTGTTCCTTCAGTTTCCCTTTGCTTTCCAGGCTTTGCGTGGACGAATCCAGTCGCGACATGTCCGTATAAAAACATATTTTTGTTATATATTAATCAGCAGTGCAAATAATATTGTCCAACAGTATTGCACATGTTTAACCGGGCGACGTACGATGGGCACTTGTGCACATATAGTGTCCATCATATGGTACTTAGGCTATGCGAGGCATACGGGATTTACTGCTCCGGCATCTTTCCTCAATGCTGTTATAGTTGATACCGATATGTAATGTTTTAAATCTATTCACTTATTGATTAAATATATATTTTTTATTTAAAGAATGCTTGTTTTCCTACTTCTTTTAATAATGGAATCCTAAATGTGTTATATCATCTTATTCCAGCTTTATTTTACTTATATAAGTAGTTTGTAATAAATTCTTCATCATTTATAAAACACAAGCTGTTCCCCGTGGTTTCACCCCCGCCGCGCATTGCTTTTAGTCGTAGCGTGATGATATATAGCTTATAGCCTTCCTCAATAAATGGGCTATCTAACACTGAAAGAATTTTTTTAATCGGACCAGCAGTTCCTGAGATTAGCGCGTTAAAGCAAACAAACTCTAAAGCTTTATAATAATAATAATAAGTATAGATAGTGAGATTACTGCTTCCCAAACGTGAATAGGGACAGGCGCCATGGTAGACGTTTTTCTGCATCAAAATGTCTTTTCAATGATATATTAATGATGACTATTGGAGCGGGTACCACGTTCCATACATTTTTGCCCATTGTCCTTTAATATTATTGGACAACATTGAAAAATATTTAATGACCGACTTGCTCTATTTTTTTTTTTCTTAGAATTCATCAAGAATTTTAATTGTATTCTCTTTTAGTTTAACTGAAGAGATTTCCATTTATAAAACAATAACTCACTCAAAGTTAGATCTTTTAATGTAATTGGTAATTGATAGATCTTTCAAATAACGTTAAAATCAAACATAATTTGACATTTTAAAATCTTATCGTTGTTTATAATTTAACAAAACATGTTTATTATGTATTTGGTATTAAATTTACTGCTTAGTCAGAATTTAACAAGGATGATGTGTATTTTATAAAAAAATAAGTATAGTATTTTAACTAACAATAAGTTCTTACAACATACTGGGCATTTTTTGTTTACTTTTGGCTAGCAATTTAATAAGATAAGAATAAGATTGTTGGGTATTTACGGATGCAGTGCTTTGATTCTGTTGGGATTCATGGCCAGGAAGAGAGAGAGAGAAGTATCAGTAGTCGTTGTGTAATCACATATCAAATTGTTGCATGAGATTGAAATAAAAACAATATCTAATGGTGAGTACTGCACAAACTTGAGCTAAAAGAAAGAACTTAAAAATAAATCGACAAAATCCATTTCCATACAATTCAGATTCGAACAGATCTACCCGTGAAATATCGAGAACGTGGCTGGAATGTTAAACGGCACTTCTTACATTACCATATCGTTTGACGTTTCAAAGCCAATTTTATTGCTTTCGTTATCAAAAGGACGCAATGGAATTTAAACAGACCATTAAATCGATCTCGGGTTTTTGAGTACCAATTTACATTGGTATGCTGTAATCAAATGTTGTGACCTGGTTGTCAATGCTTTTGAAAATAAACTCTGCGGTGAAATTTGGGGATAATGGCTGGCAGGAAGGGAGGGTTTTCTTTCATGCGGTTGTTAGTTTCTACAAGGAGTTCGACAGTTGGATGCTTGTAAGAATTAATTAATTTAAGAATTTACTTTAGTTTTTTCAAAGATCAACCGAGAACTTGTAAGAGACGTCATTTGTGCAAAAGGTGGAAGACCGAGCACTATGGGACATATTATGAAAGGCAACAGCGGCTATAGCAAGATCCACTCCAAGGGAGGACCATGTTCAGCGGACGTTATACGAACTGATAATTATTAAGATAAGATACCGCGTATGCGCAAAGTTTCACCTATGTATCTATCGCTTCAGATGGAAAATACAACATGAAATATTGCCCATGTTACTCCTGGATATTGTAGCTTTTGGGATTTTTTGGCTTCTGAAATCTTTCCTCTTTATTATATTAGAGTAAATAAGGATAATAATAAAACATTAGTTACAATCACATCAAGTCTTTAAGATGGAAACGGTTTACTAATATTAAACGTAGGATGATATGTTAATTTATAAAACCACGCGACATTAAATTTGTAGTTAGAAGCCAAATTATAGTTTTAATAATATATACTTTGAGCTCAAAGAGACTGAATATGAAGCTCTCTAAACGTCCACATTTATAAATAACTTAGGAGATGTCAGGCAAAAACTGTATCATCGAATCAGTAGTAAATAGGGTGCACCCTTTATTTGCAGACAGAAATTAATTAAAGCATTAATTTAAAAGAGACTATTAATTTTACTAACCAAAACAATTATTATTTATAATTATATTATAAATATTATCAACTTAGAAATTGCGGTATATAGATTGTAGATAACAAAAATAAAGAAAAAATCATATTGTTCATATACAGGCCAAGATTTGAACAGATAGTTCCGACTTAATAATTTTCAATGCTTCTTTATAATTTTTCGCTAAAATCACATAGCTCATCAACCAATGACAATTAAAAACCGCTGAAACAAGAAATACATCACAAACCAAGGCCATAAATAATAAAAACTTTAACGCAACGAAACGAAACGAAAGAACGATATATCTCCCTGATGAATGTTGGCTGTTAATTTCTGTTTCAACATTTAGAATTCATTGGACAGCCGTGTTGTCTCTTGGGATAAATGTACGATGTAATCAGTGGAATTAAACTTAGTTTTGCGCACAAATGTGGGTTAATTAGGTTTTAGTTTGTTTTTCAAACAATCTCAGTAGCGGCAAAAGTCTCTTGGAAATCGTGCGTCTAAGTCCCACACAACATTTGTGCGTCACACTTTTACTAGCTCAGTTGGTTTATAGACTGTTGTGCGTGGCTCAGAAAGAAAATTAAGCCATTGGTTGGCAAAAAAAATAATTGAAACTTGACATATTATTATGTACGAATTATCACTACGCAGGCTACATCGGTTCATGAAGTATTATGTTCTAATACAAACCTTAACTCAGTATTAAACCATTAATAACCATTTTGACGCATTGGAAGATTAGTGAAAATTTCTATATCAATATTTAGAATTCAGTGGACAGCCGCGTTGTGTCTTGGGATAGATGTACGATATAATCAGTTTGCTTTGTTTTGCGCACAAATGTGGGTTAATTATGTTTAAGTTTGTTTTTCAAACATTTTCAGAAGCGGTAAAAGTCTCTTGGAAATCGTGCGTCTAAATCCCATATAACACTTTTGGGTGAATTTTTTTTTCTTAATCCAGTTGGCGTGCTTCAGAAAGCACGCTAAGGCATTATATAGTTGGAAAAAACTATAGAATTGGAACATGAGATATGCAATATGAAACTACGCAGATCACATCGATACTTGAAATATCATGTACTAATACAAACCGTAACTCAGAATAAGACCCTAAATAATAAAATGTACGATATAATTAGAGGGTGTATTAGATCTTAGTTTTTTTTTAAATCCATTTCTCTTGATCGAACAGTCTAACTTTAAGTTTCGGAGTAAGTTGGTTCGGTTCTCGCGCCAAACAAATTAAACTTTGTGTGAAATTAAAAATGAATTTCTTTTCGAATGTCGTAATATAATTTTTGGCAATGGTATAGCAGGTAACGGGCAGCAGTACCTATTTATCTATGAATCCTCCTTGCGTCGTATTCCTCAGTGCTGACTGCTGGGGGTCGTGAAAACACTTTACCTACATAATGTTGCGGTCACCAATCCACTACCAAGCACGGTCACTATGGCAGCCCTTCAACTAAGGTAAAGTAAGGCTCAGGTTCAACAGTGGTTTTGATACAGGCTGTTGATGATTATACTCATGAATAAATGATTCTGACTATAAAATAATCATAGATTATTTTTTCAGAGTGATACGTCTATTACAGGTACAAATTGAAGCTGACAAGTTTATATTAATGTAATCAATTCATTCAGTTATAAAACTGTATTGGACAGCTCAACGTGTTCACTGTGGTGAAAACAATCAACTTTGGCATGAAACAATAATAGTTATATTGAAAAATGTTTAAATATATTTCCAGGAGCTGTGGAAATATTCGTATCTTTTCTGACATTTTATTTTTTTGTAAAATTGTGCTAATATAATAATATAGCCGTGTGGTTTCCGGCTTAGAATAGACCACCCCATGTCCTCCCATGGGTGTCGTAAAAGGCGACTAAGGGACATATGGCTGATGGGTGGGCAGCAGCATCTATTAGCTCAAGGTTAACATCTTACTGCGATCACCAATCCGTCTGCCAAGCGTGGTGATAATGGCAATATCCCTCACCGATCCTGGCCTGCCAGGGTCTGTTAAGAGGAGGCCCATGTTCAGCAGTGGACGTAAACGGGCTGTTGATGTTGATGATGATGATGATGATGAATAATATAAATGTTCTTGTTCATTGGATCTATTACTTTATGTAAAAATGTAAAATAAACACAATAAATATACATCACTCTAGAAATATAAATCCTAGAGTTAATCGACTATTTTAATTCACAGACAATGCCTTTGGTAAACATTTTTATCTAGAGTTCTACTCAAAATAAGAATACTTTGAGTAGAACTAGTTTAATTCCAAGCCTAGTTGAATGCGATATTGATCTTAAGAGACAATCATATAAACCTTATGTTTATAATTTTTGTAAAATACCCACATATTGTACCTTATAATAAAATCTTTTACTCAAATAACAAATTTGATAACAAGGATCCGTCTATCGTTTGTAAAAGCTATTACATTGCAGTCCATTAGGTACTACGGTGATTAATTATGAGACGCGGCGTAGTAGTTCTACGGCTGCTACGTCGTAGTAATTATGCCGTTTCATAATCAGCACGCGGTCTATGTCTTCCTAGTCAAATGTTTTAGTCCACTTAACAAGTTAAAATTTAGTTAAAGTCGGTAATTACTTATTACACGGTGATTAGTGATATGCCTTGCTTATTCTTTGTTAATGAAACAATTCATATCACTAATTATTTGTGATAAATTTAAGCCAAATAATATTATATCTATATGAGCTATGAAAAAATACTCAAGTTTTTAGATTTTACCCTAAAGGACGAATTGCTAATCCAAATGGCTATGGCACTCGTATTCTGAGGATCTTTATGAATGTACCAACACGATTTTTAACTTGTAAACTATCTATTAACTACAATATTAGAATAGTTTAATATAAAATACTAGCTTACTGCGCGCGGTTTCACCCGTGTACTCTTATTCCCGGGGAAATATCATAATTAAAATATTATAGCCCATGTCATCCAGGGATAGGGGAACTTTCTAACGGTGAAAGAATTTTTCAAATCGGTCCAGTATTTTTGGAGCCTATTCAATACAAACAAACAAACAATCAAATCTTTCCTCTTTATAATATTAGTATAGACATAATCAACCATAATAATTTATGAGAAATATGTGAAAGAGTATTTTTTATTTCGTGGCATTTTTATTTCCACGTTAGAATTAAGAGTTTCGAACTTTGTCTTTCATGGAATTTCAATGCAATGAATAAAACAATTTCGATAAGTTTTTACATAAACGTTTATATTTTTGTCCGTAATCTAGTTGATCCACAGTTTTATATAATTTTGCGAATCTGATTCCTTCATTATAAAATGATCAAAGCTTAAAAATTATCAAAACGACAAAAACTTTTAACTTAATTAAATATTTCCCAATTTTTAGGCTGCTTTAGTTATTATAAATCATTACAAAATATCACCAGCCTTTGAAAATTTGCGATAAATACAAACCTCTTAAAATAGAAGAATCTAATCGAGGTACAGTAGACTAAGGAGATAGGTTTACACATTGTGAAACGAATTTTGAATTTTAAATTTATATGTTCACGTTTATGAGAAGAGTACTATTATTTGTATTTGAATATTTTTTTTGGATGGATATTTATATAGTAAGCCATGAGGTTTTTGCTACTTCACCGGACATAAAGGCAAGCAGGGCTCCAGGCTTATTAAATGGCTAATGACTACAAACTAAGAAACCTGCACAAGAGGGCGCCGTCTGTGGGCATGGACCTCGGCTCAGGGTTTTCGCTGGGATTGAGTGATTATATATTTTTTGGTTGTTTAGGGGAGATTTTGGATCTACGTCGGAATGTTCTTTGCAAATTGAGAGTCAGAAAAGCGCGGAGAACTCGTCAGGTTCGTGGGCGCACTTTTCACTTGCGGGTCCGATAGAGTGGTCCCTGTGTAGTGGTGTTAGTTTATGTATTTGACCACATCTAGCGAACAATTACCGGCCGTCGTACTGTTATAAACATATTTATTGATACAATTGGTGTAAGCTCATTTCCTTGTTTGACTGTACATAACAAAAACTAATTTACATCTTCGAATATCCATCCAATTCATTCAACATCACGAAATACGTAATCGCAATCAGATCCCACTTGTTTCTATTTATGACTTCAGATTTTAGGTTTTTAGAGACCCTGTCTGTTCTCTATTTGTTTATTTGTCTTTAAATGATTATTTATTATAAATTTAAGAACTCGTTACGGAAAGTTAACTGCATATTGTATAAAAAAATAAATAAATATACGATGTCTTGTTTTTATTGAATTCAATATTATTATTATTATAATTATAATAACGACAACCTCCGTAGCGACCTCAGAAGGTAAATAACGATCTTCAGAAGCATTTGGTCGTAAGTGCCAGTTTACAGTAAAGGCGCATACGACTAATGTTTATGACGTATAATCGCACATCTGCCCTTATGCTTCTCAGCTCCAGAATTATTATCTGTCACAGCGTCATATCCACTTGAACGTCCGGGCGATGACAGCCGCCTACCCCTTGAACGTCCGAGCGCGAACCGCGAAGCGAACCGCGTCGAGCGTTCGCGCCGTTACTGATTCAAAGTGTATTTACTAGCAAACTATTGCAGCTATAGCAAAGTAAAACCTACCAGTATCAAGCTGAATTATTAAGGAATCAAAATATGTACTAATTAAAGTTCAACAATTAATCTGCTATTCACAAAAAAATAATTAACTTAACAATACGGGTTAAATTTACGCAAAATATTTCTTTTAACAAGTTTTAACGAATCATTTTTTAATTATTCGCAATGTTTTTTAATAATAATTAAACTAGATTAAATAAGCTTTTTTTTGACACCAATATCTTATTACTTAAAATGAACAGTGTAGCCCATTAAACCAAAATAAAAAACGCGTTCCTGAAGTAAACTAGATCGACCTAGATTTCGTCTCCGATAACGAAATTACGGCAAGATGGCCGCCCGCCTAAGGATTTTACACACGACTTTAGGATTTGTTTTAAAATAAATTATTTTTATTCAAAATTTAGGTGATAGTCAATTATTGTAGGTATGTTTTATAATTCTTAAATAAGTAATATAAAATAATAAAAACTTTTTTTTTTTTTTGTTATAATGTTATTTTGTAGGTAGGCGTTATTATACTCGTGATAATATCTAAACTAAATGTCCGATTGGAATAAAACAAAAAGTATTTTACTTCTACATAAATACCCTTGATAACATAATGATTAATTTGGATAAGGATTAATATTACGATACATATTTTACGTAGTTTCTTTCTTCAGACGATTTAATATTTTTTATTAACATAAAAGCGGTTATTGTGACTAAACTATGATAGTTAGATATGTGCTCTCGCGGAGTTTTTTGTAGATCTTAATAAGACCTACAAACCCGTAGTACATCATTTTGTTCTATTGTCAATAGTTTTTGCAGCGCACGCATAAATAGGTTATCGATTTTACACCTTGGGTTACAAAATTGCAATTATCGTACGGATTCCTAATTTTTTTTAAAATAAAATATCGCCTATAACCTTCCTCGATAAATGGACTATCCAACACTGAAAGATTTTTTGAAATCGAACCAGTAGTTCCTGAGTTTAGCCAAATAAAATAATAAAGCAGCAACGAAAAATCATATAAAATACACTCATGATTTTTCGTTTGTAAACGCCCTTATTTTATAACCGTTACGGACGGCCTTGGTTGCCCATACCTAAATCGCGGGAACGAAAATATAAAAACGTGAAATCCTAATTATTTTCGTCGAAATACTTTACGTAGGTTTACTTAAATATGAATAATGACCTGTTTATCTAATTACAAGACGTATTTTACTATAATATGTATAATATCATACAAAAACTTACCGATAAACCGGCACACTCAGGCGCTAAGTTTTGGTCTGTCGACTTTAACACATGTAAAAACATCCTATTACACTGCGGATGTTTAAAATTGCTATACGATCTCAAAGTATAAACATTCACGATTCTAAAAACATATAACACTCAACACATTGGATGAATAAACAAATCGTAACTCACATTTCAAAAGTGGACCTCACCGCACTTCTAACCACTTGAGACACTTGACACCGCGCTTAATGTAAACAATTTTTTTCTTTTTAAATTCTTACTGTGACATATTAAGTGTTGTATTGGTTCGACACGTTATTTAATATAGAGACATCTAGTGTAACACTTATGAAGCTTTTAGAAACGTTCCACAGATAAAAACGCGTTTAAAGGTTACAAGTCGGAGAGGCAACCAAAGTGGCCCGAACGTTTAACGCTATATGTGTATTGGGCAACTAAAGAGGCCCGAACGTTTAAGTGGATATGTGAATATTCGTTTCATATTTTCCTTTACACACACACAAAAAAACTGTATATTTTCGCTCTAGTGGTTTGTTGCGCGAAAATTCACAATTTCGCTACTAGTTGGAAATTCATAGAAACCGCGTTAGAATTTTGTTAACATGTTGAAAATAAAATTGCAAACGGATGGTCTGGAGCTTTGACTGGAAATAAATATAGTTTCTCTGGTTTTTTGTGTAATATTTCTAATTTTTGAGAAGGGCTTTTCAGTATAATAATATTATTTTTATTCTCTCTACATGTTTAAAACATACTTTTTAAATTACATATATTTTTTTAAAGACTTAACAGTTCCTCAGTTTAGCTCTTTTAATCAAAAATAACACAGTTAATTCATTTTGTTAATATGTTTATATAGATAAAAAACATCATCCTTTTTTTTTAAACGGACTTACGTAGTTAGCCTCTAGAATTTTTAGGGTTCCGTACCCAAAGGGTAAAAAGGGGACCCTATTACTAAAACTTCACTGTCTGTATGTCACTAGGCTCTATCTCAAAAACCGCGATAGCTAGACAGTTGACATTTTTGCAGATGATGTATTTCTATTGCTGCTATAACAACAAATACTGAAAATAAATATTTAAGGAGGGCTCCCATACAATAAACTTTTTTGTGGCCTTTTTTGCTCGATATCAATAATGGTGACAGGTAGACGCTTGAAAATGGTACGGAACCATTCGTGCGCGAGTCCGACTCGTACTTGACCAGTTTTTTCTACTTCACTGGACATACAAGCGAGTAGTTCAGTATTTTGAAATCTGTGCAAAAATCCCTGCACCATTTTCAAAATACCACTAAAAGTAACGCAAGGAATCAACAAAAAAATGTATATACAAATAGAATATTAATTACGAAGGCAACTACAAAATCTAAAAATAAATAACGAGCCCAAATTAAAAACGCCTCTATCATCCTAATTACACAGATAACAAACCGCACGAACGAATCACATTTGGTACAGTTTTGACTAGAAAACATTAAACTCAATTCATGAACGTCCTTTTTGCCATTCAAAGTCCAACGGAAATTGACCTTTATTTTTGTAACAATAAGAATCAAATTTAAATTACATCAAAATGGCTAGTTGGCCATTAAAAACAAGGGCAGCAACATTAAATTTTTGCTACCCTCAACATTTTCAGTTTGGCAAGCGTCCAAACAGCATTGGTTTTTAAATTTTTAACTCATCCGAGGTGAAACTCACCGAATTGATGGCAACATTAATATTTCATTCATGTGTTCGTTGAAAAGCGTGTTGCCATTTTTCGGTCTCCCGATTTTTTTGGGAGAATTCAATTTTGCATGTTTGAATATTCAAGCTAGTGCAAATATGTTTTGGTAGCGATATAGTGTGCTCAGTTGATGTTACCATGAAGCAGCACATCAATATAGTCTATAATACTAATGAAATTAAAAACTCCAAAGTAGGGATACGAAAAATTTCTTTACACTTTCTTGGTATGAAATAAAACTCATGGTTGTGACAAACAAACGCGTGACATTTGTTAGGCTGACAGAACAATATATTTACCATAAGTGCGTCAGTATCGTCGGCTTATTGCAAGAACTCATTAACTGCAAAAAATCACTAAATACGTTTTTATCTAAACTGGACTTCTTTAGACACATTCTACAAAAGTCAAAAACTCACTAATTTCTATCTAGTAAATTTTTAGGCGTTATGGCCTTGCCATTAAGTCCATAAGTGCAACTTTGGAAATCAAGCATTTACAAAAATCATTAAGCTGCACAAGTTATTTTTATTACGTAGATAATAATTAAAATACCAACATCAAACTAAAATACCGTTTATCTCAGAATAGTGAATATGTCACATTATGACTTCTTGCAATAAGCCGACGGTATATAAGATCGAGGAACGTTAGGAAGCTTTTGCTGCTTCACCAGGCATAAAGGCGTACTTTCGCTCTACGTTACAGTACAACGAAAGTTAAAGCAACAGATTGTTATCTCAACTAACGATAGGGCAACGATCTTGAACTTGGAAATTTACCTTTTAATCGCACATCTTGAGTTCGACTTAACAATAAATAAATATCCGAGTTTTGAAGCAACATTTTTGAAATCATACACCTGGTTTCTCAAAAGTCAATTCTAAAATTATTCTTTTAATCTTTGTTGTTAACTAAAAACTCCGTTTAAACTTCTCAATCAGTTTCTAAAACCTGAATTAATGGTATTTGACTTGCGTTAAATCTCGGAGATCGTGACTTCGATCCTCACGGCGGAAAGAAATCTTATAGGTGTAGTAGTGTAGTGTTTAGATTTTGAGTTTTAATTCCCGGTCTGGTTGACTGAGGGCCTAGCCGCCGTGTCTCGGAAAGCACGTTATGCCGTTGGTCTCGATTGTTATAACACCTATAACCAACACCGTTTCCTTGTGTGTACAATACAATAAACCCTCGGGTAGCCCTTGTTCAGCAGTGGTCATTGTACGGTCTGATGATTATGTACCTAATTTAGTTACACAGTCAAATATAACATACACACAAAATCACGTATTTATATAAAGCTAACAAACATACTATATTAAAATGATTGCGGCAGGTAAAATATTACCAAAACGTGCTCAATATGAGGCAGTTAATTTGAACGAAGGTGTATTTGATTTTTTGGCGATGTTTACATTTTATGATGTCACGATCTTCGTTGTGGGACCGAATCTCTTGATATGTAGTCAAAACTTAAAAAAATTACTCATCTCTGCATATTTCTGGCTCGCACTTTCTGTGTATTCATCATATGCAAGTATTTTTATCATTTTCAATTTAATAGTTAACTTCAGTTCAATAATGAAGATAGAATGTTAAGTTTGGATAAATAAATGTATTACGTACGATAATAATTAAGTACGATTAAAAAAAATCAAATATGTGTCAGTGTGAGACAAAAAAATTACATATGATTGAAAGTGTAATTTTCAAGAAACACAATTATGAAATAGTGCGGATTTTCGCCATATTACTGAGCGTAACTGCCATGAGACATATTATATTAATGGCGAACATTATAATATATTTTTTAAATACTACTGCTGTTGCCCACGCCTTTGATTTTTCCATACAAACTTCACCATCCTTTTTTATCTTCTAGGGACAGAATTTTCTTTTCTCATCAGGTGCTTACAAATTTTGGAAAGTTTAAGGTCTCTATTTATTTATTTTTTTATTTAAAAACTTCAGCACTATAAAAGTACATAGGCGGACTTAATGCCAGAGGCATTATCTACCAGTCAACCATATGGTGGTGCAGAAATAATGTAGTAGGTGCACTATAAATGAAACTGTATGTAAGGAGACACATACCACAAAGGTAAGCAAAAGAAATACAATAAAATATATTTAAAATTACATGGATACTATATATACTATACATATTATATATAAGACTAATACTATTTACACTACATATATACAATACCATAATCTAAGATATAATACTATATTACATACAATACAATAATTCACTGCTGTGATGAACCCGTCTGATTCGCCAAAATGTCTCCGCTTACCATGAAACAATATGATAAATTATCGAAATTAAAAAATTACAACAAAACTTCCATTAAACAATACACATTTCATCCAAATAAAACCACGTTTAACAACTATTACACAATATATTATTGTCTAATAGTTACACAAACGTAAAACAACACAGATAAAAGTGATCATAATGTTAAAGTTAGTAAAAATTCTTAACAAGTTAAGATTTAAGCCGATTACAAAGATAAACCTTTGTACATCCGTGCAAAAATATTCGGATGCAATTCCCAAAAAAAAAAAATGCACTGAGTGGTTTGCAGACGAACGGAATCTAGTATTCAGTGCAATATAAAAGAGTCTTTTGTGCGCCGAAAAAGTGGGTCATCCTATTCCCTATTACACTGGCGTTCACGCAAATAGGTTCCGTTATTAAAATATTTTCAATGAAATTAGAAATGTAGTGGACGCCGTAGAATGTTAGTCATTCAACACTTGGAGAATCTATTTCAGAGACGTGGTATGTCATTTTATCGAGTCACTAATATTAATGCAGACATTTTTCAAAGAATTTGAGCCGGTTTTAGCAATTCATGTGGACATTAATTAAACGTTTTTTAACGGACATGACTGTGTTTTTCCTTGAGGTTTTAGTAAAATTTGTTACTAAAAAGTTTCAGAACCACAAACTTAGAAACTTATGCAAAACGGCTGTTGGGTTTGTATCTTGTTTCAGGACGGTCGCTGGGGTAATTATATTTATGTTTGATCGGATCATAAGTATTTGAAGCGTAGTATCTCCGCAGTATCAGTGGAGTGCGAGGCCTTCCTTTAGAAATGTTACGTTTTTCATACCACGAGGATTGAGTATATCAGCTAAAACCTCGAGTGCTTCTTCGATATAAGTGAGGATACCGGGCAATGATGATCACCTTGCACACGGTACAAGAGCTCATAATCTTACCAGTGTTAAGTCATCCTTCCAGTTCAAGTCTCGGGTCGTGCAAAACTGTGTACATATTAGATCTTTTTTTCATCTTACCAAGTTTCGGGGAACAGCGTTTCCCTGTGTGTTACAATATGATAAGTTATATATATAATATAATATTTAATGCGGTCACCAACCTGCCCGCCCAATGACTACGGTAACACCAGTATAATATGGGATTCCTTTTTTTGACCTAAATTTTTTTGTCATAATTTAATTTGGCATAATGAATTAGGCATATTTTTCTTTGGCATAATAATAATGTGCCATAATTGTTTTTTTTGCTTACTGTTTCATTTAGCATAAATATAGTTTATCCAATTTTTTTTTTTTCATAACTTTGATATTCATAAAGTTGTAAGGCATATTGTTTATTCGTCTAATGGTTATTTGGCATAATAATGAAGCGGCCGGCAAGTCTGTTACGAACTGCAGAACCGAATCGTGGGCAAATGACAATCGGTTAGGTTAGGTTAGAACTGCGGCCATACAACGCCAGAACCGAATTTCCGAACCGCCGCGCGCCGTAGCTACGCAGCCCTGAAGCCGTGACAGATACGCTGCATGATTGCTTGCATGCTTTTTACGGGTAAATAAAACCACATAATACTTTAGTAGTAAATTTTTGGTGTATAGTTGTTATGCTTATACGTCATTATGCGTAAGTAAATTTATGCTTTGGCACAGAATGCTTAGTAATTATAATGCTTATAGTAGTTATAACTTACAAAAAAAGTGGTTAAAAAGTTATGGCAAATTAGTATTATGCGTAACAAATATTAGGAAAAGTAGCAGTATGCCATGTAAAATTATGACATAAAATGTTAGCGTAAAAATAGAGAACCGTATAATATAGCATTCTCTCGGTTCAGCAGTGAACATTATACGGTTTGATGATCATTATTTATTCTTTATTGCACACAGTAAAACATAACATAAAGTTTATACAACGGAACGATTGCTAAAGGCCTGCATTCTGTGACTCCCTGAGACCTTTATGAGGTCGTCAGTCCATCGTGCAGGCGGTCGTCCCAGGCTGCGCTGGTTCGTGGTCACCACACAAGAACCTAACTTTTACTGTAAAATATAACTGGCACAATAATCTCGTCCCCAACTGCATGTCATGTCTGTTGACCATCCGGTGTTGCACAGTTTCCAATTAGTGGGCCGGCTTTGTGTCCAACAGGATTGTCACCTTAGTCTGAAATTCATGTTACGCCATAAATTGTTCGCGTTTCGTTAGTAATGTCCAGAGGTATGGGAATGACATTGATTTAGATTAATTGTGTCAACGTGTAAATTGGGATAATGAACTTGGATGAAATATTAATTAGTTTTCATTGAATGTTGCGATGAATTACACATTAAAAGTTTATTAATTTCGGAAATAAACTCTCGTATTGCGTAATTTACTAACTAAAATTCTATGCATTTAGTTATCAGATATCTATATATATAAAAATAAATTCCTATTTCCCTTGGTCGCGGCATCACGTGTGAACGGCTAAACCGATTTCGCTAATTCTTTTTGTTCGATTTGTTATTGTCAGGGGAAGGTTCTATGAAAGAAAAAAACTAGAAAATTGCGCGGAAAATTAGAAAATTTAAGAATACTTAGCCAACATATAAAATTTTCTAATGTAATCTTATGGCGTTTGACATAACATTACCAGAATGCTGCTTTTAGTGCACATCGTGGTTAGTTGAGAGCTATCACATCTAACATTGAAAGTTCAATTTAATATAGTTTAAGTTAGGACAGGACAATGTCTGTCGGGTCAGCTAGTACTAAATATATTTGGTTTCCAGTTAAGAAACCGTGTGGTTTTTGAATAAGAATAAACCTTTGGGTGTTACAAGAAGCGGCTATAGGATATACAGCTGATGGATAGGCAGAAGCAAAATAACTACCAGCTCAAAGATAGTTGTCATCTTACTATTAAATTGATTTTTTTTTTTTTGTTTCCGGGGTATAAATGCCTGATCGCATCCCCTCACTGGCGCAAGGATCCCTATATTACTACACTGCCTGCCAAACGTGGTGATTATGGCAATATCGCTCAACGACCGTGGCTTGCCAAGGTCTGTTTAAAGGAGGCCTATGTTTATGTTCAACAGTGGGCATCAACAGGCTGTTGAAGAAATATATTTTACGTTTTTTTATGCCATATCCAAAAATGTTTCTTGCAATTCCAAGGAACACTTGCAGTCCGCGTGTTGCTTGTAGTAAGTAAATTCCAAAAATGAAAGATTCATTAGTCTTTTTAATTTTGGAAGGTCTCTCTTCAGTCAGAAATTCATTGAAGATACCAAAGCTCTACTTCAATATCAGTAGAAATAAAATTCCTCAGCCCTAAATTTGAAATTTAAAAAATAAACGCGGGTAGCATGGACTCTTGTTGTATGAAATAAAAATCGTTAGGATAAAACACATAAGTTGTTAGGTCGTTAGCAGTTGGAAGTCGTAAATAAAACAAAACTTGCTAACTGACGGTATCTCTAAATCAGATCAGATAAAATACAAATTGGTATTTTAGAACAGAGTTCGTAAAAAAATACTAAAAGATTGTTAGTAGAATTTTATGAATAGTACTTCAAACAAAATTCACGTTTATGAAATTGTTATTCACATGAAGCGGCCTTAGACCGACATTGACCAATGGCTAGGGCGTCGTACTTACGATTATGTGATCATCAGTTCGATCCACTGATCGCACTACGGACGTGAACTTACTCGTAACATAAACATTTTAGTTTAGCACGAGGTGTAACCAAGAAAAGTAGTGTCCAAAAACTGTGCAAGTTATCTTTTTTTTATCAAAATAATAATCATCGGATTATCTTATGTGCACCTTAATTTTTAGAATTTACACAAAGATTTCCTGTCCGGTGTGGGGATCGAACCCACTAGCTCGCTTTAGCGGTATTTGTACCGCTACTTATGAAGGTTGTCTAATAATCTATACTAATATTACAAAGAGGTAAAGTTTTAATAGTTGTAAATTGTTTGTGAGGTTGTAGGGGGTAGGTATCTCTGAATTTACTGAGCCGATGTTGAAATTTTTTTTATCTACAGAAAGCCATATTATTTGTGAGTGTGATAGCGTAAAGACGAGGTTCGCACGGGAACAGTATGTACGCGAGTGAAACCGTACGGGACAGCTAGTTTAAAATGAACATTTTTATTGAAATTCATTTATAGAGAAGGTGTAATCCTATCTCCTTGCTTGACTGCACCGGCACAGGAGTTACGGCAATCTACTGAAAGCTGGTGATTTGGGTTCGGTTCCCAGCCGGGACAATTATTCGTGTAATCTGAGTGTGGGTGTGCTTTGTGTCCGTGAATAATATCTAGAGCTCAGACGCATTTAGTTGTATGTGACATATAATGTCACATACAACTAAATGCGTCATAACATTCGTTGTATATGCCCTAATCCTATAATCACACATTCGACCAAATGCTTCTGAAGTAACTGGTACATCCGTCCCTATGCTTCTGAGGTCTGGATAGTACTGGATATGTCTGTAATGTTTCTGCGACACAGGGTTTTTTCACTAGTGCGGGAGTAGGCTTTCTAAAAAAACTAGCTTCCCTAGAGATAAGCGCGTTCAAGCAAACAAACAAACTATTAAGAACAACAACGAAAAAAAAAAAGAAAAAAAAAATGTCTGTCCACCCAGCAGATAGATAGGTTCGATCGGGTCTGATTATAAAAAGATTACTTCACCGCAATGGATTAGATGTGTTTTCCAAGTGAAGCAACGTTATCCGATTCTGAATATTGCAGTAGCAAAAGAAAATTAAGACTATTGTCCGGTATTATTTTAGCTTTTCTAGTTCCAATATAAAATTCTAGCGCGTTCCCGAGTGAGGCGGTGCATTGTTCAATTTATGTTCACATTTCAGTGATAGTTTTATACATTCTAATAAAATTACAAACGAATGTAGTATGTGATGTCACGCAGTAGTGAAATAGAGTATATTATTGAATAGAGTCAATTATTATCATGATTATCATCAACTCGTATAACGTCCAAAGCTGGACATGGGATTTCTCTCAAGGAAAGTTTTTGCCTATGTTACCAACACAGAAAAACGCTGTTTGCCGTTCCCTGTTATAGACGATGTTAAAGCAATTAGGACCAACGGCTGTACGAGTTTTCCGAGACGCGGAGGATAATATCTTACCCAGTCAGACCTGGCAATAAATTTTAGATATTACACAAAGATCTTGTTACTTGTCCGGCTTTGGGTTCGAACCCACGACCTCCTAGCCTGAAAGTAAGACATGTACCGCTTCGCCACGTAGGTTGTCCAAATATAAGGTAGCATAATTAGCTACGCGGTTCATGAGATGTCGAGTCTACTTGCGAGATTATGCTAATCAATATTGAATTTTGCCGTCAGTAAAAGTTTGAATAGAAGTCGGCCCGAAATCTGAATCTGTACTTCTTTGAAATATATTTCGCCCACTTACGTAATTACTTTCCATAATAGTAGTATCGCGAATAATGGGTCTGGTCATAGCCATCCCTCCCGACCCTAGCAAAGAACTTACCGATACCCTTGTAGACACAAAGTCCGAGCGGCCGAGGGATAAACGTAGATCGACGGTTGGACAAAATTCCCTAAAAAAATATCATAATCCCTTAATCCGTCCGTCAGTGACTGCTCTAAGCCGACGTTATAGTCCCCAGGTTGCTTAATTTGTAGTTTATAAACTACTTGATAAGGCTGGTCGCCTATTCACCTTCATGCCCGATGAAGTAACAAATTCTAGATAAATTTCTGTCCAAAAAAGAAATGGTCTGGCCGTCCTCGACGGAGGCAAAGCGTGGCTCGCGTGGCTCGCTCCACTTGATGTCGAGCTTCAGACTTGATGCCAGCCCGCGCTGGTTATTTCAATTCACAACCTTCGTGCCTCGGAAAGCACGTTAAGCCGTTGGTCCTGATTGGTATAACATTATCTATAATAATCGTATATCAAGAAACGGACAGCAGCATTTCTTTGTGTGCTACAACAAAATACTGCGGTCACCAACCCGCCTTCCAAGCGTGGTGACTATGGCAAATACCCTCTTTATTCAAGGAGGCCCATGTTCAGCAGAAGACGTTATTAGAATTATAATCGTTAAAATGCAAACTAAATTGATTTGCTAAAAAATGTAGTCTATTCAACATATATTTTTTTATTTATAATAGGTACGATCGATTCGTCTACCTACATTATTAATAAATGTTTTCATTTTTTTTTTCTAAAAAAAACACCTAAAACAATCTTTTCTATAAAACGGTTTTTCTTATATTACCTATAGTAATTTAATAAAGCTGAAGAGTTTGTTTGTTTGCTCTAACGCGCTAATCACAAGAACAGCTGATCCAAATTGAAAAATTCTTTGTCCATTAGAAAGTTACGTTTCCTGCGGGAACGATAGTTATCTGAATTAAACTGCGCGCGGGAATCTAGATTTTTTATAATAATATATGAAATATATTTTGGTTATTTGGTTTTACGTATTATAAATATATTTTGGTATTTTGGTTTTACGTATTTCCTACTTATACAGGGATATTTTTAAAACACTTACAGCCTTTCAGGGGTTGGAGTACTGATGATTATAAACAACTTTTACTATGGGAAAAAAACTGATATCGCAAAAAAAAATGAGGTGTTCCATACATTATGTTCACTTACCTCGACAAAATATATGGAACAGCTGTTTCTTTTTTCAGGTTTTCTCACGATTTCAGGGTTGGTCCGATTGTAAAACTTTTTTTCAGTACATTCATCCCCTGAAAGTTTGTTGGTATTTTAAAAATAGCCCTGTATATTTTAACCCAAATGCCAATATTCTATCTTTCGAAATATCAACAAAATATATACATTTCATATACATTCTAGCAAAACAGTCTACAGCAAAAATTCAACGCTAGTACTTCGCTCAAGTTGCAAGTGGAAATTCATTCCGCTCTGAACGCTTGACCGCGCTGGCTAGATAACATGTTGTTACAGCGGGGTGCCTCGTTCAGTCTCCTTGCTGAAGTAGACATTTAAGTGATAATTATTTATTCTCCTGAAATGGTACATTTAAAGAAAGATAATCAACTAAACAGTATATAACAAAACAATCTTACCGCGTGTGGTTTTAACCGCGTAGCTCCCATTTCTGAGGGAACTTCATCGTAAAATATAGCCTGTAGCCTTCCTTAATAAAACTTAATATTTTTTTTAATCCGACCAGTATGTCTTGAGTTTAACGCGTTTAAGCTTACAAACTCTTCAGCTTTATACACTAGTTTATTTATACGTATTTAGCCACGAGGCATTTGCTACTTAAGCGGGCATAAAGACGAGCAGAGCTCCAACCTTATTAAATGGTTTATAAACTACAAACTAAGCAACCTGCGCAGGAGGGCCTCCCTTGCGTCGCCACATAATTGGACATCGGCTCAGGGTGGTCACTGACGGAGGTAAAGAGGGATTATGACCTTAAATTGTGGAGGGGAGATTTGTGCAACTATTGCTCTACTTACAGTTCGCGGGCCACTCTGACTTCGTGTCTACAAGACCATTTAAAAATGATGCGTCCACTTTGTCGTTTTTGCTTATCGCAACAAAACTCAAAGATTTACCAGTCACTTTATAATTATTATGTATTATTCGGGTTTTTCGATCCCTACGCTGCCATCCAGATCCGAAAACAAGAGGAGATTTTATGTTGAAATAAAATCAAGATTTATTTCTGGATCTGGCTAAGCGGAACGTTAAGCCGTTTTTACATTGAGGTAGAATGATGATTTTTTCTGGGTCTGGTTAGTATAAAATTGAAAAGCACGTTTAGCCGTTGGTCCCTATAAAGGCTCATGTTTTACCATGCCTATGATATAATTATTGAGCATCGTAGATAACCGAACCTTCATTGTAATCCTCAACAAAATATTGATTATTTTATAGTAGGTTCTCAATCAATTTTATTAATAATTAAACTTTTAATTAAACCGACGTTTCGACATTGGTTATACCAGTCATGGTCACGGACAGACTGATGAGTGTTAACCACGCATATTGTGAATTTTTCCCTCAAAAACGGACCTGCCTCAAATCATTATTCATTGAGGTCTTAGCAATTTTAATGCATGACTAGAACTCCTGCGTGTCAATTCCCAATATTCTTGTTCTTGAAAAAAATGTTTCGAGGGCAGATTTCACACCGTGCCACGGAGTCTTCGAACAGTGTGTGTTTCGGCAAATACCCCCTTTTTTTTTTTTTTTTTTGTTGTCCGGGCGGAAATGCATTGACGCATTCCCACCACCGTTGCAGCGTATTTGCGCGCTGGCGGTGGGATATGTGGGACTCGCCCTCTCCATAGCGTGGTATGCTAAAGTCATACCACGAGGAGAGGACCCTACACCACTAAAACCTCCCGGACACTCCTTCGATCCGCCGTTGGCGGGGGTCGGGTACGCATGAGCAATCCGGCCCCCCGACGGCACCCGCGGCCAATATGGTACCGCGGGATCTCCAGGGCCACACTTACAGTGGCCCATTTGCCCAATTATAGGGACGCCCGGAGTGTAGAGGCGTCCCTACTCCTCATCGGCAAATACCCCCTACCCCCTTGAGCGTGATATTTTTTCGCGTAAGTTTAAAACATAAATATTTATTATTATTACGTAATCTTACAAGTGAACTAGCGCATTCAAACAGTCAATGTACGTTGGTAGCCATATCATTGGGAATATCGGGCGGCCCGCATGGCGGCGTCGTGCGATACCGACACAATTCTGTTACCGAAATTACTACGAATTGGTACATACACGCTCCTATTTTATCGGTCCCGCTAAATGTTGGGAAACGCTAAAATTTTGCCGTCGACTAAATTTTGGGTTGTAGGTTTTCGTTTGAATTTTATATTTTGTTTTGGTATAGGGGCTTTGAGATTATTTTTTGAGGAGGCATTTTTTATTCTCCGCGTAATTATAATAACCGATGGCCGTTCTCAATAAATGGGCTATAGAAAACTGTATCATTTTTTCATATCGGACCAGTAGTTTCTGAGATTAACGCGTTCTAGCAAACGAATTGTTCAGCTTTATATATTAGTAATATAAGTAATAGACTAGCTATCTGAATTAATTTACGTTTAATTAGTCGAAGAAATAATTAATATAAAGTTTTATTGGATTTGATGGTTTATTCTTTGAAGAGGTTTATGGCTATTACCCCGCTGTGGATCGTGAGGCAGAGTAGAAGTAACATTAATCGTAGAAGGCTAGTATGTAAATTATTGATTTTATTCGTATATCCAGTCAGAGTTCGCAAAGGAGAAGTAAGCGTTTTCGAAATGTTAACCATGTCTCTGCTATGGAAAGAGCTATGCTCGGCGTTTCCCTGCGTGATCGAATCAGAAATGAAGAGATCCATCCGCAGGAGAACAAAGGTCGCTGACATCACTCAACGGATTAGCAAGCTGAAGTGACAATGGGCAGGACACATAGCTCAAAGAAAAGACGGCCGATGGAGCAGAAAGGTTCTCGAGTGGAGAGTATGAACTGGCAAGGCGGTCGTCCTACGCTAGGACGACCGCCTGCACGATGCGACGACGAACTCATAAAGGTTGCAGGGGATCAGTGGTTGCACGCCGCTAGCGATCGTTCCCGCTGGAAATCGATGGGGGCCTATGTTCGGCAGTGGACTGCAATAGGCTGATGATGATGAACCATGTCAAACTTGTGGCCAATTATTTTTCGCACTGATTTTACACGTCCATATGTAATTTATAATTCCTCTTTCGGGATTTATTTATATATATTTCAAGTCATTTACAAAATTTTAACAGAATTATCCCAATCTTATATATTTTTAGCCACCAGACTTTTGCTTCTTCACCAGGCATAAAAGAGAAGGTATTTAGCCTTAGTGAATGGTTAATTTATATTGCAAAATGCCCAATAATATTTGGTGAACTGGTATTTTAAGACTTTTTTTTTGTCCGGGGGAAAATGCATTTACGCTTTCCCACCGCCGCTGCAGCGTAACCCGCGCTATCGGTGGGATATGTGGGACTCGCCCTCTCCATAGCGTGGTATGCTAAACTAATATCACGAGGGGAGGACCCTACAGCACTAAAAACCCCCGACACTCCTTCGATCCACCGTTGGCGGGGGCCGGCCCTGGTAATTGAAGCCTACTGGATTGGATAAGCGATCAAAATTAGGTGAAACTACTGGTGCAATTAAACAATTATGCAATTAAACAATTAATATATTATATTTTATTTAACATGCAATTTCGAAAAGGGCGCATTTCATTTGACAGGTAATATTAATCTTTTTAATTAGTCATAATGTTATGAACTAACTGTTTATTGTACTGCTATCTTTTAAATTCAAAGCGGCCATAGCCCAATGGCTAGGGCGTCGGACTTGTGGTCTTGTGGTCGCCGGTTCGATTTTCACCCATTGCATTACCGACGTGAATCCACTCGTAACACAAGCATTTTAGCTTAGCACGAGGGGTTAATCAGAATAATGCAAAACTCTGCTAGTAATACAAAATAAATAAAATAAAAAACGACTCTTATGCCATGTGTTTTTCGGCTTAAAATAGATCATCCATCTCATTCATATCCACATCTTCCCATGGGTATCGTAAAAGACTTCTAAGTGGCAGCAACTCTTCTTCTTCTTCTTCCTTATCCCATATTACTTGGGGTCGGCGCAACTCGTTTGTTTATTTAACAAACATGTTGCAAGGGATTTGGCAACTGTTTTATAGTCAGCTGCCAGCCTGTCACCAACCCTCCTTGGGAATGCTATTGTTGGTGGTTTACGCACCACCATGCGATGACCAGCACCAACGGCTGCATTTCTAAGTGACAGCAACTATCAACTTAAAATTATTTATTTCCAAGAAGATTCAATTTTATTGTTATTTATCTTGAAATTCTGCATTTTCAAATATATGTAACATTTCTAGAGGAATTGTGGGGAAACTACAATATCAACTGTGTCGTTGAATATATCTTGAGTTGTGTTTTATGTTAGCTGTACAAACCTGACTCAGTCATAGCATGAGAAGTGCTTTGTTTGTATGTCTAGTGTATTGATTCTAGCATTTATTACCTGTGTTAAGCTAACATAATATGGTTTAGGTATAGTAGACCGAGGTGAATCGGATCAATGGGTGAAACCGATCAAAATAAGAAATCCGTATTTCTTAGACGCCCTTGTCCTGCACCGCCCGCAGTTGGTAGTATTCGGTAGCATTACGGATTTCTTATTTTGATCCGATTCACCCATTGATCTGATTCGCCTCAGTCTACCCTATTCAAGTTTTTTAAACACCCTGTGTATGACTGACTGACTAGAAAGTCGATCAACTAACTAGTAATTTAATAAACTTACGATTTTTATTATTTTCCAGTTAAATATACATCGTTTTAACTATCGTTGATTAGTTAAGTTCAAATATTTGTACATACATACGATGACTATGCTCATGCCTATTTCCCAGCGGGGTAGGCAGAGACAATGGACCTCCACTTGCTACGATCCCTACACACATCTTTCGCTTCATTCACTCTCATAACATTCTTAATTTGTATTAGTTACTAATTTCGAATAATCACTGTAGAAAAACAACTCCTTAATGTGGTACATACGATCAAGTACATAATATAAACTAAACATCAATTTAAAAGAAATAAGAGATAAGTTTTCGTTAAAAGTTGAAAACTAGAATGCAGCATGGGCAAAGCTAAACTTAAGTTAACTTGGAGAGGCTTTTTTCTGGAACACGCTTCTTAAACCAAAGAATATGAAAACACACACAAACTGAAGTATCAACTAAACCAGAATCGAATCCTACATTTCTGGAATAACTAACTACACGCCATTTAGTACTAACATACAGTACAATTCTATATACATGCAAATTGCTCGGACAGCTGCGCCCTGTCGCATGTGCTTCACAATTACTGTCTCAATTGTATACATCGTTTTGACTATTGTAGAATGTAATATATAATATAAATGTGTTAGTAGAAAAATTTAAAATAAAAAACCCCCAACGATAGAAAATAAAAACGAACATTTAATCATTTAAGTCAAAAATGTTTTTCGAGTTTTTAGATTTAACTTCGTTAGTTGAAAGTATATCCACCACTGAACATATCCTCCTACTGGGCCTCCTCTTTTCAAACCCTGGTTAAACAGGTTTGGTGAGGGTTTCTGCCATAATCACCACACTTGGCGGATTGGTGATCGCAATAAGATGGTAGTAACCTTGAACTGGTAGATGCTGCTGCCCATCCATAACTTGAATCCCTTAGTCACCCCTTACGACACCCATGGAAAGATATGAGGTGGTCTATTCAAAGCCAGATCTCACACGGCACACCATTATTATTCCATTACATAATGTATTTATTAAAAATACAAAATGTATTTATTTACAACACAGAAATGTTGACATTGACTATCAAATCAGACAAATAATGACATTGGTTTAATTAAATTGAGTAAAACCGATGTAAAATGTTTACTAGCAAATATGTGAGACACCATACATGAATTTAAATGTTTAATTAGTTTTCAGTCTATTCTAATATTTATATAGAAGTGTAGACTTAAAACTATTTCAACAAAAGAGTTAGACTGAAAACTAATTAGCTCAAGAGTTTGTTTGTTTGTTTAAAAGCGAAAATCTCAGGAGCGACTGGCCAGATTTAAAAGAAGATTTCAATGTTACATAGCCCATTTATCGAGAAAGCTTTATTTCATTTTGAAGTTCCCACGGGAACGGGAGTTACGCGGGTGAAACACATCGTAAATCCTACTAATATTAGAAACGCGAAAGTGGAATTATTAGAAAATGGATTTGGCTAATTAACTTCTAACTTACATTTTTAATAGTAAAACGAGTCTTTGCCCAAATTGAGACTCGAACCCGTGACCGTAAAGAGTACAGTCGTAAATTTTACCGCTAGACACTCGAGGCAGGAAAATGGAAATATGTTTCAATTAACTTTTACCATAAGAGTTTTGTTGTTGGCAGAAAGTGATATAAAGCGATATAAAACTTTTCATATCCTTCTGTCAACTTTGTGAACTGTATAAATAAATACCGTATATATAAATTATTAATATATGTATATATATATATATATATATATATATATATGCAATATATAAACACCTTTTTGCGTATTATGTTGATCCAGCAGTGAGCTAATGCATTATTGGCTCCACCTTTTTTGCGGAATATCTTGACTCCATTTTGATATATTTCGAGCGGAGTGGCAACGTAGCCTTCCAGTTGGCGACGTTGCCGTACATATTCCTAGACATGTATTTATACTCCATGAATTTTTTACCCAAATATCGAAACATAAATGCATCCGTAACGGTCGTATTTTTTATACTCAACAATCTTTCTTGGCTCCGATATTTATCTCAAATCCAATACTTATTGGCTCCATATATACACTTTAACTTTGTATTTTTTTCGTTAAATCAATAACATGGTTTCGTTTTATAGTATATTTATGAAAATTAATACATACGTTGATCCAACAGATTTTATATTTGTAATATATCATACATTGTAAGATCCAACTCGAGTATGATCGAGAATTGCACCGCGCCTCCTGCCCCCAGCGCTCAGTGTTTCCACTTTTAGGGATTAGATAGGGATTCTCTCTTATTTAGGGAAAAATAGCTGATATTTTAGATGGATTATTGGAAAAGACAAGGATTTAGAGAGTTTTAAAGTAAAATCAAAAAATATACTGGTAGCATAATTGAGTTTTATAGAATAGAATTTTAATAGAAACAATAGAATTTCATAGAAATCAAACACTTCGGTGTTGAAAGTTGAGGTTGAAGATGTAAAAATAATCTGACGAAATAATCTAATGAAACTGACGAAGAAGTTGTTGACCGAAAAGAAAAAAAAACCTTTATATATATTTATATTAATCCATGGAGTCAGTAGCCTCCATACCAAATTTCATCAATAATTCATTCAGTAGTTTTTCCGTGAAAGGTCAATAAACATAATATTTATATTCTTACAAACTGTCGCATTTAAAATACTAAATTTCCGGCCGCGACTTCGCCCGCGTAGAAATAATATCCTAAGTATATGTTAATCCAGGGTGTCAGCAACCTTCATACCAAATTTTATTAAAATCCACTTAGTAGTAGTTTTAGTGTGAAAGAGCAACAAACATACTTACATACTCACAGACTTTCGCATTTATAATACTACTATCGACCCGCCCCGGCTTCGCACGGGTGCAATACTGACGTATCATACATATAAAGCTTCCTCTTGAATCACTCTATCTATTTGTTTTATACTATGTCGTGATATTTCCGCCCGCGGCTGCGCCCGCGCAATAATAATATCATATATGTTAATCCAACCAACCTCCGTAGCGTAGTCGTATTTGGCTCGCTTTAAGTCTCGGAGGACGTGGGTTCGATCCCCACACCGGACAATCAATCTTTGTGTAAATTCTAAGATTTCTTTCCGAATCTGGTTGGTTGAGGGACTACCCTCCGTGGCTCGGAAAGCACGTTAAGCCGTTGGTCCCGATTGTTATAACATCATGTATAACAAGCGTATACCAGGGTAAGGACAGCAGCCTGTTTTCCTGTGTATTACAACATAATACTGCAGTCACCAATCCGCCTGCCAAGCGTGGTGACTCTGGCAAAAACGCTCCCTCGAGAGTAGGCCCATGTTCAGCAGTGGATGATATACGTGCTGATGATGATGAAGATGATGATTATGATGATGATGATGTTACTCCAGGGTGTCAGTAACCTCCATACCAAATTTAATCAAAATACATTAAGTAGTTTTTGCGTAAAAAAAAAACATCCTTAAATACTCACAAACTTTCACCTTTATAATATTAGTAGGATATAGAAGTTTAAGGATTGGCAAGCTGTTACTAGCTGTTAAGTGTCGGCAAAATACAATATAAAATTTCGTTTCTTAAGCAGCCAATGACAAAGCCCATGACAAAACGAAGCGCCGTGATTGGTGCATTTGAATCGGATCAACTAGTGCCCAAATACCAAAAAGGTGGATTTGTATAAAATCGTCATAATTATTATTATTACTCGCATAAGCACTTTTGCCCGTGGGGATATCTATATATATATATATATATATATTGTCCGCTTTACGGCAAATGTTGATCAGGCCGAAATATGCATTAAATGTTGATCCACCTTTAGAGGCTTGCAGCTTAGATAATTTTGATAATATCGTGCCATACTTCGAATATAAGAATTCCCCTCATTGCGATCCAGAGCCTAACTACGCCGCAAACACTCTAGCTCGTCACCAACTCACACGGCAATTGTTGATTTTATAACCGCCATTTATTTTACACTTTGTGTGACATTGTTGATCAATATAAACGTTGGGAGATCAACAAATGCCGCGGAAATGTACGCCAATGCTGCGGAGCGGCAACATCGCAAGCGAAACAAAATATAGACGCTAGATGAGATAGACGCTAGATCGCGACGTTACACCTTCTTTATTATTTCTCTTGCCGTCAAAACACATATATAACACGCTTCTATTAAAAAATAAATTTGGTTATAATGTATCTTTAAAATATAATACTCGTATTTATCATCAGAATTTAATTATTTTTAACCTTTTAGTTGCTTTTATGAACAAGTAATAAATGCTAATTTAGGTAAATAGCACTTCTGGCGAACCTACGGCCGGCGCGCGAGCGGTCTGCGTACTGATATGATATAATATAATATACGATGTTATAATGACTCTCGTTCGCGCTCCGCCCCGCACCTCGCTGCCTACTACTGTTGTTAATGTTTATTGTGTATGTTTTATTGTATTTTTTTTCTCTATGTCTTTATCCATGTTTGTGTTTTATATGTATGGCGTCCGGGCCTCAAGTGTTGTCCTTACCTATGTACTTCTTTTATTTATTTTTTATTTTGATATGACAGTAATTACTATTTTGTATTCGTTTTGTGTGTTCATTAAATGTTTTTCTTTCTTTCTAATTTAAAAAAATATATATTTTGTTTCTTTACTTTTAAGTATTTATGATTCTGGATTTACTACGGCGTAGTTCTCCCCAGAGGTCCATTGTAGGGGAAAGAGGGTTTGCCCTGGTACCCTGAGGCGCAACATTAGTGATATTATGACATGTTTATACACCCTCATACCATTCAGCTTTCGGCACGTGCTCACCTTGGCACTGGGTCATCCATCTAATCAAATATAAACATTCAGTCATAACAAAAGGAACGAACTTATTTTATTAAATCTGATGGAGTTGCATATGGATATTATTATCTAGGACGAAAGTACTCGTCAAGACTAATCAAACGAGCCCAAACTCGATGGGGTTGTGTTGTTTTATTACGGACTTCCTATGGCCACCTTCCAGCTTCATCATCAGACCCTGGATACCATTTAGGACCAAATTACTCGTCAAGACTAATCAAACGAGCCCAAACTCGATGGGGTTGTGTCGTTTTATTACGGAATTCCTATGGCCACCTTCCAGCTCCATCATCAGACCCTGGATACCATTTAGGACCAAAGTACTCGTCAAGACTAATCAAACGAGCCCAAACTTGTTGGGATTGTGTCGTTTTATTACGGAATTCCTACGGCCACTTTCCAGCTCCATCATCAGACCCTGGATACCATTTAGGACCAAAGTACTCGTCAAGACTAATCAAACGAGCCCAAACTCGATGGGCGTGTGTCGTTTAATTACGGACTTCCTATGGCCACCTTCCAGCTCCATCATCAGACCCTGGATACCATCTACAGACAAAGTACTCATCGAGACGAATCATACGAGCCCAAACTCGATAGGGTTATGTCGTATTATAACGGAGTTCCTATGGCCACCTTCCAGCTCCATCATTAGATCAGCTCCATGTCATCATAATATTGCATTGTCACGCGATATACATATTATGCGTGCAAAATTTTTACTCAATCGGAAACCGTAAAGTGTGTCAAATTTAACTTGCAAGATTTGATTACAGACAATGGGACAGGTGAAAGAAAAAAATAAAAGGTTGTAATAAAAAAAAGTTGTCGAATCTTATGGAGAACCAAGCTCCTAAGTCCTATTCTACATGCCCTAACTTAACACTGTCTTGCTTTCATCATAGCGTATAGATTGCGAAGCGAAGTGGCAACAGCGCATAACAAAACCAACCAATCATGGCAAAGGTTACCTCTGATTGGTCCATTTGAATCAGATCAACAATAGATGGAGCGGATTTGTATAAATAATGCAATGAATAGTTCTTATTTGTGTCGCTAGAGGGTCAGCAATTGTTGATCAAATTGGAGCCACATTTGTATGCCGAATCGTACATTAGATCAACAAAAGCTGTTTTGATCAACAATTGCTAACTGATCAACAATTAACTGATGCTACAACCCAACAACATTTGCCGAATGGGTATATCTATATATATATATATATATATATATATATATATATATATATATATATATTGCACACAGAAAATTACATATTATAAATTGGAAACAACGTGTACAAAGGCGAGCTTAATTAATTTATGAATTCTCTTCCAGTAAACCTTCAGGAAAGATAATAATTAGTGTATATTGCTAAACACAAATTATTATCTTTACTAAGAATTTTAAATTTAAATTAATTTATAACTAATTGGTAAAAATACATATCTATAAACTTACACACTAATATTTACATTATAATAAAGGACATATACTAACGCATATGTCCATATATGATAAATTACTGAGACAATAATCCTTTGTTGTATTAGCAAACAACAGTGACTCGCTGTTATAATTATACACTCGTGCTTGATACCTACCCATTAAATAATAACATCTCCTTCCACCCCAAATTATCTTAGAGAACGTTTTAAGTTTCTGTATAATACCCTGCGATCATTGAAAAACCTAAAGGAGATATTTCTTCTTTCTATAGGCAATAGGCCCACCATAAATTGTAGTGTATACTTATGAAATATACGTCGATTTATTCGTTGTAATCTCTAGTTTACCGTGGTAATATTAGTTTTACGTTTTCTTGCGGCGATACGACAGAAAAACGCCATCAAAGTCACGAATGTGACATAACCTCAAAGCTGTTACGATAGGTACATTATTTAGTGAGTATATAGGAAAACTAATTAACTATTAAAATATCCTAATATTCTAAGTAATGCACTGTTGAAAAATAAATAGAACTCATATATAAAAACAGGCAAAGTGCGAGTCGGACTCGCGCACGAAGGGTTCTGTAACATTGACTAGGTAAGCAACATTACAAAAACTAAATATTTCGTGATTATTTCAAGCGTCTATCTGGGGTCGTTTTTAATGTCGGGCAAAAAAAACTCGTTTGAATGAGAACCCCCCAAAAAACCCCATCAAAAATGATGTAGGTATTTCTGTTTTTGCTATAACAACAAATACTAAAAACAAAATTAAATAAATATTTATTTAATTTTGTTTTTAGTATTTCTTGTACAACAGAAAATACCTAAATAATTTTTGATGATTTCAACTGTCTAACTAGGTAGCGAGGTTCTTGAGATACAGCCTGGTGACAGACAGCGAAGTTTTAGTAATGCTTTTGAACAAATGCATCTATATTCACCCAGTAGTATCTACACAGTGGTGGATGAGTAGGTCAGTGCTATATTTTTTGCTTGATTAAGTAATTAAAGAAAATAAAGCGTGTTGTATCTTGTTATCTTTATTACAGCTCTCCAAATCAGAATGACAATACATAAACTTAGCCTATATTTATACTCACACGAGCGACCTGCAATCGGTAGTGGTTTACGGGCGCTCGCAACTACGTATTAACAAATCACATTTATTTACATTCGCGTACAATTTAAAAAGTCTTAACTTGTTCGATCGGTCGTCGTACTTCACATCTCTCCCCCAGCGCAGCCCGCGTAGCTTCCTCCTTCACGAGTCCGACGAGCTTGCTGACGGGACGCTTGAAGATGTCGGTCTTCGTTCGGACGTCTGCCACTCGGATGCCGCCGTCGGGTCCCTCGTAAACGCGCTCCACCTTCCCCATCGGCCACACATTCCGGGGTAGGTTGTGGTCCACCACCACCACAACGTCTCTAACCCGCAGCGGTCGTCTCACGTCGGTCGGTTGTCCTCGGGGCACGAGCGTAGGTAGGTACTCGCGCACCCATCGATGCCAGAAGCAGTTGGCCAGCGCCTGGCTGGCTCGCCACGTCCGTCGGTCGTCGAGGTCGCAAGGTCGGCAGGCCCGTCGACGACGAGCAGGAAGTGGTTCCGGGTGAGCGCCTCCGGGTCTTGCGGGTCCACGCTGACGTGCGTGAGCGGCCGGGCGTTGATCGAGAACTCCGCCTCCGCCAACAGCCTCGTCCGTCGGCTCCCGCTCCTTCAGGGTGGCCGCCAGCGCCACCTTGACTGAGCGCACCAGGCGCTCCCATGCGCCTCCCTGGTTCGGTGCTCCCGGCGGGATGTAGCGCCACTCCATGCGGTGCAGTAGTCCCTCCTCGCTCCTCGCTGGCTCCCACTCCGCGTAGGCCGCCCGTAGCTCCGTGTCCGCGCCGTGGAAGTTGGTAGCGTTGTCGGAGTACATCGTCCTCGGCCACCCTCTGCGCGCCGCCATCCGCCGCAGCGCCATCAGCGCTGAGCTCGTGGACAGCGAGGGCACGAGCTCCAGGTGCACCGCGCGTGATGTGAAGCACCTCTTCTGTCGACGGCGTCCCACCCGTACTACCACGGGCCCGGAGTAGTCCAGCCCGCAGTTTGTGAACGGGCGCTGAAACGGTTCCAGTCGGGCGCGGGCAGGTCCCCGGGTGCTGGTGGCCGCGGTCTCCCTCGGCGCACGCGGGCCGCAGGTGCAGTATCCAGTAGCGCTGCCTCAGGTCGTTGGTCACACGGCGTGTCCGGCAGCGCAGTGTTCCCGCAGCACGATGAGCCCGGTGATGTCCATGATGACGGGCCGCTGGGTCTTTAGGGGCACGGTTGCGGCCCCTCACTCGCAGTAGTCCGCCCTCGATCACTGAGTCGAGCTTGTATAGTCGGCCCGACTTAGTGAGAGGGCGCCCCAGGTTTGTCCCAGGCCATCTGTAGTCACCACAGGCTCTGAAGCACGATCTTAGCTCGGAACGTATAATGGCTCAGTAGTCCCAGAGGGTCATATGAGTGCTTCCCTCTTGGTGGGAGCACGGCGACGATCAAGTACCTCGGCCGGGACGCGGTTCATCGACGTGTTGAACTCCAGCTCATCCTGCGCCGCTTTCAGTGGAGTCCTAGTATTTTGTTCTCGGGTCCTCTCCCTCCCAGCTGTGTCGGTGCTGTATCGCTCGCAGGTCGTCCGGTATCTCTGTAAGTACATCACTGTTATTTGTAATTTGCATTTATATTCTATAATATTTAGTATTTCATAATTTCGTGTCGCACTACTTTTAAGTAGTGAACACAAATCATCCATTTGAAACGCAGTAAATTCTGCACAATTACTAATTGTGTATAAATTATTCCAGTCATTATGAGGTTCATTCAAATGGTATTCACAGATACGTGAGCTACGGGGCACATAAAATGAGTGATCTAGCAATCTTTCCTTAAGGATATTAGGTACCAGGAGTCTAGAAGTATTTACACATAATAAAAATATACAGTGACGTGACGTACCAGCAGCACGCCTAATTAGACATAGTAATAGTTGGTACTTCTCTTATAACAAGATTTCTCTTATAACACTGGAATAGCAGGTACCATAGGCATAGGTTTGGGCCGGATTGCTCATGCGTAACCGACCCCCGTCAACGGCGGATCGAAGGAGTGTATGGCAGGTTTTAGTGGTGTAGGGTCCTCTCCTCGTGGTATGACTTAAGCATACCACGCTATGGAGAGGGCGAGTCCCACATATCCCACAGACAACGCGCGAATACGCTGCAGCGGTGGTGGGAATGCGTCAATGCATTTCACCCCAGACAAAAAACAAAAAAAAAAGATACCAGCATAGGTGTTGGTTGCGGGATGGCACCTTTATCTTCAAAATTATTTTTTTGTATCTCTGCATCTCTGTTTACATCATGATGCCTGCGCCGTTGGACCACACGAGTAGGTCAAAGCCAACAAGCCATACAAACTTGTTTCAAATGTTCCACCTAAAATATAAAAAATTGTTACAGTGAATTAAATGTTAGTAAGGAAGTAAAATTGTAATTAGGTAAACAAAATAATTATGAGAAAGAAGTCTTAGTTCAGCGGGAGAAAATAAGACAAAAACTATATTTTTTTCTCATAATTTTTTCATTTACCATATTACAATTTTACTTGCTTACTTACATTTTTAAATATATTTATAATAATATAAAAAATAGGGCCCCACCAGCAGCTCGGATGGGTTTCATTATCATTATTATTATTAAAAATATATTAATTGTTATAATTAATCTACCCTGGCTTCGCACAGGTGTATTTAAATATAGTTATATTTATAAACCTTCCTATAAACATCTATCCTATTAAATATTCCTGTATAAATGATGATCAAAATCTGTATGTAAGGGAAAATATCTGACTATTTATTGGAGTTTAACAATGACAAATAATAATGTTATAATTATATTTAAATACTATTTTAAAATTACCTGTTGAGATGGTATCCATTGTAAAATAACAGTTGCCTTTCTTCAGAGTGGGCAGGTACAGCATGTGTTTGGCGTGCTCTTAACAGTGAAGAACCACAGGGAATGCAAATGTTCCTGTACCCAAATCTTCTAATTGGATTAGCTGTTTGAATAAATTCTTGCACTATCATTAAACACATTCCACAAACAGCATCTAGCAGGCTTAACTAAAACAAGTAGATAAGCAAGTTATTAACCTAGAAAATGTATGGGATCTTATTTATTGGGGATTTAATTAACGACACCGTCGTATTCTTATGCCAAATATAAAATCTATCTTACACGTATTGTTTCATATCTTGTAACGGTATCATTACAGTTTCGCAATGTTAATATAAATAAAAGAAGTGAATTAGATTGAATAATATTATTAATCTGTAACACTCACCTCGCGAGAAGTCCACAAAGATATAAGTTGGGGTATACATGCTGTTGTCTCGACCAGTAAGTGCCTTCGCACATTGCGTTAAAATCTTACTGAACAATTAGCATAACAGCGTCCTTTTGGAGAATATACTGAACTTGCAGATGCCATACCTATAAAATCCTTCAAATAATAGTCCAAAAAACATAAAAGCACTCTCACGCACGCAACTCGACGGAAATTACACAAAGCGCAGACTGTTAATCAGTGTTGCCAACTCCTAGAAATTCATGTCCAACGACGTTATAAATTAAAATCAGATATTAAATTAATATAATAAACTAGTGGCCCGCCCCGGCTTCACACGGTTGGACTTTCATTTTAAATATTTTGGAATAAGCATATTATATGGATTGGCACAAAATTTTTTTGTTTAAGATTACTAGCAGAGTTTAGCTGTCTACTAGTGCTAAGCTAAAATGCTTGTTTTAAGAGTGGGTTCATGTCGGTAGTGCAATGGGTAGGGTTCGAACCGGCAACCATAAGATCACAAGTCCGACGCCCTAGCCGCTTCATGATCAAACTGATCATAGTCTTGATAATCTTACAGAAAGAAAATTAAATGTCTTCTGTTGTCTTCAGTGTCACGGCTTATATTAATAGGTAAAATACCTATTTAGGTTCACATTTTTAAACTTGTAATATCTTTTAAATGCAATGACCCATTTTAATAATTTAAAAAGTCATCTTCAGGTATTGAAACAGTCTTAAATGAAAAGTATTTTATTTGGATAAGGATTAATACACAAATATGAATAACGTGGTATTTAAGGCATGGTTTGGTTTTTGATAATTTTTCTTTCAAAAAAGTAATTTTATTTTTATATATTTTATTACTATAATTAGACAAATGGTACCGCAAACGTGATTATAGATATTGATATGTTCTTTAATATTATGAAAGATTATTTTGTTCTATCAATTCATAGTTTCCGTAGCGCATACGATGAAAGACAATTTATGGATTTTTTTTTCATACTTTGGTTTACCTACATTATCGAAGTTTTAGTAAGAATATCTAAATGTGTAGGTTATTTTTTTACTTTATAGTAAAAAATTGCCTATGTTAATGTGGCATTCTAATGGTAAAAGAATTATCGAAATCCGTTCAGTAGGTATCCGAGTTCGAGTTTATTCGAAACAAAAGTTGTAATTTCTAGCGGCTAAATTGGCAACACTGCTGTAAATGAATGCCAAAACATAATGTGACAATACGTTTCGTTTTCACGGTGTTTCATCGATGCAGATTTTGACCAGCATCATTAAAAAAAAAATCTCAATAAAAATAAATGTTATTCTCTAACCATAATACCAAGTAAATAAAATAAATATTTTTATTACCACCATGGACTGTATTAAAGTAAGTTTAATTTATTTAAATAAAAAAAAATGTTCAAAACGTTTCAATATACGCGTTTGGTTCGCACATAATAGCGTCAAGGATATAACTGGAATACCAATATCAAAACATTATCTATTTAATTGAATTTTTTAATTCCGGCTCCATTTTATATAAAAAAATAGTCAGTTCAACATTAAAAATCAGTCTCTTTTTTTTGTGTACAATACAGTGTGTAAACGCTTCCATACCCAGTGGGCCTAAAAAGAAACGTCTCTTTTATGTTTGCCAATGCATTCCTCACAGTTTTTACTAAATCCTTCACCGTCCAAGCTGCACGTCTTTGGAATGCAATGCCATTATCCATAAAACGCTCTGAAACCATAAACATGATTAAAACCCGCGTTAAAGATTGAACTTTCACTTGTTATATGTATTTTTCTACGTTTTTTTTTAAGATTACTAGCAGAGTTTAGCAGTCTACTAGTAGTCTTGTAAACCCCACATTCGAGAAACTTAGAAAATTATAATGAATTCGAAAACCACGCGGTCCGGTTAGACTATAGGGCCCCGCGGCTTACCTTAATGTGCGTTTCATTCGATAGCTGTAGTATGTGGCTTGTGGAATGCATTTTCATTGAATCTCAAATACGGCTTACGGGTGAGCCGCGTGGCATGAATAGTTCAGTAAGAGAAAGCTCACCGCTGAGACTTGTGTCCTATGTATAAATACTCATTTTTTCACGTGGCGTTCAACATGTTAACCGAAGCTAGGTATACTCGCCGTAATAGGTCAGTGACCTAATTTTTATGTTTTGTAATGAATTATGGTGAACAATATGGAACCAAATAAAAAAATATATAACATTTTCTCTTTGAACTTGGCGTGTTCTATAGCTTTATGTATATTCTAAGTGATATGTAAATTATATTGTCCTTGCTTACAATTGTGTACAATCAAGGAACAAAGGTCCATTACTACTCCAACAGTCATAATCACGTTCACGCTTGAGTGTATTAGAATTAGTACTCATCATCAGCCCGTGAGAGGAGGCCTATGTGCAGCAGTGGACGTCCTGCGGCTGAAATGATTCTGATGATTGTGGTGTTACCAATAAAGTATTATAATTCTACATCAGCTACCACAAACCTCTACACTTCCATTTCAAAACAACATGGAAAGGTTGCATAGAATTTGTCACATTCGATCGTCAATTCTCTAGAATATCTGAACATCTACCAAACTCCTAGATTTGCAACCGATTGAGGCAGTTCTGTTGATACAAGTAAGCAAACATGACCGCTTGTAAATCGTTGAATTACTCGACACTGTGGTCGTATGTTTGTTTCGTAAAGCGAAATGCTTGAGGAACGGGTGGACCGCACAGATATAACTAGAGCTCAGAAACATAAGGTAGGATGTGCCTATTATGCGTCATAAACATTTGTCGAATGTACCTTTATTATAGACTAGCACTTACAACCAAATGCTTCTGAAGATAATAGTTCATCCGTCCTTATGCTTCTGAATGCTAACTATGTAAAGATTTTCTGTTGAATTGTTGTTAGCTTGATAAGTACTCATTTCATTAAATGGTTTATCTATACAGTATATTTCAAAAAAAATATTGAAACAAAATTATTTGAAATATAAATATTGAATTATCAAGGATCGACTATTATATGAAACATTTTCAGCTAAACGAAATTTTATGCAATTTCTGCGTGAAAGGTATTATAATACAGTTTTATAATACGTTAAATACATATTATAGAACTGTAGAGGTAGAATGTTTGTACATAGAAAAACGCTGAGTCAGGGGGATATTAGAAGTAAAATAGAACACATCCACATTTTTTTTTGTTTCTCTGTCTGTTTGTACGGACTAATCTCCGGAACTGTGGCTCCGATTTAAATCCAATTTTGCATGTGGTACATCCCCGGTCATCATTTGAAATACTTTTAATGACAGTTAATTAATGAGTTCCTGTGAGATATTTAAAACGCCGAAGGAATAACAAACGCCACGCGGACAAGACGCGGGCATCAGCTAGTAATAAATATTCGTATACAGTAGAAAATAAATACTTCTTGGAATTTTTTGCCCTCCTGCCAAGCGTGATGACTATTGCAAATGACCTCCCTCATGAACAGGCCCGTGTTCAGCAGTGGACGTTATACGGGCTGATGATGATGAGTACGCAAACAGAGGAACACTCGTAATTAAACGTGCTCTCCGAAACTGCACCGGTGGCTCAGGTTACGGTAGTTGCTTCTTCTTTCTGGGTTCGATTCCCACCCGGGACAATTATTTGGTTAAATTACTTGGGCTTTGTGTCCGTGAAATAAGTGTTTTAGGTCCCCCGCGACACAGGGGCTATTTTAACTAAACAATTTTCGACTTCGAGCTTTCTCCAGATAATATTTTTGGAGACACGGTTTTTTGCCCGACCCGGAAATCGAACATGAAACTTATTTACAGCCGAACATATTACCACTAGACCAATGAGACAGTCTAACAATGATATCGTAACTAATAGGGCTGCTAGTCCATACTAGATGGCGCTTATCGGTTTAAATTCAGGCTATCGTTTTGTTCACACGCTCAGGTATAGTCTAACGTAATTTTCAACTCGTTACACATGCGTTACTTCAAATTGTTCTTGAAGTATTATTTTTGGGAACCATTGAATAAATCCAATGGTTTTATTAATAATAGTAACAGACATGCGCAAAATGTGTCAGTAAAAAGAAATGAATGAAGTATATCTTTTGGCTCAATGAAGTAGTCCACTGATTTAGTTCAGTACTTCATTTAGTTCAACAAATCACAACGAATCAATGAGATATAGACATGCGCAAAATGTGTCATTGAAGTATACTTCATTTGATCTAAGTGAACTATATCACTCATTTACTTCACTAGTTCAGCTTATGAACATGATTCATTTGAATCAGTTTTCGCATGTCCTTCAAACGATCATCGAATTCATTTATTTCACTAGTTCAGTTTATGAACTAGATTCATTTGAATCAATTTTCGCAGGTCTTTCAAACGATCATCGATCGTGCAATGAACTAATAACGAGAATTATAATATTAAATTATAAGTACCTATAGCTTTCATTTAAAAGCATTAAGTTATATTGTGTACGTATTATATTGAATATAAGAATTTTAACACTGTGAACTAAATGGACTAAACTGAACTATTGAAGTAAATGAATCTGCACTTAACGAAAGAGATACAGAGTGATTCCAACTGAAGTACTTCAATTGAAGGATTCATTCGCGAACTACTCATCTCTAAATAGTAATAATATAATAGTAATAATAAAATTTATTCATAGCCACTTAAAAAGTGACTATGAATAAATTTATAGATTCATACCTATAGTCTAACTTAAATATATATTTATATGTATTTAAAACCAAAATTACAAGCTAAGATATGTATAATTATCTAAATACATATTATTATGGTCTTTATTACGTATAGTTATGTATTTGTGCCTTTTGGTGGCGAAACATTGGGGCCGTGAAGACCGGGAGCCAAATAAATTTATAAATACCTCGCAGCGGCCCTTTTTAGTGCGTCATGTTCTCCAAGTGCTGGTTTTTACTTTGCACAGCAGGTAAGCATTGCCATTCAACGGGGTAAGGCAGCATTCTAGGAACCTTGCCAAGTAGAATAGATATAGAATAGTAGTATTTTATACGTTAGTTTTATTGAAAATTTGCTACTTTTAGTAGTATAAAAGAAAGTGTTTTGAAAAAAATTAATAACAAAATGTTAAAATATAATTGCCGTGTTGTTTCCGGCTTAGAATAGACCATGTCTACCCATAGGTGTCGTAAAAGGCGACTAAGGGACATATGGCTGATGGATTGGCCGCAGCGTCTATTAGCCCAAGATTAACATATTACTGCGATCGGCGATCACCAATCCGTCTGCCAAGCGTGGTGATTATGGCAAAATTCCTCAACGATCCTGCCTTTCCAAGGCCTGTTAAGAGGGGGCCCATGTTCAGTAGAGGACTTAAACGGGCTGTTAATGATGATGATGATGAAAATATAATTTGAAGATTGCAGCTAGTCTGAACTAGGTATGACCTGTACCCTAAATAGCTATTCAACTTGTGTTTTGCTGTATCGAGGAGATTGTTTCAATAAAATATTTCCATATTAGCTCGGCACTACATTGATTGCATAATTTAATCCTCTCAATTTCTCTGTCACTGCCAACACTTATAGCTACTCGACACTTCCTTTATTTCTCAAACTCCGATATAGAGTTATGGGACCGCATTTTATAAACTTTTGTAAACCGTAACTGTACTATTTAGGTTCCATTATCATAAATAAATTGACATATATAAATTATTTGTTTAACGCTAAGTAGCGAAGATATTTTAATCAAAGTTGTAGTAATGTCGTTACGTGATTAGCCACCAGGTTCAGGACTGATAGCTTAAGCGTGCTCACCGAAATAACACCTAAATCCTGTTATCGAGCTGTTACTTAGAATATTCTAGAGTTAACATTTCTAATGACGCATTTTTTCCCCGGACATATTACCCCTACCAATGAGACAGTTTAACAACGATATCATGACCAATAGTACCCCTAGTCAATACTAGATGGCGCTTATCGGTTTAAATTCAAGCTATCGTTTGGATCACACGCTCAGGCATAATAGTCTAACGTAATTTTTGACATCTAACCAACTCCGCATATCTTGACCATTTATTTTTGGGAACCACTGAATAAACCCAGTGGTTTTAAATTCAATTGTTGTGTAACTTTAATTGATTTAAAAGGCAGAACGTTAGTTCTGCCTTTAAAACCTTTAAAACTGTAGATTTGGAGAACTATACTAAAAACTTAGGACATTTCCAAAACCCGGCCAAGTTCGAGTCAGATTCGTGCACGAAGGGTTCAGTCCCATTTTATTATTTTTATTATTTGTTGTTATAGCGGCAACATATATACATCATCTGTGAAAATTTCAACTGTCTAGCTATCGCGGTTCTTTAGATACAGCCTGGTGACAGATAATTAGCGACGTCTTAGTAATAGGGTCCCGTTTTTACCCTTAGGGTACGTAACCCTGAAAACTGTAACTGTGTAACTGATCTACGACTCGCGCGCGGCTTGCGAGTGCGCACGAAATGCACATTACGCGCACATTTTCGTGAAAGGCCGACAGACTGACAGAGTTACTTTCACTTTAATAATAGGTTATTATCATATATAATTATTAGGTACCATAGTATACGGTAAACTTTTCCGTAAAGTATTCAAAATATTAAAAAATGTGATATAGGTACGGGTGGTGTCATCGTTTAATATTTAATACCAAATGCAACTTTGGAGATACTAGTCGAAGTGATGCGGATAATTACCGATAGATGGCACTTACGTCCCCCTTAGTGACGTGTTATAAAAGAGATTGATAAGTTTAGATAGCCGGTAGAGTTCCACCGTAGCCTAATTGGTTAAGGCATTACGGGCTTAACCTAAGATGCGCGTTTGAGTCCTGCCGGTGGTCGATCTCAATTTTGAAACACGGTATATGGTAAACATTTTCGTAAAGTTTTCAAAAACATTTAAAAATTAGTAAGGATTGTTACAAAGTGCTTTTACAAAATAGGGACTTCGCTTTAGTAATTACAAAGTGTAGGTACTGTGAATTTTTTCATTGCTTGATATATTTCGTGTTACATTTCAACAATTTGTACGCACCATTAGATTCTGTAAAACATCTTCAACATCTTCGTCAACATTTCACACGTTTTCAAATTCGTATCAAGATTTATAGCAAGGCAGTTGTATCGTTGGTTTATATCATGTAAATGCTGAGTGCGCTTATGCAATTCATGTAGAATCAAGTTTATTGGCTCTAGAGCACAGTCCAAACTTCCTATGAGTAATAAATTTATACAGGGTTACAGGAAAAGTCGACCTAGATCCGTTAAGGGCGTGTAGTACACATCATTTCTGAATGATTTCACTATGGAACCCCCCATCCTAAACTTAACCGTTTTCGAGTTTTTCGAGTTTTAATTTTTTTTATGAAATAGCCCAATTTTTCGGCTATTGAATTGAATATTTTGAATTTTTTTGCCTCTTATGATTATTTTTTTGGTTTTTTACATGAAGAATGAGATGCTTAATGACCTCAATGACTAAAATTGCACGTAAGTTAACTAAATAGGTCGTTGTAGACGATCGAAACCTAAGAAAATAAGTACAAATTATAAAAAAATATTTTTCTTTTCTGTATATCGCAAAAAAATATTATGGCATTTGCTCTGCAGATGTGCTTATAAACATTTACATTTTATCAGCTATCCAACGAGGTATAACACTCTAGGGTATTTATTAACCTCAAAGGTGAAACTTAGTTTCCAAGGCTACATGGCAGTCAGAATAAATAGCGCTTATTTAATCTAATTAATTTGACTTAAGTTCAGCATCATCATTTCAGCCTCCTGGCTTCCACTACTGAACATAGGCCTCCCTCGGCTGGGTACAACCTTCATGCATCCATCGATGTCCCGCTATCCTGACCTAGGAGATCATTCAGTTTTTATAGCTTTTTTTTTTTGTTCAGATCGTCGATCGTACAAATAATGACCGTACGCCAACCATTAGTTGAGCGTAAGTGACTAGTTACTGGCTTTTGTTTGGAAAATAACGTAATCGGTGCGTTGTTAACGCTAATTCGCATACAAAGTCACTCACGCTCAACTCATAGTTGGCGTACAGATCGTCAATGATTGTAGTAAGCTAAATGAAACAATAAATCAGTTCAAAATAACATTTATTCACCTAATGTTTTTGAATAATTTTTTATAGTTCATGTTCTACGTGTCCACCTCTATTTCGCACACATTTTCTCATTCTTTCACGTAGTCCACTTTTCACTACACCAGTGGTTAATGTTCTTCTTATTTCGTTAGCAGCATTAATTATCCTTTCTTTGAGAACTTCCACTGACGATATGGGGTTGGGCTCACTGTAAACGAGGCTCTTCATGTGCCCCCATACATGAAAATCCATGGGGGTCAGGTCGGGACTTCTGGCTGGCCAGGGTAAAGGCCCACCTCGTCCAATCCATTTGTTAGGATAGTTAGTGTCCAACCATTCCCTAACGCTTCTTCTGAAATGAGCAGGGCAGCCATCATGTTGAAACCACATGTCCCGCAGTAATTGTAATGGGAGATCATCTAGTAGATCACCTAAGTCACCTCTTAAGAAATTTTCATAAGTTTCACCATTCAGATTGTCTGGAAGAAAGTAAGGCCCAATCAAATGGTTGGAAATGATGCCCATCCACACATTTACACTAAATCGTCGATGTGACCCCTTTACTCTTTTCTTATTTGGATTGCCTAGTTCTTTAGGAGCCCAATAGTGTGCGTTATGGTAATTAGTAATCCCGTCCTGATCGAATTTGGATTCATCTGTCCACAATATTAATTTTAGGAAATTCGGGTCCTCGATATCTGTATTGAGCATGAATCTGCAGAAGTCCATGCGTCTCGCGGGATCTCCTTCTTCAATTACATGTACCGGCGTGTAGTGGTATGGATACAGGCCTGCCGTATGAATCGTAAACCACACTTTCCACTGAGTTAGGCCCAGTTCACGGGCAACAATATTGGTCGAATTGGTTGGGTCTCTTCTGAACCGTTCTACGATTTCGTTGTCTTGTTCCTCGTCGTCATCAATGACACGTGGTCTTCCCAAGTCCGTACGTCGTCGCGAAACAGAGCCAGTTTCACGAAGTCGTCGGTAAACTCCGTCGAAAACGCTCACATCAGGTACTCGACGGTCGGGATAGCGTCGTATGTACTCAGTCCGAGCTTGTGCGGACACGCAATTGCAGTATCCGTAGCAGATAAGCATATCCGCATATTCCTCGTTCGAGTATGTTGCCATTTTCAACAGTCCAGTATCACAAGCACAAATCAGAGTCCAGTAAACAAGCACAGTAGTCACAGTTAGAAAAATCAGTCCAGAAACAAAGCCAAGTCGAGTGGGAATCCGGAAGCACAATAATTCGCATCTACCATGGACGAGTCGCATGAGCAGACTAAAATGGATAGCAAGCAAACAAACGACCAAATACAAAACAATGGGCATGTTGTATCCCCAAACTTGTTTTTGCACATTATTTTCTCACTCTCACCTGCATAAATCGTAAGTTGTCTCGCTCACACGCACCGGATTAACGTGAAGGACAATAGCCGAGGTACCCGTTAGACCTACTACCTGAACCTTTTTAACTATGTTTTTTTCTATGAGTTTAAATACAACCCTAGGTTGTTATACCTCGTTGGATAGCTGATAAAATGTAGATGTTTTTAAGCACATCTGCAGAGCAAGTGCCATAATATTTTTTTGCGATATACAGAAAAGAAAAATATTTTTTTATAATTTGTACTTATTTTCTTAGGTTTCGATCGTCTACAACGACCTATTTAGTTAACTTACGTGCAATTTTAGTCATTGAGGTCATTAAGCATCTCATTCTTCATGTAAAAAACCAAAAAAATAATCATAAGAGGCAAAAAAATTCAAAATATTCAATTCAATAGCCGAAAAATTGGGCTATTTCATAAAAAAAATTAAAACTCGAAAATCTCGAAAACGGTTAAGTTTAGGATGGGGGGTTCCATAGTGAAATCATTCAGAAATGATGTGTACTACACGCCCTTAACGGATCTAGGTCGACTTTTCCTGTAACCCTGTATATCTAACACACTATACGATCACTGTCTTCAGTACTGTATATGCAATGTTGGCAATTGCAAATTACACGTTATGGTCAATCGTTTTTATTTAATACATAACTAAAAGTATATTTGTGTGGTTTCCGTGTGGTTTCCGGCCGTTCCGTGTGGGTTCCGGCTTAGAATAGACCACCCCATGTCTTCCCATGGGTGTCGTAAAAGTTGACTAAGGGACATATAGCTGATGGATGGGCAGCAGCATCTATTAGCTCAAGGTTTTCATCTTACTGCGATCACCAATCCGTCTGCCAAGCGTGGTGATTATGGCAATATCCCTCTACGATCCTGGATTGCCAAGGTCTGTTAAGAGGAGGCCCATGTTCAGCAGTGGACGTAAACGGGCTGTTGATGATGAAAAGTATATTATTACGTCACTTCCAAGCTATGCTGCACGGTTTTAGTTTATTTTTTCGTTTTATTGGCACTTAGAGTGCGACCACAAATTCAACGTCTTGCGCGCGGGTAGAAGCGTAAGGTGCGCCTCTGAGTAGCAGACCCGGCCACGAAAGTAGTAAGTTATGAAAGATTTAGCGATGCTAATGCAGACGCTTAACAATAATGCACGATGTCAGCGCCGCACACACAGTACGCTGCTCATCGTCCCCGGTTCTATGTGGGACTTTATAGATAAGATAAGCATTAGAATGCTCCGCTCCCGCGTCTCTACTTCTGCCGCCATGCTAGACGCTGACTTCGTGGTCGCGGTCTTATATACAATTATTTATATCTAAACCTTACAATTATTGATGGTATAGCGATCGGTGTAACTGTTACGCTTTCTATGGCTTTCCGAAAATAATGTGTTTATCGTTTATATTATTAAACTAGCTGACCCGAAATACGTTGTACTGTCTTAGCTAAAACTATACATTGAATTGAACTTTTAATATAAGACGTGATAGCAATGAACTAACCGGGATGTGCACTAAGTGTAGCACGGATTCCGTCAATGTTAAGTCAAACGCCATAATATTACAATAAATAAGATTAAAAAAATACTCTATTCATGATCGATGATATGCCAACTATGTCACGCTAAGATGGTTTACCCACTTGAACCCAGGGTGTTCCCCTAAATGCCAGTAAATGGAGCACCGGTAATAGCTAATCCATACACGGTACATCCGTTACCGTCCGATGCCTATGACCTAGCTGTCATGGACTATCCCGAGGATTTTATTTTAGGGTTCATTAAAATATGCATCTTTTGCGGGCGCACGGAGCACCGCTACGTCTCTACAGATCATGGGTCAGGATTTAAAAGAAAGTGCTATGCTCCCCACTCCTCAAAGCCGAGGCTCCGGGGACAGCCTACGATTTCTGCGCCTTCGGTGAAATGGGTAGGAGAGATCTTTCTACTAATCACGCTCCGGGGTCTTCTACAAACTGGACAATGTTCGGTAGCAAGAGGACTGATACCATGACTCTCGCTCAACTGCCCAAACCGGACACTCCTTGACCAGTGTGCAGTGTGCTGCCGCGTGATGACTAATGAAATTGAATTTCCGGCTCTCGAATCACTTTTTTTTTTGTTGTCCGGGTTGAAATGCATTTACGCATTCCTACTGCCACTGCAGCGTATTCGCGCGCTGCCGATCGGATATGTGGGACTCGCCCTCTCTATAGCGTGGTATGTTAAACTTATACCACGAGAAGAGGACCCTACACTACTAAAAACCCCCCCGGACACTCCTTCGATCCGCCGTTAGCGGGGGCCGGGTACGCATGAACAATCCGACCGCTCTTGAATCACCCTCCTTTTTTTTCTTTTAGGCGATTCCATTATTTTGGGATTTTTCAGTTTTTTAAGATTGGATCAATGTAGCTGACCCGACAGACTTTGTACTATCTTAGCTAAAACTCTAAATTAAATTGAACTTTTATTATAAGGCGTGATAGCACTGAACTAACCGTAATGTGCACTAAGAGTAGCACGCATTCGGTCAATGTTATGTCAAACGCCATAAGATGAAAAAAAAAAAAATTACTCTATCCATGATCGATGATATGCCAAGGATTTTTAATAACTAATGTTAAGTAGGGAGATACGAAGTTCATCGATGCACTTCGTATCACCTACCTACTATTAGTTATGAAAAAAAAAACAAAAACTGGTTCAAGCGATCTAGCCCAAAATGCTAGAATGTTCTGAAAGAAAAGAGGGAGGGTGATCCGGAAACTTAATGTCATCAGTCATCAAAGTGACCGCACACGGTACATTGGTGCGAGGAGTTTCCGGCTTGGGCGGTGGAGCGATAGTGATGGGATCCGTCCTCTTGCTACCGACCATTGCCCATTCAGTAGAAGTCCGCGGAGTGTTTTCAGGAGAAAGATCTCTCCTACCCATTTCACCGAAGGCGCACAGACAGCAGGCTGTACCCCGAGCCTCGGCTTCGAGGCGTAGGGAACATAGTCCTAATTTTTTTTTAGAGGCCCACCCTTGATGCGTAGAGTTGTATTTGTGCTCCGTGCGCCCCCAAAAGGTGCACTGAATAGACCCAGGAGAGTCCATGACTGCTAGGTCATTCATAGGCATCGCCACGGTACCGGATGTATAATAATATGCATTATCTATTCCTGCTGCTCAATTTACTGGCATTTAGAGGAACATCCCGGGTTAAGTTAAGTAGGTAAACCATCTTCTAGTGATATAATAAGCATATCATCGCTATAAACAGGGGAGTTTTACATACTATATACCACCACTGTGGCCGTGGATGCCCAATGCATTTACAACCGAGAAAAAAATGAACATTGAACGACAGCGACGAATTTCTTATAGTAGCAACAATTTTTTACGTTTTGACGAATTCAAAGCAATAACTGCAGCAGTTCTTATTTTGTTCAAAATGTGGACACAGTTCACATCAAACAAAAATAATTAATAAAAAAAAAACAATTCACACACAAATTAGAATTATAAATTCGTAATTTCATTAACGCCATCGATTATGGATAGAGTAAGTTTTTTAGATTTCAATATCACCGCGGAAGAGTTTAAGCAATTAGAAATGACCGAAAGAAGCCAGAATCACAACATGAACGGTGTACTAAGTATATCGTTTCTCTTTTCAAAATAAAATTCTGAACCCACCTATAAATATTTGAATTTTGACGATGGTGACAGATCAACTTTCGTCTAGAAATGTACTTCTTCTGATTTTAAAATACTATCGACTATCTGTCACTTTTTGGTTGCTCAATCAATCTATGACGAAACAAAACTGTAACGTTTGACAGTTATAATAATTTGTATGGGAAAATAAAATTATCATTTTTACTATTTCCATTTCAATTTATCCACAATTTTTTCTCACCGTTTAAACCTTCCCTGGACCACGGCAAACATTTCAAAACAAACATCAGCTAAATTGGCCCAGCGGTTCTCGAGTTTTAGCTAGACTAACGAACAGCAATTGATTTTTATTTAAATTGATAAACGACACAGCAATACAATATTAGAAATTTTGAAGTTGAAGTTTGCTTTGTGGCTTTTTATTAGAAACTTTAAACCGGCAGAGAGTATTTATATTCCTTGCTTTAAACGAATGCATCAACCGGTAAGACTTTTTTTTAATAATTTGCTCAGCTGTCAGTTGCGTTTTGATATACCATTTTTAACAAATGAACCGCTGACTTATATTTTGACTGAGTTGTTTTGTTATTCCATGTCAGTTGCGTTTTGTTATAGCACGTTTTAAAAAGTATCCTATGTCCTTCTCCCAGTTCTTAGCTACCTCCCTACCAATTTTCAGCCAAATCGGTTCAGCCGTTCTTGAGTTATAAATAGTGTAACTAACACGACTTTCTTTTATATATATGTATAGATTTAATTCATTTATCCCGTACAATTACAAGGATTTATTAAGTTTTTTGAAGCGTTTATTCAATCTATATTTTTTGCATAAATAACTGTTCCCATCCACAAGGATTTTACTACTTCAGGCATAAAGGTCAGTAGGGCTCCAGCCTAATTAAGTAAATAGAAACAGCAGGTGTATCCTTTGAAAGTGTATCAGATTATCAAGTGTTTTATACAATTTTACATAAAGCTATATAAAAAGATGCCTTAAAGTGGTTCTAGTCAAAATACGTAGACTTTCCACCTACTCAAGAAGTTATTACTAAAAGCACTTACAAAATCTTTATGTTTACAAACTTAACACTGCAGTCCACAAACACGATTTTCTATAAACTTTCTTCTACATATTTTCGTCGCGGGCGGCAAAATTATATTTGCTTACCTTATATTTATTCTATGTTTTGTTATTAAGGTGAGAGATATAGGGATGCAGGGGAACGCGACATTTTAAATATTCAAGTGGTTTTATTTAAGAGCTAACTTTACTACGGGTTTTCGTATTAGAAATTGGTCAACCGAAACATCGAAATACCATCACACATTTTCTCTAAAAGAGATGAACATAATTTCATAGTTTTACAATTAGCTAATTATGTTATGTTCAACGCAATAGTTTAGCAAGTCTTATACTCGTCTTTTAAATAATCTGATTTTTAGAATGATCTAAATTATTTTCAGTCCGGAATGGATTAATATCATATCGTAAAAGTTGGATAATTTCATTGGTATAATTATTATGGTTATATATAATACTATTTAGGTAAAGTTTTTCATAGTATTCCTAGATAATTAACACGAAAAATGTTAATATAAGAAGTCGTAACATAACATTTTGTAGTTTCAGATGTGGATAAGTATACCTAATATCTCAATAAATATCTCTATGAATAAAAAAAAATACCTAAGTTGTGCGCGTACTTACGCTTATTTGATTGATTTTATTTTTTGCTGTGTTAGTAACTACGAGATTTGAAGGAACTTTTTGGCCAAATTTTGAAAATTGTTAAAAGTATATTTTGGTTATTTTATTTTATAGAAGAGCAAACCCGAAAATGAACAAAAATATACCTAAACAAAAAATAACTACCTGTTTTTTTGTCCCCCACTGTCGGCGATAGGCTAACGTCTGTTTTATATGAACTTTTTTTCAAGATTATTGTTCTCTTATAATTCCATTTTACCTTTAATATGCCGAAAAACCAAGAGTTTCAAGCTTAGGTTAACATTAAAATTTTAGGTACAAATATTATTTATAAAAAAAAATCATTATATTGATTAACTCATACATTCTAATTTCATTTACATACAGCCAAGACGCTTTCGTGCAGCAAAATAGAAATGTCGGTATGTTTATCTTTTGCCGCACAAATTCTGATGCAGTTTTCATTATCATTCACAAATTGTCTTCTAAACCGGTAATATGTTCAATACGTGCGGTAAACCTCGTATAAAATAATGTCCACTTATATTAACATACACAGTCCACAACTTAAAGTTTATAACAACACAAATAACTGAGTAAACCACAATTAAACTCAAGTTCGACACTTAAATTCTGAGCAGCAACAATTACACAGAAAGTGTCTTGGCGACCGTCCAGCCTGCGGTCTCTGTACTTTGGCGAAGTACACGTTCGTATTGAGATACTTGTTTTTTCCCTTTACAAATAAATAAAATTTAAGTTTTCGGTTTTTACGTAATGGAAAAATAACAGGAAAATAATAAAAAAGCCGGCCAAGTGCGAGTCGGACTCGCGCACGGAGGTTTCCGTACAATTTTCAAATGGTATTGATATTCAACAAAAAAGAGGAAAAAATAAGTTTGTTGTATGGGAGTCCCCTTATATATTCATTTTCTTTTATTTTTAGTATTTGTTGTTATAGCGGCAACAGAAATACATAATTTGTGAAAATTTCAACTGTCTAGCTATCGCGGTTGTCTAGACAGATAGACGGAGAACGAATTCTTAGTAATAGGGTGCCGTTACCCTTCGGGTGCAGAACCCTAAAATGAATGTATTAATGACAAAACACAATAATAAAAAATGTCTATCTGTCTTCGTGTCTTTTTGTTCCGGCGGATCTCAGTAACGGCTGAACTCATTCTGTCAGGACTTTCACTGGTAAATAGTTATATAAACTATACTTACTACTACTACGTGACGGCAACGTTTTATTTCGTTCGTATATTCCGCTTAACGTTCAAATCGGTAGTACCGATTTAGACGAGCTTTTCATCGTAAGATAGCTTATAAATGTCGCGGGTTAATCAATATATCAATGTATGTTTTATTATAAATAATAATTGTACAATCTCAATGCTGAACTGACAGCACTGAGCGATACAATATTTGTTGGTTGGCACATCAAAGAGAAACAAATATAATAGAAAAAATACCTTAAAAATATATAAAGTTAACAAAAATGAGAGCTCTCTAACAGTAGGGAGTGGGTTTTTATTTGATGGCTTCCCACGAGCGGTTTAACCCAGGCAGGATAACGTCCCGCCGCCTACCGCGCTAGGCTCGGCTTCGGTAAGTGGGGCACATGGGCCCCGCTCCCTTCGAGGCTGACCCATGAGGAGTAGGGATGCCTCTACACTCCAGGCGTCCCTTTTATTGGGCAAATGGGCCACTGTTAGTGTGGCCCAGGAGATCCCGCGGTGTCATACTGGCCGCGGGTGCCGTTGGGGGGCCGGACTGCTTTTGCGTATCTGGCCCCCACCAATGGCGATCGAAGGAGTGTCCGGGGGCTTTTAGTGGTGTAGGGTCCTCTCCTCGTGGTATGAGTTTAGTATACCACGCTATGGAGGGGGCGAGCCTCATATATCCCACCGCCAACGCGCGAATGCAGGTTAACGTAATTTTCTATTGATGAAAGATTTTTTTGAAATCGTTCCATTAGCTTATTCTATGCAAACAAACGGTCAAATGTTTTTAAATTATATTAATAATAGTATATACTAGTTATTCGAGCTTTGTCTTTGCCCTTCTATACTACTGACATTTCCCCAATATTTTTTTGTATGATTTGTCATGATAATCACAAACACATAAGAATTTACTTAATACTAGTTTCCCGCGCGTGGTTTCACCCGCGTAACTACAGTTCCCGTGGGAACTTAATAATTAAATATATGCCTATGTCATCCGGGGATAGTGCAGCTTTCCAACGGTGAAAGAATTTTTCAAATCGGTCCAGTAGTTTCGGAGGCTATTCAACAAACATACAAACAATCAAATCTTTCCTCGTTATAATTTTTGTATAGAAATATGTTATTAAATATTCCTGTGGTTTTTTCTTTTCTTTCCTATATTCTTAAACATAATATCCTAATATGAACCGTCTTGAAGACATAGAATGTAATTGAAATTGCGATGCCAAATTGTAAGTTTGTGGTTTTTAAGAGTTGTAACAATATCATTACCGTGCAACTTAATACAAATTAACATTTAATTTTTTAAGTTAACAATCAACATTTATTTATTATTTATTTAACGTTAAACCTTCGTGACAACAGAGTCGCGCTTTCAGTCTTGGATTCCGAATTGAATATCGTCATTCAATGAACATTCGTCATTCAATCAAATAGCACATTCAACCAGATGACTGCGACATATATACATACATTCCACAAAAGCGGTTAGTTTAGTAATACAAACGGACACTCCAATTTTATTTATTTGTATAGATAACATAACATAATTATGAAGCATATTATTATACATTGCAACACACAAGCATATCATACAATAATTTAGTTATAAATAATTAAATATCATACTAAAATACAATGCAAATACCTTTGATGTTGCATAAATCTGCATAACAAAGTTTGACAAGCGTGCGGAATTTGATAAATATGTCACTACGCAGTATAAAACAAAGTCGCTTTCTCTGTCCCTATATCCCTATGTATACTTAAATCTTTAAAACTACGCAACGGATTTTGATGCGTTTTTTTTTAAATAGATAGAGAGTTTCAAGAGGAAGGTTTATTTAGTTTATTTTATCAAGGAGCATTGTACCCGTGCGGAGCCGGGGCGGGTCGCTACTTTGTAATAATTTGTGAAACGTTGAATTCTCACATAACTCATCAATAATATACAGGGTGTCCCAAAAGGTTAAGTAGCTGGGAAAGGGGGTGACAGGGGTGGACACAATGGTCACTAGAAAAATAAAAAAAAAATCCGCTCTGGGTATTTAAAAAAAATGGCATTTTTTTAAAAACTTAAAATTTTACACCTTGTTATTTTTGATGTTGATGTTGATGACCTTGTTGTTATTGAAGATTACCTAACAGCATTTTTTTTAAATACAGCCATATTTGTAGGTACAGTTAGCACAAGGTGTAAAATTTTTAGTCTTTTAAAAAATGCCATTTATTTTTTTAAACACCCAGAGGGAATTTTTTATATTTTTCTGGTGACCCTTGTGACCATCCCTATCACCCCCCTTCCCAGCTACGTAATCTTTTGGGACACCCTGTATAACGCATCTTTTGACAGAACATGCGAGATAACATATTATGGTTTTTTCAAATATATTTCGTGATCTAAGAAGGATAAGGAAAATGTCTATTTTACTCCAGAAGAATTTGGTCGTAAGTGCCAGTTTACGATAAAGGCACATAGAACGATTTTTTGACGTATAAAGGCATATACGACCTTATGATTATGAGCTCTAGACTTCTAACAAGTATATACCTATCTAGAGCTTAAAGCCTCTCGTATTCATGGTAAAAATTTGTTTAGCAACAGAGTTGAATCAACGCGTTGCAAAGTTGCTGGCAACACTGCGTGTTGCAGAGTTGACAACGGCATATTGACAAGCTCTCGCCCGACGAGCGTAAACATCAGTTTAGCAACAAATTTTGACTTGTGTGAACGTGTTTGCAACAGTTTATAAAAATGGCAGTAGTTTGGAGCAATCATAAAATTATGCAACTTCCTCGGGCAACATTTTAACGCAGACTAGCGTGTGGACAACCTTTAGTGATTTAAACAAAGTTTAATCAGCATTCTCCCCGTTTCATCTTCAATGCTTATCAACTGTTGCTCAACAAATGTTTACCATGAATACGAGGCTTTAGAAGTATAAGGTCGGATGTGCCATTATACGTCAGACACATTCGTCGTGTGTATCGTAACCTGGCACTTACGACGAAATGCTTCTGAAGTACACTATTACATCCGTCTTTTTGCTTCCGAGGTCTAGATATGCGATGATATTATGTGTGTGTGATGTGTTGTGCAGAATAAAATGTATTTTATTTCTTTCATAGTATTAACTGAAGGTACGGGGCCGAGTCTGCTATTTTTTTAAGTATTTTGCCACCGTAGTGCCATCATGATATCATTATGCCAAAAACGGTAATCTACTAATCTCACTATGGAGTCGGCGTTGGAATGGCAGTCGGCGTTGCTACCGCAGAAAAAGGCCGTCAACAGAAGTAGCAGGGGAGATGGTTAGGGGGATTGTAATGTTTATTTAGGCGATTTCAAAACTTATAAATATATCATTTGTTATTATATTCAACTACGCTAATGTCATCGTGGCGACACCATTATGACGTTATTGAGATTAGTAGATTACCAAATGGGAAAAAAACCGACCATTGAACTGTCAACTGTCATTCATAGTTCATAGACACGCCATTGCGACAGTAGACTCGGGGCCCTGGTATGAGTGGTGAACAAGTGTGAAAGATATCATGCAAAACGGTTCCTAGTACTGTCATTGCCGACGTTTTGAATTGAATTGACAGTAACTATCACGGAAAAGGGAGTCTTAAATACCTTGTCACTAAAGCAGCCTAAAGCTTTTGCAAAAACGGTTAACTTCAAAAAAAGAAAGTCTATGGACACTCTAAGTCAGTATAGTTTCTAGCTTAGAAAAGACCACTTGATGTCTTTTCACGATAGTCATAAGCGGAGACTACAAAAAGTTTATGAATTTTGTTCGATTGTTTGTTAGATCGAACCAGGTTATTTATTTACTTCAACATTGCTTTTTTTTCGGACGGACATAACCTTACTTAGCCACTAGGCTTTTGCTACTTCATTGGGCATAAAGGCGAGAACAGCTCCAGCATTAATAAATGGTTTTAAAACTACAAACTAAGCAACCTGCGCAAGAGGGCGCCCGCTGTGGGGCTTGGACCTCGGCTCAGGGCAGTTACTGGCGATAAGATTGAGGGATTATGTCTTTTCATATTTTAGGGGGTTTTGTGCAACTGTCGCTCTACTTTATAGTTCGCGGGCTTCTCGAACTTCGTGTCGACGAGGGCATCGGATGGTTCTTTGCAAACTAAGGGTCGGGAGGACGAGGGGGGATGCTTAAAGTAGTCACTTGTAAGTATAAGTATAAGTAAGTACTGTATCACTGTCATGGGCTCTATTGCTTTTTTAATAGAAATAATCAAAATTACAATTGGCATTCCCAAGTAAACTCATAGTTACTCATAGTACATACGTACAAACCAACGATGTTATATAAAAAGTGGTAGATCTATACGTCATGCTCCGGTTTCGTCCCTTGAGAGTAAACAGGACAGCATAAAAATTAGCGTGTGCATAAACGAGACAGAAATACGTTCAAGTGTGCTAACTAGCTCAGTTTCGTGGTGCCATTTTTCAAGCCCGGGTGCCGTATCTACCTCTTTTTTACTATAACATCATTTTATATCATACAAATTCTGCATGTACCATAACTTACATTTTTTACACTATAATTTACGTCCACTGCTGAACATGGGCCTCCTCTTAACCGAGCCGTCCGACCTTGGCGAGCCAGAGCTGTTGAGGGATTTTGTCATGATCACCATGGTTGGTGGATGGGCGATAGCAGTAAGAAGGTTAGTAACCTAGACATATATGCTGTTGCTTATTCATCTGTATATCCCTTAGTCGCCTTTTACTACGACCAGTGGTCTATTCTTAGCCGAAATCACGGCATTCTACAATAACAGTTACGACATATTAACTAACTACCCGCAGACAAAGCGATTTGTTAGTTAACTTGATTGACGTTAACTTAGCAGGAACTTGAGCTCATTAAGTTAAAAGCTTGTATGTGTTTAGTTAGTTCCGTTTGTAATGCAACTTCAGTTGCTTTGTGTACAGTTGAGATCTAATTGTGATTTGTTTCCTGCAAGCACTACGGCCAATCAAAAGGCTAGGCCAGGGGTTCCCAATCTTCATTTCTAATTCAGCCCGCGGCGCAGTCACAAATTTAGTACTTCGTCACGGTGCCCTACCCTTGAAAAACATACAGTCGTTAGAAATAGAAACGTACAATAATAGTAGTTAGGTTAGTTAGAGAGGTAGAAAAATTTCAATACCTACATTATGAATTTGAGTATTTTTTTTTTTTTTGTTTCTTTTTTAAGTAAAATACGATAGCTATACATTCATGTGTGACGGGGCAGCTTATTGATCTCCAAGCTAAAAATCTAACTGAAGTTTGTTCATGTAAAGGATCTTGGACCGTGAGAATTTTCGACATGATCATTTGCAAAGTTCTTGGAAACCTTCCTATATTCTTTATCAATGCGAGGGCAAAAACAGTACCCTGTTGCCCGACACCTGGTATGCGATTGTCATTGATGATGATATAACAATTACCACAAACGGCTTTGCAAATGATGTACGGTTCTCAACCGTTTGTCTTCTTCTTGATCAGCCTGTTTACTTCCACTGCTGAACATGGGCCTCATTTTTGACAGACCTTTACAAGCCAGGGTCCTTGAGGGATATTGCCGTAATATATACGATTGGCAGGTGGATTGCTGATCGCAGTAAGAAGTAAGGGAGTATCTTTGAGCTAATAGATGCTGATGCGTGACGTGAGGTGTATATCCCTTAGTCGCCTCCTCCCACACCCTTAGGAAGATAAGTGGTGGTATATCTTAAGCCGGAAACCGTTCGGCGTAATATATGTAACATCATCATCATCAGCCCATATAGTGTTCACTGGTGAACATGGACTTTCTTCCGAAGGAAGAGTTTTGCCATTTTCTCCACGCTTGGCAGGCGGGTTGGTGACCGCAGTATTATGTTGTAGCACACAAGGAGACATTGCTGCCCGTTTGTAAGAGGCTGCCCATACGCTTGTAAGAGGTTATGTGAACAACTGGGGCATAACCTTTTTTTTTTTTTTTTTTCCGGGGTTGTATGCATTGATGCATTCCCACTACCGCTGCAGCGTATTCGCGCGCTGGCGGTGGGATATGTGTGGGACTCGCCCTCTCCATAGCGTGGTATGCTAAAGTCATACCACGAGGAGAGGACCCTACACCACTAAAACCTCCCGGACACTCCTTCGATCCGCCGTTGGCGGGGGTCGGGTACGCATGAGCAATCCGGCCCCCCGACGGCCAATATGGTACCGCGGGATCTCCAGGGCCACACTTACAGTGGCCAATTATAGGGACGCCCGGAGAGTAGAGGCGTCCCTACTCCTCATGGGTCAGCCTCGAAAGGAGCGGGACCCATGTTCCCCACTCCCCAAGGCCGAGCCTAGGGCGGTAGGCGGCGGGTTTCGCCCGCCGCCGACGGCCAACACGCCGTCTGCGAAGCGGGTGGGCAGAGGGATCTACTTCCCTCTCCCGCTCCGCGGCCTCCTTCTGTGACATAACTTGTCTACAGAAGGAGGCAACCGCCTTCCACGACCTCTTGCTTTGGACCATCTTTGAAATGATGGTCGGCAGCGAGAGGTCGTCTCCCACCACGCCAACGAGCTCCTCCCGCTCGTTAGCCGACGCCGGACACTCCTCCACCGTGTGCTGCGCCGTATCGTCGGCACAGTCACAGTGGTGACAGCGAGTGTCCGGCTCTCTCTGCGCCACGTTGCACAGGTAGTGGCCGAAGCAGCCATGGCCTGTTACTACCTGTGCAACGTGGAACTGGGGCATAGCCTGCTTTCCCTAAACCAACCAGACCATGAAGGATTTTTTTGAAATTACATAAAGATATTTTGTTTGACATAGAGATCGAACCCACGACCCTCGAGACTTAAAACGAGACTTATACTTGTACGCCATTTGTCAGAAATGTTGAATTTATGTATCGTTTAGAAAAAATAAAATAAAATAAATCATAAAAATCTTTCGATTTCAGTCTTAATTCTATTTTTAAGCCGATATAAAATTAAGCGCCACACTTTCAAAGCCTCAATAAAAACGTGACTAAAATGTGGCACAGTATAGTAAAAATAGTATAAGTAGAAGGTAAAAGTAACCATTTCCTAGTTTGGTTGTTATAGATCAATGGACATAGGCCATAACTGCTCAAATTTGCGCCATAACTGCCGTTACTTGCCCTCCGTATCCAGTGTTCCGGCAACCCTTTTCAACCCAACGATACATCTGATTGTCATAGATGATATTTTAATAATCGGAACTAATGGCTTAAAATGCTTTCCGAGGTACCTAAAAAAGGTATTAGAGATTTTGGGAAAAGGTATTAGAGATTATTAGAGATTCAAAGGTAGGTAGATATTCTGTCCGGGTTTAGCTGATTGAGAGAAATCAGCTAAACCCGGACAGAATCTCTTTTACATTCAGGCTTGAGGTAATCGAACTTATCACTTCCGTTGAAGGCGAGACGATTAATTTGCTAGGCTGCGGTGGTTGACATTTGATAATTTTTAAATAAAATGTATCTATTTTTAAAGCATAGGTAGATGCTAGTACGCTATTATTGTTTTGTGATAATTTACAACCAATGTCTTATTTATGTGATGTTGGAGTAATTTAAGCGTTGTAAATTGTCTTTCTAATATTATTAAGCTATCGAATACGGTATACCATGTAATACTTACAACCAATGTTTATGTATGAAGATAGAAGATGTGAAAGTAATTCATGCATTGCAAATTGTCTTACTTATATTTTTGAGCTATCGAATCCGGCATACCATCGAATTCAATTTGTAACGATCCCGAGAAGTGTTGGAGCGTACTCGATTGTCGGTATTAATCGCCTTATCGAGTACAAATCGATTTCTGCTGGATGAGTGGGATTCAAATTGAATAAGTTTCAACGATATGACAACTTGATTTGTATTTAGTGTTAAATATCATTAAATTTGGAAAAGCAAAACGAGATTCGAGTGGTACTGTTCAAATGTTTGTCGAATCAATTTGGTTGATCGAGAAATTGGTACAGCTGGAAGTTTTATGGTTTACTCAAGTTTAAGATCTTTGGATATCCCTTGACGCTTTTGACGATGACCCATGATTAGGCTCAGATGGTCTACAAAAAATGCCAATGTCACTTGTTTAAAAAAATAATCAACCAATGAATGCCCGCCTTTTTTAATATCATCATCATCATCAGCCCATATAACGTCCACTGCTGAACATGGGTCTCCTGCCGAGAGAGGGTAGTTGCCATAGTCAATTAGCTTGGCAGGCGGGTTGGTGACCGCAGTATTATGTTGTACCACACAAGGAAACGCTGCTACCCGTCCCTTTATATACGATTATTATAGATTATGTTATAACAAACGGGACCAACGGCTTAACGTGCTTTCCGAGGCATGGAGGGTAGTACCTCAACCAACCAGACCCGAAAAGAAAATCTTAGAACACAAAGATTTTCTGTCCGGCATGGGGATCAAACCCACGACCTCCGAGATTTAAAGCGAGCCAAATACTGCTACGCTACGGAGGTTGTCTTTTATATGCGCCCGCTTAACGTAACAAATTTCAAGTATCCATACATTTGTGTTAGGGATTTTCTGCTAGCGATGACTCCGGCTGTAGTGGCAATTTGCCTAGGCCGCCCAGAACATACACTCCAAGAACCATTTAATAAGGCTGGAGCTCTGCTCGCCTTTATGCCTAGTGTAGTAGCAAAAGTCTAGTGACCAATTATAAAAATATCGTCCAAATCATGGTCAATCGATGAAATAACACCAACTGTAGTAAGTAAGATTTTGTCGCCGGCCCGAGATTCGAGTCTTGCTAGTTACAGTCAAACATATTATTATCGCCAAACGAACGAAGCAGTCAGGTGTGCGCAACTAGATACCCCGGTAGCTTAAAACTACTTATATATCTCCGTAAATAATACGGCAACTCAATATTGTAGTATGTAAAAGACACTGTACTGATAGAATGTGATCCCGAAGCCCTTTTTATTTCTTGTCGTGTTATTTTTAAAGTTTCACTACGCAAACTGGCGTATTAATTCGATTATAACCAACATTTAATACAACTTTTGACACGTATTCCTTGCACGAAGTTACTGATTACTATATTTTTTTAACGCATTACCCAAGTACGACGGCGTTATTTAGTCAAAAGCGCCAGACCAATAATATAATAATAATAATAAAATATTTTATTCAATTCTTTTTTTCACAAAAATATAAAATATGGATTACATGGAAATAGGTTAAATAGGTTTTTGTGAATTTATTTAATGGTAGTTCTTTTATACTAACAGGTATTGCGTTAAATATGCGACCACGCATAACGTATGCATTATCCTACTAATATTATAAACGGGAAAGTTTGTAAGTATGGATGTATGGATGGTTGTTTGTTACTCTTTCACGCCAAAACAACTGAACAGAATTGGCTGAAATTTATACCACCAGGATAGTTTATACGCTGGATTAACATATATATGCTACAAAACATCACGCTCCGACCCACTGGAGCAGAGTAATGTGGGTAAAACCGCGGAGCACAGCTAGTAATTAATATTTGCATGTCACTAATTATGACGAAGTGTTACAGATTCTTTAATTATATATACTAAGATCTACACTGTACCAATACTTGTGGAAAATAATTTAATTAATTAATTAATTTACAAGAAAGTTTTGCATATTCATAAACTACATAATCAACACAAACTCGAATCTATACGTAAATTGTTTGCTTAACTGAAATCAGACCGAGTAGCTATCGACGATACTAACTTGGAACTTGTACTAGTTCGGAAGTGGGTTTAAACTATCTATAATGGCCTGCAGCATATATCAATTATTCTATACTTATGTTTCAAACTAGCGTTTCCCTACGAATTCATTAGATAACAAAGATTCATCAGGTTAATGTCCCTTAATTGCCTTTTACGACACTCATGGGAAGATATGGGATTGTCAATTTTAAGCCGTAAATCACAAACATATATTAAGGAACAACACAAAAAATCTATACTATACTAATATTATATAGCTGAAGAGTCTATTTCTTTATATGCTTGAACGAGCAAATCTCAAGAATTACTGGTCTGAGTAAAAAAAATCTTTCATCATATTTAAGCTATACTGGGTGACTTTTTTATCGTCTTGATAATAATATGGTTTGTTGTATAAGAGGAATAGAATCTATAGACCACAGTATATTTGTTCTAGTATTTCGGTAATAAGAGTTTCGAAAATCTCATAAATTACTTAAAAGAAATACACCCTACATCGCGCGTGCATAATAATAAAATAATGCCAAGGCCGCAATAACACATGAATGAAAAGACTGAGCGAAATAGCGTAACTACCTACTTAGATACGCATTTTTTACCGTTACGATTTTCACTGTTTGTCAGTAAAAAAAAAAGATAAAATAAGTATGCCATAGGCATCTATTCCATTTACATATCACGATCAGATTTTTTCAAGACGGTAAAATAATCACCCAGTATAATATTATCAGCTATATTTAATGATATGAAAATCTTACGGGATGAAACGCCGCGCACGGGAAGCCAGTTACAAATATTACTATTCTCTTTTTTCAAAAGTTATCAAATATTAATCCCACCAACAATCCTTTAAGTAACATTTCGGGTTTCCATCAATTTCCTTTCATTTTGCATATAATCGCCACTTCTCAAATATAAAAGCCACGTACAAGTTTTACGACATAAGAGAAACGACGAAATATAAAATGTTAAGTGCTGCCCTGCTAATCCGAGAAAGGGAGCGATTGAACGGCCGGTTACACCAAAGCTTACTCGGAACTCAGTAACTTCGTTTAGCAAACCTGAAGAGAATAATATATTTATTTAATTAAACACATAGCACATACAAATGAAGCAAAATACATAAAAGTACAGCTTATTCCAAAAAATAAATTTCTTCCAGCAGACCCGCAAAAGTAGACATTATAATGTAGGTCAATAATAAACTTAGATATTATTATCTACATAAATAATGTATTTACAGATCATAACTATAATATACATCATATTAATTTACCTTTTTATGTCAACCAAAAAGGTAATGTTCTTTTACTCGTTTTATTCCATCGCAAGTTTATACTTATTTCGTATAAATGCAATTCATGTATTTGTGAGAAACGCCCCATCCGATTTTGAGAGTAAAGGAATAAAGAGTGCACCTGTTTGCCAACATTATCTGGACTATAATACGCCCTACGCAGATCTTGCTGCCGTGGCCCAGAATGGTTATGAAGACTACTTACATCTATAAAGTGGAGTTAGAAGGAGCAACTTCTGTTGTAGTTTGATTTAAAATCATTTATCTTGTTCACAAATGTCGAATGTTATAGTTGTACAATGTCATTTGCTTAAATTATAACATCTTCCAGTTTTATGATTTTGTGCTACCTTGTTTTATTATCAATGCAGAAATATTATTCTGTTTTCAGAATCGATGATCAAAAACCCCAGTAGATGTTGAACATCGAAAGACATGAGAGTTAGTGACTGCAGTACCTACATATTAAACACAAATATGATATTTTTTAAATGATACTATATATAATTATTAATGGCCCATACAGTGAAAATTCTCGTAAGTGGAGATTCTAAGTTGACAATTATGGGGACACGTATTTGCACGTATAAAAGCAACTAAGTTAATCATTATTTAAATAAAGCAACTTAGTTAATCAGTTATTAGTAAAGCTCCTAAGTTAATCAATAATCAGATGAAGTAATTAAATTAATCATAAATCACATAAAGTTACTTATGCAATCGGTAAAGAGATGAAGCAACTAACTTAATAATTAATCAGAAAGCCAAAGAAAATATTAAGCTAACAACTTATCAGAAAATATTTTACTTTTCATTCATATAGATAAAAAAAGACGACCACAAACTACCAAACTCGACACAAATATCAAAATACACGAACAAAGTTGAAACTTACAATATGAAAACAATAAGTATCCACTTCAAAACATTCGACTCGGTCCAAATTCTTTTCCGCAAAAACCTCACGATTGAAAATCTAGACACCGAACAAAAAGTTTCGGCGAAACAAAACCTACCGACAACGGTGCCACTCACCACGATAAAACTTTATGATTCGTATTGTCCGCTCAATGAAAGGAAAAATAATGCCGTATTATATTATAAGCGGGCGTTTTTGTGCGGATTTCCGCAACCTCTTGGTTTGTTTCATGCGTGAATTCCTTCTTAGTGTTTTTTGTTCGTTTATTTCGTACGTTGTTATGGCTTTAGAAGGCCGTTGGTATTGTTCGCCCTAATTTTTGAAAGGAAGGAAGTGTTTGCTTTTAGAGAAAGGAAAATATGAGGAATTGAGATTTTAGACAATAATGGTTTTTTGTACTTTAGGTGCGTGTTTTGGAGGGTTTCCATTTCAGTATACTCTGACTAATCTGCTTCGGAAAACACGTTGATCCTTTGGTCTTGTTTGTATATATATTACATGTATTACTACGGCTGCCAAGCGTGGTTATTATGGCAAATCTCCCTTCGAGGGGATGTTCAGCAAGGAATGGTATACGGGCTGATTAGGATGATGATAATGGATTCTACCTATTCATTAATTATTCTATTTTTAATGGCATTACCTTTTGATTTTAGTAAGAAATGTCCCCAGTAGTAATTAAATAGGAAACTATAAAAAAAAATATATCGTGATCTGTTCAGTTTTAGAGTTTGTATTTATTTATCTCTGGAAATTTAAATCAACCTAATTTAAATTTCCAGAGGAGTCCAAATACAACGACAGCTATGAACTCTGCAATAGATACATCTTTAGCTGCTCTCACTGCTGAAACATTTTTATTTCACATAACCGTGAAATATACAACCGCTAATGTACATAAGTTGCCTGAATTTATAGTCCATTTATTCCAGTCCATATATCCATTTATTTTACACAAACAATTTATTTGTAGAAATATATGATTACCGCAGTTATGTTTTTGTCCAGTTACGAAAATTTATTTGCAAGACAGCTTTGTTTAATTGCATTCTTAACCCATTTTTCAGGCGAAGCAAATAGAAATATAAATGAAATTTACGTAGACGTTACGCATAAATGCTGATCCTGGTGGATTCTGTGAGTATATTCGTATATGCAGTTGCTGTCAAGGATTTAATGTAACTCCGAAAGTTGATAAATTTTTGTGTCGGTATTTGAGGCAAGCTGCCAAAAATTGCTACCAGATCTACTACTATGAAGTTAGACAAAGATCCAGACCAAGAATCTTTATGTGATCAAATATTGTTAAGGTTTAATTTCAGTAGGAGACAGATGTAGGGACTCCATTTATTTGTCAAAAAATACGCCTGAATTTTTAGGCATTGAACTCAACCAGATTGGCATCGCCTCAATCAGTCAGTAAGTCTTTTCTGAAGAATCACGCTAGATTCGCAACTAACCAGAAGGAAAACGTAACGTAATAATGTGGCCGCTCGTCTTAAGGCAAGATCAGCTTTGCCATATTATTATGTCAAGCAGATACCAATAGTTCAGCACTAATGTTTCTTAATGTTTAAATCGAATCTTTACCTTACTTGAGTACTTTGAGCACCAGAATCAAACCAAATTTCTAATAGCATTGCAGCTGAAAAATCTGCTTAGAGAATCCGACTAAAGTCGTAAATTTTATCTATGATCGCGATTCGTTAGATGGTGCATCTGGAACAGATCGGTGAAAGGTGTTGAGAGTTGATGAATGAAATATTATATACCAATCTAATAAACAAGTAAACTCATCAAAAGTGTGCTCCAAATACTGGCAATGGGGAACCGCAGATGCATTACATCTGCTGTATACAATCATGAAAAAACGTAACTTTAACTTTAGAACTGTAGCATAAACTATTGTACTGATTTAATGCCATAAGCTTTATCTGCCAGTCGACTTAAAGGGGTGATATTATTAAATTTTATTTAAGTTATTTTCTTAGCCCTATTCTAATAATCTACTACTCTAGCCAAATAAACTTATACCGCTGATCATAGAGGTCTAAAACTTACTGAGTTTGCTGCTAGGCTGGGTTTGTAAGGGGAAATCGTCTCCATCAGGATGGACGATCTATTGCTTCTATTTGCTTCCTATTCTCAAACAATTGCTGCTGTCGTAATAAAGAAGTATAACTTATTTTGATATCAGGTCTGTCGGTCACCGCGTCGTAGTGTCCCGTCGTCGTAGCTACAAAGATGTATTTTCCCATATACAGGTGTAATATTGTGAATTCTGTGATACAAGGCACAAGCCGGTGTTTTTCACCTGTGTTGAAATATTTATCAAAATCTAGTAAGATACATTCAGGCTTACTAACTAATCTTAACGAAGCACCGATACCGAAAACGAACCAAGTTCTATATTTGCATAGAGGTTTGCAAATCCGTTTAGAGTATTTGAATTTGAACTCGTAAATCTGTCACCGGGGTTTGTCAATATGTTAGAGCATCTGACTGGGACTGGTGAAAGGTGGAGATTCAATCCCGTTGGATAACATAATTTATGACTCTTGAGTTGGGTGGTTGGTTGAATTTAGTTTTGCAAAACTTTGTTTTGTAAAAAAATATAGGTAAACCTTAATTCAAATACTTAGTTATATCACATGGCGACAGATAGAGAAATGCCTGTCTGAGTATCTGTTTTTTTATTCCTGTGTTATTTTCCTAACAATAAATTAATAGGAGATAGCTGATGCAAATAACAGCAACATTAGCTACTATTAAAGAAAAATAATAAAGTTTCCACGTTAAAACTTAAAAGTGATTACGCGAGCAAAACCTTAGCCAATTCTTAAAACACATGGTCACAGGTTTGGTTTACCTTTTTTCGGATAACGGGGCGATTTGTCCTATTTCAAAAATGGGTTGTGACTGATTCCACCTTTTCTAATTTCATAATAGGCAACTGGCTCGGCGTTAATTGAGGTATCAGGATGAATGTACTACTGAATACTAGAGGTTTTGTCTACCATTTAAGGAAACGGTTTTTTTATTTTAGTCATGTACATTTTAAGACCCGGAGTGACAAGACTAATGAGAAACTTTTACATCATTATTGTCAAACGCATTTTATATTTAAGCCCCCCTTCAGAAGGAAGCCCATGTTCAGCAGTGGATATTATACGGGCTGGTGATGATGATGCTGATAATGTACTGACAAAAACATATTAATTTACGTTAGCTGATACAGAAGGTGGTACCATATCTCCTTAGTTAACTGTTCACATGTTCAAGTTCTGGAGGACCAACGTAACTACGAAAGTGGGACATTATGAACGCGTCTGATTCATTGGCAACCTGTGGAGTATGCTCAATGTATTATTGGCGTTGGTACCATACATCTTATTTATGACTTTTTCATAGAAACAATTTACAAATACATAATTCGCTGAAGCACACTCAAACTCAAAACAAGTATCTTTGGTAATAATAATATTTGTTCTACATACTCAGCATTTCTTCATTATGACTAATCTATCATTTCATTTCGAGTAATTATTCCAATCTTTACTTCTATACCATACGGTTTTCTTTACCTTAATTTTGTGTTTTATGTTTTAAAGCTACTAGGTACTAATAATTATAAAAAGGAACGATTTGATTGTTTGTTTGCTTTAAATAGGCTAGAAACTACTAAACCGAATTCAAAAAGAATTAATATCATTAGAAAGATACGATCTCTTTCTTGTAGAAGTTTCTACAAGAATGAGAGCAAAGTAGGTGAAACCGTGCGTGGGAAGCTAGTGCCTTATAACATTATGTTTTGAAGTACACGTTAAGTTCTGAGTTACTAACGGAACTACGAAAGTGGGTTATTACGAACTCGTCTGATTTATTGGTGACTTGTGGAGTATCACTATATTATCTGGGTTGTTACCATACGTCATTCCATACTTAAGAATAACCTATTAATATTAAAGTTCATTTTTCATTGTGATTTTGAAGTGTATGTAAATACGTAAGTGCAACAAAAAAAAAACGTCATATTTATAACTATCTGGTTAAAAAAGTCTAGTATTATTTTGTCTTATAAACAGACAATTCTCTCGGTATGTACATTAATCTCAGTGTCGCGAGGGACTTTGCAAACACACTTTTCATGAACACAAAGAACATATAAACACAAAAAAAAATGAACCGGGTGGGAATCGAACCAAGAACACCAGGACTCAGAAGCAACTTACTGAACCGTAACCACTGAGCCAACAGTGCAGTCATTTTTAAGTATTCCAAACCTTACGCTGGATGTCATATATTAGCAGTTTCATGTGCCCCCATTACTGGCTTACTAGAACATCCGGGGGGCTTAAGTGGATAGACCCTCGCCTGCTGGTAGGATTAGCATATCATCACTATGGATATTCTCCGTAGCAGTGAAGATACCTAATACTTTCACCACCAAAAAATTAAAAAAGATTCCGATCATTATTACCATAACATTACTCGTTTGTTCGTCTCTCTGTCTGTCACCTGCCGTGTCATATAACCGTGCTACTTTTTTTTTGTCCAGGTGGAAATACCTTTATGCATTCCCACCGCCGCTGCAGCGTATTCGCGCGCTGGCGGTGGGATATGTGAGTCCCACATCCTCAGAGCCCTCTCCATAGCGGGGTATGCTAAACTGATACCACGAGGAGAGGACCCTACACCACTACAACCCCCCGGACACTCCTTCGATCCGCCATTGACGGGAGCCGGGTACGCATGAGCAATCCGGCCCCCCGATGACACCCGCGGTCAATATGGTACCGCGGGATCTTCTGAACTCTGTCTGTCACCTCCCGTGTCATATAACTGTCCTACCAGATTTTTAGGGGGTAAAGTAATAGAGAATGCCCCTCTGTTTGCGTACACACTTGTTCATTATTTGTACTGTGTAGATGGTTAATCCCCTTATAGATTAGGCGAAAAATGTCGGGAGGACTACAAAAGTATATTTACCTTACTGTTCAGTGTTACCAACTTAAGTGTTTATAAGGAAACAACACTTTAAAGCTATTTGCCAACCTATTGACATTCTTGTTTCTCAACTAAATTACTTGGAAAGTTAAATTGATGTGACTTGGACGAGTTGAATGAGTCGGTGGATAAGAGGATGGAGGACTTACTTTTTTTAGGTTATATAATTTTTTGTGGTTATAATTTTAATATGTTAGTCATATGGCATAGTAGTCTTTATCCTTAACCAAGGTATAGTAAAGAATATAAAGTTTCAAAATCATCAAATAAGAAAAGGTTTTATTAGGTGAGAAATGTGCAATTTGAAGCCTATATTATTATATATACATATTTTAGTTAATTAAATAATTTTCCGAACGTAATTTTTTCTTCTTTCCTTTAATAAGTCTTTCCAAAGAAAATAATATGAATAGTTTTTTTTTCGGTTCTGGTTTTGGTTGATTGAAGAACTTGAAAATCTCGGAACAGTCGGTCTAGATTGCTAAAGTATAATCTTTAAAAATCGTAAGCCAGGAAAGGGGCAGCAACGTCTACCTGTATACATAAATACTTCGTGGCGACCGAAGTATTCGTATTATCTTTCGTATTGTGCTGAACTACACGTATTTTATTTAAAATTTCACACCCGCTAAGCGTGGTCACTCCGGAAAAAACGCCTTTCAGAATAGATCTGCAGGACACGTCATACGGGCTAATAATTATGATGATATTTTTTTTTTAATTACAACTCGCGCACTAGGGAAATAAATCCCTGTGTCGCGGGGGACTTTACAAACATACATTTCACGGACACACAGAACACCCAGACTCAGAACAACTATTTGTGGTTCACACAAATAATTGTCCCGGGTGGGAATCGAACCCAGAAAACCAGGTCTCAGGGGCAACTACCGTAACCACTGAGTCACCAGTGCAGTCGTTTATTTATTTAATCGTTTTATTTTTTATTAATTTACTTTATGTACACACTTAACATTAAAAAGAAAAATATTAAAATACAAGAAAGGTACTAATAGTATAAGAACACTAAACAAATATTCCTTTATAACTCCATATTTTTCCAAAGCTTTCCTTTATCTTTTACTTCATGAAAGAGTTTTATATAAAACAGAGGAAAGATTATCACTAGAGGCGACATTAAAATGAGTTATGACTTTAAAACCTTTTTAACACAATATTCTACAACGATATTCTTATTTATGCTAAAACTTGTGAAAGAGACGAGTTTCTTTAAAATAAATGATTATTCTTTTCATGTTTTTTTTTATCATTAATATTAAATTTTTAACAAATAATGCTATGTATAACGAGTTTTTGGTTGGAGTGTGTTTTGTATATGTGTATATCACACGACGAAATGTGTTGCTTTCGGGACCAATTTATGCGAACGAATAGCGGTTGCGATTAAAGCAAGTTACAGCTGAGCGTACACTAACTGCATTATACTACAAGCTACTTATATTTGAGCTACGCGGCTTTGCTACTTCATCTATACAGAGAAAGGATTGGATTGCTCACATTGAATAGGCAACTAAGGGACCGATTTCAAAAATTGGTTCACCATTAGACAGCTTAGATAGGTGGGCGAAAATGCAAGGAGATTTATAAAAATATTTAAGAAATACTTTCAAAGCAACCTTCGGTAGAAGGCGTCTCTTATGGGGCAAGGAATAAATACAGTTTAATGAGGTCGCTGGCTAGAAATGTAGCATGATTACTTTGTGTGTAACTGTCGCATTCTTCAAAAGTTTTATGTAATCGATATATGACAATATTATATTATGAAACTATATACAACTAATAGAAACTTATTTAAACTAAAACTTAATTAGAATAGATTAAGAATAGTTAGTATTTTTTAAGTATTCTAAACATAAGTTACTTGGCAACATTTTCAAAATGCTGGAGGCATTTCAGTATTCAATGTCAAAATTTACAAATTAAGAATTCAACGATCGGATCCTTAGCGAACAAAAAGACTGTAAAACTTGATCTATAGAAAAAAATGTAGTAATGAATTAAGTACACACCTTTTATACTAAAATATAAATCCATAAGCAAATTAATACATAAGAGATATAATATTAAGTTACCCTTTGGTAGTAAACACACCGAAAGATTTCGTACTATGAAGTCAATGTACACACGCCCTATATTCTATGTAGGCAAACAACATTGTTATATAGTAGGTAATAATTTACTGAGAATGCGGGTAGATATTTTTAAAACACCTGCAGTTGTTTAGTATTCACGCTTTTTTTAGATAGTTTATTATTAGTAGAAATCTGCATAGGCATACTCCTGGCACTGCTTAAGTCCATGAGCAGCGGTATCACTTACCAAAAGGTAGGGTGCCACAGCTGTTAATTTAAAAATCTAGTCCTTGGAAGCAGAAGGATGGATGTACAGACAGCAAAAGAGATAGGTTTACACCCCGTAAAACGCATTTTAAATTTATATGAAATAAACGAAATAAACGATTTTTATTCAGCACTTAGGTATTTACATACACTTGTACTTGTCAAGAAAACTAACAATGCATATAACATTAATTATAAATAGGTAACATTTACTATTAAATTATGTTTAAATTTATTTCAGGTGTGCTAGAAGTCTGACAGTCCTGTGTTAGTAAATAAGCTCTTAATATCAACGTTAATATCTATTTACTATATTTATTTCATTCAAACATTTTATGAATAAAAATAAAAAAAATATATTAAAGCATATTTTAGAGTGCAATGACCGGTCAAGTGGCGAGATCAGACGTCCTCAGCCAAATTCCATTAAATTTAAGCGACACACGCCTGCGGGCACCCTTAAGGGGTAAGGACCACGACTCAGGGCGCCGCTAAAAGCTAGAAGTAAAGAGAAATAAAGAGGACGTGATCACTGGCACGGACTACAGGCACTGGATCACACGACAGGGGCAGGGATCAACGCGGTCCTCGGTCTGTCCGGCGAGGATCCTAGCCTAGCTAACCTGCAGGTTTCTCTAGCTACCTAAGTGGACGGCCCGGAGAAGAAACTCAGAAAGAAACTCCGGTTTATTCTTTCCCGTCTTCTTTTGTTCTATGTACACGTTTATGAAAAGACTTAACTATTATTTATATTTGAACACAGTTAGCAGCAAACTCTTGGCCAATAAAGAATTACCGGCTGTTGTACTAACAAAAACATTTATTTATATTATTACATATTGACGGTGTAAACCTAACTCTTTTGCTGACTTTACAAACATCAGAAGCCATTTTACAATAAAGGCACATGAGACGAATGACTCTGACACATCTTACCTTATGTTTCTGATATTTCTAATTTATCTAGTTTGAGTAGATACCACCGGCATACTTGACAAATGAACTTAAAAAATAGTACGTCGAAATTGGTGTACCCAAGCCAGTGTAAGGAATGCTTGTCGAAATTTTTATTATATTTTGATTTGGTTTTATTATTAATGTATTACAATAATAATTATCTTAAGCTTATAGCCAGTTCTGAAATTGACAATCAAATCTGCACGAGATCATTTTCAGAATGCTGTTGTTACTACTACGTAGGCGCTGTAGAATAGAGGCCGAATTTTTTCACATAATGAAATCATCTGTATGTGAATTAGCGAACATCCCAGAAGCGCTACAACGTCTGCGCAGTACCAACAGCATCCTGAAAGCATTGTTATATTGGACGCGTAGGACGTTGTAGGCCCGGCGCGTATATCACCCAAAGACTGCTGGAATAGAATGACTGACATAATGCCTATAACAATGGGACTGTAACTTCTGTCGTACAACGTGCAAACCTGCGGTAATGGTAATTGCTGACTTGGTGTATTATTAAGTTCTATTCCCATCTATTTGTGGGTGCCGGCAAAAGTTGTACTGAGACTGAGTGTGATTTGAACCTGCATCTTAGGTTTAAACCCCCTTGCCTTATGAATGCCTTAACCATTCGGCCACGGTGCGGAACTGGAACGAAACTCAAATCGGTCGTCGAAATTTATCAATCTCTTTTATAACACTCATGGCACTTACAGATAGTTTATCGTGAACAGAATTTTGGTATGCTGTATAAATTGCAATTTTTATTGCTTTATTTATTATGGAAATGGAACAATTTTGTCAGTTATTGGAGCACTACGCATAAGATGCGCAGTACTAAGTGACAGAGAGAGTAGGTCGCCAGCAATTTGTGAACCAATCTAAGCTGAAGCGTGAAACAATGCAATCGATGCCGGAGCGAGGTGGAATCCACCCGAGTCCTGGTTCGGGCAACAGTCTATTTGGTACACAACGAAAAACCCGTAGCAGAAAACATGTTTTAAACGAGCAGCCCAGCGACTTTGTCTGCATAAAGTTAGATTTTCTGTTTAAATCGGTACTTTCTTTTTGGAGATAAGACGTTATACAAACTCACCACGCTTAGCAGGCGGGTGGGTAATCGCGGTATTATGTCGTACGTAATACACCAGGAAACGCTACCGCCCGTTCCTCGGTATTAAATTGATATAGATAATATATTATAATAACGATCCGAATTCCTTAACCTCCTATCCGAGGCACAGAAGAAAGCTCCTTAATGTACCAGTACCGTAATTTTTTTTTGAATCAATGATTAATTTTCCGGTTTGGGGATAGAGCCCACCAGCTCCAATGCTTAAAGGTACATACACTACTACGCCACAAAGTTTGTTTAGTACGTTATTAAATAAAAAAATAATGTTTCAAATCCAACTGGTAATAAAGATTTGGGTAAACAAATTCTTCCGCTTTATTGTATTTGTATAAATAATGTTTTGTTAGTACGAATTAAGACTACAGATTCTTCGCCCCGCGGCTACAACTCATTTATTTATATTATTTACGTTAACTCTGTTAAACAAATATTATCATTATATCATTGAAATAAACATCTTTCTCGTCCCAAATAAATATGTTTCTACAAACAAATTTTGTGCAAATATGACCAAATAGGATCTCTCGAAATGGGAACACACTTAGTAATTCTCGCCTAGATAGCTATTCGATTGTACAAATACCTTTAGTAGGATTTGTCAAATGTTTGATCAAATTGTTGCCAAAGGTATTCTCGGTTGTTGTTTGTCAAACATTTGAGCCAAACCTAGTTCTTTACTTGGAAAAGTTTTTATAGGTACTTTGGGGATTTCGTTTTAGGTACAGTTTTAGAAATAGTTGTTTGGAGTAAGAAATTGCTAAAGTTTGATATTGGCTTTAAATCAAATAGTGTCCTTTGCAATCAAACCATATACTTCTAATTGAAACTGTTTTAAATAGTTTTTACTTGTACAAAGCAATAATTTTATTTTGTTTAACATTAGTTTGTTTGAAGATAAATGTAATAGCTTTTTTTTTGAAGAAATGTATTTATTGAAGTAAAATTACATTTAATTGTAGCTAGTCCCGCGCGGCTTTATTCACGTAATGGTATTAAGTTAAACTTGTATACCTAAGCCTATATACAAGGTGTAACGGAAAGGGTATATACATAGAAAGAGCAAGGCTTTTTTGGATGATAACAAACGATATAGTAAGGGTTATTTAATCCTATCTCTACAAGTCCGGAAGTAATGATTTTTTTTTTGGCACCAAACTTTTCAAATTGGAATAAATACATCACTAGCACTCGATCGGCTGATCGATGTCAACGAACTATTTGCTAGTAAAAATAAACCTCTTACTCCTGGTATTTCTGAATAAAGGGTTACGCATTTTTATTTTTTGTTTGCAAAATAATACTGACATTTTTTTTTTTTTTGAGTTGAAAACCTTGCCATATCGTTTGTTATGATCCAAAGAAGCCTTGCTCTTTCTATGTATATACCCTTTCCGTTACACCTTGTATACATTATTGTGCTAAATGCTAATCTTAGTGAGCACATTTATACATAAAGGAATCAATGAAAACCATGAAAAGGTTGAAGACTTAATACTTAGGCACTTAAAATCCTGAGATTACCTGATGAGCGATTTTTCGCTTTTATATATCTATATATAGATTTCCTATAACTGTTGCAACTGTAACGAATAAATACTTTTAGACGATAATCTCTGAATCTGAGTTGGCAATCAGAACCAACAAATAAATGTAATTTAAATATAATTATGCCAAGTAACGTTCACACAAATACGGGATGCAATGCGATACTTTTTCACGTCAAGAATGAACTGTTGGAGGTGTAATATTTTATATTATTTTTAGGTTCATTTATGCGTAATCTCACCTGATTGAAAATATGTTTCCGTGTTTCCTGTATTTGTATTTTACTACTTGATTTGTAGCAATATATATATCGGCGCAACCACATAAAATAAGCATAGCAACAACACTTCATTAATGATAAACACATAAATACAATTACTCGTCTCATCAAAATAAATAAATTGTGAATCAATGCATGATTTGATAGAAACACAAATATGTTCATAAAATACTAGACTAATAAATAAGTATTCAGGATCAAATTATGATTTGTAAATCGTTGAAATATTTGTAGAAATAATTATCTGTTCACATAGTTTGAAAATTATCAAACTAAATTGTTTACTGTTTGTGAGCCGCTCGTTTAGTATAAATACGGCCGGCGGACCGATTGCAACTCAGTCTCGCTCGAGCTGCCGGACTGTACGGAGCTCCTCAATTTACTGGAATAAAACTTGAAAACCATATTATGGAGTTTTGCTGTTACTATGGATCAACAACCCTCGATAGAGAACCATCCTGATGAATGTGACGTCAGCAATGATGACGTCACACCTTATTAAAAACAACGATGCTCGTCCTTCCTCGTCATCAGAAGTGGGACTCGAAGTGATCCTTGGAACTGCTTCATCACGACCTGTTGCGACTCAACCTTGGCTTCAAGCAATGGGGTCTACGCAACAGGGGCAACAGCCGATGATCAATGTACCTATGCCGAATACGTCCATGGGTGGGGTGCCACCTTAATTCTTCATGCACATGATGCAAATGAATCAGCAAATGTTCGAGCGTTTATGCAAGAGTTGTGGGAAGAGGGCGAACACGAAAAGTCGCTCATGATCAAAAAAAAAATGCACCTCTCTAACATCCGAGGTCTGCACTCCGATCTCATACCGGTCCTTCACCACCATGAGACCGAAAAACCACATCTGCTGTTCCTCATGGAGACGCAAATCAGATGTCCGGCTGACGCAGCATGCTTGCGCTGCCCGGGGTACACCCTGGAGCACAGTTTTAAGCCACGCGCTGGCGCCTGCGTGTGTGCTCGCGATGACATCTGCTGTCGGTGTCTCCGTAACATTGAGTATTCCAGTTTCTCGCTTGGAGCAGATACTCTATGCTGGTGTCTATCGGTCGCACACCGACAACATGGGGACAACCAGGTTGTTTCACTATCTTTCGGACTCGGCTGAACTGGCTCAGCTCAGGTGCCCATCGGCGCAGCTGGTTGTTCTGGGGGACTTCAATGCCCACCACCAGGAGTGGCTGTGCCCATGCCGGAGCACCGGCCATGCTGGGGGATTGGCGTGTGCATTCGCACTGACGCTTGGTCTCTCCCAACTGGTGACTGGACTGACACGGGTGCCCGACATTGATGGCCATGCGGTCGGTTGCTTGGACCTTCTGCTGACAACTGATCCAGACCCATGTCAAGTCGCGGTTTCCTCGCCGTTGGGTGGCTCCGACCACTGTCTGGTGAAATCTGTGTCTGTCTGCTCGCCACCCGATCCCGATCTCAAGGGGACTAGGCGAGTATGGCGATACAAGTCAGCAGATTGGGATGGGATGCGGTATTTCTTCGCGTCTTACCCTTGGCTGCGCTTATGCTTCTCTTCAGACGACCCAACTTGCTGCGCGGAGGCTGTTTCTGGGGTGATATGCCAGACTATGGAATATTTCGTTCCATTTTCTGATGTCTCACTCCGAGACAAGGCCCGTTCATGGTTCGGCGCTGAGTGTGATAGTACTGAAGCACATAAGCACTCTGCTTGCCGAGCGTGGGCGGATGCTCGAGCCCGCAAAGCGCGAAATGTTCGGGGGCTGAAGAGAGCCTTCAATGGTGCTGCCAAGTCTTGCAAACGTGCGCTACGCAGGGCCCGCTTTGACCATATTGGACGCATTGGAGCCACACTAGCATCTTACCCATCTGGGAGTAAAGCTTTTTGGTTTCTTGCCAAATCGGTCGAAGCCTATTTCTGTCGGTCCTCTTTTCCGCCACTGCAGGAGCCGAACGGTTCATTAGCTCACACCGCCAAGGAGAAAGCAGACTTATTTGCATCTCTATTTACTAAGAATTCACAACTAGATGCTGCTGGTAAAGGTCCACCCAGGTTACCTCATTGGACTTCTACATTCGGCAAAAAGTGGTACTTAAACATTCTTTGCACTCTGGATGTGAATAAGGCTGGTGGTCCTGACGACATTCCTCTCCAGGGTGGGGCGGTACTTCACATCTTTCTATCTATCTTCAGATATTAGCTGGATGCTCTGGATGCATTGGGGCGTCGAGCGAAGAGTCATAGGCAATGGCTCACTTGTGGAGGCAAGTCTTCGGAGCCTCGAGTGGCCTGCCTATCGGTTTTTTATCGGTTACATTTCAGGGAGTGTGCGGAGGTTCTACATAACCTGATGCCCCCTTCACCCTTCCATCACCGGACGACTGGGTGCGGCGAGCGGTTTCACCCTTTTGTTGTTGACATTCCTTCGATACGCACGAGGCGATTTGCTTCCTCTTTCGTGGTGCGGACGGCTGAGGAGTGGAGTTCTCCTGCCGGGGTCAGTTTTTCCGGAGCGCTATGTTCTGGAGGTAAGCCTAAATTTAAACTTCGTCGTGCATCACAACCTGGTGATCAGGTAACCGTATCGGCAGAAGATGAGCCACTACCATCACCTGAAATAGAAATAGAGCCCCGTACCAAGCACATCAAGTGACGGGTTGCCTCAGCAAAAACTACGAGATCAAAGTGAAGAAGATTCATTGCCACAATAAACTGTGAGTTGAACATATTTACAAAATATTACCTTGAATTTAACTCTTTTAGAACCTGTGTATAAACACCTTCAACCTAGTTCCATACTCCCAGTAGAGCCTCTGTGTACCACGGCGAACAGGACCGCCCAGAGCACAGCATCATTCCATCCCCTACGAGAATCTCCGAGAACCCTACGAGAACCTCCGAGAACCCTAAGAGAACCTTCGAGAACCCTACGAGAACCCTACGAGAACCTCCGAGAACTCTACGAGAACCTCCGAGAACTCTTCGAGAACTTCCAACACCTTACACACCTTATTAGCATTGATATTCCTAGACTAACATAGAAATGCATGTTTTTGCATAACAACAACAAGTTGCTCACAGATACCCAACTCAGAGAAAGTTATTTCTAGTATTGCAGATTTCGCGAAGAACCCTACGAGAACCTCCGAGAACCCTACGAGAACCTCCGAGAACTCTACGAGAACCTCCGAGAACTCGTCGAGAACTTCCAACACCTTATTAGCATTGATATTCCTAGACTTACACAGAAATTACTATCTGTAATAATAAAAATAATACTCCCAAATATTTATTCAGTTCTGTCTTTAAATAAATTATTTAATCTGTTTTTTAATGAAAACGTAAATAAAATTCGTATAAAGACAACCGATTGGTAAATTGTGAATACCAACTAAATAATAAAAGTAACTGGACCAAAACTTCTTGGACATGCCTATCTGAGTATGTTTCGCCGGATCGTCTCGATGAGGCCGCGTTGAAACCGGCAGTAGAATAACTCCACTGAGTTTGTTTCGCCGGATCTTCTCAGTTGGGGCGTATTGGATCCGGTGGTAGCACTAAAGCGCGTTCGTTGAGATACTTATGGTCCGTCTAAATAATAACATACTCAAAGGACAGAACTTAGATTTAATCATAGATGCAAAATAATAAAATAAAATTGTACAATTACGCGACGAGAATCAACGAGGCTGGTGCAGAGCGCGCACCGCCTGTCAGAATGGCCGTATCGGCGCAACCACATAAAATAAGCATAGCAACAACACTTCATTAATGATAAACACATAAATACAATTACTCGTCTCATCAAAATAAATAAATTGTGAATCAATGCATGATTTGATAGAAACACAAATATGTTCATAAAATACTAGACTAAGAAATAAGTATTCAGGATCAAATTATGATTTGTAAATCGTTGAAATATTTGTAGAAATAATTATCTGTTCACATAGTTTGAAAATTATCAAACTAAATTGTTTACTGTTTGTGAGCCGCTCGTTTAGTATAAATACGGCCGGCGGACCGATTGCAACTCAGTCTCGCTCGAGCTGCCGGACTGTACGGAGCTCCTCAATTTACTGGAATAAAACTTGAAAACCATATTATGGAGTTTTGCTGTTACTATGGATCAACAACCCTCGATAGAGAACCATCCTGATGAATGTGACGTCAGCAATGATGACGTCACACCTTATTAAAAACAACGATGCTCGTCCTTCCTCGTCATATACATATTTGATGGATTGATTTCATTTGTTGACTAGATAGTCGCCACTTCTATGTTGGATTGTAGTATAGTTTACTTGAAGCCTTTAAAATTTATTAAGATTCTGAAAATAAAATACTTTTGTACTCGATTTCAATATTTCCACTTCAACCTTTTGCTGTAAAAGGTTTTAAAAACTATTGAAAAATTTTGTGGTATAATATAATATTTTGTATAATTTTAAATTATGTGAAATTTTAAAAACTAAAGCCACTTATCTCGGAAAAAAAGAAAAAATCACTTATGTCAGCACAACACACAAGATGATAAATATCAAAAATCACTTCATATGAAATAAATACAGTAAACATTTAGAATTTAACATGAACAATAAATGACAATAAACGTGACATTTAAACTCAACTCTTTTGCGTTCCATACGTCTTCCGTAAATACACACTCTACGTTCCCAACCGCCAACCCCGAGCAAATAAATGGCCCAGAGTTAGAAGGTGCACATACGAAAATTGCCTCAGCCGATGTTTACTTGGCAAAATGAGTTTCGCAACATTAAGTTGTAGCTATAATTCTGAGAATATTGCTAATTTTCGTGCGATTACTGACACGAATATGGCTTTAAATGTTCTTTAGGATTGGGTAAAGCGCTTCTATGTATGATATTATATTAAATTTTGTGAATGTATCAGATTGTTTAGATAATTACGTGTATGTTATCGTTAGCATACCTGTTATATTTGATTATATTACATGTGTATAATAGGTAATTTTCAAGAAACGGATTATTGGTATTTTAGTAAGACTCAAGGTATTTATAAGGCAGATGTAAGTGGAAACGCCGGGAGGGGACGCCCTAGAATGACATACACTGACCTCATAGGTGATGTTCTTGAGAAAGGTCAGGTGCGTAGTACTCGCAACCGGCGTGCGTGTATGACCAGATGTATGAACGTGGACGAGGCAAAGGGAGTGTGTAAGGATCGTAGCATCGTAGCGGCTTGATTATATGTATGTATGTTGTAAGGCTCATCCCCAGATTAAGAAAGGGTTTGATTATTTGGTTTGCTATGTGAGTAAAAGAAGGTTTTTATATTTTTGTTCGTAATAAATTAAATTATTTTTTTTTGGAACGTGTCGTTTCCGGCTTAGAATAGACTTCCTTATGTCATTGCATAGGTGCCGTAATCGATGACTAAGGGATATACAGATGATGGATGTAACATATATTAGCTCAAAGTTCCAAGTCGCAAATCCGCCTGTCAAGTGTGGTGAATATGGCAGTGTATCCTGTCTGGGTCTGGGAAGAGGAGACCCTTGTTCTGCAGTGGACGTAAACTGTGTGAAAGTAGAAAAAACAGATTGTTGGTAAGTGAATTCTTATCAGAATTTCCAGAAAAAAGGTGTGAATCGCTATAAATATGACTCTAAACGTTCGACTCTAAAAATCAAGAGATGATTTTGTATATTTTTTTGTTAAGAATTAACTCAAAAAAATAAATAGAGTGAAAGTATATTATAAATTAATTTAGTTGTTTGCAGTAAGTTGTAAAAAGGTAAAGAGGCAAAATGGAGGTTTCTTAATGCGCGTTTAATGCACCTGTGCTTTCCTATTCTGGAAAAAATACGTGGCATTTTGTTATTATGCAACTAGAGTTAATAATAAGTATTACAAATGAAAATTTTACGCCACTACCTTCCGTCCTTTTGCTTACAATTTAATGATATTTGACGAGTGGTAGTATGTACGCAATTGTACTCCCTTTCGCCAAATATCATTAAACTGAATCATATCACAAAATAAATTTAACCAAAAAGACGATAGCGATAGCCGAGTAGCTAACGAGTGATCAATCGCAAAATGTAAGAATAGCCATCGCACTGCAAGACCAACGATTTCGAGTATTTTCTGAAGTACAGAGGGGTAGGCGCTTGATCAAACAGTCACCAACCGTGAATTTGATCAAAGAATATTACTGTCATGGAATTCAAACCAATGACCTCCGAGATTAAAAATGGAGCTTATACCTGTCGCTGATCCTCACACTCATCATCATCATCGCTGATCACAACTAAGTCAGGGGATCAGCCTGTGTTTTAGAGACCAACTTCCCTATTTAAATAATATTTTTCTAAGTCATGGTAATGGTGTAAATAAATTAAAAACTGTAGTAATTTCGTTAGTCCCGAATTCATAATTCTCAAAAGCAGTCCTAAAACTTATGTGTAATGTGAAACTATAAATTAATAACACGCTTATTTATGATTACTAACAGTAATAGATTTATTAATAAAACCACATCTGCAAGCTTTGACCCGAGCGTTTTATTGCTCTATTTTACTACTCACGATGCCAATATAATTCATATTGACGCCTCAGGCTTAAGGCTATGGTTTTATGATAGCAGAGCGAATAGCGTACTAGCGTAGTGGTGAAGTGAAAATCGAAGCGAGTAGCGTAGCCGGTAGTGAAGTGAATAGCGTAGCGGAAATAAAAGTGATTAATGAAGCGAGCAACGTAGCTTGTAGTGAAGAGAGTAGCAAAGCGGATATAAAGACGAATAGCAATATGATAGTAAGTGATTAGCATAGCGGTTATTAAAGTAAAACGCGAAACGAACAGCGCAACTGTTAGGTGAGTAGCATAGCGAATACTAACAGAAAATATGAAGCGATCAACTTAGCTGGTTGTGAAGTGAATATAGTATAGTAATAGCACTGCTGATGTAAAAGTGAGAGTTGAAGGGGGCAGCGTAGCTGGTAGTGAAGTGAGTAGCAAAGCGGATATGAAGATTATTAGCAATGTGAGCAACTTAGCTAGTAAGTGAATAGCATAGTGTATATTAAATTGAATAACAAAAGCAAGCAGCGTAGATAGTAGTGAAGTGAGTAACATGGCGGATTTTCAAGTGAATAATGTAGTGATCAGCATTGCTTGCTAAAAAGGCGAGTGGCGAAGCAAATAGCGTAGCTAATAGCCAAGTGACCGTAGTCCATTGTATTTCAGGTATTACAAAATGTGAATATAACTTAATATCTTCACACGTTCTTGACAAAACTTTTTTAGTAGAAAGCCAAGGGTTGTAAATTAAAAATACTTTTACTTTTCTATTTTTATACTTAAGTTATTTTCAGTGAAACATCCAGAAGATAAAAAAATAACTCGCATTAGGTCCTTAACTCAACAATTCCCAAATTATAGAATTAATTTTGTAGCCGGAAACATTCTAATTTTCGGGTAACTTTCAATGTATTTTCGAGTATGTGGCGTGGTGACCAGAATGTTTGGATTTCACGCTTGGTGAATCTTCTACGTATTGGAATGTTTCCTTTTGTTCCTGAAAATCACATTTTGAGATAGAATGTGGAGGTTATTTCATTTAAGTCGACTGTTATTGTGGTGTGAGTTTGGGTTATGAAACGTTGTGAATTTAGCTTATAATAAAAACAAGAATAAAAGTAATAAAGAAAATAAACTTTTTTATGACTGGTTACATTTTTAAACAAATGATGTTTAATTTTATGAAATTTTACGTATTTTTTCTATTCATACAATAAAAAATACTGAACAATATTAGTTAATTTAAATAAAAAAACAACAAATAAACAATAAATAATTGATATTCGCAAATGAAAAGAAAATGTTAATTTTTTTTTGATCCATTCAGATATTCATTACTTAATACCTCTTTAAAAATGAATCATAGACTTACTACCAAATATTCACCCAAATCCTCAAATTCTGCATATAAAGGCAGAAAGGCCCTTACCTACCTATTTGCCAATATCAAAGCTTCAGATCTAAGCAACGCCGTGAGGATAAAAGAAATACGAACTTAAAACATGTTCAAACTGGATCGCAATTTAATACAGACTTACATGTCTGTAAGCCAATATAAAATTGTGATCCAGTTTCAGATCCAGCATGGATCTTAATACTACATACGTTAGCGATATTGTAATGCCGAGTACCTAAATGACAATAACAAATAAGGTTGAAAATCAAATGTAGCAAATCCATTTAAAACATATAATAACGAAAATACTTCTCGACAGATGAAATTACACCTTATTAGCAATTGTCACTTACTAGGCATTGCAGTTTTACGACGATATGTGAGTTGAACCTAAAAAAGAAGAGAATAGATAAAAAAATGTTATTTCTAAAAGTTACGTCATCAAGTTTTTGGTGGTTTTGATAGGTTGATCCCACATCGGCGCCTCCAAGGCGAGATTTTGTCATAGTCACCATGCTTGGAAGGCACCCGCCTTCCAAGCATGGTGACTATGACAAAATCTGGTGACCACAATATTATATCGTAACACAACGAAAATGCTGTCCATTCCCAGATGTACTTTTGTTATAGATGGTGTTGTAACAACATTTTTCCTGTATATTGCAACATAATACACACCAACCCACCTGCCAAGCGTAGTTACTACGACAAAACTCTCTCCCGTAAGGTGGCCCACATGTTCACCAGTTTAAGTTATACGGGCTGATGATGATGATAAGTAAATCGCCTTATCGCCACTTTGGTACAGTCTTAATTTACCCTTAAAAGAACAAGCAAGAGGTTATATGTGACCTATATAGAAACTGAGTGCATTGAGGGAAATAAGCTTGTGTGGGCGCTACTTTAGAATATATTCTATGCGGATTATGATTTTATACTCTACTAGCGGCCCGCCCCGGCTTCGCACGGGTGGACTTTTATACCCTACCCCTGCCCTACCCTACCCCTACCCTAACCCTACCCTACTCCTACCCTACCCCTACCCTACCCCTACCCTACCCCTACTCCTACCCTACTCCTACCCTACCCCTACCCTACACCTACCCTACCCTACCCCTACCCTACCCTACCCCTACCCTACCCCTACCATACCCCTACCCTACCCTACCCCTACCCTACCCTATCCCTACCCTACCCTACCCTACCCAAAAGTATCCTATGTCCTTCTCCCAGTTCTTAGCTACCTCCCTACCAATTTTCAGCCAAATCGGTTCAGCCGTTCTTGAGTTATAAATAGTGTAACTAACACGACTTTCTTTTGTTTTTAAAATGTATTCTGCTATTCGGGACGGAAACAAATCCAACAAATCAAAAACCATGGCAATCGGTCCAGCCGTTCTCGAGTTATAAGTGTTGTAACAAACACGACTTTCTTTTATATATATAGATATCAGGGGTCTCCAAACTTTGAAGCGTTATTATTATTATTTTTTATTAGATTATTTTTTCCTTCCCTTATCTATAGTCGTATTTCTAGCAATAGTAACGACAATAAAACATTGGCTGTCGCGGGCCTGTTTGATGACTGGCGGGCCGTTGTTTGGAGAACTTTATATCTTCCCGCGCGCGGTTTCTCTTACGTTCCTGTAAAATCTTCTTAATAAGGGGCGAACATTATAGGTAACAACCACCTAAGCGTAGCGGTATTTGGCGTAGCGTAGCGCTTTAAATCTTGAAAGTAGGGTTCGATCCCCACGCCGGACAGGAAATCTTTGTGTAAATTCTAAGATTTCTTTCTGGGTCTGGTTGGTTGTGGGACTACCCTCCGTGCCTCGGAAAGCACGTTAAGCCGTCGGTTTCGTTATAATATCATCTATAATAATCGTATATCAAGGAGCGGGCAGCAGCGTTTCCTTGTGTGGTACAAAATAATACTGCGGTCACCAATCCGCCTGCCAAGCATGGTGAATATGGCAAATACCCTCCCCCGGGAGGAGGTCTATGTTCAGTAGTGGACATTATACGGGCTGATGATGATGATGATGATTATAGGTTATATTATAATCTGCCTAGATAAATAGGCTATCTAACACTGAAATAATTTTTACATATTGGTCCAATAGTTTCTAAGCTAGCGCGTTCCAACAAACAAACTCTTCAGCTTTATATATTAAATATTGTAACACGGAGTCTTAAGTTAGCACTCGGGTGAGCGGTATCTTAAATACGCAATATGGCGCGCAGCGCCATTTGTTGCTAGGCAACGTACCTCACCCCCGCCGCCCCTCACCAACGGCAGGGACGCGGCGTCTCGGTAGTCCGCCCACAGCGACGCTACAGGCGCACGCGCTTTTCTAGATTGTTCCATTATACCTATTTTGTGTTGTATCGTATTGTTAATGTTATTTGTTTTGTTTTCGAGTAATTAAAGTAGTTATGAACGTTAACCTGTGATTAATCATTCCAACCGTAACCCCAAAGCTACCGGAGGAAGACGTTCAGGTTAAACTGGCGCCCATACTTGTGGCCGAAAACACGTGCACCTTAGTACCTACGCCTAACAACTACGATGCCAACTACGAGGAGCGAAGCCCGACGGCAGGACGGAGCAGACGCCGCAGCGCCCGAATACGGGGACGCCAGCGACGAGTCGCCGACCATCGGTAGAGAACCGACAGCGTCACCGAGCTCCACTTTCCCGCCGTCGACGGAACATTTCCTTGCGACGCTGATGGAATCCATCACGCGAGTGCAGGCCGAGTCTACGAAAAGTATCATCAGTGCGTTGATGTCAAACACCGCCGCCGCCGGAGACTTCAGAGCGTCAACGCCGGTCGCGTCCTTGAACGCGACGACCGGCGCCGCGCCCCAGCTCGGCGGCAACTTTACAAACTGCACGGCGCGATTCGACGGGTCGACGAGCGACGTTGAGGCGCTGGAGGCGTTCGTGAGCGCCGTGGAGGTGTACAAGGAGTGCGCCTCCGTCAGCGACGACCACGCCCTGCGAGGTCTTCCGATGCTGCTGGTCGGCGAGGCCGCTGTGTGGTGGCAAGGCGTCAAATCATCGGTACCTACCTGGACTGACGCCCTACAACGCTTACGTGCTATGTTCGGTGTACCACGCCCCGCATACAAAATATTTCGGGACATTTTTTCTAGTGAACATAATAGTGATCGTGCAGATGTATACGTGTGTAAAGTACGTGCTTTATTATCAAAATTACCCTACGAAGTGTCGGAAATAATGAAAGTAGATATAGTGTACGGCTTATTGAACTGTAGGATAAGAAAACGAGTGCCTCGTGACGCTGTGGACACGCTGGATCAACTAATAACCAAGGTCAGGTTGGTAGAGGAATCGTTGGCGGAGGTGAGTGACAGTAATGTTTCTATGCGTAGTAACCCCCCCGCGACATATTCCCGATCAGTAGCGAATCCGAGTGCTAACCCTCCACAGACCGCGCATAATTATTCTTCCGATATAGTTAACCCTTCGCAGGTCGGTTATAATTATTCCCCATCGTTTAACCCTACACAGGTAAAACACAATTATTCTTCTGGCACTTTTAATAAATCGAATATTAAAGTGAATGACGAAACTGAAAAAAAACGTTGCCGTCCGAAATGTACTTATTGCAAACTATTCGGGCATACAATTGATGAATGTAGGAAAAAAGAGAGTAAAGTAGGTAACAAAGTACAAGGTAGTAGTCAATTGCGTTGTTACGGATGCGGTCAGCTGGGAGTCGTGCGATCCAAGTGCGACAACTGTAATTCCACATCCGGATTAAACAAAACGGATTTTTGTACAACGTACGTTGTTGAGAACGAAGATTCGCGCCCTTTAGTACAAATCGAGGTAGCCAAACATAAAGGTGTAGCCATATTAGACACCGGAGCCACACATTGCATCGCGGGTCCTATGCTGTACGCTCTCTTAATTAAGTCCGGCGTAGAATTTACGGAGAAACCGCGGACTATCGGACTCGCGGATGGATCGCAGCAATTGTGCAGTACGCTCGAGTGTACTATTGACGTCACGCTACAAAACCGCACGATTTGTACCACGTTTCTGGTACTACCGGACGCAAATACAAGAACCCTATTAGGAAGGGATTTCATTACTAAGGCTAATATAATGTTAGATTTACCACAGCTTAGTTGGTGTTACAAGGATAAACGAAAAGTCTGGCATCCATTTGTCACCAGCTTCGTGTTGCCCACGGTCGACGAAACGGAGGCAGTGAAACAAGAACCTTCGAAGTTGATGCTTAGAGCAGACGAAGGCACAAGGTTGACGAAAGAACAAAAGGTGCAGCTGAACGCTTTCCTTGTACAAAGAGCCGACCGTTTCGCAAAGCAGGGGCCACCAACAGACTACGCCACCCATCGTCTAAAAATTGACGCATTGCAGGAGCCTATCGCCTCACCGCCTTATCGGATGTCCCCCGGTAAAAAGGCGATACTGGAAAAGGAGTTGCAGAAGTTACTCGACGCAGACGTGATTGAAGAATGTGACTCACCATGGGCAGCTAACGTCGTCCTTGTCAACAAGAAGGATGGGGGCGTTCGGCTTTGTGTAGACTATAGGAAGCTGAATGCGATAACAGAGCCTGATCGCTATCCCCTTCCCCGGATCGAGGACGTTCTTCACGCAGCAAAAACAACGAGTTTCATAACAACCTGCGATCTCCGATCTGGCTACTTTCAGGTGAGTGTTGATCCCGATGACCGCGACAAAACAGCCTTCGTAAGCCCGCTTGGGTGCTATCGTTTTAAGAGAATGCCAATGGGTTTGAGAAATTCAGGGGCAACATTTCAGCGTCTCATGGATCGATTTAGGTCTGGAAAGGATTTAGCTGACGTATGCCTACTGACATATTTAGATGACATCATCATACTCTCAGAATCGTTCCCGAAGCACTTGGAGGACCTTAACGCTGTGTTTGACAGACTCAACATGTATGACTTACGCGTGAATAGAGAAAAAAGTTCCTTCGCACGCGATTCAGTAAAGTTCTTAGGTCACCTGATAGTACCGGGAGGAGTAAAGGTCGATCCCGATAAGACTGCAGCAATCGAAAATATGCCCCCACCTATGAACACTAAACACTTGAAAACCTTTTTGCAAACGTCCAGCTGGTTCCGGCGATTTATACCTAACTACGCCGACGTAGCCAGACCTTTGACGGATCTCCTCAAAAAGGACAGCAAGTGGACGTGGACTTCAAGGCAACAAGATGCCTTTGATCAAATAAAGCATCTGCTCATCACTGCTCCTATTCTACGGCAAGCTGATGAATCCATGCCATTCACGCTTAGAACCGACAGTAGCGGATACTGCCTCGGAGCAGTGTTGATGCAGGGGGAGGGGCCCGACGAACGGCCAGTTGAATACGCTAGCCGTTTGCTGAATACCGCGGAGAAGAATTACAATACTACAGAGAGAGAAGCATTAGCTGTAGTGTGGGCGGTATCCAAATTTCGAGGATACATCGAAGGGTCAGAAGTCATAATAAAGAGCGATCATCAACCCTTGCGATGGCTTATGACCGTGAAATCGCCTAGTGGACGTCTGGCACGATGGGCCCTCACTTTGCAAGAATATAACCTCCGTATAGAATACACACCTGGCAAAAGTAACGTAGTCGCCGATACGCTCTCTAGGCCGCCGTGTGTAGATGAGACGAATTGTGATCTAGCATACGCCGAGGTCGATATACCTTCAAGAAATTCGAGAGACGTACGTGAAAATCAACTAAAGGATCCTGACTTGCGTAAAATCCTCGAAGATCTGGAGTCGGCTGACTATCCGTTTAGGGGGAGGAGTTGGTCGGATCGAGGTTACATCATATCGGATGGTGTACTATACAGGTACGGCCCTGATGAATTGGATGAAGAAACAGCGTGCCTCGTCGTGCCGGAACATGAGAGAGAAAAGATTCTTAAAGACCACCACGACGCTCCGACCGCCGGACATTTTGGAGTGGAGCGCACTCTAGATCGGCTGAAATCCAAATATTATTGGCCAGGAATGCGCCCATATGTGGTCAGTTACCTCAAGAAATGTGTAGAATGCCAAAGGTACAAAGCCGATAATAGAAAACCGGTCGGTCTACTACAAACTCCCGCTACTAATCGTCGTTTTGAAGTTGTTGCTGTTGACCTTTTCGGTCCCCTACCAGAGACAGCAAATAAGCATAAATGGATTTTAATATTGGAAGATACATGTTCGAGATGGGTAGAGTTATTCCCACTCCAAAATGCCACCAGTACAGATTGCGCAAAGATACTCATAACAGAAGTCTTTCTAAGATATGGTGTACCAAGACGTATCATAAGCGATAACGGCGTCCAATTCATCAGTGAAGTGATGCAGCAAGTTTGCCATATCTTTGGAATTACGCAATCATTGTCACCGGTGTATCATCCTCAATCTAATCCCGTAGAGCGAAAAAATCGGGACCTAAAATCACAACTCTCAATGCTAGTTGGTAAAGACCATGACACCTGGGACTCACATCTGCCTGCAATACGTTTCGCTATGAACTCGGCTGTGACGAGTAGCACTGGATATTCGCCGGCATACCTCACGTTTGGACGAGATGCGTGCACCAGCTGACGTTGTAGCAGATATGCGGGCCATTGTGGAAAGCGAAAATGTAATTACCAGTCTCACCCCATATCTCCAGCGCATAGCAAGTGTTTTGTTCGAAGCCAGAGATGTTCACGAGAACATACAAGCAAAACAAAAGCGTTACGCTGACGACGGTCGGCGTCCTGCACCAGATTACAGCGCCGGGGACTTGGTACTGTTAAAAACTCAAGGAAGCAATGATACCACACGCGGTCAAACTCCTAAATTTATACCGCGCCGAGACGGGCCATACCGGATTAAGGAAGCCACGAGCTCCACTACATATGTGTTGGAGAGAATAAGCAACGGCGAGGTATTAGGTAGGTATCACGTCTCTCAGCTGACTCCATTCGTAGGCGATGTAGCTCCGGAACCGGTCAACGAAAAACGTAAGCGTGGTAGGCCAAAACGTTTCCTTGACTAACCAAGACGCGAGGGCGCTATGTCTAGGTTAGAGGGGGAGGATGTAACACGGAGTCTTAAGTTAGCACTCGGGTGAGCGGTATCTTAAATACGCAATATGGCGCGCAGCGCCATTTGTTGCTAGGCAACGTACCTCACCCCCGCCGCCCCTCACCAACGGCAGGGACGCGGCGTCTCGGTAGTCCGCCCACAGCGACGCTACAGGCGCACGCGCTTTTCTAGATTGTTCCATTATACCTATTTTGTGTTGTATCGTATTGTTAATATTATTTGTTTTGTTTTCGAGTAATTAAAGTAGTTATGAACGTTAACCTGTGATTAATCATTCCAACCGTAACCCCAAAGCTACCGGAGGAAGACGTTCAGGTTAAAATATTGATTTTGAGTATACATAAATCTATACTAATATTATAAAGAGGGAAAATTTGCATTTTTATATGTTTGTGTGTTTGTTTCGAATAAACTCAAAAACAACTAAACGGATTTCGATAATTCTTTGACCATTAGAATGCTACATTATCCCTGTGTTACATAAACTATATTTCCACACGAAATGTGCACCCGTGCGGAGCCGGGACGGGCCGCTTGTTGTTTAATAAAAATGAAACCAAATTTAACGCTTTTCACCTACGCTTTTCAAATTTTAAAGTATAACAAAGTTTCTTTATATTTCAAAAACATACGTTACATACGTTTTTAAATAACATTATAGAAATGTTTTTTTTAAAAACCTTAGTACGTTTTGCGTAAATAGTACGCGGGTAAAGCGACGCCAGATATTTTGTAAAAGTACATTTTTAAGTACATCTGTGTAAACCATAGAGTAGATAAACAGATGCGGGTCCATTATTATGTATGAATAGAAGCGTAAGATAAATTACATATAATATTAACAAATATTCATAAAGCCCCAAACTGTATTATACAAAACATGCCAAAAGCTCCCAAGAACCTTTTTCAGTACATTAGGCATTATACAAATGCAAAATTGCAAACATTAAATTCCATACGGCATCTTCCTTTCTCGCATACACAAATTACGGATGTCCATATAAAGATATCGTAATACCGCCAAAATACAAACCAAATTTAAATATGGAAACAAAAATGTTTCTGTCATTCGAATATGTACTTTATTTTTAAGGATGTAAAGGTGTTTAGAAGATTGGATGTAGTTTGATGATGGCACATGTATCCTTGTGGTTTCATGACAGGGATGTTTCGGTTGAGTTCTTCAGTACGTTGGTAACCGTCAGTGGGTACGGACGTGTGCCAATTTTTCCGACGTTCGCGAAATAAAGTTCGAAATTTAAAAAGTTTCACCCGCGATGTTCGTTTTATTGGATTTTTTGTGAAACTTTTGTGTGTCATATTTGCTGTTACTCTTTTATTTTGATATTGGAATTGAGGAAATGTGATACGGCCTGTATTTCAAAGGTAAGTGGAACAAAAGGTTTCAGTTTTCATTGTTGAATTCATATTTATTTTGGCGGCAACATTTCGAATGCGTTTACTTTAGACGTGAAAATTTGATTAAGTTAGTGAATGAAATATTTAAATGCTTCCACTATAGATTTTGTTTGAACAATGGTTTCATTCAATTTTTTGATTGTGAAGTAAACCAACTTAATAGAAAATACTGCTGAAATGTATGGACAAATTGGAGCAAACGCATTTTAATTTAGTTATAGTTTGATTCTACCTCATAAAATGTTAATAAACATGAACAAATATAACAAAACAATGCAGTGAAATAAAAGTATGCGAGTTAACTCGGTTTTTTTTATTAAGCTGAAACATGCGTACTTTTTGGTATTTAACGGATTTTTTTTTGCGGCAATGGTATTTTCTAAATGACATTTTCGAAATCGCTTTAGTTAATAGATTATTTATTTTGCGAATTCAAAAGGCAATATTAGACCTATGCTTTGTCCTGATCACGTCAACATCTTAGAAAAGTCCTAGTGAATGCCGCATAATTTTATAATGACCGTATTCTATTCAAATTTCTCGCTGTTATCATTTAGAAATTAATGAAAATAGACCCGTTATATTTAAATAAGTAATCTATGTTACTGATTAAAAATGCCTTGTACAGAAAAAAACTGTTTAATACCGCCCCTAAGACTACCCACTAAATCCTTAAGTTCAAACGTTGCACCTTAAATTGGTACTATTTTCGACTATGTGTCCCGTGGCATCATTCGCTTTTCTATTTCAAAAAATACCAGGTAGTAGGCAGCAGTTTTTACCTGTGTATATGCAGTTCATAACACTGCGGTCACCAACCCGCATGCAAAGCGTGGTGACTAGAAACAACCTCTTCGGAGAAGACCCGTATTTAACAGTGGATGATATACAGTCTGATGATGATAGCGTTGTAACAAAGTGAAATAAAATAAAAACTAGGTTACTATAAAAATCTTTTATTGCGTATTTTTATATCACAGGTGATTTAAACTTTCAAATCGCCATTTTATGAGTTATTATGTCATAAAAATATTTGCAGAAAAACTTCAGGTAATAATAGTAGTTAATGAAATAGTTAAATAACTTTTAATCGACAAAGTTTGAACATATTCATTATGTCGGAAATTCAGTAATAAAAATTTCATGTTCGAAATTTGCTTGTACAAAGTTAATAGATTATCGACTTCGGTCTTTTAATATTTACCATTAAACTATGTTTAAGCTGATGAGTATTAGGGAATCGTCTAGGTACTCTAATGAAACAGTGTCTTAACTGCACGGAATTTGGAATTTGTATTCGTGTTCATATCAATTATATAAACATTTAATTTTTGGTGTGACCCATTAGTATTTTTGATAGAAATTTAGTAAAGTTATTTGTATTATCTGATTATGAGATCGCCAGTTCGAACCCCACCCATTGTACTACCGACGTGAACCCGCTCGTAACACAAGCATTGTGGCTTTGCACGAGGGGTTAACAAGAATACTAGTAAATTGCAAAACATTGCTAGAAATCAGTTTAAAAAAAAAACAATTAATCAATCAGCCTATCTCTGTCCACTGCTGGACATAGCGCTGCTCCCATAATTCACTATAACACCCTGTCTTTCTCGCTCCACATCTCACTGGATGCAGAATTTATCGCATGGTACACTTACTATGTATGTACATGGAAAAACATTAATATTAACAACGATCTAAAAGATAAAAGATTTATATCTAGTATAAAATACTATCACTTTATAGTATACAACAAAGTCACTTCCCGCTGTCAGTATGTGTCTATGTAGTGTGTGTGCTTAGTTTTTTCAAACTAGGCAACGGATAACGATGCCGTCTTATAATAGATAGAGTAATTCAAGAGGAAGGATTAGAATAGTGGAAAGATTCCCGCGCGCGGTTTCACACGCGTAACCACCGCGCGTAGTCAGCGCGTAGTCACCGCACTCAAAAATGGAGGCTAGATAGCCTAGTATATAATACTCAATTTTTGAGCGCGGCTAACTAGCCTAGTATATAATACCTCTTTTTTGAGCGCGGCTATCTAGTCTAGTATATAATACTCCATTTTTGAGCGCGGCTGTCTAGCCTAGTATATAATACTCCATTTATGAGCGCTGCTATTTAGCCTAGCACATAATACTCCATTTTTGAGCGCGGCTATCTAGCCTAGTATATAATACTCCATTTTTGAGCGCGGCTATCTAGCCTAGTATATAATACTCCATTTTGAGCGCGGCTATTTAGCCTAGCATATAATACTCCATTTTTGAACGCGGCTATCTAGACTAGTATATAATACTCCATTTTTGTGCACAGCTATCTAGCCTAGTATATAATACTCTATTTTTGTGCACAGCTATCTAGCCTAGTATATAATACTCTATTCTGAGCGTGGTTTCAGCGACGTAGCTCCCATCTCGTGGGAACTTAATAATAAAATAATAATATAGCTTATAATACTTCTGGATAAAGTAACTTTCAAATTTTGAAAGAATTTTGAGCTTCAAAACAATCATTTAATCAAAATCTTTCCTCTTTATAATATTAGTACAAATTAATTGAAACGTTTGGTACTTACCACCCTTAAGTTAACGTTAATAATATATTGTCGAAGTAATTTATGAGGATAATAGACCCCTACCCTTTTGTAATTAGGGACCAATTAAATTATTTACATTCCTTATCAAAGAATTAACGGAACCCTACAAAGGACTTTGGTATAATGAAACGAAATACGTTGTGTAGGTTTATATAAAGTAAAGGTTTTGAGACATATTGAATTCCAAATTTTCTTACATTTAGTACTGAAATCCCTTTATTTGGGTATTTTTTGTATATCAAAGGAACTCATTTCTATAATATCTAAGAATATTAAATTCTGAAATAGTATACATGTAGGTAATTTACAAAATATTTTTTTCAATCCTTGCATTAGTTACTATTTTCTGATGAAAATGCAATCGAATACTACGATATAAAGCTGAAGAGTTTGTTTGCTTGAACGCGATAATCTCTGCAACTACGGGTCCGATTTGAAAAATTCTTTCAGTTTTTGATAGCTTTTTCATGGAGAATGATTCATATTTCATTACGAATTCCTTACAGGAACAAGAGTTGCGCCGATAAAACCGCGTGCGGGTAGCTAGTTTTCTTGTATTTATTGCTGAAAGGTCATGATAAATTCATCATCATCATCATCATCAGCCCTTATAACGTCCACTGCTGAACACGGGCTTCCTCCCGAGGGAGGGTATTTGCCATAGTTACCACGCTTGGCAGTCGGGTTGGTCACCGCAGTAATATGTTGTACCACACAAGGAAACGCTGCTGCCCGTTCCTTGATATATGATTATTATAGATGACGTTATAACAATCGGGACCAAGGGCTTAACGTGCTTTCCGAGGTACAGAGGGTAGTCCCTCAACCAACCAGACCCGGAAAGAAATCTTAGAATTTACACACAGATTTCCTGTCCGGTGTGGGGATCGAACCCACGACCTCCGAGATTTAAAGGGAGCCAAATACCGCTACGCTACGGAGGTTGTCGTTGATATATTGTTCAACATCTATTTATATAACTTTATATATCAAAGGATCTCTTTAACTGAATGTAAAAATAATGTTATTCTATCTAAAAGTACTCCTTCGTATCCTCGAATTACGCACTAATTTATGATACAGTGTAATAGGCTTAAAGGGTTGAATTCAAATATGTAGTAAGGTTGAGGTTTTTTTATACCCACCCAGGAAAAGTCCTACCCCAGAGGTAGAGGGAAAATAAAGACCTTAACCAACTAGGTCAAGGAACTACCCTCCGTACCCAGACCAAGGATCTTTTTTCTTAAACAAAAGCAAATTGTCATGCATGGAAATTGAACACATGGCCTATAAAACTTACAAGACTTAAAGCGCTAGACAGCATAGATCACTCACTCACGAACTCAATATTAACCTTGAGGCAAATAAACAAACCAAAATTACCTTTGGGTTTTACCTTAGTAACAAAAAACATAGGTAGACGTGTTACTCAGGGGACTTACAATGAAATACCTCTTTTTCCTGATGTTATACTCCAAGGGCCTTTACCTTTGTCAAAAAACTTGTAATTTAGAATATGTATGGACAGCTGCCGTAGGAGTACAAGTCCCGCTTTAGGTCTCGGAGGTCGTGGGTTCGATCCCTACTTCAGTCAAGAAATCTTTGTGTAAAATCCAAGATTTTTTTTACGGGTCTGTTTGGTTGAGGGATTGCACTATATATTTCAAACAGCAAATAATCCTTTGGTCTACATTGAAATTAAGTAGTTATTTAATATGGCCCCTTCCTTGCCTCGGAAAGGATGTTTAGCCGGTGGTCCCGATTGTTATAAATTATCTATAACAAGTGCATATCTGGGAACGGGTAGCAGCATTTCCTTGTGTCATCATCATCATTTCAGCCGTAATACGTCCACTGTTGGACATAGGCCTCCCTCATAGATCTCCAGTTGTTGCGGTAATCTTGCGGCCTTAACCAGATCGTCCGTCCATCTAGTAGGTGGACAACCTACGCTACGCTTGCCTATCCGCGGTTTCCATTCCAGAACTTTTCGGCCCCAACGGCCATCTGTTCTCCGTGCTATATGGCCTGCCGATTGCTACTTCAACGAACTAATCCGTTGGGCTGTGTCGGTAACCCGCGTTCTTTTACGTATCTCCTTATTTCTGAATCGATTTCGCAGAGAAACCCCGAACATAGCCCTCTCCATACCTCGTTGAGCGACTCTGAGCCTGTTCATAAGGCCTATAGTGAAGCACCACGTTTCGGATCCATAGGTCATCACCGGCAACACACACTGGTTGAAGACTTTCGTCTTTAGGCATTGAGGAATTTTGGACGAAAAGACACTGCGAAGTTTCCTTGTGTATTAAAATATATTTCTGCGGTCACCAACCTGCCTGCCAAGCATGGTGATAATGGCAAAACCCTTCCTTCGGAAGAAGCCCATACTTAGCTGTGGACGTAATAAGGAATGATGATGACGAGAATAGAATCAAATCTTTGTTTACTTTTACAACCCATAATTGTTGAACAAATTAATTGACAAAACATATACATTACTTCAATTACACATACTTAAGCATTAAGGACTTTCATTAAATAAATATCAAAGTAACGTTTAGACATTTTGTAAATAAATGTCTTAAACGTAAATTCTCGTTCAATTCTCCCCCAAGGTTTGTTGATATAAGGGTTCCACATACGATTAAATGTTGTGGATTTATTGAGCTAAGAAGAAAAATACAGATTCCATTTAATCGTGATTTTCTTAGAATGTAACTTCAATGTTGTTTCGTAGCTTGGAACTTCGTAGTAGTGCTACGACAATTCGTAGTATTACTACGGTGACCCGTTGCACTACTACGGTGAGTCAATACTAGCAAGCAATACTACGAGAATTGTCGTAGTTCATTTAAAATGGAATGGAAGTTAATCATTTTATTGGTATACTAGCTGCTTCCTACAATTCCATCTGCGTAAAATAACGTTTAGCATCTTTAAGCTATTTCACGATGAAAGTCCTGTCGAATTGATACTACCGTTTTTTAGATGAAACGGAATACACAAACAGACGGAAAATATAAATAGAGTCCGCTGTTACGAAGGTATTCGCGACTTTTTATTTTGTCTGTCTGTTTGATTGTTCAAGTATTACCTAACGCAATTTGAGGGGAGGCGGAATCTTGGAAAACGTTTTGAAGAATTACAGAGGCGAAAGGGTGGTTTAAAAAGGTGCTATGTAACAAAGGGCGGGGTTCATTAATCTTAAAAAAAAATCGTTTCGTGATACTTGAACCCCACATTTTACGCCTAATCTCTGAAACGATATTTTATTGTAAAGCTAAAGAGCTTGTTTGTTTGCTTGAAAGCGCTAACATCAGGACCTGCTGAACCGATTTGACCGACCGATTTCTGAAAAAATATTAAGGTGTTAGATAGCCCATTTGTCGAGCAAGGCTATAGGCTATATTAACCCCTTAACCGTCAGTAATTATGTTTCAAAATCATTGGTTTTGGACTTTATTACAATCCATTAGAGTTCAAAATATGATGGGTTCTATATTCCCTCTGTCCGTTAAAGGTTTAAATTTTAAAGTTTCTACGGGAACGAGAGTTACGCGAGTGAAAACGCAAGCGGAAGCTAATAACTTATAATTCTCGTATATTACGCGGACTTCAACATCCTAGTTTATCATCATAATCATCATCAGCCGGTATAATGTCCATTGCTGAACATGGGCCTCCTCCCGGGGCGGGGAGAGACCGCAGTATTGTTTTGGACCACAAAAGGAAACGCTGTTGCCAGTTCCTTGATATACGATTATTATAGATGATGTTATAATAATCGGGACGGCTTAACGTGCATTTCGAGGCATGAAGGGTAGTCCCTCAAACAACCAGACCCGGAAAGAAATCTTAAAATTTACACAAATATTACCTGTCCGGCGTTGAGATCGAACTCACGACCTCGTGGATTTAAAGAGGGCTAAATACCGCTACGCTACAGAGGTTGTCAACATCTAGTTACTGCACCAGTTTTCCACTCTGACCTAAATACATTGTTTAAAAAATACTATCTACACATCTTCAACAATATTTTATATTCTACGAAAAGCTATTAACTTGATAAAAAAACCATACTATTATACGAAACCTAATAAACACTTCAGATGTAATTAGAAGCAATATATTCATAAAGATAGTACACTCTAGCTTTGGTTATATTCTGGTCTTACTGAGTGGATACCTATTAAGTCCGTGTGTTTGTTTTACCATCCGTATTATATAGAAAATGTATATTATGCAAGCTAATTACCTACAGTTGTAATTATGCAAATAACTCTTAGAGGAACAGTTGTATGTTTTCAGAACAACATGTTAAATGAAAACTTGCCAACTCAGACTGCAAAATAAACCGACTTTACTAACACATAATTTAAGAACGCTTAACGCTTATCTACAATATGCCAACAACGCATTTTATCGTATTTTGGTCACACAGTACGTAAAAAAACCGAGATCCTAAAAAAACTGATTGTGGTTGGAAACACAGAAGGCAAAAGATCACGAGGACGTTCACCAACAAGATGGACCGATCAAGTTACAAGACTCGTCGTCCTTGAAATTCCACACGGTCTTTAGGGACGCGCTGGACAGAAACCGATGGAGACAGATCATCCGCTCCAGGTGCAACCCTGATGCTGACCACGATTCACGAAAGAATGGAAGAACACCAAGCACACCAGGGCTATCACACTTCAAATATCTGTGGTACATAAAAATATTTTTCTCTAGAATCAAACCCAGAACAATCAAGTCTCGGACGAAACTAACGTAAATGCAAAGAGTTTTTTTTCAAGGACATTTACCTATGTAGTCGGCCACGAGGCTTTTGCTACTTCATCGAGCATAAAGGCGAGCAGGGCAAAACTACAAAGTAAGCATACGGTACAAGAAAGCACCTCTTGCAGGTGGGGGATTGAGGAATGATGACTTAAAGATTTATAAGGTGAATTTTGTCCAACTGTCGCTCTACGTAATAGTTCGCACTGCACAGAGACTCAAACCTACAGTCAAACTAATAAGACGGTTGTTAAAATTAGTTACTTAATTCTTCAAACAACCAGTTATACTCTTTCGATTATGTCATATTATACTAATTGCGTAATGAATCAATAACATAATGTTGTATTTAGGGTTCCGTAGTCCACAAGGAACCCTTATAGTTTCGTCATGCCCGTCCGTCATTCCGTCCGTCTGTCCGTCCGGGTTTGTACGCTGTTACTGCATCGATTGTCACGAAAATTGGTGGAGAGGTGTATATTGAAGATCCAAAACGTGGTTTTTAAAATTATGGAAAATAAAAAAATTTGGCCCACCATGCAACGAAAAGTGAATTAAAAAAATTAATTTGAATAACCCCATCGTGTAGGGTATCGTTGAAAAAGTCTCTTGAAATGCAACAAAAACTGCCTTTGAGCTATGTAGATCAAACCCCCAGTCTCGAGATAACCTAATACAAAGTTAAAAATAGAGCGTAGCCCGGGCCCTTAACTTTTGAAAAAAATCTGATAAATACCTCTAAGTACTTTCAACTATGATAATTAAATGAATACATTATTTATGTGAAAGCCACCATTGAGGCAACTTGTTTAACCAGAAAGAGATTAAGAGGAGTTAGAAAGTTGATGGTTCCATTTCCCTCCACAAGCAGAAGAGGGTATAAAGTAAATAAAACTAGGACAAAAGTGGTCTCATTTTGTATTCTTCTTCCAAGAGCCTATTTACGTATAGACGTAAACAGGCAAAGCAATAGTGCTAAACATGGGCCTTCTCTTCACATTTTTAACCGACTTCAATACAGGAGTAGGTTTCTCAATTCGACCGTATATTTATTTTTGTCATGTTTGTTCACGAATAACTTCGTTGTTTATAAATCGATTTAGATTTTGATTTTTTTGTTGGAAAGAAGATATCTCAAAGGTGGTCCCATTATAAGGAAATCAGGATTTGATGATGACATATCAGAGAAATCGAGGAGAACTTTCAAAAATCGTAGGGAAGCATAGTGCGTTTGTAAAGTTTTTTTTTCGTTATTTATATTGATAAGAACTTTACACCTAGATGGGTTGTGACTATCATTAGAGGTCTGATGATGAAGACGAAGGACAGTTCAGGAAACTCTTAGTTTAATGTTTGAAGTCGGTTTTTTTTTTTTGATAAGAAATATTCTTGTTTAGCAAGCTAGACTCATTGAGAGATATTGGCATAATCGCCAAGTTGGCAGGCGGATTGATAATCGCATTAAGATAGTAAGTGACTATGAGCTGATAGATGCAGGTGCCAGTAATCAGCTGTAAGTACCTAAGTAGTCTCTTATGACATCCACAGGAAGATATGGGGTGATTCTAAGTCAGAAACTACATGGAACATAAAAATAGTCTGAAATGGTTTTACGTTGTCTTAATAAATTTGAAAACCGGTTATAAAGGAGAGCGGTCCCCAGGCATGAACCTATTGTTGATCGACTCATTCATTTGAAGTTACTATGTGTGCAAAGACACAACAAAATGAAACCTGAAGTTTACGAGTTACATTTTTTATGATTTTTTTTAAGGACTTATATTTGCTTATATCTAGATTTCTGCTGTACAGATTTTTTTTATTCTGTACAAAAAATATCGTAGTTTAGATAATCTTTCAAACTAACCATTTGGCAGGCTTGGGGTCATACTTTTATATTTTTTAATTATTTTTTGGACCAAAAAAAACATTCTCCTGTCTTTTTAACAATTTGCCGTACAATAATTTTTGAATATCATACAAGATAACGTGACCCCACTTAAATTCACACACGTAACATATTGTAATCCTATCGTAAACCAGAGTTAACGGGACGACATGAAAATTTAACCCAAATTAATGTATTACAGCATTAAATTTTAGGTGCGCTTAAATGTATTACAAATGGAGTAAAAAACGAGAAATTATATTACCTACTTGGATTAAGTTGTAATATTTTCATTAGGTTTTGTTTTATTACCGACTACGCGCGGTTCCATCCACTTTGCCATTGGGACTTCATAATAAAACATAGCTTATAGCCCTCAATAAATAGGCTATCTATCACTAAAATTTATTGTTTTCAGTCCAGTAGTCCCTGAGATTATTCCAATCTAACAAACTCTTATATTCCATGACGTGTAAAACTAGGCTAAGTCAGTAAATCCGTATCCAGTTTTTTATAATACTTCAATCCTCCGCCAGCGAACCTAATGCGCAGGTAACTTAGTTTGTAGTTTTTTAACAATTCACTAAGGCTGGGGTACTCATGGCCTTTATGCCAGATGAATGAGCGAAAGCCTCGTTGCTACCTTTAGACCTCATTGGTCCCACATAAAAAGAGCAATTTACAATTAATTTAGACTAATCTATACTAATATATAAAGCTGAACAGTTTGTTTGTTTGCTTGAACGCGCTAATTATATGACAGAAACGGCGCACGTGAAGCTGTTTTTTTTTATATTTAGAAACTACCATTATTAAGTGGGAAAATAGGAGTTGCAGGTTTATGTACATTTTCGTATGTTTTAGTCATACCGATTCCAAAATCACGGTTAGTAAAATCAGGCAGGTAATTTTCACATAATATATAATATTATTAATATATGTATAATGTTTCTATCTCCGACCACCTCCGTAGCGTAGAGGTATTTGGCTCGCTTAAAACTCGGAGGTCGTGGGTTCGATTCCGACGCCGGAAAGGAAATCTTTGTGTAAATTCTTAAATTTCTTTCCGGATCTGGTTGGTTGAAGGACTACCCTCCGTGCCTCGGAAAGCACGTTAAGCCGTTGGTCCCGACTGTTATAACATCATCTATAATAATAGTATATCAAGGAACGGGCAGCAGCATTTCCTTGTGTGGTACAAAATAATACTGCGGTCACCGGTTTCCTTGTGTGGTAATTACTGCGGTCACCAACCCGCCTGCGAAGCGTGGTGACTGTGGCAAATACCCTCCCTCGGCAGGAGGCCAATGTTCAGCAGTGGACGTTATACGGGCTGATGATGATGGTGACATCTAGATTTTTAATTCATACTATTCCATACTTATTATTAAGAACGTTTCTATGTTCAGAATTTGGAAACGTAAAATTTTAATGTTAAAGGCTTAACCAAGAATAACAGATAACATTCGTTTAAGTTTTAACTAGCAACATAAGCAGAAACTGTAACCCAAAAGCCGTTCCACTACCATCATAAAACAATAAACATCCCAAAACACTAAGAAAGGCGATTCGGAACAATTGCCAACTTCCAATCCTACTGTAATAGAATCCGTTTAGCTTTACATTGCGCGCTTATACCGTACGTGCTAAAGTGAAACGCGTATAAAACGAGTGATGGACGGTTATAGCCGCGATTCTATCTAGATAGCGGTGCTGTAAACACATAAAACATTGACGGCTGGCTGTTTGGGTATTCGATGGGCCGTCTTTTGTTCGTTTATATAATTCGGATGCATTTTAGAAGCGCATTTTAATACCCGGAAAACATAATATGATTATTAATATATGCAATCTATATGTATAAATATAAATAAATCGTTAAATATGTTCGTAAGCGCAAACTTCGCAATTATTTAATCTATAAATTCATTGTGATAATTTATTTATATTGTTCTTAGCGACGCAAATTGCTTGTTCTGTCTATATTATGCCAAAACAATTGTCATTATGTGGGTGGACCATGAGCATATAACGACGGACGCGTTTTAATGCTACTACCGGATCTAATGCGCCTCATCTGAGAAAATCCGGCGAAACATTTTCAGTGGGTTATGCGGTCCAAATGGTCATAATAAAAATAAACTGAAATGGACAAAATCAAATTAACATTGATCTTCTCCTTCCCTACTCTCCTGAGCTAGCGTGGTCTAATCCTGCATGTAGCTCATCGGACTCATCCCGCCATCTTTTCCCTCGTATGCCATGATGTTGCCGGCGTTTTCTGGGACCCACAATGGTTAATTTAGCCCAGATCTGTGTGACGCGTGAAACACGGCCAGTCCAGTCCTACTTGAGTTTAGCTGCTACTTCGGTGGAGTCGGAAATTTGTGTCTTAGAGCGCAGCACCGTGATTCTAACTTGATCCGAATTGATATTGACATCCGAATAGATATTGATAGGCGAAAATAATGTTAAACATAAACATAGTTTACTGAATGAGTCTGGTTGATCAAAAGTAGGAAAGCACTGTGTCACTGCACCGATCTTCGTTGCTAAAAAAAACTAAATATAAAAACATTTATTCATTTTGCGTAAATTTACATACCAGTCTTTAATAATTGTAATGAAATCAATTTAACAAGGTATTGGCAGTTTATATTAGCAACTTTTTGTATATTATTAAGTAGTAATATTTTAAATACTTACGTTGTGAATACGTTATAACCAATATACTTTTGTATCAAAATCCGACAGTACAGAAATATTATCAGCCTATTGGCAGATAAACGAGCCTTATCGTAATTAATTTCATAAAGTCTAACAACTGAAGAGAAGAAATGCGATACCAAAAATTACTTACAAAGAACAACACTATTATTTTGCCTTTTATCTCGCTTACTCTTTCCAACTTCTATAAAAAGAAAAGAACAGAAATAATCACCCTCCAGATAAAAGCATTGGCGCTTGAAATACTTTAGCCGGCGACAGATCACGCCGTTTACGTCACATTATATGAACTACTGCCGCATAAATATGCTTAAAAGATTCCAAATAGGTTTGGAGACAATACAGATAGTCGAAAATTTGCATAAAACGTACGTGAATGGGTTGAATATTGAAAGAAGTTCTTACTTAAGCATCATTTATACTATTAGCTGTCCCGCGCAAATTTACAGTCATTTTATATTTTATTTATTGTAGAGAACTATAATAAATAAAATGGAATCTGCATCAGGTGTGGTTTATTATACTGATATTGTGGCAACTAGGAGAGTTTCCGTGCGATTTAACGGTTCTGTCATATTTACAAATGGACTCAAACATAACAGCTCACATAAAATTAGGAACCATTATGAAAAAAAAGAAAAACACAACATCCGTGGTGCTTTGCATTTGCTTATCCAATTGTAAGTGTCTTTTCCTGAGGTTAAATATCTCATTCGTTCATTTATGTCTCCCGATTGCGCTGGAGGGAATTGGAATTTTACTTTCGAACTCCTCCTATAAACTTTCTGATTAAATTCGATGCGGGATCCAAGACATTTAGGTGTCCCGGGACCAGCCTAAGCCTAACAGCGTAGAGCTTCTTTCGTGTGTGCCGCTGTTGATCCTCGCTTACAGGAGTTACAGTGGCGAGAGTGTGGGAGGGATTAGTCCCATAAAAAAAAACAGCACTATAAAATAAAAGCATTTTTAATAATTACTCGTAATTTTAGATATCTTTCAGTGAAATATTCGGCCCAAATTATACTTACTTAAGTATCCTTTGTTCTGTGAGCTATCCCGTGCAATAACATTCGTGTTGCGTTTTATTTATTATGTAGTTTCGTAAAATAAAAATAGTTTATGTTCATAATTGAAGTTGGTGGAAATTCGTCTAAGATATGATGTATCTTAGATAAATTTTCAGCAATAATTTTAGGTACTTTTTTTAGTATCATCATCGGCCCATATAACGTCTACTGCTGAACATGGTCCTTCTCCCGTGGGAGGGTATTTGCCATAGTCACCACGCTTGGCAGACGGGTTGGTGACCGCAGTATTATGTTGTGCCACACAAGAAAGCGCTGCTGCCCGTTCCTTGATATACGATTATTAAAGATGGTTATAATAATCAGGACCAATGGCTAAACGTGCTTTCCGAGGCATGGAGGGTAGTCCCTAAACCAACCAGACCCGGAACGAAATCTTAGAATTTACAAAAAGATTTCCTGTCTGGAGAGGGGATCGAACCCACGATCTTCGAGATTTAAAGCGAGCCAAATGCCATAATCTACGGAGGTTGTCTATTTATTGTTTCTTTAAGTATACTTTATAGTATTAAATGTCCCGCGCAACTTTAAACTGTTTAGCTTTAAAGTGTTTGGCTTATTGTGCAGAACCATACAATTAAAGTTATTTATTTTATATTTTAGTGGAACTTCCGGCAATGATAGTGGTTATTTAAGTATACCTTATATTATTAAATGTCTAGAGTAATTTCACTCTCGTCCTATATTTTACTTATTTTGAAGAACCATCAAATAAAAATGCGTTTTTACGTAATATACGATATATACGGTTTATCGTTATATACGATAAATAAAATAAAATAAAAATAATTTTTATTTACGTAAACCTATTACAGGCACTTGCAAATAGTCAAAACAATCATTTATTATAAATCTATGTATAACTTAAACATTTATAAATTAGCATATTAAGCAGGTATTTTAGTTATTGTTTTTAATTAGTTTTAGTCTTAACTTTATTATTCAATGAGTTTCCAATAGCATGTTCTGTCTATATTAAATTATATTAAGAACAATTGTCATTATTAAGAGCAATATTGTCAATTGTCGATATCTTGTAATTACATTTTTCGCTAGCTCTCGGCTAGCTGTGTATGACATGTTGCTATTGTGCTGATGCATGCTGTTCATTCCAAAAGATTGCAGAGACAAAAAGTAAAAAACGTAAACTTAACCGTACGTTTTCATCCACGTAGCTCAAATTCCCGTGCTAACCTCATCATAAAATATTTTTCTCGCCTTTATTGCGTTTGAATAACGTACCTATTTAATGGTGAACGATTTTTTTAAAATTGATCGTATAATTTTGGAGTTTATTCATTAGAAATAGAAAAACAAATATTCTCTCTTTATATGAGTATAGATCTAAATATTGACTTTGTATTGGGAATAAAGCTTCTTTTTGTTTGCGTTCGTGTATTGAATGCGTAATATTCTATTAGTCATAATCATCAGCATCCATGTTTTAAATATCTTATAGCATATATTTAAAGTGTTAGTTATACTACGCTTAAGCAGCTGTAGCCCAATGACTAAGGGCGACGGACTTGTAATCTTGTGGTCGCCGGTTCGATCTTTACCCATTGCACTACCGACGTGAAGCCACTCGTAACACAAAATCATTTAAGCTTAGCACGAGCGGCTAACAAGAATACTTGTAGACTCCAATACTCTGCTAGCAATATCAAAAACAAAAAAAAAACACAAAAATGCCAAAGTAAAGTAATCTTTATGGGAATATAATGCGTATAATGTTTTGACTTGTTCTTGCTCTTGTGTGGTGATATAATACGACGAGAAACCATTTAAGTAGGCTTTAATTCTCTTTAAAATAAGCCGTACATTTTATAACATGACTAAACGTATGACACTGGCAAGAATATGTTTCAGCCTTTAAGGCGGAAACATATTAATAAAACGCCACGCCACCTGACGACACGCGACGCGTGTTGAGTCGAATCAAATGTATTGACCATGTATTACCAGAATCACACTATGAACACCCGACGCGACGGAAGGAGATCGACACATATTATGTGGTTTTCCAACATATAATAGACCACCCCGTGTCTTTCCATGGCTGTCGTTAGAGGCGACTAAGGGATATTCAGCTGATGGATGGGCAGCAGAATCTATCAGCTCAAAGATACTCACCATCTTACTGCGATCACCAAATCGCCTACCAAACGCGGAGAATACGGCAAAAACATGCACACCGAACTTACTTATTGCTCGTATAACAGTGTATAAGAATTTTAATATTTAAATTCTCTATAACTCAAACAACCTCCGTAACGTAGCGGTATTTGGCTCGCCGGACAAGAAATCTTTGTGTAAATTCTTAGATTTCTTTCCGGGTCTGGTTGGTTGAGGCGCTACCCTCCGTGCCTCGGAAATCAAGCGTATACCAGGGAACGGGCAGCAGCGTTTTCCTGTGTATTACAACATAATATTGCGGTCACCAATCCGCCTGCCAAGCGTGGTGATTATGGAAAAAACCCTCCTTCGGGAGAAGGCCCATGTTCAGCAGTGGACGTTGTACGGGATTGATGTTGTGATGATGATGATGATGAATTCTCTATAAATAGTTGGAGTGGTCCTGTAGACTGAGTGATTTATTCAAATCGCACCCAGCTCAGAACCTCTAAGGGTTTTGGGGATTCTTCGAATATGATAATCCAATATTCTGTGTTGTGTATTAATAAACAACAACATAATGTTAAATTTTTTAATATAAAATTACATATCATTGGTTGACAAATAAACGGAATCCCTTGATAGTACCCACTAATTAATAAAACCGCTTAGTTAAACAAATAAACATTGTAAATGTATACATTGATATAAAGGTATTTATTTACTAACTGCCGGTGGTTTTGCGATCGAAAATGTTTTTAAATATCTCTGACGCTTAAAATGCCAAGTTAACATACCTACTACCCACAATTAGATAAAAAAAACATAATAACCATCAGCCCGTATAACGTCCTCTACTACACATGGGCCTCTTCAAGACAGACTTTGGTTAGACTTATGAACATAGATCTCTAAGAGAGATTGAGTTTTGCCATATTCACCTTGGCACCGCTTGGCAGGGCGGCTGGCAGGTGGCGTAATACACAGGGAAACGCTGCCCGTTCCTTAGTATACGATTGTTATAGATGATTGGGAACAATCGGGACCTACAACTTAACGCTTTGTTGAGGGTCTACCATCCATGTCTCAGCACGTAGGATTGTCGCTATTTTTTTTTTTTTTTTACTCCGTGCGGAAATGCATTGACGCATTTTCACTGCCGCTTCAGCGTATTCGCGCGCTGGCGGTGGGATATGTGGGACTCGCCCTCTCCATAGCGTGGTATTCTTAACTCATACCACGAGGAGAGGTCCCTACACCACTAAAACCTCCCGGACATTCCTTCGATGCGCTGTTGGCGGGGTCCGGGTACGCATGAGCAATCCGGCCCACGTAGGATAGTCCCTCAACAAACGGAAATATATTTTAGATTTCTTGTCCAGCGTGGCATTAACCTAAAGTGGGACTTAAAGGTGTCGTTTAAGTTTTAATACCACATAAGGAATAAGTCACAAATCTACAAAGGTCCGCTGTTTATAATTTTTTTTTTCGGGATCTAATTTAATTCATAAAAATCTCGCAGCGGCCCTTTTTATTGCGGCACGTTCACCGAGTGCTGGTTTTTACTTTGCACAGCAGGTAAGCATTGCCATTTAACGGGGTAATGCTGCCAGCATTCTGGAAACCTTGCCAAGTAGAATAGATTTAGAATATTTTATATGTTAGTATAGTTTAAATTTGCTATTTTAAGTTGTATATATGTATTTTATTCATTAACTAGCGACCCGCCCCGGCTTCGCACGGGTGCAATGCTGATCTATCATACATATAAAACTTTCTCTTGAATCACTCTATCGATTAAAAAATACCGCATCAAAATCTGTTGCGTAGTTTCAAAGATATACATAGGTCGGACGGACAGACAGCGGCAAGCGACTTTGTTTTATACTTTGTAGTGTTTCATTAATGTAAAATGTTATCAAATACATAATTTAACAAATCAATCAACTACTTATATATAATCAAGCTAAAAGTAGAGAGCATCTCTCAACGTAATTAGCTTTCGAGTTAGTAGTCGATTAGGTGGTGACCTACTTCGCTAATATTTAGGCCAAAATGCATTTCACACTAATTGTATCCTAAAATAAGCTGATTAATAATATAACATTGAGATGTTGATGATATAAACATTTCTTTGCTTCGGTAACATTGAGTTACTGAACATAAACTTACATAAAAATACGCAATACAAAGACAATTTGGCTCCATTTACTTTGATTTTCACTAGCAACAGTCAGCACGGCTAGTATTGGAGGATGACCTTATTCAAAAGACACAAGTATTTTAAAATAATTTAATACAAGTTGACCCGACAGACGTTGTCCTGTCTTAACTTAAACTTTTATTAATTGAACTTTTCATATTAGGTTTGATACCTCTGAACTAACCGTGATTATATTATATTAGGTGTACTAAGAGCTACACGCTTTTATCAATGTCATGTCAAACGCCATAAAGTTGCATTAAAAAAGTTTATATTGTCAAAAGCGCTAAGTTTACATTATAACACATTATATGAAGTTTAAGTATTCTTAAATTTTCTCATTTCCGCAGTTGTTTCTTACATACGAACCTTCTCCTGATAATAGCAAAAACTTTAGAGACGTGTTACAAAGAGATTAATAAATTTCGATGACCGGCTGTGGTTCTACCGTAGCCTAATTGGTTAAGGGGCTTAACCTAAAATGCAGGTTTGAATCCTGCTGGTGGTCGAATTTTATTAATCTCAATTTTGAAATATATACAATATATATAATAGGTAAACTTTTCCATAAACTATTCAAAACAATTTAAAAATAACAAATACTACAAAAAAGAATAATAGAAATCGGTCCAGACAGACTTAGTGAAATAGCGATTCATTTTTATGTATACGGAAAGGGTATATACATAGAAAGAGCAAAGCTTCTTTGGATCATAAAAAACGATGATGATGACGTCCTGGCCGATTTCGACCACGGCGACCATTTGGACTGGACAGGCAAATTTAGCTTGAGGGGTTTTGATGTTCTACCCTTTGGTGTGCTCTCTGGTGGCTTGCGTACCCACTCTTATTGGTGAAGGTACGAGCGCATTTTGGGCATGTCAGTACCCCACCGAAGTAATTGTAATGGATGGCCGCTGGTGGCCGGGCCTTTGGCCCATCGCGTTTCCTGTCGAGCTCTTCACGACGTTCGGTTTCAAACGAGCGAACCTTTTGCTGGAGGAGACTTCGCCACTCGGGCCGCTGTGCTGCTTTGACCTCCCATTGAGAGGGCTCTATCTTGCATCTTGTCATGTGTCTTTTCAGAACATCCTTGTATCTTAAGTACTGGCCACCGCTTTTACGCTTACCATACTGGAGTTCCGAAAAGAAGATGCGCTTTGCCACCCTACTCTTTGCCATGCGAGACACGTGCCCACACCATCGCAGCTGTCGCCCCATCAGGTACGGCTCAATGCCTCCGACATTAGCGCGCCTCAAGACATTTTTGTTTCTGACGCGGTCTGACCATCGGATGTTCATGATGTCTCGGAGACACTTGAGATGAAACCTGTCGAGCGTTCGAATGTGCTTACGATAAAGAACCCATGTCTCGGAAGAGTATAAGAGGCTTGGCAGCACAACAGCCATATAAACGCTTATTTTCGTAGAGAGTTTGAGGTCATGCGATTGAAATACTTTGGGCCGCAGCCTGCCAAAAGCAGCAGCTGCAGCACCTATTCTGCTATTTATCTCAGCATCTAGGTCGCACTTTGAAGTTATTGTGCTTCCAAGGTATTTAAACTTATCTACTACTTTTAGAACGTCGCTACCAATGCTTAAACTGGGAGCCGAGTTCTTATTTGCATCCATGTTAGATGTCACTTCTGTCTTTTTGACATTGATTTTGAGACCAAATCTAGTGCAAGCGGCGTCAAGACTCGAAATAAGATTTTGCAGGCCCTCTGCAGAGTCCGCAACAAAGCACAGATCATCCGCATACATGATTTCAGTCATTGTAGCATACGAAACCTTAGTACGGGATTTAAACCTTGCGATATTAAAAAGGCCACCGTCCATGCGGAAACGGATGCGTATGCCTTCGGATAAATCTTTCAAGGCCTCTTGAACTACGACAGCAAAGTATAATGCAAATAGCGTTGGCGCTAAAACACAACCTTGTTTGACCCCACAAGTAACGGGGAAAAACTCGGACTGCTCACCGTTGACGGACACGCAGCACTTCATGTCGTCATGAAGAAGCCGAAGTAGTCTTATAAACTTATCCGGGCACCCAAGTTTAGCCAAAACAACCCAGAGTGCCTCACGAGGGACGCTGTCAAATGCCTTTTCAAGGTCAACAAAGCACAGAAACATTGGCTGACATTGCTCTCGGCTCTTCTCTAGTAGCTGACGGACTGAAAAGATGGCTTCACAGGTCCCGCGGTCTGGTCGGAAGCCAAACTGAGTCTCTGGCAAAATCGATTCCGATAAAGGCAGTAAGCGGTTCAAAAGTATTCTCGCAAATACTTTCCCGGGAGTCGATAGGAGAGATATGCCCCTGTAAGAATTACAGTCGGAGCGGTCCCTCTTGTTTTTATACAGTGAGCATATACTAGACATTTTAAAACACTCTGGAACTTGTTCGTCTTTCCACATTCGAACAAATAGTTTCCACAGTGTGTCATGTAAATGCTCTCCCCCGTATTTAAGTAATTCGCTACAGATATTGTCAACACCCACTGCCCTTTTGTTTTGTTGTTGCTTAATGGCTAAGATGGTCTCTTCAAGTGTCGGAGGGTCAACAAGCTCTGTTCGTGGCGAAGATTCCGGAAAAGCATGTATGAAATGCAGATCAGCTGACCGATCTACGTTGAGCAGGTGATCGAAATGTTGCACCCAACGGTTCATAACATCGCTTTTGGAGGACAATGGAACGCCTTCAAAAGATTTTAGTGGCACAGAGCTGTAATTTGCTGGACGTATGAGTTTCCGGACTTCATCATAGAAGGCCCCCAGCTGGTTACTATCGGATAGCCATTGTAAATGGCGAGACTTCTCTTGCCACCACTTATCTTTAGCTTCTCTGGTAGCTTTCCTAATCTCAGCTGTACTGCTCTTTAAGCGCTCAGATATTCCACCCTGACAATTTATATTGCCTTGTTCTTTGAGGAGCCCTCGGTGTTTCCTAAAAGCATCACTGAGTGCCCCGTCGTTCTCATCAAACCAGTCCTCATGTTTTTGAGTTTTTTTGCCTAGAACTTCATTACTAACATTGATGAGATGAGTCGACAGTGTCCGCCAGGACGATTCAAGGTCACCGTTCTCAGTGTCAAGTGACGCCAAAGTATTATTAAGAGCTTGTGTGTATGCTTCTCTCATAGGGACATATTGGAGATCACTGATATTAGTATGTAGATGTTTTTCAAGGTGTCTCCTACGAGGATGACGTAGGCATATCTTAAGCTTGGTTAGTACAAGCCGATGGTCAGTCCAACAGTTTGCATCTCGCATGACACGTGTAACAAACACTTGCGAAATATCTCGGCGCCGAACAACGGCGTAATCGATAAGGTGCCAATGCTTCGATCGTGGATGCATCCAGGTGGCCTTGTGCTTCATTGGTAGTCGGAAAAAGGTGTTGGAGATAGATAGATCAAACTGAGCACAGAGACTCAGCAACAGTTGACCATTGCTATTCATTTTTCCGATTCCATGTCTTCCAAGAACGTTCGGCCAGGCTTCAATTTCACGCCCTACTCTCGCATTAAAATCACCCAGTAATAATATTTGCTCCCGAGATGGGACTTTTGATAATGCCTGCGTGAGTTCTTCATAAAACTGATCCTTGATGTCATCAGATTTGTCAAGCGTAGGCGCGTATACACTAATTATATTTAAAAAGTTGTTGTGCTCAAGGTGGAGTTGTAGTGTGATGACTCTGTCCGAGGTGTAAACAGGACACTCTTCTAACCGCCTGGCAATCTCGTTTTTAATGGCGAATCCAACTCCCGAGCGCCTGGGTTCATGCACAGCAGTACCTTTCCAGAGGAATGTGTACCCACCGCCATGCTCCACAAGTTCCCCTTTATCAGCAAGGTGAGTTTCGCTGATAGCAGCTATGTCAACATTATAGCGGCGTAACTCTCTTGCCACTATAGCTGTCTTCCGCTCCGGGCACGAGTTACCAGGTCTGTCCAGTAGGGTGCGTACGTTCCACGCACCGAAGATAAGACTAGTTGTTTTAGGTTTAATGTAGCTTACTTTGTTCTTCGTATTTCGACCACGCCGAATGGGATGCAAAGGCAGCCGTGGTTACTACCCCCCGTTTAAATGGAACAAGCAATTTTTGGAGCACCTTTTCTAGCTCCTTCCTCGGCTGAGCGAGGAAAGCAGTGCCTCCCTAAATAGGGCTGCTTTGTCGCATGAGGTGCTGCCCAATTCGCACTGTTGTTCCTAGTGCAGCGCAAGAACGACCACTCTCCCCATGCCGCCTGTGTGTAGACCTTGGACAAAGCCCGACCTGCAAAGCCGAACCTCTCTACCTCAGCCCATCGCCACAGGGCTTTAAGAAACTTTAGAGCCAGTATCCAGAAACAGTCCGTTGCGCAGGATGTATTATAGTGCTTAAGTGTTCGCGCCGCACACAGACGCACTCTCTCCTCCCCACTCCCCTTTACCCAATGGAACGGAAAGCCGCTACGATCGGAGAGAAGCAGGACCGCAGTGTCTGGGCGACGATAACAAGACCCGTGTCGCCACCCTTCAGGCCATTCACATTGCCTAACTGCCTCGCCACCGGAGGTGGATTGCTGTTACAGCCAAGGCAGACGAAAAACGATATGGCAAGGGTTTCAACTCAAAATAAAATTATAAAAAGTCAGTATTATTTTGCAAACAAAAAATAAAAATGCTAAAAAGGTTTATTTTTACTTGCAAATAGTTCGTTGACATTGATCAGCTGATTGAGTGCGAGTGATATATTTATTTCAATTTAAAAAGTTTGGTTTCTGGTATCTATGAATTTAAGAAAACCATTACATCCGGACTTGTAGAGATAGGATTAAATAAACCTTGCCATATCGTTTGTTATCATTCAAAAAAGCCTTTGCTCTTTCTATGTATATACCCTTTCCGTTACACCTTGTAGATAGATTTGGAATGGAAAAAATACGTTTCACCGAAATATCTCAACTAACGCAATCTCTATCACCTATTAAAGGGATGGCATATATATTAAAAGCCCCATATCTTTAGTAGACTAAGGGGAACGGAATTCTAAAAACTATCATATTATAACAAGTAAAACTAACTTTCAAGACCCGTACCATTAACTATCTCAAATAATCAACTGAGTTCGTACTTTCAAGAAGGTATTGGCCTACTATTCTGATATTAGGATCAAACTTTGCTAATTGGAAACTTCGGATAATATCCCCGTCACAGCTGGGGGAAGCAGTTTTTATGGTTTAATAAGGCATTTGTTTTGAAAACAGTTGTTTGTTACGGTAATTACCCTTAAGTGGGCTTTGTAAAAGGCAAATAACCTCGTTTTTTGTTACTTAAAAATAATGCTTGCTTAGTTAAGATCACATCTGATGCTAGGATTTTTGCAAAATACCCAATTATAAATTAAATTAAATAAGTCCAACGAACGAATAACAAACCGATATAGATACACTACAAGTGGTTTGACATGGCTTTGTGGATTTATATAATATATGGCAACGGAAAATAATAAGAACGATTGGTATTATTTTCCGGTATATACACATACTTAGCACTTGCGACATTCGTTTAATTAAATAAATATATTGTTATTTATAAAACAATAATTGCGTTTGTAGAAACTTCATTATTCTAGTCATTATACTTGATATGAAATATTGTATTACACAAGTTTAATGAGTTCTCAGAATTTATTTATATATAAGTATATATCGCAACCAGATCGTACGATCCGCCGCATCATATTATTATACGGCTAGCCGTTTTTTATAACGGCGGGTGTTGGTGTTCAACCAATAGTGTTCAACGCGGCTATTTAATCGCTATATTATTATTACATTACGTCAGCCGTGTTGAAAAACGTATGGCTTTTCATTTTAAAACGGCCCTTTAAGAAAACGGCTAGCCGTATGTAATGCGGCGGGTTATACGGTCTGGCGGCGACATATATATTAAATTGGATGCGATATAACTCTAGACCTCAGAATGATAAGGACGTATGTACTATATACTTCAAAAGCATTTGGTCGTAAGTGCCAGTTTACGATAAAGGCACATATAACGTATGATTCTGACCTATAACAACACAACCAACATAATTTTTTTTATGAGAAATAGGTTAGCGTTTGTCTACACCCTGCCTGATGTTAAGCATCGGCATAGCCTAGGATGGAGCACGCTTATTTAGAAGGAACCGGTTTACTCTTGGTTATGCTTATGGTTATCTTTAAGGTACTCTTGGTTACGGTTATGCTTCTGAGCTCAAGAACTATAAATGTCGCATAACATTTTAATATTCAATATACTAAGTTGTCATAATGTTTCTGCTACCTAAATTCGATGTTTTTCGATGCTTGTAAAGTAATGAATAATGAGTTAAACTACTTAAACTGAGCACATTCTGAGAGGTCGTAGAATTTTCATTCCTGGAAAGTTTCGTGCGAAGTTAAAATATTTCTTGCTGGATCTGAATGGTTGAAGGACTGCCCTCCATGCCACAAGCCACCTAACAATCGTAGGAAAACCAAGGAAGGGTCATCAACTCTCTGTACTGCACTGTAGTATCCCGTTTACGTCCATTGCTGAACATGGTTTTCTTCTTAACAGACCTAGCATACCAGGGTCATTGAGGAATAATGCCATATACGCCACCTTGAGATGCTGAGATATGCTGCTACCCATTCATCAGTTGTATGTCCCTTAGTCGCCTATGGGAAGACATGGGGTGATCTATTCACTTGTGTATAAATATGATACTGCAGTCAACTCCTGCCCGCATGATTTAAGCAAAACCGCATTTGATGAAGATCTATGATCCGAACACAACACAAACTGATGAAATATACACTTGGTTTTGCCCTTTTAAAGTTGAAACATCTAGAAAAAATCCACTTATACCATATTATATAAATATAATTCAATGTTATCTGAAACACCTGGTGAAATGAAAGCTCGCAATAAATAAACTGTAGTCACAAAGCAAAAAGATTAGTATGTACAGTCAACAAAGGAGATAGGTTTACACATTGTGAAACGCGTTTTAAATTTATATGTCGACGTTTATGAGAATAGTTCACTGTTATGTGTATTTCTAGAGCTCAGAAGCATCAATGTAAATCGAATGTATCATTATATATCGGGAACATTCGCCGTTTGTGCCTTTATACTAAACTGGCATTTACGACCGGCTTCTGAAGAAAATAGTACATCCATTCTTATGCTTCTGAAGTCTAGATTTGTACTCGGCTAGCAGCGAACTCTTCACTAACTACCGGCTGTCGTGCCGACAAAAACATATTTATTTACATTAATTGATACAGAAGGTGTAAACCTCGTTTGTCGACTGTACAAGAATTCTACCCAACGGAAGCATAAGGATTTTACATAATCATGTTGTATGATACTGTTCTCTTCGCCGACCGATCCACCAGCCAAGTTACTGTCTATTGCTCCGTATTCGGGGTAGCAAGATTTTATCCAGCACCAGTAGTAAAAAGGCTTATAACGGGACACACGCTAGAGGGTACCGTTTTAAAAGATTTTAATCAAAACTCGTTAAAAATTTCAACCCATTCAAATATAATTCAATGTTATTCGAAACACCTGGTAAAACGAAAGTAATACAAATATAAGCAAATAAAACTTCCAAGAAAAGTTGTCGCCTACCCGTGTTGAAACTACCTCTGTACCGAACTCTATGTAACGAAACCATCAAGCGCAGATTAATAGAATCATGTTCCATGATACTGTGGTCACCACCGACCAATGTACTAGCCAAATTAGTTTCTATGGCTCCGCGTTTGGGGTGGCAACGTTTCGTCCAGTAGTAGCAGTAGTAAACAGGCTTATAATGAAGGGACACACGCTGAAAGACTGTAGCGACATCTACAGCAGCCGCACAAACTACAAGAAGACGAGCAACGCCATGTTACACCTTTTTTTTGTTGTTGTCCGGGGTGAAATGCATTTACGCATTCCCACCGCCGCTGCAGCGTATCCGCGCGCTGGCAGTATAAATGTCAAATATGTGGGACTCACCCTCTCCATAGCGGTTGAATACTTACTCATACCACGAGGAGAGGACCCTACACCACTAAAACCCCCCGGACACTCCTTCAATCCATCGTTGGCGGGGGCCGGGTACGCACGAAGCAATCCGGCCACGCCATCTAACACCAAGCATCCCAACTAACCTGTATCATGCAACAATAATGCACAATAATATCGCAAGCCAATTCAAACATATACAAGTTCTGAACAGTAACAAATGGTCGTCGGCCGCCGGGCATAAAAGAAGATCTTCATTTTCTGTGGAGAAACACCACCAACCATCCCTCTGCAAGACTTTAATTAAAACTCGTTAAAAATTTCAACCCACGAATAAAATTTCCAAATATTATTCAATGTTATTCGAAACACCTGGTGAAACGAAAGCTCACAACAAATAAACTTCACTAAGCAAATAAAACTTCTAAGAAAATATGTCGCCTACCCGCGTTGAAACTACTTCCGCACCGGAATTCTACCTAACGGAACCATCAGGCGCAGTTTCGAAATAACTTTACTCCTACCATTTTAGTTGTTCGTAACTCTGAGCCGGTCTATTTGTTGGAAGAACCGATATTTATCTAAATATTTCAACGTACGTTTAAAATGGGTGACGATTTATTTCCTTTTTATATTGAGATGTAGGTTTTTAGCTCATAATTAATGATGTATTGTTTACAACGCCATCTAAATTTAGAAACGTGTTCGGTGATACGACGCGGTTGCAATAGTAATTATATATAATTCATATTTAACTATTAACGTCCTGCGGTTTTGCTTATATCGGAATGCAGAGACAACCTTCGTAGCGTAGCGCTAATTGCCTTGCTTTAAATCTCTGCGGTCGTGGGTTTTTTATTTATTTATAACTTTATGCACAAAAAGAAATCGTACAAAGGCGGACTTAATGCCAACGGCATTTTCTACCAGTCAACCTTGGGGTGGTGCAGAGAAAAGAACAGTAGGTGCACATAGATTAAAGAGAGAAAAGAAAAAAGAAACCAATTTACGTATTGGTTTCTTTTTTCTTTGTTGTTGAAGAAGGCAAATCAGCCATAGATTTCCTGTCCGGCGTGGGGTACGATCCCAACGCTGGACAGAAAATATATGTGTAAATTCTAAGATTTCTTTCCGGGTCAGGTTGGTTGAGGGACTACCCTCCGTGCCTTGGAAAGCACGTAAAGCCGGTCATCTATAATAATCGTGTATATCATGAAACGGGCAGCAGCGTTTCCTTGTGTGGTACAATATTATACTGCGGTCACCAGCCCACCTGCCAAGTTTGTTGATTATGGCAAATTTTTAAGTATTGAAGCTAATATGATAATAAGTTTTGAAATTACTTTATACCTAACATTTAAGTTGAGAAAAATCGACCGCTCGGACGTGAGCTACGAGCTCAGGTCGAAATGGTATATTTATTGGAAGAACCGATATTCATCTAAATATTTTATGGTACCACGTGTTTAAAATGGATAAAGATTTATTTTTATATTGAGTTATTATTAACAACGCAATCTAGCGTTGTAAACTAAGACGCATGTGATAATACGATGTATTGTCAATATAAAAATAATCAATATGAAAATATTTAAGTAACATCAGCAATCTAACGCGGGAACACGAAGATCCGTATTAGAATGCTGATGGTTGAAGCGTTTTTTAAACTGAATGATAATTCAAGTTAAAAAAAGAAAATATTTGGTAGTCACACTTGGTGGATACGTACAATCAATACTAACATATACTTTTAACTGTTTGTGACATTACATTCAACATTCAGTCATTAAGTTCCTTTTCGCCTGATGGTTATAATTAAAACCGGCCAAGTGCGAGTCGGACTCCCGCACGCAGGGATCCGTACCATTTTCAAGTGCCTACCGGTTGACGTTATTAACATCGAGCAAAACAGGGCACATAAAAAGTTTGTTGTATGGGAGCGCCCCATAATAAAAATATTTAATTTTATTTTAAGTATTTGTTGTTATATTGCTGAGCAGGTGAAATTTTCACAGATGATGTATTTTTATTCCGCAATAGAAATACATCATCTGTGAAAATTTCACCTGTCTAGTTTTCGCGGTTCTTCAGATTCAGCTTGGTGACAGATAGACGGCGAAGTCTTAGTAATAGGGTCCCGTTGTTACCCTTCGGGTACCGATCTCTAAAGAACATCAAAATTTGTTTGAACTAAATGGTTAAAGCCTTTTGGTTTATAACCTTCAGGGATTTATTATTAATTGAGCCTTAAGCTCCCATATCACATCACACCAAAACCCTATTACAAAGTATATTATATTTAATTTCCTCTTTAAAAAATATACAAATCCACATATTTATTTTTATAGCAATATACCAACATACCATCTCAACTGCTACAAACAAATATTCCTTGAAGACACGTCGACTATTTGCCTGCACAAATAACTTGCAAGTCATATGTATCATGAAGGAAAATATCTTTCATAGTTCTGAAATAACTGCACTTCAAATATTGTAGGTTATTAAAACTACGTTTTGAAATGAAACGTACGAAGTTCCTGACATTATTAGGGACACAATTTACTTTATAGTGCTTTAGAATAGATCTTTTACTTGGCTACCTTGTTGGACTAGCGGTAATAGATCGCTGTGGCGTCTATAAGTATCAGTTTCTCAAAGGTCGTGGTTTTGATCATGTGATAAATTTAAAATTTTCTTACTGGGCCTGGTTCGTTGAGGGATCCATTTTTCGGAAAGCACGTGAAGCCGATGGTCCCGATTTTTATAACATTATCTATAACAAGCATATATGATTGTTATAGATAATGTATACCAGGGAACGGACATTATTGATTCCTTTTGTGTAACACAAAAGGATAATATTTTGGTCACCAACCCACATGCCTAGCGTGGTGCCCATGGCTAAAACCCTCCCTCTTGAGGAGGCCCATGTTCAGCAGTAGACGTTGTACGGGCTGACGATGATGGAAAAATAATAGACAAAGTCCATGAGTAGGTACTATGCACTTAATAAAATTAAATTCAAAAAGCAAGTATGTTCTCTATGAATATTTAACTCTGTCATAAACTTGGATGAGCTGAGACATGATTAAAACTGCGAACCGCAAACTCAAGTTACTTTAGTATTTTATAAATAATATTAGTCCAGATTACGACAACCGCGACCAACGGCTTAACGTCCTTTTGGAGTCATAATTACCCAACTACCGGAAAATTATATCTGAATCTCTGAAACGCCGTAAGAGCCTTAATTAGAGTACCGGTGTCGCTTACGTCATATGGTCGCTAAAGTTTGCTAATGAGTTTGCAAAGTTCGGATACTGCGTTTATACTGCTTCTAGCTGGATAATGCTGGATTTTCTATAAGTAAACTTATTGAAGGTATAATTATTAAGAACTTCGTATGCATAGATTTAATCCTTTTACGCCTTACGTCCTCATTTTACTATTTTTAAGAGGTACTGCTGACTACTGAGTAACTGAGTTGCTACTGATACTGTTGACGTCCATTGCATAAAAGGTAGCTTGCTAGCGGTGTTTTTTTTTTAATATTTCGTTCATGATTCTATTCAATGGGAACAAACAATCAAATCTCTTCTCTATTTTTTTTTTTTTAATATTATTAGCAACGTTTTGCAGTCTACCTAGTATTCTTGTTAACCCATCATGCTAAGCTAAAATGCTTGTATTACGAGTGGTTTCACGTCGGTAGTGCAATGGGTGAGTTCGAACCGGTGAACTCAGAATCACAAGTCCGACGCCCTAGCTAGTGGGCTACGGCCGCTTATTTGTATTATAAGTAAAGTCTTTAAAGTAGCGATGTGAGTATTATACTTGTAATTTTGAACATGAACCTTCCTCAAAAAGGGTGTTTCCTTAATTACCACGTTTGGCAGGAGGGTTGGTGACCACAGTTTCGTATCCAATATATACACAGAATAGCTGCTCCAGTGGGTCGGAGCGTTATATTGTACCCTATATGTTAATCCAGCTTATAAACTATCCGCGTGCAAACTTTCAGCCAAATCCATTCAGTCGTTTTTACGTGGAAGAGTAACAAACATACATACATCCACACATACAAACTTCCGCATTTTTAATATTAGTCGGATTAGCAGGATAAATGCTGCTGTCCGTTAAGTAAAATATAATTTACAAGCTTCCGCGTGCGGTTTCACCCGCGTGACTCCCGTTACTGCGAACTTCATGATTAAATATAGCTTAAAACCTTTCTCTATAAATGGACTATCTAACATTGAACGATTTTTTAAAATCAGACTATTAGTTCCTGAGATTAGCGCGTTCTTGGGTATTAATATACACTTGTATGTACTTGTCATAATCAAAATGATTAAGACTAACTAACAAAGCATCACTTAAGTAGCTAATCACAATGTTTGTATATACATTACATATTTTGAGGATTTTTATTATTCGTCCGTCTGTCTGACTGTCGTACAATTTATTACAGTTATTTCTATAACATTTATTAATTACCTGAACAATATCATATCATAGATATTAAAATGGATATTTTTTTTAAATCGTATCATTATTTTCATCATCATCGTCATCAGCCTGTGTAGTCCAGTCCTGAACATAGGCCTCCCCCATCGATATCCAGCGAGAACAATCGCTAGCGGCCTGCAACCACTGACTCCCTGCAACCTTTATGACGTGGTCGTCGCTCCATCGTGCAAGCGGTCATGCAACGCTGCGCTTGCCAGTTCGTGGTCTCCACTCGAGAAAATTTCTGCTCCATCGGCCGTCAGTTCTTCGAGCTATGTGTCCCGCCCATTGCCACTTCAGCTTGCTAATCCATTGAGCTTTGTCAGCGACCTTCGTTCTCCTGCGGATCTCTTCATTTCTGATTCGATCACGCAGAAAACGCCGAGCATAGCTCGCTGAGCGACTTTGAGCTTTCTCATGAGGCACACAGTAAGAGAACACGTCTCAGCTCCATATTTCATCACTGGTAGCACACATTGATTGAAGAATTTTGTCTTCAGGCACTGAGGTATTTTGGACGACAAGATCTCCCGAAGCTTCCCAAACTCTGCTTCGTTAGCTTAAAATTCTAATAAACCTAAGTATAACTAGACATCCAAAATACATAAACTACAATTTGTCCTCACACAAAGTTCTCGCAACTCATTACTGAGTTGTTATAGTGACGTAAGCGACAGTTAGTTGGCTAACTAACTAACTTGAGATTGCTGAATGTAAACTCACAACTTTAATGTAGCTTATATTTGATGTATGTTATGTTGGATAGATTCGTTGCAGTTGTGTGATATTAGTTTATTTTTATTTATGTTGTAGACACTGTATGTGAACCTGGTTCATGCAGTTTTATCAAGATATTGTTCAACTAATCTCATCATAAATATAACCTTGCACTGTCATCATCATCAGCCCGTATAACGTCCACTGCCGATCAAAGGCCTCCTCCCGATGTAAGGTTTTTTCCATAGTCACCAATCTTGGCACCCGCTTACCTGACTATTGAAAAAACCTGGTGACCGCAGTATTGTGTTGTAACACACAAGTAAACTCTGCTGTCCGTTACCTGGTATACGATTGTTAAAGATGATGTTATAACAATCGGGACCAACGGCAGCGTGCTTACCGAGGCATGGAGGGTAGTCCCTCAGCCAACCAGACCCGGAAAGAAGTTGTAGAATCCACACAAAGATTTTGTTGTCCGGCGTGGGGATTGAACCCACGACCTCCGAGATTTAAAGCGAACCGAATACCGCTACGCCACAGAGGTTATCCTTACACTAGTAGCTGTAGATTAAGTAAAATATAATATCAGCTTTATACTAGTGTAATCCTGTTTCTTCAATCGGCACTACCGCTTTGAGATTGAGTGGCATACACGCACAAACTAACAGATAAACAAAATAAAATAAATAAAAAACATTTTTAATTACGTAAACCTATTACAGGCACTTGCAAATAGTCAAAACAATAATTAATTATTTAGTATTATCATATTTTATAAATTTAAATGTTTTAGGTGGACCATGAGTATATAACGACGGACGCGCTTTAATGCTACCACCGGATCCAATACGCTCCAACTGAGAAGATCCGGCGAAACAAACTCAGTGGGTTATTCTACTGCCGGTTTTAACACGACCCACATGAGACGGTCCGGCGAAACATACTCAAATGGGCAGAACGTAGGTTTTGGTCCAGTTACTTTAACTATTTATTGGGATACACATTATTTGCCCAAACGGTTGAGGGTTAAAAGTAGGGTATATTAGCTGCGCCCCGCCGTCAAATTTGGACACATATCTCTCCTTTTCTACCCCAACACGGAACTGCAGACCTGGCTGATAAGTAGCGGGGCTAGAACCCCAAATTTTTTTGTAATGTTCAATAATTTTTAAAATGTTATTGAGGCAGTATGAAATGGTTATTTGTTGTCATCATCATCATCATCAACAGCCCGTTTACGTCCACTGCTGAACATGGGCCTCCTCCTAACAGACTTTGGCAAGCCAGGACCGTTGAGGGATATTGCCATAATCACCATACCTGTCAGAAGGATTGGTGATCGCAGTAAAATGTTAAACTTGGGCTAAAAGACTCTGCTGCCCATCCATCAGCCATATGTACCTTAGTCGCCTTTTACGACACCCATGGGTTGACACGGGGTGGTCTATTCTAAGCCGGAAACCACACGGCTATTTGTTGTAGTTTAATGTTTTAAGAATTTAAAAATAATAAGCTAATGAGATTTAGTCGGTATTTTTACACCGTCGGACGCATGCAAATATACCTATTTTGCAAAAATATATTACATATGTATTGAGGCAACTTCAAATTTTAAGAGAGTATTATTTATTACAAAAAAATAAGAATTTCTAAAAGAAAATGCATTTGCCTCAACTGTACTTTTTTCAAATGTATATTACATTTGGAAAAAAATAAATAAAAAGAATTAGAGTTCCAGCTCTCAGCCTACATTTTATGCATTACTATAAAAAAAGAACAATAATAATATGACAACAACATACGTGGGACTTGGCTAATATTTTATGACTATTAAAATTAAACCTCTGTTTATGACACGTTAAATAAAAACCGTTGTGATAAAAAATGACTCGCATTCATTCTATTTTTTCTGGGAAACTGTTCTTTACCGTGTATTTGGGCTTTGTTTGCCATTTCAAAATATTTTTCAATTTAAAGTACGCTTCTGTAAAAATGTATGGCTATTTAAACTCTCACTACATAGTATAAAATACAGTTGCTACCCGCTGTCTGTCTGTTTTATTGATACTGCAGGTAGACGAATCGATCGTTATTATTATAAGTCAAATACAATGATAATGAAAACAAAAAAGAAAAAACAATATTGACTAATAAATTAGTTTACATTTTAACAATACTGTTATTAAATAAAATTTACCAATGTTATGGCATGTGATAATCGCTTATTATAAAATATAATTAAGATCAACCAGCGCGGGCTGAGATCGGGTCTGAAGCATAGAACGCGTAGCGAGCCTCCTATATGCATGTTCCTATATGCTTTAATCTTTAAAGCTATGCGACGTATTTGATGCGGTTTCTTTTAGTAGATAGGAAGGCTTATATGTATAATATCTCCAGTGGGTCGAAGCGTGATATTTTAAAGCCTTTATGTTAATCCAGCTTTTAAACTATCCGCGACAATCTTTCAGCCAAATCCGTTCAGTAGTACGTGAAAGAGTAACAAATACAGATAGAGTATTATTATTATTATTGCGTATGCCAAACATCCTGCGTGGATTATATTTGTATGTCGAAATGCTTCAGCCAGTGTGCTGCAGCGGGTGTGTATTTGTGGAGCTCACTCATGCCGCCGGGAAAACAGCGCAGTGGACAGTCATTTATCACATGGGAAAGGGTCTGGTCAGGTGCGCCGCAGTCGCATTGTGGTGACTCCCTTAAACCCCATTTATGCAGATGGTGGTTTGTTTTCTAAAAAGAGTTTTGGTAGGATAGATTTAACTAATAACAAAGACAAATTGTGCGTGATAGGGGAATGTGTGTGTGTGTGTGTGTGTGTATCTAGAGCTCAGAAGCATAAGGTCGGATGTGCCATTATACGTCAGACACATTCGTCGTATGTGCCTTTATCGTAAACTGGCACGATCAAATGATTCTGAAGTATTAGTACATCTCTGACAACCTCCGTAGCGTAGCGGTATTTGGCTCGCTTTAAAAATCTCGGAGGTAGTGGGTTCGATCCCCACTCCGGATAGAAAATCTTTGTGTAAATTCTTAGATTTCTTTCCGGGTCTGATTGGTTGAGGGACTACCCTTTGTGCCTCGGAGAGCACGTTAAGCCGTTGTTCCCGATTGTTATAACATCATCGATAATAATCCTATATCAAGGGACGGGCAGCAGCGTTTCCTTGTGTGGTATAATACTGCGGTCACCAACCCGCCTGCCAAGCGTGGTGACTATGGCAAATACCCTCCCTCGGGGGTGGCCCATGTTCGGCAGTGGACGTTATAGGGGCTGATGATGAGTACATCCCTCCTTATGCTTTTGAGGTAGATAGTGTAGATATATACCTATATATATATTGTAGGAATAAAAACAACATGGATGAAAATAACAATACATACAAATACAATAGGTATGTTTACATTTAACGAGAATCTCAAAACTTTATAAACATCCATTAAATTTTAAATCTTTTACAATCTTTCTTAACATAACAACTTGAAACTTTTCAAAAGGCCTGAACAATTTATGCTCTCGTAATTTATGAATAGAAATTTCCTTTGCAATTTCAAAGTACTCGGCGAGACTTTAATACTATTTAAATAACTTTAAAAATATAAAGTGCTCATGACTGATTTCGGCTACAGCGGCCAATCTCTACGAAGATTAGCCATTTGCGCAGGACATACTATATTGTTCGCGATGAACAATAAAAATATAGGTTTTTGTGTATAAAATAGTTTTAATAGTTTGACTTTGGCGCCAATCGTTACAAAAAATGGTTGTCGAGAGTCTTTGACGTATGTGTGTACGGCGCATGCGTAGTGTGTGGCGCATGCGTAGTGCGTGTAAGGAGTATTTGAATGTGTGTAGTAGAAGTTTGTTGAGTTGACATTAGGTGTAGTTGTGAATGTTGAAAACGGCGTAAACATAATATATTGAGAGAGATTGGTTGCACTCTATTCCTTTGCTCTCAAAATCTGATGGGATGGTTCTACATGCCAATACTGTTGAGTGGTCAGGACCGTTAGCTTAACGTGTTCTCCGACGCATGGGTAAAACACCACTAACTGCCAGACTTCGGGCTGGTACTAAAATGTAAAATCTAGTAACAAATCTTTTGCTGACCTGGGGATGAACTTGAGACCATGCTGGCAATGGTGGAATAAATTACCCCAAAACCAACGAAGCATTTAAAAAGTCAGGATTGTTGAAATCCCGAGAGTACGTAAAAAAGTTTTTTTTTTTTTTCGCGACGGACATCTGTAGCCATAGCTAGGCATTTGCTTCTTCACCGGGCATAAAGGCGAGCAGAGCTCCAGCCTAGATAAATGGTTTAAGCAGTATTAAGCACTACTAACTGCAACCTGCCCAAGAGGACGTCCCCGGTGGGACTTGGACCTCGGCTCAGGGCGGTCGCTGGCGATGAGATTGAGTGATTTTGACTTTTTGTATTTAAGAGAATTTTTTGTATTTTCTGCAACTGCCGTTCGACTTTACAGTTCGCGGGCCTCTTGGACTTCAGGTCTCCTAGGAACTTTGTATTCTTAAGTTACAGCGAAATTGAATCGTATCACTTAGTCAATAGGCTTGATTTAAGGATCAATTAAGTTAGTATCCTAAGTGACTTTTGTAGTGATAAATAAAAAGTGATAAATAGGCACATAAACATACACAGGCAAAACTCTCCTAAAGCCATAGTCCTTCAATCTTCCCGCCTGCGACCGCCCTGAGTCGAGGTCCAAGTTCCACAGGGGACGCCCTCTTGCGCAGGCTGCTTAGTTTGTAATTTTTAAACTATTTATTAACGCTGGAGCTCTGCTCGCCTTTATGCCCGGTGAAGTAGCAAAAGCCTCGTGGCTAATTAAATATGTCCGTCCGTCCTCAAAGTGATGATTGCGATAGTACCTTAATAAATCCCTTTTTGGAATGTTGATCAAACTTTGTTATGGCTTTCCAACTGTTCAATTGTTAACAACTTCGAATTATGTTTAGAAGTATAAAAGGTATAACATTAATCGAGAAAAGTTGACCTGAACTTCGGGATTGGAAAGGCAATCAAATGTTTTTTGGGTAATAAAGGAAATTTAATGACTTTAATGCTTTAAAATACCTTTGCGCGGGTTCCATATTATTATTGTCATTATGTAATATTTTAAGGTCTCGACTAATCTATGCTTTTTTTATGTTTACATATTATGTTGTTAGCTACTAGTCTTTTTACTATACTCTGTACACTCTGCCACTGTAACGTATTACGTGTTGGTGTAGCCACTTGTTACGGATATGAAAAGAGATGAATTATATATATAAAGAGAGGAACAAACAACAGATCACTCAGTACACTATAGATTTTTATTAATTAGGTGGCTAACTTTTCATTTAATTAGATTAGAACATTAACAATACTTAGACAGCTAGTTTGAGCAGGTGACCTGGTAGCTAGTCACAAAACACTTAGCTTTTTAGGAAGCTGGATAGTAGTGTTCTCGCTGACGCCTCAGGTAGTCCGCAGCGGCAGCGAGGGAAGCGCGGCTCGGCACTTGTCCAGTCCGGCTGGTAGCTGGCTGGTGTCCGGTGTCGTCCGCAGCGTGAAGGTTAAGAGTTGCTTCTTTGTCGGACATAAAGGCGGAAAGGGTTTAAACTTTATTAAATAGTTTGAAAACTACAAACTATTCATGTTGTCCTTCATTATTATCGGCCTTTATAATGTCCACTACTGAAATTTGACCTCTTCTAGGGTGTTTTGGCCAAAATCACCAAGCTTGGCAGGTGGGTTTTATGACAGTCGGTACGAGCGGCTTAACGTGTTTTCCTTTCATAAACAAATGCTTGGGCTGCAAGTTATACACTTTCAATTAAATTACAGACCAAACTTCTGCTGAATAATTGTATAATATTTGAAGATTCCTTTTGTAATCATAAGGCTACTAACTGCAAATTACTAGGCCGTGGTTAGAATTATTAATTTGATGGATTTAGTCGATTGTACTCTTATTTGAGATATCTACTTATAGATACTATTCACGCTATATTTTCATATTTTTTTGTGTGGTACAACAAAAACTCAGAATTCCAACTACCCTTAGTAAAATTCTCATCGAAAAAGGTTGTTAGCCCGCTAGTAGCATTGTGACATGAGCAGTCAATTTTGATAGATCGCGACGTTCCAAACTTAATAATAAAGTAATGAAAAATGTTCACGGCACGTTTTTAGCCACGTAGCTCCCTTTTCTATAGGAACTTCATTGTAAAATCTAGACCTCAGAATCGAAGAAGTGCTTATTATTCTAAGGTCTAGATTTAGTATATTTGATAAATCAAAATAGTTGTGAAATTACTGAATCTAAAATTTTTAAATTATTTTTAATTCCACGTTAAAATAGACGGGACATGTAGCTTTAGAATATTCCGAATAATGAAAATAATTAATAATCAGCTTTATATATTAATAAATATTATAGGTTAAGACAATACCTATCTGACATTTTTTTCTGTATCCGCATCAGGTCTCTTTTGGCTGTTCTAATTTAAGGTGGTGGTGTAATGGTGATTTATTATACATATAAACCTTCCTTGTGAATCACTCTATCTAATAAAAAAATCACATCAAAATCCGTTGCGTAGTTTTTAAGGTTTAATCATACATAGGTACAGACAGACAGCGGGAAGCGACTTTGTTTTATACTATGTCATGATGAAGATTACTAGCAGAATTTTCCAGACTACTTGTATTCTTGTTGACCCCTCGTGCTAAGCTAAAATGCTTGAGTTACGAGTGGGTTCACGTCGGTAGTGCAATAGGGGGGAATCGAACCGGCGATCACAAGACCGACGCCCAAGCCAATGGGCCGCTTTAAAATTTAAATAACGCAGAGAGTATAAATTGCTGGTAATAAACTTATAGGATGTTCTATAAATCAAGAAGTTTTTATAACTGTAATACCAAAAGGTTATTTGTTTAATGAGGGAGTCATTGTATTCATGTTTGTTTTAAAAGCGGCCGTAGCCCTATGGCTTGGGTGTCGGACTTTTCATCTTCGTGGGTCGCTGGTTCGAACCCCCACCGTTGCACTACCGACGTGAACCCACACGTAACACAAGCATTTTAGCTTAGCACGAGGGTTTAACAAGAATAATAGTAGACTGCTAAAATCAGCTAGTAATCTTAAAAAAAAGAAAGAAAGAAATGTGGTTTTAAATAATGAAAATTGCGACACGATATGGATTGGGCACAATTTTGGTATTTGGATTAGAACGACAACCTCCATAGCGTAGCGGTATTTGACTCGCCTTGAATCTCGGAGGTCGTGGGTTCGATCCCAACACCGGACATGAAATCTTTGTGTAAATTCTAAGATTTATTTCCGGGTCTGGTTGGCTGAGGGACTACCCTCTGTGCCTCGGAAAGCAAGTTAAGCCGTTAGTCCCGATTGTTATAACATCCTCTATAATAATCGTATATCAAGGAACGGGTGTTTCCTTGTGTACAACATTATACTGCAGTGACCAACCCGCCTGCCAGGCGTGGTGATTATGGCAAATACCCTCCCTCGCGAGGAGGCCCATATGTTCAGCAGTGGACGTTATACAGACTGATGATGATGAGGCCACCCCAAATCTTCCCATGAGTATCTTAAGAGACTACTAAGGGATATACACCTGATGGATGGGCAGCAGCATCTATCAGCACAAATATACTCCCATCTTACTGCGATGCATCTATTAGCTCAAGGATACACAGCATTTTACTACAATCACCAATTCGCCTGCAATTACGGTAATTACGGCAATGTCCTTCAACGACCCAGGCTAACCAAGGTCTTAAGAGAAGGTCTATGTTCAGCAGTGGACGTAAATGAGCTAATACAATACAAGTCTAACGCAAGTAATACAGTGCGGTGCATCTTATCCTTACTAATATTACAAACGCGAAAGTTTGTGAGTATGGAAAGATGGATGGATGGATGTTTGGAACTCTTTCACGCTAAAACCACTGAATGGATTTGGCTGAAACTTTGCACGGGGATAGTTAATAAGCTCGATTAACATATAGACTACAAAAAATCACGCTCCCACCCATTGGAGCAGAGTAACGCGGGTAAAACCGTGGGGCACAGGTAGTACCTAAATAAAAATCGGAAACCTTTGAATATAAATATAAAGTAAGATTAAAAGTCGCAACATTATCAGTGTAATTTTAAATCAAAATGTTAGTGCTCTGTTTAAATGGTATTTTATTTCGCTAATCGGCGCTCAGGGAATGGTAAGAAAATTTATTCGAAAGCTGCTACGAATAAATCGGGCATTCATACGATTTTAACCTCCATGGCGTATCGTATAAGGCTCGTATTATAAACTCGGGGGTCGTGGGTTTTATTACCGTTCTGGACTAGATTTTGTTGTGTAAAATTTTACTTTCTTGCCGGGGTATTTTTTTTTTAAGATTACTTTCATTACTTTGTATTCTACCCGTATTCTTGTTCCTCGTGCTAAGCTAAAATGCTTGTGTTACGAGTGGGTTCACGTCGGTAGTGAAATGGGTGGGATTCGAACCGGCGTCCTCAAGGTCACAAGTCCGACGCCCTAGCCATTGAGCTACAACAACTTAAATTATTTGAAGGATTATGCTCCGAGGAAAGCACGGTAAGTGGATGGTCTCGATTGTTATAACAACATCTATAATAACAAGTGTACAGGCGGGCGGAACTAAATATTATTTTTCTTCTCTAGCAGTATAATATAGTCTAACAAGATTCGACGAGTAAAAGCAGAAAATTAATCCTTTACTAAGTTCTCAACCACTATCTCTTGGCATATTACAAACGGTTGGTTAATGCAAAAACCGAAATAAATTTGCGAACAAGACGGCGAGCCGATTCAAGTACCCGTTTAAAATTCAACTGGGGAGCACCAGAATTTGTACCCCTACTAAATGTTTACGATGTTTTATCGCTTAGGCGAAAGTTCTGTTGTTGTTGTTTCGAGTTGGAAATTGATTGAGTTGATAGAGTACTTAACGTTTGGTTGGGAAACAATAGCAAAGTCTTCAGTCTTGACTTAGATTATAACTATAGAATTTGATTATTAGAAAATAAATTACTTGAAAAAATTAAAATCTTTCTACACAATAGTGTTATTATGTTTTTTTTGTTTTTCGCCGGCAGACTTTTTTTGACACTACTAGAATTCTTCTTAACATCTCGTGCAAAGCTAAAATGCTTGTGTTACGACTGTTACGAGTGGGTTCACGTTGGTAGTGCAATGGGTGGGGAGCAAACCGACGACCACATGATCGATTATGAAATATTCAAATATGGTCGAGAGATTTCAGTCTTAGAATAAACCACCTCATATGTTTCCATGGGTGAAGTAAGAAACGGCTTAAAGACCTGATAGTTTGGCATCAGCTCAAGGTAACTCATATCTTACTCCTATTAATCCACCTGCAAACCGTTGATTATAGTCATCATAAGCAAAGCAGCCAAATCCATTCAGTAGTTTTTGCGTAAAAGAGTAACAAACATCCATCCATCCATACTCACAAACTTTCGCGTTTATAATATTAGTAAGGACTCACCATCTGACGTCTCTCCGCAATGTGACTATCACCGGAAAATAATACGAACCGTAATTTGATCAATTTCCGTGCCACTCATATTGTAAAATTTTGTTGCCAGTTTAAGTGAACGCGCATAATTATTATTTAATTTATTTAGAAACTTGACCTAATCTTACCAAACGAGACTATGCTACTGTTGTAAGAAAACCAAAAAAATCGTCAACTTCAATAAGTCCTGTTGAACTACATTGTCTTAGGTTTAGGTTATATTTTTTATCAACCTTAATGTAGTTAGTTTATAAACTAACTAGAAAGTTGATCAACTTACGATTCTTATTATATTCCAGTGACATAATCGTAAGATCGTGTCGTAGCGTATTATTTTGTTTAAGTTAATGTACTTTAGTTAATTTTTATAATGTTAATTTTAAAATTATGAAACTTAATTACACTAAAGTACCATGTGGGTACCCAGCTAATTGAGCTAAGTGACATCACGTATGACATTAAATTATATACCTTATGAAGAGATTCAATAAAATATATATTACAATATCACTCATAATGTTATGCTGATTTTCCACCAGAGTGGCGAGACGAGACGAGGCGAGGAGAGAATTGAAATTTGTATAGCAAATGTTCAATCCTCTCCCAGCGCATCTTTGGTGGAAACAGTGTGGCGAGATGAGACGAGGCGAGGCGTGAATTGAAATATTTGTTTGTGTAAAAATGAACCGTATTGCTTTCGATATAGAGTATTCATTAACTTTGCAAGAGAAACACCTCGCGAGAGGCTTATTGTTGTTCGTTGCTACTTATTACCGGGTGTTATTACCTGAGAATACCGTCATGATAGTACAAGCCTACGGGCGGCGCGCCGGTCACGCGCGAGCTCGCGATGGCTATTTTTAGTGGAAAAGGGTCAGTGCGATTTCAATTCTCTTCTCGCCTCGTCTCGTCTCGCCACTCTGGTGTAAAATCAGGATGAATCCATTATTTCTACAAAATTTATTGAAATAAAACTACATCAGTATTGCTCATCCATCAAAATAACAGGTCGGATATGAGGTTTTCATGGGAACTAGAGTTACGCAGGTGAAAACGCGTAGCAAAGTAAAATCGATTTATGTTTTATTTTACCTACATTTCAGATTGTATTTTATTTTATAAAATTAAAAATAGTCCTTGAAGAATAAACTTACTTAACATTCCTACTTAAAGAAACTGATTAGGCGTTGTTAAGCAAAAGCACTATAAGTCGACTTACAGTCTTTTCCCAAATAATTGCCAAATATTGTAACGTCATTAGAAAATCAATACAATCTAACCTTCGTATTACATTTTCAGATTTCAAATCGAAAAGCAAGAAAATCAAAATGTGGTTCTTTGTTCGCCAGCCCTAGAATACTTAGTACGATCCCTCATTTGAATTCCACGGCATTTGAATTGGAGATTTCACGGGCCTTAATCTAAAACCGACGTAGATGTCCCAAACTACGGCTGTTATACTGCTAATTAAGAGCTTCTATGCAGATAGGCTTAAGCTACGGGATAATCAACTTTATTTCTTTGACCTAGATATTAAAATCAGCTTACTAAACTATGCTGTAATAGGCCGTTTAAGCCTTTGAACAAGCGTGGTAAACAAGAGTATATTAATAGCCCATCAGATGTTATGACTATTACATCGAAAATGGTCTATGGTAAAGTGCCGGCTACTGTTTTACCGACCGAGGGAAAGTGATGCAAATAGGTTTGGAAAAGCATTAAGAGAGAAAGCTATTTTTTTTATGATTTTGATAACTTTCATAAGCTGATTTAGGCAAATTTAGTTGGTAGGCTCAGACCGAATAAAAAGTAAAGATGGAGAACTGTCAAACAATGCACTTAAGCCGGTTTGTGAATAAGTGTGGGTAAAATTGTTGCTATGATTTTGCACAGTACCCTATAATATAATTATTAAAGGCGCGAAGCTAGATTGGAATCGCTGGAAAAAGAAATCACACTTTATTTGATTCGTAATCTACGAATAAAATAAAATAAAAGTCATTTTTATTTACGTAAACCTATTATAGGCACTTGCAAATATTTAAAACAATAATTTTGAATTCTTTATTATTATCTACAATGATCACATTTTATAAATTTTCATATTAAACAATTATTTAAGTTATTATTTTAATTACATTAAAAAAAAATATATATATATATATTTTAGTCTTAACGTCTTAGTTTATTATTTAACTATATTGTGTCAAATAGCATGTTCTGTCTGTATTAGGTTAGAACAAAATTATTTCAAACTATCCGTGCAGTAATTCCCATATTTATCTTTTCTATATGGGGGGTTATGAATTTTCGTTCTATACTCATGGTCCACCTAAATAATGACAAAATTGTCATTATTTAGGTGGACCATGAGTATATTCGTTGAAAATTTCTACTCAACAATAATTGAATCTGCTCTTCAACGCCAAAGATTATTCAAATTTGCTCTGAGTAGTGAAAGGACTGAACCATCGGGATGTCCTTATCAAACACAGACAGAATGGGGTCAACGCTGCATACGATTTTAGTCCCTGTGACACTGGAACCAGGACCGAATTTTGTATTTAAGCCCACTAGAAGACTTACAAGCCCCCGGCTCGAGTATTTCTCTTGAAATTGCAAATGGTTCGTAATTGAGTGTGCGGTGCATAGAGGAGTCATTTGGATTAAAATATATTATGATGTTAGAATTTGCTAACCATGGGAATCATTTTTTATATTTTTTATAGTAACAGTAGTTCAGGTTTGTTACAGAGCTACAGGTCTGATGTGACTTTATATGTCAGAAACATTTGTCGTATGTGCCATAATCGTACAATGGCACATTCGACTAAATGCTTCTGAAGTGTTGCCGTAAAGGTTTTTATATAAAAAAAAATAATACAATTTTAGTAAAAATGTTGTGATCAATGGAAATTAATTGTATATGATTGAAGACTACAGTCAATACATGGGATAAAACACTGTCTCGGTTACTAATTCAATTAGGTTTTAAGGGAAAGAGGGCTCTCCTCAGAAACCAAGCCCATAAAATCTAAAATGCTAATTACTGACAGGACACGAAAATGAATAAATACAACTTAAATATATTATATCTAACAGAATACGTATATAAATGGATTTCAATATTGACCCATCAACCGTAAGCCACTAAACGGGCCCAATTTATACCACTGAAATCTTTACTGATTGTGACCTACTCTGATTATACCTGACAAAGAGGGGCCCTCTACAAAACGGGGACCCATCTGATAACGAATCCGTCACTGTCTGTGGCCTAGTTTTTGCTGATCGGGTTACAACCCCGAATATTGGTCACTAGATTTGAGTGTTAGTACTTCAATAGATGGCATTCGATGGGAACGACTGTTTGAGTTTACGTGGAAATTGAAATTTGAAACATGATTGACGTTTAGAGTATTGGAAAAGCATAAATTCTTCCAGTTCAATACTGGCACAGTTTTCGTCATCATCATTAAGCCTTAGTAATGTCCACAAGTGGGCAAGGAACTCGTCAAGAGAGGTTGTGCCATAGTCCCCACGCCTGGCAGGCTGGTTGGTGATCGCAGTATTATGTTATGACGGAAAAGGAATAATTGCTAGCCATTCCCTTGCATACGATTGTTATTGATGGTATTATAACAATTGGGCAAACGGCTAAGCATTCCTTCTGACACACGAAGGGTAGTCCCTCAATCAACCAGACTAAAAAATAAAAATTAGATTCTACACAAACATTTTTTATCCGTCATGGAAAGCGTACCCCACTCGCATTACGTTTCACTGATTAACTGAAATGTCAATTCGTAACAACGTGGGATGGTGAAACCCACTTCAAGATGTCGTATAATAATGAGCCTTCAAATAAAAAATAAGTACAAAAAGTTTAAAAACATACTACAGCTTAGTAAGGAATCGAAAACCAGCTCAGCATGTAGCCAGCCTCCGTGGCGTAGCGGCATAAGTCTCGATTTAAGCGGAGGTCGTAGGTCCAATCCCCACGCTGGACTGTAAATCTTCATATCATCATTATCAGCCTATTGTAGTCCACTGCTGAACATAGGCCTCCCCCATCGATTTCCAGCGAAAACGATCGCTAGCAGCCTGCAACCACCGACTCCCTGCAACCTTTATGAGGCCGTCGGTCCATCGTGCAGGCGGTCGTCCTGCGCTGCGCTTGCCAGTTCATGGTCTCCACTCAAGAACCTTTCTGACAAATTAATTAATATAAAAATCTTCATGTAAAAACTTAGATTTCTTTCCTGGTTTACTTGGTTGAGGGACTATCCTCCGTGCCTCAGAAAGCACGTTAAGCCGTTATTGGTCCTGATTGTTACAACGTCATTTATAGGAATTGTATACCAAGGAACGGGCAGCAACCTTTCCCTGTGTATTATGACATAATACTGCGGTCACCAACCCGCCTGCCAGTCGAGGAGTTCCTCTCAAGGAAAAGTTTATGGTGATAAAGATGCAGCCAGTGATTAAAGTTTCTATATTCCATACAACTTTAAAAAAATGTTAGTCAACATACAAAATTAAGGCATTTTTAATCGTTGCTACAAAAACACAAAGTTTGCCAATAAAAATAAAACCGTACTTAAACAATGAAAAGGATTTAATTTAAACAAAGCTTGGGTTATCTCTTTAGAGTCGTTACCTTGCTAATTAAGGATTTTATCATCAAAAGGGAGGAAGAAAATATTCGTAATTTCGGTAATTTGAGCGATCTTGAAATTTGAGAGCGGACTTTTGTAACATGTGGCGAAAATTACTGACTAAAGGATTTTCATTTATTTTATGGTTTAGGTTAACTGCGATGATAATACCTAGCATTTCTAAAGTAGAAAAAGTAAAAAAAGTAGGTCTAACTCCACTAAATAAGCCCAGAGGCCTTTTTTTTTGTTCGGGGGGTAAATGCTTTTATGCATTTCCACCGCCGCTGCAGCGTAGCCGCGCACTGGCGGCGGGATATGTGGGACTCGCCCTCTCTATAGCGGTGGAATGCTTGCTCATACCACAAGGAGAGGACACTACACGACTAAAATCCCCCGGACACTCCTTCGATCCATCGTTGGTGGGGGCTGGGTACACACGAAGCAATCCGGCCCCCCAACGGTACCTGCGGCCAACATGGCGCCGCGGCACCTCCTGGGCCACACTGACTGCGGCCCATTTGTCCAATTATAGGGAGGCCCGGAGTGTGTAGGCGTCCTCACTCCTCATAAGCCTAGAACTCTATTCAATTATATCGTTCAGTGAACAAGTAGAAGCCTCGTGGCGAACTACAAAGAATTTTAAAGACTCTTGCATAAGCCATATTATATTTATGTTAGTAGTATATCAATTTCAAACAAACACATCAAATCCATCAAGTTTGGCACAGATCATTATTTTAATTCCACCTTCATTTTGTCAGCTATGTTCAAGCTACAGAGGTAGTACAATACGATGAGACCAACAACTTTGTACTCTTGTAAAATAAAAAATATGTTGAGGTCGGGACTGCCGGGAAACCCAAAACTTGACTGTGTGTGTGGAGCGGTGCAGTCTATGGCTCATTTGGTGTCCTGTCCTGCCTGTCCTGTCACCTGTTCGCAGCAGGACTTGATGGACGCCACAAATAGTGCGGTCGAATTAGCTAAGTTCTGGGCCGGGAAGATTTAATTTGTCATCGACACGCTAAGAAGAAGGTATGAATAGCACCTTAGTGCAAAGTTGGTGGTCTCATTGTATTGTTATACCAGTGTCTTTTATTCTCAAATAATATCTTCCACCTTCGAGACACAGACCTTCGAGAAGTCTCCTAATATAGGTCGCGTTTATTGCCATACAAACTGGGCTTGTACTTCTACTCTTTTTTTTCTCGTATTAAAAAGATTACTCTTCGTGCTAAGCAAAAATGCTTGTGTTACGAGTGGGTTCACGTCGGTAGTGCAATGGGTGGGGTTCGAACCTAAGCCGTTGGGCTACGGCCGCTTGAACTCTACTCCAGTCATAGCGTTAAATTTTAGTCTATATCTCAATTCAGCTTATTAACAATGCCTGTGCAAAATATCCGCAAAATCGGTCCAGTATTTGTTTCATGTAAGAGTAGCAAACATTCAAACATACATCCATCAATACAAACTTTTGCGTTTATAATATTATTAAGATGACCACGAATGTAAAATCCGAATTGTCTAAGCATTCTTCAATATGCACACGCACACAATTCCTTGTTGACAATTAGATGTCCAATTGTGCTGACTAGACAAAGATGAATTGTTTAATCAATCAAGCGGAAGACATGGCGCTGTCAATCAATCAATATTGTCACTGTCAGATGCATGAGAGGGATTTAGCTGTAGCAAAGGATGGGTTAGGAAACGCTGAAATATGGTTTATGTTTATTGATCAAAGCTATTGATATCAATATTTTGTTTTAATTGGAATTTATAGTACCTAAAGAGTGTGTGACTGTGTTTTTTTTAATACTAATATTATAACGAGATATAGTTTGTGAATTATTAGTGAGGTTGTAGGGGGTAATCTCTGGATATTCAAAACCAATTTTGCTAATTCGTTTACTAATAAACAGCCACATTATTTGTGAGTGTAAAAGGCTTTATTTTAAGTCAAGGTTTTCACGGGAATAGGTCGTTATTAATCTATATATTTGTAGCTTTGACTACAAATCGCTTAAATTTAGAAATAATCACGCGAGGAAAAACTGTCATTCGTTGTTGTACATTTATCATAGCCTTCTGTATGTTATGTAAAAAACATATATCTATTGAAAAAATGATTCGATAGTAATACTGCATAATGGCAAAATCACCTTGCCAATTTGTAGAAACGACTTAAAAATCAACTTTGGCTGTCTGGCCTTTATGCATTCACGCTTAAACCACTGATCCGATTCCAATATAACTTTGTACAGATATTCACTAGACCTTGAAAAAGGACATTAGTTACCTTTTATCACGAAAAAATAAGTTAGAATTCCAAAAAGGAAAAAGCATTTTGACTATAAATCTTCTCCCGAGGATTTTGTTACTTAGCTTATCAGGCAAGTTGGAACCTACAACATAACGTGTGTTTTGGATCACTAAGGGTATTTTCTTCCAGTGTATTTAATTAATAAGAACAGCAAAACGATTCTATCGATATATTCGTATCTAGCATAAGTTATGCGATATTACGCCATAATTGCTTTTGAATTGCAAGTCAATATTATGCATCTCCGAAAACATGCTATAGTAACCTTAATTAGCTACATATTGGTAATCGATTTGTCATATAAAAATAATTATTTAAGTGATGCAATTGAACGCTTGTCTTATTCATTGCAAATTTTAGAGAATGCAAACACAACATATTTTTTTTATTTATTATAAATAAATAAAACATCAATAGAAGTCACCTCTGGGGCTTAAGTCATCTAGGCCACGAAATTTGACATTTTAGGTTAATCCCGAATTATTGCCTAACCTTACTGCAATTAATTTGACACGTTTCATTATCATACAATCTAATATGTACTAAGCTACAAATACAAACTATATTGAAGAATTTCCATTAATCCTACCTGTCGAATTGCATCCTACTGCAAGAATAAATATTTACCCGTAATAATGAATGACAAATATGATACAACTAAATTACCTCGCGGGCTAATATCCGCGTTGCTTAAGTTCCCGTGGGACCTTCATTATTAAATATAGCCTATATTATACTCCCGAATAAAGTAGCTAACCTGTAATGAGAATAAATGAAGCGAAATATGTGTGTAGGGATCGTAGCAAGTGGAGGTCCATTGTGTCTGCCTACTCCCCTGGGAAACAGGCGTGAGATAATGTATGTATGTATGTAATAAAGTAGCTTTATAACGGTGAACGTGTTTTTGAAATCGGTCGTGTAATTCCGGAACCTATTCAATGCAAACAAACCAACAATCAAATTTGTCCTCTTCATAATATAAGTGTAGATTCTTATATACAAACAGCTAGACCTAGAGGTACTTACCTCCGTGTCTCGAAAAATACGTTAAGCCGTTGCTACCGATTGTTACGAAATCATCCACAAAAACTTGGGAACGAGCAACAGCGTTTCCCTGCGTGTTACAACATAAAACTGCGGTCACTAACTCACCTGCCAAGTGTCATTACTATGGCACTACTCTTGTTTGCGAGGAGAATCATGATGATTCTGTTATGACAAAGAAGATCATCATCATCAGTCCATATAAATAATTCCACTACATACAGACTTTGGTTTCCTATATACAGACACCTAGTATTCGAATCGATGGCGTAATTTCGACGTGCACTTACAGATATTACCATACAACCCATAGGAATTGAAAAGTAACATGCCATATTAATATGTATGTATGTTGTAGGTTTTATTCGTGTGATCTGGTTGGAAACGTTTTTTATGCGCAATGATTCACGATGGTAGGTTTGCGAGTATTATTTTTTGTAGATATTGAAATATTGGGGTTATGAACATTGATATTGGGAATTTATGTTGGAGAAATGGTATTCGAGTTATTTTGATATTATGTATTTTAGTATTATTAAAAACTGTTTAACGATAGGTGATAAATTGAGGCGATAAACACATGAAAATATGATAGAAAAAATTGAATCATAAAGAGGAAAGGCTTGTTTTTTTTGTTTGCATTTGTAGAAGAACGGTTGGTAGTGTTAACCACAGAAAATAAAGATTTTCATTGCGGGGCAAGGTGGTGTGCCAGGTTACTCGGCCCCCGGATAATATTTCACACCTAACATCCTAACTACCTAACACCATCTACAAGCACCGTGAAAGCACCATAAAAACTGGCATTAGGGTGCAAAAAGTAAACATACCTAAGCGTTAAGTGAAACGCTACCCTTTGAGTGATCAAGATTAATTGCAGACTCATCAATAAGGTTGTCAACGGATAGATCAGTGATAGATGACGCTGCAGTGTTGTTTCGTACTCCAGTTAATAAGGTTAAAAGTTAACAGTTAAAAAGATTGTTAAAAAATGATAGGTTATAGATATGAGAACACACCATCATCATCATTTGCTCGTATAATATCTACTACTAAACACGAGCCTCCTCCCGAGGGAGAGTAATACCATAGTCACCATACTTTCCAGGGGGTTTGGTGACCGCAGTATTATGTTATTATGTGCTTTCAAAGCACGGAAGGTAGTCCATTCAACAACCAGAACCGGAATAAATTTTAGATTTTATTTAATTTCTTGTCCGGCACGGGAATTGAATCCACGAACTCCGAACCTTTAACTGCTACGTAGCGGAGATTGTCATTAAAGAAGAAAGTTTGTATTTTTATTTCGAACCAGATGCGCCCCGCGGTTTGACCCGCATTACTCTGGTCCAGTGGGTCGGAGTGTGCTGTTTTGTAGCCTATATGTTAATCCAGAGTATAACCTATCCCGGCGCAAAATTACAGCCAATTCCGTTCAGTAGTTTTGGCGTGAAAGAGTAGCAAACTTCCATCCATACTTACAAACTTTCGCGTTTATAATATAAGTAGGATAAACTAAAAAACTACTCAACGCTACATTATCCCTAAGTAACATTGACCCTAAAAGTCTACCCGTTCGAAGCCGGCAGAAGGATTAATTTTTATACGTATATACATTACAGTATATTATGTCAAATACCACCATTACAATACCATAATTTTGTAGCAATAATCCATCCTTTGATAAGGTTCCTAATTAATCCTCGCGTAATTAATCATGATTAATATATTCCATGTCACAACTTATTACTTTGGGATTAAGAATATATTGCAAATTCAGTTCAGTTTAACAACAGGTTTTAAGGTCGTCAGTCAGCATAAAGACACATTTACGAGGATTTTTTCGAATGATTGTTTAATACATAAACACGATTCCGCCCGATGTCTATAGAGCGCCTCACGCAAAATTTATTTTTGCAATATACCAAACACACGGTACCAGCACGACGGATTCCAAGTAACGCTTCCGAATGCCTTTTGAATCGGTGCACGCCGATCGTTGTGTAATTTTTATTAGCTTTTTTTTAGGACGGACGTTTGTAATTAGCCCTGAGGCTTTTGCTACTTCACCGAGCATAAAGGCGAGCGGAGCTCCAGCCAAGATAAACGGTTTAAACACTACAAACTAAGCAAACTGCGCAAGAGGGCGTCCCCTGTGGGATTTGGACTTCGATTCAGGTGGAGATTGAGGGATTATGGCTTTTAGTTTATTTAGGGGAGTTTTGTGCAACTGTCGTTCTACTTTACAGTTCGCGGACCTCTCGGACTTCGGGTCTACGAGGGCATTAGAAGGTGCTTAGCCAACTAAGGGTCGGGAGGGCGAGGGGATTTTTAATAGCAACCCGTTATGTTATTAACTGAAACGCACAAAGTACGATCAGTCGGTACGCACAGTACGGCAAGTTTGTTTTCGAAATTAACACTAGATGTCATGTCGTTTTAATTTAGAAAACCAAAAATCTAACCAATCTCATATCCATACATCCAACTTTTACATTGCAAGTAGTAGTAATATTCCGGGGAATATTCCAAAGGGAATTACACTCACGTACGCAAATATACGAGTAGGCGCTTATTGAGTAACAGGCGTTTATATTTATGGTAGTATTTACATACGGTTGCATACGGTTCTATTTGTAGGAGAGGTTTTTTTCCTAACAACTCCCGAACTAACTATTTAAATCATCATCATCAGCCCATATAACGTCGACTGCTGAACATGGGCCTCCTCCCGAGGGAGGGTATTTGCCATAGTCACCACGCTTGTCAGGCGGGTTAGTGACCGCAGTATTATGCTGTACCACACAAGGCAACGCTACGATTATTAAAGATAATGATGATGATGCTTTCCGTGGCACGGAGGGTAGTCTCTCAACCAACCAGACCCGAAAAGAAATCTTTGAATTTACACAAATATGTTCAGTCCAGCGTGGGGATCGAACTCACGACCTCCGAGATTTAAAGCGAGCCAAATACCGCTACGCTACGGAGGTTGTCCTTGGTTGACTAGTTAAATAAATAATTGTATCGCAGGAGACTTTACAATTACATAATTCACGGGCACACAGTCAGATGGAAGTCGGACCCAGAAAACCTTACAAGCCACTACCGTACCCATTGAGCTATCAATGTAGCATATTAAATATACGTATTACACAAAAACCTTTCTAAAATTAAGCAGTCTTATAGGTAGTCAAAGTCAACCTTTTTTTATTCATATAGACACAATTAAAAAAAAATAAAATCATGTTCTTATGGTGCGTCCATTTCTTTTCCTACCACCAGTTCAAAGACGTGGCAACAACGTGGCAAGAAACTCAGAGGAATCCTTTTTTTTATAATTAGTGTCATTCCAAAGCAAGTTAATCCCAAGCCATTCTGTCATTCACATAGTCTTAAATTTATTAACAGATAATTCTCTCATATTATTTGGAAGTTTGTTATAGAAGCGAATACATTGCCCCATAAAATAGTTGCTTATTCTATGGAGACGAGTTGCTGCTTATGTCTAGTATTCGTATTATGTATATCACTTTTTTTCTACAGATTTTTCTAGATATTCCAGCGTTTATTTTACTTACTACAGCCCGTTTACGTCCACTGCTGAACATGGGCCTCCTCCTTAACAGACCTTGGGAAGTGAGGGTCGTTAAGGAATATTGCCGTGATCGCTATTTAAGATCGACCCAGGAATCAAATACATGTAACTTACTAGATACGGGTAATCAATAATTGCTAGACCAACAAGCCAGACAGCAGTCAGTTAAAATAATACTTATGTTGCTATGAATATTTTAAAGAGAATTTAATTTCTATCATTATTCAGAAACAGGCAATATATTTTATACTCATACAACAGCTAGACTCGTCAAACTAGCGTCAAATAAAGAACAAAATTCATGACGGCTATGAAAATATAAGTGCACGACTATAAAATCACCCAAGTTGACCCCTTATATCCCTAGTTTTATACGCTTTATGATATGACTTAGTTTTATGTTTAGGGTGTGGTTTAAGTTATAGGAGACAAAAGCTTATTCAGTTTTGAAACTACCTTAAATACATTTATTTAATCTTTATGCTACAGGTCTGTACATAAGGCGGACTTAATGCCAAGAGGCATTATCTCCCAGTCAACCTTTGGGTTAGATGAAAAGTTAAGCGGTGCAAACAAAGACTAAGTATGAAATTCAGAGAGAGATAAGAAGCATTTTAAATATGAATACCTACATCAACATATATACTTACATACTTTAATACATACATACATAAATATATATAATACAATATAAACTAAATAAGAGGTATATTTGGAACAGACGAATTTTATTTTTATAATGTTGAAGATAGTGATCACGGACTTTACGTTTAAAAATAAACCTATTAGGGGATTTTCTAATATCAAAAGGGGCCGCATTCTAGTGTTTAATAACAGAAACAGAAAAAGAATTTGCAAGAAAACTAGTGCAATAATCATTCGTCTTAAATTAAGAAAATAAATGTCAAATTTTCCGCCTAAAATTGTGTCTAATAAATGCAAATTTTGCACCGCCATCTCGTCCGCAAAAATTAGGTATACTATGATGAAAGGACTTTTTTTTTAATTTCAATTCAATTATTTATGTTGATGCAGTAATGCCGTAATTTACTAGCAGATAAACATTGCCATTAAATGGGGCAATGCTGTTTTAATTCTAAAAACGTTGTCAAATTCTATATAATTAGAATAGGTAGTATTTTATTATTATGTTTTAGTGATTTATTCCTAGAACGGCCCACTGCGTTCTGTCCCACCAAAAAAATTCCCCGATTGTCCCGATCTGTATGCCTCGATTGTCCCTAAATTTATATTTCTATTATTTTTCCTAGTTTGTCCCGATCGCTATTCCTGCTACGGCTTAGTCTTCATAAGAATAAATTAATTTCTATTTTTAGTACATTTTAGTACAGACAACCAAAATAGAGTTATGAAAACTTAAGTTAAATATTTTATATCTTGTTGATAGAGAAAACCGAGTCTACATATGAAACTGTATTCGCTCTAATTAAATCGCATATTCCTGATATTCCTGAGATAGGAATCCGATTACATTTAGAACGGACTATGAGAAGGTAGCAATGAATGCCATCCGGAATATCTTTCCAGTAGTAATATGCAAAGGATGCTACTTCCATTTTACGCAAGCTTGAAAGAGAGCATAATCGTTAAAAGTTAATAAAAAAATAACCTTTAAAAAAGTATATCGCTCTATGCTCAACATTGGCCATGCTCCCATCTATAATCAGAAATGATCGTTGGTTGTACAAGATTGTCCAAAAAATTTGAATATTGAGAAATTTAATGACATTTCGTCGTGGCTGGACAACGGGTATGTCAAAGGAAAATGGGATATATTTGAAGACATACATATTATTATATATAACAAATAACCCTTCTGATAAAAAATTTCGCATGAATAACATGAAGTTCATGTTATTTTTCTTAAAATCGATTAGATTAAAATCGAGAAAAGTAATTTAATATTTGTAATTAGCATAGATGTTTACTGAACTGTGATTATGGTAAGTTCAATGATAGTACTGCAATTTTGAGTACTCATATTTAAAACTAGACAATAATTAGTTTTTAAATAGGTAATACTAATAATAAAATGGTAAATTTACAAAACGACAAAAAAAACCCACAAAACATACAGGACCACCTTGTACCCATAAAAATAAATTGAGATAAACTGAGAAACTTTTAAGAAAAAGAAAAAAAATTGATCACTATTATTGTTGACTGTACATCAAGGTGAGTAGTTGATCGGGACGTTCGGGGAATAAAATTACTCAGAGGGACGTGGGAGGAATTTTTTGGAATGTGGGACAATATATCGGGACAATCGAGGAATAAACCGTTTTAGATTGTTTAGATTAGCTACATTTTAGTTGTACATAATATGTAGTATTGTTGCGTACCTGTATAATTTATTCAGATAAATTAAAGAGTAATTGCATGAAAACAAATGAAGATTCGTAGCAAAACGAAAGTTGCTGATCTGACTCAATAAATTGAAGTGGCAATAGGCAGGGCATATAGCACGAAGAACTGACAACCTATAGACAAAAAAAAACTCGATTTAAGACCTCGTAAGCGTGAGTCGACCGTTTGCACTATGGATCGACGACCTACTGAAGGACACAGGGAGCCAAGCCACTAGCCATCGTTGCAAAACGATGAGGGAGGCCTATGTTCTCTGGACGACTGCAGGCTGATATGACAACAATTTTTATCAAATCAAATTAGAGCAACATTTCACTAATAAGGATAGGTAGGAATACTTCACCTTTTCAGTCTTGCCCAACCACGGCTAATATTCATAAAATAATATATTCTTGTTTGCATTAATTTTGAGTTGGCATAAACCTTTTGCCTTGTACCAAACCACATCTACTTATTAAATAACTGCAGAGAACATAAAAACGGCATAATATGCAATATCACATGATTAAAATTTAGTTTGTTTTGCAAACAGAATTGTGGCAATTGCTCTGTGCAGTTTCATAAAAACAGTGTTTGAATTGCACGACAGTGAATGTTACAAACGATATGAGTTAGAGATTTTTATAGGAACTGGAACTGACCCAGTTTTTTTTTAAAGATTAAAAGCAGAGTTTTTGCAGACTACTAGTATTCTTGTTTACCTCTCGTCCTCAGCAAAATGCTTGTGTTACGAGTGGGTTGACCGACGTCAACCCACTCGTTACACAAGCACACTAGGTACCGACGAAGTGCAATGGGTGAGGATCGAACCGGCAAATACCGTGCATTACATGTATTAACATTTCTATACAGTACAATCAGAGGTCGGTATTAGGTAGAGTTATTAATTAACTAGCATCGAATTGTTGATATTAGTATGGATCCTCCCGGGTTTTTAATGGACAATCCCATGTGGCCAACAAAATTACAAATATTAACAAAAACCTCAGAGATAGATAAGTTAAATAAAACAAGATGATCAACATAATAATATAATTTTTATAAGTGAGCATTGGAAATTTGCAACTTCTGACATTCGATGTCGTTGATGTAACTTTGGCAACGACGCATGGTTTAAATTGTATAGTAGTAAATAAATTTTTAGCCTTGTGGTGTCGGGCTTAGAATAGACCACCCCTCGTCTTCCCAGAGGCGACTAAGGGACATACACCTGATGGATGGGCAGCAGCATCTATCAGCTCAAGTATACTCATCCTACTGCGATCACCAATCCAAACGTAGTGATTATGGCAATATCCCTCAACGATCCTTCCTTGCCAAGGTCTGTTAAGAGGAGGCTCTTGTTCAGAGTGGACGTAACCGGGCTGATACAGTACAGTACAGTACAAATAACTTTTTTATTTTATAAATCACGGGACTATTTCTGCTCTTTAAAATTTCCGCATATCTACTTTATTCTTGTGGTGTATATGTTGCAGTCAAGACTCTTGGCCGGTCAAAAGTACTTTTGACAAGAAAAATCAGTTAAAAGTAGTTTTCGGTAAGGTTAGGTTAGGTCAGCTAGTTAAAATTAGTTTTGACTGGTTAAGAGTTTTGACTGCAATATATACAATGATTTAAAACTTTCGTGAGTGGTACACATATTTATATTATTCAACCGGTTGTACTCACGGTTTTTAATCATCGGATATGTCCGACTAGTTTTGAGACCATCCTGAGGTCCATTCTCAATGAATAATATAAATATACAATGAGTGTAAGTATAAATATAACTCAACTTAATGAAAAAATAAAGCTCTGATTATAATATATTATATCCTAAAAAAAATGATCAACTATTGTGGATATTCAAAATGAGCTGTAAAAACTTTGATGAATGGCATCCACTAAAAACGCAGCAACCAATTTATTTTCACTTCACTAGGTACTTACGTTTTGTTGAACGGGATTTAAATTGTTGTGCACTCAAAAAATCTTAATACGAAGGCCGTTTTATTTGTTACCATAAAATCTATAGTTATATAAAAAGCTGAAGAGTTGTTTTGTACCTTGTTTTGGACGCACTAATCTCATGTTGTTTTCTAATAAAAACAGTTTGAGAGACTTTTCCAACTTCACTAGACATAAAGGCGAGCAGAGCTACATCCTCAATAAATGGTTAAAATACTACAAACTAAGCAACCTGCGCAAGAGAGCGCCCGTTTGGGACATGCACCTCGGCTCAGGGCGGCCGCTGGCAAAGGGATTGAGGCATTAGAAGAGGAGGAGGACTTCAGATTTTTAGGAGAATTTTGTGCAACTGTCGCTCTACTTAACAGTTCGCTGGCCTTTCGGACATTGGAAGGTTGAAAACAGTTTAAAAAAATTCAGTCAAACGAGTATTTCATCAATTTGTGTATTTCATAAACCGTACATAATAAAACACAAAGCATTTAATGAAATGGTGTTCTTTACGTATTTCTCGTAAAACAACAAATTGCTACAAAACCTCCATAAAACAGATATGTACACATGTTTTTGATGCTTGTTTGTGTTTGTTCGAAATTACAATGTTTCATAGTAACAAAATAAATGAATCCTCGCGCTGCTACGTTCATATTTTGACTGGACTACTAGTAAAAACCAAGAGGTCAAAGATATCTGGTCACATCTGTAGTGGCGTATATAGATAGGTCAGTTCTGAATTCGTTTTGTTAACTCTGCAAGATAGTTCGAAGCCATTGCCTGACTGATGCCACATGGGGTTGAAAAGATCTAGATTAGAGATCATGAACTGGTAGCGTAGGACGACCACTTGCCGCGTGCCAGATGGATATACTACCTATTTAAATCCCAGGAAGACAGTGGATGCAAGCGGCTAGTAATTGTTCTCACTAGAAATCCACGAAGAATCCTATGTTCAACAGTGGACGTCTATAGGCTGATGCCTTTTATTAAGTTTTGTCTAGCTCAAAGAAATGACTGACAGCCCCCGGGAAATAGTTAAACGGCCTTGGGATCCGCAATGAATATAATCAGAAAGAGAATAGGAGTAAGAAAGTCATATATTTGTACTTCCCATTACAAAGCAGCAGACAACAAACACGCCCAAAGTCAATAAAGCCCATGTTTTTACTATGTGTCTTCTAGCTACCTACTACAAACCAATAGCCCGTGACATTTAGTTTTAAACTGACTTCCCCTATTTTATCCCTTCGTTACACCACTGCCCATCTGCTCTCGAAACTTATATCTAGGACCCGAATGTTTTATTTGACGCAACAGCGGGAGGGACCATAAACTGAGGGATCGCGAACAAGTGGCAAAGTTAAGCCTTTGTATGATTGTTGTTCAACAAATTCGGTCTGGATCAAAAATAAAACTGTAATAGGACAGAAAAGTTTTTATATTTTTGGCTAGTAAATAGAAGCACTTATGAAATTGTATTAATAAATTAAATGAAATGAAATTTATCAATTAATTATTATTAAAATATACTTTTTTAGCTTAGCTGCGACTTTAAGGAGATTTACCATCTGCTATTATATATTATATATATTCGTAGGAAGCTAGGATAGGGTCCGGTCGTCCTTGCAAGGCGAGGCTCGCGACACGTTCTATGCTTCTGACCTAATCCCTGCCCGCGCTGGTTGATTCTAATAATATTTATAATACGCGACTAACATGCCACATTGGTAGATTTAAATTCTATTTAATAACATTACTGTGGAAATATATTAATTAATTAGTCAAGATTTTTTTTTCTTTGTATATTTTTATCATTGTATTTGACTTATAATAAGTACGATCGTTTCGTCTACATTATCAATAAACGTTTTCATTTACATTATAGTGCACAAGTGTGTATGCAAACACTGGTGCACTTTCTATTCCTTTCCTCCCAAAGTCGGATGGGATGGTACAAATTCCGTAATAGAGACGTATTATAAAAATACATTGATAAATTTCGACGATCGGTCGGGTTCCTCCGTGGCCAGATGGTTAAGACATTAGTGGCTATACCTAAAATGCAGGTCTCCTGCCGGTTGTCTAAATTAATTAATCTCAGGTTTGAAATTTTGAATATATCTATTTGAAATTTCCCCCACAAACATCTAAAGTGGGTGGTCCTAAAATGATATTTGGTTCAATCCAAGTTTGGTTCCACTCAAGACGTTTGGTTTATTGCAATATTCATATCGTATTATATTTCTTATATTATACAGGTAGAATATATTATTTGATTTGTATGTGTATTTCTTACTTTTTTAGAATAAAAATATCACTATTCCATACAAAGAAAGTTTCCTTCAAGAATATATGTATGTGGCAAAATGAGTAAAAAGATAATCTAGTCTGATCAAACGGTCGGCCATTAAACAAGTTCAAGGTTATTAAATACCCATAATAATAATAATCATCAACAGCCCGTTTACGTCCACTGCTGAACATGGGCCTCCTCTTAACAGACCTTGGCAAGCCAGGACCGTTGAGGGATATTGCCATAATCACCACGCTTGGCAGACAGATTGGTGATCGCAAAAAGATGTAAACCTTGAGCTAATAGAAGCTGCTGGCCATTCACCAGCCATATGTCCCTTAGTCGCCTTTTACGACACCCATCGGAGGACTTGATGTGATCTATTCTAAGCCGGAAACCACACGACAGCCAATACCCATACATAATCTTTAATTTCTAATGTTATTCAAAATTATATACATATGTTGATTTTACTATCAACATAAAAATATGTTTCGCCAAGTATTACCAACGACTAATAATTAATGGTATATATGTTACGGCTAATAGCCGAAGTGCGGCTACACCTAGTTTTAGCCGGCTACAACTAGGTGCAGTCGGCCACATGCGTTTATAAGTCCCTGTTCGACTCCATTGGTTTAGGTTTAGGTAATTTTTTATTTTTAACCAACCCAACACCTTTTTGTCCCTTGCATAGGTATTGTTTAACTTATAGGAACTTATTAAGGTTGACCTAAGTTTAACCGCAAGTTGTCGGCTGCACCTAGTTGTAGCCGGCTAAAACTAGGTGTAGCCGCACTTCGGCTATTAGCCGTAACATATACACTATGGCAACTATTGAGCTGCTAACAGAAGCGGGGAAGAGGGGTATAGCGGTGGCGCTACTCCAAGAACCATATGTCGGCAGCTCAAAAGTCATGAAGAGCCAAAGAGGACTACGGGTCTACCAGGACACTGATGCTGAAAAAGGGACTGTGAAAGCGGCAATAGCCGTCTTCAACAAAGATCTGGACGTAGTGCAGTACCCAAAACTCACCACAAAAAACATAGCGGTGGTGGGGATTCGAACAAGTGCCTGGGAGATCACCCTCGTATCGGTATACTTTGAACCAGATAACCCCTTGGAATCCTACCTAAAACATCTGGAAATAATAATAATGGAAAACGGTTCAAAGCCACTGATCGTTGGAGGAGACTTTAACGCAAAAAATACCTGGTGGGGTAGCCCCACGATTGACCAAAGAGGAGAGGAAGTGCTTGGAACTCTCGGGGAGCTAGAGCTGAATATACTCAATTCAGGGGAAATTCCGACCTTCGATACAATAAGAGGAGGACAGCGATACAGCAGTTTTGTGGACATCACGGCCTGCTCAATGAACATCCTCGAAAAGGTGAATGGCTGGAGAGTAGACGAGAGTCTCACGAGCTCTGACCACAACGGCATAGTATTCCAAATTCAATTAGCAAAGTCAAAAGGAATGAGAGTCGAAAGGACCACACGGATCTACAACACCAAAAAAGCTAACTGGCCAGCGTTTGATGACAAATTAAGGCAGTTAAGCCAAATCCATAAAATTTAAACTGAAGAAATAGAAAATATTGACAGCATTAAAGACATCGATAGATTAGTAAATACATACACCACAATAGTCAAAGAATCGTGTGAAGCGTCCATGCCGAATAAAAACAAAACAGAAAAACTTACCTTGCCGTGGTGGTCGGAGAAACTCTCGAAGATGAAGAAAGAAGTCGCCACCAGGAAAAGAAGAGTGAGATGCGCTGCTCCAATCCGAAGGCCGAAGGTCGTAGAAGAGTACCTGAAACATAAAAAAGAGTATGAGGAAGAATCAGCAAGGGCTCAAACCGAGAGTTGGAAGGAGTTCTGTTGTAAACAGGACCGGGAAGGGGTATGGGAGGGAATATACAGAGTAATAGGAAGAACAACTTGCAGGGAAGAGGATCCACTACTAGAGAAAAACGGGGAGGTGTTGGACGCAAGGGGCTCTGTGGGACATATAGCGGAGGCGTTCTATCCGGAAGACCTCACTGCCGCCGATAACTCATACCACAGCCGAATAAGAGCCCAAGCAAGCAAAATAAATGAGGATGAACAAGATGACTCTTGCGATCCCCCATTCACGATGCACGAACTAAAAGCGGCAAGTGAGTCATTTAATCCAAAGAAGGCCCCGGGAATAGACGGCCTCACTGCCGACATCTGCAGCCGTGCCATAGGTAGCGCTCCCGATCTCTTCCTGGCCATCGTCAACAAGCGCCTCAAATACAACTACTTCCCGACTACGTGGAAAGAGGCAATAGTAGTAGGCAATAGTAGTATACTGAGGAAGCCAGGGAAAGATAACTACACAACACCCAAGGCGTACCGGCCTATAGGCCTGTTGACGATACTGGGTAAGATATTCGAGAAGATGTTGGTAGCCCGCCTCAAATTTTACTTAGAGCCAAGGATGAGTACTCGTCAGTACGGGTTTATGCCGCATAGGAGCACCGAGGACTCCCTCTACACCCTAATGCAGCATATCCGCAATAAATTAAAACAAAAGAAAATTGTGACGTTAATATCATTGGATATAGAGGGAGCCTTCGACAGTGCCTGGTGGCCAGCCATTAAGATACGACTGGCTGAGGAAAAGTGTCCCGTAAACTTGAGGAGGGTTATCGGCAGTTACCTGAGCAACAGAAGAGTAAGGGTGAGGTACGCCGGAGAGGAGGCTACAAGAAGCACAGGCAAGGGCTGCGTTCAGGGCTCCATAGGAGGCCCCAACTTGTGGAACCTTCTCTTGGATCCCTTATTGAAGGAGCTGGAAGAACGAGGAGACTACTCCCAGGCGTTCGCAGACGACGTTGTCTTTGTCTTCGATGGTGGCACTGCTCTGGACATAGAACAGCAAGCAAACGCTGCACTCGCACATGTTCAGGCGTGGGGCGTAAAAATAAGTTAAAGTTTGCACCACACAAAACTAGTGCAATGGTGATTACCAAGAAACTGAAATACGACGTACCACGCCTGAACATGGGTGGAATAGATATTAATATGTCCAGAGAAATTAAGATACTAGGGGTTACCATCGATGATAAGCTGACTTTCAACGCACACGTCTCCAATGTTTGCCGAAAGGCAATAGCCATCCACAAGCAGTTGTGTAGGGCAGCCAAGGTGAGTTGGGGTCTAAACCCCGACGTCGTAAAGACAATATACGTTGCAACCGTGGAACCCGTAATCTTATATGCCACCAGTGTGTGGGCCCCAGCATCCAGCAAACTGGGAATAACAAAACAGTTGGGGGTCGTGCAGCGCGGAATAGCCCAAAAAATTTGCAAGGCCTACCGCACCGTCTCCCTGAACGCCGCTCTGTTGCTGGCCGGGATTCTCCCCCTTGATATACGGATAAAAGAGGCCGCGGCTCTCTATGAGGCCAAAAGGGGGGTGCCCCGGCCGGACCTGGCGGGCAGGGAGGTCGAGCGACGTGCACATAGCCGCAGCAACGGACATCCGGCGGGGCATATGAGCCTGGAGTTCACAAAACTGGTAGACCAAAATACCCTAGACGTCAACTCCAACTTTGACGTCAAACTGTTTACAGACGGCAGCAAGATTGACGGTAAGGTCGGCGCCGCGATCTCCCAATGGGAGGGAGAGGCAGAGACTAAGGCCGTCAAACTCAAACTGCCGTCCTTCGGAACGGTCTATCAGGCAGAGCTCCTGGCCATATGCCAGGCTACTAGAATTATTGCTGCGGCCAAGAAGCAAACGTTCGCGATATATAGCGACTCACTCTCCGCGCTGCAGACAGTCACAAGCAGCGACTCCAAGCACCGTCTGGCGGTCGAGGCCCGGGAGAATCTGCGGGAGGCTTTCACCCAAAGCAAAGCTGTGTCTTTGTTTTGGATCAAAGCCCACGCGGGGCTCCCGGGCAACGAACGGGCAGACGTTCTTGCGAAAGAGGCAGCGCTCACCCTTAAAACAGCCCCACACTATGACGAGTGCCCGGTTTCGTTCATCAGGAGACAAATCCGTAGGGGGTCCATTGGTGAATGGAACCGGCGCTACGTGGAGCAAAGCACGGCAGGTACCACCAAAGTCTTCTTCCCCAACGTAGAGAACGCTTTCTCTATTATAAGAACTATAAAAATGGATAGCATAACGGCCCAAGTACTCACGGGACATGGGGGTTTCTCCGAGTACTTGACACGTTTTAAGTGCAAGGAGAATCCCTCATGTATTTGCAGCCCGGGGGAACCAGAGTCTCTCCTACACATACTGCTGGAATGCCCGAAATACGCGAGAAAACGTTACAACACGGAGCAGGAATTAAATATAAGAATAGCAAAAGATACGGTCAGCGTCATAATGGAGGGAAAACAGACACGTGAAATTTTCTTAAATTATGCAAGAAATGTGGCTATGGATACAATAAGTAGAAACAAAACATAAAGAAGGAGTAAATACATACAAATAAGTATATCTACATCTATATATATATCACACATAGACCAATACACAAACAGACACAAAATATCACCGCAACACACACAAACACCACACACCAACACACACACACACACTTACACGTGCACAGGAACGAGACCACAGAAGATAGGACTGAGGGAAGCACAATTTTGATTGTGCCTCACCTACAGGGAGAATGTATGAAAGGACGCACACATATAAAATCAAATAAATTATTATAAGTAGTATATCATATATACCAAAATGTATTAAATTCTATGTATTGTGCAAAATGTAAAGGAAATGTAAAGTACATATAAGAAAATATGTAAAAGAAAACGTCAAGTAAATGTAAGAAATAAATGTAAAAGTACATGTAAGAAAATATGTAAGAGAAATTGTAAAGTATATGTAAGAAAAAAGCAAAAGAAAATATGCAAAAGAATATTAAAGAATTATATAAAAGATAATGAAAAATAAAAAATTAAAAGATAGAAAATAATGAATATACAAAAAATGACTCTGCTCATGGTAGAGGTATGCAGCAATCTACAAAAAAAAAAAAAAAACCTTTACACTATGAATTATTGCAAGTATCAGTTTATTTTAGTTGTGGAATGATTCTTCAACATGTTACATGAAAGAAATACCTACATAAAATCATCACCATGACCATCATCACGTACAAAGTCAACTGTTGAACATTGGCCTCCTCACTAGTGAGGGTTTTTGCCATAATCACCACGCTTGGCAGGCGGGTTGGTGACGGCAGTATTATGTTGTAACACACAAGGAAATGCTGCTGCTCGTTTGCTGGTATACGATTGTTATAGATGATGCGGCAAGGAGGGTAGTGCCTCAACCGTCCAGACACGGATAGAAATCTTAGAATTTACACAAAGATTTCTTGTCCGGCGTGGGGATCGAATCCATGACCTTCGAGATTTAAAACGAGCCAAATACCGATACACTACAGGGGTTGTCTTGACATAAAATGTACCCCACAAATATCTATAACTAAAGTGGGTAGAACCTCAATGAGATTTGGATCACTCGACGTTCAGTTGCACTCGATCGGTCTCTTGAGATATTCTATACGAACTCTTGTAGGTATAATATATTTTATCTGTATTCTACAATCAAATATATTCTAGATATAAAACTTAAATATATTTTTTACGTATTATAAACGGAATTAGATGTAATTTAACTCAAAGCTTTTTACTAACATTACTAAAGTATGCATGGATATATATTTTTTTAAGTTTACTTGCAGAATTTTTAAACACTACTGGTATTCTTGTTTAGCCCTCGTGCTAAGCTAAAATGCTTGTATAACGAGTGGGTTCTTGACGATAGTGCAATCGGTAGGGATCGAATAGGCGCCGCTTCTTGAATTATTGTAATCATAAGCTTGAACATTCTAAGATTTAATCTAATTCTGCAAAAAATCTACAAAAAAAATTAATTTGCTCATGAAAATAAGATACACATACAACATTTAACTTCTTTAGCGTCGATAATAGGAAGGTACATAGAAAAGAGCGGTCCCTCAATGGTTTTTAGGGTTCCGTAGCCAAATTCCGTAGCCAAATGGAACCCTTATGGATTCGTCATTTCTGTCTGTCTGTCTGTCCGTCCGTATGTCACAGCCACTTTTTTTTATCGTAAACCGTAATTTACATTTCATTCAATCAACTAAAATATAAAAATAAAATAAAATATTTAATTTCATAATCATACGCTTTTTTTATTCTTGATATCAAAAATAGGTAGGCACTTGAAACTGGTACGGAACCCTTCGTGCGCGAGTCGGAATCGCATTGACCGGTTTTTTTGTTCAATAGTTATTCGGTCGCTCTTGATCGGTCTCTCGAGATATTCATATAGCTTACTATCGCTAAACCTAATTTAGAACCCCTAAATACAGTGCTTTGAATATTTCAAACACAGTAATTATAAGTATACTATTAATAACATGCAATATGAATCTTACTAATATTATAAACGCGGAACGGTGTTAGAATGTATGGTTGTTAATTTCTCTTTCACGCAAAAACTACTTAACAGATTTAGCTTCAAGCTGGCACCGAGAAAGTTTATAAGCTAGATTAATATATAGGCTACAAAACATCGCGCTCCGACCCACTGGAGCAGAGTAACGGGGGTAAAACCACGGGGCATAACTAGTACATATTAATTTTAGACATCTACATGAACCAAGTCCAAACTTTAATTATTATCAAGAACCATCAAAGGACCCGAAGTAAAATTTTGAACGAAGAAATTTAAACTTTTCCAATATAACATTGGTTAAGTAAACAAACGTTAAAGTAAAAATGTTATGCTCGAAAAAGTTGGAGCGCAACTTAAGTTTTCCGAGGATTACTTAACACGCACTTGAGAATGACGTCACAGCAACTTGGTCTGACTTGATGGGACTTAACTTAATGGTGGGACAAGGTTTGGTACCTTTTTTCGCTTGGGTGTTTTTTAAAGAGATATTAAGATCTGATTTTGAGTAAAATGTGGCGTTTGAATTTTTTTTTTTTTACTTGACTTTTTACATTAAATATTATTATTCAACTTTGAAGCGGCCGTAGCCCAAAGGCTTTGGCATTGGACATGTGATCTTGCGATAACCGAATCGATCCTTACCCATGTGCACTACCGACATGAACCCAAGTACACATGCAAGCATTTTAGCTTAGCGCAGGGTGTTAACAAGAATACTAGTAGACTGCAAAACTCTGCTAGTAATCTTAAAAAAAAGAAAACTTATGTTTACTTACTCTGTAAACAAGTGTTAAATCTAAGTAGCGGCTTTTAATCAAAATTTAATGTGGTGGTTGCACTTATTCTGGATTACAAAAGGCCTAAATTTTTTATTCAGTTTGCCCTATAAAAATGCATGAATGGTCCCTATACTGTTTAAGTGTACCATCCCTTGTCCGTGGGTCACTACTCGAGTTGCCAACTGAAAACCAGCGCAAGGTATCGCCTAGCCTATGCTGAGGTGGCGACTTTTTCGGCAGAACATGCAAGGCGTCTTATTGTTTTGTACATTTAAATAAATGTTATATGTAATATCTTGTGTATTGTGCTGAATAAAATGTATTTTCTTTCTTTCTTATCAACATCTATACAAATAAATAAAATTGAAGAGCTTGTTTGTAATAAAAAATTACTGGTTTTTACTAAATGCATAGGTATGAATGTATGTGGCGGTAGGGCCCTAATTACAAAAACACAATAAATAAAAAAATAACTGTCTGTCGGTATGTCTGTGTGTGTTTGTTCCGACTAATCTCAATAACGGATGTACAAATTTTGACTGGACTTTTACTGATAGATACCATAGGTCTATTATAAAAATCTTTTTTTTACTTTTCTCCAAAACGGTAATACCTATGACGGTAGATGGGACTCATAGTAAAATAGCTTATAAAATCCTTATTTTACGCGGACAAAGTCGAGGGCCACAGCTAGCTTAACATAAAGTGGTTTTTACTTCTTTCGAACCATTCAAATCGATCCTACCTTTTCGGAGATTATCAGAAGAAACATGAACTCATAAGTGTCATGTCAAATAATACTCGGTCTGTACCATTCGATACTTAACATGCGCTTAAGTATAACGACACGGCTTCTTGATGGATCTTCACTCAATAATACGATATCAGGTTCTTCCCAGGATTTTGGTTGAAGCCTTCGCTTGCTTTTTAAAAGTAATAAACAATATTATTTTTTGGAAATACTTAGAGAGTTATATTAAAGACGAGCTCTTTTTAAGTAACTATCGTTACAAATATTACAAACGCGAGTTGTTGTAAGTAAGTGTTTGTAAGTTTGTGAGTACGAACTACTGATCGGATATGGCTGAACGTATTAACCGGAATAGTTTATTAGTTTGATTAACATATAGGCGAGACAAAACATCACGCTCCAACTTAGTTAGTGTATTAGAGAGAGAGAGAGTATTATTAGAGTAGCGCAGTTAAATCCGCGGGGCGCTGCTAGCACAAAATAAAAGATTTGCGGAAAATTCGTCTAAAACAATTCGACCAAAACAATTCGTCTAAAACAATTCGACTAAAACAATTCGACTAAAAAACAATTCGACTAAACAACAATTCGACTATTAACAAGTCTGGAATCTGGCGTTGTGGTCACAAACCTAACCTATCCGAGTTGGGATGCCCCAAGTCATGAGCTAGCTTCGCTCGCTCTTGCATCCTAAATTCTCCTGATACTTTCGCCTTCGACATCGTTTTTACGACAAACGGTAGTACACTCCAACCAAGGATCCAACTTTTAGATGAGTTGTTATTAGTCGAATTGTTTTAGACGACTTGTTAATAATCGAATTGTTTTTTAGTCGAATTGTTTTAGTCAAATTGTTTTAGACGAATTTTCCGTAGACGAAATAAAAAGAAACATTATCTTACTATGGCTGTACCATATCATTCTCGCTGACGTTTTTCCGGAAACCCATTTGCTTTATCAGAATCCCATTTTCATCAAATTCAGACTTTTCTCGTTTGAACTCGTTTTGAAGATAACTATAGAAAAAAGACGGATCCTTTCACTTACATTTTGAGCTAAGTTTTCCTGCATATCGTATTTTTGGTCAATCTCGCCCGTAGCCCAATGGCTAGAGGCGTCGAACTTGTGATCTCGACGGTTCGATCCCCACCCATTGCAATACCGATATGAACCCACTCGTAATACAAGCATTTTAGCTTAGCACAAGGGGTTAACAAGAATACTAGTAGACTGAAAAACTCTGCTAGTAAGTAATCTTAAAAATAAAACTCCTTTGAACAACGTTTTCGTTTACTACCGATAGTCGTGAACCCTTAAACGGGCAGAGGGAATATAGAACCCACCATATTTTGAACTTTAAGTACTTGTAATTAAGATCAAAACCAATCAATTCTAAACATACCCACGGCCTGGCTAAGGGTTTAAAGGTGAGATGTTCGAAAAATCTAATAATAGGTATGTAACTAGTTTCCCACGCGCGATTTCACCCGCACTGTTCCCTTGGGAACTTTATAATTAAATAAAGCTTATATTATTCATGGATAATGTAGCATTCTAGTTAGGAAAACAATATCGAAATCCGTGCAGTAGTTTTTGAACTTATTCGTAACAAACATATTATGTCATCGAAAAATAATTCGAATCTTAAGTTGATAAACTTCCATGGCACATATTGTTAAATTTTTTAGCCAGTTTCAGTGAACGCGCATAATGATTATATTATTTACTTAATTATAATGACATTTTATTTTTATGTTTTTCCATTGGAATTGCATTTACGCATTCCCACCGCCGCAGCGTATTCGCGCGCTGGCGGTAGAATATGTGAGACTCGCCTTTTCCATAGCGTGGTTTGCTAAACTCATACCACGAGGAGAGGACCCTATACCACTTAAACGCCGTTGGCGGGGGCCGGGTAGTACGCATGAGCAATCCGGCCATTAGGCCGGATTGCTCATGCGTACCATTATAATTATATGTCATTATAATTATATAATGACACTTTATAACCTAGCCAAACGAGAATAAGTGACAAAAAAAAAACTTCAACTTCAATAAGTCCTATTGACCTCCTTTGGTTTAGGTAATTTTTTTAACCAACCAAAACCTTGTTTGTTTATCAACTTACTAGAAAGTTGTTCTTATTATTTTCCGGTGACATATATACATAAATACAAATCTTTTGTCTTTATAATATTAACTAGCTTCTTCCGCGCGCGTAACTTTCGTTCACTTGGGAACTTCATAATTAAATATGACCTATAATATACTTCCTCGATAAATGTTTTTCGTGTATGTATGTATTTATGTATATATGTAGTTATTGTATGTTTGTGTATCTATCTACACGCTTTTAAGTTTTTCTACTAATGACTTCTCCTCTCGCACGTCTACTGGCAGAGATTGCTTAAGAAATAAGTAGTACCTTTGTACATTGCTGTTTGTCTGTCTTCTTGTATTTATATCTTCTGTGTGTGTGTGTGTACATAAATAAATAAATACACTGAAAAAATGTTGCAAATAGACCAATAGTTTCTGAGTTTAGCGCGTTCATGAAAACAAACTTCAGCTTTATATATTAGTATGGATATAAGTCTTTCACGTTCCTTAGTGAATGAATTGACTTTATTAAAAAAGTTTAGCGTTATCCTGCTTTTTTATTAACGATAAGCTGAAGCACATAGGGCGGAGTATATTGAGTATAACTTGTTATAATTTTCCGCGTTATTTCGGTCCACTTCATTATTTATTACGTTATTAAGCTAGGTATTTTATTAAAATATATTTTTTTCCTTTTTCAAAATGAAATGAAATGAAAACGTTTATTGATAATGTAGACGAATCAATCGTACTTATTATAAGTCAAATACTATACTAATGAAAACGAAAAAAGAAAAATCAATCTTAACTAATAAATTAGTTTACATTTCAACAATAATGTTATTAAATAAAATTTACCAATGTTTTTATGGCATGTGATAATCGCTTATTATAAAATATAATTAAGATCAACCAGCGCGGGCTGGGATCGGGTCTGAAGCATAGAACGTGTCGCGTGCCTCGCCTTGCAAGGACGACCGGACCCCATCCTAGCTTCCTACGAGTCTTTCTCTATCCACCTACGGTGTGTGTGTTTAAGGTCTGAAATATTTCTTTGTTGATGGTTATTCAAATCATCCATGGGTCTCCTCTTAAACTTCTGTTAAAAATAAATTTCAACACTGCTGCACGGATTTCCATATATTTTTAACCATTAGAATGCAAGATTATTCCTGAGTAGCATAGGCTATATTTAATTATGACGTTTCCACGGGAACGGTTGATTGAGGGACTACCCTCCGTGCCTCGGAAAGCACGCTAAGCCGTTGGTCCCGATTGTTATCAACATCTATAATAATCGTATATCAAGGAACGGGCAGCAGCGTTTCCTTGTGTGATGTAACATATTACTGCGGTCACCAACCCGCCTGCCAAGCGTGGTGAATATGGCAATGTTCAACAGTGGACGTTATACGGGCTGATGATGATGCATATAAATAATACATAATATAATAAATACTAATAACACCGGGAGCCAGTTTTAAATATTTAGTCAGAATTAATGAAGTGTGGAATGCATATTTGTACTCGAATATATTATAAATTGAACGTGCTAACACACAAAATACTGTCGTTAATTCAACAAATGGTTTTGATAGAACCATAAAATGTTATAAATTGTCTATTCATCATTATTTATTATCATTATATTACCATTCATCAAAACAGAATACGTACCTATGTGTAATTAGGAAAAAGTAAATCACTACATAGTATAAAACAAAGCCGCTTCCCACTGTCTGTCTGTCCGTCCCTATGTATCCTTAGAGCATTTTAACTATGAACGGATTTTGATTTCATTTTTTTAATAGAAAGAGGGATTCAATTATAAGGTTTATTTGTATAACTAGATTCCTGTGCGCAGTTTCACCCACGTAACTCCTGTTCTCGTGGGAAATTCATAATTAAATATAGCCTGAAACCTTTCTCTATAAATAGGCTAACTAATACTGAAATAATTTTTCTAATCGGACCAGTAGTTCCTGAGCAAAGCGTGTTAAAGCAAACATACTCTTCAACTTAATATATTAGTATTAGATAATTAGTCCTAATCACAATAAGTGTTTAGGACTTATTGTTTACCTATAGAGGTAAACAATAAGTCCTTACCACTTATGGTTTACCTCTACAGCAGTGGTTCCGAACCGGTGGTCCACGGACCACTGGTGTTCCCTGGAAGCAGTAGAAATGGACCTGAAGCTGCCCAAAAAATATTGCGACGTAGCAAAATATTTATTCACCTCACATAAGATTTTCTAACACACAGAAGTTATTGTAATAGTGTTCATTTTAGGGTGATTACGCAAAACAGGTGGTCCGTAACGAGATAAACATTTTGTAAAATGGTCTTTCAGCGCTTTAAGGTTGGGAACCACTGCTCTACAGGTAAATAATAAGTCCTTACCACTTATTGTTTACTTTTATAGGTAAATAGTAAGTCCTAAACACTTATTGTTTACCTATTTAGTATAAACTTTTAACAATAAGTCCTAATGGATATCATTTTACCTCTAATACCTCTCAACAATAAACCTTAATTGTTAAAAGTTTAGAACTTTGATGGAAGAAACTTAGAATCTCAATTTCACTTCACTGTTCAACGTTAATAATGCCGCGTCAGCCGACTATTAATTTCGCTGAATTTTTGTTCCAAATCTTATAAAGATATATTGACACGCAAATTTCTGCTGTAAACCTTTGTATTACGGCTTAGATTTGTATAATTTAAATTGATTTAATTTCGATATTCGAATATAAACACTTGGTTAGAAAGGTAGTCGAAATTAATTGTACTTCTTTTTGTTTCAGAATCGTCCAACATGGTTGGGAAAGCGATAATTTTCTTTGCTTCAATATCAGCGTTGAATATTGGTAAGTCATTAGAACATTTAAAAATTATAAAACAAAGTTGCTTCCCGATGTCTGCGTGTCCCTATGTATGCTTGGATCTATGTGTATTCATCAAACTACCAACGGATTTTGATACGGTTTTTTATAAGAAAGGAGTGATTCAAGAGATATCACTCGTGCAATACATGAGTAGAGAAACACTGTCAATTTAGAGGGTTCTAATGTGATGTCGTAAATAAACACATTTTTTTGCGCTTACGTTGCATACGATGGTTGAACCCTAGGTGATAGATCAAAAAAATGTATTGGCGTATTATACCTCTTAAAAAGGTCTACAAAAAAATTGCGATGGTAAATGTCTATCTCTAGGGATAACCCACAATAACCAATAACACAAAATCATTGTTTATTCTATTCTTTTTACGAGAAATTGGCTTATACAAAGCGTTTTAAGCAATACAGCATAAATCCTTATTCAATTCCAGTTTTCAACCCTTAAAGAAAATATATTTAATACCGGACCTAAAATAAGTCCTTCAGCTCACCCAACATCGTTTGCATCCATTACCCTTCAAAAACAGCAATCCTTAGATTCCAATTTGCGCCAAAAACGGTGTTGTCGACATAATGATGGATAGGACAAGCTGAAAAAAATAATATTTTTTTTACTAAACAATCCCCCGGGTCCGCTGTAGCTTTGTTTACCGGAGTTCTCATAAACGCATCGAGCCGTACAAATTTTAATGAGTCTACCACTACAACTGCTATGTCTTTTTTCATCGCAATGATATCTGTGTTGGATGTTGGTATATTTTTGAGTATCCCTTTGATGTCAGGAGTTTGTGGAGCGCGAGTAATTTTGTTATTGTCATCGTTTCGAACAGCCAGTTGTTTTGGTGAAGTATTATAATATTGAGGTACAGCACCGTGACAACTTCCGTGGCGTAGTGGTATGAGTCTCGCATCAAGTCTTGGAGGTCGGAGTTTGATACCCACACCGGACAAAAAATCTTTGTGTACGAGTTAATCTTTCTAGGTTGATTGGTTGATACCTCCGTGACTCGGAAAGCATTTTAAGCTGTTGACTTAACTAAGTAAGAAAATGTTTGCCAGGGAACGCGCAGCAGCGTTCCCCTGTGAGTGTTATTATATTATAATACGGTCACCAACCCGCCTGCCAGGACAGGATTAGATAGGTTTAGTTAGTAGATTGTAAATTATGTATTATGCTTAAATCATTGCTCGCATTTACGCTCACTGAAGCTTCGCTTTCTTTCTTTTCGCTCAACGAAAACCTCTTGGCTTACTACATATTATCTAAAAAATATACTAACGGCTCAAAGTTTTTTCTAAGGCACCACCGTGCCGTAAAACGTTAAGTTTAAGACTCTCAGCAAAGACAATTCAAATAAATGGCTTAAAGGCCTCTCAAGAAACTTAATAATATACAAGCATGAATAAACCCATAAAACTTTTGAGAATTCGCTCATTTATTCCATACATACCATTAAGAAAGTTGTACTGACTTTAATTAATTCTAATGATATGAATAAAAGGATGAAATGTAAGAGACAATACCTATATTATTTTGGAAAATTCAAGAACATTATTATCAAAGAATAAATTTAAATAAAAAGTTAAAGATTGAATTTATTAATATTCATACAACATCAATCCGTAATATGAATGAAAATATCACCCTTTTGGAGAGTTGATTTTCTTCAAAAGATCAACCTGATATCTGTTACTTCACTCCAACAACCCGTTTGTGTCGACTGCTGAACATGGGCCTCCTTTCAACATACAACAGCCAGCCGTAGTTGTTAAGGGATATTGCCATAAGACCACGCACTGCCGAGGACTACGCTTGGCAGGCGGCTGGGTGATCGCAGAATGAGGGTGCGAATGAGCTAATAGATGCTGCTACCTTTCCATCAAATATTTATTCCTTAGTCGCCCCTTGTGACTCCCATGGGAAGACACAAGACATGGGTGGTCTATTCAAATCCGTAAAACCATACGGCTATTACGGATATCTGTTAACCTGACAGTAAATATCCCTCATCTCCATTTAAAATACAACTACTACACGACAGAATTAAATATTTTGTTAATGCGTGATAAAAGAATTTATTTACCTAATTTAGAACTATATAATTTAATTCAAAGCTATCTTAAAATAATTGTTTCGAGTGGGAGTCGAACCCAGAAAACCAGGTCTCAGAAGTAACTTCACACTGAGCCACAGGCTCAGTTTCGTTTAGTCATGGTATTGTCAAGAAAATAGATAACATTTATTTACAACGAGCAGCATAAGTTTATAAATGTAACTGATCTTAATGATAATTTAAATGAAATCCTCAGAAAATTATCCATCCTATCAGAAAATTCGATTGTACTCGGCTTGATATCCAAAACCCATTTTCCAACAAGCCTTATGAAAGGCCTCAAATACTCAAATGCGAGTGCAAACTTAATCCCAAATTAATTTCGCGGTATAATTAAAACTTTGAACTGGCTCGTAAAATTGAAACGCTGTCATTCCAGAGCGCCGCTGTCATGTAAATTATTTTATGAATAAATAAATATTCTCTATACCTGGCCATTGTTCGTGGGAAAAAACTTTGAGTCGCGTAGATTGGTTTTTAATTGTTGGTTTGTTTAAGTTACAGTCTGTATTTTTAGTCATGAAAATTTAAATTCTATTGCTACAGCCCGCGACATTGAATAAGGAAAGTTCGTAATATACCCCATATCTTCTTAGGGAGGTCGTAGTAACGCGCTGCCTACCGCCCTAGGCTCGGCCTCGGGGAGTAGGGCACATGGGCCTCACTCCTTTCGAGGCTGAACCATGAGGAGTAAGGACGCCTCTACACTCCGGGCGTCCCTATAATTGGGCAAATGGGCCACTGTAAGTGCGGCCCAGGAGATCCCGCGGTGCCACATTGGCCGCGGGAGCCGTCGGGGGTTCGGATCACTTATGCGTACCCGGCCCCTGCCAACGGCGGATCGAAGGAGTGTGCGGGGGGTTTTATTGGTGTTGGGTCCTCTCCTCATGGTATGAGTTTAGCATACCACGCTATGGAGAGGGCGAGTCCCACATATCCCACCGCCAGCGAGCAAATACGCTGCAGCGGCGATGGGAATGCGCAAATGCATTTCCCCCCGGACAACAAAAAGAAAGGGGGGTCGTAGGAGGTGACTAAGGGAATATTTATACCTGAGGGGCAGCAGCATCTATCAGTTCATAGATAATCCAATCTTACTGCGATCACCAATCCCGCCTGTCAATATGTTGATTACGTCAATATCCCTTAACGAACGGCTTGCCAAAACCGGTTAGGGGCCCGTGTTTTCAACACTAGACGTAATCGGTCTGATAAAGTAAACTTAAAGTGATTTCAAATACTGCAATACCGCGAAAGTAACAGTTGCTAATAAGATGCAATTTCATCTGTCAAGGAATATTTTTTTCCTATATGTTGTAAACGAACGAATTAAACGATATTTATTCAGCACTTAGGTATTTACATACACTTGCACTTGTCAGTTATACACAATTAAATATGATTAATATAATTAAATACAAAAATATCGCGACTAAAGTCTTTTGCGGATTAGCTAATGACTTGTCTGTCAGTCCAGCGTCACGTCATATGTATAGTTACAACAATAATTACCTCTTTAATCAAAATCTTAATATAATTTAGCTCTATAGAAAGAGGCACGTCTTTAAACAATATTTTTACGTAAAAGCGACACACGCCTGAGGGCACCCTTAATGGGCTAGGACCACGGCTCAGGGCATCGCTAATGCTATGAGAAATATTACTGTAACAATAATAATATAAAAAAGAGGGAGTGATCACTGGCACGGACTACAGGCACTGGATCATCGGATTGGGACAGGGGGCCAACGCGGTCCTCGGTCTGTCCGGCGAGGAGCCTAGCCTAGCTAACCTACAGGTTTCTCTAGCTACCTAAGTGGACGGAAACCTAGCTAGCTAACCTACAGGTTTCTCTAGCTACCTAAAGGACAAAAAAACAATTTGCTACATTTGGTTTTCAAGCTCATTAGCAATTGTCACTTACGCATTTATTGCAGTATCTCCGACGATATATGTTACAGTCAAAATTTATAATCGGTCAAAACGTCTTTTGACTTCAAAACTCAGGCAAAAGTAGTTTTGGACGGGTACATATTGGCTCACATAAATTTCCAGAAACTAGATGCTCTTATTTTTGTTCCAAGGTTAAAAAAACACCAGGATTTCAACTTCTATAGGTTAGGTTAGAACTGTGACCACCAAATTCCAAACAAATTATTAATTGAAGCAGTCAAAAGTGGTTATGACCGATTATAAGTTTTGACTGTAACATAGATATTATTTTTGTTTGTCTTATTGCTGCATTACGTTTCGATTTCGATATGCTTTCGTATTGCCACTACAGCGAGGAATTAAAAATGATGTTTTACAAGCAACCGTTGCAAGTGGCAGGTGTATAAAAGACTAAAATAAACATCTGTTATTTTACTAAAATATTATGACATACATATTTTGTCTTTCAAGCCCGAACACGAACAATACAGGTGTTTTTAAAGCACAATAATATTTTCTTCCAATGATATATATCCGCCATTTTTCATGTCAGTTCCTGTTTATTCTTAAGGCAGTTTGACATTGACATATTGAAGCATATATCTCAATAACGCTTTGTATTTTGTATCTTATACTCATGTGTGTAGAGTCTAAGGTGGTAGCTGATTTTTTTTAAATTTTAGTTTGTTATTTACTTACGGGCTTAGATTGAGTTTAATAATGATATTAACAATTTTTGAAACGTCCACCCTGAGGGAATGAAACGAAGGGGCCAATTTTTTTAATATTATGACATCTAACCTAATATAGACAGAACAAGCTATTGGAAACAATATAGTCAAATAATAAAGTTAAGACTAAAAATATTATTACAAAAATAACTTGAATAACTGCTTAATTTGTAAATTTCTAAAATATTATCATAACAGATAGATTTCTTGTATTTAATGAGCGGACTGTACCTACGTTCATACATTGCAGTCGATAGACATTCACAAAGGCTTTAATGTCAAAAGCTTTGACATAAGCCTTTGTGAATAGAGTTTACACTTGTAATGAATTAACAAGTTAAATCTAATTGATACCGTACTGTGTTACCATTATTCGATAGTTATGTACTTGTATGATGTAAATAGAGTTATACCTATGTATTGGCTATATAATATTCACGTTCTATAATCAATATGACCTGACACAGCAGAAGAAGTTACACTACTGACAGCTACCTATTAGTTAATCATCATCATATAAGCCTTTTGCTGCCACTGCTGAACATAGGCTTCACCCATATATTTCTAGTGGGGACGATTAATAGCGGTCTGCATCTGCCAAGTCAAGTCCAAGTCCAAGTCCAAGTCCAAGTCCAAGTCCAAGTCCAAGTCCAAGTCCAAGTCCAAGTCCAAGTCCAAGTCCAAGTCCAAGTCCAAGTCCAAGTCCAAGTCCAAGTCCAAGTCCAAGTCCAAGTCCAAGTCCAAGTCCAAGTCCAAGTCCAAGTCCAAGTCCAAGTCCAAGTCCAAGTCCAAGTCCAAGTCCAAGTCCAAGTCCAAGTCCAAGTCCAAGTCCAAGTCCAAGTCCAAGTCCAAGTCCAAGTCCAAGTCCAAGTCCAAGTCCAAGTCCAAGTCCAAGTCCAAGTCCAAGTCCAAGTCCAAGTCCAAGTCCAAGTCCAAGTCCAAGTCCAAATCCAAGTCCAAGTCCAAGTCTTTTATAAAAAGATAATTGTCTTTTATAAAAAGAAATAAATTAATAATAAAGACTGCGACTGTTCTGAGTCATGGTCCCAGCCCCATTTGCTTATTTTGGTGATATGTTCGACTAACGAGTAGAATTTTAAGTATTAAGAAATGGAGAGTTCACTCGTGTGCAAGTACTGCGCACTCACTCGTGCATATTGTCTAGCTTAATCTTCCCAGAAATTGACCGTCTTGGCCAAATTCTTGAGGAAAGCTATACATGGTATATGTTTGTAAAAAAACACAGGAAAGAATGTATACCGAAGCTATTTTACTATTCGCGCCTAAGAATTTGCGTTAGTCATGGTGGTTACAAAATCAACAGAAACTGGAAGCAGTATCGACCTATATATTAGGGCGCATCATTCTCTGGTCACTTATACACCTAACAAGCGTGGTGACTATGATTTGTGTTCAGCTGTGGACATATATCATAGTCATCTGTTAACCTGGCCACAATTATGTTTTTGTTTTTTTTTTTAAGTTCTTCAATGCAATTTTTAATCTGAAATCTTTTAATTGAAACAAGGTGTAAATTAAAATTGAGTATGTTTGATTTGAACATAAATAAAAAACATATTTAACAGACATTACATCAGAGGTTTTTAAAAACATTTCGTTTATTAATTCGTGAACAGGCAAACAGGCTCTATCCACCTAAAGTTAAGTGGTAGAGGACAAATACAAAGACAGACAGTGTCAGTACAGTAAATATGTACAGCACTAGCCACACTTATGCGGCATACCTTTCCCCTTTGTGAACTGTGGTGATCTTTATAACAGAGTAATTTTATAGTCAAGCGAACCGCTGTCAAAACTCTTAATAAAAAAAACTTTCAATACTCTCTAATGTTAACGCTACCCTAATAATCCTTACAACAAACCACCAACTAAACCCCTCGGAGGAATCCAATTTAGGCACAAAACGTTGTCACACTACTCTTGCAGTGACGTAACTTCATGCATTTTAATGAATACAGAACATGGTCCGTATGCAAACAGCGCTGTATGCGCTGCTCCTCTGTTATGTGTGGAGTTTTTTATTCTATGTATTTTTTTGGGTTGGAGTATTTGCGTTGCAGTTTCACGCCCTTTGGTTTTTTGTGAATAATGTAGGACTGTTTTTGGTTGTGGCATATGATTAAATTTTGTGCAATGGTGTTATACACCGTAATATTTAGACGTGGCTAATTGTGTTCTGGCGAGGGAATGTTATGTTTAAATCAACTTCAACTGTCTGTTTACGTCCACTGCTGAACATGGGCCTTCAACGATCCCGTCTTTGACAAATATTTCCATCTTAACTGACCTTGCCGGGATCATTGGGGAATATTTCCATCTTAACTGACCTTGCCGGGATCATTGGGGAATATTTCCATCTTAACTGATCTTGCCGGGACCGTTGAAAGATGTTGCCATCTTAATTGATCGTGCCGGGATCGTTCAGGGATATTGCCATTGTAACACAAAGATGATACATATATACTAATGCCCATCCATTAGGTGTATACCTGATGCAACCTGATGGATACACCTGATGGATGTGCGACCTCTTACGTCATCCATGGAAAGAGAGGAGTTGGTCTATTCTAAAATAAATAAAATAAAATAAAAATCTGTTTTATTTACGTAAACCTATTACAGGCACTTGCAAATAGTCAAAACAATAATTAAGTATTCATTCGTTAGCTTGTTCTGTCCATATTAAGTTAGAACAATTGTCATTATTTAGGTGGACCATGAGTATATAACGACGGGCGCGCTTTAATGCTACCTATAGCAGAAGACCCGGCGAAAAAACTCAGAGGGTTATTCTACCGCCGGTTTTAACATGACCCAAAAGAGACGGTCCGGCGAAACATATTCAAATGGGCTGAACGTAGGTTTTGGTTCAGTAACTTTTATTATTTATTCTAACCGGAAAATAACATGGCTTAAATAATAATCTTAAATACATGTTTTCTAAGTCGCTGTACTATTCAATTAAAGCGGCTTAGTGTGTGGTACTAACGGTGACACAAACCCACATAAGATATTAAATTCTCAGATTATTCTCTGCCATAACAAGGGATTTTGTTATAAAAGCTTACAACACTAACCACAAATCCCAGTGAAGTTAAGTCGACAGTCAATACTCGATAAAGATTACTCTAGTTTAGGGTGGCTTTATGTTCCTGTTTCTCCAGAAATTCTTAGTTCAAAGGACGTTATATAAGATAAGATGCCGTATCTTGTTTTTCACACATGCTGGCCCTATGTTGGTATTATATATCATAGTGCATTTAACAACTATTTATAAGTTTTATTTTGTAAAATATGTAATGTGTTCTGTAAACCGTAATTTTAATTGTTGCTAATATTTGGTACGACGTCTTTCCACTCGTATTGCTTTCAAAAACTTAACGTAAAAATATACATAATATGCTTTAAAAAAATGCATATGAGAAAAAGAGCTCCAGTGCATAGCAATAAAAGAAAATCTAGATTGTTATAAAGCTACCAACAATCATCATTTTGGCAGTAAGTAATTAGAAATTCTTTTGTTGATATGATAAATTATTGGAGACTTAAAAAAATCCGTTACCAATAAAACACCTATTCATAAAATTGTTGAAATATAAAGTGTCTCCTAGCAATGTCCGCGACTGGTTCTTACCGCAGACTCTCCTGCACTTTTTATTAATTTAGTTTGTCCTCATGTAAATATAGTCACCCTACTCCAGCTTAAGTCTTTCCCCTTCATTATCGGGACAATTGACATACACTAACAAAGGATCTTGTTTAAATCTTGTACTTTTATGTTGTTATTTTTTATTCTTCATTAGACTGGCTTTTGTTGAGAAATTGTTTTTCTATCGCCAAGCCATTTGAATAAGTGTTTTTAGTTCTTTATTAGATTTTGTTGTTGTGTCTGATAATTGGAACATGATTTTATTTTAAAAGACTTGCTAAACACCTCGATGGTTTTAGATTCCAAAAAACTGTTATAATAGATTTTCAGTTATTCTTCTTTATAAAAACTTTTAAGCGCATCAGTCGACAAAACACGCTTCGCCAGCTACGTTAGTTGAAGTGGTGCAAGGTTGTCGGAAACCGCGCAATTAACGTCCATAATGAAGACATTTATCGAGCGATTTTAACAGACATATCAAACTACTTTGCCCGCTCGAGATGTCGCCGACATATGTCGAGGGACATTTGTGTATACATGATTTTACTACCTATGCCAAATGTAACACAAAACGCACAAAGTTCTGAGAGAGACACCCATTTATAAAGTATATTGATAATTTCAATAAAAATCTATGTGAGACCCATGATCGTCATTATAATGATGTAGGGTGTGTAGAACTGAACAGTGGACTGGAAAATGGTATTGTTTACTGCATGCAGCGTACAGAGCAGCAATTAAAAGTAAAGATCACAGTCTTAGAGTAAAATCAATACTTGTTAAGTTGATGGCCTATATTTATTATGTTTTGTGATATTTATGATGAAATTTACAATAAAAAGTCACAAAACTGATTCGAGGACCAAGGGTGAATTTCCCAAATGACTTTTTTTTTGACTTCGGTGAAATTAGTATGTGAAAAAAGGAATATTGTTTTGATTTTTTTTTTGTATTCAGTAGGTAGTTATTGGGTTGTGGCAAAAATATTATTTGCCTAGGCCTATATATTACGGTAGAAATAAATACTTAAACCTCTATATTTTTCAAATCGGTGCTGTCCCTCTACTTCTTTGCAAACAAAAAAGCTTATACACTAATAAAAATAAGTAAGTTAAGTTTATAACTTATTCTATTTCATAGAATAGATAGTTTTATTATTAATATAAAGCATATTTTATAACATAATTAACGTATATTATTACTGAGAGGTACAAACGTACTAGTCCTGCAAAATGTTCTCATATCGCTGGAAAAAAGTAATTAAAACCTAACTTTACATCGACGAGTCCGACAGCGTACCTACCTCAATTTTATTTCCCTCGTAAGTGTGTGCTAGTACGCAGTCAGGACGGACATGTTTCAAATCGCTGCATTGCCGGACAATTATTTTATATTATCGGTGGTTGCATTTTTCTAGTGTATTGAGTATGGAGTGAAACTACACAGTTTAAAAAATATATTATTTTTATCTTTGGTCGGGTCATGACAGATATCGAATAAGAAAAAAAATGGTTGTCATGGTGATGTAAAAACGAAAAATATATTTTCCGATTGTGTGTTTGAATCAAAATATTTTATTGCTGTTTACTCCTTCCCTACACACCCGCTAAATTGGTGGCCCCGGAGAACACTATGAACAACAGCAGCAGTTACGATTTAGCACATACCGCCGGTTCAAAATCGCATATTACGATGCGGCCGAAAAAACGGACACGCCCATCCACTACGAAGGTTGAAGAAGCCACGCCGCCACAGGAGAGGTGGTGCAGGGTGAAAGTACCACCGTTCTGCCCGGAGGAACCGGTGATATGGTTCGCGTTTAACTAGAGGCCCAATTCCAAGCTTGTAACATTGTTGATGACGCAGTTAAATTCACGCAGGTCATAAAAAACCTAGACATACGTCACGCAAAGGAGGTGAAAGATCTAATCGTGAGTCCCCCTGATAATCACCGTTACGCAAAGACCAAGACGGAGTTGATACGCCGTCTCTCAGCTTCCCACGAACGGAAGGTCAAGCAGCTGTTGACCCCTGAGCTGGGAGACCGAAAACCATCTCAATTCCTGCGGCATCTGCAGGACTTCGCCGGGCCAGCTGTTCCAGCGGATTTTGTGAAGACAATCTGGAGCCAGCGTCTACCAAATAACATCCAAATGCTGGATAAACTTGCTGATCTGGCAGACCATGTCCACGACATCGTGTCGCCTTGCAGTGTGGCAGCAGCATCAACAAGTCACGCCAGCGCCGGCAACGGTGGCATCAGTAACGAGTTTGCCGAGCTCAAGATGATGGTGGAACGGTTGACTGTCAAGGTCGACGATCAAGCGCGATATCGCGTATCAAATCGCAATAATAATAATAATAATAATGTTGATTATCGTGGACACTTCCCGCCGCCGCTCCAGATACCGTTCATGGTCAAGGTTGACCTCAGAACACCGGAAGTTTCCCGTATGTTGGTACCATCACACGTTTGGCAACAGGGCAAACAAATGCATAAAGCCGTGTGATTATTCGGGAAACGCAGCGGACAGTCGGTAATGGCGGCCGGCGACTGTCCGGGTAACGGTCGCTTATTTGTAACGGCCAAGCGTTCTAAGACCCAATTTTTAATTGATACTGGCAGTGATTTATGTGTGCTCCCCCGTTCTGCTGTAAGTGAGCCGCGGTCTAAATCAAGTTTTGAATTGTGTGCAGCAAACGGCTCGACAATTCACACATACGGTTTTATGCATTTAGTTCTAAACCTGGGCTTGCGCCGCGACTTTGCTTGGCAATTTATTATAGCGGACGTTACTAAGGCGATTATTGGCGTTGATTTTTTATATCATTATAATCTAATAGTAGATATCCGTGGTAAACGCCTTATTGACGCCAGCACTTCGCTTTGTGCCGCGGGTTTGCCTGCTTTGTCGTCTGAGGGCATATCTTCAGTAAAAGCAGTTATGGGTGATTCAGTGTATCATAGCATTCTCCATAACTATCCGGAGATAACGAATCCATCTGGTATGCATCGTACACTAAAACACAACACGGTACACTACATTCGCACCACACCTGGTCCACCAGTATCATCAGCACCACGTAGGCTAGCACCGGACAAATTAAAAATAGAAAAAGGTGAATTCGAAGCCATGTTACAGATTGAAACCTGTAGACCATCACAGTCTCCATGGTCTTCACCTCTTCACCTCGTGCAGAAGAAGGACAATAGTTTTCGGCCTTGTGGCGACTACTGGGCGCTGAACGCTCGCACTGTGCCTGATAAATACCCTATCCGGCACATACATGATTTCGCCAACAGACTTGCGGGATGTACGATTTTCTCAGCAATAGACCTGGTGAAAGGTTACAACCAGATCCCAGTCCATGAGGCTGACATCCCGAAGACCACAATAACAACGCCGTTCGGTCTTTACGAGTTTCCATATATGACATTTGGACTTCGTAACGCCAGACAGACGTTTCAGCGATTCGTGGATTTTGTGTACGCTTACATAGACGATTTCCTCGCGTTTTCACAGGACGAGCAATCTCACAAGAAGCATTTGCATCAGCTTTTTACCAGGCTTCAGGAGTACGGTATGGTGATCAACGTTGGTAAGTGTGTTTTTGGTGTCTCTGAGATAGCATTTTTAGGTTACAGCATCTCAGCCCAGGGTACCAAACCTCTGCCAGCCAAAGTTGAAGCCATACACAACTTCCCTACCCCGAAGACTGTTAAGGAGCTGCGACGATTCCTCGGAATAATAAATTTCTACCGTAGGTTTATTCCAGGCGCAGCAATTCATCAGGCTCAGCTTAATACTCTCCTCACAGGCTCCGTGAAGGGCTCCCACCCAGTCAATCTTACAGCTGATGATCTGGAGGCCTTCAACGCGTGCAAAGACAGTTTATGTAAGGCAGCTTTGTTAGCGCACCCCGTTTGCGGCGCAAAGCTAGCCCTAGTGACTGACGCGTCGGACACCTCAATGGGGAGCGTTGTCCAGCAGCTGAGAGAGACTTCGTGGGAACCTCTAGCGTTCTTTTCTCGTAAGTTGAGTCCTTTTCAACAGAAGTACTCTCCTTACGATCGAGAGCTTCTTGCCATTTATGAGAGCGTGAAGCATTTCCGTCACATGCTGGAGGCGAGAGTATTTACGATCTACATAGATCACAAACCCCTGACTTTTGCCTTCAACACTCATAAGACGAATTGTTCTCCCAGGCAGTTTCGTCACCTGGACTTCATTTCGCAGTTCCAGTGGTGAACTGCGAAATGAAGTCCAGGTGACGAAACTGCCACATCTCAGCTAAGGACAACGTTGTATCCGACGCACTGTCTCGTATCGAGGCAGTAGGACAGCCCGCTGACCTGCAGGTGTTAGCTGTAGCTCAGAACGCAGACTTCGAAATGCAGACCCTTTTGAACGGTAGCACATCGCTATGCCTTAAAATGGTGAGACTGCCTGGTCTCCAGGGAGAATTATGTTGTGACGATAGGGATGGTAAGTTGCGACCATTCATTCCAACACAGCTGAGACGTCAAATTATCAGCAGTTTGCACTCATTGAGTCATCCAGGTGCAAACGCAACTGCAACGCTTGTGTCGTAGATACGTATGGCCAGGCGTGAAGCGAGATTGTCGTGAGTGGGTGCGCAGTTGCCTAGAGTGCCAGCGCTCTAAGGTTACAAGGCACGTCTCCGCTCCTTTAAGCTCCTTCAAACTGCCTAAAGCTAGGTTTTCTTTCGTCCACATAGACCTCATTGGACCTCTTCCTGTATCCCAAGGCTATCAGTATTGTCTTACAGCCGTAGATCGCTTTACGCGATGGCCAGAGGTAATATCGTTAGCCGAAATAACAGCTGAATATGTGGCTAAGGCACTTCTCCATGGTTGGATCTCACGTTTCGGTTGTCCAATGGACATAATTACCGACCGTGGGAGACAATTTGAGTCCGCCTTATTTAAAAGCCTGTCTCAGCTTATCGGTTTTCAACATCGCAGAACCACGGCATATCATCCGCAATGTAATGGATTGGTCGAGAGGTTCCACAGACAGCTGAAAGCAGCAATAATGTGCCACAGCAGCACCTCTTGGCTGGACGCACTGCCACTCGTTTTGTTAGGCATTCGCAACGCCATCAAAGAGGACCTTAGCACCTCTTCAGCTGAACTGCTGTATGGGGAACCTCTTCGACTTCCAGGTGATATGTTTGAGCCCACAGAAGACGGTATCTGCGATGTAAGTGATTATGTGTCCCGGCTGCGCAGGTTTGTGAAGCATCTCCAACCATCACCTACCAATCAGCACAGCCGTCAGCGTTCGTGTTTCGTTCACAAGCAGCTCGCCACATCGTCTCACGTATTCCTCCGAGACGATAGCACTGCTGGATCTCTGGAACCACCCTATTTCGGTCCTCACGAGGTGTTGGAACGAGGTGAAAAGGTGTTTAAGATCTTATACAAAGGGAACAAGGTAACAGTATCTGTAGATCGACTTAAACCAGCCTACATACTGCGTGACCCAGAAATCACTCATTCACCAATTACACAACACACCTCAGAGAAACCACAAAAATCACTCAAATCAAACTCGCAACACAATAAAACAAATTCTACAAACTCGTCATTCTCACATACAAATCCACAAACACGCATACCAGATGATCTTATTAGCACTGAAGATAATATCATCAGACGAACCAAGTCGGGGCGCAGAATCAGGTTTCCAGACTATTATCGCCCTTAGGACGGTATCTGGAGGGGGGTGATGTAGTGGAACTACATAGTTTAAAAAATATATAATTTTTACCTTTGGTCGGGTCATGACAGATATCGAATAAGAAAAAAATGGTTGTAAAAACGAAAAATATATTTTCCGATTGTGTGTTTGAATCAAAATATTTTATTGCTGTTTACTCCTTCCCTACACACCCGCTAAAAGTAGTTTTATTACTGTTGTTTGGTTCTAACAGAGGTAGTAAGTGAATTAGCTTCATTGACTGTTATTGAATTTATCCTAGATATTATGCATTTTTTCTAGTTTTCAAAAAAGTGTGTTACTTCTCACGTCGCTGTTCTCATATCGCTGTAATCGGTGGTAATAAAGACCACCGATTACAGCGATATGAGAACCACACACAATCGGTGTCTTATATCTAATATCGGTGTTTTGATTCATGATCAACGCGCAGTTTTGTCACATCGGTGCATTGCTTTATCATATCGGTAGATCATTTTCTCATCTCGGTGAGTCGTTTTATCATATCGGTAGATCCCGTGCCATTTCGTAAAGGATACAAAAAAACAAAGGAACATACATATATATACATATACATATATACCTACATACATACATACTTACCTACATGTAAGTCATTATGTATATTATTTTTTTATTCTAAGTACTTACCTATAGAAAATATAATAAAAAAAAGAAAAAAAGAAAATTTGTATAAAATTAAAAAAAAAATATTTTAATTGGATTTCTAAGAACTCAGTTCTCGTTGGTTGTGACTACTTACATAAGACCCTCAGTTCAGGTCTTCAGATCTAAGTCAAAAAATATATAGGTACAACTTGTAAAAATATGTAGTACCTACTAATTATTTCCTTTTTGATGTTCAAAGGTGGATAGATTATCATATCGCTGGATATGTATATCATTTCGGTGGATAAACTTATCATTATGCTACGATATGATAAACTTGTCATATCGTAGCATAATATATAAAAAAGTGCATGTAATTAGGTCTATATAAAATAACTCACGTTGAGCGGTCGTAGCCCAATGGCTCGGGCGTCGGACGTCATCATGTGATTCCCAGTTCAATCCCCATTCATTGCACTACCGACGTAAACCCACTCGTAACATAAGTGTCATAGCTTCATTCTTGTTAATCCTTCGTGCTAACGAGGGATTTACAAGAATACTAGTAGTGTGCAAAAAGTCTGCTAGTAATAATCTATACTAATATTATAAAGCTGCAGAGTTTGTTTGTTTGAACGCGCTAATCTCAGGAACTACTGGTCCGAAAAAATATTTCAGTGTTGGATAGTCCATTTATCGAGGAAGGTTATAGTCTATATTTTATTATCAAAAAAATTAGGGATCCGTAAGAAAATTGGGATTTTGTAACCCAAGGTGTAAAAACGAAAACCTATTTATGCGTGCGCTGCAAAAACTATTGATAATAGAACAAAATGATGTACTACGGGTTTGTAGGTCTTATTAAGATCTTCAAAAAAGTCCGCAAGAGCACATATCTAACTATCATAGTTTAGTCACAATAACCACTTTTATGTTCATAAAAAATATAAATCGTCTGAAGAAAGAAACGTACGTTATATGTGTATCGTAATATTAATCCTTATCCAAATTAAGCATTATGTTATCAAGAGTATTTATCTAGAAGTAAAATACTTTTTGTTTTATTCCAATCGGACATTTCGTTAAGAAATTATTACGAGTATAAAAATGCAAAGAATTGTTACCTAATAATGAGTTACCAGTAGTTGCTAATCTCAGCAACTACTGGTCCGATTTGAAAAATTCTTTCAATGTTAGATAGCCCATTTATCGGGGAAGGTTATAAGCTGTATTTTTTTATAAAGTTTCTACGGGAACGGGAGTTACGCGGGTGAAACCGCGCGCGGAAAGCTAGTATATATATATATATATATATTATATATATATATATATATATATATTATATATATATATAATATATATATATGTGTATACTAGCTTCCCGCGGTTTCACTCGCGTAGCTCCCGTGCCCGTGAGAACTTCGTAATAAAATATAGCCTCGATAAATGGACTATCCAACACTGAAAGATTTTTTTAAATCGGACTAGGAGTTCCTGACATTCGCGCGTTCAAACAAACAAACTCTGCAGCTTTATAATATTAGTATAGATTTTTTATTTAATTTTGTTCATTTATTCCCACCCGGTACTAATGATTGTGTAAACACGATATAGTTGTTCTGTTAGATGTGTTTTGAGTGTGTAAATTGAGTGTTTACTCTTTATGTTTCTGTTCTTCACTTAAACCCTAAAAGCTATGCTTTAAAAGCCTTCTTTCTCATTCAAACCGAAGATCTTGTGTGTTTAACAATATTGTCTTTGTTTGCAGATGCGTTAGTCATCTCCAGTACACATGACATCGCCGATGTTGACGCAGCGAGAACAAAATATATCGTTAATGGGTAAGTTAACTTTTAACCTTATCAACACGTAGATAGAGTCGGTTTTTGCTTGGGATTCTTTGACGTGGAAACCTTTGTTTTCCATTTTCTTTACAACAAAGTTACATTGCATTCTCAACTTTACATATAAAAGTTTATAGTGTTATTTCAAGTGTAAGACTTTTTATGAACTGTTTTTCAGATGCTTTCCTCAATTATATGATATTGAGTTTTATTTCGTGGAGGTTAAAGTCGCTTTTTTGGTTGGCAACTCTGTATTGTAGTTTTAAATATTATAATGAGAATGTGAAGTGAAATAAAAAGCAATGGGAGTTTCATGCGAATGGTTTTGCATGAATTTTAAAACGACATCCGATATTTTTACTGGACTATAGTGAATTATTTCGACGTTAATCCGGCTACATTTGCACAATTCAATGAGAATTAAGGCGCGGGCCCACCGCGGTGCACGGAGAGGCTACGCACGTGTATTAAGCTTCGCTTTGGAAGAAAATGTATGTGGTTGTGTCCACTGCAACCCACGGAGAGGCTACGCATGAATTGACGTTTTTCATACTAATTAATACACGCAGCTAAAATGGGTCGCGCGCCCGTGCACAGCATGCACCGCGGTGGGGCCGCGCCTTTATACAATTTATTGTCCTCACCTATACGACTCTTTTGTTTTGGATTGAAAATGAGACGTAAGTGATTAACAAATAATTAAGAATGTGTAGATTTATTTTCAATGCCCTCTTAAGCCCGAAGTCCGAGAGGCCTGAAAAGCCTGAAGTATAATAGAGCGACAGTTGCACAAAACTAACCCTAAAAAAACTATAAGTCATAAGATTCCTTATTTCCCCCGCCAGCACCGCCCTAAGTCGAGGTCCAAGTCCCATAGGGGTACCGCTCTCTTGCGAAGGCCATTTATTGTGGTTGTAGCTCTGCTGGCCTTTATGCCCGGTGAAGTAGTAAAAACCTAACTACATAATGTCTGTCCGAAAATAAATTGTAGATTCACTATACAATAATATTCCTGTGCGTGGTTACTGCCGTGCAGCTCCCGTTCTCATGGTTTTGCCAAAGTCACCACGCTTGACAGGCGGCTTGGTGACTGCAGTTGTAATTCGGGCAGCTCGTTTTCTTGTGTTATAACACAAGGCTGACGCCCGTTCCTTGTTATACGACCCACCTCCCCTCGGAAGGGGCCTATGAACTCCCCTATTAAGGGGCAGTAGTGGACGTTATACGGGCTGATGATGATGAATAAACAACATCACACCAGTAATTGATGACTGTACCAGTGTGCAGCTTGTGTCCCTGAATTATGCCCTCATCGTCTCGATGAGGCCGCGCTAAAACCAGCAGTATAATAATCCCACTGAGTTTGTTTCGCCGGGTCTTCTCAATTGGGGCGTATTGAATCCGGTGGTATCACAAAAGCGCATTCGTCGAGATACTTATGGTCCTTCCAAATAATAACGTACTCAAAGGACAGAACTTAGATTTAATCAAAGTTATAAAATAACAAAATATGTTTGTATTTTCATACCTCGCAGCTTTTAGGCTAAAGCTATATAATCTATTATAATTAGTAGCACAGTAAATTGATAAGTCAAAATTTATTTTGACTATTTACAAATACTATATGGGTTTAGGTGTTTTTTTTTAATATTTGTTCGTGTAGTCTCCCTCGAAACAGGGACTTATTTCCTTAGTATCTATATCGATATCTTAAAAAAAAAACTTAGTCCATTTATTTATTGACTTGATGTTGTATAACATTATTCATTCTGAATATTCGCTCATGTAGTTCATATGAAAGGCATAAAGACTTGTTTCATCGATTTTATGATTACATAGAATCTGTTCTGTTCCCTTTCTGAGAGATCCGGCAAAGTAGTTAGAGGGTTATTGTTACGTAATCGACTTCAAATGTAGGACTGTCCATGTAGAAAAAGTATAAGAAAATATTAGGAAAGCTAGTTCAATGGATACGTTACTATGATTGCTAGAAGCTAGAGGGGAATTTAAAGACTCTTATTCTTATCTTATGGTAATAAGATATGGAAGATTTTTTTTCCGACGGACATTATTTTTTCTTTAAAAAAGGCAATATATATTTTTACCCGTACCTATTACATGTATTTATAACCCACAGCGGGTACCAGCCTTCGCAAAGTGGATATATTTTAGTTTTATTTAAAATTTTTGTGAGAGGAATAAATTAATATATTATTTATTTATTTTTTAATTTCTATCAGAGTTTTTGCAAATTACTAATATTCTTATTAACCTCTCGTGCTCATCTAAAATGCTTGTGTTACGAGTAGGTTCACATCGGTAATGCAATGGGTGGGGATCGAACCGGCGACCAAAATGATCGCAAGACCGACGCCCTAGCTATTGGGATACGGCCGTCTTTTAAAGTAAACTTAAAGTTGTTTCTTAGACTTAGAGGTACTTGGTGCTCATTACTTTGTCTAATGCGTGCTTCTTTTAATCCTGGCTTACCCAACTAATAGTAGTTAGCACGAAAAGGGGGGAATGAACCCAAAAGCCCAGGTTTCAAAAGCATCTGTCATTACCAAAGGGCCCGAAATGCAGCCATTACCTGGTATTTGTACATGAATGGTCTAAATAGCACATTTAAACAGATGTGATGTTTCATTGAACTTCCCACGCGTATTCCAATATTACGTTTTGCTTCGCCTACAGCTTCAGTTGGATTCTCAGAATTTTGACTGAATACAATGTTATTTCATTTCAATATATGAAGTTGAGTAATATCGTCATGTGACTACAATTATTTATTAAAGAACTAAATTGCGCGCGCAAGATGATTAAGATACAATATTTAAGAACTATTTCATTAATCATGATTGTACAAAGTAGGTACTGTATATAACGGTACAACACCGAAAAGATAAATACAAGATAAACTGTAGAGTTTACTCGTCAGAAATGGAAAGATTTTATATCTCTATCCTGGGGGCCCCTCTATTGTGGAGGCCACGGGGCAGTAGCCCTGGATGCCCTCCCTTAAATCCGGTTTTGGGCTGACCTAATAGTAGCGTCTACAAAAAACTAAAATACAACATAAGCCCGTTTCGTATATCAAATGGAAAAATACAAATCTATTCGTTATCCATCGGTTTTGTATTTCCCAATTAGTCGTAACAAAAAACTCTGATTCAGTTTCAGCTTTTCATCTCTGACAATCGTAATTTGACACTTGTCTATAGAGGCTTCAATAGGAATTGTCAACTAGTGAACTATAAACCGATTAAAGTACCGTTAGCAAAAAAAACGTGCCTTGTTTCTATAGAACTAAATTATATTAAGATTTAAATTATAGAATTATTTATTGTTATTTGTTATATATGACGCGACAGACAGACAGAAAACTAGCTTATCCGAGAAAAAAATAAAATAAAATTATATTAATATTATCTTAATGTGTATAATTTGACAAGTTCAAGTGTATATAAGTACCTAAGTGCTAAATAAATATAATTAAATTCGTTATTTAAAAAAAAAATTGTTCGTATTTATTACTACTATGATGGTTTTAGTATGCTTAATATAATTATAATTTCCTCGAATAGGTAAGTAAATTTAACTTACAGAAGGAAGGCTAAAGCCAAATAGCAATATTAAATATGTTTTATTCTTGTGCGTTAGTAAGGTTAAAAGTCGTAGGAAAAGCGGAGAATTAGGATTAACAAGCGTTCATTGGCTACGACATCCGCATTAAATCAAGCTGGTCGTATGGTTATTTGCTGACTTTCTCATTCAATAATAAAGAGAAGATTTTGTGTCTTGATTAAAAACACCTTACCATGACGAAGTAAGTGTTCTGTATCCCGTATTGAGTAACAAAATAAAATAAAAAAGTCTGTTTAAGACTTATTCACAATATTTCCTAATGCAACTTATCAAACGAATTAAACATTTTTCTGTTATATATTTGGATTATAAAAACAAGGAATTCGTTCTTAATAAAACACAAAAATTATTTATAAAAGACGTCCAATACACAAGTACTATAACAAATTGGAAGCGTAGCACAAAGGTTAGGGCGTCGGACTTGTGATCTTGTGGTCGCGTGTGGAGCCGGTTCGATCCCTACACATTGCGTTACCGACGTGAACCCACTCGTAACACAGGCATTTGAACTTAGCACGAGGGGTTACCAAGAATACTAGTAGACTGCTAAAACTCAACTAGTAATCATTAAAAAAAATACGTAACTGCGACATAAACCCGGAATTATAAAACTACTTATTACTGTTTACACAATATAGTTTCCACCAAACAACATAAACTTTGCACATTCGAAAAATCGGTAAAGTTAACCCAGAAAAATACCCCCCATAAAAGAAATAAAACCGAACCTGCAACACATTTAAAATAACCAATGGACTGTGAAATTGAGTACTGAACGAAAATTTGTTACAGAATACCAACACATTCTCTTTCTGACTGTTTCGTATAAGCCGATTGGAAAAAGTTGCACACTCAACTTTGTTGGGTAATAGGATTTATCTAGCTCGAAGATCGTGATTTCTTGTTGACTATTTACTCTTAGATGTGAACTAGAGTTACGTATTAAATACGTGCCTTCAATAATGAACGTTGATATTGGAATTTTATTGGACATCGGTGTATTTAATTCTGTTAAGTTGGAATAAAGTGCTCGTGCTAAGCTAAAATGCGTGATTTCACGTCGGTCGGGGATAGAACCGGCGACCAAAAGATCACAAGTCCGACGCGCTAGCCATTTGTTAGCGTTTCAAAATATGTGGCTTAAATAGTGTTATTTATAACAAAATCTTTACCTTAATTATTGATTTCATAATTTTTCTTTTTACAGATCACCAAATGACAGATCAATTCAAAATGGTAAGTCTCTTTCTTACTGTTACTATGCTTTATATAAGATACTAGGAAATTCTATTTCCAACAAAACATTGTTGCATATTATTATGCTGTTAAATATATGATCTACCTACAAAATCCACTTTCCCTTCACTTACAAGTCAACATGTTTAGCATCACCTTTACCTACGCGTAGTCACGGATATAGTTTCCAGAGATTTGGACCCGATTCACTATTAATTATCTATCATCATCGTGGGCCTTTTTTACATCTTAAACAGATGATTTAAACAGCGTCTCAAGAGTTTAAGCACTTGTGTTTGTGGCTAAATAATCCAATACGGGATCCGCAGCAGCGACCGCATCTATTGCAAGTTAGGTTAATTATCTATACTAATATTATAAAGAGGAAATATTTGATTGTTTGTTTGTATTGAATAGGCTCCGAAACTATTGGACCGATTTGAAAAATCTTGCACCGTTCGAAAGCTACACTATCCCCGGATGACATTGGCTATACTCAATTATGAAGTTCCCTTTATGCGATAAGATCGCCCATTGTACGAGTACCTACATACTTTTGTTATTTTTTTATGTTCCAAATTTGTATTCTATATATATATGTGTGTTCAATAAATAATTTTATTATTATTATTATTCCCACGGTATCGAGAGTTGCGCGTATAAACGATATATTATATTTTAACAATATTTATACATTAAATAAATTATACAGGGTTACTGGTAACTCGACGTATTCCTTGCAGGACGTCATAGTAGGGTTAAAATGCAACAAATTAAGCCACCAAATGTTCTACCGAAATTCAGTAGTTTTTGAATTAGTTAAGAGTTTTAGTTTTTTTATGAAATATACCAGATTAAATCATTTGAAACCAATTTAAAAATGATTTACGGCGCGACTGTACTGAAATTTAAGTTATTATCATAGTTGACGCCGTAGCAAACCTTTGTTAATAATTAAAAGTTCAATAATGCCTAAAACTTTGGCAAATATCACTAACCAAAAATTTAATTTTTTGTAATTTTTGCTATTACTTCATAAAAAATATAGTCTAGTGCAAAAAAAAAATGCTACACCTGGTGTACAAATTACTAAGAAAATATCCTTGTCTTATCAGCTATCCAAAAAGGTATGAAAGTTAATACAAAATCATGGACTACATTATGAAAATCGTTTTTGATTTAGTACAGGCGTGCGTTTCGCAAAAAGGTGATTATTCGAAAAATCAAAAACAAAATCGTGAACATTATTATTCTTTTTAATCAATATTAAAAACTTTAATTACACACATTTCACACGTCTTGTTCGATGTGCTGCCCTCGGTTTCGAATACATGTTCTTATTCGCTTCCTTACTTCGGTTTTTGTTATTCTTGATGTGATTGTTGCCCTCATCTGGTCCGCCGCATTTATAATTCTCTCCCTTAGTTCTTCAATTGAATTTACTGGGGTCACATAAACTAGATCTTTCATATGACCCCAGACGTAAAAGTCTAGCGGCGTCAGATCAGGGCTTCGTGCAGGCCACGGAATCGGCTCACCGCGCCCTATCCATCGGTTTGGATAGTTTTCATCCAGCAATTGTCGAATTGTGATTCGGAAGTGGGCTGGACATCCGTCATGTTGGTAAATCATGTTTGCTCTTCTTTCTTCCGGTACATCCGTGAGCAGTGCTGATAAATGATTTCTGAGGAAATCTTCATAAAGTTCCCCATTTAGTGTTCGGGGTAAAAAATGTGGGCCAATTAATTTGTCGTCAATAATACCCATCCAAACATTAAGCGAGAACCTTCGCTGGGATGCGGTTGGTTTTAGTTTTTTAGGGTTTGCTTCTGCTTTCGGTGCCCAGTAATGTAAGTTGTGGTAATTTGTGATACCATCACGATTAAAACATGATTCATCGGTCCACAGAATGTTTTTTAAAAAGTTTTCGCGGTCGGCGTCGGCACTTAGCATAAAATGACAAAATTCAAGCCGTTTAGGCGGATCTCCTTCTTCTAATGACTGGACTGGTTGGTAATGGTATGAATGTCGGCCTGACAAGTGAACTACAGACCAGACTTTCCACTGTGACATACCAAGCTCACGCGCTACGATGTTTGTCGAAGTGTTAGGATCGTCAATAAAACGTTGAAGAATAAGCTCCTCGTCCTCAGCCGTGTATCTCCGGGAACGACCCGTGTCAACTTGCCTGCTTCTTTGGACGCTGCCAGTTTCAGATATTCGCCGATAAGTCGATCCGAAGACACTAACGTGGGGGAGTCGGCGGTTTGGAAAGCGAAGTTGATATTCTCGCCGCGCCTCAGCAGCGTTACCGTCACAAAGTCCGTAACAGTACATTATGTCAGCGTATTAAGGATTAGAATATGCAGCCATAGTCAGCGCTTATGAAGGCATAGCACAGCACAAGAGCAAGATACGCAGCAACAGTTAGGGAAATAGCCAGTAACAAAACACGAGCTTGCGCGACGTAGAGTTGAAACTAACTAACGCTGACGACCAAATTTTGCAAAATCGCACCCCCTGTCATGCCGAGAGAACAATAGCGACCAATCACAAAGCTCCCCAAGTGTTTGGAGTTCAAGCGCAGGTAAAAACTATGAATAATACGAATACGAAACAATAGGTTGACCGTCTCGCAATTTTACCTGCCCCCCATAAAATTCTTCTTTTCCCTGGCACACATGCAAAAGTATTGACAATCATACCTTTCTGAATAACTGATAAGATAAGGATATTTTCCTAGTAATTTGTACACCAGGTGTAGTATGACTGCACCGGTGGCTCAGTGGTTACGGTAGTTGCTTCTGGGACCTGGTGTTCTGGGTTCGATTCCCACCCGGGACAATTATTTGTGTGAACCACAAATAATTGTTCTGAGTCTGGGTGTACTTTGCGTCCGTGAAATGTATGTTTGTAGAGTCCACCGCGACACAGAGATTTATTTCTTTAGTGGGGGAGTTGTCTTTTAAAAAAAAAAAAAACGAAGAAATTAAGTTTTTTTTTTTCACTAGACTACATTTTTTATGAAGTAATAGGAAAAATTACAAAAAATTAAATGTTTGGTTAGTGATATTTGCCAAAGTTTTAGGCAATATTGAACTTTTAATTATTAACAAAGGTCTGCTACGGCGTCAACTATGATAATAACTTAAATTTCAGTACAGTCGCGCCGTAAATCATTTTTAAATTGGTTTCAAATGATTTAATCTGGGATTTTTCATAAAAAAACTAAAACTCTTAACTAATTCAAAAATTACTGAATTTCGGTAGAACATTTGGTGGCTTAATTTGTTGCATTTTAACCCTACTATGACGTCCTGCAAGGAATACGTCGAGTTACCAGTAACCCTGTATACGTAACGTATACTTTATTATTTGCTTCTTAAATGAATTCATTGTTACTAAAAGAATGATACCAGAGTTTCTTAAAGTCTTTCTTCTCCGGATGTCGGAAGCTAGAATAGGGACGGTGATCCTCGCGAGGCGAGGTTCGGGATGCATTCTTGGTGCCTGTCGGTTGATCTAATTTCTTAAACTAAGTGACTTATTATTATTTTTAATTCGTTTCTCGTTTTATAATAATTTAATACACGGGCTACGCCAAGTTTATTATTGTTAATGAGTTTAAAAATAAGACTATAAATATAGTTTTAGGTTTATTTGAAATGATGCACATACAGTTAACTCCTACCTAATAAATTTCATATTGTTGTTCTTAGGCGCTACTAACTCTGCGCAAGAGTTACTTAGCGAGTAGGTACGCTCAGATTTTAGAATAAAATCTTTTTAAAATCAAATTTTCGTGTTTTGAAAAAAATAAAACTAGCAAAATGTTCTTTATTAAATTACCTAATCATTAGTTTAGGAAGCAAAATAATGGTTATTTTAGGAGGAGATGCATGTTATAAATCATTATTTCTCATTTCTGTGGCTTTTTTGTGGCCCTTTAATTAAATATTATGCCGCTTTAAAAATAAAAAGAAACTACCATTTTGGAGTCAAGATTATATAGAAATTTAATGTATTTTTTATTAGTTGCTAGTTCTTTTACATAAAGAGAAGTTGGCTCCCAAAAACAGCCTAAAAAACGGCTACCGCTGTGTTTCGCACGGGAACGCGCCGTAATTTAAGTACATAGAAATAATGTTCTTAAATGTGTCAATGCATCTAAATGACGTATAACAAGCGCGAATTATTCGTCTACGTTACTAATAAACCATTTCATTTCATTTCCTAGTCTTAAACATTGTGAGATTAAGACATGTATCTGCAAGTGTATCTGTGTATTCATTTTATTATTTCATAGAGAAGCAATACAGCGCAGATACCAAAGAGAGTGACAACTAAAATTAAAAAGAAAACAATAGCTGAATAGACCGTCATGTCACGAGCGCAGTTTTGTTAATTTTAATGTAATAAGTGTTTTTGGAATTAGGTATTTATACCACACTTAAAGTTTTATAGAAAGGTCCATTGTTTACTTTCATCTGAACCGTACTATACGGTTGACTATCGTTAAAATAAATTCTGCCAAAAGATTAATACAAATTTAACTACGCAGATAAATCCTTGTAGAACAAAAGCGGAATATCAAATTCGACTCAAACATTTTATGAAATGCACTAAATGTTTTTATAACTGACATCTAGTAATATTCTCCTTTGCAAATACTAGTCATAAAAATCTTACTGAAACATTGTATTGAAAATCGACTTTGCCAGATAGATTTAACCAGTCAACCACAAAATTTCGATTTTCTCAACTAGAAAAGTTTTGCAGACTTGAAAACAAATAGTGTATTTGGTTTATTTCAGTTTCAAGATATTCTATAGAATAGTATACGACTTGAAAATTGTTGGAAGATATCTGAACTAGAATTCAGAACTTGGTTTCTCTATATTCGGAATACAGGGAAGTTATTAGTTTGTTTGTTTGTCCAAATTTATTTTACAGCTTCTCGTAATTCGTACTAAATAGTTATATTCCGATGCAGCTGTATTCGTTTTTTATGAGATACTTTTCGAAGTCGAGAGCTTGAATTCCGCAGTGTAAAATAGGAAGTCATATTTTAGTCTTATCATAAAGATAAATGTGTAAGACTACCAAGTTGGTTAAACGTTCTTTTTTTTAAGAAGTGCAACTCTCTAATTTAAGTAATTTATTGACAATCTCCGTAGCGTACCGGTATTTAGCTCGCTTTAAATCTCGGAGGTCATGTGTTCGATCCCCACGCTGGACAAGAAATCTTTGTGTAAATTCTAAGATTTCTTTCCGGGTCTGGTTGGATGGGGCTACCCTTCGTGCCTCGGAAAGCACGTTAAGCCGTTAGTCCCGATTATTATAACATCATCTATAATAATCATATATAAGGGAACGGGTAGCTGCGTTTCCTTGTGTGGTACAACATAATACTGCGGTCACCAACCCGCCTGCCAAGCGTGGTGACTATGGCAAATACCCTCCCTCAGGAGGAGGCCTTTGTTCAGCAGTGGACGTTATACGTTAAACATCATCGTTGTCCTTGTCATCATGTCATAATATGGAATCATGTTCTTCAATTTCTTTAAATATTTTCTTATGTTCTTTACTATATTCTTTACTTTGTATAATGACTAACAATACTGCCGTGCGATCAAAAAAAAAATTCAATCCTTATATCCCTGTATATTAAAGAGAGCAAAGTCTTCGTAACGAATTCTGTACCAAGAAAAGGCCATTAGTGCATTTATTATGCGTGTTACAACATTATTCTAAAAGCGTCAATCAGCTTGTCACATTTAGAATACAAAACTTTCCGGAAATAAGCTTGGTTTGGAAAATTCCTAGTAACAACTCAAAGTATTTTTCCTGAATATATGACACAAAATTTTCCTCTAATTATATCGTGGAAAAATGTAGACGACACACATCTCTGCTTTCTCTTTTAAAACAGAAAAATTGAAATATAAATAAATCCATTAGCCTTCTTCAAATATCACTTAGTTGTTTTTTATTCAATCGCACAGAGACAGTTCAACTAATGTAGATAAGAATCCATAGTACAAAGCACAGAAATCGATCATAACATAAGTAATTATCTATACTAATATTATAAGTAGGAAAGATTTGATTGCTATAATAAGCTTTAGAACTACAGGACCAATTTCAAAAACTCTTTCACCACTAAAGCTACGTTGTCTAGGAATAAAATAGGCTATATTTTATTATAAAATTCTAATGGGAACGGAAACTATGCGGGTAAAACCTCGCGCAAAAAAGCTAGTTTGTTATTAAACTTCATGAAACAACATTTTTTTTTTTTAATTAAAAATAGGCTTACGTTTGACCATAATCTCGCTTGATGGAAGGCGAAGATAAGGCCTAAGATGATACACGCTTGCCTAGAAAGTGTCTGTTCTCTGTCTCACTTTAGTTTTAATGATGTCCAGATTATAGCGTTCCGAAAAAACTAACCCCGGCAGAGAATTCCACTCCTTAGCTGTCCGCATTATGAAAGAAGAAGCAAATCGCTTCGTTCGTATTGAAGGAGTGTCTACAACAAAAGGGCACACATTAACACATTAGAGCATTTGAAGCTATCTATCGCAACGAAACCACTGATCACATTCAACAAAAAGAAACTTGAAAAACAAACCCTGAACTCTAGAACGCATTCATTCCATTCAAAAACAGATCAACATTAAAGAGATCAGCATAAACTTGAGCATCTCCCCAATCTACCTCTGAATCCGTATTTGCATTTTCAACGTCTCAAGTCTGAGCCAGTTTGAACTGCATAAATCTAGCGAGATCCGGTTAAAGGCGGATTTTGGCGGTCGTTACCGGTATCTGCGTATAAATGGCGGAAACTTTGTAAAGTTATGAGAATTAATCTGTTATTTTCATCGCATATTCTTTTGTTACGAATATTAAATTATGGGCATGATGGATGAGTTGAAGTGGGTGTGAATATTTGTTTACCAACTTACTTTTTTATATTGATATTTGATCTGTAACATCAAGAGCTGAATATAAGTTATTTTTATTAACCAAATAATTACAAACTCGAAACAGATAATAAGATTTAATTCAAATAAGAAAAATCAACACTTATCGAGTGTGCCACTGATTTTAACCAAAAAAGCAATAAACTTAAACATATTTCTGTAGCTCGTTCCTAACAGGTCAAATGGCGTAATTAAAGAGTTTTGTTTACTGCCAAAATTTGTTTGAATATGATATTTTTCAAAACAACGATCATAATCAGATAAAAATTCTCAGCTCTACAATATTATATGCGTTGAAACAACCATCAAATTTTATGCAATAATTATGTTCTAATGCTAATTACTGAAAATAAAGGTTTTAGACTTTGGTCCTTTTATTGCTTATCCACAGCTAAATATCTGTTTAATTCGACGTAATAAACGGTCTATAAATTGGGGTCAATGAGTCTCCTGTGGCACACCTTTGATTAATATGAGCTTTATATCATTTACAGTATACATTTATTCACTTAACTTTGCAACGAAAGAGATGAAATAAAACCTGAAAGTAAATAAAAACTGATCATAGAATTGTCCCTCATTTGAGTCAGGTTTACATTTAAAATTACATTTAGTCATCTTTAAAATTGTAATAATATCACCAATATCTTAAAAAAAAATACAATTTTAATATTTTGCTATTAACATAATTTCTAATAATATTTACAAACCATAACTAAGAATCTATTTGACAATTTTAAATTATGCCCTAAATGTTTTATATTTTATATTTTTTTTAATAATTTGTGACAGACAGACTGCGAAGTCCTAGGATTACGGTCCCGTTTTTACCCTTCGGGTACGGAACCGACATGAACTGAAAAAAAACGACATGCTTTTTCTCGTAATATAATGTGACTGGCTGGTTTGCTGTATACTGAAAACCTATTGGCCAATATTTCAAGATAGAACACTCACGACATTCTCTTGTTTATTGATATGAATGCAAGACAGTGCTTTTGAACTTTGACTGATTCATTACAAAATTCTTAATATAACTAGCTTAGCTAGCGGGTGGACTTTTAAAGCCTATGTTAGATACTTATGGTTAATGTAGCATTCTAATGGTGAAAGAATTATCGAATCCGTTCAGTAGTTTTTTGAGTTTATTTGAAACTAACATATAAAATAAAAATGCAAACTTTTCCTCTTTATAATATTAGTATAGACATATTTTTTTATTGGTTATTGGTTTTGAATCAACAAAGAGGAAAATATAGTCATTTACTTTCTTTCATTTTTAATACAGTTGCAGTGTTAATGTAATGTAAATGAATAGCTTAATGACATTATTACGTAAGAACGTCATTGCAAAGATTGACATGTTTTAATAATTTAATAATTGTAATTGTATTTTATTATAATTGTATATTAATTGTTAATTGTAATTGTATGTTGATTGTTATTGTATTGTTAATCTTTCAAAAGTTATTTGTGATTAATGTAATTGACATATGAATATCAAGTATACTTAATTATTATACATATGCATTTCGTAAAAACCGATGTATTTAAAATTTATTACTTAAAAAACAATAATCAAATTAAATTAAACTAAGTATAAAACTAAACTAAAAACTTAAAAATCTAACAAAAGAGGGTGTCCATGAGGCATGGTGCCAAGAACACCGGCTGCATTTCCACGTTGAATAGCTATTGCTATTCTCTGTGCGAGAAATGAGCCGGCCCTCTTGTCACCAGCGGCGTCGATCAACCGAGGAAATAATTGTTTAAAAAACTTTTTTGTACTTGGACCCCATGGACCAAAAGTTTCGAAGCCAAGCGGTACAAACACGTAGTCACTAGAATAGTGTCACGTATTTGCGCCGCTTGGCCTCTTCTGCAGCCTCCGCCGCGGCTCCGGCCCTCAAGACTGATCCGCTGAGACGAGAAGGGGCCAACGTATCGACGCAAGTAGCGTCCCAAACGAGAGCCCTTCCCCTTTCCCAGGGGATCAAAGTCAGACCGTCCGGACGCTTGCCATCATCACGCACCATGCCTACGGGTTCTAAGATAGATGGAACATTGATGGTGGCAAGCGCCCGTTTGATAATGTCATTAATGGAGCCGTGGCGGGAAAATCTGCCGGCACTGCGTTGACAGAAGAGTCCATGGAGTCCGTTCCTGTCGACGACGCTGCCACATGGACACCAATGACGCTCGACGATGGCAGCACCCAGTCGAAGTCCGACGGCAATGCGGAAGCTGCCATTGTCGAACAGCGCTCCGAGGTTGGCAGAAGGAAGGGCGTGTAACCATTGTCCCGATTAGAATTCAGAGACAGCTAGAAACCTTGCGCGGTCTTGATCACTGGAAAAATTTTGAACCAAAAATTTATGAACTCTCTGCACCAATGGAACATCCCAAAGTTTTTGACTGGTTGGTTCCTTGGGGAAATTTTCATTGGGGCAGAGAGTTTTCCAGACTTCTATTGCATCCGATGCACAGTGTAACTCTGGGGTTGGCTTTTTAAGTATTTGAGAGCACAGGCTTGATACACTGTGCACCGATGAAAGGAAAGCCGGAAGAGCTACACTAGAAATTTTTCTTATTCCGATGCCACCAGATCTAATAGGTAAAGTGGCTTGAGTCCAGGCATCGTCCTCGAGGTTTAAATTTAGAATTTTTTCGAAAGCATTTTTGAGGGTGGCATCCAAGTTTTCTAAAATGTCTGTATGTTTCCAGATTGGGCATGCTCTAAGAATATAAGTAAATTTAGGAACAAAAAGGCAATATTTTAAAATTGTATATGCAATATGAGAATTTAATAAGCCCAATCTATTGACGTTTTCCGAAAGTATTCTAGATTTTTTTTCTAAAAGAGGTCTAACACTTTCCTCGAGTAACGGTGCTCCTAGAAGGTAAAGCGATTCCATTTGAAGAATTTTTATTTCAGGCGAAATTTCTTGAAAATTTTGAATAAGAATTTTCCGATCAATAGGATTGAATTTATTAGAAATATAGAGTTCACATTTACCTAAATTTAGTTTCAAATTTAAATTCCGAAATTTGTTGATAACATTGATAAAATCGTCTTTCACTGTGTCAGCTTTACCTCCTAAGGTACCGTCGTCTAGGTACCAGACATTTAATTTTGAATTTAAATTAGATGTAATGGGATGAATTCCTAAACTTAATTTCATATTGTATGCCATTATGGCGGGTCATAGTTGGACTTTCTATATACTTTGTAAACAACATACCTATTTAACCTATGTACCACAATAAAGTTCATTTGTATTTGTTAACAAGTTGCATATTATATTATTATGTGCTTCTTATGTTACACGCGCAATTTGTTCTGTAGTCCTTTGAATACGAGTCCATTCTGTTGAGAGACGTGCCTCTTAAATCATTCTATACAAAGCTATTTTCAAAGTCTCAGTACGAGTAAACCCATTTAAGTTGAAGTTTAGTACGCTTTTCTACAAACGCCTGCATTGTATCAGAATCTAAAAGGTGTATTTTGGTACAATTATTGAAATGCATATGATCCACATTCTTTTTATTGTTGTCCAGAGTTTAAAAAATACTATGAAGATTAATACAGAATTATCACGTTTTTATGAAGAAACAACATAGATATCACTAAAAATGGAACTTAACTATACGCGTCACGTTATATATGACATTTTCATACAATGACTGTGTGCGTGCTCAAACAAAGTATTACCGAATAATTTAAATACAAATTTAAACTGTATAATCAAAAAGACACACATAACACCATAATGACCACGTCATGTAGATGGATGGAGAAGAAGAGGGAGGCCAAAGAAAAGATGGATGGATTGTATGAGAAGTGATATGAAGGAAAAATGACAGCGTGTCGGCTGGCAGCTCAGAATGGAAGAAAAAAAACCGGCCAAGTGCGAGTTGGACTCGCGCACGAAGGGTTCCGTACCTGTTGACGTTATTGATATCGAGTAAAAAAGGGCAAAAAAAAGTTTGTTACATGGGAGGCTCTCTTAAAAAAAAAAAATATTTTATTTTTAATATTTTTTGTTATATTGGTAATAGAAATACATCATCTGTGAAAATTTCACCTGTCTAGCTATCGCGGTTCTTGAGATAGAGAGACAGACAGCGAAGTCTTAGTAATAGGGCCCCGTTGTGATCCTTCGGTTATGGAACCTTAAAAACCAAAAAAAAGGGATAAGGGCCTAGAGGTGATGATGATTCATCAAACAGCAAAATAGCATTCAAAAAGCAAAAACTTTCCACTGTATAATACTGGTAATTAGTCAGTATACATTTCCTTCAATTTCCCAGTATTTACGGCATCGCGTCCCCTTAACACTGGACGTCCAAACGGAATAAGCAACTATGCAATTTGCACCAACGTCAGAGAATACCAGTTGAAATTTATGCGTACGACAATTACTACGCTAACAAAATTAGACACCATGACGTAGTCGGATATTGCATGTTTCTTGCTTCGTTAACTATATTTATTTTGTACTATCTGCACCCTGCGGTTTTACCCGCGTTACTCTGGTCGGAGCGTGATGTTTTGTAGCCTATATGTTAATCCAGCGTATAACCTATCCCGGTGCAAAATTTCAGCCAATTCCGTTTAGAAGTTTTGGCGTGAAAGAGTAAAAATATCCATCCATCCATCCATACCACACATACTTACAAACTTTATAATATTAGTAGGAAAGCATTCTATAGAACATCCGTTTAAGCCTAAAACAAAATTATTACATTTATTTTTCTTGTCCAGTTAAAGTTGAAGGTTAGGTTAGGTTACGATCCGAATGACCGAGGACCGCGTTGCTGCCCCTCCCCTGACTTGCGATATGCCCGCTCCTGTAACATATGCCAGTGATCACTACCACTATTCATAAATATATTCTTAACCCAGTGGCATCTTGAAAGTAGAGCGTTGGTCCAAACTCCTTAAGGATGCCCTGAGGTGGATGTCGCTTAGACCTTGGCCGGATTCTTAGAAGTTAATTTTGTATTGCTACTTTGAAGGCATATTAGGATAATATGTACATTTGTCATATATTCCAGGACGGACGGACGGATTAAAAAATCTGTAAAGATCAAATAATGTATACTTACTTTGTTTTAGCTACTTCAGTGAGACTGTTAGATTTAGTTTGTTAGATTAAAGGTCACAGCTCATTAGAGCCACCCGGCACCTCGCCTCCTGCGGCTAGTATTCTTTATATGGACTGGAAGGGCTATGCGCTCACAATATCAACTCCGTAGCGTCACCGGATCGCCTCGGTCGTAAGACCTCCACGCGCGGGGGGCGAGTGGACCACTCAGTGACAACTCGCTGCTCGCATGCTTGCCTTAAGTTGACTGCGCGTTGCCAACGCGCGGGTCCCGAGTAGACCGCGCGCTGCCTGTGTATGATTCACGCGAGGACGATACTTGGCGATGCGCCGATAACAGACTACTCGAAAATTCGTAGACCAAGCCACGTCCACTCGTTGACCACGCGGCGTTCACTTGTGATTATGAAAAGTACATGTGTGGGTATGTAAGTACTGAATTAATTCCATTAAAACACTATAGTTTGTCTGAAACCGCTATTTCTCGCCTTGGCAAAGTTCAGAGAGGTGCGGGCCAGGCAAGATTTGCTATCATTTAACATATTATTATTAATCACACTTGGCAGGCGAGTTGGCTGAAACCCTATGGAGCCCTCACTAATATTATATCTGTAAAGTAGCTCAATCTTCGTGGCTAAGAAAATTAGAATGCAGAAAAATAAAAGTCAGTAAAGGCCACACTAAGTATTATGTTTAAACACACCTGAAGACGCTGCAGTCCGTTTTCTTGTATAATAATTAAAGGATTATGTAATTACTATGCCCAGTGAAGTAGCAAAAGCCTTCTGGCTAAAAACAAGTATAATGTTCGTCCGAAAAAAAAATATGTTGTTACAATTGGAGGGATATAAAGCTTTGCAAGGCACGGAAGATAGTAGATTAACTTTGATTTCAACAGACTTTGATTTTACCCAAAGATTTCGTGTCCGCCGATACCGCCACTTACAGAGCCGATGCTCCTGTAAAAAAACTTGTGAAACAAAAGTTTTCTGTTCTTTATAGCCTCCTTGTGAGTATTTTCTTGTTTTAGTTCCGACTAACAGTCGAACCTATTTACGAACAACACTTCGCACTGACATTCGATTTTTTAAACATCAATTCGACAACCAACTTACTTAGTAGTAGCTTTAACCCAATAAACTAGAAATTCTTAGGAGTTCCGAAAAAAATAAAAGATATAACCTAACACCCTTAGATGAAAACCTCCGTAGCGTAGCGGTATTTGGCTCGCTTTAAGTCTCGGAGGTCGTCGAAAATCTTTGTAAAAAAAAGTTCCTTCGGCTAATGTAGAATCAACACAATTTGCGTCGTATTTTATACGGCTACTCGCACGCGCACACTCGACCGAGTCTCGCTCTCCGTCGCGCGTCCGTCGGCCCGACTTGGGAAAGTTCGGCCACATTCGGGCGTCTCATTTAACGGTTTTATTCCACGGACTTTTTCTTACGGTTTTACTATGACATTTTTTTCAGTTCGGTCTCGCAGCAAAATCCCTATCTCCTCCAAGCCTGCCGCAAGGAACTTCGTTCCAATTATAAGATTTCTTTTCGTGTCTGATTGGTTGAGGCACTACCCTCCGTGCCTCGGAAAGCACGTTAAGACGTTGGTCCCGATTTTTATAACATCATCTATAATAATCTTATATCAAGGAACGGGCAGCAGCGTTTCCTTGTGTGGTACAACACAATACTGCGGTCACCAAACGGCCTGCCAAGCGTGGTGACTATGGCAACTACCCTCTCTCGGGAGGAGGCCCATGCTCAGCAGTTGACTTTATACGGGCTGATGATGATGATGATGATGACCCTTAGTTAAATGATCGTGATCGCGACTAGATACCGCGCTACATTGAAACCGTAGCATACCCTTACGGGTATGCCGTATTTACATGCGGCAACTCAATATTGGTTTGTGATCTCGATGTCCGTCTTATTTCTTGCAGTGTTATTTTTACTATTCAAACTGGCATATTACTTCGATTGTAGCCAAAAGGAGATTGCCCAGGAACAGTACTCTTGATAAATTACTTGTGTCTCAAAACCTTAAACGGCATGAAATATCTAAAATAAAAATATATTTTTCTAAAGACTTTGATTGATATTTAAAATGGGATAGTTTTTTGAACAATAATTAATACTTTTTACTATCGGCTATCAATTCTAGGCTAGGGATGTCCATTTTTTCTATTGCGGGTAATGTCTGTACCTACCTAAATAAAATAAAATGATATCGATTTTGTATTGATTATTCAATTTATTATTGTAAAGTAATAACAGAGTTCTAAATCACATGTTTTTGTGTTGGTATTTTTAATATCAGTGGTTGTAAACGGTGGCATCGGCGCCAAGTTGTATTCGTAAAATACCACTGGCTGGTTTACGGAAATCAATCAAAAATCGATCTTTCATCAGTATGGGTTCAACGTTATTTGACATTTATTACGCGTCTGTCATATTTTTGCAAGTACATGACTAGTACTAGTAATGTTAATACCTAAGTGCTGAATAAATTCACTTGTGTTTCACTTTTCTATGTTAGTTATAGTCTAGTCAACAAGTTCAAAAACGTGTTAAATAGAAATAAAGCTCCTAAAAATATGTGCCATACCTCATTCGATTCGGAATGACGTCTAGAAAAATGTTTTTTAAGGGTATATTAGCACATAAAAAAATTTGATTGTTATTAACAAAATAAGATAAAAAAAGGTATTTAGTTTTTCGTTAATAACTTTTAAAATAATGATATTTAAGGAATTTTGAGAAAAGATCCTGGGTGACTTTCTTACCGTCTTGAAAATAATATGAAATAGATGTCTAAGGCATAGTTATTTTATCTTTTTTTTTCTTATTACTGACACATCGTGAAAATCATAATGATAAAAATACGCACCCAAATCAGGTAGTCACGTTACGTTAGTTAAAATAGGTGCCTATAATACTAGACCGCAATCAAATATGGATGAAAAGAGTGAACGAAAATTAACTATAAATTTAATTGATAATAAATAAATAAATTTATTTTTATTTTCTCTTCACAATTGTTGTCTTATAATTTAACAATAATACAATTTAATCTACCTAGTAGGTTCAACCGTTGTGAGAGACTGGTGCCTATTATATATTTAATAACTATGCCTTACACATCTATTCCATTTACATACCACGCCCTATTATTTTCATGACGTTAAAAAAGTCATCCAGTTTATCTATTAATGGTGCTTTTGTACTCACAAATCTGACATATTACAAAGCGAAGACTACTTTTTGCAAATACAAGAAATCGTGGAAGATAAGGCAAATTAAATGGTTAATACACAGTTAACCATTGAATTTGCCTTATGTACCTTCGCTTTCACTTTAATTGAACAAACCGTATCTCAATATTCTTGTGATACAGAACTTTGAATTCTATTACGATTCTATTAAGGTTCACGTAAAACATAGGTAATTAATCATCGAATACAGAAATATAGGGAGTTAATACCCGGTAACAACCATATCAAATTAGGTATTGAGTGCAATATTGCTCATATCTTGCAACGTATACTGTTTGTTTTAGCAACGTTGCAAGGTTTTTATTTCTGCTTTCATCTAATAGTTGCACTAAATTATGTTATGAAGTTATAATTCGACGCAAATTGGCCTGTAATATTATGTTACTTTAACCTATAATAGAAAAAAACTAATTTCGTTTTCCGTCACTATAAAATTTTACCTTTATCATATACTTTATATGATGAAGGTTAAATTTTGGAGGACAACCTCCGTAGCGTAGCGGTATTTGGCTCGCTTTAAATCTCGGAGGTCGTGGGTTCGATCCCCACGCCGGATAGAAAAGTTTTTGTATAAATTCTAAGATTTCTTTCCGGGTCTGGTTGGTTGTGGGACGACCCTCCATGCATCGGAAAGCAATTTAAGCCGTTGGTCCCGATTGTTATAACATCATCTATAATAATCGTATATCAAGGAACGGGCAGCAGCGTTTCCTTGTGTGGTACAACATAATGCTGCGGTCACCAACCCGCCTGCCAAGCGAGGTCACTATGGCAAATACCCTCCTTCGGGAGGAGGCCCATTTTCAGTAATAGACGTTATAGGGGCTGATGATGATGATATACTTTATCAGACCTTTTAATGTTGGCAAGCCAGGGTCGTTAAGGGAAATTTCTCTAATCACTATGCTTGAGAGAGGTGGACTGTTATCGCTGTTAGATGGGACTAACTTTTAGCTGACAAATACGGCTGCCCATCCATCGACTATAATGTCCCTTAGACGCCTCTTTCAACACCCATAGGAGTAGTCTATGTTAAACTGGAAACCACACGGCGAAAACAATGAAAAATTTGTGTTTGTGATGACAAATTTATCAAGAACGTATGATAAGCAATAATACGAACTTGATTTATTTGACTGGATGTTATCTCTACTAATAATATAACAGTGAAGTAACTTATTACTATCTGCCTGTTTTACTTTCGCAACTTAACAATAGAACCAATCAATCTGAATCTCAAATTGAATAGTATGGGATACGTCGTAGCGTAATATTTTAACAGCCTATGGCCATCCTGCTAAAAGAATTTATCATATCTAAAGGAACTTCCCTTTTAAATTTGATCTATTCTTTTAGCGAAATTGTATGCACAATGTGTACATTAAATTCCGTAAAATACTTTCTAGATCTTTGTGCAAGACAATTTACTTCTATCATTAAATTAGCGATCCCCAAAATTCATTTCCAAGATCCCCAAAGAATAACAATACAAAAGAATCAACAACAATTCGGGTATTATCTCTCACCCGGTTAAATAATAAATAAGTAGTTGCGATAATAATACCCGGATTATCCTAACTAACTGTGATTGCGTTTGTGATTGGCCCGGAGCCGGTTACGAGCGCCGGAATCCGGTCCAAACCGGCTTAATCCTGATGTATGCAGTTCTACATAAATTGCAGCCTTAGCTACTAATGCTGTTTGGGATTCAGATTAAACAAATATTGGTAGTTGCAGCGGTTAATGTGTATACATTTGAAATTAGTTGTGTTTTTGGAACACTTTAAAATGGTAGCCATTTCGACGTCGGCCACGGCGAATCAAATCTCCAAGGAGATTAGAAAACTCCACCATGTTATAAAGCAAACTTAACACGTCTGACAACCTCCGTGTAACGGAATAAGTCTCACTTCACTCAGACTTCAGATAGTTGGTTCGATCCCTACGCTTGACAAGAATTCTTTGTTATAATTTATAGCACACAGGTATTAACGCCCCGACAGTCAGCCCGCGGCCACGGTCAATGTAACGTCGAAACGTCGGGTAATATAAAAATGTATTTTTTATTGCGTTAATACCACTGTGCTATAAATTATAATTATGATACGCGAAAGTTTAAAATAATTCTTTGTGTAGATTTTAAGATTTGTTTCCGGGTCTCGTTGGTTGAGGGACTACCCTCCCTGCCTCGGAAAGCACTCTAAGCTATCTAACTACATATTGTCCGTCTGAAAAAAAACACAGGTGTTCTTTTAGAGACACTGGCTGAGACCGCAGAAGGCCTAGTCAAAACGACCTTACTTACTGTAGATCCATTCGTTAACTTATCGATAACGTTTCGTCGGCTGAAACGTTATTGAGCTATCCAATGTGTGTAGTGCCCACGGATGTCGTAAATCCCCCCTCGTCCTCCTGACCCTTAGTTTGCAAAGAACCATCCGATGCCCTCGTAGACCTAAAGTCCGAGAGGCCCGCGATCTGTAAAGTAGAGCGACAGTTGCACGAAACTCCCCTAAAATACTAAAAGTCATAATCCCTGAATCTCATCGCCAGCGACCGCCCTGAGCCGAGGTCCAAGCCCCACTGGGGGCGCCCTCTTGCTTAGGTTGCTTAGTTTGTAGTTTTTAAACAATTTATTAAGGCTGGAGCTCTGCTCGCCTTTATGCCCGGTGAAGAAGCAAAAGCCTCGTGGCTACCTACGTATGTCCATACGAAAAAAAAAAAGAATCCGTAAAAAGCAACGAAGAGATATATACCTACCTACTGCTGATAGATGGGAAAATTAATTATCAACTCAACTCGAGCTTAGTTACCATTACCAATCCGCCTGTAAAGCACGGTGATTATAGCAATATGCCTCAACGATCATGGCTTGTCAAGGTCAGTAACGAATAGGCTCATAGCGGAGGGAGGCACTACTGAACGTACTGGACGCAAACGGGATATTGAAGTTGAACTGAAAATTACTTATGCTAAATTAGACTTATTCGAATAAACGAATCAAATACCGATTATTATCGTTCTCTCAATTTTAGTAATGAAATTCCCATGGGTTTTCATATCGATTAACATCCGGAACAAAATATGGTTGGAACAAATATATAATTCCCTATGGTTTTGTATTTTCAGTTTTATTCTCATTATCGTTGATAGATAAATTGCCTCGTTAAATTGTTAGTTCCAATGATATTATTGAAAACTATATTTATAAAAATGTAACCTCTCATGCTTGGTTTCACTTACATAGCTCCCGCTCCATTAGAACTTTATCATTATCATTACCAACGACAGTTGCACAAAACTCCCAAAAAAGAAAGTCATAATCCTTCAATCTCATCGCCAGTGACCGCCCTAAGCCGAGGTCCAAGCGCCACAGGGGGCGCCCCCTTGCGCAGGTTGCTTAGTTTGTAGTTTTTTAACCATTAATAAGGCTGAAGCTCTGCTCGCCTTTATGCCCGGTGAAGTAGCAAAAGCTTTGTGGCTAACTACGTATGTCCAACCGAAAAAAAATAACATTACTAATGTCTCTTTTCCAAAAATCTATTCCAATATTTCAGGAACTACTGGTCCGATTTGAAAAATTCTTTCAGTGTTAGATATAATATCGATGAAGGCTTAAACCCATATTTAATAATAAAGTTTCTTCGGGTACAGGGTTTAGGCAAGCAGGGTTAAAAAACTCATGCCGGATTGCTCATGCGTACCCGGCCCCCGCCAACGGCGGATTGAAGGAGTGTCCGGGAGGTTTTAGTGGTGTAGGGTCCTCTCCTCGTGGTATGAGTTTAGCATACCACGCTATGGAGAGGGCGAGTCCCACATATCCCACTGCCAGCGCGCGAATACGCTGCAGCGGCGGTGGGAATGCGTCAATGATTTTCGCCCAGGAAAAAAAAAAAGTGTTACGAAACTCTTGTCGGCTAGTTAATTATATATATCTTGTAATAAGGCTGGATCTCTGTTCGCCTTTATGTCAGAAGAAGCAGCAAAAGCCTTGTGGCTGAAAATATTTTCCCGTCCGAAAAAAAATGGTTTCCACACAAACGGGAGCTGGGCGCGTGAAAATACACAAAATAGCTGAGTATTTCCTAAACTTTTCTATTTTATAAAGCAAACCTAACACGTGTAAAATTTTTGTTATAAAAATAACTACTGTTTCTAAAATAACGTGCAATGTTTAGAAAAATATAACGTGCATTGAATAAGTTATTACTAACGTATAATTTTATATTCTTGCAGAAGGTTATTTTATACGAAAAATAGCTGACATTAAAATAAAGTACCAAGTATTTCTAGTGTTAAGATCTCTTGTGTATACCGGTGGCTCAATGGTTATGGAAGTTGCTTCCGAGACCTAATATTCTGGGTTCGATTCTCATGTGGAACAACTGATTGTGTCGAGCCACAAATAGATGTTCTAATTCTGCATAGATTATTATATCTATATATATTTCAATGAATCCCTGTTTCCCTTGATCATCGCATCACGCGTAAACGGATAGACTAATTTCACTCATTCTTTTTTGTTGTATTCGTTATTGTCAGGACAAGGTACTTATGAAAGAAAAAATAAGAAAATTAGAAAAATTAAGAAAACGCTAACGCTTGTGACATTAATAACTTTTTTAATGTAATCTTATGACGTTTGACATAAAATTGACAGAATGCGTGCTGCTATCATGCCTAATATTAAAAGTTCAATTTAATAAAGAGTTTTAGTTAAGACTCGACAACGTCTCGGTCAACTAGTTTAATTATAAAAATCGTTCGGGAACGGGAGTTAAGTGGGTGAATGCTCGCGCGGGAAGATATTCATTTATATGTTTATATATAGACCTAATTAATTTACAAGAGGCACTTTTACATCGTGAACGTGAAGCGGCCGTAGCCCAATGGCTAGGGTGTCGGACTTGTGATCTTGTGGTCGCCGGTTCGATCCCCACCCATTTCTCTACCGACGTGAACCCACTCATGACTCAAGCATTTTAGTTTATCATGAAGGGTTAACAAGAATACTAGTAGACTGCAAAACTCTGGTAGTAACCTTTTAAGTAAGAAGTCAAAATAATAAAAAAAAATCTACTAAACTAAAAAAAAATCTGTTTGGTTCACGGTGTACATTCCTTACATTACAAAATATGGTATTAATGTATATTCCAGAAAAACCTAGTCAGTACGAATTTTAAGTCATTTTATATTCCACAACAAGAAAGGCTTCTGGCTCTGAATAATAAATTCGACTTAGGATGGCTTAGTGCCGCTTGCAAGTCCTAGATTAGCAAAACTCTATGGCTTTAAAGTTTAAACTAATTATTAAGTAAAAATGTATTTCAAAGTTTATTCAGTTCAGTTAAGATTATATTTGACTGAACAACTGCAATGAAATCATTGATTAGTAATGTAGACGAATCGATCGAGCTTTTATTTTTTTTTAAATACTTACATAATGTTACATAATAATAATATAAATTGTTCATAGAACATATATGAACTATTTAGTAAGTTTCAAGCTCCACTCGCCTTTATGCTTGGTGAAGTAGCAAAAGCCTCATGGCAAATTACATAATATGTAATTCTAATGCCCGAAAAAAAGTACACATATGAAACATTTAGTAAAGCTAGAGCTCCGCTCGCCTTAATGCCCGGCTAAGTACCAAAACCCACGTGGCTATCAACATATAATATCCGTTCGAAGACATTGCACACACATCACAAAAAAGATATTAAGTTTAAATATATTTCTGCGTCTATAATATTAGGAGACCTCCGTAGCGTAGCGGTATTTGGCTCGCTTTAAGTCTCGGAGGTCGTGGGTTCGATCCCCACGCTGGACAGGAAATCATTGTGTAAATTCAAAGATTTCTTGCCGGGTCTGGTTGGTTGAGGGACTACCCTCCGTGCCTCGGAAAGCACGTTAAGCCGTTGGTCCCGATTGTTATAACATCATCTATAATAATCGTATATCAGGGAACGGGCAGCAGCGATTCCTTGTGTATCACTACATAATACTGCGTTCACCAATCCGCCTGCCAAGCGTGGTGACTATGGCAAATACCCTCCTTCGGGAGGAGGCCCATGTCCAGCAGGAGACGTTATATGGGCTGATGATGTTGATGAATATTAGGAGATGGATGTAAAGAAAACAATCCAAAAGAGTTCGTTTTTTTTTCATTTTCCAATTATATATTTATATTATTTAACAGGGATTAAAAAACGTAATAATAATTTTAATGTACACCTAAATATATTTGAATACTAGCTGTCACTCTCCGCATAACTAATTCTTGTGGGAACTTTTTTATAAAATATAGGATTTATTACTGGCTGGTAATGTAGCTTTCAATTTTCATGTCCATTAATTGTTGTTAGGGCTCCGTACCCGAAGGGTAAAAACGGGACCCTATTACTAAGACTTCGCTGTCTGTCTGCCTCCAGACTGTATCTCAAGAACCGCGATAGCTAGACAGTTGACATTTTCGCAAATGATGTATTTATGTTGCCGTTATAACAACAATTCTAAAAATAAATATGCCGTTATAACAACAATTCTAAAAATAAATAGGGGACCATAGAACCAACATCTTTTTTCTTGATATCTAAAATAGGTAGGCACTTGAAACGGCATGAAAACTTCAAAACCCTATTTGTATATATCTCTACACAAAAATATTATATCAACTAAGCTAAAAAAATAGACCACTATTTAAATTATACATTGCACAAATCTCCAAAACAAGAAAGGTTTGCTACAAACAATAAATTCGTGGCTTAGTTCCAGTTTACGACTGGAGCCGCTGTAATCCCTCAGTTCTGGCTAATGGCTGTTGTGTTGCATACAACCCCTGGATTTAAATGAGGTTGTATTTAAATGATTATATTTAATAACTAGCTTCCCTCATGTGTATTTACCCGCGTATCTCGCATTCTCGTAAGAACTCCATACAAAAATATATAGCCTTCCTCGATAATTGGGCTATCTAACAATTTTCTTTTTTCTTTTTCTTCAATTCGTACTAGTAGTTCCAGTGATTAGCGCGTTCAAGCGAACAAACTCTTCAGCTTTATGTATTAGTATAGATAAGCCTTAATTTCGTAAATGCCATGAACTACAGTTACCGAAATAGCCCGTAGAATAAGTAAGTTGAAGTGGCAATGGACTGGCCATGTCTGCAAAAGGACTGACAGCCGTTGGAACAGACGCGTTCTAGAATGGAGACTGCGTGTTGGTAAATGTATGGCAGGACGCCTCTCGTTAAGATGGACCGATAACCTGAAAAGGATAACCAGAGCACACTGTATGATTAGCCGACACTTATGTCTATTTATTTTATTTATTTATATATGTACACATACCCACAGAAGATATAAATACACCAAGACAGACAAACAGCAATGTACAAAGGTACTTTACTACTTATTTCTTAAGAACACATACATACAATAACTACATATTATTATATACTATAATCATAAACTACTTACTTTAGGTATATGAATACATACCTACTTATATTCGTACATATAATGTTACGAAGAGGGAGAGACAATATTCTTGTAATTTAATCTTGAATGATGAAACAGTATTCACTACTTAGTGGTGAACAGAGATATGCAGATTGATTGACTGATTTCTAAAATAGATTGGCATAATACATTTCTTCTCTACTTTAAACCAAATAAAGGCATTTGACACTAGAAATATTAGTATAATAATATTGTCGTCATGACAAAACCTTTAACATAAATATATTTGGACATGAAAATATCTGTGAAAGACGTTTGCCCGATACACTATGATAAATTGCAAACATTTTATGGCACAAACATAAAATATATTACATCAACAAAATACTATATTTCTATTATGACGAAGAAACAAATAAATATTCGAACGCGATAACAATTTGTGCAAATATTTCAAAAGCATATGTATAGTGACTATTTCTTTCAAATATGTACCATATTTTTAAGGTGTTGTGGTTGAATTTAGTCCCATCTTGTTACTACCAATAAGCTGTATTTTTTATGTGTCTATAGAAGGAAAGATGAAGATGTTATTTTATTATTGATAGGACAGAGACATTATTTTGTTATGCTTACTTAAATAACCAAATTATGTTGTTTAGCAATAATATGTTTAGTCGATAAATAAACTAATAAGTTGAAACAGCGACAGAAGAAGAAGAAGAAGTCGATAAAATCTATGAATTTTGCTGTTGTGTTGCAATATAAGATGCTTCCAAAATACACCGTGTATTTTATGTAGTTGATAATAAGGGGCAAGACGATTTTTCTTCAGTATTACTAATAGACAAACATAACATACACACCACATTTTGGCATTCTATAAATTAGGATTGGCAATATGTTAACGAGATAATTTATTATACTATCATCAGAACGCTACGATTCTAAATAAACCTACATTGACAACTGAAACAACTAATCAAACAATTCCATTGTCCTACCAATTTCAAAACAAATTCTGATGAAAATAATGTACCTATAAAAATTTAGTTTTATTTTTGCAGATAGACAAAGTTCGATTGCTATAATGCCTACTAACATAAACGTATGGCGTAGGTAAATTTACAAAATAGTTAATAGTTTTACTTGAAATTGTTGCTCGAGAAAAAAATCTCTTGGTAAAATTTGGTGATATTCACCCGTGCCTCGGAGAGCATGTTAACTCGGGTAGTAGGTATGTTTAGAATTGATTGGTTTTGTACATCTGAATCTTTATTTGGTACAAGTACATAAAGATCAAAATATGGTGGCAACTATATTGCAACTGCCCATTAAAGGGTTAAGCTGTCTATCCTACGCATGATCTTTCACCGCTCGTATTGGAAGAACTGTTCGTAAAATCAAATTTTGTGAGTAAAAGAAAACAGAGTGTACCAGTATTTGTCCTGTCAATATTTTCCACACAGATGGCCAATCTCCTTAGTGACCGAAACCGATAAAGAGAACTTCATTGCATTATTTATTGTACAGGAAACTCATTAGGTACTATATTTTCCTTCCTCTAGTTTTTCTAAGCCCGAAGAAGTCTTACAAATTGAGTATTTTTATTTGGGTTTTCCTGTATTTAACTACTTGTATCAATACTCCAAACACCCATTTCTTTTTATTGTCATGTAGTATACCGTATTGTGACGATAAAAAATCATGTTTTAACGTAACAAAAGGACATTTTTTTCTTTGAAAGTTTGGATCCAAAAGTAATTGAAATAACAAAATCAGTTGTTTTTAGAAGAATTTGATCTAGTCAAAGTTTTTCTTTTACAGATTGTTTGAAATAAAATTGAGTGTTATTCTTTAAAATGGATACTTTAAATTTGTAATTTCGCAGTTTGTTTAATATGTTAATAAGCTAGACTTAGGCTTGATTCACAAAGACACGAGATAAAAATATCGCTTCTCTGTTAACATACTCATACAACGCTATATAAATAAACTAACATCTAGCGCACGTCTTCACTCGCGTGAGTTACCCCATTAGCAAGCTGAAGTGGCAATGGGCAGGACACATAGATCGAAGAACTGACGGCAGATGGAGCAAAAAGATTCTCGAGTGGAGACCACGAACTGGCAAGCGCAGCGTAGGACAACCGCCTGCACGATGGACCGACGACCTCATAAAGGTTGCAGGGCGTCAGGCCGCTAGCGATCGTTCCCTCTGGAAATCGATGGGGGAGGCCTAAGTTCAGCAGTGGAATACAACAGGCTGATGATGATGATGAGTTACCCCATTCCTGTAAGAACTTCATAATTAAATACAGCCTATATCCCTAATAATTGAGCTATGTAACACTGAAAGAAATTTTCAAATCCGTCTCGTAGTTCTTGAGACAAGCAATCCAACAAAAGCTTTAGATCCTACTGATATTATAAACGCGAAAATTTGTAAGTATGGATGGATGGATGTCTGTTACTCTTTCACGCCAAAACTACTGAACGGAATTAGCTGAAATCTTGCACTGGGATAGATTATACGCTAGATTAACATATAGGTTACAAAATATCACGCTCCGACCCACTGGAGCAGAGTAACGCGGGTAAAAACGCGGGGCGCTGCTAGTAGTATAACTATATTTGGTGTGAAGAAACTCCCGTAATGACTGAGCCACTAGTGCAGTCAAAGTCGTTAAATGTATGAAAAGCTAATTAAAAGAAATGAATATGTATGTGTATGTGCGTATAAAATCAAAACAAATAAATAACTATGTTTGTACTAGTAACTAATTCACGTTCGCCGAATGCTGGTTTTTCCTTTGCACAGCAGGTAAGCATTGCCATTCAACGGGGTATGCGCTGCCAGCATTTTTGGAACCTTGCCAAGTAGAATAGATTTAGAATATTCTTAAGATTAGAATAAGTATTTTAAAAGCTAGTTTTAATTTAAATTAGCTACTTTTAGTTGTACATTATATATTTTATCTGTTAGTTGTAAAAAAAATATATAAGGTGCTATAAAAATATCTGCCACGGCTTTAATGGGACGTAGTATTATGTTTAAAGATTACAATAGTGAAGAAAAATTATTGATAATGTGTCATATTTTTTTTCATACAAAAAATTGTACGTATAAATTTGAATTGATTTATTGGCATAACACCATTCTGTAGACTTAATAAGCTGTTGCCGCACCGCACGCCGCGCGCCGCACCGAATTCATAGGTACGCTGTTGCCATTCTTATCGCGCGGCGGTTGTCAAAGGAAAGGACAGCCCCGCGCGCCCGCACCCGCACCCGCACTACCCCGTTCGTCGCACGCGCTAGCCGATCGCCGCCGGGCGCTCGCCAGTCGCTCGCCAGTCGCTCGCCAGTCGCGCCGCTCGGAAGATAGTTTTAGCGGTCAGCGACGGGAATATCGCGGGCCTTTTTTGAAAATGCCTCCCAGATGACGGTATTCTAATCAAGAATACCTTGAAATGGTATTGTGCTACCGCGAGTGTAACTCCGTAACTGCACATGCCGTGAACTTATACCAGCAGAGGTTTGGTGTGCGAGTTAGTCATCATACCATTCTGGATGCCGTGTACAGGTTTAGAGACCACGGCCGCTTTGACCCGCCTCCGGTTGACGCAGGCAGGCCTCCATATTAGTGTACTCCGACGTAGTGTTGTGCGGCCTGACCATTTTCAGACTCGGTTTAGTGTTAATGTGCGTGTAATTAACACTAGATACTGGGGAACAGAATACTAGGACCAGTGTTCTTGGACAGACTGGACGGAGAGTCGTATCTGCGTTTACTACGAACCCGTGTGAGAAGAATGTTGAAACGTATTCCTCTTGAAGAGATAAGAAGACTGCACTTCAAACATGATGGAGCACCACCTCATTTCGCCATCATCACGTACGGGAATTTTTAAACGGTGTGTGGTACGGCGGTGAAAGTTGGATAGGCCCGGGCCGAGGAGGGCCAGTGCCGTGGCCTAATCGCTCGCCGGATTCAACCCCTCTAGACTTTTTTTTTGTGGGGTCGTGTAAAGGACCTAGTGTACGGCTGAACCGGACATGATATCAGAAGTGTGGTAGAACTAATAAGGCGAATCAAACGCGCATTTAGACAATTAAAAAGTGAAACGGATGTCATATTAAACAAAGTTAAGAGACACGTATGTAAGCGTGCCTACATTTGTGTGCAACGCGTACTAGTGCAACAGTTTTGTAGATAAGTAGGTAGGGAGTGTGTAAATAACTGTAAATACGGTGCAATTGTTGTAAATAAGATGATTAACTTTTAAACACGCCAAGTTACTGTAATTTATCGTTATTGGATATCTAATCTAAGTACCTACCTATTGTTTAAAAATAATAAGAAAAAAATTGCGATTCTTACACTAACTTGACAGTCCAAAGCCTGTTTTAAGTGTCATGGGAAGTTTATCATCTTATTTACGTAAGTTTTTTGGAAGAATGCAGAAGCTGGTAAGTAATTGCACTTTTAAAACACTTGTTTGACAGCGTATTATTGCGTACCTACACGTACAGATAGTGATTTCAGTTTTCATTCACGGAACAGATGGAAAGAGATAGCAGTTGTTTTCATTGACGATGCGACACATCGCGCGTAATTTGTGAACGGCTTTATGCAGAGTATAGTCAATGTTTATTTAACTTATTTATTTTCTCAAATTGAAATAACTGTTCCGGGGTACGAAAGCTCTTCACTATTGCAATCTTTAAACATAATACTACCTCCCATTAAAGCCGTGGCAGATATTTTTATAGCACCTTATATATTCATTTGTATTATTATTGTACCCATAACACAAGTTCAATCTTAGCTTTGGTGCCTGAGAATTATATAATATGTAGCCAACAAATGAAAATGATGTCTTAGTATAGTACTACTTTTGCAGTATAATTTGTATTTTTTTTCTGGCAAAAATATGTTATTATTATTATATTGTTAGCTAGCTGATGCCAGCGACTTTTCCCGCGTGGTTTTTGTAATTTCTTCGATAAACATTTTTAACCTGTAGATATAAACAAATTCTGTGATTAAAATTTGTGATTCCATTTAATTTAAAAGCTGACCGGGGATGTAACTAACAAACTTTGTAATCGGTCCAACAGTTTCTGAGATTACCCCGTACAAACAGACAGAGAAAAAATACTGGAACACCGCTTAATAACGAGACCCGGCAAGATTTTTTTTTTCGCTAAGATTTATCCAGAGCGAAAATTAAATCCTTAATAAGGACGATAGTATTGCAACTTGAATAAGGAATGTTGTACCTTTTCGCCTCAGTAATTTACATTTCACCTCCTCTGGGGAAAAAATATCAAACCTATTTCCCGTGTCTCTAACGTTAGTCTACCTTATCGTGTCTCAGAAAGCCCATTAACCGACCTCGGTTGTCATAAGCAGCCTTTGCGTGGTTGCAACATGCTGTATACATAATATCTTGTTTACTTATGTTCTTACGTGTAAACATAAGTAATCACACGGCTAAATAAATAAGGTACATTTGGTACTTTTCATCATCATCATCATTAGCCCGCATTACGTCCATTGCTGAAATTGGTCCTCCTCACTCTTACATAGGCTGGGTGCCACTGCTGAACATGGGCCATGGGCTATGGGGCTATGTTCATCAATGGTAGCCAGCCCTCGTAAGGGTGGTGCCATAGCCACCACGTTTTGCAGGTGGTTTAGTGACTGGCCGGATTGCTCATGCGTACCCGGCTCCCGCCAACGGCGGATCGAAGGAGTGTCCGGGGGGTTTTAGTGGTGTAGGGTCCTCTCCTCGTGGGTGAGTGGATGAGTTTAGCATACCACGCTATGGAGAGTGCCAGTCCCACTTATTCCACCGCCAGCGCACGAATACACTGCAGTGGCGGTGGGAATGCGTAAAAGCAGGAACCTACAACAGAAACACAAAAAAAAAAAAGTTTGGTTAGTGACCGCAGTATTATGGAGTAACAAACAAGAAAACGCTGCTGCCAGTTAATTGAGATTAATTTAGTCACGATTAAGTTTAATCCGATTAAAATTAAACAAATTAAATAATCGATTGAAAAATTAATCAATTAATGCCAACACTGCTTATTTTACGCGGCGCGAGCAATAGCTTATCTATTATATTAATGCTGCTAGGTACAGTTAGTTCATTTCTAAACGTTTGTTACCGTCACAGTCGCGGTCTAGTGAATCTGCGACTTGTTCCCAACTCTGCTTTATTGAAACTTTCAAACTGTTGTTTTCAAAGTTTTGGTTGCTTTGAAACCGTCTATTTTGAGAAATATAATTCCTACCAGTTTCTTCCTGCTTTGTATAATAGTTATAAGTTAAAATAAACTCATGTTGGCTTAAAATTAAATCATAATGATTATTTTTTTACCTAAGGTCATAAACATCATAATAGCGGGACCAATTCTTGTAATTGAAAGATTCTACGTCTAAGTATGTTAAAGACCGACATATTCATATAAGTTTCCTGCTTGGCCTATCCGATATTATTTAATAACATAATGTAAATTATATAATAACAATAAATACTAAAGCGCCTGCATGAAAAATTGCTGCTACTTTTTACTTGAAGTATTTTTGCTCTTGAATTATTCAGGCGTATAAAATGTCAAAAAAAAAAACAAACTAATGACATCTTCATCTCTCGCTGTTGATTATCGGAGGTACTAAATCAGTTTCTAAATACTGGTTTGATCAGGATGATGTAATTCGTTGTAGTTTTAGTGTACAGGCATGGTCTCGTCATTATGCCGCATCATAATGGCGGGACCAGTGTAATCATGAAATTCCGTTTATACCGTAAGGTACAATTTTTTTAGGACAGGTACACAATAGAAGTAAATTAGTACTAAATATACGTGGTAGAATCTTTCAATTACAAGAATTGGTCCCGCCATAATGATGTTTATCTAAGGTCGATACAGAAGCCTGAAAACCTCCGTAGTGTAGCAGTATTTGGTTATTTCATATATTTCGAATCTTTTGTAAATTCTAAGGTTTCTTTCCAGGTCTGGTTGGTTGAGGGACTACCCTCCGTGCCTCAGAAAGCACGTTAAGACGTTAGTCTCGATTATAACATCATCTATAATAACCATATAGCAAGGAACGAGCATAAGCATTTCCTCGTGTGGTACAACATAATACTGCAGTCACCAACCTGCCTGGCAAGCGTGGTGCCTATGGCAAATACCCACCCTCGGGAGGAGGCTCTTGTTCAGCAGTGGACGTTATACGGGCTGATGATGATGATGATACAGAAGCATACCGATTGTTAAACGGTTACTGTAGACGAAGAACGCTTAAAATACACGAAGTATCACTCACGCGTCACTTTACCTAACCTACCAACCATGTGAGTTCATACAAACTTACTAATCAATCAATAATGTTGTTTGGCTCAGAATAAACTTCCTCCCTCGCCCTCCAGACCCTAAGTTTGCTAAGAACCTTCCGATGCCCATTTAGACCCGAAGTCCGAGAGGCCCGCGAACTGTAAAGTAGAGCGACAGTTGCACAAAACTCCCCTAAAAAACAAAAAGCCATAATCCCTCAATCTCCCCGTCAGCGACCGCCCTAAACCGAGGTCCAAGTCCCCCGGGGGCGCCCTCTTGTGCAGGTTGCTTAGTTTGTAGTGTTTAAACCATTTATATAAGCTGGAACTCTGCTCGCCTATATGCCCGGTGAAGTAGCAAAAGACTCGGGGCTTACTACATATGTCCGTTCGAGGAGAGAAAAAAAAACAGAATAAACTTCCCTATACCTTCCCATGGGCGTCGTAAGGGACGATTAAGGGAATACAGCTCATGCATCTGTCAGTTAAAGGTTACTGACAGATGCATCAGCTGATGCATCTAATATCTGTAAGCTGCCGCAGCCATTGGGCTAGGGCGTCCGACGAAGGATCTTGAGGTTGCCGGTTTGAACCCCACCCAATGCACTACCGACGTGAACCCATCCATAACATAAGCATTTTAGAATAGCACGAGGGGTTAACAAGAATACTCAACTGCAAAAATCTGCTAGTAATTAAAAATAAAACTGTACTACAGCTTCTATGGTTTCTACAGCTGATGCATCTATAATTTTTAGGTGCTTATAGCCTGAGATATAGGATAAACCTAGTGCTGAGAAGAAAGATAAATGAGTAATTATGAAGATATTAAATTATTTAAGCTGAAGAAATCAAAAACAACGTTTTTTCGTGACACAGTCAAATCAAGGGTATTGTCAATATATTTACAAAAAGAAATTAAAAAATAAAGCTAAATATAAAACTTAAAAGATCATTAATAGTAATTACGCAACACCTAGTTCAGGCAAGTACTAAACTATATTTTAAGTTATACTGTTCCTTATTTGTAAATTTAGACTTATTTTATCTGAATAAATTTACAATCTATTACTCAACTATCTTACTGCGATCACCAATTCACCTGCTAAGTAGTGATTAGGACAGTATCTCTCGACTATCTTGGCTTACCAGGGTTTGTTCAGAGGAGGCTGTTCCGCAATGGAGACAAGGACAAAAACGAACTCTTGAAAATACAGGGAAATTTAACTAACTATCCTAGTATTGCCAATGCCACTTAACATCAAGTAGACAACATAATTTGGCTTATAAGGAATAAAAATATGCACCTAGTCAGGATAGACCTCTATCCATTTGCCTGATCATAAATAAAACAATGCAACTTTCAACACCTACAATTATTTTTTATTAACCTATATTGTCCCACTGCTGGGCAAAGGTCTCCCCCATAACCTTCCACTCTTCCCTTTGTGCGGATTTCTCCGACCAATCTCTAATGAATAAATCTAGATAGCGTTTTCTAGGCCTCCATCGGCAACGACGCCCATCCGGCACCCACTACGTAACGACTCTGGCCCACCGATCCCTATGTATAAAAAAATATATCTCTGAAAATCTATAGCTCTGAAAATAATCCATTCCAATATCACGAATATATAGCTCTAAAAATAATCCATTGCAATATCACGATAAAACTTTCCCAGAAGCACTACTAACAAAAACCATCAATTTAATACTATTCCATTATATAATCCCCACCTGGACGCTAGGAATTAGGCAAATGCAACCGGATTTAGTCAGCCAAATCTGTTCGGTGCAGATGTGTATGTGGTTTGTACCTAGAACTCACTAGATGGCGTTATTTGTATTTGTGTTATATGTAAACCCAAGTTTCCTATTCTACTTAATAGCGTACATTAAGTTAGTATATACTAATATTTTAAAGAGTTAAAGTTTGTGAGGTAGTAGGGGATAATCTCATGCATTTTTTTTACCGATAGAAAGCCATATTATTTGTGAGTGTCATGGGCTGTGATGCATCTTTATCGCCGTACCCCGAAGCCTCCCACCTGCCGCCGATCGGCGGCAGTGATTATAAAAGCGACGCGCATTGATGCCGCGCGGGGGCGCGTTGGCTAAGAGAGGCTAAGAGGGGTCTTAGCCTCTCTTAAACCTCACGCTGCGGACAACACCGGACACCAGCCTACTACCATCCGGACTGGACACGTGCTGAGCCCTGCTTCCCTCGCTGCCACTACGAGCTACCTGAGGCGTCAGCGAAGACACTACCATCCAGCTTCCTAAAAAGCTAAGTGTATTGTGACTAGCTATCTGGTCACCTGCTCAAACCGAGTCCTAGACCCTGCCCCCCTTATTCTAAATATTGTAAATCTTCTAATCTAACTACTTATTAATAATAAACTATAGTGTACTGATTGATCTGTTGTTTATTTCCTCTCTTTATTTAAATAACTCATCTCTTTTCATATATTTAACACGTAGTTGGCTACACCAACACGTAATACGTTACAGGGCTATATTTTCAGTCAAGATTTCCACGGGGACGGGATCTACGAGGTTGTTATATATATTTTCATCATCATCAGCCCGTACACCGTCCACTGCTGAACATAGGTCTCCTCCCGAGGGAAGGTTTATGCCTTAGTCACCGCTTGGCAGGCGGGTTGGTGACTTCAGTTTTATTTTGCAACAGACAAGGAAACGCTGCTGCTCGTTCCCTGGTATAAAATTGTTATAGATGATGTTATAACAATCGGTACCAATGTCTTAACGTGCTTTCCGAGGCATGGAGTAGTCCTTTAAATCAATCAAAAAGGTCCGTTAAATAATCTTAGAATTAACACAAAGATTTCTTGTCCAGCTTAGGGATCGAATGCACGACCACCACAAGCAAAACTTATTCCGCTAAGCGTAGAAGCTGCCTTCAAATTAACGTCAGCTATTTTGTCCTAGAATTTAAACTGATATATTTTACTTTGACTTAAATATTCGCATTTCTAAGATAAACTTAAAGTTATATTATACGTAGGATTTACTACAAATATAAATAACTACTTTTTAACAAGCTTATTTATAAAGCTACTTTAAATCGTATAAAAACCTTTCTGAATCATGTTATTTCTATGTTTTGATCGATTATAATCTAATGTCATCCTTATCTACGAATATTATAAACGCGAAATTTTGTTAGTATTATATATTTCCCCGATTCTTTCCAGGTCAGGTTATTCAACAGATCCCCACTTCAATATTTATTATAGCTCCCGCGCCCCTTGGAGCTTTATAATTAAATATAGCCAATAACCTTTCTCGATAAATAGGCTATCAAACACTGAAAGATTTTTTTCTAATCGGACCAGTAGTTTCTGAGATTAGTGCGTTCAAGCAAACAAACTCTTCAGTTTCTAGTATAAGTATTTGTTTTTATAGCGGCAACAAAATAAGCTATCTAGCTATAACCGTTTATGAATGTCTGGTGACATACAGACTGACAGTAAGTTCTTAGTAATAGGGTACCGTTTTTATTCTTTGGATATAGAACCCTAGAACGTCAATCAAACATCCTTTAACACCATAAAAATACAAACATCATCTTTCTGCCCTGCTCCCATTATTTGGCCTCGGCGCAATATGTCATTCTCTTCCATTTTTTTCTTTCTTTCTTTCTTTAAAAAAAAAGACAACTCCCGCACTAGGGAAATAAATTCCTGTGTCGCGGGGGACTTTACAAACATTCATTTCACGGACACAAAGAACACCCCAGACTCAGAACAACTGTTTGTGGTTCACACAAATAATTGTCCCGGGTGGGAATCGAACCCAGAACACCAGGTCTCAGAAGCAACTTCCGTAACCACTGAGCCACCGGTGCAGTCAAAAAGCGTGGGGTGCTTTTTACCACATTTCATAACTCTCCTCTTATAGATAGTTGCCAATAGAATGATTGTGACATTTACTTTATCAAGCACCCCACGCTTTTCACTCTGAATTGAATTATTCTGTTAATAACTTCAACTTTATTATAATTTTATTTTGAGGTGAAAATTATTTTCTATTTTTTAGTTCGGTTAGCTATAAAAGCGTGTTTTTTTAGTTTTTTTTAACTATTATTTATTATTTATTTTTTAAGGATAATGGAAAAATGTTATCAAATTATTGCATTGTCATCGGTCCTTGATACGTATGCAAAGTTTCAAATTAATCAGACTTCTGGAAACTGGTGAAAATTATTTTCAAAGATTCCGTTACATACAACCCAAGCTAATAAAAGCGTGTTAAAAAGTTTATATTGTCAAAAACGCTAAGGTTACATTAAAAAGTTTTATATGGTGGTAAAGTATTCTTAATTTTTTCAATTATCCGGGCAATTTTCTTAATTTTTCTTTCAGAAGAACCATCTCCTGACAATAACAAACACAACAAAAAAATAATTTGCAAAATCGACCCGGCCGTACACGCTTGAAGCGGTGACCAAGGGAAAAAGGGATTCATATATTATCAATAAATTATCATGTACACAAGTCATCTTTTTTGGCCTTACTCTTGCAACATATCCATCCATTTTCATATACAGGTTTCTTTTCGTCACATGCATGTCAGCCCTACTCATAACAAAGCAAACACACGGAGCTAACAAATTACTCGGAATAAATCATCAAAGATTCTCAGTTCTGTACAATTATACCACACACTACTAAAATTCATTAGTAGATTGGCGGATTACATATAAATATTTAGCCACGGTTCTAATACATTAGAAGCAGACGTCTTACTGAATTATGTATAAGGGGCGAGAGTGATAGGCTTTAGCGGGCCGTCTGGCTAACTTTAGAGTTCGTGTGTTATTTTAGGAGTTAGCAAAAGTTTTGTTTGGATGTAAGCATTAGACGAATTAGGATGTTTATTATCTGTCAATTAACTTATAAATTGCTTTGATGTTTAGTAGACATATACTACAGGTTAACATTTTAAGTGTTATTTTGTTTTAACGTAATGATATGGTTGTAACCTCGTAGCGCTATTTGGCTCGCTTTAAGTCTAGGATATCGTGGGTTCGATCCCCGCACCGGACAATCTTAGTGTAAATGCTAAGATTTCTTTCCGGGTCTGGTTGGTTGAGGGACTTCTCTCCGTGTCTCGGAAAGCACGTTAAGCCGTTGGTCCCGATTGTTATAACATCATCTATAACAAGCATATATCCGAGAACGGGCAGCAGCGTATCCCTGTGTATTACAACATAATACTGCGGTCACCAATCCGCCTGCCCAGCGTGGCGACTATGGCAAAACCCTCCCTCGAGAGGAGGCCCATGTTCAGCAATGGACGTTGTACCGGCTGATGATGATGATGATGACGATATGGTTTGGACAAATGGGCCACTGTAAGTGTGGCCCAGGAGGTACCATCGGTACCATATAGGCCGCGGGTGCCGTTGAGAGGCCGGATTGCTCATGCGTACCCGGCGACCGCCAACGGCTGATCGAAGGAGTGTCCGGGGGTTTTTAGTGGTGTAGGATCCTCTATGATATATATCATACAACGCTATGGAGAGTGCGAATCCCACATATCCCATCGCCAGCGCGCGAATACGCTGCAGCGGCAGTGGGAATACGTAAATGCAATTCCCCACGGACAACAAAAAAAAAGGGGGTAGAAGGCAGAGACCACTTCCTTTCACCTGACATACCACTTTCACCTCTTCTACATTCAATATTCTCCTCATGCATATTCTTCGGGTACTTACATACCTGGCCTTTCTCAAGAATGTCCGCGATTTGAACTTAGAACTTCCGCCATGATTTTCCCCTTCCAACACAGCTGATGGATTTGCAGCAGTATTTATCAGCTCAAGATTAGTTACCATCTTACTGTGCTCACCAATCCGCCTGCCAGGCGTGATGATGGCTCATCAACCCTGGCTTGACAAAAGTGAAGTGAGGATATATTTCTTTAACTTTGCAATGGTTCTAATACATTACACATATCGCTTATGTATTGGCAGCGATAGTAATGGCTAGCTAGTGGCTATAGCAAGCCGTTTGGATAAACGAAATTAACGACTTTTATTCAGCACTTAGATATTTACATACACTTGTACTTCTCAAGAAAATTCACAATGCATAGAAAATTAATTATAAATAGGGAACATTTACAATTAAATTATGTTTATATTTATTTCAGGTGTCTATATAATTTTAGAGTTCGTGTATTATTTCAAGAGCTAGCAAAATATTTGTTTGGATATTATCATTAGAGGAATTAGGATGGTTATAAGCCATTAATTACTCGTGACTTATTAATAATTTTGTGTATTTATGTAGAAACTTAATACACTTCGCAAATTTTTTTACCGTCTTGATAATAATATGGTGTGTTTTGAATAGAATCTATAGACCACAGTATATATGTACTAGTATTTCTGTTTTAAGAGTTTGGAAAATCTCATAAATTACTTAAAAGAAATACAACTTACATAGCGCGTGCATAATAATGAAATAGGTGCCTATAATACCTAGGCCGCAATCACACATAAACGAAAAGAGTGAGCGAAATAGGGTTACTAACTACTTAGGTACGTATTTCACTCTATGTCATTAAAAAAACATAAAATAACATCTTAGACATCTATTTCATATACATATCACGCCCTATTATTTTTAAGACAGTAAAAAGAGTCACCCTGAAATTTTTTTTTATGGTTATTTTGTCGCAACGACATGATTCGATTTCGGATGAACAATCGATTTTAAAATCTATATTAATAAATAGGACTCACCAAAATGTATGTACTTATGTATGTGTTTAACATTTTGCCTGATTCTTTTTTTATTGTTTTCGTAATTATTACAAAAAGGTAGAAATAAACAGCTATGTAAACACATGAAAAATTAGGAAAAAAATATGGGCATATCAAAATATTTGTCACATTGTCCGTTATAAAATTCAGAATGGTGGTGACTGATCAATTTATATATACTTATATATTTTTAGCTACGGTTCCTTTACCTTATAAATAGACATATTAGTGAACTGTGTATTAGCGAGAGAAAGTTTATATCGAGGTAGGCTATAGCGGGCCGTCTGGCTAATTTTGGAGTTAGTATGTTATTTTAGGACTTAGGAAAAGTTAGATGTTAACATAACTGGACTGGCATGTTAATTAATTATAAATTGGTTCGTTGTTTGTTTTTGTATGTAGTTTGTGTGTAGATAAATACAGACTGAAAATGGGCAGCGACATCGATCAGCTCTGGATTATTTATCATCTTAATGCGTTCAGACAGATTGGCGTTCCAAGCGTGGTGATTATGGCCAAATCCTGCAACAATCCTGTTTGTTTGGCTGGCTCTGACTGAGATCTTCTAAGAGGAGACTCATGTTCAGCATTGAACATAACATTAATTAATTTCTTAGGAAATTTTCCCACAATATCAACCCTTTAGGATGATGATAGATACATATATGAAGATCTATGACAGCCTCCGTAGCGTAGCGGTAATTGGCTCGCTTTTAATCTCGGAGGTCGTGGGTACGATCCCCACACCGGACAAGAAATCTTTGTGTAAATTCTAAGATTTCTTTCCGGTTCTGGTTGGTTGAGGGACTACCTTCCATGCCTCGGAAAGCATGTTAAGCCGTTGGTCCCGATTGTTATAACATCATCTATAACAAATGAACCAGGGAACGGGCAGCAGCGTTTCCCCTGTGTATAACAACATAACACTGCGGTCACCAATCCGCCTGCCAAGCGTGGTGACTATGGCAAAGACTCTCCTCCTGGACGTTATGCGGGTTGATGATGATGATGATGATATTTAATTTTGTGGCGCCAGTTAAAATACAGAGCATTAACCCCATTTCTCTTATATCTTGTCCCACTCCGAACATCCCTTACTTTGACTTTTACATATGTTGAGCAACATACATACACATAGGTTTATTCGTGTAGATAAATAAAACAAGTGCGGCCATGATTGTGATTGAGAGGGGATTTGCAAAGGCTTCTACATCAGAGATTCTGCTACAGTATACTTAATATTCCTAAGTAGCTGTATAACGCTTTTGTTGGAATTATTTACGTATTTTCCTCTGAAGTTTTGTTTTTTTATAGCAGTAGTTGTTACAGTTTGAGCAAACATGTAGATGGTTATTGTTGCTAGTGTGGAAAATTGTGAGCAATTAGAGATTAAATGAAGAAGAGAACTTGTGACTGCGGTACTTATGGTTGTGGTTACGGTTAGTGCATTCTGAGACCTAGTGCTCTTGGTTCAATTTCAATTTCATTTATTTTATTCTGTTTTTAGTATCTGTTGTTTTTATAGTGGCACAACATCATTTGTGGAAATTTGTGTCATCATTTGTGATTAGATTTATATAACTTGTAGAGTAAATGATCTTAAAAAGAATACTGGTGATCTTTTTTTCTTTTTTTTTTTAAAGATTACAAGTTGAGCTTTTGCTTTCTACTAGTATTCTTGTAAACCCCTCGTGCTAAGGTAAAATGCTTGTGTACGAGTGGGTGCACATCAGTATTGCAACGGGTGGAAATCGGCGGGAACCGGCGACCACAAGATAACAAATCTGACGCCCTAGCCATTGGGCTACCGCCGCTGATGGACAATGGAGTCTAAACACTAAATCTATATCATATTATTATTTAGAACTTCAAGAAAATCAAATTAAAGAATATGTAAATAATTCAACAAGCAGTGTCTTCAAACTTTTGCCGAGACAGCAACTCTCGCAGACTTCTAGACTGACTAAACAGTTCTTTAATTAAATAATTTGCACATCAAATTGCTGTAAAAGCTTTTTAGGACTAAGTAGTACGTAAAGTCAGAATCATTATCATCAGCTCGTGTCCCTAAATAGGAGCTTCTTTCGGGCGGAGAATTTCGAAAGTCACGCTTGATAGACGCGTTAGTAACCGTAGTATCTTCGACATGCCCATTTGAATATGTTTCGCCGGATTGTCTCGATGAGGCCGCGCTGAAACGGGTCGTAGAATACCCCACTAAGTTTGTTTCGCCGGGTCTTCTCAGTAGTGTAGCGTATTGGATCCGGTGATAGTACTAAAGCGCGTTCGTCAATATACTTTTGGTCCGTCTAAATAATACTATACTCAAAGGACAGCATTTAGACTATTCATAAAAATAATATTGTATTTTCATATCTGGCAGCTTTTAAGCTAAAGCTATATAAACTACAGCTTACAGCGCGCGGTTTCACCCGCGTAGCTCCTGTGCCCGTGGAATATTCGTAATAAAATAAATGGACCTTCCTCGATAAATGGACTATCCAACACTGAAAGATTTTTTTAAATCGGACCAGTAGTTCCTGAGATTAGCGCGTTCAAACAAACAAACAAACTCTGCAGCATTATAATACACTTGAGAGCAATAAAATCGCACACGTTGACTTTTTGTTGTTAAAGCAGTTTTTTTCATGAATGTGAATACATATTAAAATAAAACTTACACTATTTGAATGTTTACTTCAGTACCTTTCTAATGATATCAAATACAGTGTAAAAAAAGTACCCATAGGGAGTTTTAGGGCACAAAACCCAACATACGGATAAAATAACCCAATTTAGCTTAAGAAAGAATAAAAATAAAACTCAAAATGCTTGATCAAATTGTTTTTTAATAAGGTGTATTCCCTCCCCTAGCCTTGATTACAGCTCTTAATCGGTTTTTCATGGACCGTATTAATTTCACCATGAAATCTTGTGGTATGGCGTTCCACTCCTCTTCAATGGCAAGTTGAAGCTCTTGGAGGCGCGTAGGAGCAGGGCTTCTTGCTCGAACTCTTCTTTTTAGCTCATCCCAGACATGCTCAATCGGATTGAGATCAGGACTACGAGCTGGCCACTCCATCGCGGTGATTCCAACGTCTTCCATGTAGTCGCAAACTGTTCTAGCGACATGCGGTCTGGCGTTGTCGTGCATTAAGAGAAAATCTTCTGCCATAAGCCACGCAAACGGCCTCACATGTTCTTCGAGCACTTCTTCGACGTATCGTGCAGCCGTCAAACTTCTCGATTTCGGGCCGGTATTCGCCGTAGTGATGAATACAATGTCAGTTTTAGTGTCCAACATTATGCCATCCCAAAACATACACGATCCACCTCCAAAAGCCACACGTTCGCTTATGCAGCATTGTGAAAATCGCTCTGATGACCTTCTGTAGACCCTAGAGCGTCCATCATGACCATGTAAAGTCATTCTGCACTCATCAGAGAACATAACAGCCCGCCATTGGTCATACGTCCAATTTAAATGTTCCCTAGCAAATTGTAGCCGGGCTTGTCGGTGAGCTGTGGTCAATTTGGGACCATTTGCTGGGCGATGTGAAGTCATTCCTGCTTCACCTAGTCTTCTTCGAACTGTCCACCGACTTATACTGACATTGCGAACTTCTCGAAGCTGTTGTCCCAGTTGAACCGCGTTCAGTTGCCGATTTCTCAAAGACCTTGTCACAAGAAAGCGGTCATCACGCTCTGATGTTGTGCGTCGCCGGCCAGATCCTGGTCGTCGAATGTAGCCACCGGTCTCTTGGAACCTCTGGTATACACGACGAACAGAGTAGCGGCTCAAATTTAGCCGTCGAGCAACTTCACTTTGGTTATGGCCTGCTTCGAGCAAGGCAATAACTTGAGCGGCTTCTGCGGGCGTGGTATCCATATTTTTCCAGTAAATCCGTATGCTTCCAGTAGAGATGTTATCACGTTGACCTTCGGTATGCAACTGATTAAAAATTCCAATCAACCGACCTTTTTATACCTGCGGCTAAGGGTGCAAGTAGTGACAACGCAAACGCGTGAATTTGGGGAATTCGGTGTACGGTCGGTTTTTGTAAGTTACGTAAAGGTCAATGATTTTAATTTTATGTTTTTGTAAAGCTAAGCTTGTATGCTTTAATTTTGTCTAATGATTTTTACTCAATATCTTTAGATTTTAGAAAACAATCAGTAATAAACCAAATTACAAGGGGTGTGCGATTTTATTGCTCTCAAGTGTATTAGTATAGATTATAATAAGCAGCAATAATCAAATAAAAACATAAAAAAATGATAAGCCAAAATATGTTTTGACTATTTACAATACCTGTAAATAGTCAATATAGGTTTACGTGATTAAACACTTTTTTTATTTATTTATTTTACCATGTATCACACAAGTAAATTCTGCTGCCTATTCCTGTTTCATGACTGTCATATATGATGTTTAATGTATTTTTTTAATTCTTCAACTCTAGCTCTTCTCTTTAAAAATATTAACATGACAGTATTCACCATAATTTTACACAATATTATAAGCTTTGTTTGCATTTCAATATTATTTCAATTTAAATAATATAACGATTTGGTAAAATTAGCGCAATAGGCATGAAGACTAAAAAATAGATTTTGTCCTTATTTATAAAACGTAGATTTCTAAAAAATATTGGATTGTATTTTTTTTAATTTATCAAATCAATTAAAATTGTCAAAGATACAGAACAACAACAGACTATAAAGTTCAGGAGAGGTGGACTTGTAACGGCACTACTAGCTTCAATTGTTCCTAGAAGTGACGTCACACGAAATTTCAACGCGCTGTATCTTCGTCATTATTTGTTTTAGGAACGAAAAAAATACGTGTCCAATATTTTTTAGTAATCTAACTGACGAAATAAATAGAATTTTGTAGTCTTCATGCGTATTATTCGCGGCAAACGTAAAGTGGTACAGTCAGCATCAAAAGTTGATGACCATATTTAGATTTCCAAAACCGCTGAACACCGTATTATACCTAAATCGCTCAACATGACAAGCGCCAGAAATGAATGATTATCATAAAAGGCCATAAGTAGGTGACCATAACTTTTCAAAAGTCGCTAAACAAAATTATAGTAAAAATAGCATAACATTCTTCGTCTCTAAAGTCTCTGAACAACTTTTTGACAAAAATAGCATACCATCGGGTTTAATATGTGTGTGTATTTTACAAGCTTTTATTTAACTTGCAATGTATGTATGTAATTTGTTTGGGTGGAATCTTGCAAGCATATGTATATTGCGTGACAATGCAATAATATGGTACCTTGAGCTTATCTGATGATGGAGTCGGAAGGTGGTCATAGGAACTCACTTCTGTACTGAATAAAATAGTCCAGTTTGGGCTCGTTTGTTTTGTGTTTATGAGTACCTACTTTCCATTGCATATGATGACCGGATGGCATCGACCGTGCGTGACCCGCTGTAAATAGGGTTACAAGCTTAAGTCTAAAAAGTCAAAAATTAAATAAAAAGTAAAAAAATATTTTTTTAAACAGGCTTTTATTCAAAAATAATGTGTACTCATAGTACAATTTCAAATATCAAAATATATAAATTGTAATAGCTTGAGGCACTAAAATAAAGTAATGAACGCCTCAAGCTTTTATAATTTATATATATCTATACATATGTATAATAAAACAGTAAAAAACTGTGTCTATACATTGAATATATTAAAAAATAAATAATTGAGGGGGTTTTAGAAACAGTAATTGAGCATGAATCCAAAAAAAAACTGTCTGTTTGTCTGTTTGTTTGTACACGCTAATCTTCGGAACTACTCGACGGATTTGAATGATTTTTTTGTTGTATAGGTATTAATTCTGGGTAACATATAGGCTATAATTTATCTTGGAAACTTGAACACCTGATGCAGAACCGCAACTGACCAGCTAAACTATAAGAGATACAAAAATAGTACATTGCAAAAATTGTTCCACGTGATGAGCATTTTCTGCTGAGACAATAAATTTGAAGATCTGGAACATCTGATGTGGAACTCCAAGAGTCCGGCTACACTATAACATATATAGGAATGACGTCTTTGCAAGAGTTGTTCAGACTGATGAGCACTCTCTGTTGACGTATTAAAATTGAAGATCTGGAACACTTGCTGTGGAACTCCAAGAGCCCAGCTACACTATAACATATATAGGAATGACGTCTTAGCAAGTTGTTCAGCATTTATTTTTTTGTTATCCGGTGGAAGTGCTTTTACGCATATACATATACACATACACTATAAAACATATAGGAATGACGTCTTAGCAAAAGTTTTTCGGTCTGATGGGCATTTCCTGTTGACTTATAAAAATCGAAGATCAAAAACATCTGATTTGGAAATCAAAGCTATCACTAATTTCACTATATAATTATAAAATAACATAAGCTGGGTGTTTTCCATATATCTTAGTGACACGGTAGCCTACCCGGTGCGGGTGCGGTACCCTAACGCCCCCTGCGTTAGCAGTCACTTAGATTTTAATTGATCAGGTATCTTCTTCAGAATAAAACTATTACCATGCCTAGAAAGACGTCAAATCTTTCCCAATGTTCCAAAGGAACTAAAATATTGAGAATCATAAGATCCCAAGAATGTACCGAAGAGCGTCAGGAGAGACTTGTACTGTTCGAGAACATCAGGCTGCAACTCGCTCCGTGAAAACCTCTTTGGATCGGGAAGCACATCTGCGTTCTCAGCGTATTTACGCATATTCATCCAGGTCTCTAGAGACCAGTGAAGAAAATGATCTGCGACTGACTACTGATCGTGAACGTCACGCATTGTCTCGCGAGTCGGAGACGTTCACTGATAGAGAATTGCGCTTGAGTTCACAGCGTATCTACGTATCTGCTTCTAGGTTTCTAGAGACAAGTGCGGAACGTGATGCGCGACTGTCCGCTGATCGTGAACGTCACGCATTGTCTCGCGAATCGGAGACGTTCACGGATAGAGAATTGCGATTGACTTCTCAGAGTATCAACGCATCTATTTCTAGGTCTCTAGAGAAAACGTGATGCGCAACTGTCCGCTGATCGCGAGCGACATGCATTGTCTCGCGAATCGGAAACGTTTATCGATACAGAATCACGCTTTAATTCTCAGCATATTCGCACATCTACTAACAGGTCTTTATTCTTCAGGCGACTAACTGCTGATCGAGATTAACATACATTGTCCCGAACACACACACAACAAAATATTCATAATCCGTTAGAAAGTAAGAGAGAAAGAATTGCTGGAGTACGGCATGAAGAGACAGAAGAAGAGCGCAACGAACGTTTGAATTCTGATCGACTTCAACATTCTCTGAACAGCTGTCCCGGGCTTTAGAGTTCGACATCAGACGTTTCAGATCTTCAATTTTGACGACCCGGTTGTCGCTGGCATTAGCAACAGGATCCGCGGACAAAGTCGCGGGCGGAAGCTAGTTTATAATAAAATAAAAATTAAAAATGTTTTTTTACTTTTTATTTTATTTTATACGTCTTTAGCTTATAACCCTATTTACTGGATTTGCATGGTCTATTTTCATAATATCTATTGGCAATCATCTTACTTTGTATAATTCTTGACCGAAAACGAAACTTCAGAGCGCATGTGGAAACCGTTCGTGCACGAGACAGACACAGACAATGTAGTTGACTGAGCTTAAGTAAAGCACTTAAGCTCAGTCAACTACATTGTCTTCTAAATTCACGCAGCAAACTTTCACATGATAACAAGGTTAAGATTTACACCACGTGTGTACGACCGATTACGACGTACGCAAGCACCAGTGGTAAAGTGCCTGCTCCTCATTAGACCCTCCTCATCAAGTGCAATGGACAATACTCACTAACACAAAACAAACGATCCTGAACTCGACTATCTTAGCGCTTGCATTAAGGGTGTACCAGTGGTAATATTCCTGCTCCTCATCAGACCCTCGTCATCATGTGCAATGGAAAGTACTCCTAAACACAAAACAAACGAGCCCAAACTCGACTATCTTAGCGCTTGCATTAAGGGCGTACCAGTGGTGATGTTCCTGCTCCTCATCAAACCCCCGTCATCATGTGCAATGGAAAATACTCACTAACTCAAAACAAATGAGCCCAAACTCGACCATCTTAGCGCTTGCATTAAGGGCGTACCAGAGGTAATGTTCCTGCTCCTCATCAGACCCTCGTCATCATGTGCAATGGAAAGTGCTTATAAACCCAAAACAAACGAGCCCAAACTCGACTATCTTATTCAGTAGGTACAGGAGTTCCTATGGCCACCTTCCGACTCCATCATCAGATCAGCTCCATGGTACTATTGCATTGTCACGCTATATACATATGCTTGCAAAATTTCAGCTCAATCGGTTGAGGGTATGTGCTTCAAAATTTAGTTGCAAGATTCCACCCGAACAAATTACATACAAAGCAAGTTAAATATAAAAGTTTAGTAACTTTTGTTATTTTATTATGTTAAGTTATTTTTGGACATTGCCGTGATTATACTAGATAACTAAAACAAGCATTTTATATTGTTCAGTGACTTTTGTAAAACTGAATGTTGTGATATTTTCGGGTATTATAACGATCAGCGATTTTTGACAAAATGGTGTTCAGTGACCTTTGACGAGTAGTGTTCAGTTAATTTTGAACTTTAATGATGTTCATTCAATACTGGCGCCTATTTCGTTCAGCGATTTATGGGTGATATAGTGTTCAGCGGTTTTGAAAATCTAAATGTGGTCATCAACTTTTGATGCTGACTGTACGTCCCTCGGCAAGATGAACCGATGTTCTGATGTTCGGAAAGCCGGACTACACTGTATACGGATAATGAAGGAACAGGTGCTATAGCGCAAATTAGGGGAGGCTTATTTCCAGCTGCGGACAGGTATCTGATTGATTGATTAACAATTAGCATTAACAATTTTAAGTTAGATATTCAAATTCATATGCGTTTCCTTGTGTGGTACGACATAATGCTGCGGTCACCAACCCGCCTGCCAAGCGTGGTGGCTATGGCAAATACCCATCCTCCGGGAGGAGGCCCATGTTCAGCAGTGGACATAATACGGGCTGATGATGATGATTCAAATATAAACACTTATATTAAAAATAGGAAGTTTTTTTTTCTCTAGTCCATACTGTCCCACTGCTGAGCAAAGGCCTCTCCCAAAGGAAACATGTATCCTTTTCCCGTGCCGCGTCGAACCTGTCTTCTAGATGCGCGTCGAGGTTATCTCACCACCTCTTTCTGCGCCGACTTCGGTGACACCATCCATCCATCCATCTTGCTCAGCGGTCACTCTGCATAACACGACTAACATGACATTTTAGCCAGGCAGCATTTCTGCCAGGAATAAAGATTGAAAAAAAAAAACGAAAACATTTCTTGTTCAGCACCAGAATCGTACCTCTGAGACCTCTGAGACTGCCACAGAGGATCTCTTACTGAATTTGTACTCCAGGTCTCTAGTAATTTAATTTAAAACATGTCAGTACATGTCGATAAAATTTTCAATGTAAGCTCAGTATCCGCCATTGTTTTCAGCAGTTGATAATATATTTATAAAATCTAATATTTTGTGCCGGATTTAAAATTAATTACGTGTCAAGTTGATCGATTGTTGTATCCAAAAAGGTTAGGAAATACGAAATCCAATAATGTTACCAGCTTACCAACATTGAGGAATTTAATGCTTAAAGTAACCTTCCCGACATTTACTTTGTATTGAAGCTTCCGATGTCCTCTCGGAGCCGAAGTCCAAGAGGCAAACGGTAAAGCTCTATTTCCTTTTTTATCTTGGGCCAAATCCAACCTACTCTCCCACCACAGGATAAAGTGGCACACACTGGAAATGGTAATGAGAGATTGAGGCCCACCATGCTCCGGGAAGGAAAAGTTAAAATACCTTGGGACCTGCAACGAACCTGCAATTTAATCAAAGATTAGAAAAAGAAAAAAAGTGTTATGTTTCCATATCTCTCCATTAAAAAACGTCAGATGTGAGAGAGAGCGAAAAACTCGCCTAAAAATCTTAAAGACATCACCATCATATCCACTGCTGAGTAAGGCCCTCCTCCCAAGGTACTGTTTGTGCCATAGTCACCATACCTTGCAGACGGGTTGTTGACTACATTATTGTGTAAAAACACCCACGCTGCTGCTGATGTAATAAAAATTGAGACCAACAGCTTAAAAAGCTTTTCACCGCACGGAAGGCACATAAACCAACTCAAAATACATCTTAGATTTTACGCAAAGATTTTTGGTTCGGGAATCGAACCCACCTCTGAAATCTGAGTCGAAGCGAATATCTCGCTACATAAAAAATAAAATGTTTATATGAATGTTTATTAGCATTTTCGAGCAAAAATTTTAAAATAATATTATTTGCAGCGATAAATCTGAAGCGGAATGAATGTTTGATTTATCTCTTATTTTATATTTTATTTACCTACATTAAAATGTTGATAAAAACACAGCTAACAAAACATAAACAAGTTGAAAAGTTGCAGTATTTATATTTTCATAAAATTCAAGTAGTCAATAAGTAGTAATTATATATCAATATTGAAAAAGGACCTTGCCGTGTGGTACCCAGCTTAGAAAGACCACCTCATGTCTTTCCATGGGAAGAAGTGACTAAGGGACATTCACCTGATGAATGGGTAGTAGCATCTATCATCTCAAGGTAACTTAACATCTTACTGCTTAATTCTTCTTAATTTTTCCGTGCATCCAGTTTTGCAGTTTACTATGATGACTGTAAAAAGCACTATGAGTATGCAGCTATTTTATAATAAAGAATAATTTTAATTTTCCAGCGAAATAGATCACCGATAGAGAAGCAAGACTACAACTTATTAATTATATGACCTAAAAACTGTTAAGCACCGCAATGCATTTGTATGACAAGGAGATTAATTAGGATGTTATCAAAACACCAAATCATTGAATAGCTCTGTTTGTAATAAAAATCCGTCGGTGACCCAACTAAACCGGGTGAATCAAACGCCATCTATTGCCACAAGCGGTAAACTTAAGTACTAACACTGCAAACATTGTATTCAAATATCGAATTGGTCGTGAACAAAAACAATATTTCACTTAACATGATATTACTGTACAATTAGACGACGAACCCAAATAGAAATCATGGAGGCTGGTTCCGTTCGTCGAGTCACTATGATATATGGAGAAACAAGCAGTCGGTATTGACGTAATGTTAAAAATCTTATCAGATTTTCATGTGAAAACACAAAATCCTGAGACAAAGTCACAGGCAACAGCTAGACTAAAACATAAGTATGAAACACAACCAAGACATCTAACTTAACATAATATTTCTGAACAATAAGACGACGAACGGAACCAAAGTCCCCGCTAAGAATGTCAGTTACTAACTTTGATATAACAAAGTTGGTAAACATGAACGTTGATAAAACACATTGCTGTAACAAAAGGAGTTTCGGAGTTCGCAGTGACAGACGGGCTAAACAAGATGGCGGGGTGCTTTGATGTAATTACATTATTATGAAAAGTTGGTTTTGTTTTATGGTGGTAATCATTTTTTAATTAAATTTTGTTGGATTATGAGTATTCTGATATTGTTGATATTCTAATTTACAAAGATGGGCGCGTGGCGTTTGGCGGCACGGTTGGCATGTGAGTTCTGAAGCGTTACTCTGTAAACGCACTCATAAAACGTCATATGTTGAAATTTTCTGTGAGCTGCGCCGAATTCCCGGATCCAGTAGTAACATTTCCATAAAAATAACTCTTTTTGTCACAGACTATCGTACGTTATCTGACAAAAAGTGAGTTTGTTTACAGTGTTTTTTTTTATGGGTTTATTTTATAGATGTGATTGTACGGTTATGCTTAACACAATTTGATTTATAATTCCTTATGCAATCTTCAATAAGAATGGGTAGAATACTGTTTTCCTAAATAGGCTACTGAGTAGCCCGTGGTAAGGTTATACAGTGCCGATCCTCTATGGATTACATTTCATGGCCTATAAAAAGTGATGTCTTACAATAAGTAAAATATTATATTTTAATTAGCCGTTTAAGATATGGTAAGAAAAATGGAATTACTTTACTGGCTTACGCATTTTTTAACAGAACAACCTAATGCATCAGCCTCCTGATGCATTCAAAAGAAGAAAAAAGGAGTATTTTCTGTCTCAGTAATTTATTGTGTAATATGGCCATATAAGTTAGTGTATGTAGTTTATTATATACAGCAGACATATTTATTAGTATGTAAGTGTATATGTATATGTAACTATTAGTGTGTGTGTTTATGGTATGTAGTATTTTACCAAGTAGTTAAATTAAATCTGTTGTACACTTCGTATTCACTAATTATCATGTATCTCTTTCCTAAAGGTTTGCTGGAAGAGAATGCATTAATGAATTAAGCTCGCCTTTGTACATTTTGTTTCCAATTTTAAAATGTATGTCTTGTAACTTTCTGTGTGCAATAAAGTATTAATATAAATATAATATAATGTCTTTTATTGGTATTAAATAACTAAAACTGATTTAAGTTTATTTATAGAGAATATAATAAAAATAAAGAAAGAAAGAAAATATAATAATAATACAAAATTAAGTACACAATCTCTTTACTCAATTTCATATTTAATGAAATTCTCTAATAATAACTTTCGCAACAATTCAGATGTTGAACAAGAATGTATTCGAAACTATTCGAGTCAAGAAATTCTTGCATCTACAACATTTCATGCAATAATAACTAAGTGCGTCGCTGCTACGAACCAGTTACGGTGCTACGGCGTAGGTGCTACAACGCTACGGTACATCGATAACATCTTTAGATAATGACAAATAAGTGTGCAAGATGTGCTTGTTTGCATTGTATAAGATCCGAAACTATTGAACCGATTTCAAAAAATCTTTTACCATTAGAAAGCTGCTTAATCCAGGAGTAACATAAGCTATATTCAAGGATGAACTTCATACGAGAACGAAAGCTAAACGGGTAAAACCGCGCGCTGGAAGCTAGTTGAAATATAAAAATTGTTTAGGCAATTTGAACAAAAATTTACTTCTTCGATGCGAGTGATAAACGAGAAATAGTTACTAATAAAAATATACGTTTGACAAACTACATAAAAGCCTTAATAAACATAAAACCTAGCTCCAATAATCTTTGTAGAATATAGAATATTCTGTTACGAATGGCCTAGGGAATAACAAATCGATTCTCAAACTGTGGGGACCTAGATGACTTTTTTGAAAAATATAATATAGCCGTGTGCTTTCCGGGTTAGAATAGACCACTCCATTTCTTCCCATGGGAGTCCTAAACGGCTACTAAGGGGTATATCTCAGTCGCAGCTTAGGACAACTAGCTGTATATAAGTAGCTGATGTATGGACAGTAACATTTATCATCTCAAGGTTAGTAACGATTTTATATAGCCGTGTGCTTTCCGGGTTAGAATAGACCACTTCATTTCTTCCCATGGGAGTCCTAAACGGCTACTAAGGGGTATATCTCAGTCGCAGCTTAGGACAACTAGCTGTATATAAGTAGCTGATGTATGGACAGTAACATTTATCATCTCAAGGTTAGTAACGATTTTATTGCGTTTACCAATCTGCCTTCTTTGTCCGGGGTCCGGGGGAAATGCATTTACGCATTCCCACCGCCGCTGCAGCGTATCCGCGCGCTGGCGGCCGGATATGCGGGACTCGCCCTCTCCATAGCGGACTAAAACCCCCCGGACACTTCTTCGTCGTAGGCGGGGGCCGGGTACGCACGAAGCAATCCGGCCCCCCGACGGCACCTGCGGCCGATATGGTGCCACACTGACTGTGGCCCATTTGCCCTGTTATAGGGACGCCCGTCTGCCTATCTGCTAATCTGCCTACCCTGCAATATCCCTTAATCACTCTGGTTTGTCAGTGTCTGTTAAAAGGAGGCCCATGTTCAGTATGATACATAAACGGTCTTGTAAAGAAGATATATATATATATAAGTCTCGCTTTTAGTCGATCGTAGATCGATTTGATTTGATTTCTAAGTCGGTCATTTTTTCTGGGTCTGGTCGGTTCAAGGACTTTCGTTTGTGCCTTGGAAAGAAGGTTTAGTCGTTAGCCCCACTTGTTTAACATCATCACTACATAGTATAAAACAAAGTCGCTTTCTCTGTCCCTATATCCCTAAGTCACTATATATGCTTAAATCTTTAAAACTACGCAACGGATTTTAATGCAGTTTTTTTTAATTGATAGAGGGATTCAAGAGGAAGGTTTATATGTATAATACATCAGCATTGTACCCGTGCGGAGCCGGGGCGGGTCGCTAGTCTATAATAACTGTAAATCAGGGAACGGGCAACAACGCGCTGCAGCCTAATGTGTTACTACATAATACTGTGGTCACCAACCGGCTGCCAGGCGAAAGATTTCTTGTTTAACATGGCGATCAAACTCATGACCTCCGCCGCCTAGACTTACGCCGTTAAGCCAGAGAGGTTATGAGATCTAATGGCCATTAGAAATTCATCATCATCAGCCCGTACAACGTCCACTGCTGAACATGGGCCTCCTCCAGGGGGAGGGTTTTTCCATAGTCCCCACGCTTGGCAGGCGGACTGGTGACTGCAGTATTATATTGTAATACACAGGGAAACGCTGCTGCCCGTTCCTTGATATACGTTTGTCATAGATGATGTTATAAGAATCGGAACCAACGGCTTAACGTGCTTTCCGAGGCACGGAGGGTAGTCCCTCAACCAACCAGACCCGGAAAGAAATCTTAGAATTTACATAAATATTTCTTGTCCGGTGTGGGAAGCGAACCCAAGACTTCCGCGACTTAAAGCTAGCCAAATACCGCTACGCTACGGTGGCTGTGCATTAGAAATTGTATATTTTCACTCTAACGATTTTTATTCTCTATTTTAGCTATCCTAACACCGCTTCGCAGACTGTGTGAGGTAAAATTCATTTCAAAAAGTTTGGGAAACTATGCCCTAGGGTATTTGTTAGGCAACTTTACTTGAAGACTAATAACTCGCAATTTAGGCTTACATTGTAGTATTATTTCAGACCAATTTGATTAGATTTTCAGTCCCAAGGAACAATTAGGTATGTATTTATATTGTTCACCGGGACTGAAATCCAATCTATTGGTACTAATTAAAAATATTGTAGACAAAAGTCTTCAATCGATGTGTGTACGAGTATACAACGTGTAACGTTAAATGCGCAAAACCTGAAAATAGTTTGATCAGAACAACGAGCAGAATCAATTGAACCACTTTTCAATATAGGGCACATTTAAAAAAAAAAATCATTAAAAATTTTGTCCTGTCTATTTATTAATAGGTCTAGCCATCACGTGCGCAAACCCGCCAAAATAGGTAAACAAACATAAATGGTTGTCAGCCAATTTAAATTTTCTCATACGCGGGATAGTAATAGTTCTTATTTCAATGCAGATACGAATCTTGCATTCAGTACCATGAATAAGACAATTTGAATTAAACGAATCAATCTATCTATCTTTTTTAACTTAAACGTAACTAACCTATGAGTTAGAAAGAGAAAGAGAAATGCAGGCGGGGCGTGCGAAATTCGTGACAGTGGCCATGACCTAGTTACTCCAGTCTGAACGGTGCCGGCGCTTGCGTCACAGGTGCAATTTGTTTTATTATCCCGCTACCCCGGCGGCGCGTGCGCTCGAAAATCGCGACTATGGCGTTTTTGTACACAAACATTCAATATTGAGAATGTTAGCGCGTTGTAAGCACTAGTGTATGACGATGGAAATGGACCAACTAATGTGACGGAACTGCGTGATAAAATTGAATCAGCGTTTCAACAAGTGAAAAGTGACACTCAAGTGCTCGATTCGCTGAAAAATAACTTAAGGAAGCGGGCTGTGTTGTGTATTCAACAAAATGGTAGACATTTTGAATCTTTGATACCGCAACGAGATGACCTGTAAGTAGAGACAGCAAATTATCTACTTAATTAATTGTAAATAAGTTGATTACGCACCAATTATTTGTAAATACAGTGATTTAAACCTTTTAAACACGCCAACATTACCTACTTACGTAGTACCTACCTAATAATTAGATCACGCGAGCACGTCATTATTACTGTGGGTAAAGTCTGAAAATGTGGGTATATTAAACCTATGTTGCCAGTCCAAAGCCTGGAAAAGTGTGATGGGAACATTTAAATCACTGTTCAAAGATAACCTAAGTTCTTTATGAGCGTAGATAGTAATAAATAATAATAATGTAAGCGCGGCGCAGCGCTGCAGCGCCCCGGTGAAATGCCTACCGACTCATACCTCGACAGAGCGTCGTCGCAGACGCAAGAAATTATCAGAATTGTCAGTAAAACTAAAACGGCACATAAAACCTTTACATATTTTTTAATGTTTTTTTTTCTTTCAAAATTAGGTCAATTGAATTAAAAATCATTTGGGGTGTCTGAGGTTTTGCGCATTTAACGTTACACGTTGTATATGGATCGTGGTCTCTTATTGTGCCTCATAAGAAATCTCAAAGTCGCTCAGCGAGCTATGGAAAGAGTTATTCGGCATTTCCCTGCGTGGTCGAATCAGAAATGAAGAGATCCGTAGAAGAATTAAGGTCGCTGACATAGCTCAACAGATTATCATGCTCAAGTGTCAATGTGCAGGATACATAGCTTGAATAACTGACGGCCGATGGAGCAGAAAGGTTCTCAAGTGGAGACAAGTGCAGCGTGAGACGACCCCCTGCATGATGGACCGACGTCCTCATAAAGGTCGCAGCGAGTCAGCGGATGCTAGCAATTGTTGAAAACCCGCTGGAAATCGATGGGGAAGGTCTTAAGGTCGTTCAGTAGTGGACGACAACAGGCTGATGATGATGATGAATTTAAAAAAGTAGCAATTAGCAAAACATAGCAGGCTATAGTCTAAGATTCATTTAATACTAATATTATAAACTCTCTCACGAAAAAACTACTTAATGGATTTGGCTAGTTTGCACATGGGTTGTTAATAAGCTCGATTAACATATAGGCTACAAAAAATCACGCTCCGACCTACTGGAACATAGAACCGCGGGTAAAACCGCGAGGCTAACTAGTATAGATTATATAATTTACCTATGTATAAATCATTTATTTTATCACATAATTAAACATGTAACCTCTTATAAAAGTTATTTTTTAATTAATTTGACGTCATTATTTTTGCCACAGCCATCATTATTGCGTTGTCGAGCCCTTTCAAGGGTGACATCTTGTTGGTCCTTGAGTTTTAACTTTTTTTTTCTTGACTATCATTATGGTATTCTAATTAATAATTATGTGCTAGATTGTTTTTGTTTTGCACAAGAACATTATGAAAATATATTAAACTTGGATGTAAATAATGCATAATAATAATGACACATTATATGTTTCAGTGTACGTAAGCGCTGTAGGATTTGTGGTGTTTGGAGTTCGATTCTTATCTAGGGCAATTGACAGGACCTTATACACTAATTTAAACAGTTTTTTTTGTCCGTTGTGTCTGCGTATCGTAAATAACTGTGTAACTTGTTGATGATATTGAAAAGTGAGAATATTTGGTGATTGTAAGAACCTAAAACTTAACCACTGCTTGCGTACTAAGATCCAGTTGTATGGGTGGGGATCTTGACTAAATAAAATACTATATATTTCGATTTGATGAATGTATTTAAATAGGTAGCTGATACAAGAAGATTGTCGCGGTGGGTGTATGTGTGGCGGTCAGGTAAATCGAATGATGAATGTAGGGGGTCCGTAGGTGGGTACCGCAGTCGTCTAAACCGGTCAGCGTTTTTTTACATTATATCCCAAGAGTCTTAAAATTGAGTACCACAGCAAGTACAAAACCAAATACGATTTCAACAAAAATATATCATGACAAACTTGTACAGAAAAACTCCCACGGAGATTAATTGCAGGTACTTTAGCAGAATCAGGGATAGCAATAAAACATACTGATGTACGGAATTGACAACATAATCCCAGTAATTCCGGAGCAGACCGATATATCAGTTTAGTTTGACAGTTGCGAGCCTGAGTGAGTGGTGTTACAGAACATATATGTCGAAATACATGAAATATTTCTTGGTATATAGGTCATTTTGGAATAGAGATTGCTCCAGTTTTAATTTATGAAACATGTCTTATCTTAACTTGTGTGGGTATTCTTCGATCCGCAGGCCAATTACTTAAAAATTGCGATAGCGATCATTTAGCAGATTAATACTCTCAAGCTTCTATCAATGTTATAATATATGCGGATATATAAATAAACTAGCTTTCTGCGCGCGGCTTTACCCGCGTAACTACCGTTCTCGTAGAAACTTTATAATAAAATATAGCTTATAACCTTCCTCGATAAATGGACTATCCAACACTGAAAGAATTTTTGAAATCGGACCAGTAGTTCCTGAGATTAGCGCGTTCAAACAAACAAATAAACAAACTCTACAGCTTTATAATATTAGTATAGATAATCGCGAAACTAGTAGTGAACACCAAACGAGTAGTTGCCGAAATCCGCGCAGTTCGAAAACACCGTTGCTGAAACTCATCAGTCTATCCGTGACAGCGACTGGTGTAACCCAAATCGAAACGTCGGATTAACTTAATTGTAATCGCAAGTACTTTAGCAGAATCATGAGATAGCAATAAACTTTCTGATGTATAGAATTGACATCATAATTCGGAACAGGCCAATATATCAGTTCAGTTTGACAGTTCCGATCCTGAGAGAGTGGTGTTACAATACGTCAAATTACATGAAATGTAATATGTCTTGGTAGATAGATCATTTTTACTTGTGTCGATGCCACTCTTCCCCAATAAGTAATGAGGAATGCGCTGTTAGAAATATATGTAGTAAGCCAATGAGCGTAAAGTTAAACAGGTCTCAAGCCATTTTAAATGGTTTAACACTAAGAATTGAAGTTAGAGTGGTCACTGGTTGGACTTGAACCGCGGCTTAGGGCGCTCGCTTGAGGGATTGAGCCACTGTTGCTCTACTTAATAGTTTGTGGGCCTCTTGGAGTGTTATTCGGCGAGGGCATTGAAAGGTTCAATACAAAGTAAAGGTATACATTGAGATTATAGATGCTGCTGCCCATAAGAGGACATGGGGTGGTCTTTCTTATATCACACGACATAGCTAGCAGCCAGGACGTCTCGCGTTAGTCATTTTCCTGTGTAATACATATAAATAGCATACAATATATCAAGAATTCACGTACAAAAACAAATTCAACGGTAGATTGAAGTAGATTTTATGCCAAATTATTTCTTTATTTGTACCTAAATAGGAAATAATGTCTAGACTGGACCATCTAATACATACTTACTCAGACGAACATTGCAAATAAACATGGTTTACTATGTCCAGCTAAACAAGAGAATTTGATCTTAATTCAGACATTCGAAGAATTAATGAGCCTCATAAGAACTGAGAGGCATATAACATTGGAAAAATTAAATCAAAATAAAACCTACATAGAAATGGAATGGTACAATCCGTGTGGTTTCCGGCTCAAAATTCTTTCTTTTTTCTTTTAAAAAAAGACAACTCCCGCACTAGGGTAATAAATCCCTGTGTCGCGGAGGACTTTACAAACATACATTTCACGGACACAAAGAACACCCAGACTCAGAACAACTATTTGTGGTTCACACAAATAATTGTACCGGGTGGGAATCGAACCCAGAACACCAGGTCTCAGAAGTAACTTCCGTAACCACTGAGCCACCGGTGCAGTCATAAATAAAATAGATCACCTCATATCTCCCCAAGGGTATCGTAAGCGACTAAGAGATATTCAGCTGATGGATAGGCAGCGGCTTATTCAAGTTAGTTACCATCTAACTGTGATCACCAATAGTTATTGTAACGTAGGCCAACGGCTAATATCATCATCATCATCATCAGCCCGTATAACGTCCACTGCTTAAACGGCCTCCTCCCGAGGGAGGGTCCATAGTCCCACGCTTGGCAGGCCGGTTGGAGACCGCAGTATTATGTTATAACACACAAGGAAACGCTGCTGCCCGTTCCTTGATATACGATTATTATAGATGATGCTATAACAATCGGGACCAACGGCTTAACGTGCTTTCCGAGACACGGAGGGCAGTCCCACAACGAACCGGAAAGAAATCTTAGAATTTACACAAAGATTTCTTGTCCGGTGTGAGGATCGAACTACAACTTCCGATATTTAAAGCGAGCCAATTACCGCTATTCTACGAAGGTTGTCCGGCTAATATATAATTCTCAAAAAATCATATTTTAAAGGCATGAAAAGGGGGTTCGATTTTTATAAGAAGAAATCAAGATTTACGCAGGCAATGTTGCAGGCGACTGCTAGTCAAACTATGAATGGAACAAGATACCTAATCCCTTAATCTATTATCCCCTTAAACTTACTAAATATTCGCTTTATACCACAATTATTGTTTCGAGATAGATTTAGCCCTGTGATGTGCAGATAGGAAATTCAATACATTAATGCCGATTTTAGCTTTTATCTCGAGTAGAGATTCAAAATTATGTTAGGTTGAAGGTAATTTGTGGGAAAAGATACTTTCGGTTACCAGATCAATATAAATGTTATTTATATTATTATTATTATTATTTATATTTAAGGTTTACCAATCGGTTTGTTACAAATCACTAAATAGTATAAAACAAAGTTGCTTGCCGCTGTCTGTCCGTCCCTACGTATGCTTAGATCTTTAAAACTACGCAACAGATTTTGATGCGGTTTTTTTAATAGATAGAGTGATTCAATAGGAAGGTTTATATGTATGATACATCAGCATTGCACTCGTGCGAAGCCGGGGTCGGGTCGCTAGTAAATAATAAATAAAACCTTTTTTTTGAGATGACTAGCATAGTTTTGCTGTGTACTAGTATTCTTCTTATCCCCCGTGCTAAGCTAAAATGCTTGTGTTACAAGTGGGTTGGCGACAACTATCGAAAAAATAACCCCTAATACGACTTACCTTTTCCTACAACATTGAATTTAGATCTTTATATCCACTAAACAATAATATTCTAACTAGAATAGAACAAGGTACAATAAAAACCCAGGATTTTATTATTCTTTTACTCTTTGAAGTTTAACAAGATTGTTTGGATCTAAATAAAAAGTCTTACTTTGTTCAAACAAACACTTTCTCTCAGGAATCCTTTGATTTGTTTCTTTTATAAGAAAATTGTTTGAACTGAGTTTAGACTTGAGTCCATAAAGTAGGCTTAAGTTGAAACCTTCGTACTTGGTATTTAACGATAAATTTGGACGAATATGACATTTCTTATCTGTTAAATATTATTACCTACATTATTTATTGACTAGATTCCTGTGCACGGTTTCAACCTTGTAACTCTCGTTCCCTTGGAAATTGTTATTAATATATAGCTTAAGGCCTTCCTCAAAAAATGCAATCTAACAGTAAAACGATTTTTCAAACGGGTCTGGAAGTTTCCAAGTTTGGCGCGTTCAAGTAAACAAAATCTTCAGCGTTATATATATTTGAATAGATTTAGAGAATTTACTTTATCGACCCATTAACGTCTACTGCAAAACATGGACCTCTTCATTAAAACCTTGACTAGCCATGGTCGTTGAGGGGTATTGCCGTAATTACCACTTTTGGCAGGCGGATTTGTGATTGCAATAAGATCTTTGAACTGATAGATGCTGCTGCCCATCCATCAGGTGTATGTCCCTTAGTCTTCTCTTACAATACCCATGGGAAGATATTAGGAGGTCTATTTAAAGTCGAAAACAATATGGCACTCAAAATCTATATGGCAAGTATTTATGCTGGCAATAATATGAAGAGTACAGGAAAGAACAGGGAATATGAGAGTTTTAGAACCAAATTCTACCAATTCTAATTGGTTACGTTAAGTTAGAACTGACCCAGGAGAGCCCATGACGCCTATTAGGCCGCGGGTGCCGCCGGAGAGTTGGCCCAGCTTACCTTCAACAACGGCGGACGGAGGAGTGTCCGGGGAGTTTTAGTGGTGTAGGGTCTTCTCCTTGTGGCACACCTACATACACTTTCGCCGGCGTGGGAACGCTGCAGCGACAGAGGGGATGCGTAAATTTATTTCAACCCGGACAAAAAAAAAAATTAGAACTGCGACCACAAAGAACATGCCGAGCGAGCGAAACGAGCGTACCACGGCAGCGGCCGGCGAGTAATCGAACCGAATTCTACCTATTTTACGTGTTTAAAGCGAATATATTGTTTTGGCAATTGGCAAATAAAAAGACTATTTATATTTATTTAATAAATTAGTTTGCTATGTAAACATGAATAGGCGTTATATTAGTGTCCGTATGGTTATCTTGCACTTGTAAACATAAGGTATTATGAATCGTTATGCATAGTGAATTTCAGAAGCGAAAATACGACAATGAAAGTTAAAGGTAATGAAAACAGCCTACACAAAATTAGTTCATCAAAAATTGTACGAAAAATATGTACCTAGACCAATATTTTTTGTGCCAAAGGTTGTAAGTAATAAAAAAAACTAGGCACCCCCATATACACATAATCACCTACAGATTTGCTTCCCATAGAAAAAATAAAATATAAAAATAAGGAAACCAAAATAATTTGTTCGACTCAACGCACCCAGTGCAATTTTTTTATCCATTTGGTGCCATGAGTCAAACAAATTATTTTAGTTTCTGTAACAATATACACGTACAGTCAACAAATGAGATAGGTTTACACCGTCAATATGTAATAATGTAAATAAATATATTTTTATCAGTACAACAGCCGGTAATTATTTATGGGCAAAGAGTTCGGTGCTAGCTGTGTTCAAATATACATAATAGTTAAGTATTCTCATAAACGTTTACATATAAAATAATTTAAAATTCGTTTTACGGGGTGTAAACCTATCTCTTTTGTACTGTAGAGTAAAGCGACAGTTGCACAAAACTCCCCTAAAATACTAAAAGTCATAATCCCTCAATCTCTTCGCCAGCGACCGCTCTGAGCCGAGCTCCAAGCCCGAGGGGCGCCCTCTTGGGCAGGTTGCTTAGTTTGTAGTTTATAAAGCGTTTATTAAGGCTGGAGCTCCGCTCGCCTTTATGCCCGGTGAAGTAGCAAAAGCCTCGTCGTGGCTACCTACGTATGTCCATGCGAAAAAAAACCTTCAAATTTTAATATAATCAGCTTTCTACCAACTCACTTTATTTGTTTTTAGAAAACTGTAACATTTTTTGGCACGTGAATCAAGCCACGGCCCCGCAATATCATTTGTGTCGAAATCTCAACACAAATGTGTTATCAACAGCTCAAACTTGAAACGTTGCCAACACATATGACATACCTCAGTACATTATTGTTTACTTTGCAACGTATGTGGTAAATCGATGCTACTATTACTAATATCAACCACAACCATTACTACAACCTCCGTGACGTAGCGGTATTTGGCTCGCTTTAAATCTCGGAGTTCGTTTAACGTTAGTTCCACGGATTAGTTCGTTGTAGTGGCAATGGGCAGGATATGGTACGGAGAACAGATGGCCGTTGAGCCCGAAAAGTTCTCGAATGGAGACCGCGGATCGGAAAGCGTAGCGTAGGACGTCCACCAACTAGATGGACGGATGACCTGGTAAAGGCCGCGGGATCACGGTGGATGCAGGCCGCCTCCAACCGTAGCAACTGGAAATCTATGAGGGGGGCCTATGTCCAGCAGTGGACATCCTATGGCTGAAATGATGAGGAAAAAATGAAATCTCGGAGGTCGTGTGTTCGATTCCCACGCCGGACAAGACATCTTTGTGTAGATTTCTTTCCTGTTCTAGTTGGCTGAGGGACTACCGTCCGTGCCTCGGAAAGCACGTTAAGCTGTTGGTCCCGATTGTTATAACATCATCTATAACCAATCGTATTCATGCGAACGGGCAGCAGCGTGTCCTTGCGTGTGTTACAACTTAATACTGCGGTCATCAATCCGCCTGCCAAGCGTGGTGACTATGGCAAAACCCTCCCTTGGCTCCTAGACTATTCCGATGCTTAACATCAGGCAGGTGTAGTCTAACGCTAACCTATTTCTAATAAAAAAAAATAAAAAAAAGGAGGCCCATGTTCAGCAGTGGAAGTTATAAGGGCTGATGATGATGATGATGATGATGATTACTAATATTTAAAGCTGAAAAGTTTGTTTGATTGCGTGAATAGGCTAATGGCGGTCCGATTAGAAAAAAAACTGACAGTGTTATTATATAGCCAATTTATCGAGGAAGGCTATATTATGATATTATGTCGTTCCTACAGGAATGAGAGTTACGAGGGTGCAACCGCACGCGGAGGCTAGTATATTATAAACTATTCGATAACTAGGATATCTAACACTGGAAGAATTTTTAAATCCGACCAGTAGTTCGCGAGATAAGAACGCGCTTATCTCAAACAAACCCTTCAGCTTTATATATATGTACATACATACATACATAAGCTCACGCCTGTTTCCCAGCGGGGTAAGCAGAGACAATGGACCTTCACTTGCTACGATCCCTACACACATCTTTCGGTTCATTGACTCTCATAACATTCTATATACAAGCACGTCGGTTTAGGGTGGATCTTATTTGACCTTTTGCGAGAATGTCTCCAATTTGGTCAGAGAACGATCGTCGCGGTCTTCCCCATATATAAGTATAGAAGCTGAATCCTACTAATATAATAAACGCGAAAGTTTGTAAGTATGCATGGATGTTTGTTACTTTTTCACGTAAAAACCACTAAATGGATTTGGCTGAAACTTTGCACAGGGCTGGTCATTATGCTAGATTGATGTTTTGTAGCCTATATGTTAATGTAGGCTACAAAACATCATGCTCCGACCCACTGGAGCAGAGTAAAGCGGGTAAAACCGCGGGGTGCAGCTAGTTAAATATAATTAACTCTCTTTCAGCTATTCTTGATGAATCACCTTCCAGCTTATGAATGTTTTTAATAAGATTCCATAACTTTTGTTGCAGGTATATCCTTATTACAACAAGAAGCGGCATTAAGATGGACCCCAAGTTATTTAGTGGATATGTAAGTTTATTTATGATATTTATACTAATATTAATTTCATTATTTCAAAGAGGAAAGATTTGTTTGTTTGAATATGCTCCGAAAATACAGAACCGATTTAGGTAAGTTATTCAGTAGTGAGTTTAAGTCTCAGAGGTCGTGGATTCGATTCCCGTGAAAAATCTGTGCGTAAAATCAAAGATTTATTTCCGAGTCTAGTTTGTTGAGGGTTTATAACATAGGCTATATTCAATTATTAAGTTCCTGAGGGAACGGAAACTACGCGGGTTAAGCCGCACGCGCAAATATATCTATAAGAATAAATCTATACTAATATTATAAAAAAGAAAGATTTGATCGTTTGTTTGTATTGAATACAAACAAACAATCAAATACATCCGTTTCATCAGCCGCTTCATTAAAAAACTTCAAAAACAGTATTAAAGTAACATCGCAACAAAATACCTAGTACTTATTTCTAATGTGTTAAAGTTCCTCTCTTACTGATAAAAGTGGTGTAGGTGCCGTAAACAGCCTTTTACGTAAACAAAGTCGCGAGTTAAAGTTGCAGGCACAAGCTAGTTTTAACTCAAATTAAAAACTAGTCAAGTGCTAGTCGGACTCGCGCACGAAGGGTTCCGTACCATTTTCCTATTTTTTTCCTACCTATTGCCGTTATTAATATCGAGCAAAAAAAGGCAAACAAAAAAAAAGTTTGTTGTATGGGAGCCTCCGTTCAATCTTTATTTTATTTTATTTTCATCATTTGTTGTTATAGTGGCAATAGAAATACATCATCCGTGAAAATTTCAACTGTCTAGCTTTCGCGGTTCTTGAGATACAGCCTGGTGACAAACCGACAGCAAAGTCTTATAGTAGGGTCCCCTTTCTACCTTTCGGATACGGAACCCTAAAAACTAATAAAATCGATTAAGTTGTTAGTCCTAAATGTTTAAATTTTTGTGTCATTTTCACTGTTTTTTATTGTATTTTAAAGATATTGAGGTGTCATACATCTTAATTTCAATTAATTGTCCGAACAATAACGACCTACTGAATTTCATACAATGTGTGAACAGAACCCATGATGGAAATCCGTAATTAACACACAGACTTTTATCTAGATGGGTCGTAATCCTTTACGTCTATTCAAACGGTTTCGACGCCCTTCAATAAGGGCTTAATAAGGGTTGCCAACACCTTTATCCCTGGTTTGAAGGGATTTGCCCCAGATCTTGTTTATTAGAGGAAAGGAGTGTTTTAGATGCCAATTCTCAATACTTGATCTAATTTTGATACTACCGACAATTTGAATAGCTTATCTATGCTAAAACCTCGTTTCAAAGTCAATAATTCTTTATTCACATTTACACATTTAAAATATTTTAAATCATGTTCTTATGATGCGTCCCTTTCTTTTACTACCACCAGTTCTGGACGTGGCAACTCTGAGAAGAGCTGGCAAGAAACTCAGAGGAATCCTTTTTTAAATAAATATATTAATATTAATAAAGCAGTATTGTTTCAGAGTTTCAGAGCAACTTACTCCCAATATGTTTTGTCATTGACATGATCAGAAATTTTATAATAAGCTTTTTACATAATTTATCTTTCGCATATCGTTTAAACTTGTTTGTAGAAAGATCTCTAACATTATTAGGAAGTTTGTTGTAGAAGCGTATACATTGCCCCATAATAGAATTGCTTATTTTGTGGAGACGTGTAGCATGTAAATCAAGATTATGCTTAGGTCTAGTATTAACATTATGAGTTTTGCTTTTTCTTAAAACTATCAATATTCTTATGAACATAATATAAAAGGTGTTAATATAATATATTTAATAGTACATCATTACATAGTATAAAACAAAGTCTCTTCCCGCTGTCTGTCTTTACCTTTGTATGATTAGATCTTCAAAACTAGACAACGGATTTTGATGCGGCTTTTTTAGTAGATAGAGTGATTCAGGAAGAAGGTGTATATGTATAATACATCAGCATTGCCCACATGCGAAGCACGGGCGGTTCGCTATACAATATAATGGTATATATTATAATCTACAATGACACGAAAACCTCCGTTTAAAATTTACGTCCACTGCTGAACATGGGCCTCCTCTTAACAGACCTTGGCTACCCATGGTCGCTAAGGTACATTTCCAATATCACCAAGCCTGGAAGGTGGATCGCAGTAAGTTGGTGAGTATCCTTGAGCTGATATATGCTACTGTCCATCTACCTATCAGCTGTCCCTTAGTCGCTCTTTACGACACCTTTTTGATGTATTCTTTGTTTTTACAAAAATGCAATGGAAAATATATTTACGCATTCCCACCGCCGCTGCAGCATATCCGCGCGCTGGTGGCGGAATATGTGAGACTCGCCCTCTCCATAGCGGTGGTATGATTACCACGAGGAGAGGACCCTACACTATTAAAACCCTCCGGACACTCCTTCGATCCTTCGTTGGCGGGGGCCGGGTACGCACAAAGCAATCCGGCCCCCCGATGGCACCCGCGGCCAATATGGTGCCGCGGGATCTCCTGGACCACACTGACTGTGGCCATTTGCTCTTTACGACACCTGGGAAGACATGAAGTGGTCTATTTTAAGATGGAAACCACTCGGTTTCGGAAATCACACGGCTTAATATAATAATGCGAACTGCTTGACTTAAATAGAAGGCCTTTCTAAATCCATATTTTTCACCAAATTGCTACATCATCTTATGACAGATATATGTCACGGCAGCCCTACCATAGGGTCATTCTTAATTGATGATTGGACTGTTTCGGGAATAGGGATAGTAACCGCCCTTCCTTGTGTACTCCGGCCCTATTAATTTAGTGAGGAACCCTTTGTGAATGTATCGGGTATAAGAGATGAAAGGCCTTTAAGCGTCTTATGCTAACATGTAGGTAGATATTCATTGTAACTTTGGTTATATTGGTCTTCTTTTAGGAGCTTTGAGATATTCTGGTTAACAGCGAAGTGAAATGTGTGTTAAAATACGGTAATATTTGTATTATTTACGGTTTCGTAGGACTTGTGATCTCGTGGTTGCCGGTTCGATCCCCACCCATTGCACAACCGATGTGAACTCACTCGTAACGTTTTAACTTAGCACGAGGGGTTTACAAGAATACTCGAAGACTGCAAAAATCTTTACAATCAGCCAGTAATTAAAAAAAACGTAAACGATTATGGGCTTAGTTTTTTTGACGACAATTTCGTTTTACTTAACAAAAGAATATTTTATCCTAATACTAGCTAATCATACCCGGTAGGTAGGAACATTATTATGACAATAATATTATTATTTGTAAATTAAACATGTTTTATTCTATAAAAAACACTAAAATTAAAAATTTTAAAAACACCCGCCCTACGCTACAATCTTAGCATACAAAAAAAGCATCTTTTAAATATTTTTCGAGTTTGTAGATTTCATTTCGTTAGTTAATACACCTTATTCGCTTTCAGTACAGTCTACATTATTCTACTATTCTAGACCTTTCATTTGCTAGCTAGCTAAGAACACACCTTTCAAACAAAAAAAAAACAAAATCGTAATCGGTTCATCCGTTCAGGAGCTACGATGCCACAGACAGACACACACACAGACACGTCAAACATATAACACCCCGTCGGGGGTAAGTAAAAACTAGTTAACTTGTATCGGCGACTTGGTGTATGGTTAAATTTCGAATAAGTTTATATTACACATTTTGGTTGCAATAAAAAAATTAAAAAATAGACCCGCCGCGGCCGGCCTCACCGGTCAAAAATTTACATTTCACCCAATTTTTTAATCATCATCATCATCATCAACAGCCCGTTCACGTCCACTACTGAACATGGGCCTCCTCTTAACAGACCTTGGCAAGCCAGGATCGTTGAGGGATATTGCCATAATCACCACTCTTGGCGATCGCAGTAAGATATAAACCTTGAGCTAATAGATACTGCTGCCCATCTATCAGCCATATGTCCCTTAGTCGCCTTTTACGACACCCATGGGAGGACATGGGGTGGTCTATTCTAAGCCGGAAACCACACGGCAAAATTCAAATTCAATTTTTTTAATTCCTAGAATTCAGTATAAATACTTTTTTTATACAAAATTTGTTCTTGTATCGTCATCAAAATCGTTTTTTGTTCGTACAAATTAACTGATTAAGTATATTTTTTATTTTTATAGATGTAGGTATAATGTATAAATTTTGTTAGAAATGTTAATCTTATGTTAATTTTATCAAAGAGTCCTTTGTCATAATAAGATGTTTGTTTTCTATTTTGTTTTTAATACAAAGAGATTAGTTGAAAGAAAACCCAAATTGTTTTTAATCAGAATTAGGCTGAACCCACATTCGGCGTGCGTGTTCTTTGAGCGTGTAAACGAACGCCGAGCTCGTGCCCCGCATTTCTAACCAAATCATCTTAAATCTATAAAATTTCTAGTAATTCAATTTGTTGTGTGATCTGGGGATCGAACCCAGGTCCTTGCTAGTAACGGTCGAGCATAATACCTAGTTCTAGCCTTTATGATAACAGTTAGTCTTAGTTTTACCCGAAAACAAGCGGCTTACACTAGACTAGCTTTCCGCGCGCGTTTTCGATCGTATAACTTCCGTTCCCGTAGGAATTTCATAAATAAATTAGCAAATAGCCTTTCTCGATAAATGTTTTTTTTCAAATCGGACCATTAGTTTTTGAGATAAGCGCGTTCAAGCAAACTCTTCTGCTCCATATATATAAGTAAAAACGCATGAAGACACGCACTGCGGTTGGCGTTTTGCTTAATTTTATTTCAGTTCAATCATGGAGCAGGGTATGGCGGTTAATCGTAATACGGGCGTTACCAATCAATTACTATGGAACAAACATAAAGGCGCGTTTGCAAACCGCGTTTTTAGAATCAGTCATTGAAAAACTTCGCTAATGCGTATAAAGTGCTACGCTTGTGTATAAAGCTGTGTGTACCATTTTGTGCAGTTTCAAACTTAAAATAGGTTAGTTGACACATACAAAATTATGTAACAATGATGTTTACTTCTAAAAGTATTTGTACCTAAATATAATAATTTCTGTTCAAAAACTTGAATATTGTTGTATAAACTCAATATGACAATTATTCCTTTTGTTTCCATTTTGTGACGTCATACGTCTCGTTATATGAACGCGATGTTTTACTATTACACTTTCTGAGTCATGACGTCATCGGTCTTGAACACAGATAATGTATATAGATCAACATGGCTGACATCGTTTTCATCTTTAAATGTCAAGCCAATGTTAAAATATTTATTTTAGTGCTTTCTAGATCTCAAATAAATGCCATATTTTTTTCTTGATCTAGTAAAACCATTCTTAACCATATATACTAATAAAAAAAAGTGTCAACTAGCCTATTACTATGGAATACAAATAAAGGCGCGTTTGCAAACCGCGTTTTAAGAATCAGTCACTGAAAAACTTCGCTAAAGCATTCGCTTGTGCATATGTGTTACATTTTTGTGCAGTTTCAAACTTACAATTGAACGTGTTCGTTCAATCGTAGTGTGTGTTAAGTCTTACAAGAAGACTTATAAATTGTAGTCGAAGCGAGTTTATCAAACGTTGTTTGTTTCCAATTTTAATATCAGTATCTCACTGCGTTCGCAGCTTATAAAATATCTGTGCTAGTTGGAAATTCTGTTTGTAGTCGAAGGCGAGGAAATATATTGTTTGTTTTGTAAGTATTACAAGGATTCTGTAGTGAATTTGTTTAAGTGATGTCTTTGATTCAACGATACTGATGATTTTAAAAGAAAAGTTGGATGGACATTTATTCACTTTTATTTTTTAATTGTACCTACTACCAAAAATAAGCATTAGCAAAATAACTTGTTTTTGGTTGTATATTCTTCTATTTTTCAATTGCATGAAAAATTACTGATTAAAATTACTTTGAACGCGTGGACTCTATAATTGTATGAACGAAAAAAGGTTATTTGTGAATTTTAGTTCTAACTTAACATTTTGGTTCTAAGGTAACTAGAAAAATTGAAAAATAACCGAGTTCTTCTTATAAATAAAATATATCTAAGTTTTATAACTACTACTACTATTGTCCACAAAGATAAGGCCTTCGAGCGGTGCGTTGGGCGTTTCTTTCCGTTTTTAATATTAGTAAGACCTCAGGTATCGAGTCGTGGGGCGTCCGGAGCGGCGTCGAACGGCGAGGCCCGCTTTGAAATGTTAGTGAAAGTAGAAATCGCTTCTCCTTAAACAAACTCGTACAACACCAAATGTTTGTAATGAGAGCGGGCTGTTCCGCTTAACGCCAAGCGCGACGCTTCACGTCTCTATAAATTAGGAAACGTTAAAAAAACAGCCGATGCACCGCGATAAACCGCGCGCAGTGTCCCGCGTCAATGAGGCCTTATAGATATCATCATCATCAGCCAGTATAACGTCCACTGCTGAACATAGGCCTCCTCCCAAGGGAGTGTATTTGCCGTAGTCACCACGCTTGGCAGGCGGGTTGGTGAGCGCAGTATTATGTTTTTACCACACAAGGAAACGCTGCTGCCCGTTCCCTTGTATACGATTGATATAGATGATGTTATAACAATCGGGACCAACGGCTTGCTTTCTGCGGCACGGAGGGTAGTCCCTCAGCCAACCAGACCCGGAAAGAAAATCTTAGAATTTACACAAAGATTTCTTGTCCGGTGTGGGGATCGAACCCACGACCTCCGAGATGTAAAGCGAGCCAAATACCTACCGCTACGCTACGGAGGTTATAGATATGAACCTACTTAGGTAATACTTAACTTAAAACATATCTCTTTAGCCTATGAGAATACTATTTGCAACTGAAGACATATACTAACAAAAGATTTTTTTTCCGGATGGACTTATATGTTGCCAGGCGGGTTTTGTTACTTCACCGGGCATAAAGCCGAGCAGAGCTCCAAGCTAAATAAACGGTTTAAAACCTACAAAAACCAAGACTCTGTGAGACTTGGGCCTCGGCTCAAGGCGGTCGCTGACGATGAGGAATTATGACGTTTAGTTAGGGGAGTTATTTGCAACTGTCGCTCAACTTTACAGTTCGCGGGCCTCTCGGACTTCGGGTCTACGAGGGCATGGAGGGCAAAAAAAAAAAAAAAAACTACGAAAAACATATTATTATGATAACAAAAGCGTCGTTGCTTATAAAGCGTTGTATTATACCTCCTGCGTTGAAACTAGAGCATTATTACAAGCGGCATACTATAACAGTATAATGAAAACTCTAATGAACTGCAAAAGCTTAATAAACTAAGGTGAGGTTATTAACTTGAATTTATTATCTTGGTACCTAAAGCTTCAGAATTATAATAAAATTATACTATACAGTTTATAGGGCACAAGGGAAGGACGCGAGTTTAAAATAAGGATTCTATGCGTTGTACTTTAGGAAATGTCAGCGTTAATTTTGTGAGGAAAATTACAGTTTTAAATTAGCTGGTTTTGTTGTTTTATTATAGTTCCTCGATTGGGCAAAGAGACTAAAATAATCTTTTTACTCCGTCAGTTAGATTACCAAAAAATATTGGATACGTATTTTGTTTTCTCGTTCTTCAAACAAATAATGACGAAGATACAACGCGTTAAAATTTCGTGTGACGTCACTTCTTGGTACAATTTTACCTTATAGTTACCTCACAAGCCCTCCTCTCCTGAACTTTATAGTTTGTTTTTGCTCTGTATCTTGTATAAAAAATACGTGTCCAATATTTTTTTGTAATCTAACTGACGGAATAAATATTCTTTTTTAATCTTCATGCCCATTCGTAACAAGTTTCATAATTAACTAGGTTTTTGAACAAGTAAATTCCAAATTTTTACTGGCCTCTGGGAATTTATATGTATAGTGTGTGTGTCAACCAAAATATTAATTATCTTGAAAATGCATATCAAATTGTGGCAATTACATTTTAATCTCAAACAACTGGTTGATATTGCTTATTATGTAATAACTAGAGGTCCGTTCCGTATAGTCACCACGCTTGGCACAAGGTTTGGTGGCCGCAGTATTATATCGTTATACAAAGGGAAACCCGCTGCCCGTTCATTGGTATACAATTGTTAGAGATGATTTTATAACAATCGGGATCAACGGCTTATTGTGCTTTCCGAGGCGTGGTGGGTAGTCCCTCAACCAACCGAAGGTTTTTGTGTTTTTTTTTTATTTAACACAACGATCTCTTGTCTGGCGTGGAGATCGTCGTGGCGTGACTTTAATCGCTTCGTCACAGAGGTTGTTATTGTATGTTATAAAATAAATAGTATAATTTGCCTGCAAAATTCTGGAACCCCTGTGCCGTCTGCACGGGTCTTTATACATTACAAGGAAAAATAAATTTCTATTATTTCAAAAGTAAATATACTTATATTCAAATTCCTCTATCTTCTTATTAAAATGTCCGACATAACGCCACACAAATGGTATTCTAGCCAGCATCACAGATTTTGTGAATATATTCTCAACTACACGAAATGTTACTTAGCTTTGTTACAGTATAGAAAAATGTGGGTAGAAAGCGCTACAATACTGATCGTATACTAAATTTTAAAGAAGATGCTTTCTGTTCTACATTTTTGAAATGCTTAACTACAACGCCGCTGTGGTAAGGGTAGTTACATCAAAGAGAAAATATGAAATTAATTCAGCACTTAGGTATTTACATACACTTGTACTTGTCAGTATTTTTTTGTTGTTTTCAGATTACTATTTGAGTTTTTAGTATTATTAGTAAACTACTACTAGTATTATTGTTAACCCCTCGTGCTAAGCTAATATTCTCGTGTTACGAGTGAGTTTACGTCGGTAGTACGATGGTTAGGGATCGAACCACAAGTTCACAAGTCCGACGCCCTAGCCACTGGGTTACCGCCGTTTTACAAAGTGGAAGGCACTTTATTAAGATCTTTAAAACTACGCAACGGAATTGAATGCGGTTTTTTAAATAGATAGAGCCATTCAAGAGGAAATTTGGGTCGCGGACGCGGGGAAACCGCGTGCGGAAAGCTAACCTGAAATACAAGGAAAGGCTGCTACCTGTACCCAAGTACAGATGCTTGTTATGATAATCGTGACCAGTGGCATTCTTTCCGAGGTACCGAGGGTAGTCTCTCAACCAACCATACCCGGCAATAAATTTTTGACTTTACTTTTATTTTAAGATAAAAGATTACTAGCAGAGTTTTGCAGTCTACGAGTATTCTTGTTAACCCCTCGTGCTAAGCTAAAATGTTTGTGTTACGAGTGGGTTTACGTCGGTAGTGCAATGGGTGGGGATCTAACCACGTGATCGCAAGTCCGACATCCTAGCCATTGGGCGACGGTCGCTTCAAGAAATTCTTCAAATCTTCAAATAAAGATTTAAAGATTCCGTGACTTTGAGAGGATGTACTACTACGATTTTCGCGGTAAAAGTGGGAATTTTTTAAAAAGGAGGTTAGATCAGGTTAGAAAGTGCTTACTGTGGTGTATCCGCCGCCACTGCTTCTCTCAGGTATCGGTACATGACGATGTGTTTCAGACTATGCGAGGTGCAGCTTATATAGGACGATGCTAAGCGGTAAATAGCTCGCTTTTAATTTCGAAGACTATGAGTTCGATCCTTCGCCGTTTGAGAAATCCTTGTGTAAATTTTAAGTCATTTTCCCGGAGAAAGCAAATTCAACCGTTGGTCCCGAATGTAATAATATCATCTATGACAAGCGTATACCAGGGAACGGGCAATAAAAATAATTTCAAAAAAGTGTCAACTAGCCTATTGTAACTGCGGTCATCAACCCTCTTGCCAGGCGTGGTGACTATGGCAAAAACTCTCCCTCGGAGATGAGGCTCATTTTCAACAGTGAATTTTAAACAAGTTGATAATGATATAATACGGCTTATTTCATGTTTCATACATAATGTAACAAATTTAAATATTCATTATTATATTTTCAGGTCGGAGATCAAGAACACAAGGAGAATAAAGTCTGGTAAGTACGTTTATGTATTTTCTAAATACGGTAACTGGTTTCAGGACGCAAATATCTTAACCAAACTGCGAGTTTCTATTTACAACTGATATAAGACATATTTTTCTTCATAGTAGTTACTAGCTTCCCGCTCGGATTCACTCGCATAACCCTCGTTCTCCTAAGAATTTCATAATTAAATATAGCCCATAGTCTTCCTTGATAAATGGGCTATCAAACACGGAAATAATTTTTCAAATCCTAATGTATGTCGCCAGCAAAAAGGGAATTATGAAAATTATATAACTTTATGTTTTTTTTTAATTTAGTCCTAAAAGTATGAAACACGAAGAGATATCATAATGCGAATATATCATATAAAAAGTGTTGACATCATAAGAATAACAATAAATTTATTTGTATAAAATATGATGGAAACAGAGATCTTAAATTCAATTTACAAAATTAGGCTCACCAACTTTTAACTTACATTTAAGATGTTTGCACAAAGTTACCGACAACGTTATTTATAAAGTATTCATATCCTACATCGTTTTAAGCTTTCTAGAACAAAGGGAAGAAAATAGCGAGTTAAATTGTCTCTCCTTGTCTTAACACTCGAGTTGTATTCTCATTCTTTCAAAATGAAATACATACTTTATTGTTAACTAGCCTTGTTGGACGGGCTTTACTCGAGTAGCTCCAGCAACCGTGGCAACTGTTTCACCAAATGTAGTCTACAGTACTGACAAAGTAACATACAAAAAAAAAACAAAGTCAAAGTCAAAAATTCTTTATTCATAGAGACACATAAAAATATTCTAAATCATGGTCTTATGATGCTTCCCTTTCTTTTCCTACCACCTGTTCTGGACGTGGCAACACTGAGAAGATCTGGCAAGAAACTCAGAGGAATCCTTTTTAAATAAATTTTATGTTACAATTATTAACATGATTTTGGTAATATCTATTTTAATGTAAATTTGTTTAATTGTATGTGCTCTATTTTTAAATTCCTTATATTTTTTTTACTTGTTTTTCTTTTTTTCCCAATATTATTAAATTATATTGTAAATTGTATTAATTCTGTACCCAATTATTATTGTTTTGCTTTTTGTTGTTTATGTGTCTAATAAATATATTTTCTTTCTTTTCTTAACAACAAAGCAGTATTGTTTCAGAGCAACTCACTCCCAAGCAGTTTTATCATTGACATAATCAGAAATTTTAAAGTAAGCTTTTTTACATAATTTATCTTTGACCTATCGTTTAAAAGATAATAATTTTAGAAATCGGTTAAATGGGATTTATTATCTTACTTCTAAAGAAACAAATACTATCTATATAAATTACCTATGATATTATTAATATTTGTATTTGATTTTAAAGATTTGAATCCTTCCTTGTTACGAATAAACTCTTAAACTACTGGAAGGAATTTAATCATTCTTTCATTATCCCTAAGTAAAAAAGGTAGAATGAAGTTCCCGAATATGAGCTGCGCGGGTGAAAACACATGCGGGAAGCAAGTATAATATATGTATAAGGAAGATTCGTGTGAACAAATCTTATAATATATGTGTAGACTCTTTTCACGCAATTTTGTTCCGTAGGTTTCGATTTCTGCATAAAAACTTTGATCGCAGTTTATTATAAACAAAAATTCTTGCATACACCTACATAATAACACATCCTTTAAGGACAAAATTTTCAATCGCCACATAAAAACTATTCCTCATCTTTGTCATCATCCTGTGAAACGTCCACTGCTAAACACGGGCTCCCCCGAAGGAAGGTTTTTGCCATCACGCACTACCCAAGTGGTTAACGTGCTTTCCGAGGCGCGGAATACTTATCCCACCCAAGCTCCCACCACCGCACTGTAATCCAGAATCAACAGTGGCACACACTGGAAATCGCAATGAGCACAGAGCTTTATTAAGTCTCGGTAAAAAGTTAAACTGCCTTGGAATAAAATAAATCGTTAAATTTAATAAGAAAGAGATTAGGAGCAGCAAGAAAGACTTATGATTTCACTTCCCTCCATAGCAAAGCGGAGACAGTAAAAGAAAGAAAATAAGATATAAGTAGTCTTGAGGGGTAATTTACACCTAGAGAAACCAATTCTAGACCTCACAAGTATAACTTAGGATGTGTAGGTCAGAATTATTCGTCGTATGTGCCTTTATAGTAAACTGGCACTTACAATCAAATGCTTCTGAAGTATAATAGACATCCATTATTATGCTTCTGAGCTCTAGAATTGTAAAGTACCACGGATGGGTAATAAATCGTTATTTATTACCCAATGTACGTGGTACTTTCCAATTGGCTGGCAAATAACAGCTCACGTGAGCTTTTATATTTTAATTCAGTTATAGTTATGCCAGGCGTCTAAAAGCAGGGAACTTCTGTTTGAACACCATAAGATCCATATAATATAAATAGTCAGCAGCCCCTGAGGAAACTGTCAAGTTTGGAATTTCGCCATAAATAAAATGTATTCCTCTAATAACTTAGAAACCATTTACTTTAGGGCCCAAAATTATATGACAAAGTTTGTTGCTTTTAATCTACATCCTAACAGAAATACGTCACATTATAACCCTGTGTAATATCCCCCTTATTTTTTATCCCATTTATTTACCCCAGTAGGAAGCTAGGATAGGGTCCGGTCGTCCTTGCAAGGGAGGCTCGCGACGCTTTCTATGCTTCTGACCTAATCCCAGCCCGCGCAATTTGATTTTAATTTTATTTATAATACGCGACTATCACATGCCACATTGGTAAATTTAAATTCTTTTTAATAATTCATTAGTCAAGATTTTTTTTTTTTCTTTGTATCTTTTAATCATCGTATTTGACTTATAATAAGTACGATCGATTCGTCTATATCATTTCATTTAAAAGTCCAACAATATTTATTCTTCGGCGAAATTCGGTCAGAAGTCCATTACTTCCTTACCCAATACGTAAGTAAGTTAAGAGGCAATACACTATCCTTTTATTCTAGCTCAATGTTTTCATTCGATCCCCGAACTAGGCTAAAGCAACATTCATACGTGCTTGATTGAATTTAACCGAGCAAAAGTAATTGTTCTCAGAATAAAAGTAAAATTTGGTCTTGTTGAGTTTGCTTAAGCCTTTTCTGTTTGACAAAATGCGGGATAAAATGCGTTACGCATCCCTCCGCTCTCGCAGGGAACCACGAAATTTGTGTTCGCCGCGTCGTCGAAAGGTATGTTGGACTCACCACTTTCCAAGACAGTTGCAAACTTCCCCTAAAAATCTAAAGCCATCATTCCTCAATCCCCCCGCTAGTTACCGCTCTGAGCCGAGGTCCAAGTTCCACAGGGGACGTCAAAACAAAAATAAATTATTTCATGAGTTTAGTTCATTACAAGATTTGTGTAGAACTTTATTTCTCCACCCAAACCTTGATATACGTTTTCATCGTCTAAAGAAATTAATTTTAATTAATCCTTTCTTACGGAATACTTACGTCATATACAGAGTACACCCTCCCAGTTTTGGTCAGAGTTCTGGCTGTACGTTGATTCGACAGTCAGTCAGTAATTCAAACAAAACCCCCTTATTAATATAAATTATTTCATCTGTTCCGAAACCTTCATTTAACCTTTAGAAAAAATCGGTCAGCAGTCCATTACTATCGGACCCAGTACATGAGTAAAGTTAAGAGCCAATACACAATCCTTTTCCTCAAGTTAATGTTTTCATTTGATTCCCGAAGTAGGTTGAACAACATTCATACGTTCTTGATTGAATCTTACCAAGTACAAGTAATTGTTCTCAGAATAAAAGCAAAAGTTTGCTTTATTGAGCTTTCTGAAGGAAACTGTTTTAGTTTTTATACAGGGTTAATGAAAATGTGACGTATTCCTGTTACGATGTTAGACATGAGTTCAAAACTAACAGATTTTGTCATACAATGATGTGCCCTAACCTTATAATTATAATCCAGATTGAACCTCGGTAAATGAAATATTTACTAAAATACTATACATTTATTCCGATATTTCCAGCTATTTCAATATTATTGTATAGTAAACAATCTTTGCAAACAACATGAATAATATTATGGGAAAAACAGCACGTTTTTGGTGGTGATCCTTAAATGATTTATTTTTATAATTTAATATCTCAAATTACTCAGACACCATTTAGTTGAGGGTTCATTTATTAAATGATAAATTATGTTGCTTTTGACGTTATCTATTACATTCTAACAAAAATACGTCACATTTGCAATAACCCTGTATAGTTTCTTGTGGCTTTGATATTTGAGATCTTTGATTGAATATTGATTAAACATGGCATTACTCCGCTTAATGACTTTTTGTTAAGGGATTAATCCTACCCACACTCCTACCCCTGCATCTCCTGTAAACCAGGATCAACAGTGGCACACACTGGAAACTGCAATGAGCACCGAGGCTCACCAAGTCCCTGGACGAAATTAGGTACACTGTCTTAAGACCCGCAACGAATTCTATCAGAACGAGATTAGGAGTAAGACAGACTGTTTTGCTAATGTTTTTACGGTACAGTAAACGCTTAACATCAGGTGAGCCTTGGCTCACCAAAACCACCACCAAATCACTTGTGATTTGGTGGTGGCATTTTAACATAACAAATACGATGGAAAATTAGAAATAGACATACGCATTACAATATTATGCCGTGGGGTTTCCAGCTTAGAATAGACCACCCCACTTGTTTCTACGGGTGTTGTAAAAGGTGACTAAGGGTCTAAGACAGCAGCATCTAGGAGGTCCAAGCGAAGCAGCGGACGTAAATGGGCTGTTGAACAGAACGTTTTTTTAAGTCGTATCTATCTGTAACTTCCACCGTTGCGAATATTCAGGGCCTAGCTACGTCACCGTCAATAATATAAAAAAAATATATAAGTATCGTAGTTTGTAACAAACCTTGGCAAGCTTGGGACGTTGAGGAGTATTGCCATAATCACCACGCTTGGCCGGCGGATTAGTGATCGCAGTAATATGATAAATAAACTTGAGCTAATAGATGCTGCACCCTAAACATCAGATATATGTCCTTTAGTCGCCTCTTCACCCATGGTATGATATAGGGTGGTTTATTCTAAGCCAAAACCACACGGCAAAAAAAGGACTGCATGACTAATAATACACAAAATCACACTAATATAGAACCGAATTCTAGATTAGGCATTTCGGCCATTTTAAAAAGATTTGTACTAAACACCTTAAGGATTATATAATCACAAATTTAAAAAAAATTACGGCATACAGAGGCAGGAACATGTTCTCTTTTCAAAAGGTGTTTTGAGATTTATTTCCCCAAACCCTTAAGAATAAGTATTTACAAAATTTGTCCTACCAGTCCCTTTGATCTAAATCCCTCGGATTTCATTTCGGTTCTAAAATAAAGGGTATCAAAGTGTTCAAAGGTGACAATGGTCCGATTTCCACGAAGTTTCCCGGTGGTCGTTCAAAATTTTCTATTTTAGGGAAAATGTTGGGAAAACTTGGGAAATTTGAGAAATGCGAGCATCCGGTATTTTTTGTCAGTGTTTGATAATAAGGGATAAAGGGTTTTTCGACGAAAATAAATTGGTAAATTGGAGAAGAGATTTTTTTACTCCTACATTATTAAAAGGTCTTTAGCTACGTTCCTTTTGTTGTTGTATTCCAATTTTAGATATTATAAGATAGATCTGGTATAGTCCGATTTTGGCTACGACGGCCAATGTCTAAGTAGATTAGCCATCTGCGTAGGACATATTACAGTGCAAACGTTTGTACGCAGACACAAATGCACCTGCTATTCCTTTTCTCTCGATATCCAGTGTGATGTTTCTACCAACACTAGGTGCAGGATCGATTTAATCTGTCTGTTTTTTATTATGTAGTAGAACAGGCAAGCAGTTGAAACAACTGGTATTCGCCTCCATGTTGTCCATGTATTCCGCCAATCTCCAAAACGGTAGTACCGATGTAGACGGGACTTTCACACGTACAGCAGCTGGAGTAGGAATATAATTGACACTAAAACGTTTAAACTTGTCATTAGTATTTAGTTATAGTAACATCAGAAACATTGGCACAAATCGGTACAATCAACAATAAATACAATAAAATTGCGGTGAACGAACACACTTGTGGAATAAAATATGTCCTGCGCAGATGGCTAGACTCCCTAGAGGTTGGCTGCCGAAAACGGTCGGGAGGACTGCATTATTGTGACAATCATGTTATTGAGGGTTTTCTGGCGACCACGAGGTGGCAGCACTGAGGCCCTGTCAAAGCGCTTTCATTCTTTGGTAATTGGTAAATAACAGTGAAGGATTATCCGACCGCCACGCTACGGAGGTTGTCGCATTACGCTACGGGGATTAGACTATAAAAAAAATGTATTACTCAAAAGATCAAAGCAGTCGGCACAAAGTGTAAATAACTATAATTTGTATTGTATATAGTCACTTAAGCGGTTTGCCCCGAATTTCCTTACAATTCACCCCCATTTCAAGGTTCAGCGTTCTTGGATACATTTAACGGATTATGATAAACAATGTGCTGTAATCCGATAAGTAGGTATTTGTATTGTTCCGCTTGTGGTTCTATTGTTTGAAGTGATCTCAGAAACATAGTAGGTATATATCTATATTACAATACTCTATACTAATATATACAGCGGAACAGTTTGTTTGTTTGCTTACACGCTATTATCTCTGGAACTACTGGTACGATTTGAAAACAATATTTAATTTATCAAGAAAGACTATCCGTACCTAATCCCGTAGAAACTTTTAAATCTTAAATTAAATATAGCCCAAAGGCTATATTTACCTTAAGATTTAAAAGTCTGATCGATTTCCTCTGTCTGTTTTTTTGATCCGTGCAATCCGCCTTATCTCCAAAACGGTAGTACCTAATGAAAATGCAACTATTTTAGACACAGCTGAGTGGCTAAAATGCACGAAAAACCGCGGAGCATTGCTAGCTAAAAAGTCCCTTAACGCTGAAGGCTTTTAGAACTAGTATTCCACGTGGCTTTTGTTACTTTTAGTACTTGTGAATCAATTTGATAGATCAAACTTGACTTATTTCCTATGGGAAATTTTCTACAGCGGACAAGGATAGAAGTAAATTGATACTGCGAAAATCGTTACTTTGGATGTACCATCACTTATACGTGAGGCTGGAGACTTGCTCGCCTTAAGCCTCGTGGCTAACTAAATAAGGTGCTTTCCAAATATACGAAAGATAATATTATTTTATAAAATAATATTACTTACTATACCAATTGTATAGCGGAGTAAGATTCTTTCATATTATGTATTTTAATGGTTGTTAAATAAAATTTAACATTTGTCATAAAAACTATGTGTAGTTTTCTAACGGTGAACATTTTTTTCAAATCGGACTAGTAGTTCCTGACTTTAGAGCGTTTAAGCAAGCAAACTGTTCAGCTTTTTAATATTAGTAATAGATTTATCTACTGCTAAAGAAATTGTATATGTACCTTAATTATGTTTACCTCCGTAGCGTAGCGGTATTTGGCTCGTTTTAAATCTCGGTTGTTGGTTCGATCCCGACGTCAGACAGGAAATCTTTGTGTAACTCTAAGATTATTTTCCGGGGCTGGTTGGTTGAGGGACTAACCTCCGTACCTCGGAAAGCACGTTGAGCCGTTGGTCCTGATTGTTATAACATCATCTATAATAATCGTATATCAAGGAACGGGCAGCAGCGTTTCCTTGTGTGGTACAACATAATACTACAATATGGCAGGCGGTGACTATGGCAAATACCCTCCCCCAGGAGGAGGCCCATGTTCAACCGTGGACGTTATACGGGCTGGTGATGATGATGTTGATAAAATATTATTACTTACTTTGGTTGTTTAGTAAAATTTATCATTTCTCATACAAAATAAAGGTAAAGTATTTATCAAATCGGACTAGAGGTTCCTTACATTACTGCGTTCAAGCAAACAAACTATTATATTCTTTTTAATATTAGTAATAGATTTATCTACTGTTAAAGTTAAGAGTTAAGTTAAAAGTTTTCTATCTGAAAATCGTGTTTATGTTTCGGATCGAAAAAGCGCCTCAAACCTATAAATACGGTTTCCTACTCCTCCTGTCTAAGAGAACAATTCTTTGAACCTTCATTAGAAGGAAACATTGACTAGGGAATCAATAACCAGCCTTTTTTTTCGTCCGGGGGGATATGCATTTACGCATTCCCACCTCCGCTGCAGCGTATCCGCGCGCTGGCGGCGGGATATGTGGGGCTCGTCCTCTCCATAGCGGTGGAATGCTTTACTAATACCATGAAGAGAGGACTCTTCACCACTAAAACCCTCCGGACACTCCTTCGGGATCGGATGTCCTTGGCTGGGGCCGGGTATGCACGAAGCAATCCGGCCATCGTCAACCATCCTGTCCTTATGATTTACGTTTAGCCTTAAATCTTGGAATTCATGGATTTTATTCCTAAGCTAAACTTACGACCTCCTAAACTTAAAGCGAGACGAGAAAGGTCACAAACGTTTTTATTTTAACACTGGCGACCCGCCACGGCTTCGCACGGGTACAATACTGATACTTATACTACGGAATGTCTTTAAACCTTTAACAAACGGGCGAAATTTGGTCAAAACAAACAGAAACAAATTAATATGGGTACCTACTAAAACTCAGTGAAATAAGTAGGTGGGTATACTTTTATCGTATGAAATACCTACCTATACTCTTCAGGACTAACAATACAACAAACACTAAATAAATAGGTATTCAAGTAGATACTTGAATACCTATTTATTTTTTGTTTTGTGTTCGTTGTAACTATGATGGATAGATATCCCTCATAGTTACAACGAACACAAACCAAAAATTTGCGTTATAATAAAATTCTTAAGGATCGAGCGCGCATAATCGCATTCGGCCTACCTCACTCGCTGCGCTGCGAAAACACTCGCTGTTATTTTGCGATAACTTCTAAGTTATTCATTTAAAGTATATTGTGTAGGGGTAAAATAATCTGCATGAAATGCTTAAGAACATTAACATTTAAAATGATAAGGATAAATACTGAATCCGTCTGATTAGCTTTACAATTACCGCATTAGAAATGATCATTTTTCTAAAAGATAAAATGGATATAGCAAGTTAACCTTGAAAGATAGACATATACTATGCAGATTTTTTTGTAGATCTTAAAAAGAATATTTCCGCCATACATTGTTTTGTTATATCTCATAGGGTTTAGGCAGCGTTTTCGATGAAAGCTCCCAAATGGCTTAATTTTTTACGACACCTCTGACAAATATCAATATATATTAGTCAAATGTACACATAAACTAAACAAATCATATACGTAAACCTTCCGGAAGAATCGTTCGATAGATTGGTAACAACCGCATGAAAATCCATGTAGTAGTTTTTGAGTTTATCGCGAACAGACAGACGCGGCCGGGGAATGTGTGTTATAATATGTAGTGATGTAGTGATAGCGGTCGCCCGCGGCTCCGTGCGAATGTCGGTTACCGCTGCAAAAAGCCTACCCAGGAAAGACACGGTCAGCAAAATGATTCCCAGGTCAATTCACAGACACCGACACATACATCGACGAAGCAGTCATTATCCGCAGGCTGCTCAGATTGTCTTTCTGTGGATGTTAAAGTTGTTAATGATGAAAATATTTAAATGTAATTAATACTAAGTTTTCACTTCTGCCGGCAGTCCCGGAGTGCAACCCGTTGTTTTAGGATAAATAACTAAATCGATTATTGTAGAGCTTCTCTATAAACAACATTTGACGTTAAATTATTTTCAGGTAACAAAATATAATGATGGTCGGGAGCCCCGACCCGTGATATGGCAACGTAAAGTTACCCATGCCTAAAATATTCTTTGCGTAAATCAATTCCTACTAATTTGAATGTTTAGCCCTGGGATTTGTTTATCGTTAGTGCGAAAGACATTTTACTGGAAATTGGAGCCTTTTGAAGGGTATAGGCAAATCAGTAGGGATCATGGGTATTCTTGGTATATGAGCTAATTCACCAGCTGCAGGGCCGGTGATAATCTTCGCTACTATTAAATTATCTTCTAGCTTCTTTATAAGAAGTCTCGTGCCATGTTGGGGGGGCTTAAATTTCTGAGAAGCATTATCGGCGTGCCATGCCAACTTTTAATGACAGTTCATGAGGTGGTAGCCCAGCGGGGTTCAGAGAATTTAAAAATTCCTGGGGGTAGTGCACTGCGTCCTCGATGTTAGTGACGGTGTCCATGGCTTTAGCAGAAATCGTAATATTTTAATTTCGCCATATCTTTAAAACCAAACGTCCAATTTTAATCATTTAAGGGCCAAATATTATCTACATAAACTGTTCTTAGTGTTTAACTAATTTATTTCGATAAGGATTAATAGCATGAGTAAAATAAACGCGTTTAAATGTAGTCAAAAAAAAATTCAAGATTTCTAAATAAGAAAATGGTTGTTGTGCCTCACTCGACATAGATAGGTATAGTGTGTCGCGGACTTTTTTGTAGATATTTATAAGATCTACAATTAATTAGAACATTTTATGGTTCTATCTTTTATAGTTTAGGCAGCGTACTGTTATAACCCTTAATTGAAAGCGAAAATATTAATTAAGACTTAAAAGTGCTTGTCAGCACTTTTAAGCTAGTGTCAGCACTTTTAGACTAGTGCATTTAATCAAACATAATTATTAAGTCAGTCTCTCCAGATCCGCGCTCAGAGCCACACATATTCTAAATCCTTTTATTTTCTTATATTAATAGTTTTAATAAATAATTCCTTTTTTTAAAAAGGTATTTTCTATATCCCGTATAACATTTGGTGGCAGCTGTTAAGGGATCTTTAAGGTCCCCGGAACGCTTTCGAAATCAGTGATAATAAAGTGAAAGAAACTATACAAAATCTATCTTACACAGTGCAGTGAAACAATTATTAAAACTAACTAAAAATATTACATTTTTTTACAATATTATAAAGTGCATAAAATTTTAATATTCTTCATACTAAGTGCATAACCAGTGTCTGACATGTGTACTTGTACCAAGATAAACAACAGTCGTCTTATCGCATACATATTTGCGATCGCCCACGCACAGTGAGTCAAATTAATCGTACTGTATTACGATACTGTATTTAACTGTTTATTAAAACTTTATACAATCACGTATCATGGCCAAGGAACTCAAACCCCACTTGGACATTCCGACGTCCGACGCCGACGGAAGGAAATCACCAATTGTATCTCCAAAATTACCCCAAGGAAATAAAGTGACAGTTGAAGTGGACTTAAATATTCTTTTTAAATTCATTAACACTTATGATGGCAATAGAGAAACATTGAACTCTTTTATTCTTAATGTGCATGAATTAGCCTCTGATTTACAAAAACCAATTTTATTTAAGTATATTTTTAGCCAACTACGTGGCAAAGCGGAAGTTGCTTGCTCCATTAAAACTTTTACAAATTGGGAACATTTAAAGAATTTTCTGAAAAATCAATTCTGTGAGAGAAAACACTACTCTCATTTACTCACCGATTTACAAGAGAGCAAGCAGGGTCCGCAAGAGAATGTGAACCAATTTGCCTTAAAAATCGAGACATGCCTCTCACAATTGCTCACCGAAGTTTCGTTATCGACCATCAAAGCCAAAGAGCTGCCAGGTCGTACGGCAGCCATGGAAGACCTTGCTCTTCATTATTTCACTATGGGTTTACAACCTCGAATTTCTACAATTGTGAGATGCAAGTCACCAAAGAATTTAAACGAAGCGATTAACTTTGCTATTTCAGAGGAGCGCATTCAACAGTCGATGTTTAAGCGAACTAATATGGATAATAGAATTATCAAATCTAATAGACTCTCTACTCCTCTATCTCGCAACCAAAATCAAGGGCAACCCCGAATTTTGGGACAAAATCCTAATACTCCAATAATATGCCAATATTGTAAGAATCCAGGACATTCAATTGAAAATTGTAGAAAGAGAGAATATAATAATAATCGTGCTCGCAATAATGAGTATCCTTCTACTTCCAATTATAAACCACCGCAACGTTTCAATTTCATTGAAAACCATGATGAAAATGTTGACTTTAATAATGCTGAAGATATTTATGATCAAAAAAACGTTTAAGTGGCTCGTATCGGTGTCATACGGGACACCAGTCACCCATAAAAAAAGACACCTTAACATTTTCAAAATCCACTGAATCTACTAAATCCTCTGTATCTCCTAAATCTATTGAATTTACAAATTCCACGCAATCTACTAATTCCACTGAACCTGACGTTGAATATATTGTCTATACCAAATCCACTGAATCTTCTAGGCCTAAGGTAACTCATGAAGTGAATGACCTACCTGAAACTGAAATTTTCGAAATCAACACTAATCCCGATAAAATTTTACTACCGCAAGTAATAATAAATTCCTCAGTCTCCGAATTTCCATTAAGGCTATTAATAGACTCTGGTTCGGCTATTAGTCTTATAAAGTTAGCATCTATACAAAATATCCCGAAAATTAATAAAGAACAAATAAACTTGAAAGGTATCGAACCCGACAAAAGCTCAACAAAAACAATTGGCCATTTTCTATTAAGACTGAAACTCACTACCTCTCCAAAACAGACAATTACACATAAATTTCATATCATAAATAGGATTCATCTCCCCTATGACGGCATCATCGGAACAGATATGCTTAATGCATTTGGCTGTAATATTAATTACAATACAAATAAACTTCAAATCAATGACATTGATATACCTATACAATACAATGAACCCGTCTACTCCATACCAGCTCGTTCAGAAATGACAATTGAATGTTCAGTCTCAAATCCTGAAGTTAAAGAAGGTCTTATTTTAGATCAAAATCAATTTGAACATATCCTAATAGCCAACTGTTTAGTGAAAGTCAAAGACAATAACAGGGTTAACATAACTGTGGTCAATACTTCAGAATCTATAAAACTTCTAAATTCTAATTTGAATTTAACTTTGGTACCTGCAGAATTGCCTGAATTTATATCTGAAAATCAAGCAACAAATTACCTGGTTACTTCCATACAACCCCAGTCCACGCTCGATCGCACTCAAGAAGTCCTTAATCAACTTAGAACATCACACTTAAACTCTGAAGAGGTCGAAGCTCTCTGCGGAGTGTGTTCAGATTACTCAGACATATTTCATTTGCCAAACGATCCACTAACTTCAACAACTGTATTAGAACATGAAATCAAAACTCATACAAATGAACCAATACATGTAAAATCATATAGATTCCCTGAGTGTCATAAACAAGAAGTCCAAAATCAAATAGACAAGATGCTCAAAGATAATATTATCAAACCATCTACATCTCTATGGTCCGCTCCTATTTGGGTTATTCCGAAAAAGTTAGATGCTTCCGGACAACGCAAATGGAGAGTAGTTATTGATTATCGCAAGCTTAATGATATCACGATTGGAGATTCATATCCCATACCTAATATAAACGAAATTCTAGATCAACTGGGAAAATCTAAGTATTTTTCTACCTTGGACTTAACGTCTGGGTTTCATCAAATTAAAATGTCTGCCCAAGATGCTGCGAAGACAGCCTACAGTGTTCCTCAAGGCCACTACGAATTTCAACGCATGCCTTTTGGATTAAAAAACGCCCCGTCTACTTTTCAGAGGTTAATGAACTCCGTCCTATCTGGTCTGCAAGGTATACGATGTTTTGTGTACCTTGATGATATAGTCATCTACTCCTATGACCTCGATTCCCACGTCAAAAATCTTGAAAATGTTTTTGAACGTCTTAGAAAATTTAATCTTAAACTGAACCCAAATAAATGTGAGTTTCTTCACAAAGAAGTCTCATATCTAGGCCATCAGATTACCGAAGCAGGTGTCAGACCTGATCCAAATAAAATTCATGCTGTATCTGAATTTCCAGTTCCCAAGTCACCTAAAGATGTCAAATCCTTCTTAGGCCTTATGTCATACTATCGTAAATTCATCCCAGATTTTTCAAAAACAGCAAAACCTTTGACCTCCCTACTAAAAAAAGATTCACCATTTGCATGGCATAACGAACAACAACTCGCTTTTGAAACCTTAAAAAGTCGCCTTATATCTCCTCCTCTCCTTATATACCCTGATTTCACTAAACCATTCATCTTGACATGCGACGCCTCTAATTACGCTATCAGTGCTATCTTATCCCAAGGAAGTCCTGGTAACGAAAAACCCATTGCCTACGCTTCTCGGACGCTTAATAAAAGTGAGATTCATTACAATGTCACCGAGAAGGAACTATTAGCTATCCTATTTGGTTGTAAAACTTTTAGACCATATTTATATGGATACAAATTTCAAATTGTTACCGATCATAATCCACTCAGATGGCTTTTCAACCATAAGGATCCGTCCAGCAAAATGCAAAGATGGAGATTAAAATTAGAAGAGTATGATTATGAGATCATTTATAAAAAAGGTAAACTCAATTCAGCTGCAGATGCACTCTCTCGGTATCCTGTCCAACCTACCTTTAACATTAACCTTAATCCTAACACGGGTTCTGTAAATCAAAATCCTGTTAGCCCGGATACGCCTAACATAGCACTGCCAACCCCAAACCCTGATCTGATTAATATACCTTTTGATTCAAGTCCTCCAAATCCAGATGACATTAACATACCCCTTTTTGATACAGTCCAAGGATCCGGTTCGCTTCCAAATTCACCATTTAATCCTGAAAATGAACAAATAAATTTAAACCCTGATATTCAAGGTCAATCTACATCATATAATAGAGACTCACCTGTTCCAACTCCTATCAACATACCAAGTCCTGATGTCCATGAAAACTCTTATTCGGATTTCCTTAAAGCAATGACCGACAAAGACTATACAAATAATACCAAAATTCATGAATATACAAACCCCTTATTATTTTCTGATTCCAAAGTTATTGTAGTTCCAACATCTGTAGACTTAGATGAGTCAAATCCCTATATTGAAGAAATTCTAGCTAATCATAGTGATGCTACTGAATTCCTAAATAAAGAAAGAATATTACATTCTTTCTTGAATCTTGAATCAGGAAGTAAAATGTACTATTTTCTATTTATTAAGGTTCACCATTTTGATAACATCGAATATCCAGAAATATTTAAATCTCTTAAAAACTTAAGAAACGAATTAATTGTAGCTGAAAATACCCCAAGTGAAATTGCTATATCAGATTTTAAAGACCCTTTTGTCAAACCAGCTTTTACAAAAATATATAATATGCTTGCCTTTCTTTTCCACAATACTGATATATCTGTTAAAATTTACCGTAACTCAATGATTTTCCCCGTGCCCAGTGAAATTCCTAGAATTCTTAAAGACAACCACGATTTACCTATCGCTGGTCATGTAGGTTCATCTCGTATGTATAATCGCATCAAAGAAAGGTATCACTGGAAAAAGATGAGATCAGACATTGAAACTTATGTAAAAAAATGCCCTCTTTGCCAAGTAAATAAAGCCCTTCGGCGAGTGAACCGTTCTCCTATGCAGATTACTTCCACCTCGACTGCGCCTTTTGAAAGAATTAGTCTAGATATTGTAGGTCCTCTTCCGGAAGCTGGAATTATTAATCTAAAATATATACTTACCTTACAAGATGACTTGACGAAATTCTCCATTGCCTATCCCATCACTAATGCCTCAGCCGAAGAATGTTGCGAATGCTTAATCCATTTTATTTCTCTCTTTGGAATACCTAAAATGATATTAACCGACCAAGGTACTAATTTCACTGCAGATTTATTTAAAAAGACATGTGACTTCTTAAAAATAAAGCAGCTATGGTCGTCCCCATATCATCCTCAAACTCAGGGTGCATTGGAAAGAAGTCACTCAACTTTAAAAGAGTATCTCAAGTCATATGTAAATAATAATCAAAATAATTGGCACAAATATGTTTATACAGCAATCCTAGCATATAATACTAATGTACATACTACAACAAAATTCACACCATATGAATTAATATTTGGTCATAAACCCTATCTCCCTGATTCTCTTTACGAGCTAAACCCCGCTGGTACTTACCATGAATATGTAAAAATGTTAAATCACCGCCTCAAATTTTCCCGTGATAAAGCTCTGGAAAATATCCACAAATCTAAAGAAAACTCTAAATCTTATTACGACCAAAAAACCAGACCAATAACATATAAAGTCGGTGACATGGTCTACCTTAAAAACCATGTACGACTTAGGAAAGCCCTATCACCAGTATGGAAAGGCCCGTACAAAGTTGTAAAGATTCATGGCAACCATACTCTTTCTCTATTAATAAACAGGCGACATGTAAAACATCATTATGATGAGGTTAAATTAGCCAATGTTACTGTCGACCAAACCTGAAAAACACGCAATTTTTTTTTCTCTTTTCTCTTTCCCCTTTCTCTATCCCTCTTTATCCTTCTCTTGCTCTAAGTATAGTTATAATTTAAAATTATTATTATTTTTTTTAAGTATTTTTTCTTATTCTCTTACAGCCTGGTATTATGCCTCGACGTCACACAAACACAACAGTTCACCTTCATTGAACCCATAACCAAAAGTCCCGGCATTTATTTTAATCCTGCAGGCTCGCTACATATAATCAGTGATTATCTACACGTCATAGTACCCACCGAAATAGAATATATCAAACCTCATTTGGACAATGTTAGAGACATTCTGAACTCTGCTCGGTATCTCTGCACTAAAAGTGATGCTATCGATGATGTCGAATGTCAAAATGTATTTCAACCTCTTATTGCTATGTTTAAAGAAATTTCAAAAGATTATTATGCTATTTCTCATCTTACTACAAATAAATTGAAAAGATCCGCATGGATTGCTGGTGTCGGAACAATATTTAAACAAATATTTGGTACAATGGACGAGGATGATGCTATCAACTATGATAAAGCAATTCAAATATTAAAAAATGGCAATGTTAAATTATTAAATCTGGTAAAAGATAATATTCTCCTTTCACAGACAGCTATTTCTAACTTTAATGAATCAATAATGCAAATAAATAAAAACGAAAAACAGTTAAATTTCATGATTGAACATTTATCGTCTAATGTAAACAATCTGACAATAACAACAAATAAATTATTGTTCAAATCTCTTATAAACGACATGTTTAGTGTGCTCCAATCAAGTATGCTATATATATCATATAAAATAGAAGATATTGTTAATTCTATTTTATTTGCTAAAACGAATACTTTACATCCATCAATTATAACTCCAAAAGATTTGTATTATGATCTTCTAAATAATGTTAAAGACTTACCAAAGTACTCCGAATTCCCTGTAAACCTAGAATTAGATAATATGCATATACTTATTAGCTTGTCTGAAATAATTACGTATATTATAGATAATAAGCTAGTTTTTAGTCTTAAGATTCCATTAGTACTTATGAATAAATATAATTTGTATAAAAATATTCCTATTCCAGTACCTCATGATGTATCTAAACCTATTTCATATGCATTAATCATACCTACTACTACTTATGTTGCTATCAGTCAAGATAAATCTAAATACACAACCTTTAATGAAATTTCTAATTGTAAAATAGTCAACACTGATTCATATATTTGTAACCAACTTAATGAATATGATATACAAAATAATCCAATTTGTGAAACAGAAATTTTAACCAAAGTTCTAACTCACTTACCAGAACAATGTAAAACTAGTTTCTTACATGGCCAAATAGATATATGGCAGAACCTAGGAGATAATAAATGGGTATTTACTCATTCTGAACCAACCAAATTAAATGTAGAATGTAACAATGACTTATCTGAATATAGTATCTCAGGAACTGGCATTCTAACCTTATGACCAAATTGTACTGGTTTTTGCAAAAATGTTAAATTGGTAACTAAAGCACATATTATTGAAAAATTTACTGCTGTAACCTTTAATTTTAATTTAGTTAATAGTTCCTGCTGTAGTTTGTCAAAATTTAAGAAATTAAATTATAGTGTACCTATTAATAAGCTCTCTAGTTTAAATAGCAATAACCTTAATGACATTAATGATAAAACAAATTATATGTTAAAAACTATAGAAAAATTAAGAATTGAAAATGACTCCATTCCGCAATTTACATCATCTTCTATTGTTACATATGTATTCATAGTTTTGTTTATAGCTTTTATGATATATTATTTTTGTAATAGAAAATGTGTGGAATTTTCTTATAAATTTAAATCTAACCCTACAACTATTAACTTAGAAACATTAAATGCAAACCCAAATTCTGAATTAACCCAATCAGATCCTCCACGTGTTAGAGTCCATTGAAAACTTCGCTAAAAAAGCGTAAGTTTTCACTTAAAGGGGGGGTTGTTATAACCCTTAATTGAAAGCGAAAATATTAATTAAGACTTAAAAGTGCTTGTCAGCACTTTTAAGCTAGTGTCAGCACTTTTAGACTAGTGCATTTAATCAAACATAATTATTAAGTCAGTCTCTCCAGATCCGCGCTCAGAGCCACACATATTCTAAATCCTTTTATTTTCTTATATTAATAGTTTTAATAAATAATTCCTTTTTTTTAAAAAGGTATTTTCTATATCCCGTATAACAGTACGCAAAATAAGTAACTTTTCTGGTTGATTTTTTACACCTTGTGTCCGAAAAATCCAAATATATTACGGAACCCTATTTTTTTCCAAAATAAAATTTAGCCTATGTTACTCGTGGATAATGTAGCTTTCGAATGGTGAAAGAATTTTTGAAATCGGTCCAGTACTTTTTGAGCCTATTCATTACAACCAAACAAACAAACAAACAAACAAACAAACAAAGTTTTCCTCTTTATAATATTAGTATAGAAGTATAGATTAAAGAATAGCAAACCACAAACAACACTACACATTCATAACATCACTTTATTTAGATTAATATCTCCCAGATGAATACTAAACTACCATTTCATCCCTTTAAAATAACTACCCCAATGCTTAACCCCAGTTCCATACAAATACGTTAAATCTCCACTAATTGCCTAAGTTCTAACCCACTTCAACAGGAGGTCTTGAACATTTTTCATTCACCTAAAACAGAGGTTCTCAAACTATTTCGTTTTAATGACACCTTTTTATATTTATCCATCCTTAGTTGCCCTCGTTTTATTTGAAACAAACACTTAATGGCTCATTTTAATGTGTGTTGTAATCCACAAACCGGTCAACCTGGTCAGAGTGTAAAGACAAAAGGATTATTGCTATAAATAAATCAACAAATTGCCCATTGATGAGAGGTGACACGTTAATATTTTAAAATGGTCGGCACTCTTACCATTCTGATGCCATGTAGACCCAAAGTCCGAGGGGCCTGCAAACTGTAACGTAGGGCAACAGTTGCACAGAACTCCCCTAAATAAATCTAAAACTCATAATTCCTCCATCAGCGACCGACCTGAGCCAAGGTCCTAATCCTACAGGGGGCGCCCTCTTACACCATTAATTTGTAGTTTATAAATCAGTTTTTAAAACTGGAGCCCTGCTCGCTTTGATCAATATAAATCCGTCTTATATATGCCCATTAGTTGCTCTTTTTATTGTCAAATTAGCAGCGCCCCGCGGTTTTACCTGCGTTACTCTGCTCCGACGAGTCAGAGCGTAATTTGTTGTAGCCTATATTCTAATCCAGTTAATAATCTATCCGCATGCAAACTAGCTTTAAAATCCATTCAGCAGATTTTGCATGAAAGAGTAACAAACATATATCCATACACCCAAACATTCTTAGAAATTTTCGCGTTTATAATATTAGTATAGTCCTCGGGCTCGATTTAGATTTACAGGTCTACAGATTAAAATCAACCCCCGAATTGACACAGAAAACTTTGGGAATCACTGGCCTAAAACATTGAAGGTTGTGGGGCTAACTAAACTCTGTTTGTATGGCCCTCTCAGATTAGATGACCGCAGCCCAAAACTTTGCTAATTAAGAGTGCCCTACGTTGTTTAGTATCTGTTAATTAATTCTACTTATATATAAATTGTATGTTTAATTTTATAGTGTCGTGTCTCTGATATATAGTGGTACTGATCAAGTTTTTAATAGCAAGGTAACTTTTTATGTAGGACGCGCGGCTTTACTCATGTAGCTCCTGTTCTCGTAGAAACTTCATTATAAAATAAAGTCTATAACCTTCCTCGATAAATGGGCTATTTTACGCTTAAAGATTTGTTTCAAATCGGATTAGTGTAGAAAGCTGGAGAGTTTGTTTGATTAAACGCGCTTATTACAGAAACTACTGATCCGATTTAAGAAAATCTTCAGTAATAGACAGTCCATTTATCGAGGAATATAGGCTATGTTTAATTATGAAGTTCTTATGGGAACGGGAGTTACGCGGGTGAAGCCGCTCGCGGGAACTTAGTATAAGAATATTTTACTAGGGCTGTATTCATGGACAACACCTCGTTCAAACTATTTATTTGGTAATGTTTTGATAAAAAGGCCGAGGAAATACGTGACTTTTCCACGTGGTGCTTAATAATAAAGACTTGTTTTTTATTTATTTATTACAGTTTGGCAATATTATTCGTACATAGTGTTCTACAAAACCGGTTTAACGGTTTGACTGTGGATGAGTGATGACTTGGTGCCAAGTTCTTCGTGAAAACGGGTGTTTATCTTGTTTGTTCTATATCTCAACGATGTCGACTTTATCGTTAAATAACATACGCTTGTCTATTGTTATAAAAATATTTTACAAGAGCCTTATGCATGGACAACACTTAGTTAATTTTATTTCTGACAAGTTTTAATGATAATGCTTAGTAGGGAGTTTTTATTGTTATGTATGTTACTGGCCGCTTAGCGTTGTAAACCGTAGTTACATGTGTTCAAAAATGGAACACCAATGGAATGACAGATGTTGATTGTCGAGTATAAAACAGTGTGCTATTAACCTTTGACTGTTTTATTTGATTCCCAATACATCATATTCATGAATACCTACGGGTATTCATGAATATTATGAATCTAGTAATTTGCTCTAGTGATTGTCTCGAGTAGTTTGCTCTATATCTCAACGATTACAACGCTAATCCTATTCTACGTACATATTTGATTTGCCACGCCATTTCGGTACTAGGCGCCAAAGTTTTGGAGTCAACAATACTTATAAAGTTTGGAGTCATGAAGCTCAAAATTAATCAAAGAGAACGGTTAAGCCTCCTGTGGTATTTAAATGTAAAACGCTTTGTTTACTGAAATTCTAAATCGATGTTGGAAGGGGTATTTAGCTATATTACTATGAATCTTTGAATGACTGACGAATGAACACACAGCCTAAACTACTAATAGAAGATGACACCGCAAAATAATAAGCATCGTAAGTTGATAAATTTTCTAGTTAGTTGATAAACTAAACCTAAACCTTAACCAATGCAGTTAATAGGACATATTGAAATTGAAGTTTTTTGTTTCATTGCAATAGTAGCAGTCTTGTTAGGTGAGGTTAGGTGTCACAATAATTAAGTAAATAATATACCGAAAAATAATACGAAGTGAAAGTTGATCAACTTCCGTGCCACTCTGCCAGTTTTAGTGAACGCGCACAGATAATTATGCGCGTTCACTAAAACTGGCAACTAAATTTAACAATATGAGTGGCACGGAAGTCTCTATATTATACGAAAAGTTGTGATTTTTTAAAATTCTGCCCGCATAATTTGAAAAGTGGTGGCACAGTTCTTATAAAGAAATCGTACTATATCCCTATAAATCAAGCTTGTATTGTGGTGAGAAAGTAAAATGTGTAATTTCATCAAAATTTCTTCACTAACGAAATCGTATACATCTATATGATTCTATCTTCTGCCAAAGGTTGGGATAAATAAATGTGTAATTATTTCACAAACGTTATTATATTCCTTCCTTAATTGCCTGGAAGAGATCACAATTTATGATAAGACCGCCACTTGTACCTACCTAATTTTAGGTTTAGTTTTAATTCACTTTCTGTATTTTCTACTTCGTGAATGTGTACAATAAAGGGTTTAGCTATCTATCACTAAATATGATTCTATGTACTGTGAAAAGGTTGGGATAAATTTTAGAATATATTGCCAACATGAATGGTACTCAAAATTCAAACCTCAAATCCTATACAAGCGATCCAAAACATCCAAAACAACCTAACCTAAGCCTATTCAAAACGAGGCCCATACAACTTGAAACTTTACATGCTCACTATAACGAAGTAGCGTTACACGAAATGTCCCATTCATCAGGAATTTTTAACTAGAACGTTCTGTATGCGAGTTATTTCTATTCATTTTACAATTTCACTGTGTGTTCATATTTAAAAAGTTTTGTCAATAAACCTGGACTCCGTTGAAACGGCTTTATATACTGTTGTGTTTGTTAGTTGAACTTAGTTACATGTTGGTGGTTCAAAAAACATATTTTTGTTAGTGGTCGAAGCAATGTTTTCAATGGGTACATATTCTTTTTTAAAATGATTCCACCCAATTAAAGAACAAATTTATTAGTATGTCATATGTAACTATTAGTGTACAGTATGTTTATAGATATGTATTTACCAATTTGGTAAAATTTATATTAAATCTGTTGTACACTTGGTATGCACTCATTATCATGTATCTCTTTCCTAAAGGTTTGCTGGAAGAGAATTTATAACTGAATTAAGCTCGCCTTTGTACATGTTGTTTCCAATTTATTAAATTTATTTAATGTAATTTTCGTAAAATTTCTGTTTGCAATAAAGTATAAATAAAAATAAACAACATTACAAAACGTAATTTTTGAAAATTTTGTAAGTCTGTACTAATATATAAAGCTGAAGAGTTTGTTTGTTTGATTTAATGCGCTCATATCAGGAAGTGAAGAAGAGGAGTGTTTTGAAAAATTCTTTCAATTTTTCAATGTTAGATAGTACATTTATTGAGAAAGGCTATAGGCATTTGATAAATTGTATTTTGCTTTTTGGTAAATTGTATTTTGCTTTTTGGTAATAAAGATTTTATTATTTATTTGATTATGAAGTTCTTACGGGAACAGGAGTAACGCGGGTGAAACCACGCGTGGGAAGCTAGTACTTAATATAAAAAACAGAAGACGTGTTGTTTGTTAGCTTGAGCGCGATAATGTCATGAACCTCTGGTCCGATTTGAAAAATTATATCAGTGTGAAACTACATAACAAAATATTTAATATAAATTTTATAGTGGTCGGTCAATTGATATTCGATTATTCGGCATTCGATTTGGTATAGCAAACCTTACCTTTGGCGTACATAAGTGAATTTACACAAAAAAATCGTTATAAGAGCTAATTGGCTAATAAACTATTTCTATAAAGAAACCATACAGTAGAGTTTATATTCACATACACGTCTATCTCCATACCACAAGATCTAATCAATGCTTCTATCGCCCAAAACAAAAGGTAATAAATCACAAAACAAAAACTTCAAAACTCACCACAATCACTATGAACATAAGTTTCAATTTCAAACACAACTTTAGTCGTTAAGCCATTTACACAAATGAAACTGAAACGTAATCAAAGTAAAGCAGTAACTAAGTAATGAACGACTCCAATAAATCTGTGAAGCCAGTTAACCAACTCTGAATGTGCTGGTGACTTAATAATTGCTTAAGTTTAATTCAAAGCTTATAGTACCTTTAGGGTTCGTTCACACAGACCGGCGGATAAATAGCGTATGCTTAGAAAACAGTACTTCGATCGCAACGCTAGTTGCTAAGTTTGTAGTGTATCAACAAATAGCTTCCTGTGTGCGGTTTCACTCGCATAACTCCTGTTCTTGTGGAAACTTCATGATTGAATATAATGAAATAATGAATTTTATTCAGTACTTAGGTATTCACAGGTCGCAATCATAAGTAGGTAGTCTGACTGCGGATTGGAGAGCATCAGCGATCTTCTTTCCACGCAGACTTGTGTGGATTAAACGCTTGGAACTAACTGGTACTGGACCGACAGCTAGCAAGCGAAGGAAACTATATATTAAGCTAAAGGAAATATTTCGTTTACTGGTCTACACAAAATTCTTTGTATCGTTACGTTAGTGACGTTGACGTTTCATGTCGGTCATTACGGTTGTGACTTCTGAAACCTCGTGTTCTGGGTTTAATTCCCATCCGAGACAATTATTTGTGTTAACCACGAATAGGTTTTCTAAGTCTGGTCAACTTTGTATTCGTGATTTGTATCCAAAACAATCTTTTCTGTATAGTTCACGGCAAGAACTGAAGTATAAAACAAGGTAAAACTCACGCTCGCTTGCTAACGGTGTGGTTTGCGTTTTGTCGAGAACTGGTGACCCTCCTGGATGGTTTATCTATAGTGTCCTTGAAGAACTTTTCTAACACAGTACACAATCAGATCCCATCGACATTACCAGAGAGCAGCCGGTCGGCTTCTCATAATAATTAACGTTAAGTGCATTAGATCAGATATCGCATTTTGTTGTCTTTCAAGCTTTACCAGGGACATAAATCGAAGTGAAGTTGAAAAATAGACGTTGTTTCAATCATCCAAAATTCTAATTCATTTGTGGTCAATATCTGCTCTTATCCTCAATCCGGACTGTGAAAACGGACCCTTAACGGGCATAGTTTGAAACACACGTAAGTCGGTAGGGATTATAAATTTGGATATTATTTTGTGATTCTGATTACGGTTAGACTTAAGAGGTACTTTGTCCTTGATCTAGTCCTCATGTGTTCGAACATATGTGGACTAGATCTAGAGACTAGAACTCCATGTGGAAAAAAGATTATTTCTACATAGGCCACGGGAGTAACAGGTGAGCCTTCACTTACTGAACCATTCAAGCTATGAGCGGCTCACTCATGAGCCATATATGAGGTTCAACGATAACGCTCCTGACAGTGAATTGGCCGACATCAGGGTCACATTTTGCGTCTCTATGGTTAAGAGGATATGGAAGTGAGCCGCGTGGCCCTATAGACTGGACGGCGTGGTTTTTGAATTAAATAGCTAATTATTTTCAAGACCTTGAACAAACTTGAACTCCTGTTCTAAAAAGTCACTAGTTAAGAACAATCTTAACTAGCGATTTCTTGAGACGGTAGTTCTTACATTTTTCAAGAAGAAGAATCCCAATCTAAAGCCAGATATTTGGAAACCAGTAGTCGTTCTTAGAAAGTTTCATAGTCTTGGTGTCAAATTATCAGTCGATTTCAGGAAATTGTAGGTGTTACACCCGTGAACACATAAAGCTATCGGTGTTGCGCCTTTTCTTTCACAGATCATGTCGGTAGACAGTCCTACTGAATTATCAGCTCCTATGAGCTTGTATAGTTCTGCAAGACGAACACATTTTAAGCAATAGTAACGCAACAGCGTTATATAAATCTATACTAATATATAAAGCTGAAGAGTTTGTTTGGTTGAACCCGCTAATCTCAGGAACTACTGGTCATATTTGAAAAAGTATTTCAGTGTTAGATAGCCTATTTATCGAGGAATGCTATAGGCTATATTTAATTGTAATAAAGTAATGAAGTTCCTAAGAGAACGTGAGTTACGTTAATGATACCGCGCCGATAGCTAGTTGCTCCTAAATCGCAATTTGGTATCTTTGAAAATAACGCTAATATCGTTATTATAACTGCACACTGACCATCAACAAAATAAATAGAAACCAGAATGGGTAAGATGATAGGACATCTAATCCGAAACGACCAGTTTATCACAAATATAATAGAAGGGAAGATAGATGTATGAAGAGGGAGAGGAGGACCAAGAAGAAAGTTTACTGACCAACTTAAAGATTACAAGTTAATAGTTATAAAGAAGTAAAAGAGATTGCTCTACAACGGGATAGATGGAGAATGCTACACAGACAAGTGCGAAGCACTTAAATTTGGGATGGATGGACCATTAACAAGCCAGTAGCTACCATATTCATTTTCATTCCATCCTAAGTTCTCGGAGATTGCTGATTGCGATAAGACTGCCGATTGTATATAATGCTCCACAGTATATAATAGGTCTTTACCTATGAAATTGCCGTTTTGTATGCAAAAATTTAAACAATTTTTTTAAATGTATTTTTTATTTGTATTAATCGAAGTAATCACCCATGCAATTAATGCATCTTTGCCAACGCAGTGGCAGTTTATTGATGCCCTTCTTAAATAAATCAGCTGGACGGGAGGCAACAAATTCTTCAAAGGTATTTTGTACTGCCTCTCGGGTATTGAATTTTTTTCCCGCCTAGAAGTTTTCCAAATTCTGGAAAAAGTAGTAATCTGTAGGCGCATGGTCTGGTGAGTAGGGCGGATGACGTAGAGCTTCCAACCCCAGTTCTTGCAACTTGGAGATCGTCTGCTGTACAGTATGAGGTCGCGCGTAGTCGTGCAGGAGCAGCGGAGACGAGCGATTGACCAATGCTGGTTGGAGATATGCCAGCTTCTCCATCATTGTGTTCAGTTCTTCACAGTACACATCTGCAGTAATGCTCACCCTGTTTGGTATCATTGAGTTCGTGGGGCACGGTCAAGCTTATTTACCTTGCCAATTTGACGCAAATGAACCAATATTGTTTTGACGCTAACGTCGAAAGCTGCTGCTAATTCAGCCGTAGATTGTGTATCATCAGCTTCGACAATCGCCTTTAATTCGTCATTGTCGACAAAAGTCTTCGGACGACCGCGAGGTTCATTTTTCAGGTTGAAATTTCCAGAACGGAAGCGAGCAAACCAATAACAGGTGGTGCGTTGGTTTGTAGTGTTAGCTCCGTAAACGTCGTTGATGTTGCGTGCCGCTTGTGCCGCGTTGCTGCCACGACGGTACTCATATTCCATAATTACTCGATTTTTTTACTTATCCATGATGACGAAAAAGATTGAAATGCGATGAAAATTTAACACTAATCAATAAACAAATAACTGCATTTGGAAAAAAATCCATGTTTTTAAAATAAAATTAATTTGAAATTAGAATTCTTAGCCAAACAAAAATTATTTTGATTTGAAATGGCCAGTACTGCAGAACAGCAATTTCATAGGTAAAGACCTAATATGTATTTTGTTTGTTTATACTATCTTATACTTATACTTTTCTGGTGTGCAATTAAGAGTATTTACTGTATTGTTCATGTTTAAAATTACCGTTACCGCAGTTTTGAGACAGATTGCTAGTTTTCTGCACATTGCAATTTTTACGTAATTGGCTAAAGATTCTTTGCCATCTCTAAATAAAATATGGATCTATTATTGGAATATGTTTATTCCAATAATTGACTATACAAAGTTGCACGTTCACAATAAATTGAAGAACCTACTCTATATAATTAATTGATGTCAACCGTTAACGTTGAGTGCACTCTTCAGTCTATGTTCAAATAATTTAAAAAGGAATACCGATCGTCTTCAGTACACGTGAATATCTAGTTAAATTTAGAACGATTTTGATTTTCGTTTGGAATTTATTTCTCTAACTTATTGCATTTCTGAATATTCGACCGTACAGGGACGCATGAAAGAAGACTGCATGCAACGGCGATGCGAATGTTGAGGTGGATGTGCAGAGTAACAAGAATAGATCGGATTCAAAATGAATGACATATTATATGCATATGCCGGTGACAGATAAATTGAGAGGAAAACACTTAGCATGGTGTTACGTGTAGTGATAACATGCATGTAACGAAAAGAATGCTGAATATTAAGATGGAAGGAAATTTTGGAAGAGGAAGACCAAAAAAAGATGGATGGACTGTGTTAAAGATGATATGTGTAAAAAAGGTGTGAGTATGGACGAGACGTATAATAGACTCCAAATAATGGGAGCAGGGCAGGAAGAATATTAACATATTGCAGTTCCAATTTATTATATGTTGCCGGACCATCTCATGTGGGCGTGAATACCGGCGGTATCCCACTAGGTTTGTATCGCTGGATCTTCTCGGGCGCATTGGATCCTGTGTGGTAGCATCAAAGCGCGTCCGTCTTTATAACTAACCAGGTAAACACCACGCTTCATAGGCAATTTGGTGATCGCAGCAAGATGGGTGTTTCTTTGAGCTGATAGATGCTACTACCCATCCATCAGGTGTATGTCGCTTAGTCTCCTGTTACGACACCCATGGGAAGAAATGGGGTGGTCCATTCATAGCCAGAAACCACACGTCTTAATACTACTTGTCCATAGGGGCCGTCCATTAATCACGTGATCTTTTTTTAAGCAGTTTTGAACCCCCCTCCCCCTTGGTGATATATGGTGAGGTTTAAGACTACCCCCCCCCCCCTTTCCAACATCACGTGTATTTTTAGTATCTACAAAAATCTTAAACTTTTTAAAATATTTTCGAAATTTATCTTAAATATCATTTTCCCGTTGATAAGTTACAAAAATGAGGCGGCTGGACTTATAATTTCCCAAAAATAAATACACGTAACAACTTACTACACCCCCCTCCCCCCTAGTGACATTTCGTGATTTTTGTCATACCCCTCCCCCCCCCCCCTTTCAAGCCTCACGTGATTAATGGACGGCCCCATAACCAAACAATTATATCGCCATACACAAGCGAACAATTCGAAATGAACTAATTACAGTGCTGTCACATGAAATATAAAACTGTTACATCAAACTGTCGTAAACGGTAAGCTCTTAGTTTGTCACGCCATATTGTGACGTGTTATAATCAATGAGTGACAAACGCGTTGTGACGGTACAATTGGTTTTTTCGGGCATAATTTGACATGTATCAGAAAGGTATGAATATGGAGACGTCGAATAAATAAATGACATACTAGCTCCCCGTTTTTTTTTTACCCGTGTTACTCTGCTCTAGTGGGTTGGAGAGTGATTTTTTCACTATCCCGGTGAAAATTTTCAGCCAAATTCATTCAGTAGTTTTTGCCTGAAAGTGTTACACAGATTTATCCATACATTCTTACAAACTTTCGCGGTTATAAGATTAGTAGTAGGATTGCTTCGATCCCAAATAATGGGAACAGGGGAGGATGACTACTAAGAAAACCTTACCGTACATAGATGCTAAGAGGTAGTACGAGTATAGTATCCCACGGATGGGCAAATCATTCCTCCCCAAATCCTTCTATGCTGATTTTTCCGCGCAACTTCGAACCAGTCCTCTAGATTCGGCTCGAGGTCATGATTGCTAACTTTTTCTGTACCATCGTGTCGTTGCTGCTTCACCGCAAATTAATGCAAATAGGGTCCAGGCTTATTAAATGGTTTAAATATTACAAACTTAGCAACCATTTTATTTTTTGCATATAATATAGTTTGCACGATGTCTTTTGCTACTTCACTGGACATAAATCATATTTTGTGTAATAGTGTTTAACTCGTCAGTTTAATCTATAATATATCTGGGGGCACGGCAGTGCCCACCAAGTCGAGTAAGAAAAAAAAAAAAAAAAAAAAAGGTGCACGGCCGTACCTATCTTTTCTCGAAGCAACTCAGCCGATTTTCGACCCCCTATAACTTCGTTGTGGATAAAGATAGGAGCCTGAATTTTCAGTTACTAAACAAGCTTTGTAAAACTACAGTATATTTCAAATTTCATTCAATTTGAACCAGTACTTTACGAATTATAACTAGTCAAAGTTTGGTATTTTCGGTAATTTTGTCACTCGCTCACTGCTGACTGACCGATCATCAAAATGTTTAGGCACTTCTAGCAGACGTAGAAGCTTCAAATTTTGAGTATTAGGAGAGCTTAGTGTAAAACTCATGGGAAAATTCCAACATTTTGCAATTTCGATCCAGTTGTTCAGTTTCATCAACTGCATTAATAACTTTGTTATTTCTTATAAATGTATAGGATTACAAAGTTACATTTGCAGTCAGTGAATCAGTGTACATGAATATGTTTGATTTAATGGAGGAATAGGTGTAGATAGGGACCTAGATGGAATTATGTTGAAAGGTGGTGTCTAAGTGGTTAGGTTAGTTGTTTCAGAGACCTGGCTATCTGCGTTCGATTCCCACCCGGGACAATTATTCGTCTGAAATTCAAACAGTTGTACTGAGTCAGGGGGTGCTTTGTTTTCGTGAATCTATTGAGCGGTGAGACCTTCGCGACACGGGGATTAATTTAACAAATAAAAAAAAATCGAAGGAAAAAAAAAAAAAGGCGTAGAAAAAAAAAAACAATGGATTGTAAAAGTAAGATAGTACATAAGTTGTGCTATGAACGATAGGATACTAACAATCATAACAGCATCTGATGGAGGTGGCTTGCCCGCTTGAGCCATGTCTCAGCAGGAGGCTGCGGTCCCTTGAGAAGTAGGGACCCCGTGTAATCTGGGCGTCCCTGAAACTGGTTATTTGGGGGCAGGAGAGCCCGCAACACCAATTGAGTCGCGGACGCTGCCAGAGGGTATCCCAGATAGGCAACAGTACCTGGGCCCCTCACCAATTGTGGTCGGAGGAGTAACCAGGGGTTTTACTCTCATGTTATGATTAGCATTCCACTGCTATGAAGAGGGCGAGTCCCACATACCCCACTGCCTGTGCCGGAACACCGCAGTGGCGGAGGAGATGCGTAACATTCTTGCATTCCCCTGGACAAACTTACACCACGGCTTTCACGCTTCCCGTTCGAAACACAGAAAGACGGTCACTTTCTTCCAAGCAACTAACAAATCTTACTGTGATATCGAAGGTATACACACAAACCACGTTTTATTAATCTGACACAAACTATATTTATATAATCATTTTATCAAATATTTTTATACACAATTTGATGTTAACTAGGTAGCTTTAAATTTACTTATGTACATATTAGCTTGTTCCCTAGTGCGGGAGCTGTCTTAAAAAAAGGCCATAATCGGACATGTATTATGTAGTTGTACCAAAATTCCATCAAAAACAGTTCATCAATTTCGTAATTTTAAAAACCTTTGACAGGCCGGAAGCTAGAAGGCCGTGAGTGCCATACATAAGTTCATGTTAATCCTCTGTTAAGCTTGATGTTGTAGTTTTCGATAAGGTACATTGACAATATTTATAACCAATGAGAGATAACAATTTTACATACGGATTAATTTTAAATGACGTTTGACGAGTGCGACGAATATCAATAAAGCATAAAAAAAGTATACGACGCATCTGTTCTTGTTTCATATGGTGAGTGTTGCCATGCCAGCTAGGTACGTGGATAATCATATGTGCGTAAGTTAAGTTATTTTGTAAATAAGGGCACAGAGTTACTAGTCTGGATGGTTTACATCAAATTTAAGTCTACTTTGGAACTATTAAAGCGCAGGAATAATCCATTTGTGAATACAATAGACTAAAACCGGCCAAGTGCGAGTCGGACTCGCGTACTAAGGGTTCCGTACCATTTTCAAGTGCCTACCTGTTGCCGTTATAGATATCGAGCAAAAAAGGCCAAAAAATAGTTGTTGTATGGGAGCCCCCCCTTAATACTTATTTTATGTTTAGTTTGTTATTATAGCAACAGAAATACATAATTTGTGAATTTTTCAACTGTTTAGGTATCGCGGTTCTTGAGATAGAGCCTGGTGATAGACAGACAGACAGCTAAGTCTTAGTAATAGGGTCCCGTTTTTACCCTTTGGGTACGGAACCCAATAGTCTTGTGCCTGCTCGGTCATTTTCAAGATCGCTCCGTACTAGTTCATTTCGGACAATGAACTAGTTCGTTCTATAAGCTCTAACAGCTCTGTTCGGTCTTTGCGCTCCATATAGGACAGCGCGGACCACAGAACAAATACGTTCTCTAGGAACATTTTTAAGTACTTAGAACGTATTTGCGGTCCACAGAGCAGCGACCAAATCACCACGGTGACCAAATTATGGTTACTTTTGTATTAATTTAACATATTTGATTTTCCTTCATACTTGAACAGGCTTAGGACTATGAATTCGTATGACGTACTTGTCAAAAATAATCAGTCAGTGCTATTTCATTTTTCGTTCTCGATCGCACTTATACGATCTCGCGGTTTACAATGTACGAAGTACGAAAAGAGCTATTTGACCTATTAGACCGATTACAAATCAGCATTCGGAAATGTTTCTTCTAGTACAGTGCGAAGATACGGCTCCTATTCGTTCATCGTTCACGAACTACACAAGACTAGAACCCAAGCATTTAATGTCTAGACATGCTTAATAATGTTGCATCAAAGATATCGAGAAAAACCCATAGAGAAATGGAGTGGGCTTTGAGAAAAACTGTAGCTGAAGTTCAAGAAGTAGTACCGGTATAGAAAAAGAGGAACACAACCTACAAAAACTGGAAAGCTCATCATCAAGTGACAGAGTGGTAAAATCCATTGTTGGTATTTTAAAAAATAATGTAAATTGTAAAGCAAAGGAAAAAAGTACAACTATCTACAAAAAGAAATGAGATGCCATCAAAAACATACTTGTAAAAAAACCCAAGTCTCGTAACGCAGTTCTTTTACCGTAAAACGTTGTGAGATCTATGTAATACCAAGTCGGTTAATTTATTCAGTCCCTACTTAAGGGACCTTCTATCTTAAGCTATTACGTAATTATCTCACCTTACAGAATCTTATTTTGACCTTATCAAAGTTCAAAACTTTTATGTTATGAATATTAGATTGACTTGGCCATCGCAATAAACACTTGTGAGATACATTCTAATTATATCCGATGGCCAAGTTAATCTATTATTTAAAACTTTAAAGTTTCGAATTTTGATAAGGTCAAAATAAGATTCTGTAAGGTGAGATAATTACGTAATAGCTTAAGATAGAAGGTCCCTTGAGTAGGGACTGAATAAATTAACCGACTTGGTATTACATAGATCTCACAACGTTTTACGGTAAAAGAACTGCGTTACGAGACTTGGGTTTTTTTACAAGTATGTTTTTGATGGCATCTTATTTACATTTAGAGCTATTTGATCGCAGTTCTGAAAATTTTCGCTCCAGTTTGCAGCAGTGTCAACATAATTAAGGATCACGTATGGATGATGTTAATTTTAATAAATAAATTTTCTTTATGTGTGCATCATCAATAAACAGTAAAACTATTTTAAGTCTCATCATTTGAAATATAAAAAGACTTCTTAAAAGAGTCTAGTTTGGCATCATCATCATTATCAGCAAGTATAAAGTCCACTGCTGAACATAGGCTTCCTCCCGAGGGATGGTATTTTCCATAGTCACCACGCTTTGCAGGCGAGTTGGTGACCGCAATATTATGAAGCAACACGCAAGGAAACGCAGCTGCCCGTTCCGATACGATTGTTATAGATGATGACAATCGGGACCAACGGCTTAAAGTTCTTTCCAAGGCACGGAGGGTAAGCCCTCAACCGGATCTTTACATAAAGATTTCCTGTCCGGCGTAGGGATCGAACCCACGACCTCCGAGATTTAAAGCATGCTAAATACTACTACGCTTGGGAGTGTAGTTCACCCTGTATCAAGTATAATGTTTTGAAATAAAGTGGCAAGATTGAAACCTTTTATGTGGCTCGCTTCCTGAAAATTACCTCAAATGTGAAGAACTTTGAATATATTTTTAGTATTACGGTACTTAATGCTGAAGCTAGAATGTTAATGGATTTCCTTTGTAGAAATTTTAAGCTAAGCAAATATTTAAAGTGAAATTTTACCACGTCTAATGCACAGTTAAACTGTGGTTTTCGGGTAAGAATAGACCACCCCGCGTCTTTCCATAGGTGTGGTATAACTTATATTTTATTTTATTTATTTCTTACAGATTAATCCAATGCGATATTGTAGTTACTTATTTTCAAAATAACAACTCAATTACATACAAGCTAATAATAAATTACTAACAAATTTTAATGAGTGCCCTCCTTGTTAATTCACTCTGAGTACAACCAAATATGTCCAGCTCACCAGCAATGAAGTTGAGTGTGTGCAGCGCGCGTCAATGGTGCGTCGCGCAGTAAGTTAGACTTATCTATACCAATAATATTATAAAGAGGAAAGATTTGTATGTACTGGACCGATTTTAAAAATTCTTTCACTATTGGAAAGCTACATTCACCCTGAGTGACATAGCCTAATTATTAATTATGAATTAATTATGAATTTTCCACGGGAACGGCAGTTACGCGGGTGAAACCGCGCGCGGCAAGCTAGTGGTTTATAAGATTCAAAGTAAGCAACCTGCACAAGAAGGCGCCATCTGTGTGACTTGGACCTTGACTCAGGGCGGGCGATGGCGAAGGGATTCGGGAACTATGTCTTTAGGGGTGTTTCGTGCCAACTTTGGGCTCACGAAGACATCGGAACAAGTTACATAAGTCCTCTACCATACTGGTTTTTCGTGAACTGTCTCCAATATTTATAATAGAAAAAATAAAATATCGCTTAGTACTAAAGATTGAACCGTTTTTCCTTTCAAAGTACTAAAATTTCGCCATAAAACTATATCCGAATAAAAATCTTTAACGACACGGTAGCGTACGACGTAGAGACATGTGGTGTCTCTTAATTCAGGACTTCAAAGAATTTGCTGAGCCATCACTCATAGGTGGTGACAATGCTTTGAGAACTACGCGGACATTGTAATTATTGTTATACTAGACAACCGTTTGGGCAAAAAATGTGTATGCCAATAAATAGTTAAATTAACTGGACCAAAACCTACGTTCTGTCCATTTGAGTATGTTTCGCCGGACCGTCTCATGTGGGTCGTGTTAAAACCGGCAGTAGAATAACCCACTGAGTTTGTTTCACCGGATCTTCTCAGTTGGGGCGTATTGGATCCGGTGGTAGCATTAAAGCGCGTCCGTCGTTATATACTCATGGTCCACCTAAATAATGACAATTGTTCTAACCTACTATAGACAGAACAAGCTATTTGACACAATATAGTTAAATAATAAACTAAGACGTTAAGACTAAAATATTATTAAAATAATAACTTAAATACTTGTTTAATTTGAAAATTTATAAAATATGATAATTAATAATAATAATATTATAAAATATGATATTATCTAAATAATACTTAATACTAAATTATTGTTTTGACTATTTGCAAGTGCCTGTAATAGGTTTACGTAAATAAAAATGATTTTTATTTATTTATTTTATTTTATTATTTTACTAGTATTTTAACTCCTTTTATGTTTGTGAATTTCGGACCATGTACTAAGTTTGTACACTACCTATTGCAAATGCCACGTTTTAACTACCGCACTAGTTTTTAGGCCATTCTTGAAGAAGAATATGAGTACATAACACCTGGAAAAAGTAAAAGCAACTGACAAACATTTGTAAAAGCATCTACTTTTTTATTACGATATTTGGAAATAAATCCTTGTTGTGTGGGAGCCTTCGCAAACACGCCATTTACAGATTAAGCAGATTAAGCATTAAGCAGATTTAGGACTAGAAGCACCATCCTAGGTTCACACTAATATTATATATATATATATATATAATACTATAAATTTGATGACGTTTTTACTTTGGGAAAAATTATTGAGTTTATGGTAAAAATATATTTTAATGAAGAATTTAATTTAAAAAGTGTATTTCTATGTTTATTACATGTATACTTAAATTTTACAACATAAAAAGGAGATGAAACTTGGACTCTTAAATAAACACGGTATCCGCTGTTTACAATTGGCTTATCCAATAGTTAATGTATTTTCCCGAGATTAAATATCGCATTTATGTCTTGAGCTACAGGAAGTGGAATTTACTTTCCTATTCCAAGCTTTATGATAGAATTTATTGCGAGAACCAAGACATTTAAGTGTTTGGAGCCTTTTGCATGCGTTCAGCAGTTATTGTTGTCTTCAAGTAAGGTTAAAGTTACTTGATTACTGTCTACAGACTGTCGAGGCTGGGTTTCGAGTCTCAGCATAATATTGTGTAACTAAAAATGTTAAAAAAATAAGTATAAGTCCGCATTCAGGAAATTGGTGGTTTTTACCACATGCCTCGATAAACAAGTTCTCTCCCCGGTTGCGTCGATTAAACTCTCGCGCTGGATTATATGAGTGCAAAAATAGTGCAAATATGACAGCAAATACAGATGTTCTCTTTGCATGTCAGTCGCACTGTGGGAGTACTAAGTTATTTTTATGGACCTACCAACCCAAATAAATAAAACGTATTTATAAATTTATTTTACTTTATTCATAACAACTAAAAATATCTCAAATATTCTACCAATAAGCGTAAACGCATGGCCACCCTAACGTCATACGCAGTCTAAACCGCGGCTCTCATTAAGGTAAAGTTCACAATCACGTAAGATCATTAGTGAACAAAAAAATCACAATGTATTGTATACGTAATGAGATGCATGTTCTGCACTTTTATTGAAATTTAATTTTTATTGGCAGGCGGCGGAGCTTTCTATTCGGGGTGGTGAATAGGTACTTATATTGGAGGGATTGTGCATGGAGTGGTGTTTGTTAAACAGAAATGTTTTATTTAAGTTAAAATTTTAATGGTTTGAAGTCAAACGAAGTAAATTTTTTTTTCGAATTTAAAGTCGTTTACCTATTGGTTATTTTCATTATAGAATTACGCGTTATCCTAAAACGATACGCAGGGGTAATTATACGGTGTCTCTCCAATAAATTATTTTGAGGCAATAGATGCTGCCCATCCATTAGTTGTATGTTCCTATGGTCTATTCTAAGCCAGAAACCACGGGGATAATAGTTAGAGCCAATTGTACTTTTTTTGGTCGGCGTTCCCGCGCCGGCGGAGGGGCACGCTTTGGAAAGGACTGGTCCTTTCCAAAGCGGTGGTAAGCTAATCGTACCATGAGTAGAGGACCCTAAAACCCCCCAGTTACTCTTTCGTACAACCTCCGTAGCGTAGTGGTAATTGGCTCGCTTTAAATCTCAGAGGTCGTGGGTTCGATCCCCACGCCGGACAAGAAATCTTTATGTAAATTCTTAGATTTCTTTCCGGGTCTAGTTGGTTGAGGGACTACCCTCCGCGCCTCGGAAAGCACGTTAAGCCGTTGGTCCCTATTGTTATAACATCATCTATAACAAACGAACCAGGGAACGGAAAACAGCGTTTCTCTGTGTATTACAACATAACACTGCGGTCACCAATCCGCCTGCCAAGCGTGGTGACTGTAGCAAAATCCTTCCCTCGGGAGGAGGCCCATGTTCAGCAGTGGACGTATATACGGGCTGATGATGATACTCTTCCGTACAACTGGTGAGGGACACAAGAACCTATTTCGAGCCTATGAAGGCTTTCTGGAAAATAGCAAATTGTCCTGCCAATCGGCGAAATCGTAATAGCTTTTAATATGGGGCAGGAAAACATTATAATTCGTTCTTATATAAGCAAACAACTTTGAGCTTCATTTCCTTAATAATACGATATGTTTATAAAAAAAAATAAACGTCAATGCAAATACTATACAAAGCGAAAAAAAAAATACGCTTTACATTATACAACTGTCATCGCCGTTACATCGAACCTTTTCCAATTTCCGCCTTATTTCCTTCTACTTGTTTGAAACGTAATACTAGCTTGTATTGCCTATAGTTATATTAAAGACAATCTATACTATAACATATATAGCTGACGAGTTTGTTTATTTTATTGCTTGAACGCGCTAATCTTACGAACTACTGGTCCGATTTAAAAAATCCTTTCAGTTTAAAAAAAGCTTCGAGGCATTTATTAAGGAAAGGCTTGAAAGATTTGAAAAAGTCATTTAGTGTTAAATAGCCTATTCATTGAGGAAGGAAGTACGGATGAAGTATGGAGTTCCAATAAGAAACGAAGTTAGGCGGGTGACCGCGCGCGGTAACTAGTCATCATCATCATCATCAGCCCGTTTACGTCCACCGCTGAACATGGGCCTCCTCTTAACATTTCATGGAAAGCCAGCATCTTTGAGGGATATTGCCATAATCACCACGCTTGGCAGACGGATTGGTGATCGCAGTAAGATGTAAACCTTGAGCTAATAGATGTTGCTGCACATCCATCAGCCATATGTCCCTTAGTCGCCTTTTACGACATCCATGGGAGGACATGGGGTGGTCTATTCTAAGCCGGAAACCGGAAAACGCGGTAACTAGTGCTATTATACATATAAAACTGAAGAGTTTGTTTATTTGATTGCTTGAACGTGCAAATCTTAGGAACTACTAGTACGATTTGAAACATGATTTCATTGTTAGATAGCGATTTATCGAGGAAAGCTATAGGCTAGGCTATATTTAAGTATGAAGTTCTTACTAGAAAGGGAGTTACGCGGAAAGCTTGACTTAACACCGAGGTTTTTAATGAGGCTGGTGCTCTGCTCGCCTTTATGCTCATTGAGGTAGCAAAAGCCTATATAAACTTCCGTCCGAAAAACAAAATACCGTGATTTTTTAAACGTTTCTATTAATGGAAGGCGCTGAGACCTGTGATACAGTGAATTCACTAGTACAGGTGCCAACGTTGCAAATCTTGTGTCTTTTTGGACTATCGTAAAAAACATTATTGTATGTGTAACTCAAACCTTTATGAAAATAATATTATTATTATAATAATAATTGGCAGGACTATTTGAAATAAATATTGCTAGCTAAATGTAACAATTAAATGTTAAAATAAACATGTTTTTTTTACAAAAAAATAATATGGCATGGCAATACATGGCAAAATGAGCTACAGTTCCTTGCAATAAAATATAATAATAATTGGTTCAACAAAAGGCCGCCTTTAAAAGAGGTGAAAAGTCATATCGATATTTTTCTTCAATGCTATTGAAAAAAATATTATTATATGTCATAGCCAAATCGTTGACACCTAACACTGAAAGAATATTTGACTCGATTTGAAAATTCTTGAGATTAGTGCGTTCAAGCAAACAAACAAACTTTTCAGCTTTGTAATAAAATATTAGAACAGTTCATCACATACATGGTTTATAGTATAAATACCGACGACATACAACGAATAAAAAGTTCATAAAGTCAAATGTCCCTCCTAATAAAAATGCAACCCTAAACCATCCCTAATCAGTAAAGCATTCTAATAATGGAAACAGGGTTGTCACAAAGAGCAAGTAAAATTGAGATCGCAAAACACAGACCCTTCTGTTTGCAAGGCACTTATGACGTAACGGGCGGAGTACACTGCCGGCCAAGATTTGGGTACAGCATTTTTAATCAACTGTAATGACATGAATAGCTAACAAGTGCTTTTTTTGTTCTTGCAGTGTAAACATTTTGTTGCGTACACTTAAGTAGATACGGCTAATTATTTTTTTTAATTGTAAAGTGTTGGGCAGAATGCGGTGTAAACGATTTATGTACGATTTTACAAGTGTTCTTTTTTATATTTTCGATCGAACCTTCATTTTGATGTTTTGATCAAACTGAAAAAAATATGGTTGCTCTTCAATTTGATGTTATTTTTCAAGGAAGTGATCATTACCTAATAAGTTGTTGTCGTTTTAGCTATTGATCAAATGGAAATGCCTTGTTAAGTTAAAGTCTTTTTGTCTAGCTCGAAAACTATTCGGCGCCCAAAGCGTTTGTGATAAGTAAGCAATTGCTGCACAGTGATGTCTGTCTGCCTTTTGTATATGTATAATTGTAACGAATATACTCATAAACTACTTAACGAATTTCGACAATTATCCACCATTAAAAACATACGTTATCGAGGAGTAACATTGGCTATATTTAATTATGAAGTTCCCACGGGAAGTCAGCTCATTATAAAAATAGGATTGACAAATGATTTGTAAATATATAATGCGTAGATTTAAAAAAAATATGCACAAAAGTGCATATATATTCAATGATTATAGTGAATCGTAATAGTATTAACAAAAAAATATTCAATTTAAAATGTATAAATGTTTTTAGAGCAAAAGATTTCATTCCATTCATGTTTTTTTTTTGTAAAATATAAAATTAATCCAGCATTCACATCACTATTAAAGTATATAACAACTAGCTTCCTCCGCGCGATTTTCTACTAGGGCATCGGATGGTTCTTTGCAAACTAAGGGTCAGGTCAGAAAGACGAGGGGAGGGGGGTTTCACCTGCATAGTTTCTGTTCCTATAGTGACTTCATCATTCAATATGAAGCTATATTACTCCTGGATAAAGTAGCTTTCTAATGGAGAAAGAACTTTTTTAATCGGTTAAATAGTTGCGGAGCTTTTTCAATGCAAACAAATAACCTTCGCTGAATGAAGTCTGAGATGCCCGCGGACTGTAAAATAGAGCGACAGTTGCACAAAACTTCCCTAAAAATCTAAAGTCATCATTCTTTAATCCTCCGCCAGCGATCGCTCGGAAACGCAGTCCAAGTGCTGCTCTTTAGCACAGCTTAATTTGTAGTTCTTAAACCGTATAATAAGCCGTGTGGTTTCTAGCTTAGAATAGATCACGCTATGACTTCCTCTGGGTGACCGAGAGGTTAGAGCTGTTGGATGGGCAGCAAGCATCCATCAGCTCAAGGTACCATATTACTTCGACGACAAGCCCGCGCCTGCCAAGCGTGGTGATTATTCCTCAAGATCAAGAAGCCTGGCTTGCTAAGGTCTGTTAAGATGAGACCCATGTTCAGCAGTGGACGTAAACGAGCTGATAAATGAAACCATTTAATAAGGCTGGAGCCCTGCTAGCCTTAATGCCCAACTAGATGTGCCCGCGTAGAATAGTACGTTGAGTAGCAGTTTTAATTATGTTTCAAGCTTGCATACAACCCTCACCCCCCCCCCCCTTACTACCCGTTTTTCGCTATAAAAATCAGCGTAGGTCCTTCTTCAGGTTCTACACTATCTGTGTACCAAATTTAATTTAAATCGGTTCATTAGTTTTGGCGTGAAAGTCCGACAGACAGAGTTACTTTCGCATTTACAATATTAGGAAGGATTAGTAAGGATAAGGATGAGGTAGTCAAATCGTCGTGACTATATATTATATCTATATTATATATTTCTATCTGAAATACTTTTTCCCACGTAAAAATGCCTCCATGAATCTTTTTCAAATGTATACGTTTCTCTGCACGGCAGTGTACCAGCTTGTTAAGGTGTACAGTAAAGTGACAATTTACTAGAAGGGTGGCACAGACAAAAGACAATAACTTCGTACTTAGTGATATTACTGCATTGTTTTGTACTGCGTTTTAAGCTTAGGTTAACCTGAGCTTAAAACGCAGTACCTACAAAAATTTTACTGGCCGCCTTTCTTATAGACCACCCCATATGATCCTATGGCAGTAGTAAGAGGTGACTAGGGGATATACATCTGATGGATGGGCAGCAGCATCTATCAGATCAGCGCATATGGCTAATCGCCTTGGAGATTGGCCGCCGAGCGGTGACTGAAATCTGTTGTGAGGACTATACCTACTTAAACAGAAAGTTAAAGTTCTTTGTTAGTTAGCATGTTTGATATTCAATCAATCATAGACGCTTTAATATTGAAAATAAATTAATAATATATAAAACATCAAATGTTCCTTGCTAACTACATATCTCCAATCGAAAAACAATATGGTAGGTATCCTACCTAGTTGGGCCAGGATTGCCCAGCGTACCCGGCCCTCACCAACGACGGAGGAGTGTCCGGGGGGTTCTAGTTGTGTAGGGTCCTCTCCTCGTGGTATGACTAGCATACCACGCTATGCAGAGGACGAGTCCCACATACCCTTTCTCCGGCGCGGGAACGCTAGAGCGGCGGGGGGGGATGCGACAAAAAAAAGTACATACCTTTTTTTTTGTCCGGGAGAATGGCACTAGGTAGTAGTTACAGTTTTTATCTCGACAAAATTAAAGGTTCCTATTGATTACTGACTGTTCGACTACACAAGTAACGTCAATAGCATAAATATAAATAAGAAATGCAACTTAATACTTCTTAATAAGTTACTGCACTTTTATTTAAGAACTGTATATACATATATATACAGTTCCTCAATAAATATATACATATATATGTGATGGTTTGGTAATAAATAGTACGCAACTTGGCCATTAAAAGTTTTGTTAGCTGCGGCAACAGATTAAAACTGAAGTTCGTCGTACAGTTTTAATTTTATGCTGACGGTACTATTTTAGATTTTATTAAAACAAGAATTCTGGCCAACTCTTGCTGATGTAGAAATTTTCATTTTGTTATATATCCGTGGAACAAAGTCATCAGCCACGTCCACTACTGAACATAGGCCTTCTTTTGAGGAAGGTTTTTGCCATATTCATCACGCTTGGCAGGTGGATTGGTGACCGCAGTATTACGAAATAACACACACAGGGAAACGCTGCTGCCCGTTTTTTGGTTTACTATTATTATAGATCATGTTACAACAATCGGAACCAACTTAACGTGCTTTCCGAGACATGAAGAGTAATCACTCAACCAACCAGACTCGGTAATCTTTGGTTTAAAGCTTTCTTGACCGGCTTCAGGATCGAATTCATGACCTCCAAGACTCATTGCTAGATTGACAGCGGTATGCAGAAACAAAACTAGGCTTTAAGTATTCACACGAGTAATTCGTGTCTCTCTGTTTCGTAATCTCTATTGCTATGGTAATAGAAATCATCAAAGTGACACCTTTTGCATTCCCAAGTATTTCCACTCATAATCACTAGTGTTATTCTCCATTTAGTAAGGCTTTAACTCTGCTCGCCTTTATAACCGATAAAACAGCAAAAGCCTCCTGGCTAACTACATAATGTCCGTCCGAAAAAAAGTGCGCCCGCGAACAAGACGCGTCTCCCCTAGCCTTCCCGACCCTTGGTTAGCAAAGAAGTTTCCGTAGACCCGATGACCGAGAGGCCCGTGAACTATAACATAGAATATTAGTTGCTCAAAACTCCCCTTAAAAACTAAAAGTCATAATCCCCCGCCACGTCTGCTCTGATCCGAGGTCCGAGTAATATATGAAATTTTTAACCATTTAATTAGGCTGTAGCTCTGTTTACCATTATGACCAATTAAAAATAAAATAAAAAAAGTTTTTATTCACGTAAACCTATAACACGTATTTGTAAATAGTCAAAACATATTTGGCTTATTTTCGATTTAATTAATTAATTTTATTTGTTTATTGCTACGTATAATAATAATTTATATAACTTTAGCCTAAAAGCTGTCAGGTATGAAAGTATAATATTATTTTATATCTATGATTAAATCTAAGTTCTGTCCTTTGAGTATGTTATTATTTAAACGGGCCATAAATATCTCGACGAACGAGCTTTAGTGCTAGCACTGGATCCAATACGCCCCAACTGAGAAGATCCGGCGAAACAAACTCAGAGGGGTTATTCTACTGCCGGTTTCAGCGCGGCCTCATCGAGACGATCCGGCGAAACATACTCAGATGGGCATGTCCAAGAAGTTTAGGTCCAGCTACTTTTATTATTTAGTTGGCATTCACAATTTATCAATCGGTTGTCTTTATACGAATTTTATTTACATTTTCATTAAAAAACAGATTAAATAATATATTTAAAGACAGAACTGAATATATATTTGGTAGTATTATTTTTATTATTACAGATAGTACACAGAATACCTTTATACAGAATACATTATCATGGTCTTTCAATGCTTCAACAGCTATAGGGTTACGATCGAGTGCAAGAAGGTATAACTTCCCATACATCTTTATCATCTACATACTCTTTAATACTATAGTAGCCTCTAGTCATTAGGATTCGTTTGACGTGCGTCTTAAATAATGAATCGGGCATGTCAGTAATATAAGAAGGAAACTTGTTGTAAAATCGATTAAGTAGCAAAAGCCTCATGGTTAACTGAATAAATATTTCAAAATAGTGTTATTTCATACAGGAGTTACACCACTACGCTACGAAACCTCCGTAGCGTAGTGGTGTAATCTACATAAAACCTTAAAATAACAAATTAAACGTGCGGCACGTTCCCCGGGTGCTGGTATTTACTTTGCACAACTGTAACAGGTAAGCATTGCCATTCAACGGGGAAATTCTGCCAGCATTCTGGGAACCTTACCAAGTAAAATAGAGTTAGAATAGTAGTATTTTATTAGTTAGTTATATTTTGAACTAGTTCCCGTAGTAACTGCATGGTTATATATAGCCTACATAGATCTGACACTGAAAGAATTTTTCAAATTGGACCATTAGTTCCTGAAATTAGCGCATTAAAACAAACAAACAAACTCTTCAGCATAATATATTTGTATAGATAAGAATAGCTACTTTTTGTTGTATAAAAGTAGTATAGCTATTATTTGTGTTTAATAAAGAACAAATTTATTTAAATTAACTCTGACCCAAAAAAAAATGTTAGTTATATTAATATCACTCCAATTTTCACCAGGAATTGTCCAAAGGTTTGTAGATGCCTTCCCCAGCTAATATTTGGACGACAACGCCAAAAATGTCGTTCGAAAATCAGTTTTAATTACAAACCACAAACTGTCAAACGTCACGGGCGAAACGAGCGGAAGTTTGGGAAAATTTCAATATTCGCTGTATTTTCACAGATTCGGTTTTACTGGATATGGTTTTAAGGTTACTAGCAGAGTTTTGCTCACTACTTGTATTCTCATTCATATTACTTGTGAGCCCGCCGTGCTAAGATAAAATGCATGTGTTACGAGTGGATTCACGTCGGTAGTGCAATGGGTGGAGATTGAACCGGTTACCACAAGATTATGGTTAATGGGCAAGGTATTAGCAAGTGAAATGCTATAATTCTTTTTCAATTAAAATGTAACAAGTCTGGAATAATTTCAAAGATTTTTTTTTTTCTTTTTTCTTTTTAAAAAGACAACTCCCGCACTAGGGAAATAAATCCCTGTGTCGCGGGGGACTTTACAAACATTCATTTCACGGACACAAAGAACACCCCATATTTGATAATACTTCTTTAGAAAGTGTAGAGTTAGTTGCCCGGCGCCGCGCTGTCGAGTCGACTACTCCTTAAGAATGGACCTTGAGGATGGTCTCGAAACTAGTCGGACATATCCGATGATGACGAATTGTGAGTATAACCGGATAGTTATTATAAAAAAGTGTAGAAACTTGTATAAAACATGGAATTTAAAAAGGCTTTAAATATAACATCGTCATCGCTAATTCATTTTGGTTGTTTTGTTATATCATCAGGAGAAGATTCTTATGAAAGAAAATTGCTCGAAAAGATAGAAAATTTAAGAATACTTAATCACCATATTAAATTTTCTAATTAACCTTACCGCAATATATAAACTTTTTTAATGTTATTCTTTGGCGTTTGACATAACATTGACATTCGTGCTGATATCTGTGCACATCACGGTTAGTTCAGAGATAACACATCTAATATTTAAAGTTTAATTTAATATAGAGCTTTAGTTGCGTCAGAGTAACGTCTTATCTGTCGGGGCGGCTAGTTTTCATTAGAAAAATGTTTTAAAGATAAAAGTTACACATGCTGGCGGCAATCAACATCAAAATAGAAGAAACTTATATTGGAGTAGGTACCTACAATAATAATAATTAACATCCTATTTACATTTGTTTTTTTTATCAAAATATTATTTATTATACTTTGGTATAAAACTACTCACTATTACAAATACTAGTAACTAAAAAAGTGCTTAATTATAATTTAGAAGGGAATGATTGAGGTCTACGAAAAAGAAATGGGTGACTCACCTGGACTCTAAGTATAAAGTGTTAGTTCCCAAAGTTGCCACTAGAGGCGCTGCTGCAACCAACTTAAAATAAAGACCCAAGTGTAGTGTAACCACTGCGCTGCTATATCAGCTCGCGACTAGTGGTCGGAAGCTCAGCAGGGCTAACTCCTTATCCTCCAAAAGGGTGTGTGAGGGTACAAACACTATTAGATAAACATAAATAAAAGATGGTACTCTTTTAAATTGTATATAATAATATATTATTGACACTCGCAACACAAAGACTTCTTACAAAGAAATCACAATCTATCTATCAAATATAAATAGTATACTCACTTTTATAAAATCGTTAATTTAATTATTTCATCTGACTCCCACTGACGTACTCTTGATGTCCATTAGCTATTTTTTAAATATAAAAATCCTCCTTCATTCGTATTTCGAAAACGGCCAGTACGTCATAACAGACAATGTAGTGAGGGTTTAAAACCTTAACCTCCGCTACAGTAGAGAACGTATAAATACATATTACATCAGAATAGCTCCAATATTTTGTCTCTTATATATTTCCATACAAATGTTCATCCCCTTTTCCCTTTTGTTCTTTAACTCCCTTAAAAGGTGTCTTTTACAAACTTTGAATTTTATATTGATTCATATCTAATCAATAGTCTTAAAATAAGTTTCAAGCTTCTAGCTTAAACAATTACGATACTTCCATACAATCCCCATTACAACCCTTTTTTCACTATAAAAACTAGCCTATCTATTTCATTAGGGTCCACACTATCTGTTTACCAAATTTCATATACACAAATTGGTTTCATATGTATAATAGTTTACCAAATAGTTGGAAGGGCGACAGACAGACAGCCAGAGTTATTTTTGGATTTATATTATTGAGTAAGGAATTAAAAAGAATAATAAGCCCATATTTTGTTGTGACTTTCAATAAATGCCAACGAACAAAGAGGAACGTACTATTTACATTAGAGAACGTCCATCAAAAGTCTTTAAACACTTAACTCTTCCAGTCTTCATAACTCTTTAACCTTCAAAGTGACTTTAACCGAAAGGCTTTTAAATCTAGCGACATTAATTTTATGAATTAAACATTTTTCTAATTTATTTCATCTTTTCGACGAGCCATCACAAAGGGACGATAAGTTTAGGGACCGATATTGTAAAAGAAAATTCCGTTGAAATTCACAAACTTTCTCCCAAGGGCAAAAGGTCAATGTTACTAGTTAATTCTTAATTCCATTATTTGCGGGTAGTGGGATTTTAATTTTGTTCGTCTTACTTAGATTTAGTAATAAGGTATTCAAATTTAAAGCGACCCAAGTTATAGTTTAAAGGTATGTAATTTTTATAAATTTTGAAAACAAGGAAATATTATATCGATTTGATTAAATTTTTAGTGTGAAAATTGTAAAACATACTTTTTTTAAATAAAAATAATTACTGACGTAATTTATGACCTAAATAAAAGTACAAAATTGTTTACGTTTATTCAACGGAATCAACACTAGATATTTTGAGCACTTTGGATAAAGTTCAACAATCATTCTTGTGCCAAACACAATCATTATTTTCCTTCCACCGCCTTCCACACATACAATTCAATTCACAATTTCACATTTCTTAAATACACTTATAATTTATATGACCGAAATCACTTTAGGGAATTTGAAATTAAGCACTAGCAACACTGTTCGGAAATTGAAATTTTGAAGTCTATTGAAATAAAATGGATGGCCCCGTCTGTGATTTTAACCGTTATCAGAGTGTTTATATAGGACGAGAAGGCAATAATTGCTTTGGATACTTTTTGATTTGACGGCTATTAGGTTTTTTTTTAATGGTTACTAAATCAACATTAATTAGTTAAGTAGATTAGTCTACCCATCAATTTTGAATCTATACTAATAATAAAGTTGAAGAGGGTGTTTTAGAAACAGAAAATACTTGTAAGATTTGAAACAAAATTCCATGGGCCATATTAAATACCCGTGGTGACGTGGTTTTAACCGCGTAATTCCCACTCTCGTAAGAACTTCAAAATCAAATCATAGTCTATAGCCTTCCTCGATAAATAAACAATCTAACAGGGCAATAATTTTTAGTTCCTGATAGTAACGCTTTCTAGAAAACTAACTTCTTCAGCTTAATATATTAGTATCATTATCATCATCATCATCAGCCCGTATAAAGTCCACTGCAGAACATGGGCCTCCTCCCGAGGGAGGGTATTTGCCATAGTCACCACGCTTGGCAGGCGAGATGGTGACCGCAGTATTATGTTGTACCACATAAGGAAACGCTGCTGCCCGTTTCCCTGATATACACAGAACAGACACTTTCTAGGCAAGTGTGTATCATCTTACGTCTTATCTTCGCCTTCCATCAAGCGAGATTATGGTCGTAAACCGTAAAACGTAAGCCTATATATAGAAAAAAAAATAAAAAAAATACGATTATTATAGATGATGTTATAACAATCGGGACCAACAGCTTTAAGTGCTTTCCGAGGCACGGATGGTAGTCGCTCAACCAACCAGACCCGGAAATAAATCTTAAATTTTACACAAAGATTTCCTGTCCAGCGCGGGAATCGAACCCACGACCTCCAAGATTTGAAGATTAAGATTTCCAAATACCGCTACGCTACGGAGCAGTACGGGTCGGAACGTATTCGATATAGATGTTCTTTTTAATTCTGTCATATTAGTTTCAATTTTGCAACATTTTATTTGAAAGTTTGTAGCAGGATTTATGTGGGTGATCACGGTTCAGAACATAATAGAAACGGTCTCCTCTGATCACCTAGGTGATTTGTTTCCCAGGTGATCAGAGGACACCAATTTAGTCTCCATGAATCACCTGGGTGATACTAGCTGGGTGATTTGATTCGTAGGTGATCAGAGGACACTGTTTCATTCCACTTTGAACACCTAGGTGATATCACCTGGGTGTTCAAAGTGGAATAAACCATAGTTTTGGCGTGAAAGAGTAACAAACATCCATCCATCTATCCATCCATACTTATAAACTATCGCGTTTTTAATATTAGTAGGATTAGACTCACAAAAATCATTCCAAAATCGGTTCAACAGATCCAGAGATGACCCCCTACAACGTCACAAATTCACAAACTTTACCTCTTTATAATGTTGTAGTATATCGTACAGATAGATGTATTTTAATGTACTATTTTTTTGTTTCAGGTGTCAATACTCCGAACGCAGGCAACATGTTGTAAGTACTTTAAACACGTACAAAATACAGCCAAAACTCAGAATCCCATTATTAGTTTCCCTAATATACAGGGTGATTTTTAAAACACCAATAACCTTTTAGAGGGTGAAAGTACTGAGATTGTAAACAACTTTTACTATGGGACCAACCATGAAATCGCGAAAATAAAATCAGCTGTTCCATACATTATGTCGAGGTAAGTAAACATAAATGTATGGAACAGCTGATTTTTTTTCCGCGATTTCAGTGCTGATGCCATAGTAAAAGTTGTTCATAATCATGAGTACTTCTATTCCCCAAAAGGGTGTTGGTGTTTTAAATATAACCCTGTACAATCTAGCTGTTGCGACTGTCCACGAATATTTTGATTTCTTCATAAAATTTCAATATGAATAAATTTAGACCACCGGCAGCACTCGAATCTGCATCTTAGGTATAGCCCCTAATTAATACCTTAACCAATTCGGATATTTAATTCCAAATACAACTTTGGAGATATTTGTCGAAGCAATGTTGATAATTATCGATAGATGGCACTAACGTTCTCCCTAAGGACGTTTTATAAAAGAGGTTGATAAACGATGATGATAAATGATGGTTGGGTTCCACCGTAGCCGTCTTTTTTTTTTGTTTTACGGGGTAAAATGCTTGGGACTCGAAATCTCAAAACGCCGCGGAGAGGGACCCGAGTACCCGGTCTTGGCCTCCGTGTAACCCCCGGTAGCTCCCGTCAGCTAAAAGCGGCTGGTTCTCTTGGACCCTCTCGCCCTGATAAAAGGGCGAGTGTCCAGGGGAACCCGCCCGGAGTCCCCCCTCATATATGGAGAAAGTCTGAATTAAGTCGTATTATCTTAAGTTCTTTAAATAACAGATTCTTATGCTAAACCACAGAATACATTATAGTAGACTAACAAATATTTTTTAACAATACCCTCATTTTCTGCATAGTTTATAAAGTTCTTTTATCAAGTTAATGTATTTTTACTTAAAATGTCAGCGTTAATGGAAACGAGATAAGCGAGTTTATAAATTTACAAGGTTATATTATTTTACCTTTTTGTGTTGGAAAATTTTAAGGCACTAAGAATATGTTAGATGAAGAGTTTGTTTGCTTGAACGCGCTAATCCCAGGAAATACTAGTCCGATTTGAAAGATTATTTCAGTGTTAGATAGCCTATTTATGAGGAAAGCTATATAGTATATTTTACTAGGCAGTACACGGGAACTGAAGTCTGGAGCTAGTCCTTACTTATATTATAAGCGCGTAAGTTTGTGAGTGTGGATAGATGTTGGTTACTCTTTTTATTTATTTTGCACGGGGATAGTTTATAAGTAGGAGTTACGCGGCTGGAATCGCGTGCGGGAATTAAGTGACTATATAGCAAGACTTCTCGTCCAATTTTGGCTAAAGCGACAAATCTTTAAGTAGATTAGATAGAGTAGATCTATAACTAGCTTCTCGTGCGCGGTTTCACACGCTCAGCCCCCGTTATTATACATACAAACCTTCCTCTTGAATCACTCTGTATAATAAAAAAACCATACTACATATATATATAAAAGCATACATGGACAGACAGACAGCGGAAGCGCCTTTGTTTTATAATACCACTAGCGACCCGCCCCGGCTCCGCACGGGTACAATGCTGATGTATTATACATATAAACCTTCCTCTTGAATCCCTCTATCTATTAAAAAAAAACCGCATCAAAGTCCGTTGCGTAGTTTCAAATATTTAAGCATACATAGGGACATAGGGATATAGGGACAGAGAAAGCCACTTTGTTTTATACTATGTAGTGAAGTATATGCACAAACCCAGATACACTTGTAGCGACATCTACAGTAGCCGCACAAAAACACAAGAAGACTAGCAGCGCCATCTAGCACCTAGCAACCCACCTAACCTGTATCGCGCTATACAAGCTCGCAAGCCAATTCGAACATATACTAGTTCTGAATATCAACACATGGCCGTCGGCCGCCGGGCATGTGACCTCGCCCGGCAAAGAAGATCTTCATTTTCTGTGGAGGAACGCCAGCAATCGCTCCTTTACAAACTTCCTACAATTTTACTCTTAAAATCCAGTGAGACGGACGTGGCGGTACGGAGAGAGATTAAGCGTACGACCGACAGCTCAACGTGCTCTGACGAGACGAGAGACGGTTTTTCACCCGACCAGACACGGTTACTGTGACACGGTTTTTCACCCGACCAACAACTTCTTGACTGCGGGCGGGCATATAATAATGATCATTTCGTGCTTTTGCAATAGGGACAAAAAAATATTTCTGGTTCGTCAGTATTCGTTGCATAAACAAAAAAATACGGAGATATAGCGCGTTTCAATTTCATGTGACGTCATTTTTAGGTACAATTTTAATTAGAAGTGAAGTCACAAGCGGCTTGTGACTTACTTCTAATAAAAATTCTCCTGAACTATGTGACTCTGTACTTTCGTAAATTTTTATTGATTTCATAAATAAAAAATACATGTTGAATATTTCTTGGTAATCTAATTGACGAACCAAATATAATTTAGCAATCGTCATCCCTCCCCATTAACACCCTGGGGGTTTTAGAGGGTAAATACTCTTCTCGTGGTATGGTCATCATATCATCACTTTAGAGAGGTATGTTGATGGTAAAAGCTATGGTAAATGTGTGCCACTTACTTATCTGCCATGTGCAAGACAATGCAAAAAATATTTTTGTATTAAAAAAAACCCACATTTTATCTCCTATTAAAGGTAAGACAAACATATAGAGGAAGCGCCTCATATATTTGCATTATACTAGACCACAGAAACATAAGGACGCCTGTACGATTATCTTCAGAAGCATATGGTTGTAAGTGCCAGTTTACGGTAAAGGCCCATCCGACTTTATGCTTCTGAGCTCTTTATATATTTAAAAACATTAGCAACATGCTATAGTTAGAACCAAGAATATTTTACCCGTTGTGCCAAGAAAATTTTCCGCGTATATATTACCAAGAAAAATGGAGGCGGTTTAAAATTTCAGGAGCCACTTAGAATGGTGAATATTTCATCGTGTACTCAGAATCCTGGGAAACACCTGACATTACCTCAGATCTTGAGCAAGGATAAACATACAGCTGGAAAGTGCAAGCATTTTTAAATTTTAAGCTTGTAGTAGGGTAGAAAATGTAGACTAGCACAAGGCACACGATAGGACCGAAAGCGATAACATAGTAGCTAATAAACGATCTATAGCATACACAAAAAACGTTGCCATGACAACGTGTCAATTCTTGATGGTCGTTGCGATGCTTGTCAGTTGTTATCTATTACTATAATTAAAAGGGATTTTAATGACGCAGTCAAAAGTATAAGGACACTGTATTTTATTATCCCTACATAGTATAAATCAATATCGCTTCCCGCTGTATGTCCCTATGTATACTTAGATCTTTAAAATTAGAGTGATTTAAGAGGAAGGTTTATATGTATATAACATCAGCGTTGCACCCGTGAGAAGCCAGGGTGGGTTGCTAGTTTTTAATTAACAAGAGAATGACGTGAGTGTTCAATTAAATAATGGCAAAAGCTTTCAGGATTTAGGCAACCAGCCATTCACAAATGTTACAATTGCTATTTTTTTTACGTTTTGCTATTGATCGCTCGTTAGCTACTCAGTAATTGATGTTGCCTTTTTACGTTATCCCACAACGGGTTTATAATTGTGACATTATATGCACACGTCTTTTTGGAAGAAAAACCTGTCTTTTGAAAGAAGGTCGCAGGTGTCCAGAATTTATAGCGAGCTACGGGCAAAAGCTTACTTAGTTTGCTGTCTCAGCGACTCCTTAAGAATTTTAATTTCTGGCTTGCCCCACCAGGAAGTAGCGCAAGATAGAAAGAGATGGAAGGAATCAATAGTTTTTTCCGACAATTAGAAGGATCTATTTGTCGGCAAAAACTAGAACTCAATAAAATTAATAACTTCAAAAGCAATAGTCACAATAGCACTTCTATCATAAATCTCAGATCCCAAAGGAAATTTCAACATTGCACGTAGAGGTTCCAGTATCGAAGATATACAACGGTACTAAGGTCAGGTTGCAATCAACCAAAGTGCTTCTGAAGTAGTGTGCATATCTTACAGCCAGTTATGTCGCGGTCTGGTACGTGCTGTGTTTTGTATCAAGCTCTCTTGTTTTATTACAGAAACCCTCTTTTATGTACACTCTGCACATATGTAGCCTAAATAACGTACAAAGAATTAACACGCAGCGCTAAAACGTAGCCTATATCTTCCTAAAGGTGTGGTAAGAGGCTAAGGAATGTCAGCTGGTGTATGGGCAGCAGCATCTATCAGCTCAAAGATACTCGCATGTTACTGTCCGCCTTCCAAGCGTGGTGATTACGGGAAGTTCCCTCAACGACCCTGGCTTGCCAAGGTCTGTTAAAGAGGAGGCTTATGTTCAGCTATGGACGTGGCAAACGGCCTGATGAAGAATAAGAACTACAACCTAAATCTTACTCAAGCATATGACTGAATGATAAATTCTTAAGATTTTCAAGTGACAATTACACAGAACTATCTATCTGTTTGAAGCTTATATTAACACAACTCGTCGTGAAAAATGTTAAACAATTGTATCTTTAGAGGCCTTATATATATATATCCAATAAGATTTTCTAAATCACGCAGCGTTCTGATGTCGGGTAAAGAAGCAAAAATCTCCTTCTTTTGCTACATAATATCCGTCCGAAAAAAAAGAACGCAACGTACTAAATATATCTAGAACTAGACAAGAGTTAATTTTTTATTACTTGAGAAACTGCAAGTTTCCAAAAATCATTCAAACGTATTCTTATTTTTAAATCTATTCCAGCATCAAAGTACTTTTAGTTCCCTCGACAAATTGATACAAACAACACTTTTATTAGCGCCAGCTCATCATCAATGTTACAAACTAAAAGTGTTACCGGCATTATGACATCATAATCTTTCTATCTATCTAATGTATCCAGCTGAAATACTGGAGTTATAGAATATAGTAACTATAGATGATAAAAAATACTCATAATAAATATAATTCTTGAGGATGATGGACCGGGGGAAATATGATGCAATGATTCGTATCTGCGGAGATTTATGATCTGAGTCTATATTCGTCGGTGGAAATCTGTAAGCCAAAAGGACAACAATGATAATCTCGACTTTTTCGAAAAAGGGGTAAGCTGAGCTATTTTGATTTTCAACATTTGGACCACAATCTAACAGTGGCAGCTCTGCCACTGTTGTCCTAATCATAGAATAAGAGGAATCAAAAATCTGCGTCTGCTATCGTTCTTGTATTCGGTTCAACAACTAATTTTCGGCTTTAAGAAATAAACTGCTGGAAATAGGCCTCCTTCATAGATTTCCAGTTACTACGGTTGGAGGCGGCCAGCATCCACCGTGATCCCGCGGCTTTTAACAGTTCATCCGTCTTTCTAGTTGGTGGACGTTCTAAGCTACGCTTGCCGATCTGCGGTCTCAATTCGAGAACTTTTCGGCCCCAACGGCCATCTGTTCCAGTGCTATTTGACCTTCCCATTGCCACTTCAACGAATTAGTACGTTGGGCTATGTTGGTAACCCGCGCTATTATACTTATCTTCTTATTTCTGATTCGATATTCGAGAGAAACCCCGCGCAAAGTCCTGACCATAGCTCGTTTAACAACATACACAAGCAAAAATCCATTACTGTGTAAAGTAGGCCATACTACTTGCTATTTTATTACCATAAATTAAATATAGAAATATTAGAACGAATTGAGACGGAAGATCTTTCATCTCGCTGATTCCAAATCGTCCACAATATAACATCTGCTTTCCAATAAATAACGAGCGAGTCTATAGCCAACACAATTTGAACTTCGAATTACGACAACTATGAGGCACGCGTCTCCTAAATAAACCGAATAGCTCAGATATGGTACCAACTTTCTGAAGATTGAGTCAATATATAATATGAACATATCTGGGAATATGCATGCATTCCAGCCATAAGCCACCCAAATATTTGAGCTGCAACGAAGATTCGGATTATTCGGAATCTAGACCTGAGTACTGTGCGTTAATGTATTATGAATCCTTGTACTGCATGAATTTTATGACATAGTACCTACATAAATAGAAATATTGAATTGCCGAAAAAGTGACTATAGAAGTCGAAGTCTCTTACTATCGCTATAAATTCGAAAGTTTAGGTGTTTAATACCCAATCGCGAAAAAAATATCATTAGATTGGAATATCTGTAACTTATTACCTGTATTTAACGATAGGATGTCTTTTTACAGACAAATGTGGTTTCATATTAAATTATTATATTAGTCCTGTAGCGACATCTACGGTAGCCGGACAAACCACAAGAAGACAAGCAGCGCCATCTACCACCTAGCATCCTAACTAACCTGTATCGCGCAATTCAAGTTCGCAAGCCAACTCGAACAGATACAAGTTCTGAATATCTACAAATGGCCGTCGCGTCGGCCGCCGAGCATACCACCCCGCTTGGCTAAGTAGATCTTCATTTTCTGTGGAAGAACACCACCAACCGTTCCTCTACAGTCTCATCGTAAACTTCCCCTTCTTGTATGTTTAAATGTGGTTCGTATGTTTCAATACAACTCACTAATAACGGCTTAATTAATCTGGTTGATTCTTTTTGTGCAGCGATTGCAATGGTCAGGCATAAGTTTTAAAAAAACTATAATTTTGTATTTTTATTAATTGTGTATTTGTATTATGTATTAAAAAAAAATGATTTCGAGAATTATATTTTTGTTGTGTTTGTTATCGCCCGGAGAAGGTTTTGATAAAGAAATAAAAGAAAATTGACAATATAATATTTTTCTATTAATGTTATGTTGTTATTAATGACAACCTCCGTAGCGTAGCGGTATTTAGCTAGCTTTAAATCTCGGAGGTCGTGGGTTCGATCCCCACGCCGGACAAGAAATCTTTGTGTGAATTATAAGATTCATTTCCGGGTCTGGATGGTTGAGGACTACCCTCCGTGCCTCGGAAAGCATGTTAAGCCGTTAGTCCCGATTGTTATAACATCACCTATAATAATCGTATACCAGGGAACGTTTCCTTGTGTTTCACAACATAATACTGCGGGCACCAACCAGCCTGCCAAGCGTGGTGACTATGGCAAAAACCCTCCATTGAGAGGAGGCCCATGTTCAGCAGTGGACGTTATAACGGGCTGGTAATGATGATGATTAATTTGTATGAAATTATTTTATTAAAATAACTTTATTTAAATTAATATGACATTTTTGTATTGAAGTGTAAATAAAAAATAAATAATTTAATTTCTTTTTTAATATTACTTTAAGCTCTGTAAATGTAACTAACCAATGTAGAGTGAAGTTTGTCGTTCGTGATGTAATGAGTGCAATTATATACAGATAATTTTAGTTAAGACAGGACAATGTCTGTCGGTTCAGCCATTAAAAATATATTTGTATTTGCATTATTTCCTAACTCCACAATCAACAAGCAAATTCCTCAACATTTTCGCTATCTCAGCTCAAATGATGGCTTTCCTACAGATATGAGTGTGAGTGATAAATGGGCGACACTTCGCTACACAGGTCGGCGGATACATCTGCATCTATAACCACTCAGAACAGCGCTTTTGTTTGTGACTGATATACATATGTATAATGTCTGCTGAGTGATCAGGTGATTCATCTTGTGAAAGTGGATTATGATCGACGGAAAGCTTTGACTTTAAGAAGGCTTTTATTTATAACTAGCTGCTGCGTGAGACTTTGTCCGCGTTAACAAGGATTTTATAAGCTATCTACTACTGAAAGTCCTGTCAAAATTAATCTGTGGCCGTTTTTTTTAAATTAATGATGACATTTGTTAGAAATTAACCGGCACGGAGCTTCGAAAAGCTCATTAAGCCTTTCGTCCTGATTGTTATAACATCATTTATGACAATTGTATACCAGGGAACGGGCAGCAGCGTTTCCTTGTATGTCACAACATAATACTGCGCTCACCAACCCGCCTGCCAAGCATGGTGACTATGGTAAAAACCATCCCGCGGTAGGAGGCCTATGTTTAGCAGTGGACGTACGGGCTGATGATGATGATGCATAAACTTCATTATTTTATCATCGAATGTCGATTTTATAATTTTCTAAATGAGATTCTGTAGTAAAAAACTCATTAGTTTTATATGGTTCTGTAGTCAGTACAACATAAGTTAAGTCATTCAATTTTTTTTTCCTTAAGATCTTATGAACATTTTTAAAGGAGAATTACTGAACCTTGACAAGGGCTTTTCAACCGTCAGATAAAGATATCGATAGAATAAATTTGAATTTGGATAGGTTTTAACGATAACGATGTGTCTTCATTTTATTTTCATTCATTGAATAAGTTTTATATAAGGACTAGATTCCCGCGCGCGGTTTCACCCGCGTAGCTTTCGTGCCCGTGGGAACTTCGTAATAAAATATAGCCTTTAACCTTCCTCGATAAATGGACTATAAAAAAAATCTTTTATTGACAGACTACAAGGCCCATATTGTTAGTACAAATTATTAAAAGCTATGTTAGTATCTAAATAACAGGTGAAATAAAATAATAATAAAATAAATATAATGTTCCGGCCAAAGATAGGTTCACCAAGCCCCATGTGAAACATGTAGCTTGATAAATCTACCCATGGTAGGCCCATCTAGCCTTTCAGCAAACACCCTTAAGATGCCATTGTTGCTTCCTCCCACTCTGCTTATCATCGACGCCACCTTCTTACGCATTATTGCAAAATAGTCGTCGGTGTGGGCATCGGTGAACATACCTGATGCACTACAATAAGGTGTAAGCCTCAACAACACCCTAAAGGTATTATTATATTGTATTCTCAGGGCATTATCTGCTTTTTTGGTGTGATTAGCCCAAAGGCTGCAGGTGTAAAAAGTTTGGCAATAAGCCTAGGGTCGCATGGGCAACACGGGATCAGTGGTACACAGATGATCACACACACACCTGCGCCATTTATTAATGTAAGAGTAAACGAAATACGTAATCGTGTTTCGTTTGCGATCCCCCTTCCACTCCCGCAGTCGCCGCGCGGACGCGCTCATCAATAGACGCGAGAGCGCGCCGTTTTAATTTTCGGGAGTAAAAACTACCGATAAAGTAAGTTGAATTTTGTTTACATATCTTATAATAATGCTGTCTTCCTATATATTTTGTTCTAATTGTTTGTGTTGATTTATGTTAAATGATTGAGCGCTAATGAATTTACGTAATTGTCTGTGGTTGTTGAGAAATTTATTTTCGAACTGTGTGGTATCAATATGGTTAACAGTGGATTGATTCACTGTGTACACTATGAATTATGATTCACTGTGTACTCGATCTTTACAGAAATGCCGAGGAATAGAGTAGAAGAAAGAAAAGTAGGTGCTCATACACATGAGCAAATGCGTGAAGCATTGCAGGCCATAAAAGATGGAAAAAGTATTAGACAAGCTGCTGCAGACCATAATATTCCATTTACAACACTCCAAAGATATCACACTAAAGAAAAAAATGCGCAAAACCAGCTCACTAGGTTGACGCCAAACTACGCGGTGAACCAAGTATTTTCCAGAGACCAAGAGCTAATATTAAAACAATATTACATAAAATGCGCAAGCCTTTTCTATGGTCTGTCTGTTAAGGATTGTAGACAAGTGGCATACGAAATGGCCAAAAGTAATGGGATTAGAATGCCAAAGACCTGGACAGACAACCAATTGGCTGGAATAGATTGGCTAAGGGGTTTTCGCCAACGCCACCGGGATTTGACGCTGCGTAAACCCGAGGCATGCAGCTTAGCACGAGCATCGGCTTTTAACAAAGAAACTGTCAATCATTTTTACGATAACTTGGAGGACGTGATCAAGCGCCATCCTGCATTTGCTGATGGGACAAGAATTTATAACTTGGATGAAACTGGTACCACCACTGTACAGAAGACCCAACGAGTTATAGCGCCAAAAGGTAGACGAAATCTCTGCAAGGTGACCAGTGGTGAGAAGGGGACACTTGTCACTACCTGCAACATCATAAGCGCTGGGGGTCAAGCAGTTCCACCAGTCCTTATCTTCCCAAGAAAAAATACGAACCCTCGCATGGCTGTTGGCACCCCACCTGGATCACTGATTCTGGCAAACCCATCTGGATGGATGAATAGTGAGCTGTTCTTGGATGTAATGAAGCATTTCATACGAAGAACGGGAACTTCGAAAGAATACCCATCGATTTTGATAATGGATAACCATGAGTCTCACCTTTCCATAGAAGCCCTCGACCTCGCGAAAGAGTCTGGGGTTACTGTGCTTACATTGCACCCACATACATCAGCGCGACTTCAACCACTGGATGTTGGTATTCATGGACCTTTCAAAACGTTTTACTATTCTGCCATGAGTTCATGGATGTTACGCAATCCTGGATGCCCTGTCACTATTTATGATGTGGGAGCATTAATTGGCCAGGCTTTCGCAAAGTCTATGACACCATCTAATATAACACAAGCATTTAGAAAAACGGGTATTTTTCCTTTTGATCGACATGTTTTTACTGACGAGGACTTTGCACCCAGCAGTGTTACTGATAGACCTGTAAATGATGTCAGTGAAGACCACGCAATCACTGACCAACAACCGATTTTAGAGCTAGAAGAGAACTCACTGCCTTTACAAATAACTGACTCACCAAGACCATCCACTAGCACTGCTGAAGAAACATCTAGAGGTACAATGAGCCCATCTGTGCTGGAAAATTTGGACGAGTATTCAATAATGCCTTCGATGCCAGTTTTTTCCACTCCAGAAAAATCAGTTTTAATTGATCTATCTAATTTTATGCCTTCCTCTTTTGATGGTTCTACAAGTCAACATGCAGTTATTATGCCCACTACTGTTCCTGTGAGTGATTTAACTAATACACCTGGAATCAAGTCTCTCATTACACCTGATCAGTTTCGGAAGCCTCTTAAAGCACCCACAAGAACTGGAAAGAGAAAGCCAAGAAAACTAGGTAAAAGTCTTATAGCCACGGACACACCTGAAAAAAATGCTATTGCAGAACAGAAGGCAGCCAAAAGGAAGAGAGAAACTAAAACTAAAGGGATAGGAAAAAAAGCTATTCGTCAAGTGTTGCAAAGTGATTCAGAAAATGAAACTGACATGATATTGAACGACGAAACAGACGATGAAGGAGACTGGGTGGAAAGTGAAGAGACCATTATAACAGAGGATTTACTAAAAAAACCACTTGTGCGATTACCAAAGGAAGGTGAATACGTATTGGTACAATTTTGTTCTAAAAACCAGAAGATATTTTTTATTGGCAAAGTTCTTGAGGAACGAAATCTTAATACTTTAGAAATTTATGTGTCTTTTTTAAGGTACAAAAGGGGTAAATTTGTTATGCCTAATATCCCAGACTTATCATATGTGAAAGATGCCGACATAAGGCTCATATTGCCAACGCCCACCGTCAGTGGAAGTACTGCTAGGCAACAATCATATTATGCATTTCCTGTAGATTTAAGTCACATTAATATTCGTTGAATTCGTAAATTTATTTTTTATTTTTATTTGAAGATATTAAGACTGACACTTAAAATGTGCCATTCTTATTTTACAATTCCTTAAGATAAGTAAAAAAAAATATTTCATAGTGAAAAATAAGTGATTTTCAAGACTTAGTAGATTATAGTTAATGTTATTGAATTATTGAATGAAGACTGAAAAAGAAGTTCCTTTATGTTTCTATGAAAAATACGTTTTTGTTATATATATAACTAGTGGTTACTAATATTTACGATGCTTAAAAATAAACATCCAGTTAATTATTTGCATTGACTTTTATTACTTTCCTGTTCAGATTTTCTTTGGTCCACTGTAAACCAGGGGGTGATCCACTGAGGACCAGGAGATGTACACAGTGGATCAAAACCCTTTATATAAAAAAAAATATACATCTTTCTTATTGTACACTGTTTGTCAGAAAGACTAATAACATTGTAAAGCTTAATAACCATATGTGCCTCTGGTAATTTTTCGTACAATTCTGACTATTAGTTTTGAAATTATAATGCGCCAAAAAAAAGTGATCCACTGTTGGCCATGTTACCCTACACTAAAAGATAAAAAGTTTGGCAGTAAGCCTACACTATCCAACACTAAAAGATTTTTTGAAATCGGACCAGTAGTTCCTGAGATTAGCGCGTTCAAACAAACAAACTCTGCAGCGTCATAATATTAAGTATATACTTAACATATTTTTGCTAAGAAGTTTGGTTACCTTTCTGATTCATGGATAATAAAATAATATAGAATCATAAACGGATTGTTATATTTTATAAATAATTGCACTTATGACTCTGTGGTTACAATAGTTATTTTTAAGACGTAGTGTTCTAGGTTTGATGCTCGATCGGAACATTAACAACTATTCTCTATTTCAATAACAGATATTGTTCCAAGACTTGGTGTAGGCCTATTTTATGTCTGTGACCATATTTAATTCGTTAGAGCGAGATTTGTCTTAAAAAATGCTTTATACGAATCTTAGTCAGTGATTTGATCATCAAGCATAGTTTTATGTGGGTATGGTATGCGCTTATTTGCTTTGTAGTTTTCTAAGCATAATTTTTCATGACAATTTTTAAGTGCCCGAAAGATATTGAAAAATTCATAAATGTTCAAATATACGACATCATTTTTGCTAAGGCAATAAATTTACACACATAGAAATTATGTCATCATCTAAATTTTGCAAGTAAAAGACACTTCAAACGCTTAATAGTACAGCGAAATGTTATTGATTAAAAACGGACGTAACTCCAATGAAATCAGATATGGCCGAACATATTTTTTAAAAGACAGTGCTAATAACTTCCTCGACTTTACAACACTAAATAATCCAATAACACCGTCCTTAATACCAACAAAAATATAATCAAAAGTCCTTTTTAGTATTTTTCTTGAATATTTACACGAAACAGAATACAAAATGTAAATAAAATCGATCTCTACTCTTCACAGAATGAAATTACGGACAACACCCAGCATTACGATATTTGAAAGTTTATATTCACGGTAATACCTTCGTAAATAGGGCTGTAACTGAATGAAAAGTAAGGAAATGGAAAATATATTGTAAACTATCTTCGCCCCGCGGTTTCACCGACGTAACTCTGCTTCAGTGGGTCGAAGCGTAATGTTTTGTAGCCTAAATGTTAATCCAACTTATAAATTATTCCCGTGCAAACTTTGAGCCGAATCCGTTCAGTAGTTTTTGCATGAAAGAGTAACAAACATCCATCCACACATATTCTCAAACTTTCGCGTTTATAATGTTAGTAAAGACACAGGTCAACCTCCGTAGCGTAGCGGTATTTGGCTCGGTTTCAATACCGGAGGTCGTGGGTTGGATCTCCACGCAGGATAGAAAATCATTGTGTAAATTCTATGATTTATTTCCGGATCTGGTTGATTGAGGGACTACCCTCTGTGCCTCGGAAAGCACATTAAGCCATTGGTCCCGATTGTTATATCATCATCTATAATAATCGTATATCAAGGAACGGGCAGCATTGTTTTCTTTTATGGTACAACATCAATCTGGTATCGGTATATATAGAAGCAATACTTTTAAAATCAAGTGCAGTGACTGTAATCTGTATCCACAGATTAGTACCGATAGCTTAACTTCTGATAAAAAGGTTGTTTTCATCAAAAAGACACAACAACAAATGTTCTTACCCACAATTTTCCAACGCAGTGAATATTACAAATTTGCTTACGGAAATAACAAAACCAACGCCTCATGAACCGGCCTACAAGCGTCTAAAACAACTCTGACACTAATTTGACTTCCAAAAGCGAAACAAAACACGTCGGTTAGCAACCCTAAGCTTGCACGCCGTATATTTGGGTAACAAACAACAGTGCTGTCTTCTCATATTTAGCCAGCAATATTTCTTCCGCCCTTTGTGTGCGGAACGAAATCTCGAAACAAAATCCCCGTCAGATGTAGTGAAACGTCTTCTAAGGTATAACATGCCAAATTGAGTCTTACACTTCAATAAATAGAGTACAACATTGCACTACCTGACTGTAAGCCCGCAGGAAAAGCGAAATTAAACTTAATTTGCCACAGTTAGGGTTTAAATTTGCTCGTAAATGGTTGATGCATATAATGTGTTCGCAGCAAATTGCAGTGGCTACTTGAAAGTTATTGCAAATCTGTCCAGAATTTGTCAGACTTAATGTTCTTTGGTTTATTTCCATGGATTCGCTTTGTTGCTGTGAAATACGGTTTGTGTTGGATTTTTGAAGAACTGAAGCAATTTCTCGAACACTTCGGCTTGAAGTTAAACGTAAAAGTTTGTGTTTAAGATAAATTGGAGTTGCAGAATTAAATGACGCTTACAACGGAACAACACATCTTAAATATCGTAATTTGTTTCAATCCAACGAGGAAATTTAAGAATTCTTATTTTCCATTAATTATACTTGTACAATATAAGACAATATTTAGTGTCAATAGAATTCCCGTTTAGGCAATCCCGCACCAAAGAAATAAAACCCTGTGTTGCGGGGGACTTTACAAAGATAATTCACAAAGCACACCTAGAATCAGAACAACTATCTGTGTTGTGTGTGTCGTTCACAGTAATGTTCTCCCGGGTAGGAAAGCAGCATATACCGTAACTTCTGAGCCACGACGGCACTCTAACAATCGATGCTTTAAGTAAAATTGTAGAAATGTCGCTCGCTCGACTTAATATATTGACAGTGTATTTTCATACAAAATAATGCTTGTCCAATTTTTTTTTTGAGTTTATATCCTAATACTCTAGACCCGTAATCTAAATATATACCAATGTTTTGATCCATTCGGCAACGATGAATTTCCAATTATCAAATTGGTTGATTCTGTACGGTCTAAATTTTCAAGTCCAAACCTTATTACGCATTACATTTAAGTTATTTTGTCAACAGAAAATGCAATTCTATCTAATTCTTTTCTAACCACTGAACCACCTCAATATGGCACAAACAATTTTACGTATTTATATCGGATTCTGTCATTTGAGTAGATAAATATCATTACTCAGTTCAACGGAGCTGAAAATTACTGTGTACACATCGGCCTCGGTTTCGTTTGCAAAATAATCATTTTTGGAAGAACGTGTGAAGAAAATTCTTCATAATATAAACATTCGTAGTTATGTTTTGATGCTGTAATAAGATTGAGAATAAAAAGGAAGTAAAGGTGTTTTTTTCTCAGTTGGATATAACGTTAGTCTCAATGCCTTATTTACTCCACCCGGAAAAGGGCTCCAGTCTTATAAAGTGGTTCAAAAACTGTACACTACTTGAGCATGTGAGTTTCTTGTAAATTTCATCATCATCATCATCATCAACAGCCCGTTTACGTCCACTGCTGAACATGGGCCTCTTCTTAACAGACCTTTGCAAGCCAGGAGCGTTGAGGGATATTACGATAATCACCACGCTTGGCAGACGGATTGGTGATCGCAGTAAGATTATCAAATTGGTAAATTGGCTTGAGCTAATAGATGCTGCTGCCCATCCATCAGCCATTAGTCCCTTAGTCGCCTTTTACGACACCCATGGGAGGACATGGGGTGGTCTATTCTAAGCCGGAAACCACACGGCAACGAAATTCTTGGAAATTTAGTGATGCATTATTTATGCTGACATTTCTGTATGTATAAAACCCAACCGTTACTAACTGATCTATCAACCAACAGCTCAATCCACTAAACGGATTCCACTGAAATTTAGCGCGTAGATATTCATTACGACGTAGGCATCGACCAAGAAAGGATTTTCCAAAATTCACTGCCTAAGAAGATAGGGAATCGGAAATCCTAAGTAAATTACGTGGGTTCGATTCAGCTTGAATATGACGAGCCTTGAATGAAAATAATATTATCACTGGTATACTTGATCATAATTTTCGCCAAAGGGACTACTTATTGTCCTCTAAAATCTTAGTTATTAAATAAAAGGCAACTTTTATTTAAATCCATTCATCCATTTCTGTGCGATCAATGACAAACATCATAACACACTAATAATATTACAAGGCTATGAAGGCCAATTACAAGTTTTCTCATATAGAAATGTATCCGAATAATAATGAAGAGATCGCCGGACAAAAACATGAAAGGGAGGAAATAGCCGACAATCAAAGTTACATTACAAAGGAAATAGCAACCGTTTACATATTCTGATCACACTGTTGAACTAACTATTATGAAATTCGTAAATATAGTTGGTTTTGCCTGAGAATTCTGTCGCCTACGTTTATCGGATATAATATTGGATTCTGATGGAGACAAAAATTGGTTCAGTAGTTCCGAAGCTAATGCAAACAATCACATCTTTTATCTTTTATATATTAGTTTAGAGAGGTGCCAATCAATACATTATCCATGTTTCTATACAATTGCACGGAATTTGCCCCCTTCAATCTATACGTAATTTCTCCGCAATTTCCAGTGAACATCCAAGTTCCATAGGATCCGCCCGTTTGTGCAGGTTGCTTAGTTTATAAACCTTTATGCCTTGCTTTTTGATGTTATACTGCTTAACTTATTGTAATATCTTAATATTTTCTTTTAATAAAGGAAGAAAAGGAAGGAAGAAAGCCTTTCTGTTTCTTGTCAGTTCTTCCCAAAGTGACAACGTCTAAAACTAGGGAATAAAAACAAATTAAAAAAAAAAAGTGGTCATGTGAATATCTTTATCGTTTAAATATCTCGGAGCTCGTGGGTTCGATTCCCATGCCGGACTCCATCTCTGTGTACATTCTAAAATTTCTTTCCGGGTGTGGTTGGTTGAGGGACTACCGTACTCCGTGCCTCGGAAAGCACGTTAAGCCGTTGGACCCGATTGTTATACTATATAACATCATCAATAATAATCGTATATCAAGGAACGGGCAGCAGCGTTTCCTTGTGTGGTACAACATAATACTGCGGTCACCAACCCGCCTGCCAAGCGTGGGGACTATGGCAAATACACTCTCGGAAGTAGGTCCATGTTCAGCAGTGGACGTTATACGGGCTGATGATGATGATGAATATTTTTATACACATTCGTGTTGACTTTGTCATTAAAATGATCTCAGGAAGTAGGTACTGGTCCGATTTGAACATTTATTTCGGTGTTACATAGTCCATTTAACCCATGAAACCACGCGCGGAAATCTAGTAAATCATAAAACCATTATGAGCAAAGTTCACAAAAAATCACCGCACCTCCGCTAACCAAAAATAAACGTATTTAAAACTCCACTTTAAATATAATAAACCAACTTTTGTATTTTCAAAACACTTTCAACTTCAAAAGTGTTTCTATACATCCCAAACTCGACTGTCAAATAGGTGTTTCATATAATGAGACTCGGACCGTAGTTGGACTATTAAAACTTTTCTTGTTATAGACTGCATTGCTGTAAACAAACTTTGAGAAACTGAGGCGAGTGGAAAATGTTGAGATGCGGTGGGTAGCGCGAGGAAGTGAGCTGAATCAAAGTTTTATTGTTTTTGATTTCCTCATTTGGTACGTATTTGATGTTTGGGTGCGACCGCAATTCGTATATCTATACTTCTATAGGTACCAATTTATGAAACTGATGAATTTGCTTGAACACGCGAATTTAGGGGTCTGATGGTTCGATTTTTAAAAATTATTTGAATTTTAGATAGCCCATTTATCGAGAAAGGTTCTAAAACCAGTTCTTACGAGAACGGGTGTTACGCGGGTGAAACCGCGGACGAGAAGCTAGTTTTGTATATTTGCAATTCGAAAGAGTATTTAGGTTGAACGCGTAAGGCGTGGGCGGTGTGGGCCACTGCTCGGCCTAAGGGCCTCACGTATCAAAGGCTGTGGGCCTATACGAATGAACCACTTGCCAGTATTACTTCTAAACATAGACTACTCTTAATCCGACCTGAAAATCTGGTCAAGTGCGATTCAGACTCGCGCACGAAGGGTTCCGTATAATTTTCAAGCGTCTACCTGTTGCCGTTATAGTTATCGAGAAAAAGGGGGAAAAAAGGATGATGTATGGGAGCCCACCTTAAATATTTGTTTTATTTTATTTTTAGTATTTAATTTTGTTGTTATTGCGGTAATAGAGATACATCATCAGGGAAATTTCAACTGTCTAGCTATCGCGGTTCTTGATATACAGCCTGGTGACAGACACACAGACAGCGAAGTCTTAGTATAAGTGTCTCGTTTCTACCTTTCGGTTACGGAACCCTCAAAAATACACCAGGGGGTACCAAACGTAGATCTCCACGTCCTATTTTATTCTTGCCCCGCCACTGACGTAATATGTCCGTCACAAAAAAGCTAAAGCAACTCTGTTGCATACACAGTATGACATAAGGCTTAATAACAGTTTTGTCAATAGCGTCAAAAGGTAGGCACTTGAAAATGGTACGGAACCCTTCGTGCGCGAGTCCGAATCGCACTTGGTCGGTTTTATTTTAATGAAAAGAAATACAAAAGGAAAAAAAAATTGCAAATATTAATATTAATTAACACAGTGAGCCGTGAATGGATTAACCGAGAATTAACATTCATATTAAAAATGAATCACATATAACAAATAATAATGACAAACAAAAATATATACCTACATGTTTGTATATTTATTTATATACAAAAATTAAAGCGGCCGTAGCCCAATGGCTAAGGGCGTCGGACTTGTGATCTTGTGGTCACCGGTTCGATCCCCACCCATTGTATTACCGACGTGAACCTACTCGTAACACAAGCATTTTAGCTTAGCACGAGTGGTTAACAAGAATACTAGTTGACTGCAAAACTCTACTAATCTTTACAAATATGAAATTAAAAAATTATATTCAGGTTCAAAATTATTCAGGTTCAAAGTCCAAGTCAAATACCATTCATTCCGTAAAAATGGTTACATATATTTGGAATCTTCATATTTTTTTCCCTACCAGTGCGTGACGTGGCGACTACTGAGAAACACTGCCAAAAAACTCAGTAGAACCCTGTTTTTTTATAATAATATTTTACAATATTTTATTAAATTTTTACATCATTTTTACTTTGTAATTGGAGCGACTCAATCCCAAGCATTTTTGTCACTAATATAATCAGAAATTTTATAAAAAGCCCTGCTACACTATTTGGCTTTAATAGTTGTTTTAAACTTATTTATATGGTTGGTTATAGAACCCTAAAAACGAATCAAAATTCCACACAAAATGAAAAAAAAAACATGCGGATAAAACTACGCTGCACAGCTTAATATAAAAAGAATACAATATATATAACAAAAACACATACATATATAGTTAAACCATTACACGCACACACCCGAGCGTGGACGGTGCTATGCCCGTTAGTGCCCTGAATATTTTATAAGTCCATCCAGTACCAAACAGAATACCCAATGCTTGTAATGAAACATACAAAGTGATATTTGAAAGCCGTCCGTTTACAGTAGGATTTGATAATGTACTTAAATGCACAACGTGAATAAACAATACGGGAAAATAAGTTTTTATATGAAACTAGCTGTGCTCGCGACTTTGCCCGAGTGGAAAAGTGACCTTATAAAGGTCACTTTTTAAGTTTATATGTAATTAATTAAAGCGGCCATAGCCCAATGGCTAGGGCGTCGGACTTATGATCTTGAGTTCGCCGGTTCGAGCCCCACCCATTGCACTACCGACGTGAACAGTCGTAATACAAGCATTTTAGCTTAGCACGAAGGTTAGCAAGAATACTAAAAAACTTCATCCCCCCATTTTCACCCACTACAGCCCCTTTTTCGCTATAAAAAGTAGCCTATGCTGTTTCTCAGGCTTAACACTATCTATGTATAATTTTAACAGGTAGCAGATTGTAGGATATTACAGACAACGTAGTCCGTCCGTCAGCTTGTCGTTAATTCCTCTACTCATAATAAGTTACATTCACATTAATTATCGGATCTAGTCGATTGATATTGAAAATTTGATCAAAACCTTCTATTAAGTGACACAAATTTGGGGGCACCCTTAAGGGGTCAGGACGACGACCTGTGGTGCCATTGATATAGTATACCGCTGTTTGCCTGAATTTTATTTGCCCTAATATCATTTGCTATAATAGTCAACAGCCATAATATTATAGAGGTATGACGTAATATTCATTTTCCCTACTCTTATTTGCTATATTAGTCACGTGCTAGAAGCTTTGTTTCCCATGAAATCACTTACCATAACATCATTTGTCATAATCATTGTAAGCCCTAATTATCACGTGCCCTAATTATCACATGCCCTAATTATCACATGCCCTAATTATCACATGCCACAATTATCATATGCCATAACATCATTTGCCATCGATATTGGGTGTGTAATGTTTGTTATATTAGGAGAAACTGGATGCAATCGGGACTTTAAGGCACCCCGACTCGGATAGGTTAGGTTAGAAGGCCATCCCCTTCGTGGTTATTTTTTTTATTAACCAACCAGAAGTAGAAGCCCCGCGTAGCGGGGCTCCGTCGACCAAGCCCACCCTCGACTTTGCATAGAATATTTTAAACGCCATAATAATCATTATGGCGTTTAAATATTATATCTAATCATTATTATGGCAATTAAAAATATGAAAAACAATACGTATGGCACTCGTATCTTATGGTATCTTAGTTTCGGGCAATTAAAAGTATGTCATATGTCTTTTAGGGCAAACAAAACGTTCGGGCAAATGAAAATCGGGAATATGATGATTATGGTATATAATCTTCGGGTAAACAATAGACAACCCCATTGATATATGTATCTTAATCAGTGTCTCTATCATACCTGCCTATTATAACGACGTAAAGTTATATTTATTTATTAATTTAAGCACATATAAACCGCACAACAGAAATAATAGAGAATAAAAACGTATATTATATTATAACAATCTTTAACGGCTTAACCTGCTTTCCGATACACGGAGGTTAGTCCCTCAACCAACCAGACCCGGAAATAAATCGTAGATTTAACTCATTTTTTTTGTTCGGCGTGTGGATCGTACTCACGTACTCGATCTGAAACGAGACTTACATTGCTACGCCATGAAGATTTACAACAACGTATATAATAAACAAAAACAGAAAATCCAACTCCATTCCAAATATCTCCGCCACACAGTAACTTAAATCCGCCATTTTCCGCGTCATTGTACTCATCTTCTTTGTCCGCCACGAGTCAACAGCTCCGCAAATTGTATGTGCCTTACTTAATACTGTTCATTGAACTGTTATTATAAGATTTTTACCTGTTTTTAAAATCTATTGTTAATATTTGTTGCCTGCGGTAAACCTTCCCTCAGGAAATGTCCTATGTTCAGCAGTGATCGAGCATCAGCCCGTATGTTGGTTCACCAGAAGCAACCTTTGCATCAGTGAAATAATGAAATAATTAAATTTATTCAGCACTTAGGTATTTACATACACTACTACTTGTCAAAATTACACTGTATAAGACTAAATCTAACAAAAGTTTCACTTAAATAGCTAAAAACATTGTTAAAATTATTTTATCTTTTTTTCTTTTCTTTTTACAGAATTTTTAATCAGTCTGTCCGTCTGTCGTGCGATAAATAACAAATGTACACATTATAGTAAGATGCCTTAAAGGGGGCAGGTCTAAAAATAACTTCCAAAAATCCGGCCAAAGTCTAAGCCATTACAGTGTGCCTGTGGGGCTCAGATCTCGGCTCCGGGGGGTTTTCTGGCAGAAGTAATTTGGAGAAGTTTTAACAACTCGTTTTGGTCAACTTGTAGACATGAGCCTCCTCTTAAGACACCTTGACTAACCAGGTTCGTTGAAGGCAGTATTGCCATAATTGTTCGAGAGTTTTATTCCACTGTCTATTTACATGTTAAGTAGATAGTTGTATAAATTGGACGAACTAATTACTTTTGATGTTGATCCAAACAATATATTCGTATTGATCCCTAGATATACGTTACTCCAGGATAACAGCTTTCTAATGGTGTAAGAATTTTGGAAAATAAGTGTTTTAGTAGTTTTCGGAGCCTTTTCAATGATAACATTAGTAAACATTGAAAAGGCTCCGAAACTACTAATACTTAACTACTGCTTACCGAATTAATAATTAAATCTTGCCTTTTTGTAAAAGAAGTATAGAAAAGACATATTCATACAAGCTCATTTAGACAGTCACCAACCAAACCTCCTTAATTTCCACCAGAATGTTACATCAAGCATGAACGTGGGAATATTAATAAAGGCACTTTGTTAAAACATTTTCTTGGCTGACTGTAAATGTCGGGGCAATTCTTCTGCATGTCATTACCTAGCGCATCCTGTGTAAGACTTCGAAATACAGAATAATCAACATACAGTAGAAACGGTAAAAAAAGATCTAATATTCTGCGTTAAAGCTGTGCGGTGTTCGGCTTAGAATAGACCACCCCATGTCGTCCCATGAGTGTCGTCAGAGGCGATTAAGAGTACTAGGATATACAGCTGATGGATAGGGTTTATCAACACAATACTCACTACCTGTCTGGGATTACCTATCCGCCTGCCAAGCGTGGGGATCACTGCAATATCCCTCAACAACCCTGGTTACCTAAGTTCTGTTAAGAGGAGGCCCATATTCAGGAGTCGACGAAAATAGATTGATACGGTTCAGTAGGTCCAGTGTTACATCACAATCAGCCTATTGTTGTCGACTGCTGTATATAGTCCGGCATCCACTGGCTCCCTGCGACCTTCATTAGGTCGTTAGCTAATAGTGCAGGAGGTCGATCCATGCAGAGCTTCCCAGTTCGTGGTCTCCACTCGAAAACCTTTCTGTCGCAACTGCCGTCAGTTCTTCGAGCCAAATGTCCTTTTTTTTTGTTGTCCGGGGGTAAATTCATTTACGCTTTCCCACTACCGCTGCAGCGTATCCGCGCGCTAACGGTGGGATATGTGGGACTCGCACTCTCCATAGCGGTGGTATGCTGACTCATACCACGAGGAGAGGACCCTACACCGCTAAAACCCCCCGAACAAACCTTCGATCCGTAGTTGGCGGGGGACGAGGCAATCCGGGAGCCATTAGTCTTGCCTATTGCTAATTTAAATTGCTAAATCATGCTTGCCATAGTATGTCAGCGTCGTCGGTCTCCTGCGGATCGATGAGGTATAGGTTTATAATTTGTCAAAGATTTGTTTTATTTTATTCTCTACTACCCGTGCAAAAGGGATACTAGCTAGTTTATTTTAAAACTATGTACTTAAGCAACGCGTGTACTTTTGATATTATTGTAGTGAAAGTAATATTAAACATAAGTTAAAACTAAAATTTTGTACAACCGAAGAAGGGATTTATTCATCGCAGTTTGTATGTTTGAGTAATAAATAAAAATATTTTTGTTGAATATGAGTGCGAAACTGAAAAGGAATTTAAATGTGAAATATTGAATATGAAATAATTTCGTGAAACTCATGAACTAAAACCTCGAAAAAGCACTGCTCAACGTTTTATATATTTTAAAAATTAAGATTTTATTAACATTTCTGACCAGGTATATAAGTGTTGACTGACTTATGACTGATTTATATGACTCCTATTCCTTTATTTTATTAATAAGGTATTTTAACAACATCATTTTGGTTCCAGATTTATTCCAATTATATTTTTGTCTACAGAACAGACAAAACTTTGTTAGATATCTCGAACCTATGATTTTTTTACGGTACTTTTATTTTGTGCTTTGTTTGTTTTGATTCTGATCCTTACAACTGATCACCATTGTGGATTATAGGAAAGAAATAAGACCTGCACGAGTGTTAATTTAATTTAACTCGGTAGAAACGTACTATTATTCTAGTTAAGTCTGAGTTAGTCTGATTCGGTTTAATTATAACTACCGCGAATTAATAATACAAGTGACCAGAATGGCGTTTGTTTAAAATAATTAGTACAAAACGGTCTGCATCTGTAATATCATAATTATAGGCTTATTGAATATCGTAAAAGTTCAACAAAGCAATCAAATCCAATTAAAAATAGTCATATAGCTAAAACTTCATAATTCTAATAACTATAAAAATTATGTTTTATGCTGACGCTACTGCGGGGCCTCAAGCGGTGAAGCGGGAGGGGGGTTGATTTTACAGCCAGGTGTCAAATTGATACGAGGAAATTATACTTCATTTAACTTTTGTAAAATACTTACTCTTCTATTTAGTATCTGCAAACTGTGACTTTTATGTAAACATGAATAATTTTATGTGACTGGCATTAATTATATTGAGAACATCGAAAATACAGTAAGAATCTGATAAAAATATTTTCCAGTATTTAAAAAAATATAAATATTAAGTAAATAATACTTAGTTACTACTAAAAGTACCTTACCTAAACTAGACCTAACTTTTAAAACACTACCAATTCTAAATCTATGCAGCATGCTGCATAATGCTGTTGAAACGTTCCCAAAATGCTGCCATTTCATTCGTTGTATGGCAACGCTTATCTGCTGTGCAAAGCTGAATACCAGCAGTTGGGGAACATGCAGTATTAACGAGGGACGCTACAAGGTTTTATTAATTTATTTGGATTCCAGTTACCACGGTCACAATATTTTAAAACCAAAAGAATAAGCACTATCAAGGGAACTGTATTTGCGACTTTTGAAATTCTCCGCAAATTCCGCTACCCTGCCCGTCCTCCCTGAGTACCGGAAAGATGAACGGCGCGATGGATGTCGACTCACGTAGCGTCTCACACCAGAGCCCGTCCCATCCTCCAGGGCACCAGAGTTATTCCGTCAGGCCTCTTAACATAATAATAAAGTTTACTAACCCTAAGCTTAACCTTAAGCATTGTTTTTACGTACTTCTTCTTTTGATTGTGTGCTTTGGAAACCGTATCAAACGTTTGGTCCCGATTGTTATAACATCATTTGTGACGATCGAATACCCGGTAACGGGTAGCGGCATTTCAATGTGTTTAATATAATATTTTCATCACTAACCGATGGGAAACACTCCCTCGATGGGGATATTCAGCATTGGACGTCATACGGGATGATAATGAATGATTAGGAAGAAGGAGGAGATCTGCCTATGACATATTCGAACTGACCGGTGGTGAGAGATCAGGCACTGCGTAGCGCCGTGTGCATGCGTGTTTTCCGACGAGGCAGGTGTAACTCCACTTTATTGTTATTGTCAAATGGTTAATTGAAGGGTATAAAGTATAAGGGTCACTTTCTGTAATAAATCTGTATCATGTACTACATTAACTTTATCAGCCGTTTTATGTCCACTGCTAAACATGGGCCTCCTCTTAAAAGAGTTTGGCTAGCCAGGGTTGTTGCCATAATCACCTCGCTAGGCAGTAGGTATATTTTAAGCCGGAAACCACACAGCACCTTGTACCTGCAATGTGAGTTAAGCAAGTTATCTCAATTTGTCTTACCCTGACTTCGGGCTGATAGATATGTCATAGATTTTTCTCGAAAAAAAGAATTCTAGGAACACAATTTTTCGCCCAATCAGGAACTTGAACCTAGTTTTTCATTAGTTACAATCAGACATGTTACCGCTTGAGAATTCTAACGACAATGCAATTACATATGGAGCTTTTTAACTATATAACTAGACATTCGCATGTCATGTCGCCCCAATTAGTTTATTATAATTTACAAGATTAACATAATCACCATAGTAGGTAACTGCGACAAATATAATTGTGTATATCAATCAAATTTATAATAATTTAACTGAGGACCCAAACACATTTGTTAAAATTAAGCGGCGCCTCGCGGTTTTACCCGCGTCACTCTGCTCCAGTGGGTCGGAGCGGGATATTTTGTAGCCTATACGTTAATTCAGCTTATAAACCTGATAAGCTAAAATCCCCGTGCTAAGTGTCAGCAAAATTTATTTGGTATCCATACTTACAAACTTTCGCGTTTATAATATTAGGTAGTAGGATTTTGATCGAGTGTTTTTGGAACGAAGTTCCTTACGGCAGGCTTGGAGGAGATAGGGATTTTGCTGCGCGACCGAACTGAAAAAATGTGATAGTAAAACCGTAAGAAAAAGTCTGTGGAATAAAACCGTGGAATAAAACCGTTAAATGTTTGTTTGAACGCGCAAATCTCAGGAACTACTGGTCCGATTTCAAAAATTCTTTCAGTGTTGGATAGTCCATTTATCGAGGAAGGTTACAAGCTATATTTTATTTTCAAAAAAATTAGGGATCCGTAAGAAAATTGCGATTTTGTAACCCAAGGTGTAAAAGCGAAAAAATATGCGTGCGCTGCAAAAACTATTGACAATAGAACAAAATGATGTACTACGAGTTTGTAGGTCTTATTAAGATCTACAAAAAAGTCCGGGAGAGCATATATCTAACTATCATAGTTTAGTCACAATAACCGCTTTTATGTTCATAAAAAAATATGAAATCGTCTGAAGAAAGAAACTACGTTAAATGTATATTAATATTAATCCTTATCCAAATTAAGCGCTTTGTTATCAATCGGACATTTCGTTGAGAAATTATCACGAGTATAAAAAGAATTGGTATCTTATAATGAGTTATTTGCCATAATAGATAAAGCTGAAGAGTTTGTTTGCTTGAACGCGCGTATCTCAGCAACTACTGGTCCGATTTGAAAAATTCTTTCAATGTTAGATAGCCCATTTATCGAGGAAGGTTATAAACTATTATACTATAATAAAGTTTTAACGGGAACGGGAGTAAACAAATACTTTCATGCGAAATTGTATCGTAGCGAGACCTGCCCGGCCGCCCGAACGTGGCCGAGGCGGGCTGACGGTCGCGCGACGGCGAGCGAGACTCGGTCGAGTGTCGAGCTCCGACGGAGCGCGTGCGAGAAGCCGTATAAAATACTTTAAAGACTATTTCTTTGTAATTTGTAATTATTTCTATTTCTATGTAATTTTATGTTGTCAAACAAAAATAAAGAGACATATTTTGTTATTTTAGTTGATAATTTGAATTACGATTTTTTTTTTATTTTACCAAATTTATTATTTCCTAAAACCTAAAACCTAACCTAACCTAACCTTACTACTTTCCTGTACTTAAATAAAAACATAATCAGCAAAATTTAAGAGAAAAATTAAGAAAACCTACATAAAATTTGAGCACAATTTTTCTTTTGCAAATTGTGTCGATTCTACACTAGCCGAAGGAACTTCGTTCTACCTGGTGTCCCACGACACCATTAAGTTTTTTTTTTGCGTGGAACTTAAGACAGAAACACGCTTGTACAATACCACTATATACAGAATTCAGAATTAGTAGAAATCTCTATTCCTAGACATCACGTTTCGCCGAAAACTTTATTGATAGAAAACATATTTTTTTTCGGATGGTTATAATATAATTAGAATACATAGCACACAGGTATTAACGCGATAAAATTACCTTTTTATATTACCCGACGTTTCGACGGTTATAATATATACCCCCGAGGCTTTTGCTACTTCACCGGGCATAAAGGCGAGCAGAGCTCCAGCCTAGACAAATGGTTTAAAAACTACAAACTAAGCAACCTGCGCAAGAGGGCGTCCCCTGTGGGACTTGGACCTCGGCTCAGGGCGGTCACTGATGAGGAAATTGAGGGATTATGGCTTTTAGGTTTTTTAAGGGGAGTTTTGTGCAACGTTCGCTCTACTTTAAAGTTCGCGGGCTTTTCGATCGCGGTCTACGAGGGCATCGGAAGGTTCTTAGCAAACTAAGGGTCGGGAGGGAATAAAAAACATTGTTCGTAGATGTTCGTAGTCCGTTCTCGTCCACTGCTGACCACGAGTCAATCTACTTTAGGATTATACACATTTATTAGGATTCGATACTATGTACGACAGATTTTATTACCTACTAGCTTCCCACGCGCGGTTTCACCCGCGTAACTCCCGTTCCCGTGAACACTTTATAATTAAATATAACCTATGTCATCCGGGGATAGTGTAGCTTTCCAACGGTGAAAGAATTTTTCAAATCGGTCCAGTAGTTTCGGAGCCTATTCAATACAAACAAACAATCAAATCTGTCCTCTTTATAATATTAGTATAGAGTATAGATGTTTGTGATAATAAAATATGAGTTTCCGGCAAACATTTTATGAAACAGCTAGTCTACAGTAATCATTAAGAAAAAGATTGGTATTTGTTTGTGACAGATAAACTCAAAAATTACAAAATCAATTTGAAATTCTTCTTTCACCCCCAAAAGTCATCTGCCAGTAACATACCCAAAATTTTTGCAGCGCCCGTGATTGGGCGTCGGACTTGTGATCTTGTGGTCGCCGCGCCGGTGCGATCCCCACTAACACTACCCACTACCGACACCCACTCGTAACGTAAACATTTTAGCTTAGCACGGGTGGTTAAAAAGAAGTAGACTGCAAAATTCTGCTTTTTTATTATTATTCGTAATTCACCTGCCACTATAAGTTTTGTGGCAACATTGGTAGCTTGTATTTTCCATTTAATTACTTTATTATGGTCAGTCATTTGAGTTTCATTTTTCAAACTAAAGTAAAGACATAACATAAAATTAAAACAAACAATTATTATTAATTTAGGTACGGCCCAAACAAACAAATACACAGCAGTATGTCTAACTGTAGGTGTGTGATTGTGAATTGTTTGATGTGTAATGTCGTTGGCCGCCCAGCAGAAATAAGACGGCCGTCGAGTCGTTAGCTTTAGCTGCCGCTCTGTCTACAGTCTTCGCAAACTGTAGGAAAGTTTTTCGATCCGCGTCGGCGCGCATAAACCGTGCATAATGTTTTTCAGTTATCCTATATCCCAAAAACTGCTCCACATTTTGACGCAGTATTCCAAATCTGGGGCATTCGTTCAGTAAGTGGAGAACAGGTTCCGGCAAAATTCTGCTAGTAATATTTAAAACCAAAAATCCCAAAGGACCGTAACTTTGAGGGACGCTACGAGAAAGCCAATCTTTCTAATATTTTGCTAATATTTACTAAAATTTGCATCACAAGCAACAAAACGTCCAACCATTTTAATATGGAAAGTCCACTACCGTTCAGGCGACATCCAATTTCAACTTTGCCCCTCGCAATTTACATGTAGCGTTTAGCGTGTGGTTAGCGACGTCATATCCGACACGTTCGTGGTCACCACTTCCGGGACACGTGTTTAGGTGCAGTGCTATTAGGGTTGAATAGTTACTCAATACTCAATACTCAATTGTTTATTGCATTCCATAATGTAAAGTACAGGTGGTTTGTTTAAAATTATTGAAACAATTATGGACCCTGTCAGGGCACAGCAACATAGTTCAGTAGGAGAGAGGAAGACGGTTTATTCTCATTTAGTTATTACATTAGATTATCGATTTTTGGTTATATAAATATAGAATATTAGATTGTACTGTATTATGTTTAAGTAATTATTGTGTATTATTTTAGATTACATATTTTATATTATAGAGTATTTATGACAATTTTATTATTTTTTATGTGATTGAATAGGTAATGAATTAATGATGGAAAATTATTAGATTTATTTTTATTAGGTATGAAAAAATCAAAAAAAAGATTATAATATTTTAATTTGTAATTAATTTGTCATCGAAATATTCATTTATTGTGTAGTAGCATTTAGCTATTAAAAAGTGTTTTAATTTGTTACTAAATTTGTTGTTATCACTTTCGTCTTTAATATCTTTTGGTAATTTATTATAGATTTTTACAGTCATAACTAGAGGGCTGGACGAATGAATCTGTAATTTAGAAATTGGTAGTTTGAGTCTATTTTTGTGTCGTAGTGTATATTTTGTTTGTGTTTCTCCACGAGTGTTATAAAATTCTGGGTGTTTTCTGACAAATTTGCTTATTTCGAAAATATAAATGCAGGTAAGGGTAAGTATTTTGTGTTTTAGAAATTGGGGTTTACAACTTTCTGTCTGTTCTATATTAGATATTATTCGGATTAATTTCTTTTGTAGTGTAAATATGGTAGGTGAGTCTACGCTACACCCCCATAGAATAATGCCGTAGCTGAGCCATGCATAGGCATATGCGTAATAGGTTACGAGAGCAGTTTCTATGTTGGTTGTTTTTTTAACTTCGCGTAGGGCGTATGAGAATTTGGAAAGCTTTGCTCTTATTTTTTGTATATGGGATTTCCAATTTATATGTGTATCTATAGATAAACCAAGGAGATTGAATTCGTTTACTTGTTCTAATTTTACGTCGTTGAAAGTGAAATTAAGTTTAAGTGGGGCTTTTTGATAGGGATGAAAGGTTATTAATTTTGTTTTTGTAAAATTTATTTCCAGATTGTGGTTTTCCATCCAATCGATCGCTGAAGAAAGTAGGGAATTGAGTTTTACGTTTAAATTTATGTTGTTTTGACATGATGTGAGTAAAGAAATGTCATCTGCAAACAAAACGCAGTTACGGAGCTAAGAACCTTTTACATGAGCGCGATAAGCAAGACAATTCTTCTTCTTAGTCGTACACTCTTGACAGAGTGGTCGTGATCATGTACAGCAGCTCTTGCGATCCGTCGCCATGTGTCTCTGTTTCTGGTGGAGTGGGAACAGTCGTTGATAATTCCCTGTGATGGACTTAATAAGATATGCCCATCGTGTTGGGGAAGTGATGTGCGCAAAGATTTTTGAGGATGCAATTTGATGAAGCAAGACAATACAATAATCTAATACGATAAAGTGTAAGCATGAACTCCTCTTTTCTTTCGGACGGATGTTAGCTATCCAGGCTTTTGCTACTTCACCGAACATAAGGGCGAGCAGAGGTGATCGCAGTAAGATGATGAGTATCCTTGAGCTCATAGATGTTGCTGTCCATTCATCAGCTATCTGTCCCTTAGTCGCCTCTTACCATGGGAAGAAAAGGGGTGGTCTATTCTAAGCCGGAAACCACACGGCTGTTGGTGGTGTCCTCCACAGATAACGAAGATCTTCTTTGCCGCGCGAGATGAATATCCGGCGGCCGTGATCATTACGGCTCTGAGGCTCAGGAACTTATATGTTCTAATTCACTTGTAATCTTGGATTGCGCAATGTAGGTTAGTTTGTATCTCAGGTTCTAGATGGTGTTGGTTGTATTGGAGTTTTTGAGCAGCTACTGTAATTAATGTCGCTACAAATATGAAGTCATCACAAGGCTTTTGCTGCTTTTAAGACGACATTAATATTGGATAATTGGATTGTCTCGGCTATTAGAATCGTGTAAATGGTCCATTAGGTAGTACGTACAGCGTTATCGTAAGAGCTTTACTGGTGATGCCAATATTGGAGTTTATAGGACTAATTAACTATAATAATAATTTTATTTGTCAGAACATGACTACATAGGTTGTTACTTATTCATTTTATAATCATCACATTCTCCCGGGATACCCTCTGTACATACATTAGGTAGAATTACGAAAGTACAAACTTCACTCTACATTGGTTAGTTACATTTACAGAGCTTAAAGTAATATTAAAAAAGAAATTAAATTATTTATTTTTTAATTACACTTCAATACAAAAATGTCATATTAATTTAAAAAAAGTTATTTTAATAAAATAATTTCAAACAAATTAATCATCATCATCACCAGCCCATTATAACGTCCACTGCTGAACATGGGCCTCCTCCCGAGGGAGGGTATTTGCCACAGTCACCACGCTTGGCAGGCGGGTTGGTGACCGCAGTGATATATTGCACGACACAAGGAAACGCTGCTGCCCGTTCCTTGACATAAGATTATTATAGATGATGTTATAATAATCGGGAACAACGGCTTAACATGCTTTCCGAGGCACGGAGGGTCCCTCAACCAACCAGACCCGGATAACAATCTTAGAATTTACACAGAGATTTCTTGTCCGGTGTGGGGATCGAACCCATGACCTTCGAGGTTTAAAGCGCTACACCACGGAGGTTGTCATAATATTAATAGACTATATAAATATATTCATTTTGCGAATTAAAATGGCAATAAGAAGCAGTAGACCAATGAATTTCAATACAATGAATAATAAATGATGTCGGAAGATATTTACAAGGGCTTTACTAAGTTATTACCTAATGATGACTAAACATAGATATATTAACTTTAAGTTACGCAAAGTAGATAATCTGTTGATTTAACAAATGAGAAAAGACTAGTTCGGTGAAATTGACAAGCGTTTGTAGCCATATGGCTAGGGCGTCGAACTAGAGATCATGTGGTCGCCGGTTTGATCCCCACCCATTGCACTACCAACGTCAACCCACTCGTAACACAAGCAGTTTAACTTAGCACGAGGGGTTATCAAGAGTATTCTTGTAGTAGTGCGCAAAAACTCTAATGGGCGTGAGGACTAAAAAAATCTATTTAGTCCGTCAGTTAGAATACAAAAAAATATTGGACACGTATTTTTTTTATTTATCAAATCAATAAAAAATTACCAAGTTAAAGAGCAAAAACAAACTATAAAGTTCAGGAGAGGGAGGCTTGTGACGTCACTATTAGGTACAATTTGACCAAATTGGTCAAATTGTACCTAATAGTGACGTCACACAAAATTTCAACGCGCTGTATCTACCTAATTTTTTGTTTGAGGAACGAAAAAAAAATACTTGTCCAATATTTTTTGGTAATCTAACTGACGGACTAAATAGATTTTTAGTCCTCATGCCTATTGTATCCATGAAAAAAATTGTCTGTTAAATACCTACCCATTTTTTTGTGCGGGGGAAATGCATTGATGCTGCGCATCCCCTCCGCCGGTGCGGCGTTCCCGCGCCAACGAAAGGGACTCATCCTCTCCATAGCGGTGATATGCTAGTCATGTCACGAGAAGGGGACCCTAAACACTAAAAACCCCCGTGTACTTCTTCGTCCGCCGTTGGTGAGGGGACAGGATCACATGACTTTCTGGGACTGTTCATTAACTTTTCTTTATGACTTACTTAGATAATAACTTTCTGGATAAACAAATATAATACTATATTATATAATATATACCTCCATCCAGTATCCTCGGTATATAACGTCGAAAAATCACACAGGATTTTCGAATAAACATAGAAAAATTCGATGCGACCAAACGTTTTCGCTCCGTTGAGCCGGAAACCCTCGGTTCATATCATGGTTATATTAATAGAGAGACGCATAGCACCGGATTTATTAAAAACTATATTAGTTCTGGTATTTTTTTTTTATTATTTATTATCGAGATAGATTTTGGGAACATTTATCGAAAATTCAAACCATGTTGCGTTCATTTGTGTGTAAATCTTCGGAGTTAATAAAAGCAGCATTGTTCCAGTTATTTTCGTAATGTGGTGTGTTCTACTAATTTTATATACGTAAAAGTCTGTATAGGGATTCGTGGATGCTTATTACGCTTTTATCCAAAAACTACTCGACCGATTTCGATGAAAATTCGTACAGGGATACTATATAATATGAATTGACACATAGGCCATCACGCCACGAATCATTAAATAGAGAAGTCTCTTAATCCATCGAGGATGAAACCAAGGTCGTAAAATTTAAATTTATATAATTTATACTTTGTAGTTAACCACGAGGCTTTATTACCTCAATGGGCATAAGGGCGAGCAGGGACCAGTCCCATTAAACGATTTGAAAACTACAAACTACTCTGGTCATAAGTGCCAGTTAACGATAAAGGCACATAAGAAAGTTTCTGACGTATAATGGCACATGTGACCTTATGCTTATGAGCTTATGATATATATTTGAAATCCCATAACTAGTGCACTAACGTACAAATAAATACAAATAAATACACATATATTATAAATCTATCCTCAATTATCAAGCTTCTCTATAATATCCGTAGCTCGAATGAAACCGAAGATGCACTGAATTATGAATTATTCAGGCACCGGTTCGAAGCGCCCTCTACTGGATGTCGGTATAATTTGTCCTTTCAGCTTTCCAGGAAGGTATTTATTCGAAATCCTGGAATACGAGTTTATTATACGGTTGAACTGCAATCATATTTTGGTATACACAAGTTTGAGCTACGTTTGGATGTGTTTCAGTTATGTTTATAACTATGACTGAATACTTTGGTGGGTCAGATAGTTAGTTAGTTAGGCGTTAGTAGCTTTTAAAACCTGGTATTTTTTCTTTCCCTTGATAAAGAATATGATTATTCATAAGATATACCTATAGCCGGGTTCGCATTGAAACGACGGCGATTTCTTGAAAACAAGCTCATATAAACATATTTCAACGTTCTGCACTTCAGGAACGATCGAATTCCTTTGTTCGTAGCATCGCAGTCACCGTACTAATGCGGTCTCGGCCTAAGTCTAACATCATCAGCCCGGATAACGTCCTGGTATATGCTTGTTGTAGAATCGTAATCGGGACCAACGGCACGGAGGGTAGTCCGTCAACCATCCAGACCCGGAAAGATATCTTAGAATTTATACAAAAACATCTTGTACAGCGCGGCGTGGGTATTGAACCCACGATCTCCAAAACATATAGTGAGACAAATACCGCTACGCCACGGAGACTATCAAACACATATAATTATGAACATTTCTCACACATACATACACAATATTTCCCATTCTACCCCCACATAATCTGACACTAACAAATTGCTAAGTTGAAAAGCTGCTTACGTGCATATAAATTGTGTGTTGTCAATTAGTGTAGTCTAAACTTGACTCACTTCACATCCCTCAAAGGAAAATAACTATATGATTATGAATGGGATGCACATATTATAATTAGTGGAAATAATAGTGCATCAGTCGTTGACAATCTCTGTGGCATACCAGGATAAATTTCGCTTTAAGTATCGGGGGTTCGATCCTTCAAAAATTTATTGGTTGAGGAACAATTCTCCGTGCCTCGGAAAGCACGTTAAGCCATTGGTCCCGATTGTTATAATAAATATCTATAACAAGGAACGGACAGCAGGGTTTCCTTGTTTGTGATAATATAATACTGCGGTCACCAGCCCACGGCAGAAGCCTCCCTCGGGAAGAGGCCTATGTTCAGCTGTGGACGTTATATGGGCTGATGATGATGACTAACCAAATTATAACTTACCTATGCGGCGTCTTATCAAATTTTGCACTGCTTGTGCTTGGATTTACCCGCTTAATTAAATATTTTGACCTTATAACACGAGGATTTTTTCTTGGTCCTTCGAGTCAGATGTCATTTTTCGTCAGCGGAATCAGCCATATGTCCCTTCCGATGCCCAAAGTCCAAAAGGCCCGATACTGTTGCACAATACTCCCCTAAAAACCTAAAAGTCATAATCCCGCACTGATTCCACCGCCTGCGACCGCCGTGAACCCAGGTCCAAGTCCCAGAGAGGACGCCCTCTTGCGCAGGTTGCTTCAAACTCTTCCTATAGTACTACATTTCTGCGTTTGGTTAGGTTTTAGCTGATATAGCATAAAGCCTTTCTCGCTAAAGAGGCTATCTAACTCTGAAATAATTTTTCAAATTAGACCTGTAGTTCCTGATATTAGCTCCTTCAAGCAAACTTTTCAACTTTATAAATAAGTGCATTATTATATTTATATAAGCTACAAGATTACACATTCAATTCATATACCTAAAAATCATAACAGCAATATAATGCAACGACATACTTTTATATGAATCTGTCAACTGTTGTAATTTTTGTAATATCGACGAGCATATAGTCAGTTCAGTGAATCAACAGTTTTATATGAATGAGCAATATTTTCAATAACCATTTAAAAGGAAAATGGATGTGTCCAATAACATGACTAGAGAATGTGTGTTCTATATTTAAATAACTACCTGACCGCGTAAATTCAGCCGTGTTTTTTTTTCTTTTTGCGAACTTCTCTTCTGTTGTACCTAATCTTAAGCTTGTCTGACAAAGCAACGTAAGAGATGGCGAAATTACAAACTTTTTTAACTTCGGAGTATTGTGAGAAATAAAAAAACAATAACAACTTTGCTCCTGAAAGAGACTACAGAATTAAATTAAATTAAAAAAATAAACTTAATTTTATTTAATACTTATAATCATCTTCTAACACTACAGATAGCGAGCATAGCGGGTAATTAGTTCGGGAACTCGTTGCGCGCGTTGTTCATACGTTGGAGCAGCGTGCAAGCTCAATGTGGGTTCAGTCTTATTGGTCACCGTCAACATCTTCTGTATCATATTGATTATATTATTTAAAGAAGGATTCTTACCGGTTGTTCCAAGAGTCCTGAATTTGTGTTGGAAAAGAAATGGACACATCATAAGAACATGATTTGAATTGTTTCTATATAAATAAAGAAATATTGACTGTCACTCTTCCCCTTTTCCTCTAAAAGTATGACGATTAAATGTGAAAGATCGTGGAGTTCTAAACTAAATATTATATTCTTCTTAGACTTTCATTTTATACCAGTTCACCGAGCGTCGTGGGTGATGAGGTAAGGTACTCGGTGCTCGCGATGTTCGCGTCATTCATGCACTGAACTGAACTGGAGACTGAACACGCTGGTCTGAACTGGGTTCAGTCTTATTTGTGTTTGCCGTTTGACACAGGCCGACGTTTTTTTAATATTTATTTTGTCACTACATGAAACTGCCAGAAATTGCTACAAATAATAGCAGATTTCCATAAAAGACTCATCGCAAGTTTTCACACGGTAGCACCCGGTCCCGTGGGAAGTAATAGTCCGCCTTTGTAAAATACAGTCTGTTATGAATATAGCTTTGATATGGTGAAAGAAAACAATTTTTGAATCGGTCCTATAGGCTTTGTGTTTATTCAGTGAATCAGTTCTTTTTTAATCGAATGAATATTTTCAATAAACCATTCAAAAGGCAAATAGATGAGTGATATGACTGGAGAATTCAAATTTGTGTTCTGTTCAACGTTCTGTATCTATATTTAAATAAATGGCTCTTATTTTTACCAATATCAAGACAACCTCCGTAGCGTAGCGGTATTTGGCTCGCTTTAAATCTCAGAGGTCGTGGGTTCGATCCCCCGACGCCCGACAGGAAATCTTTACCTACCATCCGTACCTCGGAAAGCACGTTGAGCCGTTGGTCCGATTGTTATAACATCATAGTGTTTCCTAGTGTGGTACAACATTATACTGCGGCTACAAACCCGCCTGCCAAGCGTGGTGACTATGCGTGTTCGGCAGTGGACGTTAAACGGGCTGATGATGATGATGATGATTAAATAAAGCCGCTGTGCCCCGCGGTTTTACCCGCGTTACTCTGCTCCAATGGCTCGGAGCGTGATGTTTTGTGTTCCATCCTTACAAACATTCGCGTTTATACTATTAATAGTATGTCACTGCAGCGTCACGTAGTTTTCAAAATGGTGAAATAATTTTAGAAATCGATCCCGTAGTACCGGAGTCTATACAAATGAGAAACTATTGGTCCATGGCGCCCCAGACACCCGGTATTTTTTACAGGAGTTTAACCAGAGTGACCTCTGGTCACCTGGCTCTTATTTATTTATTTATTTAAAACTTTAGCACACAATGTAACATGCCAAGGTGGACTTAATGCCATAGGCATTATCTACCAGTCGACCTTAGGGTAGTGCAGAGACGATGTGGTAGGTGCTTTGCAAAAATGAGTAGCCAGGGAGACAATTTCACTACATACCTAAATTATGACATATACACATCTAAATATATATAAATGTACATACATATGAATGAATACTTTTTATATATATATATATATATATATATATATTGTCCGCTTTACGGCAAATGTTGATCAGGCCGAAATATGCATTAAATGTTGATCCACCTTTAGAGGCTTGTAGCTTTGATAATTTTGATAATATCGTGTCATACTTCGAATATAAGAATTCCCCTCATTGCGACCCAGAGCCTAACTACGCCGCAAACACTCTAGCTCGTCACCAACTCACACGGCAATTGTTGATTTTATAACCGCCATTTATTTTACACTTTGTGTGACTTTGTTGATCAATATAAACGTTGGGAGATCAACAAATGCCGCGGAAATGTACACCGATGCTGCGGAGCGGCAACATCGCAAGCGAAAGAAAAGATAGACGCTAGATGAGATAAAAATAAACATTTTGTTTCTTTACTTTTTAGTGTTATTGTGTTATGATTCGGGATTTACTACGGCGTAGTAGTAGGAAATGGTATTAGGTTTTATAACAAACTCCTTAGTCGTGTTACTGATTTGCCTGATACAAATTTTATAACATATATTAAACGTGTCCTTGTATCTAAAGGTTACTATAGCGTTAAGGACTATATTGAGGATAAAGATGTTAGATCTCATGAACCATCCTGCGTAACACTTCCTAGAGACCCTGTATCTAAGTAAAATAGTAGGCATAATAGTGTGATGTTCTGTGAACTATCTGTAATCGGCCTAATGAGTAACATTAATAGACCGCTAGTTCTGTCTCAAATTAGCTTCTTTTATTAGTATAAAAGCATTAATAGATAATCAAATATTATAAAGACAACCGTTCGGGAAAATAATGTGTATGCCAAATAAATAATAAAAGTAACTGGACCAAAACCTACGCCCCATTTGAGTATGTTTCGCCGGACCGTCTCATGTGGGTCGTGTTAAAACCGGCAGTAAAATAACCCACTGAGTTTGTTTCGCCGGATCTTCTCAGTTGGGGCTTATTGGATCCGGTGGTAGCATTAAAGCGCATCCGTCATTATATACTCAGGGTCCGCCCAAATAATGACAATTGTTCTTAATATAATTTAATATACACTGTGAAATTTTAATGGTTGTTTTCCCGAAGCAGAACAACTTGCCGTAGGTAGTACTATCGAAACATATATTTTTTTTTTTAGACATGTTTTGGATTTAAAATTATTAAAAAAAATATTAGACAACTCGAAAGCGTGATAAACAGTAGTAACACTAGACGGAGTGAACGGACCTTGTAGGTACTACTCGAATCGCACGCGCTGCTGACAAAGTAAAGAACGATCCATAAACGTTCAAAGCAAAATAAGAGCTCAATGGTAGTTATACGGCATAAAATAGCCTGCACGCAAGAATCACAAACGACCCGGCTTCCTTTGTAATAAGCCGCGCGGCGCCGACGCCGGAACGCCCCGCGCTCTCCTTCGACTCCCTCCTAGTTGTCCCGTGAACGTCGGAAGCGCAGCACGCGTTATCTTATTACTTCATTAGTATTATGGATCGACATTACAGTTTTAGTAATTTAGAGTACGTCGCTATGGTGCAACTGTACGCTAGGGCTAATTATAATTCCCATACTGCCTGGCGTCTTTACGCCGAGCTGCAACACTTGGCGTCACTCCGTCTTCGCGGAGTTCTGAACCCTCAAGTCATACAGGACCGGACGATCGTAGTGGCGACGGCTACTCAATCATGGGCAGTTCCAAGTGCCAGCACATGCACAGGGCAGAGGTCGATCGGCCGTTCTTTCGCCAGAACTCGACGAGGAGATCATCGAGTACTTCGAACGCGATCCTCGCCGAAGTACGCGAATGGCGGCAGCTAAGTTTGGCGTAAGCCAATACTACGTCTGGAAACTACTCAACTCAGAAGGACTGCATCCATATCATTTCCGCGGAGTTCATTTAATTTTTCATTTTTGTTAAATACGCCTTAAATACTTTATCAGGTATCTAATTCAGAAAATTATTGTTCTTAGATAATAAACTTGTTTTAAGTTACGTTTTCTGTAAGTTATAGCTAAAAAGGTATTGGATAAAGCTTATTATTATGATTGGGTACTGTGTTACATTACCTAAGGTGTAGGTATCAGCTGATCGACTAACACCCGGGTCAACGAACGCGCGACCGATCGACGCGAGCGCTAGGTATCGCGAGGTATTACTATCGGTTCGATGTCACATTCGAGTTCGGTTTTTCACGATTGTTAATCGGCCATTTTTGGTTTATAATATTTAGTTTTTGTATAAATTGAATGTTTAACTAAGACCAAACCTTTTCGCTGCGGGAAAACAACCATTTAAATTTCAGCGTGTAGACAGAACAAGCTATTGGACACAATATAGTAAAATAATAAAGTTAAGACTAAAATGATTAAAAACAATAACTAAAATACCTGCTTAATATGCTCATTTATAAATGTTAAAATTATACATAGATTAATAATAAATTATTGTTGTGAAAGGTGGATTAACATTTAATGCCTATTTCGGCCTGATCAACATTTGCCGTAAAGCGGACAATATAATTTAATATAGACAGAACAAGCTATTGGACACAATATAGTAAAATAATAAAGTTAAGACTAAAATGATTAAAAACAATAACTAAAATACCTGCTTAATATGCTCATTTATAAATGTTAAAATTATACATAGATTAATAATAAATTATTGTTGTGACTATTTGCAAGTGCCTGTAATAGGTTTACGTAAATAAAAATAATTTTTATTTATTTTCCCCCCAGAGGTCAATTGTAGGGGGAAGAGGGCTACAACAGGGTTCGCCCTGGTACCCTGAGGCGCAACATTAGTGATATTATGGCATGTTTATACACCCTCATACCATTCAGCTTTCGGCACGTGCTCACATTGGCATTGGGTCATCCATCTAATCAAATATAATTTACATTCAGTCATAACAAATGGAACGAACTCATTTTATTAAATCTGATAGAGTTGCATATGGATATTATCTAGGACGAAAGTACTCGTCAAGACTAATCAAACGAGCCCAAACTCGATGGCGTTGTGTCGTTTTATTAAGGACTTCCTATGGCCACCTTCCAGCTCCATCATCAGACCCTGGATACCATTTAGGACCAAAGTACTCGTCAAGACTAATCAAACGAGTCTAAACTCGATGGGGTTGTGTCGTTTTATTATGGACTTCCTATGGCCACCTTACAGCTCCATCATCAGACCCTGGATACCATTTAGGACCAAAGTGCTCGTCAAGACTAATCAAACGAGCCCAAACTCGATGGGATTGTGTCGTTTTATTACGGACTTTCTATGGCCACCTTCCAGCTCCATCATCAGATCCTGGATACCATTTAGGGCCAAAGTACTCGTCAAGACTAATCAAACGAGCCCAAACTCGATGGTATTGTGTCGTTTTATTACGGACTTCTTATGGCCACCTTCCAACTCCATCATCAGACCCTGGATACCATCTACAAAAAAAAGTACTCATCGAGACGAATCATACGAGCCCAAACTCGATAGGGTTATGTCGTATTATAACGGAGTTCCTATGGCCACCTTCCAGCTCCATCATTAGATCAGCTCCATGTCATCATAATATTGCATTGTCACGCGATTTACATATTATGCGTGTAAAATTTTTACTCAATCGGAAACCGAAAAGTGTGTCAAATTTAACTTGCAAGATTTGATTACAGGTCGAATCTTATGGAGAACCAAGCTCCTAAGTCCTATTCTACATGCCCTAACTTAACACTGTCTTGCTTTCATCATAGCGTATAGATTGCGAAGCGAAGTGGCAACAGCGCATAACAAAACCAACCAATCATGGCAAAGGTTACCTCTGATTGGTCCATTTGAATCAGATCAACAATAGATGGAGCGGATTTGTATAAATAATGCAATGAATAGTTCTTATTTGTGTCGCTAGAGGGTCAGCAATTGTTGATCAAATTGGAGCCACATTTGTATGCCGAATCATACATTAGATCAACAAAAGCTGTTTTGATCAACAATTGCTAACTGATCAACAATTAACTGATGCTACAACCCGTCTGATCAACATTTGCCGAATGGGTATATCTATACATATATAAATACATAATCTATATACACAAATACGAAACATTACCGATGAGGTGAATCCGATAGCATGCGAGCTTTGACTTTTCTTTTGAAGGAAAAGCGACTCTTTGCCATCCTAATTTCAGGGGGCAAGGCATTCCATAAAAGAATAGCCTGAACGAAGAATGAAGAATGAAGAAAGTTGGTGCGATGAGAAGGACACTGATGGAGACGGTTGTGAGATGAGCGAAGATTTTTTGCATGGTTTGTACACACAAACTGAAAGTGAGATATTAGATAGGAAGGAGGAGAAAAAGAATCAAGTAGAGAGAACAAAGTGGTTAGGGCCCTTAAAGACCGTCGTTGCCGTATAGGCAACCAGTTGAGTTGTGCCCGATAGGCGGACACATGGTCATATTTACGCAGGTTGAATACGAATCGAATGCAGTTGTTTAGAAGTCGGTCAAGTTTGTTGAGTAGATCTGCATTCAAGTCGAAATAGCACAAATCACCATAGTCGATAATGGGAAGGATCAAGGCCTGTACCAGCATTAGTTTTGTTTTGGATGGGAGGAAGTTCTTTAGGCGGTATAGTGAACGTAAGGTACCTATTACCTTTTGGCTAACACTAGCGACTTGGTTTTGCCAACAGAGCGTTGAGTCAAGCAAAAGGCCTAGATTTTTAACACTTTGACTTAAAGGAATAGTCGAACCGTTGAAAATGATAGATGGTATATTGCTTAAGTCAACTCTATTTACCATTCGTGAACTACCTATTATGATGGCTTGACATTTTAATGGGTGGACAGACAACCCAAACCTGGTAGACCAATTTTGTATCATGTCTAAATCCTGGTTAAGCTTTCTAATCGCACTTGGTAAGTTATCAACCGTACTCTCGACATAAACTTGTAGGTCATCGGCATAGAGATGATACGCACACTGAAGTTCGTTGGTTATGAGATTAATAAATAGAGAAAACAATAATGGCGAAAGAATACCGCCCTGCGGAACGCCAGCGTCAACGTTTAACCAATTCGATGAAGAATCACCAAGCCGGACTGACTGCTGGCGACCGCGAAGATACGAAGAGAACCATTCCAGAGACTCATCAGTGACCTTAAGATAGGAGAGGATGGCGAGAAGGATGTCATGACTGACGGCATGAAAGGCGTTTGAGAAATCGACTAAAACCAAAACTGTGACTTTAGAATTCTCCATACCTGCCCTAATGTCGCCAGTCACTTTAAGGAGTGCGGTGGTGGTACTATGGGCTGGGCGGAAACCAGATTGGAGAGGATTTAGCAAATTGTTTTTTAAAACAAATTGGGAAAGCTGCTGGTGAGCATTGGACTCAAGAATTTTGGAAAGGAAAGGAAGGATTGAAATAGGGCGGTAATGAGAGGGCAGTAACGGATTTGAAACTTTGGGAAGAGGACGGACATAGGCTTTACGCCAGAGGGAAGGGAAAGTGCCTGAGTGAAAGGAGTAATTTATAATGTGGTTTATTGCAGGCAGGACAATATCCAGGATAGGTAGGATCATGCGTCTGCTGATGTTGTTGGCTCTTACCTCGGCCAATGAATAACCTTGATGGGTTCGGTACCATTTTGAAGTGCCTACCTGTTGCCGTTATTGATATTGAGCAAAAAAGGGTAAAAAAAAGTCCACCAAAGTACAATACAAATGTACTAAAGTATAAATAAATTAATCAAAAAAATACTAAAATCAAAATACAATCTTTTGTTATAGTGGCAACAGAAATATATAATTTGTGAAATCTAATTGCAACTGTCTAGCTATCGCGGTTCTTGAGATACAAGACAGACAGCGAGGTCTTAGTAATAGGGTCCCGTTTTTACACTCGTGTGCGGAACCCTAAAAACAACATATTATTCCTTTTTTTATTCTATCCTGCAAAAAATGATCACGTTTCCTAACACAGTACAAAAATACTCCATTTAGCCCCAAACGAAGTTTACCAAATAAAATTACAAGTTTTCTGTTTATTTCAGGTACGGGCAAGATGTATCAACCCACGTCACCTTCAGTCTTGTTAAGGGTGAGTTATAGCCGCTTTGTACTGAGTGCCTTAGAAATTACAAAATGGGTCACTAGGATTTATTACATAAACATGTTTAAAGATTGTTTACTTTTTTTTTGAAGATTTTAATGTGGAAGCCTTTGCTTAGTTGAGTATACTGATGGTAGCTTGGTACCCTTAAATGGCCAGTAGATATATTTGAATTCATAATTCTCGTCGTAATAGCAAGTATAAAGACTTCAAAGTTATGTAGTAAGGAAATGTCGCTTGCCCTATTAATGGTAAATACTAAAAGCAATATTATTTTCTTTACTAATGTTATATTAAAGTTTGAAAGTATCAATTTTTGTTACTTAATTACGCAAAAACTACAAAATAGTGCATACATATAACATGTCATCACGCCTTTCTCCTTAAAGCAGAGACAAAGGAACGTCACCTGTCTTGATCTTGGCACACCTCTTTTGCTTTTTTCACATTCATCAGTCCCCTCATACATGCTCCCCGGTTATAAACAGTTTTGATTTGGTCCTTCCTTAATATGTCACCGATTTAGTCAGAATATTTACACCTGGAGCGCCTCTGCTGAGGTCTCCGTTTATACTCATTCATGCCCAAAGCATCGCAACAGTCTCTTCTCAGTCTTTGTTACTGACTTAGCACAAAAAGAGAATAAACTGTGTATTAAATAGTATTAATATATATAGACTGCATAAAATTCGGGCGAACCTGTAAATTATTAAACCTAGACTTTTGGTAATTAATATCTGCAGAAGGACTGACAGCCGTTGAAGCAGTAAAGTCCTGAAGTTTACGTCTTGCTAACAGTAGATAGGATTCCCCCCAACAACATATACTGATGATTTAACTCAGACTCTTGAAACTCTTTCTCTCTTTTTATATTGTTCATATGTCACCAACTTTGACTGCCTCATTGGTCTAGCGGTAATATGTTTCACTGTATCTACCGTGGTCCCGAGTTCAATCCTTGTCGCGCTAAAATTTGATTGACTAGAATTTTTATCTTTTGGGAAAAATCTAAGTACCTGCCGGAAGACAGGGAAGGTGAGGTTTTCCCGTGCTTCGGAGAGCACGTTTAACTGACAGTCAGGATCCTGATCTTTTACCGTTCGATAGAACCGTTCCACTAAATAATGAGAGTAATGGAATATAGAGTGTACCTATGTTTATACTTTACCTTTATAATATGTCCTGCGCAGGTGGCTTCTTAGAGATTGGCACCGTAGACGAAATCGATCCAGAGGAGCGGAGGGATTAAAAAGCCTTTGCTAATTTGTACAGAAATTAAACAAAAATTATATATCCTTTGGTTCTAAAGGACAACCTGAGTAGACTCAATGCTGAATTTGGAAACCCGAAGGTTATGGTGCAAAGTTAGGCTTTCGTCCACTAGTAAACTAAGATTGACTGATGGATGGATGTTCCATACTCCATGCTCAACTCCCAAAAAATAGTCCAAGTAAAAATATATATTTTTCAACTCCACTTATTCCTTTTTTTTCAAAGCATTATTCCCAGTCATGTTTAATACGGCCAATTTGTTCTTGAGTTCATTACATAGCCACACAATTATAAACACTGTGCTAACACAATAAAGTATAAATTACAGTGTAATTCTGTAGGGTGTTGTACTGTAAGCCATGAATCATTACCGGCACAAAACAAACAAGGTTGTAGGGCTCAACAAAAGGCATTCCAATAAAATAGAGTGTGTATTACACCGGAGTGAGCCTAATATCAAATGTAAAGTGTTTTTTGTAATGGAAAATAACATGTTTTTACTAAATGTATATGAATGTATTATTTCTCGCTTTAAGTCTCGGAGGTCGTGGGTTCAATACCCACGGCGGACAAGTAATCTTTGTGTCAATTCTAAGATTTCTTTCTGGGTGTGGTTGGTTGAGGGACTACCCACCGTGCTTCGGAAAGCACGTTAAACCGTTGGTCCCCATTGTCCCATTGTTATAACATCATCTATAACGAGCGAATACCAGGGAACGGGCAGTACTACGTAATTCTGCGTTCACAAACCCATCTGCCAAGCGTAGTAACTATGGCAAAAACCGTCCCTCAGGAAGAGGCCCATGTTCAAAAGTGGACGTTATACGGGCTGATGATGATGATGATGATAAACGTATAAAGGGTACTAAAGCTGAAATCACAAATTCAAAAATTTTGTCACTCTGTCTGTGTAATCTCCGGCTACCGCTAATTTAAGTAACCGCTGGCGGTATCGACTTTTATTCTTACATCTATACTAATATTATAAAGAGGAAAGATTAGATTGATTGTTTGCATTGAGGAGGCTCTAGAACTACTGGACCGATTTCAAAACATATTTCACCATTAGGAAACTGCTTTATCTAGGCGTAACATTGACAATATTTAATTATGAAGTGCCCAAAAGAACGGAAATTACGTGGGTAAAACCGCGTGCGAGCAGCTAGTTGCTTATAAAATCATTATTTTTCACGGATGCACCATAATAACTTAGACACCCTTGAACACCCGTCAATTTCACTCTATCTTCTAACCTTATTAAAACTTAGCAGAGTCACGTTTCTTCTAAGACATGTCAATTCTCAATATGATGTACTTGGATAACAGAAAAATACTTATTACTAAATCAGACTGGGTTTTTTTCTGATTTAATTACAGCACTGCCCTCAACAATGGATTATCATTTTTTTTTGCGAAAATGACATTTCAGGACCCTATACATAAAAAAAATAAAAATAATATATTTTTTTATTAGAAACATGTTTTTTATTTAACGAGAAACGCCTTACTTGCCATTTTTGTGCAAGTACGGCGTTTCATGTTGAAATCCCAAAAATGTCGATTACTGCAAGTACAATAAGCAGGGCAAAACAGGTGTCTAACTAGGTAGAGTTTTTAAAAAAGATACTGGACTAGAGGCCTGTACTGAACTGAACTGTGAATTAGGTGAAGTGCCAGTGACCGCCCTGAGGTGGACTCCAAGCTCCTCAGAGGCGTCCCACTCCCAGGCCTACTTGTAGCTTAATTTTAAACCATTAAATTAGCCTGAACCTTGCTGGCCCTTACGCACGGTCGCCTAACCTGATTGTGTCATTGGCCATTTACAATATCCAACCTTTAACCTTTCTTTAATATCGCGTTTACGTCCACTACTGAACAGGGGCCTCCTCTTAACAGACCTTTACAAGCCAGGGTAGTTGAGGATATTGCAATAATCACTATGGCAACCGGATTGGTGATTGCAGTAAGATGGTAAGTCGTCTTGAGCTGATAGCTGCTGCTGCCCATTCATCAGTTCTCTGCCCTGCTGTTTATTGTACTTGCAATAATCGTCATTTTTGGGATTTTAACTTTTTTGCGAAAATTACATTTCAGGACCCTAATGTGTTCATAAAAAAATTAAAATCATATATTTTTTTTATGAGAAACATGTTTTTTGTTTAACGGGAAACTTAAACTTGCCCTACTTGCCCAAAAATGTGTTTACCGCGTTTATCTCGAAATCGCGATTTTGCAAGTACTGCGTTTGCATTAAGTAAAGAAGAGCAGTTCTATGTCCCTTAGTCGCTTTCTACTACTACGACGACACCTATGGAAAGATATGGAATAGGTGGTTTATTGGCTTGCTTTAAATCTTAAAGGTCGTGGGTTCGATCCCTACGCCGGGTAAGTAATCTTAGTGTAAATTCTAAGATTTATTTTCAGGTCTGGTTGTCTGAAGGACTACCCTCCGTGCCTCGGAAAGCACGTTAAGCCGTTTGTGCCGACTGTTATAACATCAAGGGAACGGGCAGCAGCGTTTCCTTGTGTTACAACATTATACTGTGGTCACCAACCCGCCTGCCAAGCATGGTGACAATGGCAAAACCCTCCCTCGGTAGGAGGTCCATGCTCAACAGTGGACGATATACGGGCTGTTGATGATGATGATTGGTCATATAGACCAATCATCATCATCAGCAGCCCGTATATCTCCAATCACTTATTTTTTAATATCTCCTACAAATCGTTGCCGTCCAATATGCAGCCAAGTACAATCGGTGTGACGTAAAGTAAAGCCCACTCCACACGATCGGTGTCACGACCAGATTATTTATTGCCATTATTTATCTACGGCGCCGCTCAAATGTTCTGAATGGAGTACGCGTATGTAAGCCGCCTAACTTCATAAGGTCTACTATACTACCAACGGTGTATTAAACAAGGTGTAAGTATAGTCGTGTGAAACATTCATTTGCTAATAGATGCCCGAAAAAAAGCTCAAAAATTGTTCGCAAATAATAAATATTTACATAAACATTCTTCAACTGGGTAGAGTATAGTAGGGACCAAAAGTTTGACATCCTTTTCAGTCTATGGAAGGCCCGAACTATAAAGTAAATAATTAAGCAGTAATTTTGCTACAGCACCCAGAGGCAAAATTAAAGCTATATAGAAAATGCCGCCTTGCACAGGTAGCTTAGTTTGGAGTTAATGCTCGCTTTTACGGCCGAAATAAGCAAAAGCCTCGTGACTGTCCAAATCATATCCATAAGAAAAACAAGGGTAGACCGTCAATCTACCAGATCCAGAAGTAAATATTAAATTTTACACAAATATTTCGAGAATATAATATCAAACCAAAGACTTCCAAAACCTTAAAGTAAATATTAAATTTTACACAAATATTTCGAGAATATAATATCAAACCAAAGACTTCCAAAACCTTAAAGCTAGCATAATTACTTTAAGAGTGAAGTTCTACGTTTCATTGAAAGCAATAGAATATTTACCCATGTAACAGAGGGGTAATCTTGATTAAAGTTTAAAAGTTTACATCTAAGTACCATTTTCCTACACTTATCATAAACAATAACGATTCTTTAATGTAGTGTCTTTAATGAGTTTAATGTAATACTGATATAAAACCAACATATACACTTGTTCGAAGCGTCCACACTCTTTACTTTACAAGTTGTAAATACAATCTTTTGTTAAAAAGTTTTTTCACGTTTCGCAATTGGGAATTCCTATGATATGGATATTGAAATCGTTGGTTTTCAATAGGTTGTAAGTTTTGAAATGGGTCTGAGTGGTTGGGTTAGATCGATAGCCTCGACAAATAACGTGTAGACGTGGAACGATAAAAGAATAGAATTTAATGTAAATTCTTTTATTTTTATATTTAGTTAACGTCTTGGGCTTAGCGACAACCTCCATGGCATAACGGTTTAAGTCTCGCCGGATAAGAAAATCTAAGACTATTTTCCGGATCTGGTTGATTGAGGGAGTACCCTCCGTGCCTCGAAAAGTACGTTGAGCTATTAGTCCTAATTGTTATATCATCATCTATAACAATCGCATGCCAGGGAATGGACAGCAACGTTTCCCTTAGTGGTACAACATAATACTCACCAACCCGCCTGCCAAGTATGGTAACTATAGCAAAAACCACTCTCAGAACGAGACCCATGTTCAGCAGTGGACGTTATACGGGCCGATTATGATCTAACAATCTATACATCTAAGATTCAGCCTAAATTTTGTAACTACAGAAAATCGGTGTTTAGAAAAAATCTAGCTTTACATTTATTTCCTCTATTGTTGTCCCGTACTCATATGCATTTTCATTTATTGCACACCATATGTATGAATAAGTTGTTACAAATACAAAACCAGGACATACTTTGAACGGAACTAATTACAATTAAAAAATGACCATTTTACCAAGGAGGAATTTAATTAGGATTAACCAAAAATAAATATATTATTATATGTAAAGTAATCTATACTAATAATAAAGCTAAACTTTTTTTTTATTGCTTGCTCTAATCTCAGCTCTCAATCAACTACTGTTCCAATTTATATCTCTTTCCGACGAAAAATTATTTCAGTATTAGAAAGTCATTTTATCGAAGAAGTCTATAGGATGTATTTAATTATGCAGCTCTTACGTTTACTTAAATAATACTTCGCAATCATACGTCAAAAACCATTTAAATCTAACACAAGTTTTACTCCAAACTTACTGTCCGTTACCACTCGATATCAAACATCGAATCTCATATTTCAATTTGAAATATTCTGTCTATTGGAAAAATGTATGCAATCCCATTTTATTTGTGTATGGAACATACTATACAAAATAAAATCGAATGACTGACTCTGATAACTTGCCAAAACAAAAGCTTGAAAAATTCAATGGATTTCATATTTGGGGCACATCTATACTAAAATTGTTGGAAGAAATATTTTTGTTTGTATGGAATTAAATAAAAGCAAAAATCTTTCACTAGGTCAATCTAATGTAGCTTCTAAATTAAGTCGCTCTAATTTAGCCTTCATATTGTTTCTAAGTTTTTAGATCCGATTATAAATGTGTCTATTTAACTTATAAGTTAAATAGACACATGATATATCATGGACATGGGCAGAAAAGTAGGCGTAGGCATGTACAATGGACGTGGACATAAAACACAATCACACGGGACAGCTAGTTGTGTAGCGCAAATTGTGCTCTATAATTTCTAGCTCTCAACAACGCCACCTATTAATAATGTGGGATATAATCAGGAAGAGAGCTAATCCAGCAAATAAAAGATGGTAATAAGTTTTATTTTGTTTCTTCTCTTCTAGACACTTCTTACTTATGCGCACGTCCTTCGTCTAGCAACTACCTTTCCAAACTCGCTTTCACTCATTCCGGTATTCGTAATCCTTCAGTCTTATCTCATTCAATGATTGTTCATTCATCGCTTTCTTATTGGCTAATAAAACACTTCCGCATTCCGTTCATAAATCATCTTAACATTTGTCACATCTTTCGTTCACAAATATCTTCACTTACCTTCGGACACACCTAACTTACCGACCGTTAGCCGACCGGCGCAGAAATTGAACCCAAAACAAGACTTTGTAATCAACTGAAGTTTTTGCCTAATAGCATACTATACTACACCTATCTACGATTTATTTATATGTATATTCATAAATGAAGCAAAGCATCAGGCGTAAACAGCTGGACTGATTTCCCTTCCCGTTTTATTTGGTTGTGTTTGTTTTTGTCTGGAGAAGAGTCATATGAAAAAAAATTAAGAAAATTGTGCAGAAAATTTAAAAATTGAATAATTAAGCACCTTAATAAATTTTATAAAGTAACCTAGCGCTTTTGAAAATATAAACATTTTTAATGTAATCATATGGCGTTTGACATAACAATGACAGAATGCGTGCTGCTATTAGTGCACATCACGATTAGTTCAGAGCTAACGCTAATATTGATAGTTCAATTTAATATAGAGTTTTAGTAAAGACAGGACAACATCTGTCGGGTCTGCTAGTAAACTTTTTTTTAATGATTACTGGCAGAATTTTGCTGTCTTTATTATTTATCAGTATTCTTGTTAACCCCTCGTGCTGAGCTAAAATGCTTGTGTTACAAGTGGGTTCACGTCGGTAGTGCGATGGGTGGGGTTCGACCCGGCGACTAGATCACAAGTCCGACGCCCTAGCCATTGGGCTGCGGCCGCTTAAACAATATAAGCAAAGAGTGCAGAATGCGAATATAATATAATTTTAATTATGGTTATTTTGTAATCACTGGGCGACCTCTAGTTACAATTAATATACCAAGCTAATAATACCAATGCAGCCGGTATTCAACCTACACCACACCTACGTACATCAGTAGGTATAGCGAAGCAATTTGACGCCAATCTCCTTTGATGTAGGCCGCTAACTGGGAACTAATAGCAGTTTAATTGAAAAGCGTGTCTTCACTACGTCAAGTGAAATGAAACGTAGGAAGTTATTTGATACGGAGTATAACACGCGATTTCACATGCGTGGAGTAGACTGAAATGTATATATGCTTGTTAAGTGGGTAGTTTAAATAGTTTTTGACCTGGTTTATAAATGCGGGTAGTCGTCAAAACACGATAACCTTTTGTAATTTTTATATACCTGCTATAATATTATCATCATCATCATCATCATCATCATTATCAGATCGTACAACGTCTACTGCTGAACAAGGACCTCCTCCCGAGGAAGGGTTTTTGCCATAGTTACCACGCTTAGCAGGCGGGTTGGTGACCGCAGTATTATGTTGTAACATACAAGGAAACGCTGCTGCCCGTTCCTTGATATACGATTATTATAGATGATGTGATGACAATCAGGGCCAACGGCTTAACATGCTTTCCGAGGCACGGAGGGTAGTTCCTCAGCCAACCAGAAGCGGAAATAAATCTTGGAATCTACACAAAGATTTTTTGTCCGGCGTAGAGACTGAACCCACGGCTTTCAGCGAAGCGGTATTTGACTAATACCGCTTCGCTACGGAGGTTGTCAAGAGGAAATATTTGTTTTTTTATTATTATGACGTTCCCACGGGAACGGGGCCACGTGAGTGAAACCGTGCGGGAAGCTAGTATGTGGTAAAAATATCCATAGAAATGTTTTTTAATGAAAATGAGTTACTGCAACAATAAATAACTTATCCTATAGTTAAGCCGAAAAGCCGATATTTTGATATAAAAATCTGTACTGTATTTTTGATTGCTTGAGGATCTGTACTTTCTAATAAAAACAAAACACTCTGAGGACATGATTGAAATGGAATATAATATCTCATTAAGGGAACCCTTTAAGGAACCCCCTCGCCCTCCCAACCCTTACTTTGCTAAGAACCTGCCAATGCCCTCGTAGTAAAATAGAGCGACAGTTGCACAAAACTACCCTTAAGAAACTAAAAGGCATAATCCCACAATCTCCCCGTCAGCGACTGCCCTGACCCGAGGTCTAAGTCCCACAGGGGACGCCCTCTTGCGCAGGTTGCTTAGTTTGTAGTTTTTAAACCATTAACCTAGGCTGGAGCTCTGCTCGCCTTTATGCCCGGTGAAGTAGCAAAAGCCTCAGGGCTAACTACATATGTCCGTACGAAAAAAAATACTTCAAATAACTAGATTAAACTGCTATTGTGGTAACTATTTAATAATAATAGTCCGCTATTTCTGTCTCAATATCATTCAAACTTATTGAGCAAAAATAAACAAATAATAACAAGATAACCGTTTGGGCAATAAATGTGTGTGCCTACTAAAATATAAATTAAAATAAGTGGACCTAAACCCTGCGTAATTGCCCATTTGAGTATGTTTCGCCGGACCGCCTCATGTGGGCCGTGTTGAAACCAGTGGTAGAGTAACCCACTGAGTTTGTTTCGCCGGATCTTATCAGTTGGTACGCATTGGATCCGGTGGTAGCATTAAAGCGCGTCCGTCGTTATATGCTGTCATGGTCATGGTCCACCCAAATAATGACAATTGTTTTGGCATAACATAGACAGAACAAGCATTTTGCGTCCCTAGCGAAAATATACATTAATTATAATACCTAATTAATTTCATTATAAATAAGTAATTTTAATAGGTTTATAAATAAACAACAAATGTAATTTAAGATAAATAATAATTAATTTCCAAATAATGTTTGACGATTTACAAGTGCCTGTAATTGGTTTACGTAAATAAAAATGCCACAATCTTGACGTCTGACAACGGTGCTCACGAACAAACACTCATTCTGAATTGTAAAATACTTCACGTTACTCGGGCATTCGTAGCGAAACAGAATGCGCTACATAATTTGACGTTCAAAGAATCAAAACGCATATCCAGGCCAGCTCCTCATTTTAGATACTGAAGAGAAGTAAAAATATAAAGAAAAGTGCTATATAGTGAGATTAATGAAAACTCTGTTGTTAGTATTTTACAAGTTAGTTCTAGTACGAGCTTCCCCCATAACACCCGTTCCCGTGCAAACTTCATAATTAAAAGCCTATCATCATCATCAGCCTGCATAACGTCCACTGCTGAAAATGGGCCTCCACCCGGGGGAGGGTATTTGCCAAAGTCACCACGCTTGGCAGGCGGATTGGTGACCGCAGTATTATATTGTACCACACAAAGAAACGCTGCTGCCCGTTCCTTGTTCCTCCTATACGATTATTATAGATGATGTTATAATAATCGGGACCAACGGCTTAACGTGCTTTCCCAGGCACGGAGGGTAGTCCCTCAACCAACCAGACCCGGAAAGAAATCATAGAATTTTAACAATGATTTACTGTCCGGCGTGGAGATCGAACCCACGACCTCCGAGATCTAAAGTGAGCCAAATACCGCTATGGCACGGAGGTTGTCGACCAATGTTAATAGTGAATAGACTACCTATCTTAGATCTAGATTGCACTTTGATTAACGCGATAAATACCCATTCGTAGCAAGCGTGATGCGATGGCCGTCGTTCTCCAAAGGAGTGTTTCTTCAAGATGGCTGCCCCGCTGTCAAAGACTCGACGCTCCGCTAGTCAAGTTGACACATGTCACTCTGGACAGTGACATAGAAATGACGTGCAGACATGTGTATTATTTCTGTAATATAAATCCTTATCCTCACCATTCTTACTTCCTTACTAATATTATGATGCGAAAGTTACTCTGTCTGTCTGTCGGCCTTTCACGCCAAAGTTACTGAAGCGATTTAAATTAAATTTTGTACACATAGATGCAAAAAAACGGAAGATATGTGACGCGCGTCTAGCGCGTGGACCGCATGAATTAGGTCTCCGTCGCCTAATTGAATTCAGTCTAACACAGTGGCCATCGGCCGAGTGACACAAGCAGACATGTTCCGCGAAAAGATAATTTATTGTTTTAAGTGGGATAAAGGTTACCAAAATGCCTTCGGTTGCTTTTATGCGTTGTGCAAAACAATTAAACCTAGAAAAACTAATCTCACGTAATCATATTTTACTCATAGTTACGTGAACAATAAAATTTCAGATATTTATTTAATGTTTTGATCGCCACTTTAGAATCCTTATTTTTTTCTTTATATTCCCAAACATAATAGTACTTTGAAAGCAAATGAATATTGACTATTTAACAGTAATTTAATGTATGAATTATCATTTGAGTTCCAACTTTTTTATAGGTAATAATTTATTTGTGCTGTCTTATTTGTGTCCTATTTCGTGATAAAATTTAGCTCATCGTCATAAGTTAATTTTTTTTTTTCGGTATAGAAAAATAACTAAAATTGACTGAATTACCTAAAAAACTTAAATTGCTTATTTTTAGCGTAAGAAAACTAGCATGAAGTAGGGATCACTTACCTTACTTCATTCATTCTAATCTCAATTTGAAGTACATCAGCAGTGCGCTGTCTCGCTCATCCTATCATCAAAACGAATCGATTTGTCGCTGTCTTTCAATACCGTACAACGTTATAAATAATCACAGCGGTGGAGTGTGCGTGCATGTAGTTGTGCATCATACCCGTTTTTCGTTTGACGAATATAAGGTCGTGGCATATCTGCCGCTTTTTTTGTTTATATATAAGTTTGTACACAGATAGTTAGAACCTGAGATAGGTCATAAGCTAAAAAGGGTTGAAGGGGGTTGCAAGAAAGTATTGTAATTTATAAGCCTAAATAATTAAAACTGCTACTCAAAGACGAAGTCGCAGGCCCAGCTAGTAATAAATATTGTCAGAAATAACTGAATAAGTCGTTAGATTGCCATTAAAATATATATTGTACTCGATCATATAATTAGTCAAATTGCGTTGAAATTCAAATTTAGTGATAGCATAAACCATATTCAGTATAAATCTGTAAAAGCAGACTCTATAGCAGGATGCGGTCCATTCTGCCGGTTGACCGCAAGGCTCAATTATACCGTATGATTGCCTTTAGCTGTCTGCGTTAGAGACTATCTATCTGTAATATACTAGTTAAACCAGAGTATATGTTGAAAGATTGTTATTAAGGCCCAGGAGGAAAGAAAAAGTGGACTGTATTATGATAGGTTTATTGCCGGTAGTACATAATCTAATTAATTAAAATAAACAAAAAGTGTTGCACGCGGTCGGGACAGACGATTCTCCCTTCATTTGTTTTTTCTTAATTTTCGCATGGTAAAATATGTGTTTATTTTTGCCAGTCATTAAATTCTCTAGAAATTTAGATCTGGCTTAACAATTAATTCAATGCTATTGTTATGTACTGATTAAAATTTATTTCAATTAAAGTGAAAAGGCGCTAGTTTTTGTTGGATTATGATGATGTGTATATTTGATAGTAAAAAAACTGACATTACAAATTTTTATTGTTAATAAAAAAAGAGATTCGAATCATTACAGCTATAATAAGATCCAAATTCATTTGAACTTGAAATTTTTGCGACATTGTTTCGTGGTTAAACTACTTCGACTGCACCGTTGGCTCAGTAGTTAAGGTTCTGTGACCTGGTGTTCTAGATTCCATTCCCACCTGGGACAATTATTTATCTGCTATCTACAGATAATTGTTCCAAGTCTGGGTGTGCTTTGTGTCTGCGACACAGGGAATAAGTTTCCAAGTGCGGAAGTTGTCTTACTGAATAGCTTCCCGCGCACGGTTACACCCACGTAACTCTCGTTCCCGTGGGAACTTCATAATTAAATATGGCTTATGTCACTCAGGGTGAATGTAGCTTTCCAATAGTGAAATAATTTTTGAAATCGGCTTAGTAGTTTTTGAGTTTATTCATTAGAAAAGAAAGAAAGAAAGAAAAAATATTTATTTATAATGCACTGTTATTAAATTAATTAATCATCAGACATTCCATGTGCACCATAAATAGGCACTAACTTCAGCTTTATGCTACATCCACACATTTCTGTATGAATGTAGCGCTGGTATTCTAGTTGGCCCCATGGGCCACGCCACGTTTAGCCAATAAAATAAAATAAACAAAAATACAAATCTTTCCTCTTTATAATATTAGTATAGATTGACAAATTTCGTGATTATTTTAATCTGTAAAAGCAGACATATTAGCAGAATACGGTCCATTTTGCCGGTTGACCGCAAGAGCTCAATTATATCGTATGATTGCCGCTAGCTCTCGGCGTTAGGGAATAAGTAGCATATCTAGCAATATCTATGTTAATATGTAGTAACAAAATTATAATCTGACATGACTCTATATTGAATTTATATCTATACTAATATATAAAGCTGACGAGTTTGTTTGTTTGCTTAAGCGCGCTAATTCTTACAGCTTAAGATAGTTCATGTAATAAGGGCTATAGGTTAAATTTGCGTAAAATTGCGTGACGCGGTTGAAATCGAGCCCGGGAACCTTGTCAAAAATGTACAGGTATTCTCATAATATTAGAAGTACACATATCATCGTCATTAGAATCAGAGGGTTTTGCCATAGTCACAGTTCCCTGGTATACGCTTATGAATGATGTTATACAAATCGGGACCAACGGCTTAAAGTGCTATCCGAGGCACGGAGGTTAGTCCCTCAACCAAATACCGCTACGCTACACATATAAGGTTCTTCGAATATATATGCCATCCTTTAACATGATAAAATGTAATGTATAGTGATAACGATAGTGAAAATATTTCTGTGAAAAAATAATATTAATTTTACATGTAACCTCTGTAGCGTCGCGGAATTAGTCCTTGAGGTTCAATCACCATCCCCATTTATGTAAATTTTAAGATTTTTTTTCGGGTCCGGTTGGTTATCTTCTTCGGAACAATGGCCATACCTGAAAGGGTTTTTGCCATAGTAGCTATGCTTTGCAAGCGGATTGGTAATCGCAATTGTAATTATGTTGTTACACCTACAAGGTAACGCTGTTGCCCGTTACCTGTTCTACGATTGTTATAGATGATATTATAAAAATAGGGACTAATGACTTAACGTGATTTACGAGGCACTATAAGTGCCTCGGTAGACCCTCTGAAGTATCTCGAAAGAAATCTTTTAACACAAATCGTTCTTGTTCTTTACGGGGATCGAACCCACGACCTACGAGATTTTGAACCTTTTACCGTTACACATAGTAAGGCAAACTATGGCAAAATTCTTCTTCAGAGTTAGAATTTTGTATAGTAATTCTAATTAAAATGTTGTCCTTCGAGCCGTAATGAAAATTGATGAATCTTTGCAGAATAGTGTTTCGTTGCGAATCAGCACCCTCCAATTATAACTTAGGACAAGCCTTTGGCTATTCGATTCGGTACATAGAAGACTGGATGCAACAATCTAATATCGAGGTGCAGGGTTGGAAATTGGCAATTAATATCTGCATAGGTAGACCGTATAACGTTTCTCAATAAGACTTTGTGCCCTGAGGTAACTGGGCTATATAGAAAAGTTATCCAATATAATATAAGGGGATTAGAAAGGGATAAAATGATAGGTAGGTTACCATGCTTAACAATTAAAAACCTACTAAATATCAAAGACAACCTCCGTAGCGCAGCGGTATTTGGCTCGCTTTAAATCTCGGAGGTAGTGGGTTCGATCCCCACGCCGGACAGGAAATCTTTGTGTAAGTTCTTAGATTTCTTTCCGGGTCTGGTTGGTTGAGGGACTACCCTCCATGCCTCGGAAAGCACGTTAAGCCGTTGGTCCCAATTGTTATAACGTCATCTATAATAATCGTATATCAAGGAACGGGCAGCAGCGTTTCCTTGTGTGGTACAACATAATACTGCGGTCACCAGCCCGCCTGCCAAGCGTGGTGACTATGGCAAATACCCTTCCCCGGGAGGAGGCCCATGTTCAGCAGTGGACGTTATACGGGCTGATGATGAAATATCAAAGAAATTGTTGTGTGATTTCCGGTTTAAAATTGGCCAACCAATGTCTTGTCTTGTCCATGAGTGTTGTGAGAGGTGGCTAAAGGACATAAGGACCTGATGGATGGCAGCATACAGCAGCCTAGCAGCATCTATCAGATCAAGGTGCAACATCTTACAGCGATCACCATATATGGTGTTATAACAATCGGGACTAACGGGTTAACGTGCTTTCTTTACTTTTTAATTTACTATTTTGTATTTGATTCGTGTATTCAATAAATGTTTTTCTTTCTTTCCGAGGCACGGAGGGTAGTCCCTCAACAAGACCCGGAAAGAAATCTTAGAATTTACTCAAAGATTTTCTTGTCCGGTGTGGGGATCAAACCCATTACCTCGGAAACTAACACCGCCACGCTATGGAGCCTTAAGTTAATCGTTTGTTATTCTATGATTGGTACTTACTGACGCAAATAGCATTATATGACATACGACAAAAAAATTATGAATTAAAGTAGAATTGATTACCAAATGAGTAATATGTCTCATCCCGAAAAGCGAATTTATTAATAACATTGCTTATAACATCCCTTTTATGAAATACATAAGGGGATAATTACCTCCCTATAACATCTTCTTCAACCCTCAAACTATTGCCTCATAACATATAGTAATTATCCCAACTACCGTACAATTTGCATATCAGCGCCATATTGATGACGTCACCGTTGCCTAGCAACTACACCTATTCATGTAAATTAGCCAGTTAGCCGCTATTATAGCTGTTTCCTTTGGGGGTTGTATTGACTGAGTTTATACATATAGATATATGTTTTAGATAGGTAAACTATTTTGTTTGGTACAACCTACGCGCTCCGTAGCGAAGCAGTATTTGGCTCGCCTTGAATCTCGGAGGTCGTAAGTTCGATCCCCACGCCGGACATTGAAAATATTTGTGTAAATTCTAAGCTTTCTTTCCGGGTCTGGTTGAGGGACTACTGTTATAATCGTATATCTAGTCAATTAATTTTGAAAATTTAGTAAAAACCTACAATTAAGTGACACACACCAGGGGGCACCCTTAAGGGGTTAGGAACACAACTCCGTGGTGTCACTGATTACCTATTATTTATAATTTGCATTTGTGTAGTTAGATAATTTGTTTTACTTCAATCACTTATTATATCAAAATAGTTTGATTATCAACCCGTATAAGGTCCACTGCTGAACATGGGCCTCCTCCCGAGGAAGGGTTTTTGCCATAGCCACCACGCTTGGCAGGCGGGTTGGTGACCGCAGTATTATATAGTAACACACAGGAAAACGCTGCTGCCCGTTCCCTGGTAAACGATTGTTATCGATGATGTTATAACAATCGGGACCAACGGCTTAACGGCTTTTCGAGGCACGGAGGGTAGTCCCTCAACCAACCAGATCCGAGATTTAAAGCGAGCCAAATATCGCTACGCTACGGAGGTTGTCATTATATCCATACCAATATTATAAAGATGAAAGATTTGTATTTTTGTGTGTGTGTGTGTTTGTAATGAATAAACTCAAAAACGACTACGCCGATTTCAAAAATTCTTCCACCATTGGAAAGCTACATTCACCCTAAGCGACATAGGCTATATTTAATTATGAAGTTCCCACGGGAGAGGGAGTTACGCGTGTGAAACCGCACGCGGGAATCTAGCCAATAACATTATTATATCTAAATAATCCTTTAGATGTAATAATATTTATAGTTCTTGCAGCCATAACATATAAACATACGTTATCAAATTTATTAAAAACTGTTATTTTTCTCATTTCAGGTCTGGACAGACGAAAAAGGTTAACGGACTCTCGGGTCGTGATAACACAGCACTTCACAGAGAGGACTGTCACTCCGGGAGGAGATGTAAGTATATAAATAAATAAATTAATTATTGTACTTTATTAATTTATGAAGTTTCCACTGAAAATGGAGCTACGCAGATGAAAACGCGCAACACTAGTTTTACGATCGGTCCAGACCGATTCCAAAACTTCTTTGACAATTAGAAATGTAGTTTATCCAAGAATACCATAGGCTGCATTTAATTACGAAGTTCTCACGGAAACTAGAAGACCATGCGGGTGAACCCATAGTTTTTTTTAAATAAGCTTAATATTTAACAAACCGTTTTAATGAATTTTCAGATCAGTATGCAATGTGCTGCCACAGGTGATAGACCGCCACAATTTATTTGGGAGAGAGATGGACTTGTGGTTTCCAGCAACACTGATCCGAGGTAAGCAAAACGCAAAACTATAGTAACGGTCTTACCCCTCGTTACTACACTCGATCCATCATCAATGTGATTTGTTCATGGGTTACTCAGTGCTAACGATAGTTGCTTCTGATACCTGGTGTTCTGGGTTCGATACCCACCCGTGACAATTATTTGTGTGATTGCTGCTCTGAGTCTGGATGTCCTATGTGCACAGAATTCATTGTTAAGGGGGACTTTTCCTGCTACACAGTAATGTTCCTTGTGCGGGATTTGTTTAAAAAAAAGGGTCATCGATGTTAATCGAAGTTCATGTATTGATCGACGGATACCGTTCCAAAAGAAAGTTGACTGTTCAATTGATTGATCGCCAATTGCTGGCATCGGTGGATCTTGATCGAATAACCTTATCTTCTATCTAAAGAAAATACGACAGAAACATCTTGGGTTCTAAACAACATCGTGAGATTCTAAGTTTATTAACTCATAATCATAATCGTATCATCATAATGATTATGATGATGACGCATAACCACTTTGGTGCTCATCCGCCACCGCACCGCGATGCTTCACTTTTAGTCATTCAAAAATTTACATCTAGAACCAGATTATCACGTTGCGATTTGCAACGTTGCAGATTTTCACAGTGACATTGCACCGCACTGATTTGACATGCCCTAGTTTTGCTGCGATATACTGGTTGACTTTTTTACCGTCTTAAAAGTTATAGGACGTGATATGTATATGAAATAGATGTCTAAGGCATAGTTTTTTTTTTACTTACCTAGAGTGAAAAGTAGTTACGTTACGTAAGTTAACATAGGTGCCTATAATACCTAGACCGCAATTACATATGAATGAAAAGAGTGAGCTAAATAGCGTTACTACCTACTTAGTACGTATTTTATCGTTACTATTTTCACACTTTGTCAGTAAAAAAAAAGAACTTTGCCTTAGATATCTATTTCATATACATTAAATATCACGCCCTTTTATTTTCAAGACGGTAAAAAAGTCATCCAATATATAATGCAGAAAAATTGGGGTAAGCCATTTAAAGGTCCAAAAAACTTTAAAATAGATAGTTGATCTTCGGATCCGTAAGATAATCAACACCTTTATACTGGTCTAATAAATAATGTTTCAGGTTTATAAGTAAATTTTTAGAAAGATCAATTATTTACTATTGATATAACCGTATCCAAACTTAAATACCAAAATTTACCGTCTCACTTCCCATCTAATTCTAGGTACGCATTAGGACAAGTAATGACATCAGATAACTCAGTGATAGCCCAGCTGAACATCACAAGAGTAAGAGTAGAAGATGGAGGTCTATATTCTTGTACGGCGAGAGAAGGAGATCACGTGGCATCGCATGAAAATAGACTGGATATATATGGTGAGAATTCTGTTAGCTTTAGGGCTACGGGACTAAAAACAAGCGGCTACGCGGTGGTTAGAGCATACCGAGCTACTTTGCGAATTTGCCACCAGCACTTACAATATGCACTTTTGCTAGCCAAGCCTGTTTTATTGTCTATCACGAACCGCTAGGTGCTAAGTACAGTATCATTTTAATACATAAATAAGATGCCTACCAAAAAGGACGTAGCCTAGTTCTATTACCACTAAAAGGGTGTTAACCTGACCTTATTAATAAAACTCTTTGCATCCATATTCAACAGCCCTATTATACACCAAATTGATTATTGCAGATTCCTGGATCATATGTGATGGTCTTCATAAGGTCCAATAGATTTGTTCATAATTTCAGGTCCACCTTACATCAGAGCGCTACCACCAGTTAAAGTACAAAGTGGAGAATCTGTAAATCTAAGGTGTCCGTTCTATGGATATCCTATAAGGTAATTAAAAAGTGTCAACAGCGCTATCAAAACTATTGGACTACATGCATTCGTTAAAACTGATTTACAGCCGGTGTACTTAACTTTAACTTTTTCGCTGGACCACCTATAAACTGTAAGACTCTAGGTATATCATCATCAGCCCGTATAACGTCCATTACTGAACAAAGGTAGCCTCCCGAGGTAGGGTTTTACCCACTATTGTTGACAGGTGGGTTGGCGACATACAAGGAAACGCTGCTGCCCGTTCCCTGGTATACTTTTTTAAATGAAATTTATCTGAGAATCCACACAAATATTTCTTGTTGAGTGAGGGGATTAAACCGACGACTCCCATATTTAAAGCTAGACTCATACCGCTACACCACAGAGGTTGTTGCTAGCTATATACCAACTCAAAATATGAAATACTTAGATAACATCAGACATTAGCATATTCTTATAATAAAAATATATTAGAAATTTTAGTTACAGCAAAAGTCAAGAATTTGGTGCATACCAATACTTTGATCAGTCTTACTCCGGTCGTCAGCTCACTAACCCACCGTATTATGATAAATTCGAGTAACGGAAATAATAATTGCATCATTTTTTGTACATATGCTTTACCTACCCTTATGTGTAGATGGCTGATCTACTAGAAGACTCCCAAAATCAGTCAGAAAGAGATCAACCAGACTGTGGCTGTTAGGAGTGACTTGTTACTCAGTAAGAGTAGAATAATTAAATCTTGAAACTATTATTAATATTAATTAATGTTTGGCAATTGCAGTAAAATTGACTGGGAATACCAAGGGAAGCTATTGTCATCTAACGCAATCTTCCAATCCAGATATAAGAGATCGTATCCAAAGCGAAAATCTCGAAGAAATGTTCCAAGCGTCAACATCAATGGAATACTCTCCATTCCTGACATATCTAAAGAATCTAATGGTGCTATATATACTTGCATAGTAACAAGTCCTTCTGGTGAAATGGCGAGACGAGCTTTTGAGATACAGGTTATAGAAGCTCCTGTACTTGATGATTTGTTATTAGGAACAAATCTACAAGAAGGACAGATTGTTAATATTTATTGTAATGTAAGGACTGGTGATTTACCGATACATTTTGAATGGTTGAAAGATGGAAAGAGGATTCCTAGTGCCTTGAAGGTAATAATTTTACTCATTTTACTGTGGTGTGCCTCAATGTGCCAATTTAGGGCCTGAATAAAAAAAACGAATTCTACAAATTACATTACTAGTTGTTTTTCGTTTTGACATATTATTTCACTCCTAATATAGATATCAATGTATTGTTTCAGGTTGTGGAAAGAAACTCAGAACTATTTAGTGCGCTAGTTATCAAGAAAGTTTCGTTAGAACATTGTGGTACTTATACTTGCGTCGCTTCAAACCATGTAGCTAAAGTCAATCGTTCAACGGAGCTGTACATCAAAGGTATGTAATAGTTATAAAGAACGTATTATTAGTGCATTAATGTTATATTAATGCCACTGTCTGGACACTATCGTCCAATATATATTTAAATACTAACAAATTTCTTACGACAGTGAAAACATATAACAAGTTGGTGCAATTTTATAACAACTTTTTATAATATTTCTAATAACATTTTAGAATATGAATATGTATAGCTCTAAACAAAATAAACATCAACCCGATAATTTATTTAATAATTCTAAAGTATTTCTTCTTGGCCAGTGATTTAATAAAGACATTTATGTGACACCTTATGAGAAACCCCCATTTGTTCATGTTAGGCTTCGTTCAATTTAAATTAACTAATTTATTTAAATACATACAGAATTATACCACCTAAAAACACTGTGGAATGCAATAAATGATTGAGTATTGAGTAATTTATCATTTCATATTATACTTTTTTTAGTGGCACCAAAATGGTTAGAAGAGCCTAATAATTCATCACTTCTGCTTGGCAGAAGAGGGACGGTATCGTGCAGTGCCAGTGGCTATCCTCAGCCACAGGTGCACTGGATGAAAAAAGATGGTAATACATTTTTTTTTTAATCAATAAGAAGATTTTAATTTGTGGAATATCTGCTTGAGGGATATCAAGCGGTCTGGTTTCCGGCGTGAAATAGACATTTCATACATATAATAGATATATTAGTTTCATAAGCGACGACTAAGGGGTATACAGCTGATGGGTGGGCAGCAGCATCTCATCAGCTCAAAGATTCTCCCATCTTCCTGTGATCTCCAATCCGCCTGCCAAGTTTGCTGATTACAGCAATACTCCTCAACCGCCAAAGTTCGTTGAAGAGGACATTCAGCAGCTACAAATTTCACTATCTTTAAAAAATATATATAAATGCTAATGTTGTGGGTTTCTATTTTTATTACTCATCTCGCAAAAACTTCTTAACGGATTTGAATGAAATTTGGCGCAGATTAAAATTAACTTATGGGCTGCGTTAAGCAACAACTACCGGACGGACCTCTGTAAAACCGATATACAAATTTTGACCTCATTTTCAGCTCTCCTCGGCACATGGCAGCCAGTTTTGGAGTTAGCTGGCGGAGGTATACTAAGTCTACCTAACGGGACTCTTGTGATTGAAGAAGTGTCCCTCACAGATGAGGGGCTCTACTCATGCAACGTTGAGAATGGTGTTGGACAACCGCTTAGCAAAACTGTGTGGATGAGTGTTAATAGTAAGTTTATCTTCGTCTAGTGAAGTTTGCAGCTACCTAACAATTAAGTCTATTTTAAAATTGACTTATGTTGTTCACATGAAAAGTTGCCCTAAATAAGACTAAATGAGATATGATTAAATGAGTCTTTGTGCTATGCTAAAACGATAATCTAGATTGTAAAAACGGGAGCCCATTTTAATCTGTACTGTCATTTTAATCTGTTATTTTGAATGCAATTAAAAAGTAATACGAAAATCGGTTGTACTACCAAAAACGAATGATTTCGATGAGTTTTAACAACAAGAAAACAATCTCAGTGCATACTGAGTTAGAAAAACTTCTACGTAAAACTTTCTTTAGATCCGAAAAGCCCTGTAAATCGACGCTTTGCAGTCAATGTCGCAGATCTTATGAATTCATAAATCCGAAGTTTTCTTCTGTAGCTGCAATTGCAGCTACAGAAGAAAACTTCGGATTTCGTCATACCACATAAGTGGGGTGTGTCATCTATCTGGGGCATTTCCAAATTTTGTAAAAGTATAATATGACCCATGTACCACATATTTGAGTCACATACTTTCAAGAATCTTTGCAGAACAGACGAAAATAATTTTTTCCTGATTTTGCTTGCAAAATGGGTGGGAAATATCAGAAAATAATTACATCTTAAAATATCCTCTTCGTCTGCTAATGAAGACATTTTTTATATTTGCAGAACCTGTACATTTCGAGTCTTCGTCGAGTAACGTGACATCACAACTTGGACACGCCATCAATTTCGATTGTCGCCCACTCGGTGATGAGCCCATTAGGGTCACATGGCTACACAATGGAAATGCTCTAGAATTTCAAAACCAGAGGTAAAAGTTAAACTGTTTGTAATATTTTCTTTGTAGAAGTATTATAATTTAAGCGCTCAGGTTAAGGTTAAGGCCAGCAATGAAGCATAATGGAACGTTACTAGCGTATGATGATGATTATTATAATAAAATGTTGTATAGGCGAGCAGGGCTCTAGCCTTATCATAAATGATAATGTAATAATTTTTTTTTAACAACAAACTAATGAACCTGCATCCTCTGTGGGACTTGGACCTCGAGTCAGGGTGGTGGTCGCTGGCGGGGGGATTGAGGGATTATGACTTCGAGTTCTTGACTCTCTCGGGTCTACAAGGGCATCACGAGGTTTAGGACTTCAGCTTAAGGTTAAACTTAAGCGTCTCATGCAAAGATCTATTTAAACCATATGTTTACAAAACCAATATGAAAGGCTCTTCAATTTTTTCAGGGCAAAGATATCGGAATCAAAAACAGCATTAGGGGTGATCAGTACAATTAATCTTCAATACTCGGAGACCAATGATGCTGGACTGTACCAGTGCAGAGCAACCAATCCATATGGCACCGCTACTTTTAGCGTTCATCTCACTATCTTGGGTAAGTTATTAGTGTAAACTAGATGGTTGTTCTAAGTCTGGGTGTACTGTCTGTTCATGTATAGTTTCTCGCCAGTTAAGGATTTATTCCCCTTGAGCAGGTTTTGTTATTTTAAACAAAAAAGTAATATGCGTCTACCTACTCTGATGACATTTAAGTTCAACAATAAAAATAACAACAATAGCAATTTGTCTCAAATTTACAACGCCTTAACATTTACGAGCTTAGTTAATTTAAGCATTCAATTTCTGTATACCTTGTTACCAGAACCGCCCACCCCGCCGTCCGATGTGCGCATAGAAACGATACGTTCGCGCACCGTGTCAGTCTCGTGGCGCGATACGTTGCGTGCGCACGCGCGATACTACTCGCTGCAATATGCGCATACGCACTATAGTGAAGCGGTGTGGGAGCATGGAACCAGTATTAATATCACGAGGTTTGTTGAATTACTTTTGTTTTATTTTTATTAACAATGTTACACCACACAAATAGACCCACTATTTAATGCTCAAAACATCATCATCATCATCAGCGTGAATAACGTCCACTGGTGAACATATACATATCGTGAGAGAAGTTTTTGCCATAGTTGGCGATGAAATGAAACGATGCTGCCCGCTCACTGGTATACTATTGTTATGGATGATATAATAACAATCGAGATTTGCTTATCGTGCTTTCCAAGGCATAGAAAAGTCTCTCAACCAAACAGATCCGGGAGGAACGTAGATTTCATCTTGTACGGCGCGGGGATGGCCTTTTATCGCTACGCCACGGAGGTTGTCGAACATACTCGGACAAAGGTATCTCATAAAAAAATACTGTAGCTTTTATATTATGAATTCTAAAAACACAGTGTTAACTTGTCAATAGATATTGTAAATACATCGAATTGTAAATTGATACTTTTTGTTCTAAGCTTATAAATATATTACTCTTATAAACTATATCTTAATTCCAGAAACGACCAAGATATGAGACAGACGGTAGAACTACAAACCTTGCGTCCAGCCACGCCCTACGCTGTCCGCGTGGCTACAGGCAACCAAGTTGGTGTCAGCTTGTATACAGCGCCCCTACATTTTACTACTCACGAAGAAGGTTAACTTGAACTTATATTTTGAAAAAGTTCACTCCAGTGCAATTAATATAAATCCCTGTCTCATTCAATACTTCAAATGAATGAGTTGTTAACCCATTTATTCAAAGTTATCTCTTCAAGGACATTGTTTAACGAACCAAACCCAGCGAAAATGTATCTGCAATGAAGTAGCCCAAATAGATTCGGGAAAATACCAAACCAAGGCACAGAGGTTTATGCTAAAATCGAGCCTACAACCTCCCAGTTGTGCAGACAGGCCTATAAGGCTAGGCTAAGGGGATATTCATGTAGTTAGTTAGTTGGGCAAAAGGACGTCTGCACTTGGCCTCTGAAGTGGGCCTTTGTACGTGAGGGACACCCATGTAATAGTAAAGCGATAATAGTTTTATCAACCTCAATCGTCGGCGATAGTGCAAAATGCGACAGTTGCTGATAAGGTGTTATTTCATCCGTCAAGATTTTTTTTCTTTATTTGTGTTTTAAAAGGCGCAAAGTATCACTTGCTACATTTTATTTTCACGCTTATACACCTTAACATCACTATTGCTTTATCACTGACGTTATATTTGAGATAGTACCATCCACCAAATCTATTTACTACAAAGGTCTGCAATAGAAACAATACATTGACTATAAACTATACTTCGATGTTTTTCGGCTGCATTTAGAACCAATATTGCTTACTTGAAGTTGTAATTTAAGCCCTTGTTTCGAATGTTACAGCACCATCATCAGCACCGCTGAACGTGCAGGTGGAACAGACAGAGAATCCAGGAGAGCTGTTTGTGTCCTGGTCTCCACCTCTCAAGGAGTCACACAACGGCATCATCATGGGATACCATGTGAAGGCAGTTGCACAAAATGCGGCTACAGGTATTGTTTCACTTACGGGGAATGATGACTAAAATATTATATTTGGTCCGTCAGTAAGATTAACAGATAATATTGGACACGTATTTTAATCTAGAACTATTATCTAGAGCAATATCCACTAGAAGACTGTCTCACCCCAGGGAACCTTTGATCTAAACTTTCTATACCTTCAATAACACTGCCGAATCTATTTAACGAACAAATGGGAGAGAAGAGAGAAAAGACAATACTTTGAAACTTCTGATACCCCCCACGAAAAGCTCCAGTGCTCAGGCGATACCGCCACCGGGAATATATGATCTTAACTTTCTATATCTACAATTATACTGAATAATTTGTTTGTTTCTTTTTAGAATTAGCATGTATATTTTGATGTGGAATAAAATGTTTGTATTTTTTGCAGTATCCGATCAAACTGATACAAGAACAATAAAAGTCTCACAACTACCGGGCAAGCAAGAAACAGTGCTCAGTGGCCTTTTGAAAAACACCAGGTAAAGTGACACTCAACGAAGATAAGTAATATCTTCATTTGAATTAAATTTACTAACACTCAACACCAAAGCTCAAGAAAGATTAGAATACCTAATAAATTTAGAATATTTTCATAGCGCTCAAAGTGCTGGAAAGGCTTGCGTCCTTCAACATTTTCAAGACTATTTTAATAGCGCTCAATGTTCTAAAAAGTCACTGAGAGATGTACTTCAACGGGCTTAAGTCAATTTTGTCAAATGTAAATAGTAATTCAGTTTTATTTTTTTCTGTAAATATGAACTTATTATGAGCGCAGGAATTAATGACACACGGACAAACGGAGTACATTGTCTATAATATCCTACAATTAGCAGCACTCACAGGTTGCACTTGCTAGTTATAGTTACCTAAGTAGTTTTATTCATAGAATAAGAATAATAACCTAATAATAACCTATTAATTAAGTTCTTTTTCATTGTGATTTTGAGAAGTACAAGTGTATGTAAATACCTAAGTGCTGAATAAATAAATAATTTAATTATTAGTTCTTTTTTTAATATTTCAGATATGCGGTGTCAGTTGCAGCCTTTACGAATGCGGGTTCTGGACCATTTTCGCTGCCAGTATTTCAAGATACGAGAGAAGGAGGTTAGTAAACACCTGAAAATATATTTCATATTTTACCTCTCTAGACCACAGAAGGATAAGGATGGATGCATTATTATATCTAGAAGCATTTGGTCGTAAGTGCCAGTTTACGATAAAGGTACATACGACGAATGTTTCTGTATGTTATGTTGTGTTCTGAATGTATAATGGCACATCCGACCTTATGCTTCTGGGCTCTAGAATTGTTTTTAGGGTTCTGTAGCCAAAGGGTGAAAACAAATTACTATTACTGAGACTCCACTGTCATTATAGCTAGACAGTTGACAAAATTTCAAAAAGAGCATAAAATTAATATTTTACTGGGACTCACTACAAACGGGCCACAATTGCTATTTGACCATGGACAATGGCTACCTCCCCTCCCACTACGCTTGGCAGGTAAACGGTGCGGCCCGTGTTCTGGTATACAATTGCTATAGGTGATGTTATAACAAACGGGATCAACGGAAGATAGTCTCCGAACTAACCAGTCCCGGAAAGTAGTCATAAAATTTAGGTACACAGATTACATTTATGGCATGGCGATCGAACCGCTAGGCTGCCTGTCTGGCTACCATATCTATTTTGGCCAACTGGAGACTATCTGTGACTGATACTATCTACTACTATAAACTTGTATGACTAATATGTGATACCTTTGTAACTCTAACATATTTGCAAAGAATAAACTATTATACAGCTCCTGAAGAAGCTCCATCTTCAGTGGAATGCACTGCCGTCTCGTCCACATCACTAAGAGTTGGATGGCAACCAATTGGCCTGTCTGGACAGGGCAGTTCCCTCGTTGGATATACTCTATTATACGCTACTGAAGGTAATTATATCATCAAGTTTTACCGATTAATAAACGTAGTATTTTCTTGTTCTTTTCGAGAGCAAAATTTTATCGGTACACTGTTATATTATATGGACGCCAATACAGTTGTGACTATGTTAACACACAAGTTAACTGCTACCCAATAATAATTATTACAGATGATGTTATAACAATCGGGACCAACGGTTTAACTACCCTTCGTGCCTCGGGAAGCATTTCTCGAGGCACGAAGGGTAGTCCCGCAACCAATTAGACACGGAAAGAATTCTTAGATTATACACAAAGATATCTCGTCCAGAGTAGCGATCAAACCCACGACCTCAGATATTAAAAGTGAGCATTTTACTACTACGCCACAGAGGATGTATTAACAAGGATGAAATTGAATTCACTGAATTGGTTTACATCGGATACTTAAGTTGCTTCTGAGACCATGGGACAATTAATTATGTGAACCACGCATAGTGTTAAGAGTCTGATGTATGTCTCCGTAGCGACATCTACAGTAGCCACACAAACTACTAGAAGACTAGCAGCGCCATCTAGCATTTAGAACCCTAACTAACCTGTATCGCACAATACAAATTTGTTAACTAAATCGAATAAATTCTAGTTATGAACGATAACAAATGGCCGTCGATTGCCGGGCATACTGCCTCGCCCAGCAAAGAATGCTTTCATTTTTTATGGAGGAAAACCACCGTTTCTCTACATGCCCTTGTATGTAGTATAGGAATTAATTTTCTTAGTGCCATAGTTATCTTTCAACGAAATATTTAGGTATATTCTTTACGTTTCCATTTTCAGAAGCAGCTTGGCAGAACCAAACATCGCTCCACACCGAGTTGTACCTACAGAACCTGTTCAAATATACCAACTACACCGTCAAAGTGGCTGGTTTCTCCAATTATGGCGCGGGACCCTATTCGTATCCTATTGTTTGTGCAACGCTTCAAGATGGTACGCAAATAATAATCCTTTTAAAATTGTATTTACTCTGTGTCACTATGACCCGCATCCCGTAAAGGTTCGTGTTGCCAAGATTGAGATCAATATAAGTAACTAACCAAGACCAACAGTGAAATTTGAGCCGTCTACCCTGAAGATATGATTTTTTTTCGGTCAAGGCTTTTGCTTCCTCGCCGGTCATAAAGGCGAACAGAACTTCAGCATTATTCAATGATTTAATAAGCTACATACTCTACAACCAGCGCAAGAGGACGCTTTCTGTGGGAGTTGGACTTAGGCTCAGGGCGGTCGCTGACGGGAATTTGAGGGATAATGACTTATGATAAGTCGTTTAGGGTAGTTTTGAGCAACAGTCACTCTACGTTACAATTCGCGGACCTCTCGGACTTCTGATCTACGAGGGCATCGGAAAGTTATTTTCAAACTTAAGGATCGGGCGGACGAATGGCCTCATGCGTGTGTTTAGTTTAATCATTTAGATAAAGAATCTCTTTCAAACGATTTAATTTCTACTAATCTAAACCAAATTTTTATGTTTAATACTGTTACTTTAATAATCTTTGAAACCCCCATAAAATTAATAAATAAACGAATAAGTTTTCATAATTCTTCCGATCTTTAAATCTGCATATTTGGTGAGCCGAGACAAGACGGGATAAGATTTTTTTATCATTCTAGTGCCCGGTCCGCCAGCTGACATCAAAGTGTTAGTACTATCCTCATCATCTCTTCTCGTCAGCTGGAAGAAACCTCTACATCCTAATGGAGAACTGCTGCATTATACTGTCTACGTCAAACCTACATCCAGGTTAGTGTTCTCAAAGAATATTTCTTTTTTCTTTTCTTTATTTAACAGGATTTTCAAATAACCATGACAATCCCATTGTACCTAATATTCTATTTAAAAACTAGCTGCCAGTGTCTTCGTCCACGAAAAATAAGGATTTTATAAGCTATCTACAATGAAGGTCCGTCTAAATGGGTTCTACCGTTTTGGAGAACAGAAGAATGCACGTACATAAAACGCGCTAATCTCAGAAACGACTGATCCGATTTGAAAAAAAACCTGTGTGTTAAATAGCATATTTATCGATTAAGGCCTTCATCATCGTCATCGTCAGGCTCATCTCAACATATATCGTTACGCTAAAATTAATTAGAGCGATGCACCAAATTTAAAATTCTAGAGCTCAGAAGCATAATGTCTGTTGTGCCATTATGATGCATTAGAATCATTCATTGAATATGCCTTTATCGTAAACTGGCACTTGTAACCAAATGCTTCTGAAGTATAATAGTATAATATCCGTACTTATCATCAACATCATCAGCCCGTATAACGTCCACTACTGAACATGGGCCTCCTCCCGGGGGAGGGTATTTGCCATAGTCACAGGCGTTTGGCAGGCGGATTGGTGACCGCAGTATTATGTTGTACCACAAGGAAACGCTGCTGCCCGTTACTTGATATACGATTATTATAGATGATGTTATAACAATCGGGACCAACGGCTTAACGTGCTTTCCGAGGCACGGAGGTTATTCCTCAACCAAACAGACGCGGAAAGAAATCTTTAAATTTACACAAAGATTTCCTGTCCAGCGTGGGGATTGAACCCACGGCCTCCGAGATTCAAAGCGAGCCAAATACCGCTACGCTAAAAAATAGTCCTGCCAATGATTTATTAGCAACGATTAACAACTCACTGTGTAAATTCCTCAGTATACATCTCCCAATAATAATTATCATACCTTCCATTCACCTAACCAACCCCCATTGATATTCAATACCAAAAATATAGAGAGTATGAAATCACCACAGCAATGGTCCACCACAGACGCTCCGCGTGGACGCGGCGGGGCGCAGCAGCGTAGAAGTGAAGGACCTCGTGGGGGGCCGCACGTACGAGGCGTGGTTGAGTGCCAGTACGAGGGCGGGGGAGGGGAGCGCTACTAGGAGAGTGTCACATACGCCGTCGCATAGAGGTCTGTGCTATTTTTTTTGTCAGATATTGATGTAGTCAGGCACGTGGCTTGCTACTTCGCCGGGCATAATCCAGCCTTATTTAATGATTTATACACTAAAAACATGCGCAACCTGTGCTGTCTGTATGGCTCAGCAACTCGGTTCAAGGCAGGTCATCAACGGCTTAACGTGCTTTCCGAGGTACGGAGTAGTCCCTCAACCAACCAGACCCGGAAAGAAGTCTTTGAATTATTATGTACCTATGTATTAATATACAAACATAAATTCTTTATAATAGGTTCTTGTCAGACATGGGGATCGAATCCATGAACTCCGACACTAAGAAGTGAGACTTCATGAACATGAACTATTATATGCAATTTGTGGGTACAATGGAGATAGGTTTACACATACCTACAGAAATACATTTTAAATTTATATGTCCACTTTCAAGAGGTAAGTTCACTGTTATGTGTATTTTTACACTGCTCGTAGTAAACTCTTCACGCATAAAGAATTGCCATACAAACATAATACACATTAATTTATTACAGAAGATGTAAACCTATTTCCTTGGTCTACTGTACATAGCAACAATGTCAGTATTCACACGTGCCTGCGTCCCCAATTAATGAATTCAATCCTTATTTTAATGACCAATTTCGAAAAGGCACAATCACAATAGATAAGCCATAAGAAATGCGCCCTTTTCGAAATTGCATATTCATAATATAATATTTTACTGTGTCTGCTATAGATCTCTGATTGCGAGTGTGTATCTGCTTACACATCTGAAATATGATAGTTTTCAATAAATAAAATATTCTGATTCTGAATCCGATCGCAGAATCGTAGCTTCACTTCACATTGAAATGTAAATTGCCTTTGAAGCATATTTGATTTACTCAATCCACCTTCTCATTTTCTTCCAGTGGTCGCCGGAGTAGCTTCTCTAGGTGGTACCGTATCAGTAGGAGTGGGGAGTTCACTACTCCTCGTGTGTCAATGCGTAGGAGTACCCCCACCCCGCACGGTGTGGTACCACAAACACAACATTATTACTCACCACCCGAGGTTCACCAGGAATCATGATGACAGTCTTTTGATTAATAGTGAGTATTAAATTGTATACTCTTTTAACAGCTTACTTTAGAAAATCATGATTTATGTTTCATGCCTGCGCAAATATTCAGAAAAGAGAAGAGAATTTAGAGTTTGTATGTCCGGATGAAAGTAAAGTTACCGACTGCTGTCTTTCTTAAATCACAAGTTCCAAAGGTCCAAAAATGAAAAAAATTCTATTAGTAAAATCCCAAAGATGGTTTTCAAAAATACCTTTATTTTTTCGGACGCACGATATGCTGCCACAAGACTTTTATCCATTCATCGGGCATAAAGTGCTCTAGTCTCAGTAGTCATAGTCAACATAGATGAACATTCAAAGATAGATGAAGTAATCGATCATAATATGTCTTATGTATTTCTGTTGCCGCTATTACAACAAATACTAAAACTATATCAATAAATTATATCAGCACGTTTAAGTCCACTATTAAACATGTGCCTCTTCTTAACAGACCTTGGCAAGCCAGGTTTGGATATTGCCAATGCTTAAACAGGCTAAAATAAATATTTAAGTGGGACTCCCATACATCACGTGGCATTAAATAGTCGTTTGAAATGGTTTTGTAATTCAAAATCTTTAATTATATTATTATCCTTCGTGCCATTACAACGTGCATCGTACCAACTTACTACCTTCGCTTAGAAATATGGTGACCTAATTTAAAATATCAAACTTTAGGTAAATGGCGAAAAACGATTGGTGCACATTTTGTAGAAAATATAAAATATTCGGCAATGTTTTAAAAAATATGTGTTTTCTATCAGTTTTATATCAAACTTTTGTAATATGGGTTGATGCAAATGTTGAATTTAAGTCATTTTATGAATAAAAGTCACACATACGAAATACTGAATTGGGTCATGATTGGGTAACCACATTTTTCAGTGTGCAACTTGGCCAATTTTAAAATCTAATATCTACTTTTACAGATATAGACCAATCGTTAAGCGGTAACTACACCTGCTTAGCCAAAAACCTCTACGGCTCCGATTCTGTGGAATACACAGTGATTGTGTTACCTCTACCAGAAGCCCCCATATTAAGAGCTACGCCATACAAGGACTCTATCTTGGTGGAGTGGGAACAGCCATATTATTCTGTCGCTAATAGAAGCACGAGTCAGAAAATTAGTGAGTATCTTATCTATATTAATATTATCCTAATTAAAACTAACCTTTACTTTGTTTCTTTCACTTTATTTTGTAAACTGATGATACCTATATGTTTTATTGAACTTATGTTCTGATACAAAAATTAATATGTATTTCTTGCGCGTTTTTCCTTGTTAGGAGTTTATTGCGCTTACTTTTACCATTATATCACATTGTCGGCACTATAGGTCTATTCATCATCATCATCATCATCATCAGCCTGTACAACGTCCACTGCTGAACATGGGCCTCCTCCCGAGGGAGGGTTTTGCCCTAGTCACCACGCTTGGCAGGCAGATTGGTAACCGCAGTTTTATGTTGTAATACACAGGGAAACGCTGCTGCCCGTTCCCTGGTATACGCTTGTTATAGGTGATGTTATAACAATCGGGACCAACGGCTTAACGTGCTTTCCGAGGCACGGAGGGTAGTCCCTCAGCCAGGCAGACCCGGAAAGAAATCTTAGAATTTACACAAAGGTTTCTTGTCCGGTGTGGGGATCGAACCCACGACCTCCGTGACTTAAAGCGAGCCAAATACTGCTACGCTACGGAGGTTGTCTATTGTAAGGAACCAATATTGTCTGAAGAATTATATTGTTTGTAGATGACTGCTTGACGCCAAAATAAAAAAAAATATTAAGATTTGATTTTGTTTGTTTGAAAAGGCTCCGGAAATACTGTACCTATTTAAAAAAAATCTTTCACCATTAGAAAGTTACGTTATCCAGAATTAACATACCTAGGATATATTTGATTATGAAATTTCCATGGGAACGAATAGTGCGCGTATAAAACCGCACGTGGGAAGGTAGTCACTACATAGTATAATACAAAGTCGTATGCCGCTGTCTTTCCGTCCTTATGTATGCTTAGATCTTTGAAAGTATGCAACAGATTTTGATGCGGTTTTTTTTAATAGATAGAGTGATTCAAGAAGATGGTTAGAAGGTATACATATAGCATGATACTTCAGCATTGCACCCGTGTGAAGCCGGGGCGGGTCGCTAGTGGTATATAAATGTCAGCCAGCAGGACTCGTACCTGCATCTTAGGTCATGATAAGTAACACGTCACACAGAGGAACGTAGGTTCAAGTCTTTCTGGTGCGTTGGTCTAAATTCTAAGTTTTAACGAGGGGTGGGCTAATTGCTCCACTCCCCAAAAACTAAATTACACTTGAGAAAAAGCTTTCCAATCCTCTTTTAATTTTTAGCTTACAGTTTAACTTGGAAAGAAGCCAACAGTCCATGGCGAGAAGCGTGGCCCACCAACAAATTGAACAACTTGTCGGGCGTACAGAAGCATGCTCTGACTGCCCTCAAGTGCGGCACTAAGTATTCACTCAGGATAACAGCTACGAACAAAGTTGGAACATCGCAGCCGGCGTATTTGGATGTCAGCACTTTGGGCGGTGGTGAGTATAATTGCCATAAAATATCAAATAGTAAGAAAATTCAATGAACAAATAAAATAAATATAATTCTTAGTTTTTAAGCATTTCGTTATCAGTTTGTGGGTATCAGGACATTGGCGGACATATGCCCGCATTGAGGATGTGCTGTATTCGCCTCGTTCGACGTGCTTATTGACGACAGTGCAGTGCAGCATCTTTAAGTATGAACAGCAGTCCGTAACTTAGTATACGATTGCTATTCATGATGTTATGCAAACTGAGGTCAGCAGCTTTTCTTTCCGAAACGTAACCCTTCAACGATGAAGGGTCAACCAACCAATTTCAATCTATGCTATTTTCCCAACGAACGTCACAATTGGAAAATGTTAAAATTAACACTTCAAAAACTGTTACTCCCATGGAAATCCTAAAAAAGTGATATATACTGAAAGTACCTCTTCATCTCCTGTCTTCTAGTACCAATTCCACCAGTAACAAACGAGTGGTTATGGAGCAACGCTTCCCATATATACGTGCAGCTAGCAGGATGGGATCACGGCGGATGTCCACTCAGGGCTTTAGACGTGGAGTATCGACAGCTAGGAGCAAGATCCTGGACACGAGCCAATAATAATGATATGGTAAGTCCATCTTTGACTTTGACTTCGTTGTGTAACACACAAATGTAGGGGAACGGTTGGTGGTGCAGAAAATGAAGATCTTTGCTGGGCCAGGTGGTATGCCCGTATTTCATTTCATAACGTCCGCTCCTGAACATAGGCCTCCTCCTGAGAGAGAGCTTTGCTATAGTCACCACTTGGCACTTGGCTGGTGGTTTTGTGACAGCTGTATTTTGTTGTAACACACAGGGAAACGCTGCTGCCCGTTCCCAGTGATACGCTTGTTATAAACGATGTTATAACAATTGAGATATTTTTTTTTCGGACGGACTTAAATTCTAGTTAGCTCCGAGGCTTTTACTACTTCATCGGGCATAAAGGCGAGCAGAGCTCCAGCCTTAATAAATGGGTTAAACACTACAAACTTAGCAACCTGTGCAAGAGGGCATCCCCTGTGGGAGTTGGACCTCGGCTCAGGGCGGTCGTTGACGGGAAGTTTAAGGGATTATGGCTTTTAGTTTTTTTAGGGGAATTTTGTGCAACTGTCGCTCTACTTTGCAGTTCGCGATCCTTTCGGACTACGAAGGCATCGAAATGTTCTTACCAAATCAAGGGTCGGGAGACAATCGGGATCAACGGCTTAACGTGCTTTCCGAAGCACAGAGAATGTTCGTCCAACCAGACCCGGAATGAAAGCTTAGAATTATTATTATGGTATTGGACGTATATAATAGTAATGACATCATTTATTTATGTTGTTTAGAAATACACCCCCGGATTAATGAGATGTGCAGAAAAATACTTTTTGTTTTGTAATATAATGAGTAATCTATAATCATATATTTACTTTAAAGGTTCTAGTTGAGTCATTAAATTACATCATCTAATTGTACTGTTTTACTTAAATATTTTTATTATTATTCAAGTTAAGGGAAATACCCTTAAGATATTCTGGGGCCTGAGCTACTGTCGTAATGGTGTGTCGTGGAACTGTCACTGACGTCTCTACTTTGGTAATCTACTAATCCAAAAGACTAAGAAAACTGACCATCAAGACGTCAGTGATAGTTCCATTACGATATACTATCGTAATCGAGTCTACTGACTCAGGCTCCAGAATTACATGATGTTATTAAACAGTACAATTACATGATGTTATTTAATGACTCAACTTGATCCTTTAAAGTAAATATATGATCATAGATTACTCATTACCTATATACTCAGGCCCCGTGATTATTGTGATAGATTTTTTTTTAATTGGGTCACATTTTTGTACTGTACTTAAAATGTGCTCATTTGTGAGAGGCACCTAGCTACGGTGCCTCTAAGACTCGGTGTTCTAGGTTCAACTCCCAGCCGGGACAACTTTTAGAACCAAAGTGATATTGAGTCTAAGCGTTTTTTTTGTGTCCGGGAATGATTTGTGTTTGTAAACTGCTTCGCGACACCGGGAGTTTATAAGCAAGTGCGATAATTGTCAAAAACAAAATAGTAATTGTCAAATTCGAAAATGCGCGTACGGAGTAGTATGAAATTTCGCACACTTATAGTTTATGAAGTGTGGAATGCTAATATTTTAAATATGATCCAATTTCAACACTTTTTTTATCCGGGATTCGAACCCGCTTGCTACGTCTACGGCATTTCAAACGTCAAACATACCTTCTACTGCTGGACTAACTAGGTAATAAAGTTAATATTCAAAAGAAATATAAAAAACATTGTTTTACTTCATATCACACTTTTCAGCCATACTCAGAGCTAGCATCTTGGAACCTACCAACCTTATACCAGACGAAGATACCGACGTACGCGGTCGCAGACCTGGCACCAGGTACTTGGTACCAGGTCCGAGTGACAGCCACAAACGAAGCTGGTTCAGTGACCACCACATATAACTTCGCCACGAAGAATGAAGATGGAAGTAAGTTGGTATTTTTTTCGATAGAAGCTTTAACGGCCTTTTATCATCATCATCATCAGCCCGTAAAACTTCCCGAAGGAAGGATTTTGCTATAGTTACTACGCTTAACAGGTGGGTTGGTGACCGCAGTATTATTTTGCAAGACAGAAACACTGCTGTCCGTTGCCTGGTATAAGCTTGTAATAGGTGATGTTATATTAATCGGAAATAACGGCTTAACGTGCTTTCCGAGGCATGCTACTGTTGATGTCAGTACAATGGTTGCTCCAAAAAAAAATGTTGCAGTAACGATTTTTTACATCTAAAGTTTAAAAAAACTACCAACTTCGTGATTCTGATCATAATTTTACCTACAGGTGAAATTGGACCACCTTCAGAATTCCTGGATCTGAACATGCTGGTGATCATTTGCAGCAGTATCCTGCTTGCGATATGCTTGCTGAGCTGTATTTATATACTGGTGAAGAGACAAAGGTAAAAACTTCATACATTTTACTTAAATAATCATATATTTTTTATGGGAAACAGGCGTGAGCTTATGTTTGTATGTATTTTTTATGTAATATTTATATCAAGGAGTAAAAAGAACAAAATATTGAATAATATACTTTATGAAAATTTAATCGTTAAATATCTAAAGTGCAAAAGTTTCAACAAGTAAATGTCATTTCCAACTAAGGTTATTCAGAAACTTGTAGAGGAATTTGTGGTGTTCCTCTACAGTCTAATCAAAATCTTTGCTGGGCGAGGTAGTATGCACGGTAGTCGACGGCCATTTGTAATTTTTCAGAACTTATGTATATTCGAAGTGGCTTGCAAACTTGTAATGCGCGATACAGGTTAGTTGGGATGCTAAGTGCTAGATCAGGCGCTTCTTTGTACTTTGTCATTGTTTTTGTAAATTTCGCTACAAACTCGTAAATATTTTTTTTGGTTTTTCAGAACCGGCAATCTAACAGAATACCGAGACTCGATCACAGTGGACAATAAGTCTGAAAGCGGGAACCTAACCGCCAACACATCACATACCAACCTAGCCAATGTCAAGGAGAACGCAATCAACTCGCAGAACAGAATATACAGCGCACCCATACATATGAGAAATAACAGTAAACATGGTAAGATTATATAATTTTATACCTATTTACATTGTGATTCTTTTCTTAACCAGTGTGTGTAGCCAGTGAGGAACTATGGATCCAAAACATGGTTCTTTACAAAGGCCTTATGAACAGACTCACAGTCGCTTAACGAGCTATGAAGAGGACTATGCTCGGGGTTTCTTTACGAGATCGAATCAGAAATGAGGCCCAATTAGTTCGATAAAGTGGCAATGGTCAGGCCATATAGCACGGAGAACAGATGGCCAATGGAGCCGAAAAGTTCTCGAATGGAGACCGCGGTTCGGCAAGCGTAGCGTAAGATGTCCTACAACTAGATGGTCGGATGATCTGGTTAAGGCCGCCTGATCACGGTGGATGCAGGCCGCATCCAACTGGAATAACTGGAGAACTATGAGGGAGGCCTATGTCCAGATGTGGACTTAAACCGCCTGCCAATCGGGGTGATTATGGCAATAGCCTTAAACAACCTTGGCCCACCAAGGTTTGCTAAGAGGAGACCTATGTTCAACAGTGGACGTAAATGGGTTGTTGAAGGGAAAAAGCAAAGTGAAATAGAACATGAAAATTTACTTTGAATGCATCTTACATTATAATTTTTTTTCAGAGCTTTACGAGATCAGTCCATATGCCCAATTTGCTGTGGGCTTCCGTACTTTCGGCCACGTGGAAAACCAAGACATGCCCAGTCGACATCCAAAGCACAGATATGACACAGGTAATTAGAAAGGATTTTATATACTTAGCTCAAACTCGCTCAGCGAGATATGGAAAGACCTATACTCGGCGTTTCCCAGCGTGATCGAATCAGAAATGAGAGATCTGCAGGAGAACGAAGGTCACTGACATAGCTCAATAGTCTTGTGCCTGCTCGGTCATTTTCAAGATCGCTCCGTACTAGTTCATTTCGGACAGTGAACTAGTTCGTTCTATAAGCTCTAACAGCTCTATTCGGTCTTTGCGCTCGGTCAGCATTTCCATATAGGACAGCGCGGACCACAGAGTAAATACGATCTCTAGGAACATTGTTAAGTACTTAGAGCGTATTTGCGGACCACAGAGCAGCCACCAAATCACCACGGTGACCAAATTATCCTTCATACTTGAACAGGCTTAGGACTCAAGGACTGTCATTCTGATCAACCGCCTACATTATTATAAATGAATTCGTATGACGTACTTGTCAAAAACAATCAGTCAGTTTCATTATTCGTTCTCGCTCGCACTTATACGATCTCGCGGTTTACAATGTACGAAGTACGAAAAGAGCTATTTGACCTATTAGACCGATTACAAATCAGCGTTCGGAAACGTTTCTTCTAGTACAGTACGAAGATACGGCTCCTATTCGTTCATCGTTCACGAACTACACAAGACTATAGCTCAACGGATTAGCAAGCTGAAGTGGCAATGGGCAGGACACATAGCTCGAAGAACTTACGGCCGAAGGAGCAGAAAGGTTCTCTAGTGGAGACCACGAACTGTCGGACGACCACCTGCACGATGGACCGACGACCTCATAAAGGTCGCAGGGAGTCAGTGGATGCAGGCGGCTAGCAATCGTTGCCGCTGGAAATCGATGGAGGAAGTCTATGCTCAGCAGTGGACTACAACAGGCTGATGATGATGATGATGATTATATACTTTTGTAGCTCCACCCAAATTTCTGCTGGACATAGTAGATTCATGTCAGGACATAGTGGCTTTAAATCTTCACTTTTTTCACGTTATCAGCCCGTTTAAGTCCACTGCTGAACATGGGCATACTCTTAAGAGACCTTGGCAAGCCAGAGCTGTAGAGGAATGTTGCCATAATCACCACGCTTGTCAGGCGGATTGGTGATCCGCCGATAACTTTGAGCTGATAGATACTGCTGCCCATCCATCAGCTTAGCCTCTTACGACACGCATGGGAAGCTATGAAAATGAAAACATTTATTGATAACTAGTGAAGCTTTCCAATGGTGAAAGAATTATAGAAATCCGTTCAGTTGTTTTTGAATTTATTCGAAACAAACATACAAAAATACAAACTTTTCCTCTTCATAATACAAGTATAGAAGTATAGATATTGATTAAAATTTACCATTATTGTTATCTAAACTAATCTTAATCTTAAATCTTTCCTCTTTATAAAAAGAGGAAAGATTTGTACCACAATAAAAATCCTTTTAAATATAATTATTATTAAGATAATTACTTGGCGTCAAAAATAGTTAAATACATACGTTAAACGTCCTTAATCTTTTTACCAATGCCAACAAATTAACATAAATTTAGTTAAAATAATACATTTTCCTGTAGTGATATCGCAAAACTATTAAAGGGACCGCGGCTTTTAATTTATTAATTGTATTTAATGTTTTACCTTAAATTAATTAGAAAATGGGTTTATGGGAAACATTTATAACTAATTGAGTGTTAGTCAGTCAGCAACTGTTATTATAAAGACGAAAGATTTGTATTTTTGTGTGTGTGTAATGAATAAACTCAAAAACTAGTGTGCCGATTTCAAAAATTATTTCATCATTGGAAAGCTACATTCACCCTTAGTGACATAGGCTATATTTAAATATAAACGTTCCACGGGAACGGGAGTTACGCGGGTGAAACCGCGCTCGGGAAGGTAGTTAATAAATAAAGCTAAAGAGTTTGTTTGTTTGCTTGAACGCGCTAATATAGGAACTACTGGACCGATATGAAAAAATATTTCTGTGTAAGATAGCTCATTTAACGAGGAAGGCTTAATAGCCTTTCTCCTTGATTCCCGCTAGAAATTGTATGAAATCGAAACCACATTGGAAGAATGCTTCGCTATAATAATCTTATCAGCTGTAACGTATTACGTGTTGGTGTAGCCAACCACGTGCTACTGTTATGTAAATAAATAAATTAAACAACAGATCACCTAGAACACTATAGTTTTTTACAATTAGCTACAGCGCCGGATTAAGCCAAGGCTGGCGTGTAGCAAATTCTGTCGGGAGGCCCCTCTTAGTACTAAGAGTCGCTAAACGAGCTTTTATTTTTAGGACTATTAGTCTATGATCCGATTAAGAAGGACCTTCACCGATATGTTTACTGGATGAAAAATATTTTATATCAAATTTAATGACTTAAATAATATAACGCGGGTGGGTTGCCTAAGAAATTCCTGGCCAAACTATTATTATTTAAAAATTTACTTTAAAATTTAATTTAATTATTTAAATTTACTAATCGAAAGTATGAAGCCTATAGAATATAAAAATGTTGGGTTTTCTTTTTGTTTCCTGGCATAACTACTGGGTTGCCAGGTATTAATAGAAATGTCGATACTTTTTATCTTCACCTATTTGTTTAATAAATCAATTTTATATCAAAATAATATTATTTTTAATAAATAATAGTTTGGCCAGGAATTTCTTAGTCAACCCACCCGCGTTACATTATTTAATATATTACATTTGATATTAAAAACTCTTCATCCAATAAACAGATTGGTGAAGGTCGTTCTTAATCGTATCCTCTACTATATTAGGCCACCTTTTGTAAAGCACCATGATTCGGATTCGTAGAATTATTTAGTGGATCCAATTTCTTGCTTGTGCACGTATCTTGATGTGCGGGCCCCTCAAATCGCAGGGCCGGTAGCATTTGCTACTCTTGCTATACCTATGGCTAATCCGATTAGCTAACATTTACATTTATTTATAGTTGTTAAAGATTAACTTAATTTAGACAAAGAAGAGGGGCATGCTTTCGGACTCGGTTTGAGCAACTATACACATAGCTTTTTAGGAAGCTGGATAGTGGTCATCTTGCTTCTCGCTAGAAATCGAAACCGCTCGGGGAGAATACCTTGCTATAATTAGAGAAAGGTGTAGTTCAACGAATGTCAATTCATTGTTGAATTAGGCCTTCTTCATCGATTCCCGCTGAAAATTGTATTGAATCAAAATCGCGCGGGAAGAACACCTAATAAAAAGAGTTATAGCGATAACAAATTTTCTTAAAAAAAATGCATTTTGTCAAGAGATTTGTATTTTGTTTTCCGTAAAATAATGATTATAATATGTGATTTTAATATATTTTCAGAAACAAGTTTCCAAGTGTGCTCCGAATCTGAAGACAGTGACAGCATATCAAAGTCAACTTTAAAAAGCGTACCGAGAAGTGAGTAAATTGAAATATACTTTATGTTATGTTAATCGCGGTAACATTCGTTTTTTTTCTATTTCACCAACAACTTAACAACTTCACTAACATTTAAAAGTAAGCATAATACTGCCAGCATTCTGGGAACACTGCCCAATGGCAGCATTTTAGAAAAGGATAATTTTAATTAATGCCTATTTTTATTTGATACTTCTGACCGTATAAGGAACTCAATACTGCGCGCCAAAACCAAGATGGGACTGGGCTGGACTTGCCTGCCGTATGTCAGATGACAATTGGGCTGAAAGAACCACCGATTGGGTCCTAATAATCGCACGACACCCGCTAGAAATCGTATGAAAAAAAACCGCGCGTCCTACGCTGAATATGACCCTCCAAACAATTTACCCTATTCATATTTGTCTTTTTTTTCAGAAGTCTGCCGAACACCACATCATAGATAACTAAGCAAAGGAGAATTATCTTTTTAATTATCTACATATAAGGACTATAATGAAACTGCCAGCAAGCATTTTGAAGCAGCTTAACTGAAAATCTACACTGCCTAAAAACTTTTTTCCAAACGTGAACTAATTATTTTATACTCTGTACTATAAAATTAGATTGAGTTCTTAGTAGGTATTATTTTTTACAGATTATTATATAAATTATTGTATAACGCAAACTGAAATTTTATTGGATGTTTTGCCGCAGCCATTTGTACAAATTGCTATAATATGAGGAATGGCGCGAAATGCATTTTGAGTCACGAGTGCTTATTTAATAAGTGAATTAAATACTATTGGTTTTCACGATTAATATGTTTAAATTAAAGAACTTTTTTTTTTATCATAACCGTCACAGGATGTTATCGTTAAGTGTGGTCATTCCGTAACTATGACAGATATAAAACTGATCTTAACATTACGTTCACGTTAATGTTAAAGAAACTAAAAACTTACAACGAATCTTTTATTAATGTATTTATTAACAACATTTTTAGTTAAATTTTTGACAAGTTATTGATGTAACTTTATTCTTTAAATAACGCATTTTCGATTAGTTTAAAGTTTTTTGATATCTGTAGTTACGGAATAATTGCCTGTCCACACTTAACAATAACCATATTTTTTAAGCATTTTTAAATGATAACATTTCAATTGTGAAAACCATGCGTGATAACTAAATATTTAATACACAACTAATATTTTGCTACGGGAAAACATTAATTAAATTTTTGAGTTTCTGTTATACACAAACTGTTATTTATACTAAAGTTTCGTTACCTTAGCATACACAGAATTCAAAAAAAACTAAAATTTACTACGACGTTAAGCATGCTACGGCGTAGTACAATCTACGAAGTGCACGCTACGAGATGCTAATTTATGGTAAAAGTAAATTTGTTGATCGTAGATCTAAAATAAATATGAAAAATAATATTTTTTTCGGTTTTATTTAAGTTTATTTCTCTACGTGTTAAAAAACTGGAGTAAAAGTTAAAATAAAACACGGATTATGACTAAAATTGAATAGAATAGACTGTTATTCAATCTTTTTTATATCACATTTTTATTGATGTTATTATTTTCTTTATTGATTTCATTATGTTAATGTCATACGTCATTACGCTAATATTATTATGTATTTGGTAAGCAACCCTTAAACGATAACATTGTAGTCTTATTGTGGTATCCATATAAACAATTTCCCTCATATGTTTTGTATGTACATAAATGGAATTTTTGTTTAAAATCTATGCATTGTAAATAAACATGACAGTCAATATAACATGACTTTTAAACTGTATTTATGATTATACAATATTATAAGCTTCATAAATATTCTCAACACAACAATGTGTTGTTAATTTTAATGACACAAAGTTGTTTATAACACATAATACGGTCTTAAAAAGACAATTTCTTGTGTATTATACCGTGATCGGTAAATGAAAATAATTCATAAAATACGAAATACGACACTTTTTTTTGTTTAAACTTATTGTAATCCTTTTATGTTTCATCGTAATAATATGTTATTAACCATAACCACTGATAATGGTGATAGCCATTATAACTATCACCAGTAGGTTTATTATGTGTTCAGTATGGGTACGAATAAATGACGTAATTTTTGAGGTGACTATTGGATTTTATAGCAAAAGGTTAGCAATTACTCGGCTATCGCAATTTCAGTATCAGTGTTCAATCGTTGTAAAATTTAACTTGTGTACCTTGCAAAGGATATTATGGTAAACATAAAAAAAAATCAAAGTCATAAGCTAAAATAGTTAGCCATTATTGAATTGACAGCGGCAAGTCTATTACGTAAATTATGCGTTGCTATAGCAATTGGTGGATAGTTGTCACAATTTATTTCGATTATGGTAATTTTCATTGGGAAGATTTAAAACTGTCACGTTTCCGTAACAATGCGTAATTTTTTTTCCATCTGCTAACGTCGCATTTTTTACGTAATAGTAATCAACATCGTGTTAATATTGTCAATATAGTTTTAATATGCTATGTGTAATTAGACTTCACTATTTATATATTTATTTTTAATTTGTGTCTTTATATATGCATATTTATTTTTGTTTTTTTTTTTTAATATTCTCTTGTTAACCCCTCGTGCTAACCTAAAATGCTTGTGTTACGAGTGGGTTCACGTCGGTAGTGCAATGAGTGGGGATCGAACCGGCGACCACAAGATCACAAGTCCGACGCCCTAGCCATTGGGCTACGGCCGCTTATCTAATATTTTGGTCCGAAATTACGGTCTGGTCGGGTAAATAATTATGTAACTAGAAATTTCGTCGCTCATATTGTAACACCGCGTAATTGACATTAGTTGCACCGACTGACATGACATGACTGCACCGGTGGCTCAGTGGTTACGGAAGTTGCTTTTGAGACCTGGTGTTCTGGGTTCGATTATTTGTGTGAACCACAAATAGTTGTTCTGAGTCTGGGTGTTTTTGTATCCGTGAAATGAATGTTTGTAAAGTCCCCCGCGACACAGGGATTTATTTCAGTAGTGCGGGAGTTGTCTTTTAAAAAAAAAAAAAAGTTAATAAGGTTGAAGATCAAATTTAGCAAATTAATAATTTCCCATTCACAACTCAAGTAAAAAAAAATTAGCGATGAATGAAATCACACCTTATTTACATCTATCACTTATGCGGTACGGCAGCATCCTTCAGTGATTTTGCGCCTCTAGTGTAGGCGCTGACCGAGACAAAAGTCAGACCGGGGGGATAGATGAAACAATAACACGTCACACATAGCCGAGGGTTCTCTCATTGCGCACGCAGGACGATAAAACAAACAGGAGCGCGTATTTTGTACGAAACGGGATTCTTATTTTTTTTGGTTAGCGCCGGGACCATTGCCTTGTTGGCCGGGACACCGGGACATTACGCTCGAAACTGGGACATGTCCCGGCGTAAAATTTTGCACTTTTATGAGTTCTGCAGTTTAGTAGTGCAGTTTATCTTTTCCGAGCTTAGATGCTTTTGTTTTCCTTTGTAAACGATATTAAAGACACAAATCAAATACACTATAATTATTTATTATAAGTCGAATTTTATATAATATTAAGCGTAGTGGTATGCTAAAAATATATCTACAAAAAGACTGATTATATATTTAATTTTATCAAATTGTTCTGTTTCTATACAATTTTGATCTAGATATGAAACGAATAAATGTTAGATATAATAGATATGTGCGTTTTTTTATTCATTTTTACCCTTTTGTTTTCGGCTCAGAATATACCATCCCATATCTTCCTATGGATGTCGTCAGATGCGACTAAAGAATATACAGCTGATGGATAGGCAGCAGCATCAATCAGCTCAAGTATTCTTACCATCTTACTGGGATCACCAATCCGCCCGCTAATTGATGTGGTGATTCGTTTGATTCAAGACATTCGATGGCCGTGGTGATTGTAGCAATATTAACACAATAGATTTAATCATCATCAGCCCGTATAACGTCCACTGCAGAACATGGGCCTCCTCCCGGGGAGGGTATTTTGCCATAGTCACCAAGCTTGGCGGGCGGTTTAATAACCGCAGTATAATGTTGTACCACACAAGGAAACGCTGTTGCCTGTTCCTTGATATACGATTATTATAGATGATGTCATAACATCAGGACCAACGGCTTAACTTGCTTTCCGAGGCACGGAGGGTGGTCCCTTAATCAACCATACCCGGAAATAAATCTTAGAATTTACACAAAGATTCGTGTCCGGCGTGGGGATCGAACCCACGACCTCCGAGATTTAAAGCGAGCCAAATAGCGCTACGCTACGGAGGTTGTCAGATAGACTTATACTTGTAGAAACAATATTTTGTGTATATCATCATCATCATCAGCCCGTAAAACGGCTTCCCAAAGGAGGATTTTTGCTACAGGCACAAGCGGGTTGGTGACCGCAGTATTGCCTACAGCACATACAAAGGTATGACAGTCGGAACCAACGGCTTAACGTGCTCTTGGAGTCACGGAGGGTAGCCCCTACACCAATCAGACCCCGAAAGAAATTATAAATTTTAAAAAGTAGTTTTCCGTTATTGGTATCCAACCCACAAACGTGGTCGTAAGCGAGACTTATACCCCGCTACCCCACGGAAGTCACTTCCAAAATAAATGCCTTCCTTTTAACCGCAGATAGTCTACATATATACATACAATTGTTTATTAAATATTCATAACGCTGGCACAGTAGCATAAGCCGTTACTTAGTTTATTTGTTTCAATGAAAAATGACTTAAAATAAAAGTACAGTTACTTGCATTGTCGAGCATCACACAAACAAAGTTTCCAATACCTACAATGATACGGTGAAAATAATTAAAGGGAATATCCAGGATACAGGAAATGATTAGTACCTATTTATGTTGACAAACAAGTATAGATATGACTAAAATAAAATTCTCTACGTTTTGTTATATATTTAATTTAATTAAGAAATTTCAAGTTTTCCACTTTCAATATCGTCAATAAAGCTGCAGATATATGTATTTATTGAGATAATAGCTGCCACCCTGAAGTATTTCCTGCGTTTGATTGCAACTCTGCGCTCTGCTGCAATAGGTTCGAACCCAGCTTTTAAACTATCTCCGAGCAGAATGTAAGCCCAATCCGTTCTGAAGTTTTTGCGTGAACGACTAATAAAAATCCATACATTTATCCATTCGTGTACACTTTTCATGTATAATATTACAGAAACAAATAACCTGTTCTAACTCCACCTTTTCTTGTCTTCAACTTAATTACGATTCACGCCATTCGGTCTTCTGACCCTGGCTTCATTCTGGATTCATTCTGTACCATTAAATGAATATATTCTTCCCAAAATTACTCTTGCTAGATCTTTCATAACTCCATTTCTACTTTTAGCCCAAATTATATTGAAATTCAGAACCAATACGCTCATCGGTAAAAAATTCTCCAGTGATTTCAAATCAAAGACTTTGGTTTTTCAAACCTCATTGTTCTTCTTCAAACGGCCCCACGTTTTATCCAAAACCATTTTAATCCATTCCAAATAAACTGCAACATTCGTATAAAATCCTGGAGATTTTTTCGTCCCACAATGGCGAATGCCTGAACTGGTAACTCCCCATAACTCCATTCTATTTTGAGCCCAAACAAGAGGACCTCCAGAATCACCGCTGCACGTATCGATGCCAGGTTCTCCACCAGCGCAAATCACGTTTGCAGGGATATTTATTTTTTTGTATGCGGCCATACAAGATTCTTTTTCCCAAAATGGTAGGAAAACAACTTTTTTCAAGGTGCTGTAGTGGTGAGTGCCTGGAATTTCTCCCCATCCTGATGCTTCGAAGATGGCGTCTGGTTGCAAATGACCGGTTGGCAGACAGATTGGACGAATAAAATCTGTTAAAATAAAAAACAAAGCATAAGTAAATATTTGGTAAATATTTGCTACTAGATTAGCATGCAAAGGGCACCAGATGTTATACATAAGCAGTTACCGCCATTTTTGGCGTTTGGCGTACCCGGGGAGTTTTAGTGGTTAAACCATTTTTATCATCGCTATAGAGAGGGGGTGCCTACCAGCCCCGTCGCTGAGGAGGTTGGAACGCTTAATGCATTTTCCCCATTCTCAACATGGTGAGATTAAAATCTCTTATTATCTTTTTGAGTTACACTTTATCAATTAGTAATTTAAGCTGATTTACATAAAGCTTACCAGTGTAAGGAGCATCGACAGCAAGCCTCAGGACTGCTATATCATTATCTTTCTCGTCATAGTCTTGGTGCACTACAATATCTTCTACTTCAATAATCACCGGCTGATCTGCGCACACGCCGTCAACACAGTCAAGGTCAGATGTCAAATCGTACTCTCCCAAACGAGCTTCTAGTCTGGAAAAAATAACAAATTTATAAACCATTTTATACTGCAACTACTAATTGAATTAATATTGATACTATTATTATTACCAATATTAATTAAATAAATAAAAATATTTATTCAATTACTATTGAAATGTATGACGCAGAAATAAACAATGCAGAGTTTCCAATACCTAAGGCGATAACAAATAAAGCTCTCCATGTTTGTAATAATAACATCCATGGAAAAGGAATTTCCTAGTAAGCAACTACCCAGTGATAATGTTTTATGTAACAACAGGTATTTATTAGCTTATTTACTATCATTCTTTCTCTCTAAAAATAGTCGCAAGCAAGCATTTTGAAGACAACTACTTTTTTCCCATATTCTTACTTTTTTTAAATCACATGGTTTTATTTGTTTAATCTCAGTATTTCATGAAAGAGTATTTCATCATCTTACGAATTTGGAACCTATCTTACAAAAAAAACTAAAGCGATTTTCTGAAGATACAAATCAATCTGTCTGTGATCATAGTTTCGTTACCTAGTTGCCGTTGGTTATTGGTGAAAACCAATTTAAAATCCGTCTTACATTTGTAGTGCACAAATCGGGAATTTGTTTTATAATTTGCAGTGATAACTGAAAATGACGTGGTAAATGGATATATACCTGGTAAATTTGGGGGTCCTGACGCAATGGGCAGCGGTTATTAAGTGCCTGCTGTCAACGAGGGTCGCAGCACACCTCACTTCCAGCGTCTGGTCACCTCGGTAATATTCTAGATATACCAGCCAAGGATTTTGGTGTATCAGGTTTGTGCTCGCCACTCTTCCACACTCAACTCTAGGTGCTAAAATAATATAAACAGAAATTAATATTGAAAAAGCTGCAAAATCTTGATTATTTTTAGAAGAAAGAAGAGAAAAGAAAAGGTCTTTAGATGGACGCACGGTAGTGTTATTTCCTTGATTTAGGTTATAATCTTGTGTAAGCACCATGCTACACAAAGAGTTTTTATCCCAACGCTTGATAGGCAATTAGTACCTACGCATATGATGTCTCTGTACCTAGCGATTGACCATGCCCTGCGTTTTAACGAATATATTAAATAATTAGATCGATATTTGTTTTATCGAAATATGCATAATACGCAATTTGTTCCGTTTTAGTTTTTTTATAAAGAATGACTTCTTCTATAACAGGTTACCAGCGATGTACCTACTTTTAAATTACGCACTTTAAAAAAAACAAAATATAGATAGGCGATTAGTTAATAACTTAACTTTTTACTTATTTCATTACTTTAAGTTAAAAAAGACAATACAAAGAAGTAAACCTAGCGATGTATTTCTAAGTAAATGAATTTCTTCCAAAAGAAATTCAATCGCTAGGTACAGGGACATACGCATATGTGCAAATTAATTTATCACCCTGCTGCCTGATATTTTCCAAGGTCCAAAGTGCAGTACAACAACCAATCGGAAATCAATCTTTGATTAATTTCAGAATCTGGTTGTTTACAATGCTATATGATTTGGCTGCAAAAAATTTACAGTTACATGAATCACTTACCAATCGCCCATGTGTGCACAGACACTATGAAAACCGTGAAAATGTAGAACGAAATCATGAAAAATATATTCGTTAAAGCTTTTACTTAAACCCCTTTACTTAAAACTGTAAGCTATGGGTTATTGGTTGACTGTTATATATTAAATGATGGGAGTATAACGGTCTTTAGGATTTATATACTTAATCATATTAACGTATAAGGAAAGCTTGTTTCCAGTACAGACGTCATTAATTAGAACAATACCTAATTACAGTTAGTAACAATGTAGTAAAAACCCGGGACTTCTATTAAAATATAGTTGTTTATGTGCGAAATACTAACTTGATAACTAATATGAGTCCTTATTAAATGTTTAAACACTTATCTAAAAAGTAAATTGAATTCTGATATGGAGTAATGATTCGTCAAGTCAATAAGGGGAATCCATCACAATGCATAGTCGGAGTCGACTTTAAGGACAAGGGACGTGTCATTGAAATTGGCTTTCGTATTAGTATGACGACACCAAGGTTCGTAGACATTTCTTGCGCCGGGGTCGCGCGACCGTGTAGGTTTTGCCAAGCACTAAAAATACCTACATCGTTGCAATCATTAAATTGTTTATAGGTTTAGTCTGTTTGTTTGATCGTCACTAAACAATGCCACTTATATTTTAGGAGCTTTATGCCCGGTGAAGTAACAAAAGCCGCAAAAATAACTACAAATGTGTGTCCGAAAAAAAATGGAGTTTTGTTGTTTGTAACATAGGTGAAGTGAAGTTATATAATTATCAGTGGGCACCGATAGATCGTTCTGAGCCCAGGTGTTCAGGGATTTCCCACCAGTGACGATATTATAGTTAAACCGCAAATCACCGTTCTGAATTTGGATAGTATAAGCTTTTTATTGTTGGATTACATATTTGTAGTCTCCAGTGACACAAGGGTTTCCAACTTTAAGTCATACTGGTGTCATTTATGTATCTATACTTCTATATACTGATATATAAAGCTGAAGAGTTTCTACGTTTGTTTGTTTGCTTAAACGCGCTAATGTCAGGACGCGCCGTCACAGTCAGAGGAGGGTTAATTAATATAGTGGACGTAAATTCCAGGGTTCAAAGTACCGAGTTCGAGACCGTGTACCTACCTACATGTCACAAACCTGGTGGTCACTTACTACCACAACCACAACACGACCTGGCTCATCGCAGTGGGTCACCCTCCAGCCGGCGCCACCTCCTAGACCTCCGCGTCATCACCTTCTTCGCGTCGAAGCCAGGAGAGTACTTAGGCGCCTACCTTCATAGGGCATTAAATGAATGACGGGCATTATTACCCACGACCATTTTTTTATATAATTAATTATTCAATGAATATATTTTATTTTGTGAGCATTGACTATAGTGTATGTTTCCATTTATTAAGCATACCACGATCAAACGTAACACTGGCTGGTCGGATTTGAAAAATAATTTCAATGTTAGATAGCCCATTTATCGAGGAAGGCTATAAGCTATATTTTATTATGAAGTTCCCACGGGAACGGGAGCTACGTGGTTGAAACGGAAAGCTAGTTTTATGAGGGGCTTTACCACAAACTTTACAGAATAAAAATACACAAGTATGTACACAAAATATATTTTTATTATAACACGTGAGGTAGTATAAATACTTTGTTGAGTAAGATACTTACAAAAACAACTTTTTAGAGCAATTTCATAATAATAACAATGTTGTCTACAAATGTTGCATTCATCCTAATTACATTAGAATGACCAATTAAAAAAAAAGTAAATCTCATAAAGACTATTAAATTAAAGCAGTCGTTTTCTAAATCCAAACATTTACTTATTTTACAAAATAGAACAGTTGTCAATCTTATACCTAACAGATAAATCTAATTGAATGTCCTTTTTTTATATATTTTTTGAATTATTTAGTCTCTCTATCTCTCTCTCTCTCTTTCTACATAATAATTGTCTCATCTCTTTACATTACAACAGCATCACCATACGAACGAAACTAAAATTACACAATTTTTCAATCAGATCAACATCGTTTATACATTTATTATTATTCATTAGCTCCAACGTACTCAGCTTCATATCCTGCGCCAGCGCACCCAAAGCAGCACGTATACGAATTAGGCTCAAATGGCTCATCCCGTTGGTGACAAAGAGTCCACAATACTTGGAATATTTTGCCATTAATCACATTGAATTCTTCACAATTCAACAATTTTAGTGTTAATAATTTCTTGAATCCAATCCATATGGTCTTTTACATTGGTATAGAATGCTGGAGAATTTTTGGTCCCACAATGGCGACTCCCTTTACTAGTCACACCCCAAAGTTCAATAAATTTGCCAATTCTTGTCAAAGGACCTCCAGAATCACCGTTGCAAGTGTCGATGTATTTCTCACCTCCAGCACAAATCACGTTTTTGGGGACAGTCAAACGTTTGTGTATCGACACACATTGATCTCTGGTCCAATATGGTAGAGGTACTATCTTTTTAACAGAACTGAAGAAACCTTGCTTGGCAGGAAGCTCGCCCCAGCCAGTTGCGGTGAATATGGTGTCTTTCTTGAGTTCGCCAGTTGGTAAACATATTGGACGGATAAAATCTGCCAAAAATAAAATATTAATTGCGTTATTTAATAATTAAGCGTTATCTAATTCTGAATGAGTTTTCCATTATGGAAAATTACTAATAAAAAGTTAATATTTGATATTACTATTGTTTTTCAAGATGGCATTTACTCAAATTTTTTCCTCAATTTCATCAAATACATACCGGTATAGGGAGCTTCTTTCTTCAGTTTCAGAACAGCAATGTCGTGGGTTTCACCATCATACAGAGGATGAGTGATGGGCACTGCATCAATCTCAACTACGGGGTCTGCACAAACTCCTTGTAAGCAGTCTTCTTTAGTATCCATATTGTATTCACCAAGTCGGACCACCACACTAGAACAATGAAAGTCATTGTTAAATTCAGTTACTGTGTTATAATGATTAACTGGTTCATATTTATTCCTCATCCTGCTGACAACGAGCCTCCCTCTAAGAAGCTGTTACCAAGTAATCACCATGCTTGATGACCATGCTGCTGCTGCCTATTTCTATAAAGAAACCAAAAATGAAGAATAGTCTCAAAGACACTTACCGTGTAAACCCATAACTTTTCTTTAAACAATGAGCAGCAGTAATGGCATGGTAGCTATCGATCAACGTGGCGGCACATCTTAAAGAAGATTTTCCTCGTCCACGCCGAAATTCCAGGTCCACCAGCCAAGGATTTTGATGAATAAGATTGTCACTGGCTTCGATACCGCATTGGTTATAACCTGTTGACAAATAAATGATACGTTAAAACCTGACAAATGTTTAACAACCAAAGTATATTCTTATACATATAACAAATATTGAGGCACATTCAAGCTTATTTCGCTTCCGTCAGTATTGAAATTTAAAGAAAATACAAATGTTAATGTATGAGTCATCAATTAACTGTACCTTAAATGAAATCATTTCTGTTGGAGGTAAATATAAGACTTTTTGGGGCGTACCCTATGGATAGCCATATAAGTTAAATATGAGAAATATCGAAGGGTGTACCAGACTAATATTAGAACGGACCAAAATAGATAGGTCTTATTATTTTACTAGATACTAATCTAGTAAAATAATAAGACCTATCTATCGAATTCCACTCATCCGTTCTAATATCGATCAACGATCGATCGATAGTGTCGATCGCACTAAATATATAAATAAAACGCACTATCTATAGACGTTGGCTAGTCTTACTAGCAAGTAAACAATAATTACAAGTTTCCCATTATTACAATACAAAATTACCCGTACCTAAAGGAAATACCCTTATAACCACAATGAAAAGTCAACATAACATTACAAATATTATGAAAACACTTATGACGCAAAAAATACTATAAACATGTTTTATACCCATCCATTCATCTAAAGTAACAATTATAATGCAAAAAGTAAATTCCAAACCACAATAAAACACGTGGCTTTATAACTATAATATTAAATAATTCATTTAATAATCATATTATAACTGTATGTCAATATATTAACGTCACATGAGAAGGAAATAATTTAGGATTTTAGTTGCGGGATTTACTGTTTTAGTGTCTACGTAAGCAGGTATTGGATTTTTTTTAAGAAAAAAAAATTAATATTATAATTGATGTATTAAATCATCATCAAAAAACTTCGAAACATGCTAGTAATTTTAATGTTTTTGTTTCTAAGTAAAAAGTAAGTAAATATTATAACCTAATACTATTTATTATTATTATGACCCTGATGTGTCCCACTGCAGGGAAAAGGCCTCCCTTGCTTCTTTCAGAAAAGAGGCCAGTTTCCAGTTCAGTCCAGTTAGTATTGGTTGAATTATTTATCATTCAACCAATACTATTTCATATTTGGTTACAATTAAACTATTAATCACATATAATAAACGTATTTATTATTTAAGATACTAGATATTTAACTTGCCAGAATTATCTTATATTTTTATCGACCGATCGATCGATAAAATATAGATGGCTCGATCGAATAGACGGTACTAATGTATCCGTCGATCGATAGAACTATTAGTCGACAATATATTTAAAAGGTTCAATTAAATTTATGATAAACTAAAATCCATCTTTAATTTGCCAATTGCATTGCGCGTACGGATTAACGCCTCATGCTAATTTTACATTTTTGTATAGGTAAAGTTTTAGTACTTGATAATAGCGCATTTGATGTTTATTTTCAAAACTCAGTGTAATTTAATCCTTAAAGAGGTTTAATGGGAGTCGAAATCTGCGCAACTACTGCTAACTGTTTCGCAGATTTAGTATATAAAAATTAAAGCTTACCAGTTGAAGTTGTTGTCCACTGTAGAGGCGAACTATGCACTCCACTACAAACAAATACTCCAAACACACACACTAGAGATTTCAGAGACATTTCCATTCTTGAAAATTATTCTCTAACAGGAACTTGACACAATCCTTAATCCTAGCCTAAAGGGCTTATAGGATTTTGGCTAGATTGCCGAACAACGCAGGCTTAAGCCTTTTTCGTTGTTCGATCAACCAGCGTGCGACACACCGAATGACCTGATTGAGAAATACGGACCTATTATATATATATAAATTTCCTCGTTTGGTTGACGCCTACTAATTGTAAAGGTAAATAAATTAGTAGTATTCCTTTTATCTTAAAAATAAAAGGCAATTAAAATACACGATGTCGAAATACTTTGAGATTTTATTTTTTATAATTAAGTTCCAGATTTTAAGCAATAAAAAAAATACACGAAAAATAACTAAATTAAAAAGCAACATCGAATATCACTTTACTTCACAAATTGTTTTCTTGACTGACTCCTCGATAAGAATGATGGCTCCTTAGAGGGCGCTACGAAAGGATTATAAGAAACCTTTATAAACGAGTCGTAATTTTGCGGTAAAAGGTTTTGTTTGATTTAAGCTTTGCTCACTTTATTTAAGGTTTATTTTTGCTACCTAGGAATATTCTGACCTACTGCCTAAAGCATCTTTGAACCTTGCTTGAAATGCTTTAATATTATTTTTACAATACACATTTAATGATATTCGGTGAGCATTAACGTTGCATTGTTTAAATAATTGAAATTGATTAATCAATCAGATTGACCTTGGGATGGAACAATATGCCTAAATGAAAGCCATTTTAGCGAATATTACACAGAGATGCAAAAAAAGTTCGTAGAGAAAAATAGTTTTCCATTTTGTATTACAAATTTTAAAGTGGTTTCTAAATACATGTTTTAAAAATACTTTAATATATCTATATTTTTTTATTACTTCATTTAATTTCCGACGTTTTCAACATTCAAATGATCGATAGTGGTTTGCAATAGCACAAGCTAGGAAGGAATCTGTATCATTCTTAAAATTCATGTTAATCTGTTGGTGTACAGAAAGAAAGAAAGTGTCGTGTATTATCCAGAATATGGGGACATTATAAGTTATGCTTTATATAAATAGTTGCACTATTTTACCTGTGTAGCTCCAGTTGCCGTGGCATCATAACGCTAGACAGAGCCGTCTCTAGCCCTTGCAGCGCCCGTGTGCAAACATTATCTTACCCTCAAAGTGTGGGACTCCGTAGCGAGCAGCGCCCCCTAGGACCGCTATAGGTAAAGACGCCTGCGACCTTGCATTGCATTGCAAACAAATAGAGCACCTAAGATAGTGTTGTTCTATGTAAGTAGATATTTTATTTACCCTAATAGTAGTAGTACCCTGATAGTTTTATTTTCCACGGGGTACTATGGAGCTGTGTGAACATTCCGTGCCTCCGCGCCGATCGGTAGAAATTGCGAGAGAGACGCGCCTACTCTATGTTAGTGTGTTGTACGAAGCAGATTTTCTATATGAATCGATATATTTATTTACAACTTTAACGCCACGCTATGCGACGGGGCGCGATGCAGTGGGAAAACCGTTTAAGATGCCACGCCCGACATGAAACCTCACGACGCCTTCATGATAGTGACGCAACGCCTCTTAGATAGTGATGAGGATGCCTTTGAAACGTGTTACCTGACTTGTATTGTCGCTACTCTTTTAACATATTGATGCGACGTCTCTAAGATAATGATGCGACTATGTCCATACACCTATATAATCATTTACTTTCATAACGATTATTATTATGTAAGATAATTTAATAGTATCTCGGCTAGTGGTGGACTTTAGAGTCCGCCACTAGCCAACATGTTACTAGAGCAACATGGACCAAAGTCAAGCCGACAGATGTTGGTCTCTTCCGTGTACTGTACGAATTTACGTACGAACCTACATGTATTTAAATCACAGTCTTCTGTATATGATGGTAAACCTAATAACTATAAAGATTGTGGAAAGTATTTCGTAACTGCAACGGTTGTTGATATATGGTTGGCTGATGCATTCGGAATTTAGTCATTGATGTATTGTTTATAAGTTTCATGTTCACTTAAAGATTTTAAACATTCTCCTGTCTCTAAAAAGTATTGGTGTCGATAATTTTGTCATGCTTTCATATAATTAATTTCATTTGCCAATTCCAAGTTCCATTAATGTGCATTTGTACAGCTAGCAGTGAACTTAAGCAATAAAGAATTACCGGCCGTTTCAATGACATAAACATCTTTATTTACATTATTTGATACTGACGATGTAAACGTATCTCTTTTGTTGAACCACAATATAATTATTTATTATTGATACGATATACAACAAAGAATATTATTATTGATACGATACCTCTTAAAAGGAGAGACCAATCTCAATATTGTTACCATCCGATGCACTCGTAGATCTGAAGTCCGAGAGGCCCGCGAACTGTAAAGAAGAGCGAAAGTTGCACAAAAATACTCATAATCCCTCAATCTCATCGCCAGCGACCGCCCTGAGTCGCGGTCCAAGCTCCAAAGGGGGCGCCCTCTTGCGGAGGTAGCTTAGTTTGTAGTTTTTAAACATTATTAAGGCTGGAGCTCTGCTCGCCTTTATGCCCGGTAAAGTAGCAAAAGCTCGTGGCTAACTACGTAAGTCCTTGTTGAACCAACTTTGTTATTGAATAAAACATATTTTCATTTTCATTTTATTTTCTTAAGATCTTGATGCGACCAGTCTAATATAGGTAATGATGCGACTAGGTACTCTACAATACCTACCTTTAAAATATAATAGGTGTGACCACATCTCTGTCATTATTATGATACACCACGTATTAACTGGACAGGAAGGAAACTGAACTGATTTTTCAATTACCGTGTAGTTCGTCACTCATATTCACCGTGGTTTAAATTGGTTCGTAAGTTTAAAAGTAGGTATAGCTAAAAAGAAACACAATTTTGACAATTAAGCATCATTCATTCAATTCAATTTTATTTATTTGTTTAAATGTGGTGTATATATATGTTACAGTCAAAACTTATAATCGGTCAAAACCACTTTTGACTGCTTTAAATAATAATAGGTTTGGAATTTGGATCTGGACCGTTGTGGTCACAGTTCTTATCTTATCTAACCTACAGAAGTTGGAATCCTTTTGTTTTTTAACCTTCGACCAAAAATAAGAGAATCTCGTTTCTGGAATTTTATGTGAGCCAATATGGACCCGTCAAAACTACTTTTGCCTGATTTTTGCAGTCAAAAGTGGTTTTTACCGATTAAACGCTGCTTACTGCTCATTCCCTGTCGTACTATTGGTGTGACTATCAGTGACTTCCAAAGTGGTTCAAATGGATCCCCAGGGAGAAAAATCAGGTTCCCAAGTTGTAAGTGTGTAATTAGACACACAGGTCAGACCGTAACAGGGTCCACCAAAACCAGTTAAGAAGATAGTCTACAATCAATGTGTGAAACGAACGATGGCATACGGATCTGAGACGTGGTCTTTCATTGTGTGCGTCCAAAATAAAGCTCAAATTTGCTCAGCGAGCTATGAAAAGACTAGATTGCGAAAATAAATTGCAAAATGAAGAGATCCGTAGGAGAACTAAGAGCCAATGGAGCAGAAACGTTCTCAATTGGAGACCAAGAACTGGCAAGCGGAGTGTGGGTATACCACCTAAACGATTGACGGTCTTAATAAACAGTATAGCTAGATATATTCCCCAAACTCAAGTCAAAACAAGTGATGTTTTTTCTTTTTAATTGTTTAGAGAAATAAACGCGTCTGTGAAACTAAGCAATGGAGGAAATACATCATCATCAGCCCATATTACGTCCACTGCTGAACATGGGCCTCCTCCCGAGGGAGGATATTTGCCATAGTCATAGTCATAGAAATTTTATTTTATTTAAAAAAAAAAAAAAAAAAAAAACAATCGGGACCAACGGCTTAACGTGCTTACCGAAGCACGGAGGATAGTCCCTCAACCAACCAGACCCGGAAAGAAATCTTAAAATTAACACAAAGATTTCTTGTCCGGCGTGGGAATCGACCCCACGACCTCCGCGATTTAAAGTGAGCCAAATACCACAACGCTATGGAGGTTGAGGAAATACACAAACAGAAAAAAGTATGAGTGGGAAAAAATGCGATACGCGGAACCAATGAGTTTGGAGAATAGATACTCTTAATAAAGTAATAAAGTTCGCAAGGAGACAGTGGATTCAGGCCGCTAGCAATCGTTACTGCAGATAATAATTGACGAGGGAGGCCCACGTTTGGTAATGGACGACAATAGGCTGGTATGATGACGGCAATCCTCTGTCATAACCGTCATTACCACAATTTCACTTTATTTGGTGTTTTCCCTCGCGGTTTTGCTCATTACGCTACTTCAGTGACTCGCGTGATGTTTTGTAACCTTTACGTTAATCCAGCTAAACAGCTATCTCCATGCAAATATGCATTCAAATCCGTTGAGTAGTTTTTGTGTGGTAGATAACAAACATCAATCCATCCACACCTGCAAATTCTAAACTCTCCGATGCCCTCGTAGACTTCAGAGTCCGAGAGGCCCGAGAACTGTTTCGTAGAGTGACAGTTGCACAAAACTCCCCAAAACTAAAAGTCACTCTCAAATCACAATCCCCCCGCTGGCGACCGCCATGCCCTGAGTCGAGGTCCAAGTCCCACAGAGGACGCCCTCTTGCGCAGGTTGCTTAGTTTGTAGTGTTTAAACCATTTATTTAGGCTGGTGCTCTGCTCGCCTTTATGCCCGGTAAAGTAGAAAAAGTCTCCTGGCTGATTACATACTTTATATATGTCCGTCCGAAAAAAAGAAAAACCGTCTGTGTTAGGTTTTTATATGAGCTTATGATATCACATATGACGACTTGAATTACGTAGCAACACACTAATATTTAGTCATACGGTTTTCCGTTTCGTCACCATCTTCATTACTATAACGTTATATGTTTTCAACGTCATTAAGCTTGGTAAGGTCACGTCTATTTAAATTGTGTTTTGAAAAACCATAACTGCCATCTCGACGGACGGTATTTTTTTGTAATAGTTATTTAAAATACAAGTTACATAAAGATACAATGGTATTTACATACAGGTTTGAGTCACGCTTTATGCCTCGGAGGTCGTGGGTTCGATCCCCACGCTGGACAAGATATATTTGTTTAAATCTAAGATTTGTTTCCAGGTCTAGTTGGTTAAGGAACTCCCCTCGGAAAGCACGTTGGAACCGATTGATATAACATCATCTACAACAATCGTATACCAGGAACGGGCAGCAGCGTTTTCTTGTGAGATACGACATAATAATGCGGTCACCAACCTGCCTGCCATGCGTGGTGACTATGGCAAAACGCTCTCTCGGGAGGCCCGTGTTCAGCTGTGGAAGTCATACGGGCTGATGGTGATGATGATTATGTACATATTATCGTCCCGCCAAACTGTTACATTATTTTAATGATCAAATCAGCGCTCATTGCTTTATCCATCACTACCCGAATTAACTTAACACCTTGCTCCACAGAAACCCCGCTCTCTGTTAGAGCGAAAGAGGTTCCACTATAAGAGTCTAGTTGGCTGTCTTATATATTAAGCGGTATCTTCAAGACCTGATATAGCACATTCAATTTAATGAATATTTTAATAAAGCCACTGGAATGCTACCAAGCATTCTTCGGTGTGTGAAGGGTACTCAGGACTATTATCTCGTTTTTGAGAAAGGTAAAATGGAAATTGAATGCTTTACAGATGCTGACTGGGAAGATCAGTTGGATCGAAGATCTTATACTGCAGCGGTGGCCAACTTAATACCTAAGATCGACTGTTTACTGTTTGCGATTGGCCATATGGTAAACATAACGTTAAATCACGTTTCGTATAAGTATCTAATATTAAATAGGTATTTTTTTCTGATATTATACGTTTGATTACGTTCTGATGTTTCTCATAAATATATATATGATTTGAATTTTTTTATGTATAAATCATAAAGTGAAAATCCCAAAAGATTAATAATAATATGTTTAACCAGTCAACTCTGAAACTATGTAATAGCAATGTATCTCATTCGAGCACAGAACATATTAATATTAAGCATCACTTTATTCGAGATCTAATTAATAAAGAAAGTGTTTCTTTGAGTTATGTTGGAACTGAGGATATGCTTGCTGATGTATTCACAAAAGCATTGTGTAGGTACAGTAAAATATCAACAGTTTGTTAATAGACTATTTAATATTACTTAGTTTAAGGGGTAGTGTTAGAGCGGAAGAGGTTTTAGTCTCTAAGATAAACTAACTAATATATTTATTTTATGTTTATTGTTCATTTTATGTTTATTGTTTCTTCTATTGTTTTATTATAAGTAGTCTTAGCTATCGCATTAGGTTTCTAAACCTGTAATGATAGTTTAAGTGTTATAAATAAATAAATAAAAATATTTTTGTAGTAGATTGTAAGTCAGTCGTATTTACGTCGGTGATCTGTATATTTTTCTGTTCTATTTTTTATACTTATACTTTTATCTCATATCTTATGGTTTAATTTAACTCCAAACCAACTCGCTCGTCCTACGTCCTACAGTCTGTAGTGTCAGCATGACATATAGATATTTAATTCGGAGTAATTTATTTGCTGTAATTTGTTACTGTTTTCTGATTTTGTTAAGTTTTAGCTATCATTACGGCTGAACCTTGCATTTGTTTTTACAATTGATTGTTTTATTATACTTTTGTCCCCATGAGATATACCCACAGATGTTGAATGGGCAGCATATCTCCAGGTTACTCATCATATTACTGCTATCACTAATCCGCCTGTCACGTGGTGGCTATGGCAATATCCCTCAACGACCCTGACTTGCCATGGTCTGTAAAGCGGAGACCCATCTTCAGCAGCAGACATATACGGGCTGATGATGATGATGAAAATTTGCCTAGTCGGGAGACCGTACAATAAAAATGCTTCGAGAAGACTATCGGCATGTGGTTGCGATAATTATTGTAAGAAAGGTATACAGTCAACAAACGTGATAGATTTACAGATTTACCAAACGTGTTTTAAATTGATATGTACACGTTAATGAGAAGAATTTACCTACTATAAAGAAAACTGATTAATGAGTTAAGCTCGCCATTGTACATCATCTTTAAATGTTGTTTTTACTAAAATTGCATGTGTACAATAAAGAATAAATACTATTATGTACACAGGTAGCTGCGAACTCTTTACCCATAAGGAGTAATTATAACAATTAATATATCGCTGCTTAAAAACTAAAGAACCACAAATCAAAAACAAATGAAATGCAAAAATAGTCCCAATGCTGGCAGAATTGGTACGATTTTTGCATTTCATTTGTTTTTGATTTGTGGCTCTTTAGTTTTTAAGCAGCGATATATAAATAAATAGATAACAAATGTGGTAAATGAATTTTCCAATTAATGTTTGAATATTTACAAGTGCCTGTAATTGGTTAAGGTAAATAAAAATTATTTTTATTTATTTATTTTATATATCAAAGGCTGTCGTAGTGACATAAACATATTTATTTACATTATTTGATACTGATGGTGTAAACCTATCTTCTTTGTTGACTGTACCTACTTACATAGGTTATGCTCTACTTAAAGTAGAGCTACTTACCATATTTACGTACTTATTTATCTGTGAGGGATAATAAAAATAAAACAAACAGTTGGGGGACATAATATGTTATAATTTTCACCATTTTATATCAATTACATACGTTTTCTTCTTAACTAATAGTTTAGTAAATCGGAAGTCTAGTGGAAACCGTTTTGTGGAAATAACTTACTTCTATAGATTAAATTAAAAAAAAAACAAACAAAAACTATGTGGTAAAAAGATTTTTTTTTTAATTATGAATTATCCTTATCCTTATCCTTACTAATCCTTACTCCAAAGTAACTCTGTCTGTCTGTCTGTTACGCAATCACGCCTTAACTACTGAAGCGATTTAAATGAAATTTGGTACAGATATAGTCTAGAGCCTGAGAAAGAACATAGGCTATATTTTATTATGAATTTCCCACGGAAACGGGAGTTACGCGGGTGAAACCGCGCGCGGGAAGCTAGTATAATATAATTATGAATGTTTTGCTCCAAAATTATATAAGAGTTTCACCGTAACAAAACATTACAACAATTTTAAAATTATAAAACGAATACTGATTTAATACAATTTCTTATACGCATTTAACACAAGTACACAGCAAAAAAGTCACTAGTTACAAAGTTAGGTAATTTTTCAGTTTTATTTTTTGAATTAAGTTTTCCTTAATGTTTATTTTATTACTTATTTATGAGTAAATTTACAGTAAACATTTTTTGATTACTATTCTCATAAAACCTGTATAAAATTAACCATTGATGGCCTTTTCAGCGGTGCCTTCGTTAAAATCAAATCAAATTGAAATAATCTTTTTTTACATAAACAAGCAAAAACTAAAGGTATATATAGAAGTGCGCCAAATTTTTCTCAATCGACCATACAAATAGTTTCATAATTAAGATTGGTTTATTGTATAAGAAAATTAAAATAATTAAACATGATTCGCGTTTGTAAGTCAGTATTTTTACTTTGCGGGAACTATATGTTGAACTATAAATTGAATTAAATTTATGTTTTTTTCAGTTACATCCATATAACAAAAACGTTTCATATTTCATTAAAAAAGCTACAAAATTGATAAGTAATTTCCACAAAACTACAATAGTCATTAGGAAGTTAATTCGGCAACAATAATATGGACGTTCGTACAACTTTCTATAATCAGATATGTAAAGAACATCTACACTACACAACTATAAACACGCTTACACTAATTTTACATTAATTACTAGCATTCAGTACTGCTCGTAGCAAAGAATAGAAAAGTGAGATTACAAAAATTATACGAGCATAATCTAGACATTATATATGTTCTATATCTATGTTAAAATGAATATTTTAGCCTCGCAACTAATTCACGCATTCCAAATGGTACTCAAAATTTTACTTTAGTACTCGATTTGTACAAATTTGCACTAAATAGTACTTATTTGTACCAAATGGTACTAAATAGTACTACTATTGGTACTTGAGTACAATTTGGACCATTTAATTGTAATCTGTTGACTCCACATCTCGGAAAAAACATTGCGTTTGCGTGACAATATTTTTCTACTTAAAATACTACGATATTCTTTTTCTATAAAACTGCATTTAAATATACATATATGATATATATAGACATTGTGAAATATATGTATATGAAAGTATGCAAAAGATATTTTACAGACACCCATTAAAGGTACGGTTCTATGAATGCATCTGAAAACTTAACTAGTTTAGTACATATCTGACAATACATATAAAAAGATAAACTACTAACTCTGCGTTACACATAATTAGGCAATTACTATTATAGTTAGAGTTAAAGTAATTAAAAATATAAATAAAACATTAAACTAGAAATGAAAATCAACAATAATTAATCATTATTTAAGATAGCGAACTATAAATTATACATGCATAAACTTATCAAAAGTTTCACCAATTAAATACATTCATGAAAACGTACCTTTTCTTACAAGTAGATATGTTATTTATTTTTATATTATCCCAAAAATTTCACATAAATTTATTATAATATATATTATACTACAAAGTGTTAGAAAAACATCGATCGAAAACCCTTTAAAATGCAATTCAGAAATTCATACAGTATTTTGACAATATTTAAAACAAATAAGCAGATGATTTATTTGTCATTAACTGCAATATCAAACTTTACAATAAATGGACAGTTATCTAATAGGTACAGTCAACCAAGAAAAAGGTTTACACATTGTAAAACGCATTTTAAATTGATATGTCCACCTTTATGACAAGAGTTCACTGTTACGTTTATTTGGAGACAGCAAGCAGCGAGCTCCTCAACCAAAGAGAGTTTCCAGCTTGCCAGCTGAAAACTACTGACACAAATATATTTATTTACATTGATTGATTCAGAAGGTGTATAGCTAACACATTGGTTGACTGTGCATTACACAAAACAATGTTGAAGAAAAAATATGAAACATTAAGTTGATATTATTAATGTTTTAAACTGAGTGATAATAAGAATTTGTTTTAACACTATACTTTTTTTTATTTCAAAAACTTATATACTATTGTCCAGAATTATACCCTTGGATTGAGGGGTTGTCATCATTATTGTGGAATACAACATTTCGAAAAACTACATTATGATGCATGTAAAAAAAATATCTTATTGTAATTCGTATTCAGATCCTTTAAGATAAAAATTAATATGTAAAAATAATAATGGCAGAAACAAATTAGAAACAATTTTAAAGTAATGTAACCAGCATTACTTTCTTTAAACCCCGTAAAAGAACATTATTTGTTATTATTGTTTCTTCGCTATTACGGTGTTATAAAGTAGTTTTCCATACCAACATGTTTGAATACTTAGCGGAAAAGTTTACCGAGCATTAAAATTCAAAATTGAAACTAATAAATTTAGTCCACCGCAAGATTCAAAATAAAAAATCAAAGTAAAGCATCTTTTGCTTTTAGTCTTTCGAAATTTTGTATTCACTATTCTCATTTATTTGACATCATTACATCCTTGATAAACGTGTATTCATCAATTCTCGGTTCTACACCATTAAACCGTGTGATGATTTTTCATGCATCGTTATTCCAATCAAATATCGACATGATATATTTTTTTCATTCAATAATTAGGTGACATGCAATTATTATGTCAAAATGACTCATTTACATTCATATTCACATTTTTATACGTTTTACTTAATATTGTATTTATTTTCATGCCGGATTAAGTCGACCCAATGAGTGTCATAAAAATGTTAGTCACTATCAATGCGTCATAATAAATCCATTTCCAGTTTTTTTTTACCAAAAACACACTATGACTTTTAGTAGATGATCTTCATTAAATAGTATATCTTCTAAAGGTCGATTATTTGCAAAATCGCGATTTCGAGATATTCGCGGTAAACACATTTTTTATATCTAAACAGAAGTCATGAGTCGTTAAATTATGAAAAAAACAATCTTTATGTATAGATATCCTGAAATATCATTTTCGCAAAAAAGGGAAAATCCCAAAAATATCGATTACTGCAAGTACAATTAGCAGGGCAGATTTATCAGAGTAATAAATTATGTTATAGACTGAAGTTCCATACAAAATCTGTCAAAATTTAAATAATTTCATCGGATGATTGAAAATCGCCCGTTTGTCGCCTAATAAAGGCTAATCTTGATATTTGTCGTTGGGTATACGCATAAAAAATATTAGAGACTCATCACTTAGCTTGTCTTTACACATAAAATTTCCCAATGCCGATTTTCAGTGTAAATAAATTATTCAGTTATTTACACTGAACTCTTGTAAAGTAATATATTTCTGCATTCTTATGCTATATTTGTTTGTCATATATACTTACATAGGAACAACAAATTAATTAATTGTTAGGCTTTTCCAAAGCCATGATTAATATTAATATATTCGAACAAAAGTGGGTTTTAATAAATTATATCAATTATTAATAAATCCAAGTACATACTATATTTTCCCACGTATAAGGATAATACATAGTATGAAATTAATTAAACTCATATTTAATAATATTGGTATTCGATTTTCAGTTATATTTATAGTTTATTAAACTAGTATAGTTTGGTAAATCCAGATATATTAAATTTAACAAATTGGCATACATATACTGGGTGACGTTTTTTACCGTCTTAAAATATAAAAGGGCGTGATATGTATATGAAATAGACGTATAAGGCATAGTTATTTAATCTTTTTTTTTTGTATTTACTGACATAAAGTGAAAATAGTAACAGTAAAAACGCATACCTAGGTACGAACGTAGGCAGTTACGCTATTTCGCTCACTCTTTGCATTCATGTGTAATTGTGGCTTAGGTATTATGGTGTATTTCTTTTTGAGATTTTCGAAACTCTAATTACCGAAACACTAGTACAAATATACTACTGTAGTCTACAGATTCATATGTTATTATCAAGACGGTAAAAATGTCACACAGTATAGAAGCCAAATTGACTAAGCGATCGTTTGGCCACAAATTAGTAGAATACAAGTTTGATATGCTACTGTCGTAAAACGCACATTTTGCCATGCTAAAAAGACACTTAATTACATCTTTATAAAATATATTTTTAAATAGCAACATTCATCATTTGGATTATTTTATATTGATATTGTTTTACTCAGATTCCATGATTTATGAATCGATGTGGATGGTGTATTCGTGGTTAGGAAAAATAAGCATGACTTTATAAAAAGCATAGGCATTTCTGATGCTTTGCCCTAACAGGGTTCATGTTGGTAACATAATATACTTATATCACTTTTGTAAACCTCCATGGGTTAAAAGCAATCAATGAATTGAAATTAATTTCATTAACAATTTAAGAGTTACTTGTATTATTATGATTTATAAACGCGCCCATTCATAGTGGGTTCGGAATCGACTGACAAACTAATTACGTAAAAAATGCGACAACTATAATTTTCCAAATTAAATTCGCTAAACGTCAAAAAATGTGGCGCTGCCTATTGGTTGCTAGTTGTTAACTAAAGCTAAAATTTTTCTCTCGGTTGCTATGGCAACGTAAAACATTGTCATTTATTATTTTTTTGCAATTAACAACCACATTATGTCTATCACATTTTTTACGTAATTAATTTACCGTTCCTATAGTGAATGCATGCCTTGGGAACCAAAGATAAACATTTAGTAGGTATTCATCCCACTAATTACACAACAAAATTGTAAGGTCAAATCAAAATGTACATAAATAAAGACAATACGCTAATAAATTTGTCAGAAATATTTATTATAATGGATGTAAATAAAAAACATTCCACGAGAATAAGGCAAACGTCATTATGTCAATAACAATATCAGTTTGGTAACGTTAATGGGTATTTCAGATGGCATATTGTTATACATAACAATATGACCACGCAGTAGGCGCGTGCCCAGCTACTAACAAATATTTCCCTGTTTTATTTTATAAGTATACTAGGTTACCGTACGTGGTTTCATCCGCGTAACTGCCGATCCCGTAGGAACATCTTAATTAAATAAAGCCTATATAGCCTTGCTCGATAAAAAGGCTATTTCACACAAAAATATTTTTTTCATTCGAACTAGTAGTTAGAAGTAGCAGTAACCCAATGGCTAAGTGCGTCCGACTTGTGACCTTGTGGTCGCCATTTCGATCCCCACACATTACACCCACATGAACCAACTCGTAACACAAGTGTTTTAGCTTAGCACGAGGGGTTAATAAGAAGAATACTAGGTAGTAGTCTGCAAGACTCTGCTAGTAATCTTTTTATAGAAAAAAAAGATGTTCCTGAGATTAGCGCGTTCAAGCAACAAATAAACAAACTCTTCTGCTTTATTAGTATTAGCTTTATTATATTAGCTGTACCGCAGGATACAGCTAATATAATAAAGCTAATATTGCACATTATTGTTTCATTGATCAGAAATTAGGTATAATAATTATTAATCTAAGCTGTCATCGATATTCTTTTTTTGAAAAAAATATCATTTCGGTAAATGGTATAGTCTATTGGTAATTTTACTGAAAAAGCTGTTTTTGCGGCGGCACAAAAACAGTTCTTTTTTTGGTCGCATGTTATTGACGTAAGAAAAAGCTAAAAACAATATTTGATGCGGTTTGTATACCTATTAAAAAAATAAAATAAAAAGGTGTCATTTTGTTATCAACTAAAAAAAATTGACTTTCAGCGATTACGGAACAGTCATGGAGCAACATCTGCTATCGCACAGCTATGACAAGATACTTCATCGCAATACCATATCCCTAAAACATCTTACTGACTACATATGTAGTTAACGAAGAGACTTTTGCAACTTCAACGAGCATAAAGGCGAGCAGTGGTCCAACTTTCACCACTGGCATGAGTCACCGAACCTTCTTAGTTAGGACAGACGCCCTTTCAACGAAACGAATGAACCACAATATACACGTCATATTATGTAAGTACAACAATAAGACTATTCTTCGAAATATGCCTCTTTCTGTGACGTATAGAGCATGAAGTATTTGTAAACAATTCACCAGCTTGTTTACGTCCACTACTAAACTTGGGTCTCTTATTTACAAACCGTGGTAAGTTTTTTTTTCGGACGTTTTTTGTATTTAGTTAGCCACGAGGCTTTTGCTACTCCACCGGGCATAAACCTTGGAAAGGCAAGGTCGTAGGTTATTACCATAATCACCTCGCTTGGCAGGCGGATTGGTAACAGTAAGATGGTAAGTAACCTTGAGCTGGTAGATGCTGCTATCCATCCATGAGCTGTGTGTCCATTAGTCGAGATTTACGACACCCATAGGTAGATAGATGGTAGTCTATTCCAAGCCTAAAACTCACTGTCTATAAAAATATGACGATTTCACTCTGAAAGCGGCAGTACGAGTGTTATGAATTTATTTATTTTGAACTTTATTGCAACTGAATAGAGATCAAAATGCTGTGGGAACTATAGTTTCCACAGCATTTGATTGTTTATTTGTTTGTTTGCTTGTACGCGCTTATTTCAGGAACTACTGGTTCGATTTAAAAATGATTTGAGTGTTAAATAGCCTATTTATCAAGGAAGACATTGTTTAAGGAAGGCTATATTGAATGATGAAGTTTCCACAGGGACGGGAGTTAGGCGAATGAAAACGCACGCGGGAAGTTGGATGCGCCCCGCGGTTTTACACACCTTACTCTGCCCCAGTGGGTCGGAATGTGATGTTTTGTAGCCTATATATTAATCTAGCTTATAATCTATCCCCGTGCTATTTTCAACCCTTTCCGTTATGTAGTTTTTGCATGAAAGAGTAACAAACACATATCCATACATATTTACAAACTTTCCCGTTTATAATATTAGTAGGATAACACTTTTTGCAGTTATTTTTCCTTCTCAGAACACAGCATCTCACGTCAATAAGGAAAGCAACAGTAATTAAAACATCAAAATAGGCTAATTTACGCAGTCGTAACGTCAGCACATACCATTAAGGCTGAATCAATGAATGAAAACAGGAAATCAAAAAAAAATTGTGTCATGAGGATAAATTAATTTAAGGTAAATCACTGAACAGTAAACATAATATACGTCAACTATGTAGTATGTATATATCGCAGCCATCTTCAAATAAAAAAATCAATGGAATAAATTAATATTTTGACAAAATTTGTATAGAAATTTGTCTAAATTTATCTGACGATTGTAAAAATAGCCCTGATATATATGTTGTCAATGCCTAGAATAAACATATAATATGTTTAATGGTGTTTTCAGTCCCTTAGCATTTGGTAATGCATTACAATAACCATACATTAATTAAGACGATTTTGTCGAAGTCATAGACACATATCGTTACGAGATTAGCCTCCCAGTATTTAACAGACACTTCTATATTTCAAATTTCTCGATCTTTCTTTTATATCATGAAAATGTCCAATACCAATACGGCACTTCACTATATAGTATAAAATAAAATCACTTCCCGCTGTCTGTCCCTATGTGTGAAAAGATCTATAAATTGAGAGAAAGAGTGATGCAAGAAGAAAGGATATATGTATAATACATCAAGATTGCACCCGTGCGAAGCAGGGGTGGGTCGCTAGCAATATATTTAAACAACTCTTGAATTACTCTAACTACTAATTTATTAATATAAACTATCCGTTGCGTATTTTTAAAGTGACATAGGACAGACAGACAGCGGGAAGCGACTTTGTTTTATACTACGTAGTGAAGTTTCGTATAGTATGTAGTGATACATCATATTGCTTTGCATTCATGCGAAGCTGGTTCGGGTCGCTAATTTATGACAAAATCCAATTTCCTTACCAAAATGTCTATTCCTGTGTAAAAAGTCATATTTTTATGTATATTTTATTCAATATGATATGATATGATCAACGTATCTTGGGTGCCGAGCGATCGTTGCAGTGTTTGTTCCGACGCAACGTTGCACCGCGCTTGATTTGTTCCATAAGGGACGTGTGGCATATTCTCGGATCGGGCTGTGGACAATTATTTATTTGTTTATTTTATTATTTATGTACACTCAGACAATATGTGACAAGATAAATGAGGATACAATTGCACAAAGGTACAGCTTATTTCAATCGAAATTTCTTCCAGCTGAACCGCGACAAGAAACAGTATCATCATCAGCCCGTATATCGTCCACTGCTGAACATGGGCCTCCTCCCGGGGGAGGGTATTTGCCATACTCACCACGCTTGGCAGGCGGATTGATGACCGCAGTATTACGCTGTACCACACAAGGAAACGCTGCTGCCCGTTCCTTGATATAATACACATAGAATTTACACAAAGATTTCCTGCCGGCGTGGGGATAGAAACCACGACCTCCGAAATTTAAAGCGAGCCAAATACCGCTACGGTACGGAGGTTGATAAGAAACAGTAATTAAAGAAAATATATCGTGTGTCTGAAAGTGGCGCCAGGCGATACAGGTTAGTTGAGATGCTAAGTACTAGATGGCGCTGCTCGTCTTTTTGTAACTTGTATGCCTATGTAGATGTCGCTACACTTCTAAGGTACGGAGAGTGGTCCTTTAACTATGCCTTAAGGTTAGGTGGGCCAGACTGGCAGTGAGATGACATAAGAAAATCAACAGCGATTACGAAGCAGCAATCGCAAGACGTTATCAAAAACATTGCTTCTTGCATTTGTTAATATTTATCGTAAACGACAGCAGAAATCGTTGCTATAAACTACGATTTCTTCTGTCGTTTCCGCAATCGCTGTTAATATTTTACGTATTATACAGCCGCCAATAAATCTTTTGAGTTCACACGACGTAAATCTTGCGTTTGAACCTCAACTCGCTGACGGGAAGATTGAGGAATTATGATAACCACTGAGATTTTTGATTCGACATACGGGACACACGGGGATTTAGCAATGATGACTTGACTTGACTTGATTTTAATGGGATTTTTTTGCAACTGTCGAGCCTCTCGGACTTCGTGTCTACGAGGGCATCAGAAGTTCCATACCACTTAACGATCATTACAGTCGATGATAGTATAGACAACATACCTGTGCCTGAGAGTTGATGACTTCGCGCACAGTCTTAGCTCTGGTCGTGTCTAGTTGTCGACGTTGTTGTTGTATGGTGGCGGACAGTTTGTCCAGGAACGCAGGTTGAACTGCGCCGGGAATCGTACCTGTTACAATTATTCATGAAAATCGTTAGTTATCTATTTTAATGGCATATTTAAGGTCGATTTTTCAATACTCAGATAAACAGTCAGATAACATTTATTCAATGAATAGCTTAATTCTGACGTTGTCAATAGACCATTATCAATAGACAGATAACCAAATTCAAATTCAAAATTCATTTATTCCGTAAAAATGGTTACATTTGTTTGGAATCGTCATATTTATTCCCTACCGTGCAGTGTGTGACGTGGCGACTCTTTTAAAAAATAATAACATATCACAATATTTTATTAAACTAATTACAATATACTTTAATTTACATTGAGATTAGAAAGATTTAATCCCAAGCATTTTTGTCACAAAGATAATCAGAAATTTTATAATAAGACTGCACAATTTGGCTTTAATAGTCATTTTAAATTTATTTAAAGACAATTCTCTTATACTATTGGGAAGTTTGTTGTAGAACCGTATACATTGCCCCATAAAAGAATTACTTATTTTGCGGAGACGGCTACCAATAGATACGATGGAATCATTTTAACCGCTTAAAATGTTTTTGTTGCGTTTTTCAAAAGTTAAATTTAACTCAAGCATGAAGGACAGTTAAACTTAACTGTAGAGTACAAAGAAAATCGACGTCTAAATAATATCATTAAAAATTTCATAGTTGTCAAATACCTCGATATAATCGCATTCGTTCTAACATTACCGCATTTTATAAATGCATCTTATTCTCTGGCATGTTTATGCTACTGATGGATAACATAGCATCTAAGAGTTATTTATTTTTATTATATCGATATATAGCCAGTTAAGTTTAATGAACAGTTAAGTGTGTTATGGATTATCAGAGAATTGAAAAATACGCTCTTAGTAGATAATATTAACAACAAATCAATAAGCTACTCTATCGAGGTAGTTTTATTTAAGACCTTAAGGAATACTCAAGCGAAGAATATGCAAAAAGTGAATATTTTGGATGGCTTCGAAGACCATTCATTGAAGTGCTACCACTGGTAAAGAACCACTGCTCGAGTCACTTTAGAACTGCAGATGCTTTTCAACTTACTTTTAAGTACTAGGTTCTCCCATAGCGGCGGGATGCTATTCATACCACGAGGAGAGCACCTACCCACTAAAACCTGTCCTGGTGCTCCTTCGAATCCTCCGATTGGGTCAGGTTATGATAAGGCAGAGGCTACCTACCCAAACCTAGTTAAGCCTTAATAGTTCTGGATGGTACAAATAAATAATTTATTTATTTATCTAATAAATACCTTTTCCTTTAGGCGGGTCTGCCGGAGCTATGGTAGAAATAGCTCGTCTCGTAGTTCTAGGAGATAGTTGAGGGGCCAATTTAGCGCTCAAACTCGCTATTAAGCCGCCGTCTGAAGAAAGATAAGATAATCTAGGTTAAACGAAGTCATATATGAGGGGTATAATTTCAAAACCCCCTAAAATGATTCCATATATATTATATATGTTGGAGGAAGCCACAAGTCGTATTGATAGTTGTTTTATTTAATATAAGAGTTTTGGCGGTATATTTGGAAGGAACGACTGATCGACTTGTATCGTTAATTGTATTTATACGTTAGTTAAAGTATCGTGGGTGCCCTGAACTTGCTGCTCGGTCCTTAAAGTTTATTTGTTTTGATAATATTGTTGCTCGCATGCTACCCTAATGCCAATGATTTCCAATAACGATGTCCATAGTTATGCTTTTTCTCCGACATATATTATGGTAAGTTTTAGCTATTGAGCGAATAGAAAAAGCGATGGTTTAGTATAAGTTGGCTAGCCTAAATAACGATTTATCTGAATAGCGTTTGCGATAAGTAAACGATCATTCCCCATTTTTCTCTATAACTAGATATCCATGATAGATATCTAATGCATAGATATTTTTTCTGACTACCAGAGTGCTCTGTGTCCGTGAATTGACCCTGTAATTTTTATGTGCTTGTGAACTGAGGATTCGAACCCACGACATCCGAGACTTAGACAACAATACAAAAAATTCGTCATTTATAACTAAACAGGAAGCGGATATGACGTCAAAGTACGAAAATGACGTTCCGATGACATTGCCATATTTCATTATTGCGGTTTCAAACATAGCAGGAAAATGTTCGCGGTGACTTTCTCTTATTTTCCTTATACTTGTATTCTCGATCAGTTTCCTTATTAGTGCGTTGTTAAGGACTTTTACTATTTATTACCATACAACCACTGAGCTTTAGGCGTCTTATAATTAAAACCGGCCGTAGCCCAATGGCTCAGGCGTCGGATTTTTGATCTTGAGGTCGTCGGTTCGAACCCCACCCATTACACTTCCAGCGTGAACCCACTCGTAACACAAGCATTTTAGCTTAGCACGAGGGGTTAACAAGAATACTAGTACATTGCAAAATACATTACATTACATACATTGCACTTGTCACAATCACATTGTTTAAGACTCAAACAAACAAAGCATCAATCTTAAGTAGCTAATAACAATGTATAAATTACATATTTTACGGATTTTTATGATTCTTCCGTCTGTCTGGCTTACAGTTTATTACAGTTGTTTCTATAACAAATATTTATTACCTGAACAATATCGTAAGATGCTTAAGGTATGAAATCTATAAATGTCCTGACTGACTGATTAATCAACGCAAAACTACTTAAGTGATACACGTGATATTTGGACCGGACGATTATTTAATTTAGCCGTATCGTTGCTCACCCCACGTCTTTCTATAGATGTCGTAAGAGTGACTTAGGGTTGATGGCTGGGCAGCAGCATGTATCAGCTCAAGGATACTCACCATTTAACTGTAATCACCAACCCGCCTGCCAAGCGTGGAGTTTTTTTTTGTCCAGCGTCTATGCATTTACACCGCCGCCGCTGCAACGTATTGGCGCGCTGGCGGTGGGATATGTGGGACTCGCGTGGTATGCTAAACTCATATCACGAGGAGAGGACGCTACACCACTAAAACCCCCCGAACACTCCTTCGATCCGACGTTGGCGGGGGCCGGGCACGCATAAGCATTCCGACCCAAGCGTGATGATTATGGCAATTGTCCTCAACCACCCTGGTTTTCCAGGGTCTGATAAGAGGAGAGAGTATACCATATCTAGTATACTCACTTTTTTTCTTTTCTTTTTCGAAAGGACATATGTAGTTAATCACGAGGCTTTTGCTACGTCACCGGGCATAAAGGCGAGCAGAGCTCTTAGAAGTATACTCACGTTCAATGTGATGTCTATCGGCACTGTGTGACCTGGCGGCTATGTTCTTGCGCATAGCCAGCGGGCTCAGAGTGTCATGTCGCGACATGTTGTTGAACCCGGCTATTATTTCTGATGGTTGAGCGTATATTGTGTTTTGGCCGAATTTCTTGTCTTGCTGCATTTTGAATCCTGCGAATTATTTAAAAAATATAAGATAAGAATTGTAATTGAAAATTTTACATATTTTCTATTACAATATGCAATTATGTAATAAATATATGCAATTCATGCGCGTAGGTTACGGTAGGACAGATATGGGCGAAAAAACAGGAGGAGAATGTTACGGGGACGTAAAATTGCCGTAGGCAAGGCTCGTGGGTAGTCATCGGTATTGTATGTAATAGCCGCGTGGTACCGCTATTATAAAAAGAGTTGTTTTTTTGTTAAATGATTACTAGCACGGTTTTGCACAATACTAGTATTCTTGTTAACCCCTCGTGCTAAGCTAAAATGCTTGTGTTACGAGTGGGTTCACGTCGGTAGGGCAATGAGCGGGGTTCGAACCGGCGACCTAAAGATCAAAAGTCCAACGCCCTAATTATTGAGCTACGGTCGCTTCGGCAGGTATTTCGGTTTGTAATAAGTAAACTTAATAACTACTTTACTGCCTTTAACAATTATTTATCCACTACAAAGCTACGACATCCAAGAGCTACAAATGCAACACATTTTATGATACGAGGTTCCAAGCGGAAGGAGAGCTACACGAGTGAAAACGCTCGTTGAGCCTACACATTTTCACTATTTTATTATTTTTAGCGTAAATTTTATTTTATTTTAGGCAAAGATTTTGATTCTGCTTTTTTTTAAAGATAAACTAGAATTCTTGCTAACCCCTTTTGCTAAGCTAAAATGTAAATGTAAGCTTGTGTTACAAGAGGGTTCACGTGGTTAGTGCAATGGGTGCACATCGAGCTGGCGACCACAAGATTGCAAGTCCGACGCCCTAGTCATTGGGCTACTGCCGCTTCTAATTTTATTATTATTATTAATTTACACAACGCGGTACATCTACATCTAGTACATCAAGTGGTACATCTAGTACATATAGTGGTACATCTGGTAGTAATCTTACCTGTTTGTCCATAATGTGACTCGTTGGACATCCTAGGTCCGAAGCTGGAGAATGAATTATTATCGCCATACCCCGGTGTAGGGGGTGATGACGTATGAGGCGAACCGCGCGTCTCACCATATATACCTGAAAAAACATTACGTCATTACCAATCTGACGCGGCAAAATCCTGGCTAAATACAGAAGTTTTAAAAACAACCGGTTTCGTCCACTGTTGAACATGGGCCTCCTCTTAACAGACCATGACAAGCCAAGGTCCTTGGAATATTGCCATAATAAACATGCTTGGCAGGTGGATTTAAGATCGCAATAAGATGATGATATCCTTGAGCTGATAGACGCTGATTTTTTTTTCATTCCTCAAACAAAAAATTACGAAGTTACAGCGCGTGGAAATTGCGTATGACGTCACCTTTAGCCACAATTTTACCTAGTAGTGACGTCACAAGCCTCTCCTGAACTTTATAGTTTGTTGTTGTCTCAGTATCTTATCTTTGTAATTTTTTTATTGATTTGATAACTAAAAAAAACGAGTCCAATATTTTTTTGTGATCTAACTGACGGACTTATTATAATTTTTTAGTCTTCCTGCCTTTTATGAAGCTAATAATATTGTTTTTGACAATGGTACTGATGACACTAATGCTTAAGTCATTGATGAAAAATGATGATGATGATGATGCAATCCATGCCGATTTCAGCTACGGCGACCATTACCTGTATCTGGGTGGTTACTGATGCGTCCTCATATGGCTGATATACCCAATTTTAGCGGTAAATGTTTTGGAATATTGCTACATGTGAGGACGCCATCCACATAGTTGAAGACAATATTGGAAGGTGGTTTGTTTTTATGTATTTAAATATTTAAAAATGTGCCTTTATCGTGATCTGCCCGGCTAGCATAGGCAACGCGACTTGAGACGACTTGAGTCTACTCTACGGAGGCCGACCAATCACATTGCAGAAACGCACTGTCACGTGACACACCTCGACTTGAGTCTACCGTCGCGAGCATGGGATTACATTTTGTCTCCGACAAAGAGTACATGACAGCTAAATGAATGAACTATTCGCGACTCAAGTCTAAAACTGCGAGCATAGGCTCCATAAATAGACTATTTCCCTCTCTATTTTTGACATTTGCTGTAGACTACTTCTCGCAGCCAAACAAGATGCCGACATAGTTTTATTTTGAAGACAAAACTATTTTTCAGCTTAGAAACTAAAATATATCATCGTTAACTCTTTTGTTGTGTACGAAAGAAACTATATTTACCAAATTTTGTGGATAGGTAATATGCAGTGATACGTGATTGATATACAATACACAAATAAATTGTTTAGTGTCTTTTCGCATATGTTACTATATTGGAGACGAAATAAGAGTTGATAAACATTTCGCCGTAAGATAGAAAAAGAAATACACCCATTCGAATATCACGAGACATAATTATAACCCATTTTTGGAGCAGTAAAAAAACGTCTTAAATAATGTCTCCAAAGTTTAATTAAGGTACTAATCCTGCCTTTATGGAGTTTGCAGTAAATATCTGTTATATATTATAACATTAAAGTAAATATATGACACCACTATGCACATTATTATTAGTTTTTTACTATTAACTTTAGTAGTAACTGGCTAAGCCTAAACTGCTATCAAGTTGTTGATTGATGAAATATTATGGAGCTAATACAAATAACATTGATATTGTGTTAGACCTTACACATTACATGAAACAGTTATACTATGAAGTTTTGTATGTTTGTTTAGTTTAAATAACAAGCTAATTATTTATCTAAAACATTGAATTCATGATGTTATATCACACAATCTAGGGAAATAAATCTGCCTTTGAAAATATTCACACATAGTTCGATCTAGTTGATTTTTATACTAATGATAAAAAGTTATTTGCCGTATAGCGTAATAGTAACCAACTACACTTTAACATATCAATTTGGTCATTGATGAGATATCTAGTACCTTCCTATACCTATTATTCTGTGCATGTTTGTGTGTTCATGATTAATTACAGTTGCACTAGGTAAATATAAATCCCTATCGCAGGGGGCTTTACAAATAAAATATTTACACATCACACTCAAAACCAAGGACTTACACTGATATTATTCAGTGGGGATCAATCTAACAATAAAACTATGTCTCTAGTAATTGCATTAATACCACTGAGTTACTAGTGCAATCATGCATTTTGGTATAATTATTGCCTTACCCAATATATTATAAGAACAAGAGGTATTATGTTAGTTAATAGATGCCGTTTATATAAAGTAATATGAGAAAATAAATATAATAAGGAATGAAACAATTGACACAGAATAGTAACAACTAATTTATTAAAAACAAACTATCACTTTTTATGATTTGTGAATATATTTCTCAAGTACAGCACTTCCTATTTGTTGATTCAATCTGTAAAAAAGAAATAATGTAGTTAATAGGTATAAAGTAACTTTGTTATTTTTCCAGAGGCTGCGGATATAATTTGGAATTGCGAGTTATGTTACTAATATGCGACAAATGGAATGGTTTTGAAAACTTTTTTATTTGGATCTGCATTTAATGATTATTGGAGTAATTGCAAGAAGATGTAAGCAATATCATTAAGTTAATAAATACAATAAATGATAATATTCTTTTATTTTTCCTTCCCTTCCCGAGATAGTTTCCTTTGTGACACATATTAACACTATGGTGACAAATATTAACACTATCATCCATAGTTGCAATTACCTACCCATATTGGACCTCTGTTTCAGTGAGTTCTGGCATGAGGTTAAATATTTATTTCGCAATAGAAATGATCTATACTTTTTCGCCAATGAGGATATTTTTAAGTAGACTGAGTTTCTGACAGATTTATTATGAGTACCTAGTAATAAATACCTTAATACTTACACAAATAATTTGAAGCATAAGATAAACATGTATTGATTTTGATATAGATTTATAAACTTCCGATCGATTTCAAATCCATTCTTTAGATGTAATCACTAAGTTCCTTCAATTCTTGTCGGCTCCATACTATAATTATTGTTAAGCAGCTAGTTTGGCACAATTTCAGGAGATCTAGAACAATATGTACATAAAAGAGACCGTTAATAGGCAAACTATCATTTCACAGTGCCTGCATAAAATCAATGAAGAATTTTAGTTATTTACTTACTGAGGTTATATTCATTTGTAAACGTTATGTAGCGGTAATACATTGTTTGTATTAAAAAGGATATGTTTCTATCCGTTTAATATACCCGTTTAAACTACTTTTCAGTTGTAAAATAGAGTATGATTAAAAAAAAGTTATCTAAGAAAATATTTTGCTGTTTTGTTTGTTTTGATCAAAGTTTTGTCAGTTATGTCAACTACTCCGTAGTGCGTAGCTACTGTTATCGATAAAAAATATCGAAACTTTACTATAGTAACAATATATACGATAAATATCTTTGACTGCATGCGATATATCAATACATACAATACAAACATAATTAATTAATTAGTATTTTCGTTTAATTATATTTTAAATCCGCAATATTCCTATTTGGCTGACTTTGATATGCCGCAATGATACGCGATTTTATGCAGGCACTGTGAAATTATATAGTTTGCCTAATAACGGTCTCTTTAATGTACATATTGTTCTAGATCTCCTGAAATTGTGACAAACTAGCTGCTTAACAATAATTATAGTATGGAGCCGACAAGAACTCAAGGAACTTAGTGATTACATCTAAAGAATGGATTTAAAATCGATCGGAAGTTTATGAATCTATATCAAAATCAATACGTGTTTATCTTATGCTTGAAATGATTTGTGTAAGTATTAAGGTATTTATTACTACTCATAAATCTGTCAGAATCTCAATCTACTTAAAAATATCCTCATTGGCGAAAAAGTATAGATCATTTCTATTGCGAAATAAATATTTAACCTCATGCCAGAACTCACTGAAACAGAGGTCCAATATGGGTACGTAATTGCTACTATGGATGATAGTGTTAATATTTGTCACACTAGTGTTAATATATGTCACAAAGGAAACTATCTCGGGAAGGGAAGGAAAAATAAAAGAAAATTATCATTATTTGTATTTATTAACATAATGATATTGCTCACATCTTCTTGCAATTACTCCAATAACCATTAAATGCAGATCCAAATTAAAAAAAGTTTTCAAAGCCATTCCATTTGTCTCATATTAGATAACATAACTCACAATTCCAAATTATATCCGCAGCCTCTGGAAAAATAACAAAGTTACTTTATACCTATTAACTACATTATTTCTTTTTTACAGATTGAATCTACAAATAGGAAGTGCTGTACTTGAGAAATATATTCACAAATAATTAAAAGTGATAGTTTGTTTTTAATAAATTAGTTGTTACTATTCTGTGTCAATTGTTTCATTCCTTATTATATTTATTTTCTCATATTACTTTATATAAACTGCATCTATTAACTAACATAATACCTCTTGTTCTTATAATATATTGGGTTAGGCAATAATTAATAAGTAACTCAGTGGTATTAATGCAATTACTAGAGACATAGTTTTATTGTAAGATTGATCCCCACTGAATAATATCAGTGTAAGTCTTTGATTTTGAGTGTGATGTGTAAATATTTTATTTGTAAAGCCCCCTGCGATAGGGATTTATATTTACCTAGTGCAACTGTAATTAATCATGAACACACAAACATGCACAGACTAATAGGTATAGGAAGGTACTAGATATCTCATCAATGACCAAATTGATATGTTAAAGTGTAGTTGGTTACTATTACACTATATGCCAAATAACTTTTTATCATTAGTATAAAAATCTACTAGATCGAACTATGTGTGAATATTTTTAAAGGCAGATTTATTTCCCTAGATTGTGTGATATAACATCATGAATTCAATGTTTTAGATAAATAATTAGCTTGTTATTTAAACTAAACAAACATACAAAACTTCATAGTATAACTGTTTAATGTAATGTGTAAGGTCTAACACAATATCAATGTTATTTGTATTAGCTCCATAATATTTCATCAATCAACAACTTGATAGCAGTTTAGGCTTAGCCAGTTACTTACTACTAAAGTTAATAGTAAAAAACTAATAATAATCTGCACAGTGGTGTCATATATTTACTTTAATCTAATAATATATAACAGATATTCACTGCCAACTCCATAAAGGCAGGATTAGTACCTTAATTAAACTTTGAGACATTATATAAGATGTTTTTTCACTGCTCCAAAAATGGGTTATAATTATGTCTCGTGATATTCGAATGGGTGTATTTCTTCTTCTATGTCTAATCTATAATGTTTATCGACTCTCATTTTCGTCTCCAATATAGTAACATAAGCGAAAAGACACCTAACAATTTATTTGTGTATTGTATATCAATCACGTATCACTGCATATTATCCACAAAATTTGGTAAATATAGTATCTTTCGAAACAAAACAAAAGAGTTAACGATGATATATTATAGTTTCTAAGCTGAAAAATAGCTTTTTCTTCAAAATAAAACTTTGTCGGCATCTTGTTAGGCCGCGAGATAGTAGTCTACAACAAATGTCAAAAATAGAGAGGGAAATAGTCTATTTAGAGAGCCTATGCTCGCAGTTGTAGACTTGAGTCGCGAATAGTTCATTCATTTAGCTGTCATGGACTCTTTGTCGGAGACAAAATGTAACCCCATGCTCGCGACGGTAGACTCAAGTCAAGGTGTGTCACGTGACAGTGCGTTTCTGCAATGTGATTGGTCGGACTCCGTAGAGTAGACTCAAATCGTCTCAAGTCGCGTTGCCTATGCTAGCCGGGCTGGGCTGCAAGTACGACCAAATGCTTCTGAAGTATAAAAGACATCCGGCGTTATGCTTCTGAGCTCTAGATAAAATCACGTAAATGTGAATGATAATGATATTGATGAACATTCGTATATTAAAATATTTGAAACACATCTCATCTCCACCGCTGCTCAATAAATCACTGTTGGAACTATTCAAGCTATTCATCCACGTAAGCCATGATCCTATAGCCCACTTGACCACATATAGGGTTCAAATTCCCGTATTATACCGACTACAGTTAATAGTAACCTGAGAACTATATTACTGTCACCAATCTAAATGTTAAACGTTGCGACTAAAGTAAAGCCTTTGATATTGGTGATGATGATAATGATTTTAAAGGTGTTAATAGCAAATATAATAAAGTTTTTTTTTTTTTGTAGGACGTTTGTTTTTAGCCGCGATGCTTTAGCTAGTTCACCGGGCATAAAGGCTAGCAGAGCTCCAGCCTAGATAAATGGTTTAAACACTTCAAACTAAGCAACTTGCCCAAGAGGGCGTCCCCTGTGCGGCTTGGACCTTGGCTCTGAGCGGTCGCCAGTGATGAGATTGAGGGATTTTGACTTTTTGAATTTTAGGTAAGTTTTGTGCAACTTTACAGTTCGCGGCCCTCTCGGATTTCGGGTCTACGAGGACATCGGAAGGTTCTTTGCAAACTAAGGGTCGGGAGGGATAATAAAGATGTTAATGGCAAATATAATGTCCATACTAATTATAAGGGTGTTCATGGTAAAGATGATGTTAAAACTAATAATAAAGATGTTAATGACATTTTCAATGATAAAGCTTATAAAAAAAAAAAAAGATATTTTTAACAATGGTACTGATGATACGAATGCTTAAGTCGTTCACGAATATGTGAATGATAATGATATTGGTGAACATTGGTATAACAAAATAATATTTGCAACACATCTCACCTCCACTGCTGCTCAACAGATCACTGTTGGAACTATTCAAGCTATTCTTCCTCACGTACATAGAATTCTCCACGTAAGCCATGATCCTGTGGCCTGTCTGACCGTATATAGGGTTCAAATTACCCGTACTATTCAAGCTTGTGTTCGATGAGAAATTACTCTTGGCTTGATGGAAGGTGCTTAAAGATGGCTGCGTAGGAGATTGTGGATTAGCATTGTTTTGGTTCTGTAGCTGTTGTAAGGAACGGCGAACGATTCCAGGAGACGCGGGCATGTGTTTCAACTCGGTCAGCTGTTTTACTGTTTCAGCTACGTTGATATGAGCTGGGGATAAAAAAACAAATATTAAGTTAATTCAGTTATAACGTAAAGTACACCCAGTAAAGACAACCTCCGCGTAAAAGCGTAGTGGTATTTGGCTTGCTTTTATTGCAGCATCCGACTATAGGCCTTGGCCCACAAACCGTCGTAAAACCACATTGATGACCCGGACGACGTCATAACAATCTACCAACTACGATAAAAAGACTGCAAGAAACTAGCACCACTACACATAGACCACTCTATACGACGTAAGTCCTTCCGTAAAAAAAAAGCTTGCTTTAAATCTCGGAGATTGATATAAGATTTCTTTCCGGGTCTAAATGGTTGAGGGATTACCCTCCGTGCCTCGGAAAGCACGTTAAGCCGTTGGTCCCAATTGTTATAACATCATCTATAACAATCGTATCGTATACCAGGGGACGGGCAGTAGCGTTTCCTTGTGTGTAAGTTAATTATGATGTTCTAGTAGAACGGGAGGTGCGTGGGTGAAACAGCGTGCAGGAAGCTTGTTTATAATAAATCAAATACAGTTTTATTCTAAGCACCCGTTGAAATACTGGATGTCTTTTTTTACCGTCTTAAAAATAATAGGGCGTAATATGTATATGAAATAAATGTTTAAAACATTGTCATTTTATAATTGACAAAGAGTGAAAATCGTAAGGATAAAAATACGTACCTAATTAGGTAGTTACGTTACGTTAGTTAAAATAGGTGCCTATAATACCTAGGCCGCAATCAAATAAGAATGAAAAGTGTGAGCTATATAGCGTAACTTTCTACTTAGGTACGCATTTTTACCGTTACGATTTTACTCTATGCAAGTAAAACAATAACTATGCCTTAGACATCTATTTCATATATTATTTCCATGACGGTAAAAAAAGTCACCCAGTATAAGGTAAGGAGGCCGAAAGACGAAGTAATGTATAAAATATATGTACAAAAGAAATAGAAAAATGTATATACATACAATCATATCCACCAGCGTTGTCTTCTGGCTGGAGCAGGAAGGCTGGTGGCGGCGGCAGCTGTTCCTCCGGGGCTGGTAGACCACCCGCACCCTGTGTGAATAGTTACATCAGTAATCTGTACCATTTCCGTGGAGAATAGTCACGGTATTAATAACAAAATACTTTGTAACTAGATATAGCAGATTGATATAATGAGCTCAAGTCAAAGACAAACATTTCTTTATTCATATAGACACATTTAAAATATTTTAAATAATGTTCTTATTATGCGTCCTTTTCTAGTACCACCAGTTCTGGACGTGGCAACTCTGAGAAGAACTGGCAAGAAACTCAGAGGAATCCTTTTTTTAAATAGATGGTTTTAATACAATTATTAATGTAGCAGTATTTTTTCAGAGCAACTCACTCCCAAGCAGTTTTCATTGACATAATCAGAAATTTTATAATAATGTTTTTTACATAATTTATCTTTAACATATCGTTTAAACTTGTTTGTAGAAAGATCTCTGACATTATAAAGAAGTTTGTTGTAGAAGCGTATACATTGCCCCATAAAAGAATTGCTAATTTTGTGGAGACATGTAGCATTTAAAACGAGATTATGCTTAGAACCTATCAATACGAGATACTCTAGGTTGTACGAACCTTGGGGGATGCCCCAAGGTACCCCATCTAACATCATTTTGATGTCATTTAAATCTGTAATTTCAAATGCCATTGAAAAAATATATACATAGATCGACTGTAGATACTACCAAAAATTTTTCATTTCGCTGAGCACCTACTAAAATAACACATCATTTTGTAAAAAACATATGCCTATTTTATTAAGTGAGAACATTTCGATGGTAACACAAATCACAAAGCAAATCGTCATGCCAATTATTATTTTTTCGTTATTCACCGATACAGATAACATATTAATATAAAATGAATACACAATAAGTTAACCTGATATCCAGTAACAGCTGTTCACAACTTTTATAATAAACAGTGCGTCGTTTTAATTAAGTTAAATATTATTAAATTATAAGCAACCACAAAAAAATCGATGTAAAAATGTTAACATGTAATACTCACAGATCCATAAGCTGGTCTTTGAGGTCTGGATATAGAAGAGGATCTTCGTACTGGCGGCGGTGGCTTGCCCAAAGAACTAGAAGATCCTCGGCGAGACCAAACAGTCGCTGTAGAAACGTAAATATTTTAATAATATGGCAATTATTTATACGAGGGTGGGTCAAAAAGTTCGCGGAATGGAGGGGTTGAAGAGAGGTGGGGGTATTTTTAGGGTTGCGTAGCCAAATGGCAAAAAACGGAACCCTTATAGATTCGTCATGTCTGTCTGTCTGTCCGTCCGTATGTCAGAGCCACTTTTTTCCGAAACTATAAGAACTATGATGTTGAAACTTGGCAAGTAGATGTATATTGTGAACCGCATTAAGATTTTCACACTAAAATAGAAAAAAAAACAAAAAAAATTGGGGTTCCCCATATTTAGAACTGAAACTCAAATATTTTTTTTAACAAACCCATACGTGTGGGATGTCTATGGATAGGTCTTCAAAAATGATATTGAGTTTTCTAATGTCATTTTTTTCTAAACTGAATAGTTTGCGCGAGAGACACTTCCCAAGTGGTAAAATGTGTGTGTCCCCCCTGTAACTTCTAAAATAGGACAATGATAAAACTAAAAAAAAAATACGATGTACATTACCATGCAAACTTCCACCGAAAATTGGTTTGAACGAGATCAAGTAAGTAGTTTTTTTTTAATACGTCATAAACCGTAAACCGCAATTTACCTTTCATTCAATCAACTATTATTAACATCGATCAAAGTTACCACTAACTACAAGAACTGTTATACTATGTTACTTGTTGTATTCTTGATATCAAAAATATGTAGGCACTTGCAACTAGTACGGAACCCTTCGTGCGAGAGTCCGACTCGCACTTGGCCGGTTTTTTTACCTGTCTCTACTTGCCAACTTAATACAACTATAAATACTAAGTTTCATTCCAATCGGTTCATTAACCTTTGAGATATCGCTAGATACCCAAGTCAATCGGGAATAAAACATCAACTATGGAGAAAATTGGGTTTCGTGCCGTGATTAAGTTCCTTACTAAGCAAGGAAAACCATCACAAGTGATCATAAAAGAAATGTCATCTGTTTACGGGGACTCTTGCCCTGGGAAAATAATGATTTATAAGTGGCATAGTCTTTTCAAGCAAGGTCGGGAGTCAATTGAAGACGATGAGTGCTCAGGCGGACCGATTGAAGCGACGTCCTCAGACATTGTCGAAAAAGTTGAAAAACTTGTTCTGGAAGATGCTCATTTAAAGAAGAAACAAATCGCAGAAATGGTTGGACTATCATCTACAACCATTTTGAATATCCTCCATTATCATCTTGGCATGTCTAAGGTCAGTGCAAGATGGGTTCCGAGAATGCTCACACTGCTTCAGAAACAACAGCGCATCGAGTGTTCGCGCGAGTTTTTGAGTCTGTGTAGTGAGAACAGGGATGAATTTATGAACCAAATTGTTACTGGAGACGAAACTTGGGTTCATCACTATGAACCTGAGTCAAAGCAGGAGTCTATAAAAAAGGTGCAGCACCTCCGAAGAAGTTTAAAATGTCGCAATCGGCCGGCAAGATGATGGCTACGGTCTTTTGGGATGCAGAGGGTATTTTGCTGACCGATTATAAAGGAAAAGGTGTCAATATTACCGGAGAATACAACGCTACATTATTAAAAAAATTAAAAGACGCTATTAAGGAAAAAAGAAGGGGAAATTGGATTCGAGGTGTGCTTCTTTTGCACGACAATGCACCAGTTCACAAGAGTCATGTTGCGATGGCTGCCCTACACAGATGCGGGTTCGGAACACTGCACCACCCTCCCTATAGTCTAGATTTAGCCCCATCAGATTATTATTTATTTTCAAATATGAAAAAAGAGCTTCGGGGATAAAGATTTACCGATGATGAAGGAAGGAAGTTGGCAATTTCTACGTATTTTGAAGGCCTAGACAAAACATTTTTTTTAAGGTATTAATAAACTTTTTGAAATATCTGTGAAGTGTATTAGGCTTACGGGAGAATATATCGAAAAGAAAAAATAAATTTGCTTTTAATTTCGCACCCCTTCCTCTCCATTCCGCGAACTTTTTTACCTCCCCTCGTAGTAGGTATCTTTCAAATATCCTCCCAATTCTTCAAAAATGCCCGCTAAATAGCTTATTTACTAGCATAAGCAACATAAGGATTTGGAGATAGGATTATTTTTATATATAACGGGAGAGCCTCTATGGCGTAACGGAATAAGCCTCGCTTTAAGTCTCAGAGGTCGTGGGTTCGATCCCCACGCCGCCAGACAACAAATCTTTGAGCAAAAGATTTATTTTCGGTTCTGGTTCGTTGAATAACTATTTTGAAAGGTAGCTTTTTACTTTATCTAGCTAATTATGTATAGTATTCCAAACGGAAGACCTAGACAAAATAACTTTACTACAGGTCGATCGCTTACTTATCGCAAACACTTTGTCGATACTAAACTATCACTTTGTCTACTTGATCAATAGCTAAAAATGACCACAATAACTTTTTTTTACTACTTGCAGAGAATTCGCACACTACTAGTATTCTAGTTAATCCCTCCTGCTAAGCTAAATACTTGTGTTAGGAGTGGGTAAATATTTATTAGTTACATCTTAGTACAAAATAAAGCGCCAATATAAAACAAATAAAAATAGGCAAGCTTATATTATAGATGTTCTTACCTTATCATTGCTGATGCTATATCGGAAATGTAATTTATAATTTTACCCAATTTAAACTGAAATGAATTATTTTTTACCTTACCATTTCGAAACTCCAATTCAGACATAATTTATTACAGCACCACCACCAAAAACCTTGTTTCGTAATCATATGAATTTAACCAAATGCCGTTTGGGATTAACGAAGCACCTCTTTACCACCACCTTACGTTATATGAATTTCCCGAAATGCCTTTCGGGTTTAAGAATGCCCCACCAAAAGCCCAAATCGTAACTTATTCTCACCAGTCATAGACAATGGTCGTCGTTTTGGCACAGCGGGTTTCTTCCCTATAGTCGCGAAAGCTGGTGTTTCGCTCGCTTCGTCCAGAGACCTGACAGCTTCTTCCAAACTTCCCAGAGATATAGAGAAACTCTCTCTTGCGGCTGCGACTGAGGAGTCACTCTCACGGCGTAGAGTCACGATCTCTGATTCGACTGATTCGCAAATGGGCATGCAAAGCGAGTTACAACAAAAATAAAAAAAACAGATGCTGTCTATTTCAAATCGGAAATTACAAAAGACGAAAGTTGTCGATAAGACAAATATTTAAGAAAAATAAAATACACTTAGATAAGTATATAAGTGGTCTCGCGTTCCCGACTAGATACCGCCGTCGTACTTGACCAATGCGGCAAAATATAGCAAGCCGAAATCGGCGTACCCAAGCCAGTCGTGACTACGCCGATTTCGTATTGAGAAAGAGAGTATACAGAGACACATGTATCTCTGTATACTCTATGCGAGGAATACGTGTCGAAAGTTTTATTAAATTTTGGTTGTAATGGAAGTAAGATGCCAGTTTGCGTAGTAAAATTGTCCAAAAATAACATTACTAGCAATGAGAAGGACATCGGGATCACAAACCATAGGTACAGTGTCTTTACCACACTACGAGCGCAGTATCTAGTTGAACGTACAAGACCACACATTTATCTATGAAAATACAAATATATAGGCTTATGGTGAATCAAAAAGTAAATCCGATTTGGAATTGTTTGCACAAAAAAAAAACACAAAAATATATTGTGTAAAAACACACACAAAGTGTGCTAATTCTTAAATCCTCATATAAAAAGTTATTTATAGGCCAAGTTTAAAAGGATGGAGCTCTGCTCGCCTTTATGTTAGGTGAAATAGCAAAGGCCCCGCGGCTAAATAATTGTCCCTCCGCAAAAGACAACAAGGACAACTTTAAGTTATCATATAGTGTAAAAATATTCTTTTTATAAAAGGATATAAAAATCAAATCATATTAAAATAAAATTAATAAGAAATAAACTTATAAATAGCGATCAGATAATAAAGAGATTCTAAACTAACCATCTATTTAAATTATTTAAATATCAGTTAAATGTTTAATATACGATAATTTATTAAAATGAAGCAATCATAATGACGACATTCAGGACAAACTTCCGATCGCTATTTAATAACACAAAGTTAAAAAGAAAAAATATGAATCTACAGTCATATCACAAGCACACAAATAACATATTTACACTCTACAGAACGACCAAAAACACACTGATTATACACTATTATCAACCTAATTGCATTGAAATAACAGATATAATCAATAAACGCAAAATATGATTTAGATTGAAATAATTATTTTGTAAGCTAGAACAATAAAATAAATAAAAAGAGAGTAAAGGATTAAGAATTATTGCTCGATTGGTAAATATCACAACTATACGGAATATGATAATAATATAAATATATAATAAAATATTTATAATTTCTTTACCCCTTTAGGCTTTAATCGCTTTGTTCCATAAGACTCTATAATTCCGACATAAACGAAATGCAACTTAGGTATACCTCAAACATTACACCTACTAATATCAAAGAGACGTAAACGACTAAAACTATAAGTATATTAACGAAACGCAACTGTATTACATCTAATTTAAGATCTATCATTTAAACTTGTACTGAATAATAAGTTCTACTTAACTCTACTATCAAAATAATAGCGTATCAGAACTACATTAAGTCCATATTTGAATGTCTCACTGAATACTCGCTTCTACCAAACAGAAATAAAAGTATCAATATCTACTATCTAAATACAACCGTATCGCAACTACATAAAGTCGATATTTAAATGTCTCATTGAATACTCACTTCTTCTAAACACACATAAGAGGATCAAGCTCTACTATCTAAATACTACCTTATTACAACTGTATAAAGTCGGTATTTGGATGACTCACTGAATACTAACTTCTACCAAACAGACATAAAAGTATCAAACTCTACTATCTAAATACAAACTTTACACAACTACATAAAATCGATATTTGAATGTCTCACCGTCTGGGTGTTGCAGTTGGTGTTGATGCGTGTGATCTTCTGCTGCGAAGGCTCCTTGACTGCCGTAGCCGCTTGAGGACTCGAGGGACGATTCACTAGCACTGCTCTCTGAGCAAACCTGAGAACAATATTTTAAATTAGCAAATGTAATTTTTTATTAATGATTTCGATTCTGTAGTAAAATATGTAATGCTGAATTTAGTAAAACAGGCGGTCACTTCTAGAGTAGTAATTTTAAGAATAGTGTTATCTTAATTTTTTTTCAATTGTTTTGTCTTGTTTATGTACGTAACATAAATTATACCTAGAATATTACTATGTTTTTGCAATTCTCGTGATTGTTATAAGAATATACTCGCTCTTAATAACCCTGAAACACAGGATTACGTACTTTAGTCAAATAAATACGTGCTTTATTGTACTAAATAAGTTACATTGTATAACTAAAAAAATAAGATGTCATGTTATAGCTATATAATGTTATGTATGTATAATTTGCAGCTACCTACCCACTCAACTAGCAATTTGGAAAGGGTCGCGAGTGCGGTTCTCTGTCTATCTGTACGCCTGACTATCATTCAGCCATTAATACGTAATCAAATAACAAACATCGAAATATCTTTACAACCTTTCACTTTTATAGTATAAGTCGTATTATTATACCTATGTACCTTATAGGCAATGGCTTAAAGAAGTGGACGCGATAATTTCTCATTGACATCCGGAATCGATCCACAAGTTAAACACAATTGTTACCAGTTCACACCAAGTTAATAATACACACCAATAAATGTATGAGATATTTTGCACTTCGCGAACAATGGCGATGTAATAGTGTAACTAACATAATATAGGAGAAATGGTTTTGATACTTCGAGTTTTATTTTAGAATTCAATCTTTATTTTAAAACCTCGCAAAGTGGAATAAGCTTTCACTTTCAATCTCTAAGGTTGTATAATCTATAAGTTAGATACCTACGCCGAACATTATTGTTGTAAGATTTTATTCAAAGATTTGTTTCACATTTTTGAGTAAATCCTACTAATATTAAAACGCAAAAGTTTGTAAGTATGGATTAATAGTTTGATGGATGTTTGTTACTCTTTCACGCCAAAACTACTGAACGGAATTGGCTGAAATTTTGCACCGGGATAGGTTATACGCGGGATTAACATAAAGGCTATATAGACAAAACATCACGTTTAGTCCCACTGGAGCAGAGTAACGCGGGTAAAACCGAGGGGCATGTACATATATAAATAAATACTTAATCTGCAATTGACCATAAAGTGCACGAAATAAACCCCAAAGAGGGTTTTTTGTTTATATATTTACACTACATTTTATTGGATGTCGCCTCGAATTGCATTGAATTTTATAATTAATTATAGCATTGTTACTCCTGGACAAAGTAGCTTTCTAATGGTGAAATTATTTTTGAAATCGGTCCAGTAGTTCCGGAGCAAACAATCTTTCTTTGCTTTTTTTTTAGTTTCTTATTGTATCTCTTACTATAAAATAACATAGTCTTACTTGTATATATAAACAATAAAACTAGTGTACATAACAAGAAAGTTCTTTTACGGAAGAGATAGGAAAACGTAAAGACTTATTTATCATGCCAACATATCGCTTGAAACCGAGCTTATTGCACCGTGTAAAAAGCACAAGTTTTGCTTGATTATTCTATTTCAGAGTAATAAACCAAAGTCATGAAAAAACTATACATACATACTTAAGCTCACACCTGTTTCCCAGCGGGGTAGGCAGAGACAATGGACTTCCACTTGCTACGATCCCTACACACATCTTTCGCTTCATTCACTCTCATAACATTCTTCATACAAGCACGTCGGTTTAGGGTGGACCTCATTTGACCTTTTGCGAGGATGTCTCCGATTTGGTCAGAGAACGTTCGTTTAGGTCTTCCGACTGTGCCACTCACATTTGCCATGTATATCTGTTTTGTCAATCTTTAAAAATTATAGCTAAAATATTAAGCTCAGCAATCTATTTAAAGTTTAAGTATCTAATCGGCCCAGTCCATTCGCACCGTAGTTATCAATGGAACGATGCATAAAATCCGTGTAGCTAAGACCATATCGTACAAATCGCGGTCAGTTGTTTGCGATAACGCGAAGTAAACGTACGTGTCACAAAGGTTTACCTAGTTTGTATTTATACAAAATTATATTAAATAAGGTGCTCAAGTTTATTTTTTAGAGATGGATGTGTCAATGAAAATTATTTTTACTTTAGTGTGAGTATTATTCAATTTCTTTTTTTAGAAGAAATTAAATTGTAAGCTTTTAATAGGTAAAAAATATAGATTCCTTATGATTTAGTTGGTTGATGGACTACCTTCGGTGCCTCGGAAAGCATTTTCAAGTCATTGGATCCTACTGTTATAACATCACCTTTGGCAATTGTATGCCAGGTGCCGGGTAGCAGCTTTTACACCCGTTGCGTAACGGTTAAAGGCTCAGTTTAAACTTGTCGTTGGTTCGGTCCCTACGCCGGAAAAGAGATGTTTGTGTAAAATCTAACATTTCTTTCCGTATCTGGTTGGTAGAGATATTATTATCTTCCTTGCCTCGTTCGTGGTAACAATTGTTTATCATGAACGAACAAAATATTTAGATATGAATTAACATCAGACTGGATATGAATATCCATTCTGAAAAAAATTATGATATCAGCTGTTCCATACATTTATGTTCACTAACCTCGACAAAATGTTTAGAACTGTATTTTTTTTTTCGCCATTTCAGCGTTGGTTCCATAGTAAAAGTTGCTAATAATCATCAGTACTTTCACCTCCTGAAAAGTTGTTAATGTTCTAAAAATAACCCTGTATATATCATACATTTTTTTTCAGAATGGATATTTAAATTCATATCCAACTATTTGTCACAAATATTTCATGTCCAATGTGGGGATCGAACCCACGACCTCCGAGACTCAAAGCGAGACTTATACTGCTACGCCACGGAGGTTGTAATAGTGTGTGGTGTACATTTATTTATTATGCTTATTTATTATTTTATTTATGCTAGTATGTAATGGCCACTTTCTGATGTCGTCATAAATAAATAAAATGGTGTCCTTGAATATGTTAATACAATACATTGTAAATTACGGAAAACAAGATCGAATGATACGGCTATGTTACTAATAAACTATTTCTATTTATCTTTTACAGAGTTTTGTTCAACTTACATCACACAAACGGCATGCCTCGGTAAGCATCGCACCGCATCGTACATAATCAATTATTTACTCTTTCATATTTTACGATGCAACGGTCATTTGAACAGTTCAAAATAAAAGCGTAAATTTAATATTGTTATCGGTCCTGAAACTGGGAAATACGAAGTTATTCAATACTTTATATTATATTCTACACTAACTTCCCGAGGTTTCAAACGCGTGACCCCCGTTCCCGTGGGAACTTTATAATAAAATATAGCCTGCATCTTAGGTAATTCCTGTCAGTAGTCGAATTTTATTAATCTCAATTTTGAAATATAGTTTAAGGTAAACTTTTCCATAAAGTGTTCAAAACATTTAAAAATGTGAAAAACGGGCAGTGACATCGTTTAATATTCAATACCAAATGTAACTTAACTTTGGAGATATTTGTCGAAGTAATGCGGATCATTACCGATAGATGGCACTAACATTAAAATTTTAGATATATATGTAAACAAACCCTAAAGGTTATTATTATATTACAGTCCCATAGAAGAGATGGCAGACCTAAAAGCGGTGTACAAATCAGGGGAGCTGCTGGAATTTGGGCCGCCTATAACTCTTGACGGGATCAAGAGTAAGCTGAAAGAGACTGGGATCTTCGACTGGACCGACCCCACGTTGACCGACCGACAGAAGAAGGAGATGAAGAAATTATTCGAAGCTGTCCAGATTATGGTACTTATAAATTTAAGTCATCTTCAGTCTAGTGTTTGTTGTTTTTTGAGTGTTTACATAGAAATATGATTTATTTTCGAGAGTACAATCGAACTTCCTGATTAATAATAATATATTTATTTGCTTGAAAACATGGTTAGGTACAAGATGTTACAACCAAAAACTAATTGAGCATGTTTCGCCATTGGAGTTAAATATCGCATTCTTTCATTTACGTCTCCTGATCTGCGCTGGTGGGAACTGGAATTTACTATGAAATAATGAAATTGATTTAGCACTTAAGTATTGATACGTACCTACGAGTGTGGTACGTATCAGAATTAGAATATAAAGGCATAATTTAACAAAAGTATCACTTAAGTAGGTAAAAACAATATTTACATTATTTGATCTTTACAGTTTTTATATACCGTCCGTCCGTCTGTTCTGCTATATATGACAAATGTACATAGTATCGTAAGATGCCTTAGAGGTAACAGGTAATTTCCATATCATCCTATTACCTTTCTCAATATTATTTGATGCGGGATACTTAGATCCCGCTTCGAATACTTTCCGATGATAGGTAAAAGACTGACATCTTCAGTTAAAACATCTTCCTGATTTCGGGCTATTACTACAATATTACTTCGATTTTAAAAGAAAAATTCTAGTTGCACTTTTTCCCAACCCTGGATTATAACCCCGGGCTTTGCTAATTACGATTAACCTTATCACCTTTAAATTTATCATCAGAACACGCATTGACATTATGTACAGAAATATTACAATCAGACAAAATATAGACGAAGTACACTTGTGCCTACCCTCTTGTAGAGAAAGCCGTGATGCTATATTTGTAATTTTAATGTTATTAACATATTTTAGACAACATCCCGCAACCGTCAGCCGTCTAATGTTCAAAACATGTTCTCATCACTGCGTGTAGTAGAACGAGTGGTGAAAAAACAATTGAAAGAAGGACAGATCTCTGAGGATTTAGCCAGCAAGTTCCACTGGGAGAAACTGTGAGTAAAAACGTATGAATTCATAATCGAAATCATATTCTTATTTATTTATTGCACACCATATGTATAATAAGTTGTTACAACTTGAAAAAATCAGTACAAAGTATGGACCCTGTCGGGAATGGCAAGATAGAAAAGAAGGGGAAGCAATAGATTCATTCTGGTGGTCCTCTCCTCGTGGTATGAGTTTAGCATACCACGCTATGGAGAGGGCGAGTCCCACATATCCCACCACAAACCGCGCGAATACGCTGCAGCGGCGGAGATAATGCGTAAATGCATTTCCCCCCGGACAAAAAAAAAGCCCAATTAAAAGTTTCCAGGGAAAATAAAATATTACAACCAAGATCTATTCAACATTGAAATTATTCTAAATCTATAAATAAAAAAATACCCTAAGAGCCCGTTCCCATTTATCCGATCAGTCTTTTTGCCCTGAAACCGGACGCCGGACGTGGGTGTTCGCATTATATCCGATCAGTCTGTTTTGCCGGAAGGTCGGTGGTTCGACTTGCCGCCAGTTTACGTTTGTATTTCGTACGCAATGGACGGCGACGATGATGTTCTTATATTGTGGTGGTATTTGAGACGAATGAGACGAAAAAGAAGTAGAAAACGAAGACAACATTGGATGCATCCTATACTTCAAGACCGACCTTTTTTCTTCAGTCTTGACGCAACGTTCGTTCACACTCATCCAATCCGCGAGTTTCGGCTGATCGTCGCAGTGGCAAAACGTCCGTCAAATAACTCGGATCAGTCTTTTTTCCCGGATCAGTCATAATGTGAACAGCTCCATACAAATTGTACTGCCACTGGCACATCCGTCTATTTAAACTGACCGAGAAAAAGGACTAGTCAGATAAGTGGGAACGGGCTCTAACATTCATTAAAATAACCACACTAATGAAGATATTTTCTTAGAACTCATAATTATATCGTTACGTGATTAGCCTCCTTTTATACGATTGTCATAGATGACGATGATGACGAATCAGGACCAACGATTTTTTTTTTATCTTCTGGAAACGTATAGAAATTATTGAGGTAGGAAGATTAAACTTAACTGACTTTTTTTCTTTACAGAAACACACGGCAATAGAGAGACGAAGCTTCGTATGCACTTTACAAAACAAACAATATGAGATCGTTTAAGTTGTACTTATATAATTATAATATAACTTTTTTATCTGTACTAATAATTTATAATAATTTTTATCATTAAATCTTTTTTTTATTTTCTATCTATTTTTTTTTTCTTTGCCTGTACTGTCCCACTGCTGAGCAAAGGTCTCCCCCAATTCTATTATTAACCATTCAATCTATTATTAACCATAGTTTTGGATGTTTAAATAATATAATAATAATAATTCGACTATTTTATAGGCCATCTTTTGAAATTTAAAGCTAATGTTACGATTATAAATATTATATAGCAATAAATCCTGAAGGGAACATAACTTGGAGGCAGCTGAAATTACGATTGTGGCGACATCTAGAGTAGCTGCACAATAAAACACACGAAGACTAACAACGCCATCTAGAACCTAGGATACCAACTAAGCTCCAACGTGCAATACAAGTTCGCAAGCCATAATATAAAATAGCCGTCGGCCGTATTATGCAACCCGGCGCGCACCTGTGGGACTTGGACTTCCGCTTGGCCCAGGGCGGTGGCTGACTGGTAGATTGAGGAATCACCTTTAGTTTTTAGGCGAGTTTTTTTTTAAGATTACTAGCAGTATGCACTTAGCAGTACCTAGCAGACTTCAGGCCTACAAGGTCATCGTAAAGTTCGAGCTGATGATAGTAACAAAATTCTACTAACCTTCTCCTGTTGTGGATGTTCAGCGTTGTGTTGTTGCGCACGCGACGCGGCCAACGTTGCCAGCTCCGACATGTTCACGTACAGGGCTTGAGGCATTTCTGTAAAATGATAATAACAATTAAATTAAATTAAATTTTTAGTTATAACTATTGATGACATGTGTAATGGGCATGAGGACTAAAAAAATCTATTAAGTCCGTCAGTTAGTTTACTAAGAAATATTGGACACGTATTTTTTTATGAATCAAATCTATAAAAATTGACAAAGATACAGAGCAAAAACAAACTATAAACTTCAGGAGAGGGGGGCTTGTGACGTCACTATTAGGTAAAATTGTACCTAATAGTGACGTCACTCAAAATTTCAACGCGCTATATCTTCGTCATTTTTTGTTTGAGGAACGAAAAAAAAATACGTGTCCAATATTTTTTGGTAATCTAACTGACGGACTAATTAGATTTTTTTAGTCCACATGCCTATTGAAAAGCACATATTATTCAACTGTGTTCTAAAATCAATAGGTTTTCATATGCGCTATGGAGGTCAAGATAAATCTGTAACAAACAAACAGCCCTAAAAGCATATAACGGCTCTCTCTCTCTACTCTTTCACTTAAAATAAACTTTACGTCTAAAATTTAAAATAGTAACATTTTTAGTAGGTCAGTTGGGCGGCAAATGTGTAAGTCTGCCACTGTATTACGGCTTTGTTGTTTCTAAGCTATATTATGTTATTGTGCTATGGGGTAATTCAATTTAGAAGTTAATTAACGGCTAATGTGTGAAGACGGCAACTGTTTTTTTAAGATCTATTTGTATACACCTCATTAAAACAAATAAAAAAAATAGTAGGGGGTAATCTCTGGATGTACTGAACCGATTTTCAAAATTCTTTAACCAATCGAAAACCACGTCATTTGTGAGGGTCATAGGCTATATTTTAACTTAAAGTTTCCACGGGAACGGGATCTACGGCTAAAGCGACGCGGGACAGCTAGTAGTTAGTATGTAGAGAATTGAGTGCAGAATGCTAATATATATTTATTTAAATCTTTAGCACAAAACTGTACATAGGCGGACTTAATGCCAAAGGCATTCTCTCCCAGTCAAAATATGTTGCAGTCAAAATTCTTAACCAGTCAAAAGTACTTTTACATAACCTTTTTTTTTTTTGACCGGGTGAAATGCACTGACGCATTCGACCACCGCCGTTATGAAACCGGCGGTGGGATATGTGGGGACTCGCCCTCTCCAGTGCGTGATATGCTGCTCATACCACGAGGAGAGGACCCTACCGCCACTAAAACCCCCCGGGTACTCCTTCTTCCGCCATGAGTGTGAGGGCCACCGGGTATCGCTGAGAAGCGCTTGTATTTCCGGTGAACCCCCACGGCGGCCGTCCGCAGTTTGGATGGTGCCGCGGACTCTCCGGGGCCACTTTGTGTGTGGCCCGTATAACCATCGACGGGACGCCCGGAGTACTCAGGTGACCCTCCTCCGCACGGGTCCGCGTCTATAGGGAGCAGGGCCCATGTTCCCTACTCCCCGAGGCCGAGACTAAGGCGGCATGCGACGGGTTTCAGCCCGCCGCCTGCGGCCAACACGCCGCCTGCGAAGCGGGTGTGCACCGGGATCTTCCTCCTTTGCCTGCTCCGCAACCACCTTCTGAGACATGACACGTCCACAGAAGGAGGCAACCGCCGCCCACGACCCCTCACTTTCGACCATCTTAGAGATGATGGTCGGCAGCGAGAGGATGGAACCCACAACTCCGATGAGCTCAGTACGCTCATCGGACCACCCCGGACACACCTCGACGGTGTGTTGCGCCGTATCGTCGGTGCCCCCGCAGTGTCGGTGCCCCCGCAGTGGTGGCACCGAGTGTCCGGCTCCCTCTGTGCCACATTGCACAGGTAGTGACCAATGAGTGCAATGTGGTAGGACACATCGCCCCATTTGCGACCAGCCCACTTTAAAAGGTGGGGCCAACTAAACATAACCTAACCTAACCTAACCTAAAACTACTTTTGACTGATTTTGCTAGTCAAAAGTACTTTTGACTGGCTAAGAATTTTGACTGCAAAATTTATATATTTTTAATTATGGTCAAATTTTGAACCCCTGTCGACCACTAGTACTTATAAATGTCTAAATCTTAGAGCTCAAAAGCATAAGGTCGGATATGCCATTGTACGTCAGAAACATTCGTCGTATGTGCCTTTGTCATAAACTGGCACTTACGACCAAACGCTTCTGAAGTATAATAGATATCCGTCCCTATGCTTCTGAGATATATATATAGTTTTATTACCTTTAGTAAGGTGTGGCGGCAGTGACGACGGCTTGGCCGCCTTGAACTCTTGTGTGCAAGTGTTGGCGTTACCCGCTTTAGAGGGCACGGACGGGCGTTCTAGTGACGAACAGCGCTGTAAGAGAATAAGAACAATAACAACCACATCTTGCAACACCACAATGGGCATGAAGACTAAAAAAAACCTTTTTAGCCCGTCAGTTATATTACTTAAAAAAATCCAAAAGTCCACGACTCATAATGCTCATTCGTTCGACGAAAAGTAGAAAATATTAATAAATATATATTCATTATAACTCGTTAAAATAAGAAAAATATTTACTAATATATATAGGTATATAAGCACTCGTGTATTATTTGTTAATTTTAGTTTTTCGTTTATATATTCTATAACCATTTTCAATACCAATCTCCGCATAGCAGATCAATAAAGAAAAATTGATTAGATTAATTAATTTTTACGCCAGCTATCGTGCTTCAAACGAAAAAAAGTGTTGATGGACGGGATTTTTTTTTCTATGTCTATATTTTTTCCGGTTCTGTTATCTAAAATCAATTGTTACTAGTGACAGAATTATTCTCCATTAATTTATCTATAAAATGGTGCGCAGATTGAGGAGATTACGTAGATTACCAATCGAGAAATTAATTAAATAGTCGCGGAACCGAGGCAAAACGATTTTTTCGGTAGTAGAGCACTCTCTAATGCTTCGCATTATGTGTCGTGCAAAAAAATATTGGACACGGTATTTTTAATTTATCAAATCAATAAGAAAATACAAAGATACAAAGCAAAAACAAACGATTAAGTTAAGGCTTGTGTGGTCACTATTAGGTAAAATTGTACCTAAAAGTGACGTCACACAAGATTTTAATGCGCTGTATCTTAGTCATTTTTAGTTTGAGGAACGAAAAAAAAAAATCGTGTGCAAAATGTTTTGGTAATCTAACTGACGGACTAAATGGATTATTTTAGTTTTCATGCCCATTGTAGCCACTCAACATCATCCATCAGCCCGTAAAACATGGGCCTCCTCTTTAGATACATTGGCAAGTCTTTATAGACCCTGGCAAGCTAGGGTCAGTGAGGGATATTGCCATAATCATCACCGTGATTGCATATGGTAAGGAACTTTGAGATGCTGCTGCCCATCGATCAACTGTATGACCCTTAATCGCCTCTTACGAAACCCACGAAAAGACGTGGGGTGTTTTATCACTACATAGTATAAAACAAAGTCGCTTTCTCTGTCCCTATATCCCTATCTCTCTATGTATGCTTAAATCTATAAAACTACGCAACGGATTTTGATGAGGTTTTTTATAATAGATAGAGAGATTTAAGAGGAAGGTTTATGTGTATAATACATCAGCATTGTACCCTTGCGGAGCCGGGACGGGTCACTAGCTTAGAATAAAATTATACGACATTTTTTTATTTTGTGCGATAAATGAATGAACTTTCCTTCTTTCTTTATTCATATAAACACTACACAAATATTTCAAATCATGTTAAGAACATGATGCGTTCATATCTTTTCCAATCTATTATCTCCATCCATCCATCTATTTACTTAACATAGTTTAATTATAAAATGCATAAGTTTACAATATCTTATGCATTTTATAATTGAAGACGTGAGTGGATGAAGTCATATAATTTAAATTTGGAGTAAATCGAAGTTAAAGTTTCACTTTTATTTTTTGAGATAAGTCGCTACAAAACTAATGTTTTTATTAAACTATAATGCCAAGTTGTGTTAATAACCTGAACAATTAATGGTATGAAAGCAACCAAACAAATTTATATTTTTTATTATTTAATTTGAAAAAAATCTTGACATAACTCCTTTTTGACATAAACAAACGTAAACTTTTCTGCAAGTTTAGATATTGAAAATGAGGTGCTAAGATGAATGTAGTGGTCTCGTAAAGTCCTAAATGGACGGTTTAAGGTCTGTAGTCGTATTGTATTGACATATCACCTTCATCTATGCAAAAAAACACAAAAACTCGAAAATGCGACATATCACCTTCATCCACTATGTTATTAATTTTAGAGTGATTAGGCAAAACAGGTGGTCCGTAAAATGTTTTTTCATCGCTTAAAAGTTGGGTACCACTGGGCTAGACAAATTAATAGGAACTCACAGTAGGCAGCGGCGGTCGTGCGTATATCGCGGAGTCTCTCTGCACCTCGTGCTCCGACGAGAACGTGTGCACGCTCAGCGCCGCGCGCGGGTGACCGCGCTCGTAGGCTAACGGACAAAAACACAAACAAATTCGTTAAAAAAACTTTCTTTTTTTAAGAAATATATATTTTTCGTGTTATTATAAATTTATTTATTTATTTAAGGCTTACCAACAACAATACATACTTGTCATTCGATTAAACATGAAATAAGTACAAAAGTTAATGTCTGCCTTTAAATTACAGACAATATTTTTTAAACACTGTTCAAGCTGTACTCATATATATAAGAATATATATGAGTACATAAAAATATAAATACATAAAATCAAATAACTCAGCTATAGTTATTATTAGGTATAATGGATGACTTTTCTTACCGTCTAGAAAATAAGCCGTCAGATGTATATGACGCCCTTTTATTTTCAAGATGATAAAAAAGCCACCCAGTATATATGTTCCGGCTAATACTTGAAGTGTACACATAGTTTTAGCCGGTTAGAACTAGCAGTACGTCTAGCCGATTGCATGCTGGCTACTACTTGTAAATAGTCAAAACAATGTTGAATGACATGAGCCTTGGTCCTCACCCTAGAGAAAGTACCTTCAGAAGTGTATCGCTTCAATTTAATAAAATTTGGCTGAGTGACTTTGTCTGATCTCGCCATTTGACCGGTTTTATTGTGGTTATTTATTTTAAATTTATTAAATGCGCGATTCAATTTAATATGGCGAATAGTAATTAACGTAATAATTAAGAACTTATTTACTAACATATCACTGACTTCTAGCACACCCAAAATAAATTTAAACATAATTTAATAGTGAATGTTACCTATTTATAATTATTTTCTGGACAAGTACAAGTGTATGTAAATACCTAAGTGCTGTATAAATATAGTTTATTTCATTAACATAATTAAATCAAATTAGTTATGACAACTTACCAGCAGATATAGTATGTGGTCTGCCCCCCATGATAGCAGACGCAGCCCTCTCAAACTGTGCCGTGTCTTTCAGATCCGGCCATGTCGCAGATGCTGTTATGTAAATAACACACATTTTGGGAATTAATTTTTTTTTTATTACTAGCCGTATTTTTGCACACTACAATGGGTGCAATGGGTGGGCATCGAACCGACGACCACATGATCGCAAGTCCGACGCCCTAGCCATTAGAAATAAAGTAAAATATAAAGACTAGCGGGCAAGATAATATTTCCTCATAGTTTTTGCATTTTTTTTAATCATGATATTTGTTATCGTTCTAATCTATACCGATACTATAAATAGAGACGATTTGTATTTTTGTTATAAAAAAACTAAAGCGATAGGACCTTTCACAATTAGAAAGCTACGTTATATAGCACTAACATAATATATATTTTAATGTGGAGAACCTATAAAAGGAGGTGATTCGCGGGTTCCGCAAATGCTGGGTCCGATTCCCATCCGGAATAATTATGTGTGAACCACATATAATTGTTATTAATCTAGGTGCCCTTTTAAGTTACCCTTTTACTATTAATTACCCTTTTTTCCCCGGGGGGCATACATTAATAGTACTCCATAGCGGTATGCTAGTCATACCACGTCGAGAGGTCCCTACCAGTGGGTATGGTATGGATGGAGGAATATGCGGGTATTTCTCCGTCCATTGTTGGACAGGGGCCTAGGAACCTATGGCTTTCTGGGACACCCTCCTGCAGCATCCACGACCATATTGTCGCCGCGGGCTCTCCTGGGAATGGGATAAACTTCCCTAATGTGGGAGATGTTTTTAAAAAATAGTATGAGTAAGTATGTATACCTGCGTTACTCATGCCGTCGTGTCCGTCGTCGGTGTGATCGTCTTCGATATTCTTCGCTTGTATACATTCGCTGCTTACGCTCTGATTGTCGGAACCCTGCAATGTTAATATTCCGTTCGTTCATAATACCTTAATCTTCGTCCAATCTGATATCTCTTAAGTTCATTTAATTCATTGGTTGGCTCATTCACTCCAATATTTATGTTTACAAGTTGATTGTAAGTCATACTTTGACTCGTTTATCATATATATACTCTCATTTATTTATTCTAATTCATTACATAGGGATCGAACCCAATACCTCCAACATTAAAACGAGCCTTTACCGCTAGATCGTTGTTGTAGTTTACTTCCTTTGTATTTATTTAATTCATTCTATAATTCATCTCATCTCATTAGACAATTTAGCAACAACTTACTCTCTCACAAACACTCTATTCTCAATACTTTATTAAGACTGGAGCTCTGCTCGCCTTTATGCCCGGTGAAGTAGCAAAAGACTCGTGGCTACTACGTACTACGTAAGTCCGTCCGAAAAAAGAAACTCAATACTTTATTCATTATATTAAATATTGTGTGATCCACGAATAGTTGTTCTGAATTATGTGTTTGTAAAATTCCCCGCAACACAGAGATTTATATTATATAGGAGTTATATTATAAAAAGAAAAAGAAAAAGAAAAAAAAAGATAATGGATACTTAAATAATTATTGTCATTTTTTTACACTTCTTTTTTATTCATTAATAAATAAACAAATAATTCGTGTAATTTCGCGTGTTATTGTTAAATTGATAAAAAAAATCTAAAATCTCTACTTTCACACGATATATCTACAATAATAAGCAAATAAAAAAATAAAATATGTTTACGTGCTCATAACTATAACACCAGCTTTTATAATCATCGGTTTAATAAAATTGGTACTTTTTGCATAAGCTTATATTTGCAGGAGTATATCTAGACCTCAAAAGAATAAGGACGGATTCACTATTGTGTTCGGTAGCATTTGGTCGTAAGAGCCAGTTTACGATAAAGGCACATACGACGAATGTTTCGGACATATCATGGCACATCTGACTTTAAGCTCCTGAGCTCTAGATATATAAATTATACGGGCTTTTTTACGGGCCAAGCAATAATAAAGTTGACTGAATTTAAGCTTTGATGAGATCGAAATATTATCTAAATTTCATGTAGATAAGGTACATTTCACCTTATACAATAAGTGACGGGTTATTGAACCAACGCATTAAACGGTTGTAGTAAAGTTAGCTTCGCTGATATGTGTACGGTCTCTCAAATATAAGTCTATCAACATTTGTATTTAGAATACAGTACAAAGAAATTGGTCAACGTAAAAATTTTGCCTGACCTAGGTATTTTTGTGTTTTAGGCTAGAAGGCCTTAATGTAACTTAAATAATCATTTTAAATTACCAAATGTATGAAGAATATTAAACAGTGAGATGAGATAGCGTTATAAGTGTGAGTCAATGCCGGATTAGCCATATAGCAAGAAAATTAGATCCAATAAATAAAAAAAAAAGTTGCTTCGTTGAGCGACTCAGAGTCATTACTAAAAAACTTGCTACTTGTGAATTTGCTATAGGCCCTGCGCTGGCTTAATCCGGCGCTGCTTTAAGTCCATGTATTATGTGTTTGTAGAGACTTCCACGACACATGAATTAAATACCGGAGTAATCTTAAAAAAATAAATTATATTACTAGGTCCGTTCGTTAAGGGGGGATACATCAACACCATAATCATCATCATCAGGCCTTATAAGTTAGTCTTCCATTACAAACACATCAATTTAATTTATTTGTAGATATCAGAACTAAATTCTAAGAAGAAATAATATAAGATAAACCGTATACATATTAGCCATTAAAATGTGCGTACATAATCAACGTAGAGCGAGCGTCGTTGAAGCGCGTCTTGAGAACGGAACCCAGAGTCGGCGCTACACACGCTGGATAGACGCGGCGGCTGAGCATATGGGGAAAAAAACATAAAAAAAAATAAACAAAACAAAAATACATAAAAGAAGTTGTTTTTCAGTAAAAATAACTCTATAACTCATAAGCATAAGGTCGAATGAGAAATTATACGTCAGAAACATTCGTCGTATGTGCCTTTATCGTAAACTGGCACTTACGACCAAATGCTACTGAAGTTTTAATAGTAAATTCGTCCTGATGCTTGTGAAGTCTAAAATAACTTATTTTTTATTTATTTTATTTAAAAGTACTATTTGGCTTGGTTTATTCTTTGTTAATGACTTTCTTGTCAACCACTTTCGTTTCTTCTATTCTTTCTCTATATACATTTTTTTTTTTGTTAAGATTACTAGTAAAATTTTTGCTGTCTACTAGTATTCTTGTTAACCCCTCGTGCTAAGCTTAAATGCTTAAGTTACGAGTGGGCTCACGTCGGTAGTGCAATGGGTGGGGTTCAAACCGGCAACCTTAAGATCACAAGTCCGACGCCCTAGCCATTGGGCTACGGCCGCTTTATTAGATCTAATCTAAAGGGTTATTTTTAAAACATTAACAACCTTCCAGGGGGTGAAAGTACTAATGACTATAAACTACTTTTACTATGGGACTTTTACAACCAAGAAATCGCGAAAAAAAAATCAGCTGATCCATACATTTTGTCGAGGTAAGTGAACATAATTGTATGGAACAGCTGATTGCTTTTTCGCGATTTCTGAGTTGGTCCCATATTAAAACTTGTTTATAATCATCAGTACTTTCATCCCCTGAAAGGTTGTTAATGTTTCAAAAATATCCCTGTAGGTATATACTATCCGTAGAAACTTTTTAATCTGCATTAGACATATATTTTTTATATTGTCAAGTATTTGAGCTGTCAGTTTCTTTAAGTATTGAAATACAAAAAAAAATATCAAAGCAAGGAAGTTATTATAATTGATAGTTAAGATACTAACATGATTAATGACATGAAAAGTAATCATATAATTTGTAATTTAAATCAAATTATAGAACTAATTATTTATTTTAGCAGTTGGTTTCCCAAATTATTTCTTGCATAGAAGCTTGCAGTTATAGAAGTGGCTTATAATTTGAAAGCCTTTAGTTAAACGAACAACACCAAATAAAGAGTCCTTTAAGAGTCATATAATTTGTATTTTAAACCAAATTATACAACCAATGGCATCTTCTAGAAGTTGGTTTTCTAAATTATCCTAGCTCACTGTTACAGTAGTGACTTATAATTTGAAAGACTTGTAACAAAAAAAGAACTTTTTCTTCTTTTATTATTTAATGTGCCGAATGACGACAATTCTGTCCAATGTCAGGCGTGAAATGGAGAAACGTGTCTTAAGTAAAATTAAAGCAGAAAATCGCGAATTAATATACTAATTGTGAATCAAAGAAAGACCAAATAAAAGCATCCGTCTTTCGTCGGACAGCCAAATAAACAAGTCAAATAATTATCAACTTCTTTTATGAAAAACAATAAATATAGCAAATTAAAATAATAATAAAAAAATGAAAGGTTCTATAAAAGCAATTTTACAACAATATGTATGTTCCTAACTTAATCCCTTAGTCTTCAGTACCATAGTTTTCCGCAAATTAAAAAAATGTCAAAACCATTATGACTGTGTCTAAAATCCCTAGCGCAGCTAACAAAAAGGTGATAAATTTGAAACGGCTGAACCAATTTAAATGAAACATATCTTAGAACCATCGCCAGAAAACCCACATATAAATCGGTTTACCCGTTTCAGAGCTACAGTGCCACACACAGACACACACAAAACGGCCAAACATATAACACCCTTCTTTTGCGTCTAGGGTTAAAGAAAAACAAGATTATAGATGCATTCATTAAAAAAAAAAACAAGATGTTACTTAAGTAATCTTGTGATTCTATAACCAATTTCGAAAAGGGTTCCTTCGAAATTGCATATTCAAAATAGGCTAGTTGACACATATGAAATTATGTTACAATGATATTTATTTCTAAACGTATTTGTCATATGGAACCTAAATATATTCATTATTGTTTATAAAACTTGAATATGTTTGTATAAACTCAATATGAAAAGAATTTCTTTTGTCTATATCTTTAACTTTATCAGCCATTTTGTGACGTCATAGGTCTCGTTAAAAAACATGAACGCGATCCTTTACTATTTGTACACTTTCTAAGTTATGACATCATCGATCTTGAACACAGATAATGTATATAGACCAACATGGCTGACATCGTTTTCATCTCTAAATGTCAAGCCAATTTTAAAATATTTATTTTAGTACTTTCTAGATCTCAAATAAATGCCATATTTTTTCTTGATATTGTAAAACCATTCTTAACCATATAAAAAAGTGCCAACTAGCCTATTGCGAGCCCTTCGGAATTTGAATATTCATTTTTATATTATTATTATATTAAATAGGTTTGTAACCTATTTAACACATACCTGTGTAAGAGAATGCTGGTCGTCGCTGTGCGGGGCCGGCAACGTACCGCCCGATGACGCGCTCGATAAAGGAGTCGAGCAGCTCACTGTGGAGCCGGACACACCTGGTATAAGAAAGCTCAGAGATGCATTCAAATATGTTGTAAAAAACCGGCCAAGTGCGAGTCGGACTCCCGCACGACGGGTTCCGTTCCATTTTCAAGTGCTGGTTCTATCTGCCGTTGTCGTTATTGATATCGAAAAAATCACGTTTGTTGTACAGGAGCCCCGCGTAAATATTTATTTTATTTTATTTTTAGTATTTGTTGTTATAGCGGCAATAGACCATTTGTGAAAATTTCAATTGTCTAGCTATCGCGGTTCATCAGATACAGCCTGGTGTCAGACAAACGGACGCACGAACCAATAAAAGTAATTATTTGGCGGAGTCCGGAATCAAATACTACACATACAGACGCACTAAATATATTTTTTTGAATATATTTAATATATTTTCTGCAAAATATATGAGGTTATATTATTATCGTCAGTGTATTAAAAGTAGACAATTATATTTTTAACTCGCATCAATAAAATGTAATGCCACTCCATGGGTGTCGCAAGAGGCGAGTAATGGACATACACCTTTCTTTTTTTTTGTCCGGGGGAAATGCATTTACGCTTTCCCACCGCCGCTGCAGCGTATTCGCACGCTGGCGGTGGGATATGTGGGACTCGCCCTCTCCATAGCGTGGTATGCTAATCTCATACCACGAGGAGAGGACCCTACACCACTGAAACCCCCCGGACACTCCTTCGATCCGCCGTTGGCGGGGGCCGGGTACGCATAAGCAATCCGACCCTAAGGGACATACACCTGATGGATAAGTAGCAGCATCTATTAGTTCAAGTAAACTCACCATCTTACTACGATCACCAATCCGCCAAACGTGGTGATTATGGCAATATCGAACGATCCTGTCTTATCAAGGTTTGTTAAGAGGAGGCTCATGTTCAACAGTAGCTTACCATGCTGGTTATCCGAACACTGGCTGTTGAGCGAGGATATGGACGTGAGCGAAGACTTGCGGCTGCCCAGTCGAGACGACGCGGAGGGCGAGTGCGGAGCGGAGCCGCTCTCCACCCACCCACTGTAGCAGGATTTCACGTCACAAATCACCTGTAATACAAATTTATTTTTCTTTATCCTGGTCACGGCACTTCTTTTAAGACGGTTCAGAAAACATGTTATATCCATTGCTACCGATTATTTATTTACTTAACTAGCCTCACGCGGGCGGTTCCCGTAGGAACTTCATAATAAAATATAGCTGATGACCTTCCTCGATAGGCTTAAACCTTTAATGGGCAGAGGGAATATAGAACCCATCATATTTTGAACTCTGTTGGATTGTAATAAAGTCCAAAAACCAATGATTTTGAAATATACCTATTCACCGTTAAGAGGTTAACACTGAAAGATTTTTCAATTGGAACCAGTAGTTGCTGTTAGTCGCTTTCTAGCAAACAAACAACCTCTACAGATTTATAACATAAGTATAGATTTTTTAATAATTTCAAATAGGTATATTTTTTATTTATCATTCAATACATAAATAAACAACATCACTCTCGCCTTACTATAAATCTGTAGGTTTAAAAAATCCCCTTAAATCCCAAAGGCACGTGCATCATTTTGTTTGATTAAATTACGTCAAATCTCCGCCCATGTACTAATATTATAAACGGGAAAGTATGTAAGAATTTAGAGATGTTTGTTTGTAACTCTTACACGCAAAAACAGATTTGGTTGAAAGTATGCACCGGGAAAGTTTACGCTCCGACTCACTAGAGCAGAGAACGGGGGGGTACAGCTAGTATGGCTATAATAGAAGACTTAACTGAGATTAGACGATACATTACCTGTAAGCTAGCAGCCGGGAGAGTCCGCGGTTCAGCCGTGTGTCTCATGAGTTGCTCGCTGCCTTCTTGCAAGTGTCCCAACTCCGCTAGCATTGCCACTTCAGACTCCTAAAATAATTAAATAGCTTTCTGTCACTTATATGCTGAATATCCTTATACTTTTCTAAGGGGTAACAACACTGAATATATTATTATTACTATTACGGAATATTAGTCACTTAGAAAAAATCCCGTAATAATGTATCATGGTCTATTCGAATTGATTTACTTTCTTTTTTAAAGACAACTACTGCACTTGAAAACCTCTGTTTCGCGGAGGACTTTACTACCACTCAATCCATGGACACAAAGTAGGTACACCCAGACTCAGAACAAACACATAGATATTGTCCCGGGTGGTAATCGAACCCACGGATTTGTCCTAGTTTAGAGACTATCCGGGAAGCGTCCAGAAGGGGCATCATTTGTAGTCCCCAGGCTTAAAAATGTAAAGTCTTGTACCGTCCGCGACTCACGCACTGTGCCCGGGCCCCTGTTTCAAAAAACCTTTAGACATGTCCGGGTGCTGCGCTTTTAAATACGAGGGTTTCACGCGTCTCGTCCTGGTTGTCAAATTTTAGAGATGGTAACCCTAATCTAAGGTGTTATCATGAAACTCACCACAACAGGGTTGAGCAGCGACACGAAGTGACAGAAGCGGCTCCTCTCTTCTATCAAAGCAGCTTTTACTGCTTTCTCCTCCATCTCTTCCAGTTGTTGTTTGCGCTCTTGGATGTCCTGGAAGGTGAAGGATTTCATTTTGAAATGTTAAATCATTTAGGACTTCATGCACAAAAGTTGAGATAAATACGGTACTTTTGCCAACATGCGAAATCGGAAATGTACTGAAGCCTTGTTTTAGCCAGTTCGCATTACACTTTCGTTTCAGCAACTGTATTAGAATACTTCCGGTACCGATGCTTCTGATAGATTTGGGAAGCTTGTGGCAGTCAGCTGCCTCTTTTAAGACATTCACCAGAACATGGGGAAACCTGGGGCGTGGGCATCATCCTCCAAAACCAATAAACTGAAGTGGACTAAAGTTAAAAAATAATTCGCTACATTCGGCAAGTCTTACTTTTTGCTAGATCCTTAATAATTAACTTGATCCAAATGGTAACTGATAGATAATGCCTCTTGGTATTAAGTCCTTAACTGTATGGTGGCCGGTTTAAAATAGCCCACCCTATATATTTCCATAGGTGTAATAAAGACGACTAAGGGTCACATATACCTGATGTACGGGCAGCAGCATCTATCAGCTCAAGGATACTCACCATCTTACTGCGATCACTAATCCACCAAGCGTGTTCATTATGGCAATATCCCTCAACGACCATGGCTTGCCATGTTCTGTTAAGAGGAGGTCCATGTCCAGCAGTGGACGTAAACGGGGTGATACGAACAAATTAAGTCCGAAATAAAGACCTGTAGCATAAAGTAAAACGTATCAATAATCTACCCACCTGCATACAAACATCAGCCTTTCGCTTCGCGTCGGGCGGCGCTCGCCTCGCCTTCCTCGCGTGTCGCTGTGCTTCTGTGACCCGACGGCGGAGCTCAGCGCGGGCTCGCTTGCACTCCCGCGCATGTTCGCGGGACAACGCGCCCGTACCGCACGCACCGCGCCGCCACTCGTCGGCGCGTTCGGATAGGGGTGTGACTAGGGTGTCCATTAGCACACTGCGATAAAAATATAAACCTAGGTTATGTATTGTACCTAATATGTGTTGATATAATACAATGAACATGCCTCCGCGACGGCGCGGCGTAGTAGTATAACTATCGCCTTAAGTCGCGAAAGTCGTGGGTTCGATCAGGGAGTCTTTATGTAAAATCTAAGATCTATTTCCGGGTCTGGTTGGTTGAGGGGCTACCCGTGCCTCAGCTAGTTATTACGATTGTTATAAGATCATCAATACCAATTGTATATCAAGGAGCGGGCAGCAAAGCTCCTCATGTATTCCGATATAAAACGGTGGTCACCAACCCGCCCGCCAAACGTGGTGACTACGGCATGGCCCTCCGTCGGGAGGAGGCCCATGTTCAGACGTTAAACGGGTTGATGATGAATAAACTTGTTCGTTCATTTGTTAAAGTAGTACAATATTAAGTTCCTCCTACGAACTAGTTACTACGTTCTAGCCCGTAATACAAACAAACGCATGTAAAAAGAAAAAAACATAAGCGAAGTAGTTATAAGCGATTTGACTGTAAATTATAACTAGCTCCGCCATGCGGTTTTTGGCTGAAAGAAAATTTCAAGTTTTTTTAGACAAAAATCGTGAAATCGTGAAATTTGCTCTAGAAAAGAAAATTTCCTAAAAAAAGAAGCAGGCCGTGCCATGCGCAATACTAAGATAGAAACTACAGCAGAGGTCATCTTTACTCTGGCATTATACGACTAAAGTGGTCGCACATTTAAGAGCGTCTTTTATAAATTCTCAACCCGATTGAAGAGATGGCGGGGTCGTGACGTCGCATAAACTTTACCTCTAAGAGCATATATAAGCTAGATATATAGTGCGCCTTACTGATGAAAAACTTACCTTAACTGTAAGGGTATGGACAACACTGAAGTCTTGACCAAAATAAGACTCGTCGTATTAAGTAAGTTACCTACCCTTACTATAACATAGTATAAAACAAAGTCGCTCCCCGCTGTCTGTCCGTCCCTTTGTATGCTTCGATCTTTAAAACTACGCAACAGATTTTGATGCGGGGCAGATTTTAATAGATTGAGTGATTCAAGAGGAAGGTTTATATGTATGATACATCAGCATTGCACCCGTGCGAAGCCGGGGCGGGTCGCTAGTAATATTATAAACACGAAAGTTTGTGAGTATGTGTGGATGGATGTTTGTTACTCTATCACGCAAAACTGCTGGATGGGTTTTATTGAAATTTAACAACAACAATACTAAGGTTTGTTTAATTATAAAGTTCCCACGGGGACGGGAGCTACGCGGGTGAAACCGCGCGGAAAGCTAGTATTTTATGTTTTGTGATAATTATAGTAAAATATGCGGTTCCAACTTGCAAAATTGATTCATAGAAGCAAAATAAAAGAAATAAATATATTTATTTTCACTATAAATAGGGAGTTAAGAGGTATCCTACACAATCCAGTGGTTTTGAAGTAGACAGGCTTGAAGATTCCCGATAAATATGTGCAACGTCTACGACGGCCCAACTTGTTAATGTTACCACGCAGTCGCACTAAAATGCCGGAGAACTGCCCGCTTGTGAGGGCGTTGTTATTATTAAAATCAATCCAAATGTGTATTTACTACTCTATCGCTTTGGGTAACTGTAAAGCATTTAAGAAAAATAAATAAATACTTTACCTTATAAACGTCTTCATCCTTGTTTCTATAGCTCGATGTCGCAAACAGACACGCGTCAGAGCCGTGCCTATTTCTTTTGTTGCGCCTGAAACAATTGTTAAGCAATATTTTAATAAGTTATTTTAAGATGAAGATAGCATTAGGGGCCAAAGATTCGTTGGTACTTTTATATACATAATTCTATGCATTTTTAAATCTTGTGAAGGGTCCCAGACTGTTAAATAGTCAATCAGTACTGCATAGGTGGCTAAATATTTCTCCATTCGAATATCCACAATGAACATGCTGACATCCTTAGATTTCTTACATTTTAAATATTTGCGATTTATAGAATAGTGCCGAAATTATTAATATGAAAAGAGAAAAATAATCTCATTGCCTTTTTATTATTATTAGTTCTTTATTTCGGTCCAACTAATGGTCCATCCATTGTTGGACTACTAGGTTCATCACGCATCAGCCTATTTAACGTCCACTGCTGAACATGGTCCCACCCCAAAGTTTTTGGTAAAGTCAAATGCTCTGCAGGCGTTCACGTTGCGTTGTACGCGGGACATGAGGAACGCGGACTTCAATGTGTTAGAATTTTTTGGAGAAGTTCCCATTCAATTAGGGTTATCAGCTCGGGCTGAATTAGTCTCAGTATTGAGTTATTGCAATTTAGTACTTTCAGTAGGACTCAACTTTTTTCTACAACAAAACTATATGCAGTTGCAGTGCATCAAAAACATCTTTGCTGCACTGCAATAACGTAGCATTTTGCTCAGAATGCATTATTATATCGGATTCTCAGAGCTGATTCATCCCTCAACGAAACATTACGCAAGCCACTAGGTAATTAGATGTCATAGCGTTAATTCAGTGATTTATGGCGTCGAGTAATCTGTGATAAAAAAATGCAGCCAAGGGCAAGTCGGAATCGCGCACGAAGGATTCCGCGCCATTATTTATTTACGTTGTATGGGAGCCCACTTTAATATTATACATAATAGATTTGTCATACATTTGTTGTTAGAGCGGCAAAAGAAATACATCATTTGTGCAAATTTCAACTGTCTAGCTATCACGGTTCAAAAGATACATCCTGGTGATAGACAGACGGACGGACGAACGGACAGACAGCCAAACTGCCGGATAGTGAAGTAGTAATAGGATACCGTTTTTACACTTTGGGTACGGAACCTAAAAAATATATTTAAAACCAAATCCTTTCACGTTTGTCTTTTAAGAAATCCATGAATTTGATATGAACCTTTAACAGGTATTTAAAATATAATATTTTTGATATTAAATCTTGGTTTTTACCATACTTACAATACAGTGTCATTAAATTTACCCGAGTATAATCTTATTATACAAATCAACGCTATAGGTACAAGAAACAAGTTTCGCCGTGTAATGACCGCCAAGAGGTTTTTCCCTTTCAACTTCAAGTTTATACTGGGTGTACTCCGTTCTGGATTTCCCCGGATTGGTAAGATTTCGAAAAGCGACTGGTCGCAAAAGAACTTAATTTATTCAGAAATTTGCAGTCCGAGAGTTGGGTGTTTTTTAGGGTTCCGTACCCGAAGGGTAAAAATTTTAGCCTATTACTAATTCGGTGTCCGTCTGTCTGTTAATAGACTGTATCTCAAGAACCGCGATAGCTACAGTTGAAATTTTATAACAATTAATACAAAAAAACCGGCCAACTGCGAGTCGGGCTCGCGCACGAAGGATTTCGTATCAGTTTCAGTGCCTACCTATTTTTGATTTTAAGAATAACAAAAGCGTATGTTTATGAAATTATTATAGATTTTTTTATTTATTTGAGTTGATTGAATGATAGGTAAATTGCGGTTTACGATTTATAAGGGTTTATAAAAAACTACTTACTCGATCTCGTTCAAACCAATTTTCAGTGGAAGTTTGCATAGCAATGTACATCATATATTTTTATTAGTTTTATCATTCTCTTATTTTAGAAGTTACAGGGGAGGCACAAATTTTACTACTTTGGAAGTATCTCTCGCGGAAACTATTCAATTTAGAAAATAAATGATATTAGAAACCTCAATATCATTTTGTAGACCTATCTATAGATACCCCACAGATATTTATTGGTTGAGTCTCCATCTAAGCTTAATTTTACCGAATCAAATTATAAGCAAAAGTGGCGTACAAAAACTAGTGTATACAAGTTCGTTTCCGATTACGTTACTTAGTTAGTCTTAATTACTAAGTAATTATTTTATTAATAAATCATCCATTAATTATCGCGTAAGATAACATAATTATACCATGTGTACATTAATTAATCATTATTATTATATCTCTCGTTTCGTTTACGAACAAGATTTAAGACACTGACTTCATACCTACCTCAGAAGCATAATGTCGTATGTGCCATTATACGTATGTGAGAAACATTCGTCGTAAGTTCCTTTATCGTAAACTGGCACTTACGACCAAATGCTTCTGAAGTATAATAGTACATCCGTCCTTCTGCTTCTGAGGTCTAGATATGTCTACCGGTTTTTCCGAACAAGTTCGCATCATCGCTAAATCGACACAATTCATACAATTATAACTTTAATAACATTACAAATAGGGTTCAAATTAGCTTAACGTTTAGCCAACATTATTGCATTGTATGATAAGTTGACCATACCAGGTTTCTTGTTTTTAAACTTCATGCTTCATAGTTTGACCGGCGTCCAAAGGTGACGGACGTGTCTTCGAAAAGTTTTTGTGTACTATGCTGTGATATAAATAAATAAAAATGTTTCGTTTGATATTTCTTAGCGTGTTAGCTGTATTACTTAGAAATTGTGCCGGTCAACAAGATTGTAAGTACTAAATTGTCTTAAAAATTAAATGAAGCGATACATATCAATTTGCATGTATGGAGTTAGAATGCTAAGAGGAAAACACGTATTTAATGATGTTATTGACATTTTGAAGATATGTTAAACACAAAGAACTTGTATGATATAGTGATTATACAAAGTATGACTTGAAAATAGTTACAATAGAAAAACTTAATGTTCTGAGTTAACTTATCCTAAGTCTACCTACTGACCGAATAACTGTAAAAAGCGTACCTCTTCGCCCTCCCGACCTTTAGTTTGCAAATAACTTTTCGATGCCCTCGTAGACCTGAAGTCCGAGAGGCCAGCGAACTATAAAGTAGAGCAACAGTTGCACAGAACTCCCCTTAAAATCTAAAAGTAATTAATCATCAATCCCACGCCAGCGACTGCCCTCAGCCGAGGTACCAGTCACGGATGCTTAGTTTATAGTATTTTTTAATAAGGCCTGAACGCTGCTCGCCTTTATGCCCCGTGAAGTAGCAAGACCCGCTACATTATGTCCGTCCGAAAAAAAATAAGGTTGTAAAAAGTGTAGTAAACATAAGAGGACAAATAGGTTAACTGCAATATAAAAAAACACACACATAAACACAGATACCTAATACTTAAGGTAGGTAGATCTCTTATCCTGCACTTTATATTACTACTATTATTATACCTATCATACATACGTAGTAAACAGTCTAACCTTGGACCGGAGCCTGGGTCTACCCTCGATATTACATCTAGCTTTATTAGTCAGATAACTTTTCTAATACAACAGCCCAAAATAACGAAACCGACTGAATACCATCACGTATTAAATTAAATAGGTATTTATTATAATACGTCGTAAAAAAAGTCATCATAGACGTGACAAATAAACCTATGACTACAACAGGAATTTTTAATGCACCAGTATTTAACCCTCTATTTATTAACAGACTTGTTTATTTACTATATCCGGGACACATTATGAGATCATTTTCTTCAAAGGTACGATTCGCGTACCCCCAAACGGGTACGCAACGCTAAATATACAAAGATTTGTTGGTAGAGAACAAGTTTTACTAAATTATGTATACCCTTCGGGGGTACGCAAAATGTAATTCATATTATTATTATGTGTCTTTATAACGTTTTCGTGTGTAAAAAAGTTCTTATATGTATGTATATTATGTTTTCATAATTAGGTTAGGTTAAGGTCGTAACGGTTTCTAGTACCTACGAAACCTACGGCCAAATAAAAATAATGAAAAACAACAAATCAAAAACTTAGAACGCAATTACTAATGAATTAATTATTATCCATATCCATTTCGTGTCATTGAAATATTGAGATTCCAAGTTCTGAAACATCAAATAGATATATACTAATTTAGCTCTATTCGGCTTATATCCATACTAACTCATTATTGCACGACTCATAATGCGAAGCATTAGAGAGTGCTCTACTACCGAAAAATTCGTTTTGACTCGGTTCCGCGACTATTTAATTAATTTCTCTATTGGTAATTCACGTAATCTCCTCAATCTGCGCACCATTTTATAGATAAATTAATGGAGAATAATTCTGTCACTAGTGAAAATTGATTTAAGATAACAGAACCGGAAAAAATATAGAAATAGAAAAAAAAAACCCGTCAATCAACACTTTTTTTCGTTTGAAACACGATAGCTGGCGTAAAAATTAATTAATCCAATCATTTTTTTTTATTAGCTTTGGATCTGCTATGCGGAGATTGGTATTGAAAATGGTTTTCTTATTTAGCGTCGTTAAATTGTTATTAACGAAAAACTAAAATTAACAAATAATACACGAGTGCTTATATATATATATATTAGTTTTTTTTTTTTATTAATATTTTCTTCTTTTTGTCGAACGAGTGAGCATTATGAGTCGTGCACTTTTGGATTTTGATCTATACTAATATTATAAACGGAAAAGATTTCACTATTTATTTGTTTGCTTTGAATCTGGCTCTGGGATGGAATGGAATTCTTTCACCATTAGAAAGCTACGTTAACCAAGAATAAAATAGGCTATATTTAATTACGAAGTTCCTACGGGAACGGGAACTAGAATGGACATAAACTGAATGAAGTCCATAACGTAAACAAAAAGTCTAAGGAACTTACTAATATTTATAAAATATTTACAATGGAATGTACCCACCACATACATTTAAGAGAAAATCCACCAAGCCAAGGCCAAACCACCGAAATATTATCCCGCAAAAGATATCCCGCTTTAATGCAATATTTTTTTTTCTGAACCAACATCGAGAAAATGTTAATATAGGTACTAACATAAGCCTGAGAAGGGCCGACAGAAAGTAAATTTCAATTTACTTGCATGATGATTTATACTAGCATCACACCTAAACTCAGCGGCACTTGAGGGAACTAAACAGAATGTTATCTCTTCTACATTAGGTTATATTCCCGGAGCAACTGAACCAAAGAATGAAAGCCAAAGTGAATCTCAAACAACCAAAATAGAGGTGGACCTACGAAGCATGAATTTCAGGTCAGTAACAAAAAGGACACGAATGTTCTAACAACAAGTTCAGTAAAAGTAACAGCACACAGTGATGTTGTCTACATGAAGTAAAACTATTGTACTCTCTGTCCGATAAAGAAAATTGCTCAATCTCACAAAACACCCCGGCCAGATAAAGTGTGCTTGAGGTTTGAGTGTTTTGGGTTATGGGGCAAAAGCCTGCTACACTGTACAATGTACATCTAAATCGCCAACCCGTTGCTGTCTGAGCTTCCCTATTACCAAAATGGCTTAGAATCACCAGCTTCCCACCTCATAATAATACACTACAGTGAAATCGTTCAAAAACAGGTCAAGTAATGGTGAAGTAGAAGATTTGAAATCAAAACTCATTGCAAAAAGCCAAATACTCGAGGACAAAATTGGAAACATCCGAAAAATCGTCACTTGCCTATTGGAAGAACTGGAAGCCTTACAAACCGAAGTGCATTCACTTCGCCATAATTTTTTTGTACAAACTAAACCTCAAGATTCTACTAAATCAGTAACTGAACCAGAGAATATCACCGTGATAGTTCCTACATCTCGGTTGAAACCGGCAGAAAGCAATACTGGAGAAGAAGGTAAGAGCGATACAAGTTTACTTCGGAGCAACATCACTAAAGTGCTAGTTCTCATATAATATAGAGTACAGCGAGTGCTAAATTGTAATTGGGTACACTAGGTGACTACAATAGTACCTCCCGTACGAAGAACAACTCTAGAAACAATGAGTTTACTATAGGGAATGTTATGTGTGCTGATGATTTTTATTACCATATCAATAGAGACTAGGTACGCCAGTGAGACACTACTTACTCAAGTTAATACTTAAAGCCAAGTATTGTTCTTCCATATCAATGTACGACCACGCATCGCAATAATTTGCGATGCGATGGATTCGGTTCTTGATGTAGTTTGCGTTAACTTAACACGCAGTGTACCACGTCACAGATGTCTACGTTATATGTACGTCACAAAGTGGCTTCTCCTTTACATATAGTAACATTAAACTGGTTCTTGATTGTATGTTTACAAAGTAAATCTTAAAAATTACAAAAACAGCCACATACAATATAACATATATAAATATCGTTACCGGTTTCCTTAACCTCGGGATCGTGATCTTTGCATCATCTTACACTTAATGGGATAAGATATAGTACTAATTGCAATAAACATTAAGGTCCAAAAATGAAGATAGAAATCCTAAAGTAAGAGTTAGAAATTGCGTTAATAGTCAATTAACTGCGTTTTTATCATTTGACTAAGTAAAATTGTACACAATATATATATTTTTTCGTACGGACATAATAAGTAGTTAGCTACGAGGCGTTTGCTACTTTACCGGACATACAGGCGAGCAGTGCTCCAGCTTTATTAAATGGTTAATAAACTACAAACTAAACAGCCGGCGGGCTACCGCCCTGAGCCGAGTCCTGCAGAGGGCTGCAGGACTCGGCTCAGGGCGGTCGCTGGCGGAAGGATAACGGGAATTTGACTTTTACTTGTCTAAAAATTACAAATCCGTTTAAGGCCTCGTTTACGGATACGTGAGGCGTCGCGCGACGCGTTGTGCGGCGCGGCCCGCAGTGAACAAAAACATACGGCGTTGTATGTGTGCGAGTGAGATGCGAGACGCCATGCAGCACGCGTCGCGCGACGCCCCGCATCTCCGTAAACGAGGCCTATAATAAGTTACTATAATAAAAACATATATAGCAAATATATTACATTCTTGATCATTAACAAGCAGTTCACATACAAATATTTATTATGTACATAAATATTTGTATGTGAACTGCTACATATCAATGTATGTACTATATTTTGACCCTACACAAACAATGAAGCTGAGCTTCTTATGCCATGCGCAAATATTACATATCTCACAGGTATATCTCTCTACGCGTAATTTTTCAATTTTTCCAAATGTTAAGTTTGAATCATAACAAAATAAGCACTCGAATAGGAGCAAAACTTCAAACAGTTTTAGAGAGCAAAAAACATCACGTCTCTCCTTCTTGTCTTTCAGACAATAGAAGACGCTTTAAGTAAATTGGTAACATAGGATTTTATTAAAATTTAAACGATATTATATCGTTTTATGGCCAATCCCATTTTATTTATGTATATTTTGGTTTAAGGAAAATATAAGAATCCGGTCGCAAACGTGAAATATGACAGCTTGATTAAAAGGTCGAATCTCATTTTAAATGCGCAAATTACAATATTAGGTACTGACTCATACTTTAGTTTAAAAGTTTTCAGCCATTGTTTTTTATCCAACTAATTTAAATTCTACCACGAACATTGTTGCTTAATATTAATAATTATGATGCAAAAGGAAAATGGCTTGTATTGTAAGTAAGTGCAGTAGAGAATGGTCCATATGTAAAACATAGACGACATTAACCTTTTGAACGCTAATGTCAGCCATACACAAGCACAAGCGTGCTCTACGCGCCAACATCTGCTTAACACGACAATAAACAAGTCACAAAAAAACATAAAATCTCTATAGATTTTATGCTTTTTTATTAGATATTTACTATTATTGTACATAGGTACATAATAATATGGCTATGTACAATAAACATCTTGTATCATTTTACTTGTTTTTATTAAAATAGTTCAAGAACGGAATCTCCAATTATTACGACGTACGCAGCAAATATTTCGCTGGGGATTAGCTACGACAAACAAATCAATATTAATAATATTTAATATTAATAATAGCACAATACATTAGGTTTATGAAGTGCAGCTATTTATATTGACCTTTTATTAAGCTAATTTTAGTAGAAACTAAACACCTAGACATGAATGAAAATCCGTTTGGTAATTCGAGTTTAACGCGTTTTGAGAGACCAGATAGGGGCGGGGTTTTTTTTATATCATTCTGCTTTAAAATAGATAACAATTATCGTGATTCCTCTAACCTCTACCTCCGTGGGAGATTCGCTTGAAATCTAGGAGGTCGTGGGTTCAATACTCGCGCCGAACGTGCATTCGTTGAGTAAAATCTAAGATTTCTTTCTGCGACTAGTTGGTTGAAGAACTACATTCCGTGTCTCGGTAAGCAGGTTATAATACCAAACATCTGATGAAACACCTGACTGATAAATTTCTTTTTTTTCCACAGCTTGCCGAACACCAAATACTGAACAAGGCAATTGTATATCAATACACAAATGCCCATCTTTACTTGAACTAGTCACAAAAACTGGTTTATCACAAACGGAGGTTGAATTCTTGAAGAATTCACAATGCGGATTTGAAGGAGACGTACCAAAAGTTAGTATCACAAACAATGTTGTTAAAAAGTTGAGACAGTATTGAGACAGTATATTAGGTACAATATTTAAAAGATAAATATAATGCACAGCGAAAATATATATACACTAGCTTCCCTCCCCCGGAATATAGCCTATATCACTCAGGGTGAATGTAGCTTTCCAATGCTGAAAGAATTTTTGAAATCGGCACAGTAGTTTTTGAGTTTATTCATTACGAATCTAGGAAAGATTTGTAATATATTTGAAGTACTAGCTGACCCGGCAGACTTCGTACTGCCTCAATCGATACATAAAAGACCTAAACATTTGTATAAAATAAACTGGGCCGTAGAGACTTCGTTTATGCGGTACTCCTACCCCTACCCTACACTACCCCTACCCTACACTACCCCTACCCTACACTACCCCTACCCTACACTACCCCTACCCTACACTACCCCTACACTACCCCTACCCTACACTACCCCTACCCTACACTACCCCTACCCTACACTACCCCTACCATACACTACCCCTACCCTACACTTCCCCCTACCCTACACTACCCCTACCCTAAAAAATCTTGGCAAAAAAATTCAAGTTTTTAATTAACAAAATAAAGCTCAAATTGACTCTACATTTTAGTTAGAAAACGTTTGTATGGTCAAAAAAGAAAAAGGCTGTTTTAAGGGGTTTTCAGGCAATTATTCGAATTTTTCTCGCCGTAAAAACCATCCTTGAACTTCCACGAACATAAAAAAAAAAGAATTGGCCAAATTGGTCCAGGCGTTGTAGAGTTATGCGCTTACCAACACATTTTGCGATTCATTTTTATATTATAGATGTATATAATATTAGTATAGATTTCTAAAGAGGTTAGTAAAAAGTCAAAAGTTTGCTTTCAGTAACCTATAACTAGGTACTTTCAAAACAAAACGTAAGAAGAATAATATACCTACATAAAAATAATGATCATTGTACAACGCAGTCCATCTGACCATTCTCCCGACAGGCCACAGCCTTTACAACAATACAAATTCAGTTATAACCTAAATACCTTTAGCATCTTATCTAATCTAGCTACCCTCTTAAGAGGTCAGAACGCCAACCATGGACTTGAAGCCTCTTTGTAAGCTTCATCCAATAAAATTACTGAAATATGCGATGATATTGGGCTGACTAAAAACTGCATATGTTTAAGTTATTCTTTCTAATTCGGTTTCATCGTTTCTTCAGGTATGCTGCCCAGCTGCGGCACCTGAATGCTCCACTCCCGAGGGAAAGCCAGGAAAATGTGTAGGATTGTACAGCTGCCCACAAATCTCTAATTTGCTCAAACCTCCAGTATCTAATGACGTCATCCAGTACATACAAAAGACCAAGTAAGTTGATTTATGAACTGTTTTCAACAATTAAAGATGGCGGCATAAGATGATTTCGTAAATGACATCATAAATAATAATAATAAATTTATTTATTTGTTAGAATATTGTTGTTACATAGGTGTTACACAAAATACAATGTCCATAATATTCTGCTGTTTCCAGCGTACAAATATTTCAAAGAATTAAAATTAATAATAAACCATACAATGTCGGGAATTAGGAAAACGTTAACTACTATCAAATACAATATCAGGGGTTATCAATTATAATGTAAGAATTATTAAATACAATTTAAGGGGTTATTAATTATAATGTCAAGAATGATTAAATATAATGTAAGGCTTATTAGTTAAAATGTTATGAATGATTAAATACAATGTCAATGGTTATTAAATAAAATGTCACTAATGATTAAATATAATGAAGAGAAAAAAACAATATAATGTCATAGAAATGACATTCCATTCAATTATTGTGAGGTAATTCGTTGTCTAATTTTAATTTTGAATCAAATTTTTCATTTAAAAATTCATTCGTTGAGTAGTAACACTTTTGCAACAGAAAGTTGAATAGTTTATTCTTAAATGTCATAAGGTTAAGACTTTTAAAGACATTAGGTAATTTATTATAAATTTGAATTGCCATACAGTAAACATTATTCGAAAATAGTTTAATTCTTTGTTGTGGTGCACATAATTTGTGGATATTTCGACTTTTCCTTATTACAACATCATTGTGTACTTTAAATAAAGCTAAGTTCTTACGTACAAAGATACAGAGTTCGAATATATATAAAGATGGGAGTGGTAATATTTTTAATTTTTTAAAGAATATCATGCAGAATATCAAGCATATCATGGATGTAAATAATTGTCGCCAACATATTTCTTTTATTAATTATTTATTGGTCTATATTTATAACCAATAAATTAATTTGATGTATAAAACAAAAATATTATACATCTCTAAAAGATTCAAGTTACTATTTTTAAAATGTTTATGTTCGATATGGAATTTTCGGGAAATTCAGTAAATAAGAATATTAAAAATGTTTGAAAAAAGTTTAATATAGTTTACAATTAATATCTCAAGGTGGATATAACCTTTATCTGAGGGTTTATGGTGATGACCAAACGCCTTAAATAATGCAATATTCAGTTCTTTGTAATTAAATATTAACTATTTTTCAAATCAACGGACTCCTTGTCCGCGGCATTATGGGCTCTGCTGTACTTTATATCCAAATGGGAATCCCTTGCTCTAATAACATACTAAATGTCTATAATTACACGATAAACGACTCACACAAGGAAACATTCGAATAAAAAAAAAACTTGTTTCAAACTTGCATGAGAAAACCCAAGATTGTTCCATGGAAAAAAGTTAACATAAAATTTCTAGTACTAAAATATAAAAATCTATATAAATTCATTTACTAAAATTTTGCCTTTAGTAAGGCCCATGTGGATAAAAATTTTTGATTGATGTAACAGGTTTATTGACGGTAGTAAATATCTAATTAACTAAAATATTGTTGTACGCCTTCGGAACATTATTTTTCCTTCTAGATATTGTTATTTTTTTTTTCTTTCTAATTTTTGTTTCCGGCGCATCGTGAGATAATCTATGGTCTACATTTGCATTAAAATGTAGTTTTCTTTTTTTAATGTGTTGATAGTTTTTGTATAAATAGCTGGTTTTAAAAATGTTGTGATCTTTAATATCCAATTTATTGTCAATATTATCATTGGGTTTACATAATACATAACTTAGAGCAAAATTCATCTGCAGTACTTCCATTTATTAACGTATTAATATCAGTCAAAACTATATTTTCGAAAGTAACAAAGTGTAATTTGGTAATGACTTTTACGGTTATCTATAAAACATTATGTAATTGATACATACCTAATGACATTTATTTCTTTGTATGAGGAAACCAAACAATACTCTAATGCACTTAGCATTAATACTAATAATCACTGCTGGATAAGTCTGCGTCCATTTTTCCTGTTTAAAATGCCAATATTATTGAGGTAAATTGTGCATAAATGAGTCCAAGAAAGACAATATGTCTACATGTTTGCGAGATGACTGATTAAAAAATAACTGGTTCTTTAGTAAAATTGCTATTGTTATTAACTTTTAAATAACTTGATAAAGAAGGAGCAACACAATGTTAATATGATGATCTAGCAAGTTCGATATTACTACCTCGTGCAGTTCTTCATTGTTGCAGTTGGAGATCTTTAGAATGCAATTTAAATTCTTTTTGATTTGCTAAATCTTAAATAAAATAAAATATTACCAAATTATGTTATTAAACCAGTTACTCATATACGAGTAGTACTCAAAATTAACGATTGGACAAATTCAAGATCAAATCCTCTTCCGATAAAATAATTTCTTTTAATAAAGTACTAATAAGCAGATTCCTTATTTTTACCTTTGGATATTGAGGAAAAATATTTATAAAAATTGCGATATTGACATTCAAAATCCGACCCGACCCGACCATTTTTTATTTGAAGGCAAAATTAGCATAAAATCATATTCTCATCTCCCTCATACACTTGTAAACAAGTAGTAGAAAGATACCACAACTTCTTCCATGGATTTAATTAAATAGAAGTATATATTTATCTGACCGCCTTGATTGGAAAAATATGTAAGCTGTTAATCATATAGCCAGTGTCACTATCCCAAGATGAGAATAAGTGTCCAAAAATAACTTTATAACTTTTTCTTGAAAGTGGAAAAATGCACGCTAACTTCCTTCATTGCTCAATGACAATTAATAACGGTTAATAATAATATAATTACATATCGAATCTAATATTTGAAATCAAGTAACTTGTTATGAATGTGCATTTATTTAGACAATAACGCTATATTAACATTTACTCCATGTCGTAACTTTGGAGTTTTATTTTTTCCGAGAGATATAAATAACAGTTACTTATGTTAATAAACTAGTATAATATTAAAATATAACGAGAATGATGATAAGTGAATGTAATAGAGAAACGACAACAAGAAATGCTTAGCTGGAACTAAAGACTTTCTTGAAATTAAGACTAAGTGGAGTAAGTACATTTACTTCAATTATTATCTGACACAAACCATACCAAACAACTAAAATGGTAACTGGTGAACATACTAACGATATTATTTTATTAAATTTATTTTATGCTCCACACTTTAGTTGATCCTCATTATACCTAACAATATCCTACTAATATGATAAACACGAAGGTTTGTATGTATGGTAAAACAGTTTCTAAAGAAACTTACAAATATCAACCAAAAGCAGCGTTGCCAGGTCTTCTAATTAAAAAAACGAAAGTTCCATGTGTGAATTCAGGATTATCTAAGATTTAAAGTAAAATTTGAAATTTTGTTCTAAATTGTCATATTACTGAAACAAAACCTAACATTGCCAAACCCAAAACTTATATTTGAAAATATGTCTTCATTTATAAACACTACGCAAAATTATCTACCTCTTTCTGAATATATAAATCACGTGTTTTCTTTGGTAACGCTGTTAAAGATAATATTTATGCCATCTGCAGATTTTGGATAAAATCAGTTCCATTATTTAATACAACATAATTATCTATTCGCTCTCGTTTAATAGTGAGCTTATTTTTAACTTCTTATTGCGCGTCATCTCTGAGAGTGTTTAGAATATTGTTTTAATAACCAATTAATGCTTAAAAATTCGTTTTAAGCATTAATTGGTTATTAAATAGGATAGCAGGTCTATTATCCAATTCATAAGGCATAAAGTAAAATCAAAACGCACACCTACTTGTTCCATATACAGGTATTGCTATATTTATTCAGTAAACAAACTAAGAGTGCATCGACACTACATACGTGCAGCTATACATTATGCATGCTTGCATGATAATTTTTTTACAATTTACGTATTATTCTATTGAAATTGCTGTTATATAACATTTCAACTTTTTACCCATAACAACATATTCTTGATAATTTTTAATATTTCAATACATTTTTTATGCAAATTAATTTGACATCATATATGTAGTTAACAAATACCATTAAATATTAGAATTAGGTAATCCTGTTTCAGATGCAAGGGTACTTCTCAATACAGCGTTTGTTGTGGGCCTCCTAGGGACGTCCAAAAACCGCCAATAGATAAAAGTAGAGGAAACTGCGCTGCCAGAGTGACGGCGTTCCCTGCTGACCCAGTAACTGAATGCTGTGGGTTAGATGGTTCTTTCAACAACAGAATTGTTGGTCAGTATTTTATACCTTTCTTCATATAAAACGCTCCACAGCGCGTAACAATAAACAGTTTACATTTGCCACAACAAAACAAAAAAATCCATCCAAGATGATTATGATGATTTATATTTGTCTCACCATGAATTAGCAATGTATCACTTTTGCAGGAGGTAACGCGACATCTGTAGATCAGTATCCTTGGTTAGTTATAATAGAATACGAAAAAGATGGAAGAACTAAGTTATTGTGCGGAGGGGCTTTAATCAGTGGAAAATATGTCCTAACCGCTGGTCATTGTGTAGCAGGAGCAGTGCTTGCAGTTGGAACACCGTAAGTTAATATAAATAATAATAATGATAATGAGAATAATAAACTAAAAGTCATTAAAAGCAATATACAAGATTCAGTTTCAAACATTAACGTTATTATATTTTTTGTTTTTAGAGTAAGGGTGCGTTTAGGCGATTATGATATTTCCCACGAAGGTAAAGACTGCGTTCCTACCGAGGGAGGCGGTACAGATTGCACAGACGGTGAATTAAAGATTGATATAGAACAGACGATACCACATCCAGATTACTTAACCAACAGTGCCAGGAGGCACGATATTGCGTTGATTAGACTGAAAACTATGGCACCTTATAACGGTTCGTTTTTTTAACTTTTAGAGTAATTCCAAATGACTTAGTTGTGTTAACATAATAATATAAATTCAGTTGTGTATTTTCAATTTGAGTGCTCTTAAAAATAAGACCAGAAACATTTGATTCAAATAAAAAAAATATTTTTCAGATTTTATCCGCCCTATATGTTTGCCATCAAAGGACATAACATTATCGCCACCTCAAGATTTCATACTTTATACATCTGGTTGGGGAGCAGTCAATGAATTTCAAGCATCTAGCAATATCAAGCTTTACGTAGACCTGCCGTTTGTAGATCAAAGCGTAAGTTTGATTGAATTTTAATGAACATTTCATAATAAGTTTTATAATGAGTATTGGCCTCCCTCAAGCGGGTTTTTGGATGACACCAGTTACAATCAGGCATACCCTTGGCAAACTGATCCATTACCGAAAATTGGTAGCTATAAGGTCTCTTTTTTTTCTATATCTAATATAGCATAACTCTTAGTCGGGAAAAGGTGTGTTCAGCTGTGGAAGTTATACATGCTGATGATGATGATAACGATGAAATTTCTATAAATTAGTATGTAGTTTCTATCAATGTAGTATTACTTTCTTATTATTTACAGACTTGCCAGCAAAAGTACAACGTTTCACAGCGTAAGGCATCATTATGGAAGGGACAAATGTGTGCTGGTGGACAAAAGGGTAAAGACTCGTGTAAAGGTGATTCAGGAGGTCCCTTGATGTATGAAAATGCCAAATATTATGAGATCCTTGGTGTTGTCAGTTTTGGACCTTTGCCTTGCGGTTTAGAGGGGATTCCAGGTGTTTACACCAAAGTTTACGAATATCTGGACTGGATAAATTCCATTATTACCAATTAAGTTAATTAAGGATATAGTTATTTTAAAACACTATTAAGTATACCGGTAAATATTAAAATTAAGTTATTTTATGCTTAATTTAATGATTAATTACATTGTGTTGTTAATTATTTGTAGAAATTTATTTCGTATTGTATTATGACGCATTACGATAAATAACATTAACGTAAGGACTGATTTATCAGATATAATTATCATAATATTTTTGACACAATTGAGATAAAAAATCTGTCAAAATTAAAATTTGTTCTTTCGATATGTTTGTCTGTGATTAATAAATCAGCACTTAATCTTATAATTTAACACATCTCCTTGGAAAGATAAGAAATGCATCCAGCATTTCTTTTCCTGGACATATATTACGTTTGTAATTGACACATATCGTCGGTGATAATGCAAATCCGCGTAAGTGACAGTTGCTATCAAGGTGTTATATCTTCTATCAAGAAATATTTTGTTTTTAGGTAATGTTAAGGTCAAAAAATTAATTTGCAACATTTAATTTTTAACCTTATTAGCTATAGTCACTTTCACGATATTGCTATACCACCGACGATATTGCACAATGATTCCTGCTATATTTTCAAATTAACTCAATTCGACGAAATTTTTTAGTTGCCAGTTAAATAGTTGACAAACTTTATTACAAAAATCGAGGCTACAAAGTTTTGTTATAATGAGAATCGTAACCGGAAAATAATAAGAATCGTAAGTTGATCAACTTTCTAGTTAGTTGATAACATAACGAGGTTTCAGGTGATTAAAAAAAAACCTAAACCAATGGAGTTCTTCAGTCTAACAGGACTTATTAAAGTTAAAGTTTTTTCGTTTTGTTACAACAGTAGCATAGTGTCGTTTCATAGGTCAAGGTGTCATGATAATGAAGTAAGTAATATAATAATTATGCGCGTTTACTGAAACTGGCAACAAAATTTAACAATATGAGTGGCAGGAAAGTTGATCAACTTACGATTCGTATTATTTTTCGGTTACATGTACATACTCGATAATCGATTTATTTTTATACTCATACATATATATTACTCAGTATTTAAGTTATAAATGATAAGGATATCTTAGTTATAATATTTGTAATAATCGCTAATATGGGCGCTTGTGAAATTATTCGTTTTTATAAATTCTAGAATCCAATTGTTATATTCTTGTTAGGAAATGTAAGTGCTTGATCCTCCTTCACAAATAACGTACCAATATAGTTGAATAAGTCTACAAATACGAATAAATATACATATAAGGGCTCGAAGTCTTTCTTTGTATAAAATATGTTGTCATTGATACAATACTTTGATTTGGAGCTAAATACAAAAATGTTAATATATTAAATGGGTTTCATTTATTAAAGTACTACAGTAACACAGTCCAGCTTTTTTAATATGCAAGTTTATTTGTAGATTAAAAAACTGTATTTAATTATAGATACTCAGGAGGTGTTTTATATACAGTTACTCTTTATAATATTACAGTAAATATTAATTGAATGTCCAATTTCGAAAAGGGCACAACTATTACATATACTTGCACAATAGACAAGCCATATGACATGTGCATAAATGTAATAGACTATTACAGTATCTATTGATTATGAGGCACCTGAATATGATAGGCTAAATCCACATTGGGCGTGCGCTTTTCTTGAGCGTGCGTCACAGGCGGACTATGGTGGGTGACAGGGGGCGAGCTCGTTGTTCGCATAATGTAAACGCTCTAGGAACTCGCACGTCATATGTGGAACCAGCCTTCATTCCGGCTTAATGACTGCTCTGGAATTCTGGAAGTTTGTTTAAAGCCTAATTCGCACATCCGAATGCGCTTATACCTCGTATAAAACTCTCCAATGCCAATATTTCAAGTCCCGACAACTAAAACTACTCTTTTACTTTAAATATCCAAACAATAATATTTCTTTTTTGTTACTTTTCAAACATACATATATTGTTTTGCTACCTTTTTACATAAAGCGGCCGTAGCCCGATGAACTAACGACGTGAACCTTTTAGCTTACGATTTTAGTTTAGCACGAGGGGTTAACAAGAATACTAGTAGTGTGCAAAATTCTGCTAGTAGTCTCTAAAAACAAAAAATGAATTATCTAATTACTGTGCCTACTTATGCATTCCAACTCTTCTAAGCACTAAACTTCTGTATATATGTGAAAACTGGTAATTGGCCTTCTGATACCTACTTTTTTTGTTCAATGCGGTTAATACACATTGATAAAAAAATAAAAGTTGTAAATTAACCTAAAAAACAAAAAAATGGAATATATATTTTTTCTTTTTGCAGATGCGACGGTCCTGAACAGTACAACGTGTGCTGCGACCTCTCTAGTACCTCGCAGAACAATAAATCTGGTCCAAGAAAAGTATGCCCACCAAAGGTCACTGCTTTTCCACCAGATCCAGCTAGTAATTGTTGTGGGAGAGAATCTTCTTACGTCGACAGAATTATTGGTTAGTATAGTAGTATTCTTAGTAAGCTGTGTGGTGGTAACCGGCTGAGAATAGACCACTCCATGTCTACCCATGGGTGTCGTAAGAGGCGAGGCAGCTTCAATTCCGCGTGGTGATTATGGCAAACGATCGGCTCAACGACTCTGGCTTGCCATGGTCTGTTAAGAGGAGGCCCATGTCCACCAGTGGACGTAAGCGAGTATTCTCGTTTATAACTTAAGTCTTTTAGATGCGCCTATGATAAACTCGATTGATGTTTTGTTTCTTAAAAATACACATCCAGCACTTGGGAAATTAATATCTGTGTCGCGGGGATTTGACGAACACAAAGCATCCTTGACTCAAATCAACTATCGCGGTTTCCCCACGGAAATTTGCCGGTTGGAAATCGAACTCAAAACACCAAATTTTAGTAGCAACTACGAATTAATCCTTGTTCCAACTATAAACGCAGGAAATATAACCTGACAAATTGTCAGAGCTATATCGATGCTGCACAAAAGACAATAGCTAATATAGTTGAGTATCAATTTAGCAAAGCGATATTTCGGACTTTACTACGCACATATCCCTGCAGATATTTAAATAAGACCTGAAAATATATGAATATTTTTGCTCATCATCATCATCAGCCTCTATATCGTCCACAGCTGAACATGGGCCTCCACCCTAGGGAGGGGTTTACCATAGTCACCAACCTTGGCAGTTGGCACTCAATCCTTCGACTGTCAGAAATATTTTAATTAAACTACTCTAATTGCAGGAGGCGAAGCTACTACAGTAGACCAATATCCTTGGCTGGTGATAATAGAATACGAGCTAAATGGCCAAGTCAGGTTGCAATGTGGAGGTTCCCTCATAAGTGGCAGATACGTCCTCACTGCAGCCCATTGCGTTACAGGGAGCAAGGCAGTGAGAAATGGCCAGCCGTAAGTTGAAAACTTCTGCTATATTCAAGAAGCAAAATCATATTATAATGGTCGCTAACTATTAATCGCTTGTGTCTTAATTCTTCATGAAATTGGTCACTTGGTAAATGTTGATATTTTAGGTTTACTTGTGAGTCTCTAATGTGTGGTAGGTAACTAGAATTTCAAGACTTTTTCAAAAATATTTATGTTCCAGATATTTAAAAACTTTGAATGTAACCTTTCATAGGTACTGCTCCTATGACATTCAGAAATAAAACCTAAGAAAGTATGAATCATAACGTATACGTCATCATCAGCCGCCCGGGTAACGCCCACTTCTGAACAAGTGCCTCCTCCCAATTGGGGATCTTTCATAGTCAGCACGCTTGGCATGCGAGTTGGTGACCGTTATTATGTTGTTACTCAGGGAAACGCTGCTGCGCGTTCCTCCGTATACAATTGTTATAGATGTTGTTATAACAATGGGGATCAACGGCTTAACGTGCTTTCCGAGGCGTAGATGGTGCCCACAAACAATCACCCAGACCCGGGAAGAAATCTTAGATTTTACACAAAGATAGAGAAACTTATACCGCTAAGCCACACTCTAAAGACATGTTTACTGTTTAATTCCAGAACAAGAGTCCGGTTAGGAGACTACGATATATCACATCCTGGACGTGATTGCGCTCCTAGCGATGGAGGTGGTATTGATTGCACTTCTGGTGAACTGAAGATTCCAATTGAGAAGCTAATACCGCATCCACAATATGATCCCGTTCATCCAGAAAGAGGACATGATATTGCACTGATTAGATTGAATAGAATGGCCCCTTACACAGGTTTGTACCGATAAACTCATATAAATCGTTATTTTCCACTTTTCGATAGCTTTTCCTAAAAGAAGTTACCGTCGACGGCCAGGCGTGGGTCCAGCCTACAAAAAATTTTATTGGTCACAGCTTCCCAAAAATCCGCCAAATGCGGGTCAAGAGTTACGCTAGCGACTCGCTTATGTCATCATTCATAATCATTACTCATAATAATCAATTATATTTTGACTAATCCCCTTGTTCGCGCATCAAGACAGACATCACAAACTAAATATATATATATAACTAGCTTTCCGCGCTCGGTTTCACCCGCGTAACTCCTGTTCCCGTTGAAACTTTATAATAAAATATAGCTTATAGCCTTCCTCGATAAATGGGCTATCTAACACTGAAATAATTCAAATCGGACCCGTAGTTGCTGAGATTAGCGCGTTCAAGCAAACAAACTCTTCAGCTTTATCTATTATGGCAAATAACTCATTATTAGGTAACAATTCTTTGCGTTTTTATACTCGTAATAATTTCTCAACGAAATGTCCGATTGGAATAAAATAAAAAGTATTTTACTTCTTGATAAATACCCTTGACAACATAATGCTTAATTTGGATAATATTACGATACATATTTAACGTACGTTTCTTTCTTCAGAAGATTTAATATTTTTTATGAACATAAAAGCGGTTATTGTGACTAAATTATGATAGTTAGATATGTGCTCTCGCGGACTTTTTTGTAGATCTTAATAAGACCGGTCAACAGTTTTTGCAGCGCACGCATAAATAGGTTTTCGATTTTACACCTTGGGTTACAAAATCGCAATTTTCATACGGATCCCTAATTTTTTTGAAAATAAAATATAGCCTATAACTTTCCTCAATAAATAGACTATTCAACACTGAAAGAATTTTTTTAATCGGACCAGTAGTTCCTGAGATTAGCGCGTTCAAACAAACAAACAAACTCTGCAGCTTTATAATATTAGTATAGATAAGTGTTTTAGCATGTCCATTGCGACGCGATAACGACGGCAGCGGCGGATCCACCTTTGTGGGCACAAAGGTGGATCCGCCGCTGCCGTCGTTAGTATAGCAGTAATCATTAAGTGAATTAACTAATTTTTAATAGAAAAAATATTAAATCACGAACATCGATTAGGATGACAATTTTAAATACAAGCATTTTAGACAACTATGGCAGACTTACCTCTATTTATACTTTTTATCTTTTTTCAAATATTACGTGTATTTGAACTAATTCTAAAATAAATAATTGTTTTATTACAGATTTCATCGTCCCTATATGTCTACCATCCAGTGATATAACAATCACAGCTCCTCCTGAACTCAATCTAACGGCAGCTGGCTGGGGAGCAGTCAGCACGAAACAGCCTTTCAGCAACATCAAATTAGACGTGGCATTGCCGTATGTACCTAAATCTGTAAGTACTGTTTTATCTTACAACTATAACTACTTAGAGTAAAGCTGGAAGAATCTCAAATCTCTACGACAGTGGTTATGTTATTGTGCCTTTTGGCGTCGAAATATTGAGCCATGGCGAACGAGAGCCACATTAATTTATGAAACCCTCGCAGCGGCTCTCGTAAATACGGCACGAGTGCTGGTTTTTACTTTGCAGATAAGCATGGCTTTTCAACGGGGAAATGCTGTTAGCATTCTGGGAACGTTGCCAAGTAACATAGATTTAGAATAATTAGTTTTAGTTTTATCAGCTGCATTGACTCTTTGAAATAAACGCTGAGGTAATTTAGGTTTCTGCAGAAATTTTGATGCAGATTTTAGCTTCCTGCAATTCTTCTCCAAATAAATGTAATCAGATTTAAATGTATCGCGCTTTATTCTCAAAAGGGATTTAAATTGAGATTAAATCAGATATATTCAGCGGATCATTTTAATATTTTTTATCAGGGAAAGCTGAATTTTGACGCACATGCTCTCAAAATAAAGCTTATACATGTTTCATTTTTCCAGAAATGTCAATCAATATTCGACAAACCAGCCTTCGCTGGTACTGTCAAGATATTGCCTGGTCAAATGTGTGCTGGTGGAAAAAACGGTACCGACTCATGCAAAGGTGACTCCGGTGGACCATTGATGTTTGAAAACAACGACCAATACGAATTAGCTGGTATCGTCAGTTTTGGACCTCTGGCTTGCGGCTTTGGGACAGCCCCTGGGGTGTATACTAAAGTGTATGAATATCTCGACTGGATACGAAACACTATAACTGCTTAATTCGATTTCAATTTGATTCATCTTTCAAATGAGGTTTGCGTGTATTGTACTTAAAATATTAAACTCTGCCCAGTAACATCTATATTCTTAGACATAAATAAAAAATACTTTGTTTTTTCCAAGAAAATCTAAAAAAAACTATAAGAAAATAAGCGTTTCCATTGATTGTGATGTGACGTTTTTAAGTTAATATCATTTTGTAATTACCTACGTAATTTGATATTTGTAGCATTAACAAATTGTAATGGGACATAATGCTAAAACTGACTGATGAAGTTAAATTACGTTAATATCCTGTTTGTCCAATTTTATGTGTAGTCATTTTAATATGAAATGAGGACAATGATATTAGAGATAAGTGTAGAATAAAATTTACTTTCATCCGCCTTGATTGTAGTTTTTTGTCCATAATTTTATTGATTAACCTTTGTTGTGTTGAGACATAAATATATTCCTAGTTTTCATTTTTTGCGTGAAAAATAAGAATATAGTTTTTCAATTTGTCTGTTTAATAACTATATTCGGAACATTTCCATACTATTTTTTTCATAATTCTATATTGAAATATCAGTTCTACCAAAGTTTTCCAATATCATTACAAACGAATGATGTTTACTTCGATCTTTCTTTTCTTTTATTTCTTTCTAATTATATTCCCATGTCATATAATTGTAGAAAAACCATAAAAGGCTTACCTCTGGCATTGGTGGAAGCGTCTGCGATCTTCTGGAAGGCGTCCAGAAAGGCTGCTATCGCGACCAACGCGGACCTGAAAAAGAAATAAATGTCAAATACATGTTGCAACTGCACAAAAATCATCATTATTATAGTAATTATTCCTCAATCCCCCTGCCAGTGACTACACTATGCCGTAGTCCAAGCCTCACAGGGGCGCCTGCTTGCAAACTGCGCAAGAGGGCGCCTCATGTGGAGCACTAAAGCTGAACCCTCGCTCGCCGGAAAAGTAACAAAAACCTCAAAAAAAAGGAAGAATAGTGTTTTCCAGTAGTATTCCAATTTCTCTCTCAGTTCATAAAATAAATTTTTACAATGTTTCCTATAAAATGTAGAGATATCTGAAGGTCATTCTGAACGATGTATGTATAATCTTATCGTCCCAACAATAACACAAGTTACGCGTTATTTATAGTTCCCGACAGACATGAAGACTTATATTGCCCATTCACGAGCCAATAGAGAATTCAATTGTGGCTAAACGGCTTTAAACCGTCTGGTTTTATCATTTAGAAAATATCAGCTCAAGTCAGATCTTACTGATCGTCAAATACGAATAATATTTAAGCGACATTAACATGATATCTGTGTCTCGGAAAGCACGTTCATTGTTATAATATCGTAATTCGTATACCAGGGGAACAAGCAGCAGACGCTGGCACGTCGCTGACGATGCTCAAAAGACGCTAGTGTGTGGAGGGCGAGTTACGCGGATGAAACCGAGCACAGGATTCCCGTAGTAGTTTTTGATAAGAAGATTTAAATCACTCTTTTAAATCTTTCAATCCGAAGAGAAGATGGGAGTTATCTACTCCCAATCTTCTAAATAACTCACTCACTCACCTAATCTTTCAATGTTTCTGGGGGTGAATTGAATCATTCACTTGCATTTTGATGGGCTAGTCAATCAATATTTTTTTTCGAGAAGAAATTTTTAAGATTGATGGTCCTACGACCTAATCTAGTAAATAATTATTTATTTATAAAAAAAAATGTTAACAAAATCAACGAAGTTAAGCGATCCTAAGTTCACATTAGATTTAACACTTTGTGACCAAGATGGAAGAAATAGTTTTGTTCGTACATGCGAGATTCAATGAAAATGCCAAGGATCATTGTAGTATGCATACACAGACTTTGAACATACAAATCATTCTCCGTCTCGTTTTGTGTCGCCTAATCCTGCAATAGTCATTTCACTCTACATCTTTTCATGTTCAATCAATCTGTAATGAACCTTAGAGTTAAAGAGTTACTGATTTATACATCTTTTGTGACGGATTTAAATCTTTTTTACGAATCACTCCTGAGTTACACATCTCTATCCCGTAGCATCTTTAGAATGAAATGCCCCCCTTTTCACCTCCCTGAGGGATTGAATTTTACAAAATCCTTTCCTAGTCGACCTTAACGCCACAAAAGGAAGCCACGGTCCAAATATCACGTGTCTAGCTTCAGTAGTATTGCCTCGGCGTTGATGAGTCGGTCAGTCAGGCCATTTTAGGTACTTTATATAGATAGATGATTTACAAGCGGCCGAACCGCTATTAGTCACATAACAATCATCATCATCATCATCAACAGCCCGTTTACGTCCACTGCTGAACATGGGCCTTCTCTTAACAGACCTTGGCAAGCCAGGATCGTAGAGGGATATTGCCATAATCACCACGCTTGGCAGACGGATTGGTGATCGCAGTAAGATGTTAACCTTGAGCTAATAGATGCTGCTGCCCATCCATCAGCCATATGTCCCTTAGTCGCCTTTTACGACACCCATGGGAAGACATGGGGTGGTCTATTCAAAGCCGGAAACCACACGGCTCACATAACAATACTGCCCTGCTAATTGTACTTGCAGTAATCGACATTTTTGGGATTTTCACTTTTTTTGCGAAAATGACATTTCACGATCCTAATAAAAATATTTTTTATATACGTAAAATATTTTTTTTAATGAGAAACATGATTTTTATTTCACGGGAGACCCAAAAATTTGTTTACCGCGTTTATCTCGAAATCGCGATTTTGAAAGTTTGCAAGAAAGTTTTGGAAGTTCGCGTTTGCATTAAGAATAATAAAGATTAAATGTAGTTTTCGTTTAGATCTCACGCACAGTATGGTCTCTAGCAATTTAGATGTAATGTCAGTTTTCTATAAAATACAGATACGGGAAATTTAAAATAAAAAAAATCAGGATTGCCTCTTTAAGAACAATAGGGTAACATGTTCGAGTTTCCTAGTAACTTTGGAAAAAGAGTTTGCAGTGAGTACTTACTTCAAAGCAGAATGGAGTTTCGTCGCCTTTGATATAAACTCCTCCCACATCGGAGCGCTGTTCTGTAACAAATAGAAAGAAACATATTTAACTTTTGAAGCAGTTGGATTATATAAATTTTTGTCTAAGGTAAGATTCAAACCGACTGGCTCGCAACGTCCCGCAGGACAATTATGTAACTTGTCATAGCAACGCGATAAATATTTTTCCACAATTTAATTTAAAAATCGCATTGCCCTAGCCATTGTTGTTAGTTATGAACTACATATATATAAAAAAAAGATAATCCCTTAATCTCATCGCCAGCGACCGCCGTGAGCTGAAGTCCAAGCCCCATGGGAGGCGCCCTCTTGCGCAGGTTGCTTAGTAAAAATACGTCACGTTGCTATGACAATGCGTATTTTTGTGATTTTGTGCGATTAATCTGCAGTTTAATCGCTGTCGCATTTTTTACGTAGTTGGCCTGTCATTTTATAATGCAGTAATAGAAATTGTAACGTGTTAACATGAAATGCAATTCGTATTTCTGTCTCATGTACATTCCACGACGACCGTACAGCAGCTAAAGTCGGTTCCAGACGACACTGTTCGAGTCCCGAGACATAGTATAAAACAAAGTCGCTTTCTCTGTCCCTATATCCCTATGAGAGGGATTCAAGAGGAAGGTTTATATGTATAATACATCAGCATTGTACCCGTGCGGAGCCGGGGCGGGTCGCTAGTATGATATAAATTTAAACTTTAATTCCAGAATAACATTATGTCATTATTAAAACACGTACCTATCTACTTAGAACTTTTAAAATAAAAATACCACAAAATTCGCCTAGTATATACTCCAAAAGCTGCCAACATACTGACAATGTTATTTATGGGAATAAACATAATTGTTTGTACATTTGAGTTATATGCTGAATTATTGATCATACTTTAATAAAACTTAAGTGACGATTTCTAAAAAAACACGCGATGAGTCCCGAAACGCCTGCTTATATTACTTTAGCAATATTATCGGAACATAATTGCGGCTTACTTACAAAATGGAATCACCTATACACTAATATATAAAGCTGAAGAGTTTGTTTGTTTGAACGCGCTATTCTCAGGAACTAGTGGTTCGATTCGAAAACTTATTTCAGTGTTAGATAGCACATTTATCGAGGGGGGCTTTAGGTTATATTTAATTATGAGGTTCCCATGGAAACTTTAGCTGGTAAAACCACGCGCAACTTTAATACTTATATCTAAGTAATACCATATCGTTAGTAAATATACAGAAATGTGAACTTACTGTGTTCACAATATGGTTTACATTCCAATGTCAAGAGTGTAATTGAATACACGTGACGGGAGTAATTTGTCTGTTACGATAGGGTTGCCAACGCGCACATCAAGCGTGAATAACAAGAAATACGCAAGCGCCGAGCTCCAGACCACAACCCCCGCTACCCTCGCTCCAGGAACGCACATGCCCTATATGAGGTGAGCCTAAGTATCAGTTTCATTTATAATATACGTAAATTTATCAATATATATTTAAAAAAATGCTTATTTGCGATGATAAAAAGCTATAATTTATTGCTATGGTAAAAAGTGAGAAATGACATTCCCTAAACTCATGGTCTCGAGAATTGTTCTTGTATACGGTTATATAGCCTTCATAATGAAATAATAGAATTTATTCAGCACTTACATACACTTGTACGTGTCAGATTTACAGTGTGTAAGACTAAATCTTCAAAGGTATCACTTAAGTAGGTAAAGACAATGTGTACATTATTTGATCTTTACAGATTTTATAACCCGTCCGTCCGATCGTCCTGCGATATAATATGACAAATGTACTCATTAACGTAAGATGCCTAGAGGTAACAGGTACAAAATTAACTTCTAAGAATCCAGCCAAGGTCTAAGGGACATGCTGAGGGTAACCGTAAGGGGTTAGGACCAACGCTCAAGGTTTCATTGGAACACATAATGTTCCAAATCGCTAATCATCACACAGACGATTGCTTGTCGACCTAATGAGACATAAAATACATTTCGGTTATCGTCCTCTGCCAGCCCTATTGACAACAAAACAGGTGAACGGATAGCTGTAATTGTTCCTCTGTAAGAAACAAGAAGGATGTATCAGTTTAGTTATTTTCGACGCCCTGCCAGGATATAGACCGACAGAAAAATTGGGAAACTACATGTAAAAAGAAATTTGAACTATTCTGTGCTGGCGTGAGTCCCCATTATTTTTTTGTCTTTTTTTAAAGAGACTACTTAGTTTACTAGGAGAGTTTTGCACTAGTGTTTTGCACAAGTAGGTATGCTTGTTAACCCCTCGTGCTAAGCTAAAATGCTTGTATTATGAGTGGGTTCATATCGGTAGTGCAATGGGTGGGAATCGAACCGAAGCCCCTGGCCATTGGGCTACGGCTGCTTATTGGGTAACCCCCTTAAGAGAATAAATGTTTTTTTGGAACGAAGTTCCTTATCGCGCGTAGCGAAAGGGGGCTAGACGGAAAAAAATAATACCAAAAGTTATAACGACACTTTTTGTTATAGTAAGCCGTGCGGCGTGCGCGTGTTTCTATTATAATCTCAGGAACTACAGGTCCGATTTCAAAAAATCTATCAGTGTTGGATAGTCCATTCATCGAGAAAGGTTATAGGCTCTAATTTATTTTCAAAAAAATTAGGGATCCGTAAGAAATATATATTTATAAATATAAAATATATGTATATATAGTAACTTTTTTTATAAGTTTCGTCTATTTAAATTTAAATTGAATTACAGTTTATAACTATCTCATCAAAAGCTTACGTGCTCTCCAAAGAATTCATCGAGCCTATTAGCCTAACAAAATTGTTAGCAAGAAAAAAACTAACCATTACAATTAAAATCACATTTATCATGATAAGGACGAAACAATCTGAACATTTAATTCATTAACCAGGGTTTCAATTCTGCTAAAACGACGTAGGTACAATCGATGTTGCAGGAACACTATGTTAAGATTGCATTGAGATTGTAACACTATTCTTATCGTTATTAAACTTTAGGAACATATTAAAAAAGTTGATATGAATAAATTTCGACTACCGACAGGATTCGAAACTTCATATTAGGTATACCTAATAATAATATGAAGTTTTCAAACCTGCCGGTGTCCGTAATGATTAGACCACTCGGCCACGGCCGGATCCAAACCGGTCGTCAAGATTACTTAAATCTCTTTTTAACACGTAATTTAGGGGAAATTAAGTACGTGCTAAACATTACTGTAAAGTTTTGTTACATTTTTAAAAAAGGTACGTAAATATATCCATATCAATGATTGCGTTTAAAGGGTAGATAGTGTGGTAAGGAAAGAGCAACGAAATAAGGTATGGCATCAGTCAAACCAATAAAGTCCCAATAACTACTTATATAAGTAGTTATTGGGACATATATATGTCAGCAAAATTGGTGCATAATATGTGGAATGATACTATCACTATAAATAGCCGTAATAATACCCAAAAATCATATACCTATCTACACTTCGTTACGATTATTTTGATGCGATATTTGATAAATGAAACGTCGCCATCGTAATGGATAGCTACGATTGTATGACCCTTCAATACAAACAATTACAATGATGTAAGTGGCAAACACTTTGATTTAAAACGTATAAAACGAGAGTAAAAAAAGCCGTGTGGCGCCCGGCTTAGGTCCTAGACAACCCGGACGACGAGATCACAACTTACCAAGTACCAGTACAGAGTATACCAGAGAACGGGCAGCAGCGTATCCCAAAGTCTTACAACATAATAACAATTGCGGTCATCAACCCGCCTGACAAGCTTGCTGACTATGGCAAAAACCCCACTTCGGAGACCTCCATATTTAGCAGTGTACGTAATACGGGCTGATAACGATACAAACTCCGAGAAATAGTGAACAATTTAACACGTAAGCAGTGTTTATATCTACGAATGTTGTCAAATGACACCCGTGAGAAATATCCACAGTAGTGAATTATCTATTTGTTGTACGTTGTACTATGTAGATAAATAAATCACAGCCATATTCCTATGGCTAACATACGTAGGTAGGCAAACATACATTAAAGCTGAGTTTTGAAATGATATGTGTAATGTAGAAGCACGAAGGCAGAATAAATGCTGTGGAAATAAGATCACTAAGAAGCATTATTGGAGTGAAATTTAGTTGTTTTTTAGTTAGGCTTTTGCTACTTCACCGGGCTTAAAAGCGCGCGGAGCTCCAGCCTTAATAAATGGTTTAAAAGCTACAAACTAAGCAACCTGCGCAAGAGGGCGCTCCCTGTGGGGCTTAGACCTCAGCTCACGGCGGTCGCTGGCGACGAGATTGAGGGATTATGACTTTTAGTATTTTAGGGGAGTTTTATGCAACTGTCGGTCTACTTTACAGTTCGCGGGACTCTCGGACTTCGGGTCTACGAGAGCATCGGATAGATCTTTGCAAACTAAGGGTCGGGAGGACAAGAATATGACATATTCATACACATTGTGTACAAATGATGATCGGTAAGTAGTTTTCGCGTGAAAGCGTAACAAACTTACATTCACATTTACAATATTAGTAGGGATGAGATCCCAACAGGAACGGGAGATACTACGGATTAACCGCGCGGTATCAACATAACAAGACCTACTAACACCTACACTATATTTTTTAATAAATCCTACACTATTAACCCTTAAACATGAGGGCGTGCAACCCTTCAATATCCGCAGTAGGTAACCCACTCGCAATCCAAATTGTCCGTTTGTGAGTCGATGCGTGATAATGTGTCCGTCACACGCAAAGTATTAGAACGGACGACACGACAAACGTACGACATATCTTAGTATTGTTATAAATGCGAAAGTTTGTATGTGTGGTTATATGTATGTTTGTTACTCCTTCACGAAAAAACTACTGAATGCATTTGGCTGAAAGTTTGAACGTGGATAGTTTATAAGCTGTATTAACATATAGGCTATAAAGTGTCACGCGCCGACCCACTAGAGCAGAGTGACACGGGTAAAACCGCGTGGCGCAGCTAGAAGAAAATATAGTTTAGTAGAAAAAACTAGGTCCGTTGAAATAGCAAAAGCCTTCTGGCTAACTACATATGTCCGTCCGAAAAAAAAAGTGGAAAAAACTCTACTCACATTAACTAGCTTAAATTAGCTTCCCGCGGTTTCACCCGCCTTCCTGAGTTTAGCGCGTTCAATCAAGCAAACAAACTCTTCAGCTTAAGACTAGCTTCCCGCACGCGGTTTCACCCGCGTAACTCCCGTTCCCGTGGGAACTTTATAATTAAATTTAGCCTATGTAACTCTTGGTGAATGTAGCTTTCCAATGGTGAAATAATTTTTGAAATCGGCACGGTAGTTTTTGAGTTTATCCATTACAAACATACACACACACAAAAATACAAATCATTCCTCTTTATAATATTAGTATAGATATGGCTTAGTTGAAAAAACTCTACTTAGGTATATCAGCTTCCCGCGCGGGATATCACTCGCGTTCATGAGATTAGTGTATTCAAGCAAGCAAACAAACTCTTCAGCTTTACATTATAGTTGAAAAAACTCTTCTTATATTAAAACTACCTTCCCACGCCCGGTTTCACCTGCGCAACTCCCTTTTCCGTAAGAACTTTTGTAATTAAATATAACCTACCTCACTAAATGGGCTATTTTAACACTAAAAGATTTCGTTTATTCGGGCCAGAAGTTCCTGAGATTATTTTTAATTAAACAAAACATTCATTGAGGAAGGCGGTAGCTAACATTTAATCTGTAAGATTTCTCAACAACTCGGTAATTCTACTAAATTATAATGATGTAAGTGAAGTCCATGATGACCAACAATCATTCAAGTAAGATTTTTAAATCTCAGTTAATCCCGAGAAAGACTAGAACCAACCACCATTATCTTCAAGGAAACGTGTTTTTAATCAAAGTAATACATTTTAATTACACTATCTACACTAGCTTCCCGCAAGAGGTTTCTTTCACGTAAATCCCGTTTCCATAGGGACTTTAACGTTAAATAATAATATGACCTATACTGAAGCGGTCTTAGCCCAATGGCTAGGGCGTCGAACTTGTGATCTTGAGGTCGCTGGTTCGAACCCCACCCATTGCACTACCGACGTGAACCCACTCGTAAAACAAGCATTTTAGCTTAGCACGAGGAGTTAACAAGAATACTAGTAGACTGCAAAGCTCTGCTAGTAATGTTAAAAAAAAAATATCCTTCCTCGATAAATAGGTTATCAGACACTGAAATTATTTTTCAAATCGGAAAAGTATATCACGAGTTCAAGAAAACAAACAAACTCATCAGCCTTCCTCTATTAATATTTTATTTAATTACTATGTTTCCCTAGTGGTTTCATCCGCGTAATGTTGTTTCATTCCCATTCCATTTACCATTTCTCATTTCCCATTTCCCATATACCTATAACCTTTCTCATGTGTGTAACATTTATTTACACTGCAGCTCTGCCTCCGTTAATACCCGGTGAAGTAGCAATAGCATCCTGGCAAACTACCGAAAAAAAAGTTTGTGCATGGTAAAATTCCTGATATAATTAGTTACCAGCACCCGAGGCAAGGAACCCTCCTTGCCTCAGGTGCTGGTAACTAATTCAACAAACCAGACCCGGAAAGAAATATCATATTTTACACAAAGATTTCTAATCCGCGTAGCAAAGCGCACAAGTACTATTATGTATTCTGCGGCAGAATTAAGGATCTGCTTACATAAAAGTTATAATTCTGGACGTGTTTTGTGTCCCTATATAACATATAAGTTCATAATTACATGTTGAATACAAAGGCACTGCAGACGATGCTAGAAAGCAATTAATAGCAAAAACTTACTTTCAAACGAAATTGTGGACAACGAAAGAAGGCACTATAATTAAACCTTGCTCCAAAATATATCCAAATAGATCGTATGGTAAGTCGAACCCTTTGCTAAAATCGTCACAACAGTATAATGTAATGAGCCCCATAAAAGTCAACGACCTCCTTGTTAGGACAGTGGAAATGATGGGTCGACCGCTCTTAACAAGGTATTAGGGCTTTAGGTAAAGTCAGCTTTTATCGAACGTAAGGTTTAGTAGCGATGTTTACTAGATTTTGGCGGTTCGAGAAGAACATAAATACTAAGAATATTCATCAATAATCTTGTAAAATAACTATTGTGGTTTCAACTTTCATTATCCTACGTATTTAAATTAGTTTATACGAGCGTTTTGATCAGAGCAAGTATTGATCAGTTATAGTGTAAGAATAGATTATCGAATAGGTATATTTGAGCGAATTACAGCTCGCATTTGTGTAATATATTTTTAAATAACAAATAATTGAAATGAGACTCAGAAAGGATATAAAAACTCTTTGATTGGCATATCATTAACACCTTCGATCCATTTACATAAGTTACACGTTGTTACTGAACATCATATCATTTTAGGACCGCACTTGAAAAAAATCTTACGGTAATTTCAGTCTATTCTAGCTTTAACTTTTAGTACATTTCTTTAAGGTCTACATTCTAATTGCATTACTTAAGATTATTTGCGTACTTAAGATTATTAGCGTACCTTCCAAATTCGACTTTGACAACACTGTTGCAAGGTTTATAACCTTACGAGTTCTTGGCACTTAAGATGTTATAACTCGACGCTCCGATTTGTCTGGTCGTGCATTTTGTGTACGGTAAAGTAAACAAACTGCACATTGTAGTATAGTTTTTATAACAGCATCAAGTAGTTTGTATGTGCTATCTTCGCACGTGTTAGTGTTTCCAAGAAACCATTTGTATGAGCCTCGTTATTACGTAATCCGTTAATGAGAAGATTCGATACTGTGTAAGGTATTTACACTTAGCTGAATGAAACCGTCTGCTAACAACAAAGAAAAATGCCATAAATAGTGTTACATTTGAGATTTTGTCCACTCCAGTACAGAGGACAAAGTCTCAACTGTAAACTTCTGTGGGAGAATTAAACATTCAAATAAAACAAGTAAAGTGCACGACTAGATTATAAATATATTAAACTATTTAATTTATAACTTAACAAATATTTTTTAAATTAATTTTGACAAAGTTAATATTTTTTACAACACATCCCCTAGCCAGCCAGTTTATATTTTAACGGTAGAACATTATGGGAGTGGGCGGTTGGGATAAAGCCATAACCGTCCAGAGCTTTAGTAAATTACTTATAATTAGTTAAGTTAAGGATTAAATAGAAGTGGGCGCCAGAGACTAAAACAGTCTCGGATCCAGAGTCCAATCAAGTAGAACAAAACATAAATTGTGATCGCACTCCGAGATCCTGAAGTTGATGATTAATTCAAACAAACTTGGATTAAATTCCATCCAAGTTTCCATTAAGGTTAATGTATAAAAAGAAAAAATTAAATAAATGTAATGAAAGAAAAAACCGTCAACGCCTGCTGTCAAGCGAGGCGGAATCAGCCAGCCGTGCTGCGGTAGACTGTCGCAGGTGGTTCAGGCCCGATGCCTCGAGGAGACGGGCCTCGCGTCCGAGCCTCAGGTTTAACCTAAGTCCCGGCGGCGAGGTGAATCTCCCGAGGTACCTGTCCGCAAATAAGGGTAACGGGCCGCGTGCGACCGATCGCGGTAGCCGGATAAGACGATGAGATTGTGTCCGGGCCTGAAAGCGTGAGTCCCTCGCGGCGGCAAATCCACGCCGGCACAATAAAGCACGGGTAAAAACTGTAACGAATTATCGATTGATCACAATATATTCCCTAAACACAATTAGGTGGAACCACAGACACTTCTCAGGTCACTCCAACTAAAATCTCACCTTGGATTCTTCAGGACATCAGTCTGGATGTTAGCGGTCTGACGATCGAGTAATGACAAGCCAGAATTCCAACCCGGGCGACAATACCGGAAGAAGGTTCACCCGGTGAGACCAATTTCTATAATCTGCCCTTAATCGGGGAAATCGATGAAAGTTAGGCTCCAATTTAAATTATTCACCCTCATTGAATTTATTAATTTAGCCAAAACAACAATGCAAATAAACGTCAAATGTGACATTGACATTTCTCGTTCACAAACTAACCAAATAATAACAAGGTGACTGAATGCAGAGTAAAGTACAATCAAAACGAATCCAGAATCTTTACCAAAATAATTCCAAACAAATATTCCCCACAACCCCTAATTTCCAAAATACTTGCACACTACTTTCTTGATACGAAACTTTATAATTTAAGATACTCCAACCCAATGTCGGGGAAAAATATTCAGGACTAATTAATGGATAATCAAGACTATACTCCTCGCAACCCCAATCCAAAGACTAAATGTAAAGACAAATTAAAACGAAACTTCTAGAAAGAAATTGCAATAACTCCATAATAAAAAAATAGTTGCATTTCCGGTTTTAGTAGATTTCAAAATTAATTAGATTTTTATATTTAAATATGAATGTTGACTATTCTAAAAAGGTTAATCCTATTAATTATGTATTTACGAATCACCATCAAAAATCGATGAAGCAATATAATTGGCAAATGTATACATGCCCTTTGACAGCAACCTGCGTTTGGCAGAAAAAGTTAGGTTAAACAATAACACAAAAAAAGTTTTGTTTACTAAAGTTGGAAACTAGTTAAAAAGTGTTTTAAAGATGTTTTATCGCTCGAAGGAATTAGTCAAAAGGTTCTGTTACGAGTGTCGATGGAAACTACAAGTTCAAACTACGTGGACAACTCAAAGTTTATCTACAAAGTTCCAAATATCTAATCTACTTGGAAAAACATTAATTACAACAAGGGTTTTAAACTATTACCACTGTGATTCTAAGTGAGGTTCACAACCACAAGTAAGGATGAAAATTACATTGTAACAATAGGTTGGAAAAACCACATGCTGAAATCAAACAATTCGAAGACTATAGACAAAATTGAATCTTTCCGGTAAGCCCAAACTTCAGCTAAGTACGAGATGGCATCATGAATATTATTTCTTTGCTTTTGATATAGTTCAAAACTTTATTGTACATAATGTAAATGTTAATTACCTATCACCATTTCCAGGAAAAATAAGATGAAGCAAAGGAAATAAAATTAGTAATTTTCTGGAAACGTTTATACAGCAATGTCGTGTTAATTTCACTCAAAAATACACATTTTGCCTCGGAATTTTACACAAAATAGACACGTTTTGCAGGACGGATAGCAAAAACCAATCCGACAATGATCTCAACATTCAATCACTATGTCTGCAAATAGAAACTAACATGACCCCCATTCTTAACCCACAACTGTATTACCAGAAACCATCATCCAATTATCGCGTCAGAAAAGATAATGTATGGTGTAAAGTCATAATTACTGCAATCATCGCACGCCACATTTAATATTACCGGCTGCACCAATTGTCTAAACAAGCGCACGCGCCGCCTTGCACCGTTCCGTCAGCGAGTAGATTTTGATAACGGGATATTTTGTAGGGTTGGCTAGCAATATACAATAAATTGTTAATAGATTTTCAAATTATTCTAGTTGGCCTTGGGCAACCACTTTCGTAATCTAGGTCTTGAGATATAGCATCAGGTTTACCGTCAGTGATTCAGAAACAATGTTAAACCATATGATTCGGATACCATTCAAACCATGATTTTTTAATAGATCACCAGAAAACAAGCAGCAGTGCTTTATATTCGACATCACAACACTGCAATCACCATGCCGCCTGAACATGCGAGTTGACTATGACGAAACTATCCTGAAGAGTAGGTATAAATCCTGAAGAATATGTAGCCGTGACATATACAGACTATGTGATTTCCGACTAGCTGTGTGATTGCCGTCTTAGAATAATCCACCCTTTGTCTTCTCATGGGTATTTTTCAACGCGAGCAAGGGACATACACCTGATGGATGGGCAGCAGCATCTATCAACTCGAGGTAACTTAACATCTTACTGCGATCACCAACCCCGCCAAACATTGTGATTACGGCAATATCGCTCCACGACCTTATATTGATAAGGTGTGTAAAGAAGAGACCCATGTTCAGCATGGAGGTAGATGCGCTGTTAATGTGAAGAATATATACAAACAGTTAGTGCAACGACTGACGGAAAAGCACCGTAAACTACCATTTAAGGTATTTTTTTTCTGTTAAGAAATTTTATATTCTCGAAATTTCCACAGCCCTATTATTTCATAGTGTGTTAATGTCGTTGTCACGAACGGCAGGTGAATGAACACATTGTTTGCGTTGAACCAGATATTTTAAATGTTTATGATACGTTCTGATAACACGTGCTATATGAGTTATGGAGGCACAGATTGATATAAATCTATTGATAGGGACTACCTCGTGCGTCGGAAAATACGTTAAGCCGTTGGTCTATATTAATATCCGTTATTATAACCGATAACATAATTTCAAACAATTGTATACTAAAGAATGGGCAGCAGCGTTTCCATACGTATTAATTGATGAAACTGCGGTAACCAATCCGACAAGAGCCTATGACAAAGCTCACCCTAGGGCGGAGGCCCATGTTCAGCAGTGGACGTCATACGGGATTATATATATATATGGACGATATAGATATATGGATAAATATGAAAAGTTAAATATATTGCTTATCGAAGAAGGTTGGCATTGTGACAAATAGTCTTGTGTAGTTCGTGAACGATGAACGAATAGGAGCCGTTTCTTCGTACTGTACTAGAAGAAACGTTTCCGAACGCTGATTTGTAATCGGTCTAATAGGTCAAATAGCTCTTTTCGTACTTCGTACATTGTAAACCGCGAGATCGTATAAGTGCGAGCGAGAACGAATAATGAAACTGACTGATTGTTTTTGACAAGTACGTCTTACGAATTCATTCATAATAATGTAGGCGGTTGATCAGAATGACAGTCCTTGAGTCCTTAGCCTGTTCAAGTATGAAGGAAAATCAAATATGTTAAATTATTACAACAGTAACCATAATTTGGTCACCGTGGTGATTTGGTGGCTGCTCTGTGGTCCGCAAATACGCTCTTAGTACTTAACAATGTTCCTAGAGAACGTATTTACTCTGTGGTCCGCGCTGTCCTATATGGAAATGCTGACCGAGCGCAAAGACCGAATAGAGCTGTTAGAACTTATAGAACGAACTAGTTCACTGTCCGAAATGAACTAGTACGGAGCGATCTTGAAAATGACCGAGCAGGCACAAGACTAGTGACAAAGCAAATAAGTACTATACATAATAAGCTCAAACACAGATTCTTTTAAGAACTCTTATTCGCCAAAACAGTTCTTTATCTTTATCTATATTATAATGCTGAAGAGTTTGTCTCTTTGTTTGCTTGAAAGCGCTCATATCAGGAACTACGGATCCGATTTAAAAAAAATGTTATTTCAGAGTTAGGATAGCCCCCTTATCGCTATAGGCATAATCATCAAAAGAAAAGAAGATCAAATAGGAGCACCAATGAAGAATGTTCCAAATTGGGATTGGCCCAAACTTAACTACTCCGTGCGAACAAAGTAAGCACAAGCTAGTTTTCTATATAAAATTACAATAAAACTAAATTCACATAAAATATCAAGTTTTGCAGATAAAGAGTCATCGCTATCACCAACACCACGTTCATTACTCCCGTCTCCTGCCAAAATGTATAAAGCTATTACTGTTTCAGCCAAACAGTTTACACGGCACACTAACTTTGGCTCGGGTTCGGGCTAAATTGTGTAACACACATTATAAACAATGATATGATGTATGTGTAAGATGTTAGCACGTGTGTATTTGTGGCTGTCAGCAGTTATGTTTAGGTTCGTGGGATATGTAAGCTGAAACGGTCGGAGAACTGCTGTATCTTCAAGTACAAATTGTTTTGATTAACGCTTCACATATATAGACGCCAGAAGCATAAAGACGGATGTACTAACTTCAGAGATGTATTAACTTCAGAAGTATTTGATCGTAAGTGCCAGTTTACGAAAAAGGCACATAAGACTAATGTTTCTGACGTATAATGAAACATCCGACCTTATGCTCCTGAGCTCTGGATATAGCTCATACCATTATTTCTTTTGCCATGTTTCCAGCTTAAAATAGACCACGTCATCTCTTCCTGTGGGCTGACGGATGGGAAGCAGCATCTAGCATATATGAACTCCTATGCCACTTAACATCAGGTGGATAGTGTCATTTGCTTGGTCAGGTATGAAACGTGCACTGATGCTATAAAATCACCCTACGTCTCATCAGAACCGAACAGCAAACCATATAAAAAATGTTGACTACACCTGTGGCTCAGTGGTTACCGTAGTTGCTTCTGAGTTCGATTCTCAGTCGGGATAGTTCTGACGAACTTCAAATAATTGTTCCGAGTCTGGGTGTTCGTTGTGTCCGTGAATTGAGTGTTTCTAAAGTCCCACGCGACACAGGGACTAATTTCCCTAGTGCCCGTACTAGTTAAAGCTGTATTTTTACAAAACGAAAGAAAAAACCTACAAAAAATAACTTTAATAAAACCGCGGTACACAACTAGTTATAATACAAATGAATAACACCACGCAAGCATATACAACAATTCTGTTTGACAGCTGCCCCATATTTCTTACCCGAAAATAGCGCACACATTCCCCCATAATTAGGGAGAAAGCCATACAAGTTGTAGCGACGTAGCCGAGGTACGTGACGTAACGCTTTAAGGATGTATTCATTTATGCAATAGTCAAGGTAAAAAAAATATTTTTTTCGTCATACTTGTCGGCGGTACTACCCGAGTATCAAGGTTCATATGTTTTTGTTTTTATATGTAACTAAGTGATTCCTTAATTGAAATTCATGCACCAATATTTTAATCCTGTAAAATGAGGTTATAAAAAAATCATTACCTTAAATGAGCGTGACAAAATGCAGTTAAATCTTATCAGATAGGTGCAGTCAAACATAAAAGGATAGGGAAGGGTCGCGGAGGGAATATTATAAGGATGTGTGCGTTTATATTTGTGGTATTAATATGATTACTGGGTTTGACCCACAGGCAACACGTGCTAATAGCAATTAACAGTATTAAATAGAACAGGTTCCAAAAAGAAAACTACTGGAAAAATAAATTCTCCAGCCGCGGGAGACCCAGCAAACATTATTTTATTTATTGGTAGCCAAATGTATACCTAATTCTCTCTTTTTTTATTCCAGGAGGAAATGCATAACGCAGTTCCTCCTGCTGAGGGGTATGAAGAACTATCCCTTTTCTTTAGCGATGTTCAGCGGCCACCTTCTGTGACTTAACTAGTGCACAGATGCACCGTCTCCCAAAATGACGAATACACCGTGCTTTTTCCAGAGGAAACTGCATTGCCCATTTCCTATGCAGGAGCGACAGGGTATGTGATATGTTACTCATGCCACAAGGTAAGGATTTTCCCACTAAAACGCAACGGATGGTTCTCCAAAAGCAACCGAGAGCTGAGAACCTGACTTCTAACAATACCAAATACACCATCAAGCATTATGGCAGAAGAATCTAAATGCAAGAAAACGAATAAGCCGCAAAACCACTTAAGACCACACGAACAGTGAGCCACAATGAGGGTTTTTTATAGTAATCTCTTAGTTTTCGGTTGAAACGGGTTGGGTTGTACCCAGAAATGCGATTCTATTCTATTAAAAAAAAAACACATTTTATCTGCAATTCACGTTAACCCGATACATCAAAAACGTGAAAACAATAACAAAATCTATTTGTAGTTTACTAACTAGTAGTAGCTTGGACTGGTCTGAATTAACTGACCGGTATAAAAATAAACAACTTTTCTCCACACGTGTTAGCGGAAGATAATTTATTTTTCTACTTTTTAACTAAATTTGGGAGGCCTGAACATTGTTAAGGTGCATTTCGGTGGATTACGACCGATCGCTGTGACCGTTCTGAAAATGTCATTATTTAATTTTTTTCGTACGGACATAACTGTAGTTAGGCACTAGGCTCTTGCTACTTTACTGGGCATAAAGGCAAGTAGTGCTCCAGCATTATCGAATATTTTAAAACTACAGAGTAAGTAACCTGCCCAAAATCGTCTGAGAGGCTTGAACCTCGGCTTATTGGTGGGATAGAATGGCTAATACGTCAATACTCGTGCTATGAAAATGTATCAACGTTCCAAGATGCGAGATAGACGCACGCACAGAGCATGTAGCAGCTCTTGTTTTCTTACGTTCGATGCTCGTTCTACTCCAATGAGATTATGGCGTGATATTGTACATAAAGCCTTTGTGTAATTACGGATAATCTGTATGAATCCAGACATTCTCACTAGTTTATCCATTATACTTAAAAATATATTTAAGTGTATAGTATAGTATTATAGTATCACTGCTACCCGATCAATCTCAAACGACTGCGTTCGTCCACGACCACGAAAATACACCTTTAACTATTTTTATATTATAATTAGTACAGACTTACTATCGTGGGACGCAATCAAAGATTTCTTAAAATAGCGCCGACAAGTTTGAAAGAGGAAGGAAATGTCTACCAACAGACAACGGTTTACTTTAGTTTCATAATCTAAAATTTATTACACATTTTAACTTATTTTATCAGGCGTTACTTTGCGGAAACCCATACTAGTCTAAATTATTTAGTAGGGATAAATCTATTTTATTCTTAGAAAAGTAAAAAAGATGATACAGTTCGACAGTCTGTTAGGATTCGCCATTCCGTCAAGGCATTATATTGGCAAGTCTTTACTTTTCTTTTGCTAAGATTTGCAGGCTGAAAAGTAGACTCACCTGATATTAGAAAGACATAAATTAGTGCAATTTAATGCAACTTAGCTATTACTAAAGAAAAATTTGCTTTTTTACCTTGGTATCACCTGTTCATATGGGAACATCTGCATAATCAATCATAATGCATAATCTGATTTCTTAAATGCGTTTGTAATATAGCAAAAGTGGGAACCCGTGGAATATCAATCATCACAGCGATAACATATTGTAAGATACAATATTTTTTTCATAATAAAATGAAATGGCAGACTTGAGAAAGCTTAGACGTAGTTAGTTGATAAACAAACAATAGAGAGGAAGGGAAAAGATTTTATTGTTGATTATTATGAAGGCATGATTGAAATCTGAGCTAGGTCTGGGAGCGGGCACGATGCCAATATAAAGTCGAATGTCAACCATGTTGCCGGCGTCAGAATTATGAATTCAATATAATTAAGTAGGCTGACCCCACAATGAGCGTGCGCATTATTCGAGCAAGCAAACGGCGGGAGTGGCGGGTGATGGGGTCGCGAGCTCGGCGGTACTCGACGTCGCGCTGGTTTTATATTTTTGGCTGATAATTATGTAGTTTGCCAGGAGGCTTTTGCTACTTCACCGGGCATAAAGGCGAGCCTGAATACATGCTTCAAAAACTATAAACTAAGCAACCTGCGCAAGAGGGCACCGCCTGTGGGACTTGGACCTCGGCTCAGGGCGGTCGCTGGCTGGGGGATTGAGGAATGATGATTTAGATTTTTAATTTGGAATTTTGGGCAACTGTCGCTCTGACGTTGCGCTGTGCACAAGCCGCGCGTTGGTAGAAAGCTTGCACCGTGTTGTCTGTGTCTGCGACTGGAGGCCTACTCGACTCAATCGAGAAAAAGTTCATTTATTTTCCAAAGAAGTAAAAAGACCCAAGCTTCACTCATGAATTTATCTCAAGTAATCTATCGTCTTAAATCTATATTATGTAGTTTGATTTAATTATCACATAACAAAGGATAACTTGTAGCCATTAAACAATAACTAAGATAAAATGGTGTACATATATCATTTAATTACTGGCATATTTTTAAGAACTTTCCTCATCTTTCTTTAGGCGTGCAGTAAAGAGTATTTTTTTTATTTTGTCTTACACAGATAAGTATTAGCTTTGACTATGACCTTACTTTCAATCTTCAAAAATAATTCGATTGAATGATTACTAAATCAAAGCGATAATGAAATAATGAAATTTATTCAGCACTTAGGTATTTACATACCTAATGTACTTGTCAAAATTACACCGTATAAGATTAAATCTAAAAAAAGTATCACTTAAGTGATCTTAAAGAATTTTTAATCAGTCTGTCCGTCTGTCGTGCGATATACGACAAATGTACACATTATAGTAAGATGCCTTAAAGGTAACAGGTCTAAAATTAACTTCCAAGAATCCGGCTCAAGTCTAAGCGACACCCACCTGAGGGCAGGCACCCTTAAGGGGTTAGGACCAACGCTCAGGGTGCCACTGGAGAAAAGAGTAGATTTACGAATAGTGGTGAATCAACTATTCGTACACATGACATTATGAAATTTATCCAGCATTTGAAAGTAGCTCCGGACAAAAATCTATTTTTAAGATTCTTTTACATATACGGTCCCAACGCGTCTGCCAAACTTGGTGATTCAGGATGTTCTGTAGTGGACGTTAATAAAGCTCATGTTAATTCAGCACTAGGATTTTCTCTATCTACACGTAAAAGTAAGTATATCAACTACATGTAATTATTTCCAAGAATTGAACACAATTGTATAACGGTAGTAAATTATCTCTTTTTGTCTTAGAATAGACCACCCCATGTTTTCCCATGGGTGTTGTAAGCGGCGACTAAGGGACATACACCTGATGGATGGACAGCAGCATCTATCAGATTACTTACCATCTTACTGCAATCAACAATCCGCCTGCCAAGCATGGTGATGATAGTAATATCATCGATGATAGTTTATATAAAGGGCAGTTGAAGTTAATTACCAAGGTTAATACATATGACGGGCAGTTGAAGTTTATTACCAATAATACTCAAATACACAGTTTCCACATAGGTACATGAATAACAAAATCATAAAATATTATTGCAGATATTGAAACAAACAATTAACATACGAACGAAGCAATTTGGAACAGTAAGCGTAAGAAGGTACCTATATTTTTTGTCTATACTAATATTATAAAGAGGAAAGATTTGTATTTTTGTGTGTGTGTGTATGTTTGTAATGAATAAATTCAAAAACTACTGTGCCGATTTCAAAAATTCTTTCACCATTGGAAAGCTACATTCACTCTGTGTGACATAGGCTATATTTAATTATGAAGTTCCCACAGGAACGGGAGTTCCGCGGATGAAACCTTTTCACCTGCGCAGCTCCCGTTCCTTCGTTATTAAATATAGCTTATGAGACCCGCGAACTGTAGAATATAGTGACAGTTGCACAAAATACCAAAAAATAAACTTTTAGTCTGTATCAATCAATCCGTGCGTCAGCGACTACCCTGAGCCGAGGTCCAAGTCTCACAGGGGACGCTCTCTTGCGCTGGCTGTGCGGTGGCTTAGTTTGTGGTTTTTAAACCTTAATAAGGCTGGAGCCTTGATCAACAATATGCCCGGTCAAGTATCAAAAGCTGCTAACTACATATAGCAGACCACGCATAACCAACGACCTCTGAGATTTAAAGCGAAGCTTCTACCGGTACGCCACGAAGGTTATCTATATGACTTGAATATTTAATCTCGAACACATAATGGCTCCTATCCAAAATAACCGGGAGCTAATGAAAGATTAAAATGCATCGAAAGGGGCTCCTAAATGAACTTGTAATTATATTGAGATGTAACCAAATTATGATAACGAAGGGGATGAAAATGATCTTGAAATACATTAAGAGGCAAGGTAATGAAAAGGGTGCCATTTTGAATAGAGGTAGCAATTAGCAATAGGGTTCTATGTAAAGAGAGATGCGCAGCGTAGGACGACCGCCTGCACGATGGACCGACGACCTCATAAAGGTCGCGGGGAGTCGGTGGATGCAGCCCGCTAGCGATCGTTCCCGCTGGAAATCGAAGGGGGAGGCCTATGTTCAGCAGTCATCTACAACAAGCTGATGATGATGATGATGATGATGTGCTAGATAACAAAATTAAAACCCGCACCTATCTAAGTAATAAGCTGTAGAAAATATGTGTAATTGCGTATTAAATGCTTATAAAATTACAACATTTTTAAAGTTTGTTAAGGTGTATGAATGTGTATGATACTGTATCACGCAAAAAGTACCTACACAAATTTCAATTTCACTATAGGAGTAAGGTTAGTTCAAAAAAGTTTTGTAAGAGGCCACTAAAGGATATAGTAGTATGGTAATTAATTAATCAATTAGTTACCATCTTACTGCGCTCACTAGTCCGCCTGCCAAGCGTCATCAATGACCCTGGCTTGTCAATATCTGTTAAGAGGAGGCCCATGTTCAGCAGTGGATATCAAATGGCTGGTGAACGAGTTTTTTTTTAATGCAATTTTAGTCTGATTCGTGGTCTAAAATTCACACAGGAGACGTTATCTTGCGCAGCAGTCAGAAAAATTTGAAGTTTAATAAGGCTGTCGCCCTATTCGCCTTTATGTCCCGTGTCTACTACACAGGACATAAAGGCGAACAGGGCTCCAGCCTAAGTCTCGTGGATAACTACAATTTTTTTGTCTAAGAAAAATAAAACTATTATATTATAAATTCTAAATTAACTACGTCTGTTATCTTAAATACCTAATTACAATGATTTTGTAGACTTGACTAATAAAAACTATATTAAAATGGAGCATATATAAATAATAATTTAAAAAAACTAAAAAAAACATGCTTTTATAGCTATCCGAACTAAAAAATAGAAAATAATTTTCACCTCAAATTAAAATTATAATAAAGTTTAAGTTATTAACAGAATAATTCAATTCAGAGTAAAAAGCGTGGGGTGCATTTTACCACTTTTCATAACTCTCCTCTCATAGATAGTTGCCAATAGAATGATTGTGACATTTACTTTATCAAGCACCCCACGCTTTTTACTCTGCATTCTTGAATTATTCTGTTAATAACTTAAACTTTATTATAATTTTATTTTGAGGTGAAAATTATTTTCTATTTTTTAGTTCGGTTAGCTATAAAAGCGTGTTTTTTTAGTTTTTTGAAACAATTATTTATTTTTTTATTTTTTAAGGATAATGGGAAACTGGTATCAAATTATTGCATTGTCATCGGTCCTTGATACGTATGCAAAGTTTCAAATTAATCAGACTTCTGGAAACTGGTGAAAATTAAGTTCAAAGATTCCGTTACATACAACCCAAGCTAATAAAAGCGTGTTAAAAATATAGCAATGTTACACAAATAAAACCACGATTCCCAAATTAAAAAAAAGACTTTCTACCAATTCAGTTGAAATTGTTATCAACAATTGTTGATTAATAAAACAAAACCATAAATCTTCGAAAAGCCATTTATAATGTTTCAGTTTTGGCTGAAACGTTACAAGTGACTTTCGAAAACTAATTAATTACATTTGTTTCATTAATAAATCAATTATAATACGTTGCTGTAATTAAGAAATAATCACCTTCTGTCTCTGTAGTGTTATTGTCAATTGCTAAATATTTGCGACTGCGTTGTTTTATTGTTGTTCGATACGTAATTATTTTCAATTTCGCCCTATAATTCAAGATTATTTATATCAAACAATACCGTCGTTGAAATCTTTCTTAAATGTACATTACATTTGTAAGTTGTCGACAACCTCCGAAGCGTAGCTGTATTTGGCTCGCTTTAAATCTTGGAGGTCGTATGTTCGATTCTCACACCGGACAGAAAATCTTTGTGTAAATTCTAAGATTTCTTTCCGGGTCTGGTTGGTTGAGGGACTACCCTCCGTGCCTCGGAAAGCACGTTAAGCCGTTGGTCCCGATTGTTATAACATCATCTATAATAATCGTATGTCAAGGAACGGGCAGCAGCGTTTCCTTGTGTGGTACAACATAATACTGCGGTCACCAACCCGCCTGCCAAGCGTGGTGACTATGGCAAATACCCTCCCTCTCGGGAGGAGGCCCATGTTCAGCTGTGGACGTTATACGGGCTGATGATGATGATGATGATGATGATGTCTTATTGTTAGATTACTTCCGGGTCCGGGGTCTGGGTGGTTGAAGGTCTACCCTCCGTGCCTCGGGAAGCACGTTAAGCTGTTGGTCCCGACTGTTATAACCTCATCTATAACAATCTTATGCCAGGGAACGGACAGCAACGTTTCCTTGTGTGTTGCAACATAATCTGCAGTCACAAACCCGTCAGCCAAAAGTGGTGACTATGGCAAAACTCCGCCTCGGGAGGAAGCTCATGTTCCACAGTCGTCGTTATACGGGCTGATGATGAAGTTGTTAACCATTTAAGGATAGCATGGTTTATATTCAAAATTATTTTTTGTCAGGAATAAGCCAGAAAGAGGATCCTGGCGTTAGGTAGATATTAGAATTGATATAATTTATTTCTGTAACCTTTATTAAGCAATCTAAATGGTTTCGCTGGCGGTAATTGATATGATCAAAAGATATTGTCAAGATCAGGCATTTAAATAAATTACTTATTAGACCAAAGCCATCTTGGAACATTATCTCTTTTCTATACTTGATTCCCCTTTCTCTCCCTTTTATCTAACTTCTCAATTTCAGTTTCTCTTCACCAATCACAATAAAACTTTGCGTTCCTCTCACAACCGTCTTCTTCACTGTCCTCATCACCGTTCTGACTTTTTACATTCCTCTTTCTTTGTCCAGTCCATATTACTTTGGAACGCACTTCCTCTCGATATCAGAATGGCTAAGAATCGCTTTACATTTAAGAAAAAAGTTCGTGAACATATCACTAAAAATGTTACTTAGTCCTAACAACTTTTATAAATTATGTATAGCTGTTATATGTATACATTTATTTATTGTATGTAGTTATGTATGTATAGTATGTATATTATATATTAGAATACTTTTTTGTATGTTGTAAACTTCTTATAACTATATATTTACCACAGTGGTATGTATTCTCCATCCAAATTTTACCTTAGTGCACCTACCACACTGTCTCTGCATCACCCTATGGTAGACTGGGAGAAAATGCCTCAGGCATTAAGTCCACCATGTACTATCTTAGTGCTAAAGTTATAAATAAATAAATAAATTATCTTTTAAAGAATACAACTTATTTCATATCCTGCAATAAATTATGTGCCGTTACAGTAATATAGATAACCATCCCTTCCAAACTACACCATATTCCCTTTAGGTTAAACAATTTGAGTAAAATATCATCTCTATCTACACAATTACCACAACAAAATTTTCAACAAATTAATGACTACATTGTCCGAAAGAAGTGACAATGACAAAGAAGAATGGTTTCCTATTGTCTGAGAAATGTTCTAAAAGACTGTCAGTGACGTTACTATAAGGAAGCCCTTATAAACGAATTATTAGGTAATTTTCACATAGGATAGCTATAAAATGAAGAAAGGTGTAAGTTAAATATACAATACGATTGTCATTCATTTGATAAGTAGTACTTACTTATCAAAATGTTTTATTTTTGGTAATTTATTTATTTTTTATTTATAAACTAGAAACATTACAGTTACCTAATAAATAAAAAATAACATATATATTATTATAGTATATATTACAATTACTCATTAAATTTTATTGGGAACAAGACATCTTATTGATTTTGAATAAATTATGTTTTTTTTATTAATATAATAATATAATTATACGACCAGTGGCCTACTTTAGCCCTGGATCGAAAGAACTGGAAGTCATGGGGAGAGGCCTTTGCCCAGCAGTGGGATGATGCAGGCTAGCAATAACAGTAACAGTAATATAATTATAGTAATACTATCCATCTATGCAATTTTTTTTCAATAGCATTAAAAATGACTTCGATCTATAAATTATATAGATTGTACAACTTGCGCTCATTTTGCCATGCCAATTTTTAATGTTAAGTATATTATACAGTAGTGATCCTGATGGCAACAATAAAAAATCATGTGTGTATAAAAAGACGATAAGTGCTAATAGGAATAATTATGAGGACCAGTTTCGTCAGTCTTTGTAAGATTTTTCTGTTTATTTGTAAGCGCATTAAAAATGAATGAATGGGTGATTTTTTGCAGACCGCATTCAGGACCAGGTGCATAAATTGTCTTGCGTTTAAAAATACAAATCTACAAAAACCTTAAAAGTACCACGCAATGTTGGAATTTGGATACTTGGATGCGTTTACTCATCGATTCTGAAGGACTCGGGAGCTATAAAATTTCATGCTATGCTACGTAATAATGTGTTCTGCTATAATGGCATATATAGTACGGGAGGCAACAGGTCTTATTTGGATTTAATATATTATGGTAAGGTAGTTAATTTACATGCAAATAAGTTTAGGTACATTTTAATAAGCTGACGATTTGAGCTAGAGTGGGAGAAAAATAGATTTTTCAAATTGTCTCAATAAGAAAATCCCTTCAAACAACATATTCATTCACTTATTTGCATGTATTCTGATGCGCTACAGTTCTGTATATTACTAGTAAATTAAAAATTATGGATTTACTAACTCGAAATATCCTAGCCCCGTCAACTCCCGTTCTTTAGGTAGCCTTATAGCCTGGTTCTTATAAATTTAATCACTACGGACATCAAGAGTTAAAACAAAGGACGCCAGTCATATATTTGACTTTTAAACCAGGCCATTGATCAATTCTTAACATTTCTACGATATCTTGTTTTCGGATGAAGCTCATTTTTATTTTTATCTTTACAACGACGCCGTTAGTAAAACTATTTGCTTTATTCCTCCACTATCAAATAAATCTCGGAAAAAGCATTTCAAACATTTTCACTTTCATAAATAATTAAACATCCATTAAGTCAACCTATACCAAGACTTTCCACGTGTTTCAAATCGAAATCGTATTAAGTGGGCGATGTAAGGCAATATTACATATACGCAGAAATGGTAAAATCATTCTAATTTATAGTGACTTTAATGTTCAAATTTCTTTGAAGAGATTTACAGGTGAATGTATCGTAGGCAGACACAGTGATGGTAACGTGATAGGAATATCGATAAAAATAAACTGATAACTCAGGTATTCTCACATACGTATACTCGTATTTTAGATATCTACGAGATCATTGGGTGAATGTTTTTAAACATTAACAATTTAAAGGAACTAACTAACAATTATAAATAACTATTTTGTCGTCATGTAGTTGAATGGTTACGTCAACTTTAGTATAAAATTTATAGCTTTGTACAAACACCACAAATTTAAAGCGCCCTAAAATGGTATTCTTTTAAAAGACATCGTTTTACTTAATTGACCATGAAACTACATATTGCACTTATTATTCCAAAAGTCCATACAATAATAACTAAAGCAAAATTGCTAGCAAAAATAACAGGATAGACCAGAAATTATTTTGTTAAATGAATGTTTACTTTTAAGACTGGGTCCACAAATTATTATATTCATTCAAAAAGTATAAAAACGTTAAAGAAATAAATAGTAGCAGTTTTTATATTAATTAGATAAAAAAACCTTACGAACACATCAGTAGAAAACTCCAAGCTATTTTATAGAACCGTAAAATATATCGGCTACGAGTAACCCGAGTCATCCTACATCAAACATTCTATTCAGATATCTTTTGGCACGGATTTCGTGTTTAGCATATGAAGTGTTCAATTTACTTCGCAAAAATGCAATTTCCATTTCCTCTATAACAATTCGAGTTAATCGCATATCACTTTCTTTGGTCTACTTCTGTGCATAGTGTTTTAGCGAAAATAGTTATGAATGAAAAAGTATATATGACCCGTATTTCACAAAATAAACATCATCAAAAGATGTTTGTGTAAATACTTAAAAAATTGTATACGTATTCCGTCGACATAAAGATGTTTAAATTATGGATGGGATTCTTGCATCGATGTATCAAATTAAGACTGTTGACATTATTATGGAATAATTTTTTTGATCGAGATTATTTTTCTGCTTTACCTATTTTGGAAAGCGATAACAATTTCATCGATATCGATACTTAATCTTTTACCACCTTAGGCCGTCCTACAAGAAGGGCGTAGGTCGAACGTTGTGAAATTCGGGCCGCCTCACAAATCTGTCGATAGGATCTTGTTAAGAAACCGCTGAACAAATGCTAAGATATTATACTTGGAACTTCACAAAGGTGCTTGAAGAACAAAGGCTTGGGAATAAAATTTATGAAATAGTATAGAATTGAATTTTGGACCTTTCCATATTTTGCTGTTGCTAGTTCAAATGTTAGTGCTTACTTAAGTTAATAATTTAAGGGCATATTCGTCCTTTTTGGTAAGGCTCGAGGCTCTTGTTACTTCAAGGAGCTTAAAGTTCGCCTTATTACGAGAATATTCTTATCAAAAGAAAATTTGTACAAAGATTGCTCGAAATAATGTGTGTTTAACGTGACATATGTATAGACTTTTAAAAGCGAAATAAAAAAAAATTGCTTTGGATTAGTTACCCACCGTCGCTAATAATTTTCTATAATTCTTATAGAAATTTGCCAATGTTTTACCTGAAACAGAAAGAAAAAAGTACGTTAGTGTGAATTACGGATGCAGTTAAAAAAAACCTACTATTACATCTTTAATCACTACATAGTATAAAACAAAGTCGCTTTCTCTGTCCCTATATCCCTATGTATGCTTATAACTTTAAAACTACGCAACGGATTTTGATGCGTTTTTTTTAATAGATAGAGTGATTCAAGAGGAAGGTTTGTATGTATAATACATCAGCATTGCGCCCATGCGAAGCCGGGGCGGGTCGCTAGTTTTATTATAAAACGAAAGGTACTTTATACTACCATGGTCGATATTTAATTATGAAGGTACCATGGGAACGGTAGTTAAACTACGCGACACGCGGAGGTTTTTTTTTTCGGACGGACATACATTTAGTTTACCACGAGGCTTTTGCTACTTCACGGGACATAGACTCGCAGTGGGTACGATTTGAAACATAAAGGAATAGTAACATCTCTGCCCACCCTGTCCAAGTAAGTGGCACAATCCTTGATTACCTACGACAATTATTATTGTAAAATAAGTTCTGACATCCGTTCATTCATATCAAGCAGTTTACGTCCACTGCTGAATATGGGCCTCCTATTAACAGACAAACAAGACAGAATCGTTGAAGAATAGTCGTAATCACCACTAGTTATTAATTTTTGAGTATGTATATTATTACAAATTTCCAAATCTTTTGTCATTTTTTTGATATTTAACAAGACAAATGACCATCACATCATCAAATATAGCTCATGTGTAGACCCAATAATTTTTTACCCGTCTGTAGTGCTTTACAACTGGCTTCTCTAGTTGTAAATTACCCCGGAAGACTACTTACCTATGTCTTATTTTTTTTTCCTTCTTTTTGTACTGTTTCCGCTTTGTAATGGACGGAAGTGAAAACTTTAGTCTTTCTTACTCCGCCTATACTTTTTCTGATTAAATTCTTTGCGGGTCCTAAGGCAGTTTAACTTTTTTCCGGGACTTGGTGAGCCTCGGTGCTCATTACCATTTCCAGTGTGTACCACTGTTGATCCTGGCTTATAGGAGTTGCAGTGGTGGTAGTGTGGGTGGAATTAGTCCCATTGAAAAAAAAACAAAAAGGCTACTAATGACCCACAGGAACACCACCTTAATCAGTAACGTTATTTGGCTGTGGTATTCTGCTAGGTGGAGGCACTTCCCGAGTTGCAGCAGCTCATTGAGCGTACTAATGCTATACTCTACTTCACCTATGTTATTATAGAAAACTGAAACATTTCTCTCACATCTGTTCCGGTAGCCACATTACAAACAAACTAATAATACTTGCCACTATTTAACAGCAAGGTCGGCTTGAATGAAAGTATGTCACCGTTTCATAACTCATCTCATGAGGCTGAATGAGAATAGTAACATTATTGATGAGATGCTATCTTAGGTTGTTAGGTACAATACAGACCGACCGGCATCCGGCTCGCATCGGCCCAGTTCGGACGGCATTTTACAAAACACCGTGATTTTTTATCGCTGCTAATAATACTCAGCGAAATAATAAATGCTTGGTAGTACAATCGGTATATGTTTATACTTTAAGCGGCTTTGTAAGCGGCCGCGGTCGTAGCACTCGTAGCCCAATGGCTAGGGCGTCGGACTTGTGATCTTGAGGTTTTGCACTACTGAGGTGAAAAAGCGTATGTTTAATTTAAAATTTTAATATTACCATGTATTGGCAATATAGAACGTATAGGAAATTGATAAGTGTTAACAAGAATTACATAATTCACATTTCTGTCGGACACCGATGGAAACCGTACGGCAGTCGGCCGTTGGTCACGGAGTCACATAAATATCAACTGTAATTCTTTCAAACACGTTTCAATTTCCATAATCGGATTGTAATGTCAACCGGTACGGGCCGATGCAAGCCATTTAGTCTGAATCGTACCTTACAGTACATGGTGATCGTTACTCATGAAAACGTTTGGTAATACAATGCGTATTTTTAACAAAATTGTTTGAAATTGAAATAAGTATCGAATTTACTAATAATTTTATGCAAAAGTTTAAATTTTTGGATGTTCGTCCATATAAAATTAAGATCTTGTTTGCGCAATAAGATAATAATCATGCGGGTAAAATTAACACAGATCTCGTATATAATAATTAAATCAAACCAAAATTAAAGAATCATTCAGTCAGAACACCACAAATTAAAACAAATCCTAAATAATAATTAAATAAAAGATAACAACAACCAAAAATTTTTTGTCACCACAAATTATGACATCAAACCGCTATAATACCATACCAAACGGGTCAATAATCCAAATTGATTCTTCCTTTACGGGACCTTGTGTTTGATACTGTTGGCAATACGCCAGAGGGAACTGGAGACATGAAGTGGGCAACATTATATTTAGAACTTTCGTAATTAAGACAGTTCCATTTTTTGTATCACAGCTGCGGCTACGGTGTTGCCGCGTTGGTAGTACTTGGTAGGTTATGGTGTAAATAAAAATTACAGTGTATTTGTTAGATATACAGATATGTATTGCAAAAGGATTTTTTCAGTGTTTTATAGTTTCGTTTATTCAGTGTATAGAAATTAGTGACACATTTGAGACTAGGTGACTTAATACATGTTATTGACGTTGGAAAGCTAGTCTGTATTTAAATGTTTCAGCCATTACATTTCACACCCCAATACGAATGAAACCATCCAAGCGCTCCTAATCCTACTTATTTCATAAAAGTTCAGATCTGAAATCTTCAACTGTTTTTGGTCTCGTAGTCAGAAAAATATACATTCATAATAAGTTCATAATGCGTATAACGCCTTAAGATACCATGCTTTCCAGACCCAAACACCCCGTTTCAGACCAAAATATGTTGATCCTGTATTAAAATCCATACACGCAAATCTTTGAATAAACTATCAAACCGTCTCAACTCCTCAGATTAAACAGTCCACGTTCCTCATGAAAAGCGATCATTTTCCAGTGAAACGTATTCTTTCCTCTGGGGCACGATTTTATTTTTCAATTCACTCGCTGAATATTCAAATATATGCTTCAGGCATAAGAAAATACTCTCTTTTATGTTCAAAGAGAAATCGCCTTCAGTAAAAAAAGAAACGTAATGTAAATGTTATTAAAATTTTATTTGAAAAACATGAAGCTTGCAAAAGACCTTCAAGAAAAGGGAAGAATACTTTTTTCAAGAAAATATGCTATTTTTCCCTTCCGCCGCCGCGGTAAGTGAAACGTCTCCGGGCCGGGGTATGTAGGAGTAGACCTTCCCGTAGTAGTAGCGATGTAATTCAATTCATACCACGAGGATAAGGTACTCCTTTGAATCCGCCGATTAGGATAAGGCAACCAGTAACCTTGCAAATACTGTGGAGCCCGCAACAACAATATCAGGGGACTTCAGGACAAAAAAACCCCTGCGCATAGTAACCATTCCATTCACCTATTAAAAGGAGTTAAATCTAGCGTTACCCATAAAATATGAGAATGCGTAATTAAATAAGAATTTAAAACTTGAAATATAAGACATCAAAATTTATAAATTATGGCACACCAAAAATAAACCGATCTTTCCAGAAAGTATCGCTTTGATATCGATACTTCTGCCTGTAAAATAACGACGCATTAATAGATGTACTCATATAGCCATCGCTACAAAGTTTAAAATTATCCCTCCCTTTGATCTGCAGGCTACCTTGGAAAAATGTCAATATAATTATGTTTAGTCCCTGCATAAAACTTTTATACCTATAAATGACCTGAGTTGAAAATAAATCTTAAGTTTACCTGTGTAATATGTATCATAAAATGATACTTCGTGGTGATTAGGTATCGACATATTTTTTTAGCCACGAGGCTTTTGCTACTTCTTCTGGTATAAAGGCGAGCAGAGCTTTATTCTGCGACATCTTTCAGAGGAAGACGGAATGCTGTCGAACAATGCACTGAAGCCGGATATTTTCTGCATTAGTGTGGGTTAAATTGTTGCTATGGTTTTTCACAGTAACCCTTCGGCATTTTTGATAACAAATTAAGAAGTTTTTTACGACGACAAGCACCTTACGCTGCGAAAGAGACGAGATTTTAACTAGCTACTTGCGCGCGGTTGTACCCGCATATCACCATTTATTATAGATATAAACCTTCCGATTAAACTTAACTAACTTATTAATAAGAACCGCATCAAAATCCATTTCGTAGTTTTAAAGATCTAAGCATACTTTAGCATACATAGGGACAGACAGCGGGAAGCGACTTAGCTTTATACTATGTAGTGATACTTATGTGTCAATCCAAGTTACAAACTATCTTAGTTCCTAATAAACATAAAGTAGAAGAATAAGTTTATATCCTCCAAAACTTATAAAGTTTGAAAATTTCTCTCTTTCAATTCTTAAGAATTCAAACTCAACACAATCCATACAGAACAACTTGGAAACAAATGGTAGCACATAAATCCTGCTACTCCATCCGTTACGCTCATTATTTAACTGAGCAGTACTCCTTTACGTTTTCATGACCACACAGAATTACGTCAGAGGCTATTTGTATATGACAATTGGGTATTGATCTTGTGATAATGAAGTTGTAAACCAACTGTAGGGTTACCATCAAGGTCTTTCATCAGAAAAGTAGAGTTCGACAGTTGCAAAAAACTCTCCTAAAAAGTCATATTTCCTTAATCTCATCCATCCATATTAATAAAAACATATCATTGACTTAGATTATGAACGTTTAAAAGACCGTATAGGACTGGTTCGTAAATTGACTTCCCGTGAAAAAAGGACTTGTTTTCAGAATCCCATCCAAATACATGACACTTTCAGAATTTCACTGGGATATATCATCTAGAAATGTGTTTGTGGAAAAATATAAAATGCGACAGAAAAGTGGTATTTGTATATTTTTTGCAGCTGACATGGTTTTTCGATTTCAAAGCTAATTTAGTCTGACTGGGTTGGTTGGTTGGCTTGCTATATCTAAGGTTTAACTAATATTCAAACGAAATCATAAAGATTTTTCTATTGAATTGAAATCTTTCCGTAATTCTGTTGATAAAAGCCTGTAGAAAGACCTTTGTACAGTATAGCAATGTCCTAGACCCACCTGGTAACCTTATTCGGATCAATTAATCAACAATGTTAAGTCGAGCGACCAAGGAAATTTGGTTACCTGTACTCAATTTAACCGTACCTTAGGTACTTAATATTCGTACGTATCCTACTAAATTCACACACACTGTAAACAAAGAACAGAGCCTATCAGAAAATCATAATACTTTTAGCTTTTTTAACTAGATTCTGTATAAATTTTAATACCACGAAAAATTCCATATTCAGGAGACAATCATGTCACAAACAATAGAAGACGTTTTTTTAAGAATTAAAAATACACACATTTCCATACGAAAACAGACATTACAAAAGAACCTATCAGAAAATCGTAAAACAGTGCTTTTCTTCAAAGAATTCCGAATAAATTACTGTACCACGAAAAATACACATTGAGGAGACATGTATTAAATAAATGAAGATTACATGTTTTTTCTTTAATTTGACAGTTTGTTTTTTAAAGAATCTCTTTCGCTTTATTATATTAGTAGAGATAAACATCTTAAACAGTTGACTCCCAGGATCCCTCTGTTTAAAGTAACACTTATAAACTATTCAATAAGACAATTTCCTAGCCCATGAGTATCAACTAAAGGAAATCACCTAATGCTGTCTTATAAGATAACCCTTATAAGACAGCAATAGGTGATTTCCTTTAGTTGATACTCATGGGCTAGGAAATTGTCTTATTGAATAGTTTACCGTTGACTAGCGGACTAGTAAATGGTTTAAAAACTACAAACTAAGCAACCTGCGCAAGAGGGCGCCCCCTGTGGGGCTTGGACCTTGGCTCAGGGCGGTCGCTGGCGATGAGATTAAGGGATTATGGCTTTTAGTATTTTAGGGGAGTTTTGTGCTACTGTCGCTCTACTTTACAGTTCGCGCCGTTCGCGGGCCTCTCGGACTTCGGGTCTACGAGGGCATCGGATGATTCTTTGCAAGCTAAGACTAGCGGACCGCCCCGGCTTCGCACGGGTGGACTTTTATAGCCTATGTTACACAGGGATAGTATAGCTTTCTAATGGTAAACGAATTATCGAAATCCTTTTCGTAGCTTTTGAGTTTATTCGATACAAAAATACAAACTTTTCCTCTTTATAATATTAGTATAGAAGTATAGATAAAATAAAGTTGTGTGTAACGTAATATTCTAAATATCATACTAATAACGAAGAATCAGACCATCAACGCGGCGTAACATTATGAGTCTGGCTTTCAGTCTCCGAGGTTGTGGGATCGATTCCACCGGCGGACAAAGTGTGTGTGAAAACAAAGATTTATTTCCGTCTCAAAGCACTTTAAGCCGTTCCCTATATGCACAATACTGCGGACGCCAACCCGTCTGCCAAGCGTGGTTTTTATAGCTTTTATTGTACACCATGTTCAGCATTGGTTAATCGGGCTGATGGCAAACCAATCGGTCCATTTATAATGTAGCAATTATTTTTTTAAAGATTACTAGCAGAATTTTATCTACTAGTATGCTTGTTAACCCATCGTGCTAAGTTAAAATGCTGGTGTTACGAGTGGATTCACGTCGGTAGTGCAATGGGTGGGGATCGAACTGGCAACCACAAGATCACAAGTCCGACGCTCATAGCCATTGGCTTCATTTTCTCAAATAAAAGTGTTGCCATTATTAAAGTGTAGTTAAAACATTACTATTCAAGTTTTGTATCATTTTATTATGTGTAGGGCTTCAGTTAAACCTTAAATATAGTTACTTCTATATTAATATTAACAAATAGCCTTTTAAACTCTTCTAGTTTACGTATTTACCCAAACACAAAGCCACAAAACCATATATATTAGAGCCATACAAAGCATAAAAGACCTGTCCGAGATACCAGTGTCCCAGTTTCTAGACGCAATCTAGGTCTTAAAACTAACGTAGTAAGTATATACATTGTGAGGGATAGAATAACATAAAATAATACCTAATGATAGATAGATATAAGACCTAATGATATAAAAATAAAGTTTTCTTTTATATCATTAGGTCGACAAACAAGTATACGGCCTACCTGTTCTAAGCGATTACCGTAGCTTATAAACGCTTGTATACCATTACGAGTTGCCTAACAGAGCTGATATAGTGAAGACGACAAATGAGTTCTTGTTATAGATTAATTAATATGCTTTTTAGGCACAGGAGGACAGTATTTGGTTTTTTTAAAGACAACTTCCTAGGGAAATAAATCCCTATGTCGACTGACTTTACAAACTCTCAATTCACGAACACAAAGCACGTCCAGACTCAGAACTCAGTGGCTCACACGAATACTTGTCCCAAATGGGAACTGTAGAACCAATTCTTCCTGGGTTATTTGGGCAAGGACATCACAGGCACTTACCGGACAGACAAACCGACACTCCCAATCTCACCAATGGCTCTCGTCTAACTGGCGTGGTGTGTACGAGACCTTTTTGGTCTGTATGAGGGTAGTTGACGACACATACACTACAGGAACCGAAACCACAGCACCAGGTCTCAGAAGCAACTACGTTAACCACTCGGCCACCAGTACAACCGTCAAGTCCTTTGAATTTACTGCAACTCTTAAAACAATGACAATATTTAATTACATTTTCGCGTAACACAGATTTTCGTTACACTTCACTTTGCACGCTGTTTGGGGTGGAATACAAAAGAATGGTTTGAATGCAGGGACCAGTATTTTTTAATTACCCCACGGTGGATAAAATGAGGCTCTTTGTCTTTATATATCTGACAGATAACAATGCAGTTAGTCCACATAAGTAAAAACGTGATGACTTAGTAATAGATTTCTAGTTAGTTTCATCTACATCGTCATCATCAGCCCGTAACGTCCACTGCTGAACATGGACCTCCTCCCGAGGGAGGGTATTTTCCATAGTCACCACGTTTGGCAGGCGGGTTGGTGACCGCGGTATTATGTTGTAACTCACAAAGAAACGCGACTGCTCGTTCCTTGATATACGATTATTATAAATAATGTTATAACAATCGGGACCAATGGCTTAACGTGCTTTCCGAGGCACGGAGGGTAGATCCTCAACCAACCAGACCCGGAAAGAAATCTTAGAATTTACACAAAGATTTCCTGTCCGCCGTGGAACCCATGACCTCCGAGATTTCAAGCGAGCCAAATACCGCTACGCTACGGAGGTTGTCTTTTTTGCTTTACTATTATAAATATAGTCCTATCGTACAAGCATGTTTCTGTCTTTAAGTTCCACGCTCAGTAGTGCCAGGAACCATCAAAGCCGAACTATTTCAAATTCACCAAGTGTTCTAACAAAAAAACTGTAGCATAACAAGTCTAAAACTAATCGGTAGTCTATCAAACTTTTTCACAAAAAAATCAACACCAACACTGCAGTACTTACCAATGACAGCTCATTGTTAAAGATAGAGGGTAGTAATTAAACTCTATAGTTTAATTGCTGTCTCTTTAACACGTTTACCCAATTCTACAAAATTGGGTAATTTTCCCAGCGGTTCCCAAATTCTTTTGGCTGCGGATCCCTTTTTTTTCATCATTTTTGACCGGAACCCAAGGTTAAATAAGCAGTAAATGTAACATTGTTTTTTACGTGAACACACGCCTTGAACCGGGGTCGTGTAACCCCTGAGAGCTTATTACGGAACTCCAGGGTTCCGCGGAACACCATTCGGGAACTGCTGCTATAACTCGTACGAGGATTCACTAGTGTTCAGTTTTAAGCCGCATTCAGAAAAATTAACCATATTTTTATAATACCGGATGTATCCGTATGCCACGTGGAGCCAGCTTGTGAAAAGAATGATAATTTTCTATACTACTCAATTTCGCTAAAATATATTATGATTTATACTGTGATATAAAATGAATGTTAAGTGCCCTATAGCCCCAGTCAATCTATGTCTATACTAATAATATAAAGTTGAAGAGTTTGTTTGCTTGAACGCGCTAATCTCAGGGACAACTGGTCCGATTTGAATGATTCTTTCAATTTTGGATAGCCCATTTATCGAGGAAGGTTATAGGATTTGTGAAGTTCCCACGAGAACGGGAACTACGCGGTTGAAACTGCGGAAAGCGAGTATAGATATATGTGTGTCAAGCACCCCACGCTTTTTAGTCTGAATTGAATTATTCTGTTAATAGATGGGTCGTCCACTTAGGTAGCTAGTGAAAGGTTGCAGGTTAGCTAGGGTAGGATTCTCGCCGGCGAGGACCGCGTTGCGCCCCTACCCCTGCCCTGTGATTGAGCGCCTGTAGTCGGTGCTGGTTATCACATCCTCTTTATATATCTACCTTTTTACTTCAGTGGCACCCTGGGTCGTGGTCCTAAACCTTATAAGGGTGCCCTCAGGTGTGTGCCACTTAGATATAATGTGACCACTTGCAATTTGGATGCGGTTTTAATTTCTTCTTATAATAATAATAATAATAATTGGTTAATTGCAATAAATATCACAGGACAGACGGACGGACTTTGCAGTCTGTAGATTTGTATGATTTGCTACTACTGTTAATTACTTAGTCGGATATCTTATAGAGTAAGAATTATTTGTTAGTTATAATTATTTATTATTTTATCTTCTTACATTGTAATTCTGACAAGTACAAGTGTATGTAAATACCTAAGTGCTGAATAAAATTCATTATTTCATTATTATTATTTCATTAATAACTTAAACTTTATTATAATTTTATTTTGAGGTGAAAAATATTTTTTATTTTTTAGTTCGGTTAGCTATAAAAGCGTGTTTTTTAAAACTATTATTAAGAATAATGTGTGTATAATGTAATAGGAATCAAATAAAACAGTCAAAGATTAATAGCACACTGTTTTATTTTCAGATTTTTGCAGCCTACTAGTATTCTTGTTTAATTCTCGTACTAAGCTAAAAGTGCTTGTGTTACGAGTGGCTTCACGTCGGTAGTGCAATGGGTGGGGATCGAACCAGCGACCACAAGATCACAAGTCCGACACCCTAGCCATTGGGCTACGGCTACGGCCGCTTCGTTCTATGGTTTACAAGCGGCCAGTAACATACATAACAATGCGTGAAAATTTTAGAATTGGCATCCTCAGTTGCTTTACAGTAAAAATGCAGAAAGCTATCGATAAGAAACACAGCGACGCATAAACCGAGTTTAGCTTGTGTTTTTAAAATGCACAAATGCCGCAGCAACCATTTCGTAACAGCAGCGAAGTGCATCGATATGGAACGTTCGGCCCAACACAGTGCAGTACACTGGTAGCTAACAGTTCGCTTTAAAACTGACAGCTCAGTAATTAAACGTTAGATGGTGTTAGGAATCCGCCATCAGTTAGTTCCAGACACAAAGATTACGTATTTTTGTAAAAAGTATAAAAAAATCACTACTATGCGCCAATTATACGTTTATCTGTAAGACAAAATTGTTCGTTGAGCTCAAATTTTATGATATTCATCATGATGCTAAAAACATTTTTATAGACGGTTTGAGGGCAATTGTTTAAAAATCTTCGAGATTGACTGACCTTGACTGACCTGACTGACGATTGGTATATATTCAGAGCCTTCCGTACGAATGCCACTAAGACGAAGCCAAAATTTACCTAAAGTAAATCTCATTATAGACAAAATATACTTTTTTTTGTCCGTGGGTAAATGCCTTACGCATTCCCACCGCCGCTGCAGTATCCGCGCGCTGGCGGCGGGATATGTGGGACTCGTCGGTGCGGTGGTATGGTTACTCATACCACGAGGTGAGGACCCTACACCACTAAAACCCCCGGACACTCTTTCTATCCATCGTTGGCGGGGGCCGGGTACGCACGAAGCAATCCGGCCCCCCGACAGTACCCGCGGCCAATATAGCGCCGCAGGATCTCCTGGGACACACTAACTGTGGCCCATTTTAGTCAATATATACTACCATACCAGTATGTCGACATGCCATTGGGGCTCATAAATGCGCCACCAATTATTTGAGAGAAACTGTAAAACTCATTCATAGTGAAACTAGATAACTTAAACGGTTCGTCCTGTATGAACAAACCGATAGCTATAATATACATTTAAGTAAGGAAACTCGGGAAGCGTTTGGCAACACTAAAGGTTGGTCACGCTACGAAAGGCACAGTTGCTTTGAATTAATTATTTATTGAAGGATGTCCGATATCCTGCCTGTTAGTTAATTGTTTACTTCAAGTAAAGAAAGTCGATAATTCAACTAAAAGTAATTCAGGATCAGTTTCAATTGCTGAGTTGTTTCGTTTTACAAATCTATACTAATTACTTATCCTACTAATATTATAAACGCGACAGTTTATAAGTATGGATGGATGGATGGATGTTTGTTACTCTTTCACGCCAAAACTACGGACCGGATTTGGCTGAAAGTTTGCACGCGGATAGTTTATAAGCTGGGTTAACATATAGGCTACAAAATCACGCTCCAACCCACGCACACGGAGCAGAGTAATGTGACTAAAACCGCGGGCGCAACTTGTAATATTATAAAGAGTTAACGTTTATGAGATTGTGACGTTGTAGGGGGTAATCTCTGGATGATAGAAAGCCATGTCATTCGTGAGTTACGAGTTCGTCGTAGGCTATATTTTAAGTTAAAGTTTCCACGGGAACGGGATCTACGCGGGTGAAACCGGGCGGGTTTCCTTTAACAAAATAACGAATATCGACTTCGAACTTCTCCGTTACTAGAGATATTCTTTTTTAGAAACACATTAAAAAGCTACATTTTAATTTGGTGCATTAATTAATTTTCTTACTGAATATATTATACTATAAATACGCTAGAGTATATTTTTATCACAACTGTTCCATTCCAACGAAGACAGCAGTGTTCGCTTCATTAACTAAATCACTTGCATGGAAGCAGTTCACGGAAGTCATTAAAATGACAAACCATCATAACATCTACATCAGTGGTTCTGAACTGGTTGTCCATGGAAGGACCCAAAATGTTTTTTTTTATTCCCAACGGTGGCAAACGAGCTCGCGGCTCACATGTTGATAAGTGATACCGCTGCTCATGGACTTAAGCAGTGCCAGGGGTATACCTACACAGCCTGCCAAGCCTCGTTTGAATATGATAACCTTCTTTGAGAGAGCCCCATGTCCAGCAGTGGACGTTATACACGCTGATGATGATGATGGTGATATAATAATGGAAACTAGACCTTATTAAATATATATTACTGTCAAACATCGAAAACCAAATTCGTTACCGTAAAGTGGTGTACGGTATCTCATCTATACTAATACTCGTACTATTAAGCTGGAGAGTTTACTTGTTTGTTAGCTTGAACGCGCTAATCTCAGGATCTACTGGTCCGATTTCAAAAATTATTTCAGTGTTAGATAGCCCATTTATCGAGGAAGGCTATAGTTATATATAATGAAGTTCCCACGGGAACGGGAGTTACGCGGGTAAAACCGCGCGCGGAATATAGTTAAATATAAGTTAGATTAAGAACCACTGATCTACATAGATAACCACAAAGTTTATAAAATCGTGCCGTACCACATTTCGACTAATCTAAATTTACCACCACCGTTGTCGTTTATACTTACGCACCGCATTAAAATGAAATAAGCAGCCGTGTCGTGTACCCATCTAAAATTGCGTGCAATTACATCTGCCACTACGGTCCAAGTGTTAAAATGTAGCGAGAGAATATATATGAAGTTTTTTGTATTTATTCCACTTAAATAAATAAATAAAATATCTCTGAATTATTTTTACCCTACATTCGACAGACCTCCTCCCATCACCTTAGAGCCTCTTTCGTGTGTGCCGCGGTTGATCCTGGCTTACAAGAGTTACAGTGGCGGGAGTGTGGGAGGGATTAGTCCCATAAAAGATTTCCTCCCATAGTGTTTTGTGACGCTTGCCGAACACGTTGGTGATCGTAATATAACGTGCTCTATACTCAGGCAGTGTTCATAACCTATGTATAAAATTGATAAACCTAGGCATTTTTTATATCTGTTTCAAAAGTATATAATATAAATAATAATTAACGCCTTGATTATTTTCTACCAGTCAACCTTAGCTGGTAGGCAATGCCTAAGGCATTAATTCCGTCTATGTGCAAGACCGTGCGATTATTCCAGACTCTAAAAAAAAAATGCTAGCAGTAAATAATAAAATATACTAAAAATAATCCAATTCATTCGTGTGATTTTTTAAAAAATCTATGCCATTATAAACATATATCATATCAGTAAAACAATTATCTTTATATCTCTCCGCTTATGGCTTGTGTCCCTTCACAAAAGGGTCACAGAACCGCTACAACAGCCGCCTCGGCGCCACAACTGCACACCGTTATGTTCTGTTACGTCACCCGATGCGATGCAACAAAGTAATAAGGGTCAAGTTTTATTGGTTTTAGGGAATCAGGTTTTGATACTAATATTGATACGCTTTAATAAATGTTTTATGATATAGTGCAATACATAAAAAATATGTTACTCTATAGGTTTCATCATCAATCATCATCAACATCCCGTTTACGTCCACTGCTAAACATGGGCCTCCTCTTAACAGACATTACCATAATCACCCCGCTTGGCAGGTGGATTGGTGATCGCAGTAAGATATTGACCTTGAGCTGATAGAGATTCCTTAGTCGAGTCTTACAACACCCATGGGAAGACATGGGGTGGTCTATTCTAAGCCGGAAACCATACGGCATTATAGGCTTACCAGTGAAGAACGGTCCTTACGAACTTCTTCACCACGATTAGCGTGTGGAAATTTTTAACAGCCCCCGAAACAAGCTATCTGATTAATAGGCCGAATATTTACCGTGCATCATACCTCAAGTAATCAATGGGGCCAAAAATTTGCTACTTACGATGGTTCAGTTTAATTAAGAGTAAGAGAATTTAATCTGGCTTGACATCGACGGCTGATTTTGTACTTATTTTGTTTTAATTAGCTCTTCATTTACACCTAACAGCAAATGGCCTCAATTGCTTGCTGATACAAAAACTAACACTAACAATTCTACAAGACAATTCCAACATATCCATTATATCTGATGCAAAAATGGCCATTGTGTCATCATAGACGGAAGTTTCAAAAGTAAAAACAAAAGAAACAAGTAAAGAAAACAATTTAATTACATCCTTGCGTGTGGAACATCAGTTGAGAAAACAAACGAACGTATCCTACAAACCGCAACCTATATTTAGTGCATCCGATAATCATTTACGCGAACTTTATTGGCTATAAAATTTCCTGCAGCTCGCTACATCACCTACCATTTGCGGGACTGAGTTTAACGAACAGTCAGCAGCATTAATATGTATGGGAACTCTTAGAATATGATTGCTCTGATAGCGGCTTTCAATTTATGATTTGGGTAGTGACTTAACCCAGCTACCATTCGGTTATTCATTTACTAGAAGTCTCACAATTTTATATTTGGTTGACTGAACTAGGGCGTCGAATTAGCGATCGCCGCGGCGCCGTGTCGTTTCCCACCCATTGCACTACCGACGTTAACCCACAAGCATTTTAGCGTAGATTTAGCTTTAGCTTATTATTAAAACTATATTCCTATTAGTTGCGCCCCGCGGTTTTACCCGCGTTACTCTGCTTCAGTGGGTCGGAGCGTGATGTTTTGTAGCCTGTATGTTAATCCAGCGTATATCCTATCCCGGTGCAAATTTAGCCAATTCAGTTTAGTCGTTTTGGTGTGAAAGAGTCACAAACATCCATCCATCCAACTATACTTACAAACTTTCGCGTTAATAATATTAGTAGGATATACCAGTGGAGCTGACTGTAATTTTACCGTTTTAGTCACAGCATGGCACGGTAAAATTGATTCTATGTTAATTTCATTTTAATGACAGCAATAAACCATGTAAATGTAAACAATGTATCACTAAGTTAAGTTATACTAAAGAAAATGTTGTAATTGTATAACTTCGGCGTTTCATGGGAAAATTTTAAATCTATTTTGACTATTGCCTTTAATATGATAACAAAAATAAATATTATAATTATTATGCTAATATTATTTGAACTGAACTCTCCGAGCAAAATTCTAGAATATTTCAATTTAAAAGCTTCTAACAATACATTTTTAAGAACAATATGGATCTAGTCAATTGTGACTGGCATTAACCATTTAACAATTTTGTAATTTGGATTTTTCCAACATTTTCTCTCAAAAATACCTTGTCCTTGATAATTATTAAGATTAAAATAGATGTGACCCGATTTTAAGTCTCCGTCATATCAACATTACAAAATGTTTCCAACCGGTACACAAACACACATATATACTTTCCGGCTAAGCCGCGGGGCGGCTTGGATATTACTTCTACTATAATGTAGTAATAAGTGTGCAAAATTTCACATTCCTCTATCCGCGCAATTTTCTTTAAAAGAGATACAATTTTTGTTTCACTTATTAATCTAGACCTCAGAATCATAAGGACGATGTCTCTTATACTTCAGAAGCATTTGGTCGTAAGTGCCAGTTTACGATAAAGGCACATACATTTCTGATGTATAATGACACATCCGGCCTTCTTCTTTGGCTTTTGAGCTATAGATTCTTCTGAGATATAGAGATTAGCAAAATTAAGCCGCTGGCTACATCACAAAAACTAATCTTCCACTTAAATGGCAGTGACTCCGTTACGGCTCTTATATGGCAACATTATGTGGTCCAGCGATTAATGAGCAGGTCACACGCACCCTGGGTAGCTACAGGTTACAATCTTTAAACTAATATTATAAACGCGAAAGTTTGTGAGTAAGGATGTTTGTTACTCTTTCACGCAAAAACTACTAAACGGATTTGTCTGAAAGTTTGCACGAGGATAGTTTATAAGCTAGATTCATATATAGGCATACTAAATATCACGCTCTGACCCACTGGAGCAGAGTAACGCGGGTAAAACCGCGAGGGGCAGTTAGTACCTTAAAAAAATAAAAACGGTCTTTTTTCTGGGCGGACATATTATTATGTAGTTAGGCACGAGACATTTGCTGTCTCCGGGTATAAAGGCGAGCAGTGCTCCAGTCTTGTTAAATGTTTTAACAACTACAAACTAAGCAACCTGCGCAAGAGGGCGCCTCCTGTAAGATTTATACCTCGGCTCAGGACAGTCGCTGGCAAAGGGTTTGAGAAATGATGACTTTATTTTTTAAGGGGAGTTTTGTGCAATTGGCGCTGGTCTTTACTCTTCGTGGGTCGCTCGGGTGTCAGGTCTACGAGGGCATCGGAAGAGGTTAATTAAAACCCGTGACACAGTTAATACAGAAGTTGCTTCTGAGACCTACTATTCAGGATTCGATTCCCTGCTTTGTGCTTTGGACACAAAGCACACCCAGACTCAAATGATTTGAATTGTGAATTTTTTGCATGTAAAGTTCGGCAACACAGGGTAAAATTTCCCTAGTGTCTTCTTTTTTATAAATTTTAATTTTTATACCGAGCCACTGGTAGGGTTATCACCTATTATTATAGGTGAAACGATATATACGTATAATGTATATCTTCTACTTATTCATTGCAATTGACACGTACGAATTTACTTGTTAGTCTGTTCAGCTCTTCGGCCCAGCCTTTTCAGCTCAGAATACTAAAACACAACGTTAACGTCTCATTTCGACCCATATCTATCAATGTTCCAAACGTAAATTATCCCGTATCAAATGTCAACTAGCACTTTTATCGGGAAAAAGAATCCAAACAAACTTCCTCCTCCTACTCTGAAATAAGATAGATAAATGTAAGATGTACAAAGATAATCATATAGGTACATAGTTTTTACAACGAATCTTATTAAATTTGTTTCAATATGAAAGTACTATTTTTTGAAACTACTACCTTCTAGTATTCATGTTAACCCCTCGTGCTAAGCTAAAATGCTTTCAATACAAGTGGGTTCACGTCGGTACTGTAATGGGTGGGGATCGAACCGGCGACCACAAGATCAGAAGTCCGACGCCCGTAGCCATTGGGCTACGGCTGCTTTATTATTTTGACATTAAATACTAATTATAATTTATACTAAAAATGAAATGATATTAGTTTAGTCATAATCATTGTCTTGGACAAGGTTATGTACCTTTACAATTATTATTACCTTATTTCTAGCTTCCCGCGCCAGCGACCGCTTTGAGCGGTCGCTGGCGATGGGGTTGAGGTACTATGACTTTTAGTATTTTAGGTTTATCTAGCTAAAGTTTCAGCCAAATCTGTTTAGTAGTTTTTGCTTGAAAGAGTAACAAACATCCATACATACACCCTTTCGCGACTTTAATATTGTTAGTACAAAGATAAATGTGGTTAAGGGCAGAGATTGTGATCTCAAAATGTTGAGAATTGTCAATAGCGCATAAAAATGTCTATTGAAAATCTTGATCTAGAAGCACAAAGAAAATATAAACATTATTTCGCTAAAGATGTTTTCATTTCATTTCTGTTTGAATCCAATATTAATATTATGAATAATTTTACGAGTCGTTTGCTCAAAATATTCTTTCTGTTATCCACAATCACTTAGCATTTCTTATTCAACTTTGAAATAAAAATATGTTGTTACGTTCCTAACTTCTATATATTTTCTATTCTATTTCAGCAATGTCTCTTTTCACAGACCATTGCTAAAATAAAATCATGAACGAATTTTCGTTGACTTCGACAGACAAAGTACTCTCAAACTGTCTACCTTCTTTCATTATGGATAAACTTCAAAATTGTTTATCTATTTCCTGTAGTAAGTTGCAAAAATATGTTTTAGGAATGGCACAACCTCGGGATGCATTTACTGCTAATTAAGCCTATTTTTTCATCAATTTTTTAATCCTATTCACCAGCATGACAATACAACCAATTCCCAAAAGAACCTAGTTCTAATAATGACAGACTATGTGCCTTATTTGTAGTAAAACAATGCGATCGTACGCGAAAACAATACTTAAGGCGATGCTAGGGTGACCATACTTTAAGGGCATTGTTGTTGAATGTGATATATGAAATACAATTGTCTGCATCGGTGGCTACGTAGTTGCTTCTGAGGCTTGGTGTCTCTGGGTGCGATTCCCACTCGGGACAGTTATTTGTGTGAATCACAGATAGTTGCTCTGAGTTTGGGTGAACTTTTGTGTCCGTGAATTGAATGTTCGTTAACCCGATGCAGGAGTTGTCTTTTAAAAAGAGAAACTATTTTGTCAATATTAGTAGGTACGTAAGGCGCACAGCCGCTACCCAATCATTAAAATCTTACTATTTAAAACTGTCGTTATTATTTATACTATTTAAAACTGTCATTATTATTTATTAATGAATTTTTACACTAATCACGTCAAATATTTAAGGCGGCCCGCCCCGTCTTCACACTGTAGGATTTTTATAGCCTATATTACTCAGGGATAATGTAGCATACTAATAGTGAAAGAATTATTCAAATCCGTTCAGTAGTTTTAGAGTTTATTAGAAACAAATATACAAAACTATATTTCCTCTTTATAATATTAGTATGGATGACACCACCCAACGACCAAGACCGATAAATTCTAGCTATCAAAATGTTAGGGAAATATATAAGGTGTATAACCTCTAATTGAAGTCTTATTCAAGTTCCTGTTTCTTGTAACCAATGTAAATTTGCTCTCCAAATCTTTATTAACTGCTATCACCCCTTAAACCGTATTATCTCTCTTAAACACTATCGCAAACACAATCACAATTAACAGAATATTTTCCATCAACAAAAGCAACCCATGGTAACAGCAGTCACGTATGCCACAATACATTCATCTGAATGTAGGCCTCGGACGTGATATGAATACATAACTATGTCATACGCGGCAACCTTTGAGAAACATCACAATATGTGTCTAAGCGTGGGTGCTGTTGGAAAAATATGGTCTATATTGTTTTCATTTAGAACAAAAGGGTTTTTGGGGAAAAATTTATTGAAGTTTAAGTGCCCCGGTCCTAGTTTTGGCTTTACCAGTGCCCCATCATCGTTCTATTATCGGGAGGCTTTAATAGGTAATCCATTACCTCGTGGTATGATTAGTATACCATCAGTATGAGAGACATAGCCCAACGTATTAGTTCGTTGAAGTGGCAATGGGCAGGCCATATAGCCCGGAGAACAGATGGCCGTTGGGGCCGAAAAGTTCTCGAATGGAGACTGCGGTTCGGCAAGCGTAGCGTAGGACGTCCACCTACTAGATATACGGATGATCTGGTTAAGGCCGCGGGATTACGGTGTATGCAGGCCGCTTCTAACCGCAACAACTGGAGATCTATGAGGGAGGCCTATGTCCACCAGTGGACGTCCGGCTGAAACGATGATGAGATCGAGGGGACTCTTACTAACCCTGCCGCTGAGACGATGAAATTGCCTGAAGCATTTCACCTAATCACGTATTCATTCTTCATTCATTCACGTAATCCTTCTTGCGCACGGTTTCACCCGTATAACTCCCGTTCCTGTAGGAACTTTGCAAATAAACTCTTCAGCTTTAATATTAGTATAGTCTATCATGAGAGGAATCAAACGTTTGTATTTTCCCACAGAAAACCTAAAACAAAACATACATTGGACGGGGCACAGTATTGACCAAATGAATGAACAAGATTAGCATGACCATAACTTAACGATTCACGTGGATTCTATGTAATAATTACTCCGAAATTTAGTAAGCAAGATGTGGCAGATGCTTCTATTTACAGCGTCCAATTACATAGTGACAACGTCCGTAGCGTAGCGGTATTTGGCTCGATTTTAATCTCAGTGGTCGTGGACTCATTCCCCACGCCAGAGAAGAAGAAATCTTTGTGTAAATTATAAGATTTATTTCCGGATCTGGATGGTTTAGTGACTCCCCTACGTGCCTCGGAAAGCACGTCAAGCCTTTGGTCCCGATTGTCAAAACAGCATCTATAACAATCGTAAACTTACCAGAGACCGGGGTGTAGCGTTTCCTTGTGTGTTAAAACGTAATACTGCGGTCACCAACCCGCCTGCCATGCGTGGTAACTATGGATAGACCCTCCCTCGGCAGGTCGTCCATGTTCATCAGTGGACCTTGTACGGGCTGATGATGAATTAAATAGTAACTATAGACCAAATCAATAGAATGGTCCTTACATAAATCAAAATTAAATCACATCTCTACTAATCAAATTACTATCCGAATCAATGTTTATAAGAATGCTCCTTTTGTATTCATATTTGAATGCTAATTATTTTAAAAGGATTTATTCTTGTTCGTAACTGAATGGAGTGTAGGATGGGGGTTTAAAGCTATAGTTCACTTACCAAGGGGAAAGGGTTGTAACATCGTTCATTTACCCCTGAGGTATTCAAATAAATTCTCGCAAAGTCTCCCCTTGCACTGAAAGTATGCTAATAAAGATGTTGAGCCCTCAACTATAGAAAAGAAGTGGTTTACTCTCCATTTTCTTTGCGGCATGGCTAGAGATGAGAGATTTTCTTTGAATATATATTTTTCTACAGAAAATATAAATGACAAAGTGAAATTCTCTCAGCGGTGACAATTCTCTTAGGATTAATGTAAACCACCTTTTGATATAAAGCTGAATAGTTTGTTTGCTTGAAAGCGCTAATCTCAGGAACTACTGATACGATTTGAAAAATTATTTTAGTGTCAGACAGCTTATTTATTGAGGATAGATCTACAGGCTATATTTAATTATGAATTTCTTACGGGAACGGGAGTGACGAGGGTTTAACCGTGCGGAAAAGCTAGATTTGTTATATTCTTCTATTTCACTATTCAATAAATAATCCGTGCTTGATTGTAAATTAAATAAATTTTCATCCCTACGATATCCCTGTTACTAATGCCCTTTCACATGTACCCCTCAACTTGGCTGAAGTAGTACAGAAGCGGCATTACAACGGTGGTGCACAGACTTGGCAAAGTGTCAAATGTTAGTGTCAAGTGTTCTGAAAGCCTCTTAGCTCCGTACTACTTGTATATTGAACTTTAATAAGCGTACGGTATGTACTAATGTATCTACTCTTTAGTGCAACAGCATAGTAGACTTAGTTTAAATTGCAACGGTGGCTTAATGGTTACTTCGGTGTTCTGGTTTCGATTCCCACCCTGGACAATTTTTTGTGTGAATTACTGCTAGAGTCTGTGTGTTTTTTATCTGCGAAATGAGTGTTTGTAAAGTCCACCGCGGCTCAATATAAAGGTTTCCAAAGGAACCGTAGAGAAACCCTAAAGCACAACTCAGTCAGATAGCCCACGAAAAATCTAGTACCTATAATATATTGTAGACACTATATATTCTCTCATAAACTTGGACCTTCTAAGGGAAATAGGTACGTTACTTCGAACAAATTGTAAATTAAACATTACACAACCCCATACCATGTCGTCTGACAATCAAAGAAACCCATTTTTAATTGGTATATCCGTCCGTGAGACATGACTGTGTTTGTGTATATTTTAATGACACAGTGTAATTACACAACACAAAAATAATAACATACTTTGAGAAATACATATATTCATCTCGCCACAATTATTTTTGCAATTATTACTGAGAATATAATCAGTTTTGATGGGAGAGTCGGTGGCTAACCATTCATTATAAGCCCGTATAAAGTCCACTACAGAACATGGACCTCCATCGAAGGAAGTTTTACCATTGATTTGTTTGTTATTGTTTGTTGATTGGAAGGTTAGCCATAGTTTAATCCAGAAAATGGAACTTATACGACTATTAAGATAACATCCTTAGTACGCCTTCGAAATTGCGTTTGTCCAGCACATACAGTTTCCTCTACCACTAGTGCGAATCCCCTCTCACCCTCACGACCTTTAGTTTGTAAAAAACCTTCCGATGTTCTCGTAGACCCAAAGTATAAGAAGCCCGCGGACGGTGAAGTAGAGCGACAGTTGCCCAAAACTCCGTTAAAAAAACTAAAACATTCCTTAATCCCCCGCAAGCGACCGCTTAGCTGAGTTCCAAGTTACTGCGGCTCCCTTGCACGTTACTTAGTTTGTAGTTATCAAACCATTTATTAAGTCTGGAGCCCTGCTCACCTTCATGCCTGGTGAAGTGCGGTGCAGAAGTTACAACATTTTTAGCTTTTTGCAATAACGCTGCGTATGCGCCGCGCAACTGCAAATATAGCACAGCGTACGTTATATATGTACGTTCAACGAACGCCTACGCCGGACGAAGGTTAGTATGTAGGAGCCCTTAATTATGTACCTAAAATGAGAGTAAAAGCCAAATTGCTTAACATAATACAATTACAACCTACAAGGGCGTCGGAAATCGTAGGCATGTACAAGAGCTTTGAAATCTAATCATCGTAATAATTAAATTAGATAATCGTATTACATACCTTACGCATAAATAAATAACATAAAATAACCTTTGATATGAACATACACTAAGATCATTTATTTTAGCACAGAGCCTCTTGTGTACTAATGAATTATGTCATTCATTTATAGATAAAATACAGAGAAACGACTTTATATAGAGAAACCATAAAATTAAATGCAAATCAAGAGACGATATTTGTAATTATTTACTAGACCGATGACCCATTTATTATACCTATTAGTACGATGTATTGATTTATTTTCTATTAACAAAATAATCTTAATGGAATACAGTAGATATATATGAATTTATAAGACTGAACTATCATTGATGATATCACAAGTCGTTATAAATGTTACTATCCAATGCTATTAATAATATTTATGAGGTCATAACTTCTTATGAGATAAAACGCCATAAATCTTTTATAGATTTAATTAAACATGCGGTAAGTCGTATGATAGATTACATTAGATTTGTTTCTTTACATCATAATTTACTGTACAATGTTTTGCTCCTATGGAAAATAAAACAGTCTTACCTTAACTTGCTTCTTAAGTAAGGCTTTCCTAGAGTTAAAGTTAAAATTATTACATATACATTTAAATATAATATATGGTTTGAATGCAAATGATAAAGTTCTGAATATAAGTTAATCATCCAACCTCAAACAGTACAAAAGCTAAAAGTAACAGATTGCCAACAGGTTCTCAATATAAAATTGCAAATCGATTTTAATGTATCCAGTAGCAAAAGCCTCGTTGGCTGTCTACATATTAATTTCATCATCATCATCATTTGAGCCTTATTGCATCCACTGCTGGATATGCCTCCATCATAGATCTCCAGTTATTACGGTTGAAAGCGGCCTGCACTCGCGGCCTGCGGTCCGGTGGTTTTATAAAAATTCGTGGCGTCCGTAGTTATATACTCATGGTCCGCCCAAATAATAGCAATTGTTCTAACCTAATATAGGCAGAACATTGGACACAATATATGTATAGTTAAATAATAAAATTAAAACTAAAATATTATTAAAAATAATAACTCAAACACCTAATTCATTTTCAAATTTTGGTATTAAATGTTATATTTATAGATAAATGAATACTCAAATATTGTTTCGACTATTTGCCATTGCTTCATGCACTGGCAAAAAGTTTTACGTAAATAAAAATGATTTTTATTTTATTACATCAAAAAAATAATTGGTTAATCTGACTATTAAATCAAACGATCTCTCTGTATAATTCATTATCTGAGTTCTTTCATTAATGGGCGTTTCAATGTAGGTTAATAACACCATAGTAAAGGTCACTCTTCAATTGAATCGTAACTGTGTAACTGGTTAAGCTTATAATATAATTAGCTACGATAAAATACACGTGAGATGAAACGATTTTTTTGTATGTGGGAGGCATCAATAACTTTATGTCTTATTTTATAATTATAATAATGTAGTGTGAAAATTTGAAGGTTACGCAAAAGTTGAATCAATTTGATCGAAATTTGGAATAAATTAGTTTATTTTGTAGTGGTTAGAAATGCCATTGTGGGTTTTATAGTATATTTGTTAAATATAGAATAACCATAACCATACTCTTTTAAGACATAGCAACAATCTGATGTTAAACTTTTATCAAAAGCTAGCGCAATGCTGATGTATTATACATGTAAACTTTTTTCTTGATTTAGTCTATCTATTGTAAAAACGCATCAAAATCCGTTACTTAGTTTTAAAGATCGGGAAGCAACTTTGTTATAATATCTGGATCTACTGCATCGATTTTGCAAATACTTTTACCGATAGAAAACCATAAGATTATATTTTAAGTCGAGGTTTCCACAAGAACGGGACAGCTCATTTCTAATATTGGTTTAGTCTTTTTAATGCCGATCTCAAACCATATTTTTAGATATCTACCATATATTTTTCCCTATTCCTTTCCCACATAAAATTATTTTCAAAATCAATACAGCTCCCTTAAAACATAGCCCGATCAAATACATATAACTATATATAACCACCAACAATAGCGCCTACAGGCCAATGCACGTAAACAAAGGGTACATTTAGGGTACTATGGTGCTTTTGTTCCTCGGTTCCACCATGCAGGGACACTCCTGCACTTTCATATTGTGAAATGTAACATGTGATGAGAAGGAAACGGCAAATAGGTGTGTGATGTATACATACAAAATAGTAAATTATGCGTTCGCCGATCCATAGAGCTTCACCAGTCGGCTCTTTTACAATCCTACTTTTCATCGTTTAAGTTTTAACCCAGGCATGTAATTTACGTTACAGCTGTCGTAAGGTCATGGGCCAAGGGTGGGGAATATGGCATAACCCTTGCTTGGGAGGAGGCCCATGATCAGCAGTGGACGTCATATGGATGATAGGGTAGGCCAGAAACAACAGAGCCGGCTCTTAGCGCAATCTCAAAATATATTTATAAGAATAAGATGAGTTTTATTCCAACACAGATGATAGTAATTGATATTTTATTCAAAGTAAGTGTGCATCGTAGTAAAATGCTAGCTAGACACTAGTCTATGGTTTAAGATCGTGACGTGCACTATCACGCACCGACCGCATTAGAGATGTGTCAAACCCCTCAATAGTATCGATATGTCGATATATATATATATTTTTTATAAAGCCGTGTTTTATAAAAAACACTACTTGTATTCTTGTTAACCCCTCGTACTAAGCTACAATTGCGTGCTTGTGTTACAATTGCGTTCACGTCGGCAGTGCAATGGGTGAGGATCGAACCGGCGATCGTATGATCGCAAGTCCAACGCCCTAGCCATTGGGCTACGTCCGCTTTGTTGTTTCTATAAGCTGATAGACCAATTTGTAAGATACAAGTAAGACGCACCCTTGAAAAAAAAAAATAAGCTGAAAGTAATCATTTCAATGGAATGAAATAGAGGCGAGCCGTCAAATGTGTGTGACAAATAGGTGAGACCTTCAATGATGACCACAACTGCTCTGTCAATACTGACCCGATTTAGAAGAAGAGTCATTTCATACTGAAGAATGTTTTATATGTTACGCTCAACGCTAAAAAAGGTAGTAGTAAAAAAAGGAAGAGGCAAGAGAAATTTTATCAATACTTGATTAATAGTCAAATAAAATAAGACTATAATAGTAAAGACCTCCTATTATTTAAGTACTCAATATAAATGCCAACTGACCTCGGCCTTTCATATAAATAGTTTTAGAGCCTAGTAATAAAATGTGCGTACTACATTAAGTTGTAGATATGTGGTTATGTTTACAGCTATTCCAAATAATAAATAGTAAGGATAGTTATATGATTTTTAACAACCCTATAAGTTATCTAAATAAATAAAAGCTTAGCTTAGACAAAGACTTTATAGATTTGGCTGATTATTATTTTGTTTTGTTCGTAATATTTAGGGCATTAATTTTTAGTCAGTGTCACCGGTCACTAAGTGTATTTATAGTTGAAATGGCGCGTTAATATTATATAATATTTAAATGTGACTGTTCATTCTCATGCCAGGATCATTGATCAACTGGTGGTACTGTTAAAAGAACTATTTTTGGGCACCATTTCAATTGTAATGGTGCACAAAAATGCGAAAAATAAAAGATGAATGGACTGTGTTAAGGTGACATATGTAAGAGACGTCTAATAGGGAAAAAATGAAGAAGTCAAGATGACATCTCGACCCCAAATAATGAGAGCAGGGTAGGACGACGATGATTTTCACTGTAAATACAGTAAGTGACCGGATATTCTGAGGGACAAAATTGCTTGCTTTCCAATAAACACAACATTCAGCAAAAAAATACAAAACAAAATTCTCCATTCCACAACTTTTACAACGAAATATTTTTATCGACATCACCTAACCCCCATCACTAGGGGTCATCGACACGGCTGGTTTTTGTTACGCACAGTTTCCGACGGCATCCTTCTGAGATCGCCAGTTATGAGAGATCACGTCTTCCTTCCTCTTGAGTATTGTTAAGGATATGATTTTTTTTATTCAACCAAATAAATTTATGATATTCGTCACAGATTTCTATAGACGGATTATAATATAATCTAATAATAATTATAGTATAATCCGTAGTAATAGTAAAATCACTGATCAGAACTATTCAACTAGAGGATAGCCTCTAATTAAATAGTTCTGATCAGTGATTTTTTAATTGCCCAACTTTTAAATTATAAAACTGATCAAGAGCGTGTCGGGCACGCACATGAAAGGTTAGATATGCATAGAAGCCAAGCAAATCTAAAATGCCAATTTTTAAATTTATAAAGTTAAATTTCATTTTGCGGACGACGGCGGAGTTCGAGCCCGGATGGACAAACGGACAGACGGACGGACATGACGAAACTACAAGAGTTCCTTGTGGACTACGGAACCCTTAAAAGCACGAATTACATTTTATTCCATCCTTAACGATACGGCATACCTAAGAATATCGTCTTAACTGACCCGTAACTGTAAACTTTTATCTTTCATTCCACATATCAGTACTCAGTAGATACAATAGATATAATGACTAGTTGGCGGAAGGCCTATTATTGGATTACTAGGTGACCATCAACGCCAATTGTCTGATAGCAAAAAGGACATTCGTTCATCTAACTTCGAGATAATTATATTTCAAACGAAAGAGGACTGAATGGATGCTTTGGTATTAGGCTGGTTATTGAGACGATAGGCTCTAAACTTCTTCTATAAATGGGCTTTCTAAGATTCAAATAATTTATCAAATCGGTCCAGAGTTTCCTGTGATTAGCGCGTTCAAGCAAACAAACAAACTTTCTTTTCTTTTGTAAAAAGGAAAGAAACTTCTGCATTAGGGAAAGGAATTCCTGTGTCACCGAGGACTTTACAAACAATCAATTAACGGACATGAAGCACACCAAGACTCAGTCTAATTATCTAAAGTTCTGTCACTGAAAGGATTTTTCAAATCGGACCCTTAGTTCACGAGATAGTACGGTCAAGCACACGAACAGTCTTTAGCTTTGTATATAGGATCAGTAACCGTTTTGTTTAATATATACAAAAACATGTTATTCCATCCCCACACGATGCAGCATACCTAAGAATCTATATCTATATATATAAAAATGAATCCCAGTTTCCCTTGATCATCGCATCACGCGTGAACGGATGGACCGATTTCACTAATTATTTTATTGTAGTATTCAAGAAAAAAAAAAAAAAATTAGAAATATTAAGAAAACTTGACCACCATTTTAAATTATCTAATGTAACCTTAACGCTTTAGACATTATTAACTTTTTTAATGTAATCTCATGACGTTTGACATAACATTGACAGAATGCGTGCAGCTATAATGCCTAAGAAAAAGAAGAATAAAAGTTCAATTTAATTAGTTTTAGTTCAGACAGGACAGCGTCTGTGGGTTCAGCTAGTATCTTATATATCTGATCCGTAACTGTAAACTTTTATCTTTCATTCCACATATTAGTACTAAGTAGGTACAATAGATATAACGAGTTGGCGGAAGGCCAATTATTGGATTACTACGCGACCATCAAAGGCAATTGTCTGATAGCAAAAACGACATTCGTTCATCTAACTTCGAGATAATTAATTTGGGTCAGACAAAAGAGGTCAGAATGTATGCTTTAAAGAGGTATTTGGTTGTAGAGAAGATTAACGAAAAATATTCGTATAGATTTAATTATATTTCATTGTGTATAATGTATAATAATATAATAATAATCAATACATAGTACAAAAAAGTCTCTTCCCGCTGTCTGTCCGTCCCTATGTATGCTTAGATCTTTAAAACTACTAAACAGACTTTGATGCGGTTTTTTTAATAGAGAGAGTGATTCCAGAGGAATGTTTATATCAGCATTGCACCCGTGCGAAGCCGGGCGGGTCGCTAGTAATATTATAAAAAGGAAAGATTTGATTAATTAGTAGTTTCGGAGCCTATTCAATACAATTGAATAGGCTCCGAAACTACTGGACCGATTTGAAAAAATCTTCCGCCGTTGGGAAGCTACACTATCCCCGGATGACATAGGCTATATTTAATTATGAAGTTCCCACGGAAACGGGAATTACGCGGGTGAAACCACGCGCGAGAAGCTTATTACACGTCAATCTATCCCATAACCATTCCATTACAATCTCAGTCCCACTATATTACTGCTGCTTTTATTAGACAGAAAATAAATGAGAATAAAATCGTATTTACTTTACAAAAAGCTCTCTAAATGAAAATTGAAATCCTTCTACTCTTATAAAAAGTGCCAATAGAGCCGCTAAGGAATCGTTGAAAATAATTTTATTGCAAGTGTATTTTTAAGGGAATTCAAAATTTTCTTTTGTTAAAACGATATATTTTTCAATTCAATAAACACGAAGAATAACGACTTCACTTTTTTTATGATGCGTGCTTTTGTTTAAATTTTTGCGCGATTATATGTAAAAAGTTGAGACGTATATTATGTTTTTTTTTTAATTGAATTGAATTGAATGTGTTGGACAACCTCCGTAGCGTAGCGGTATTTGGCTCGCTTTAAGACTCGGAGGTCGTGGGTTCGATCCCCAGTCCCCACACCGGGCAAGAAATCTTTGTGTAAATTCTAAGATTTCTTTCCGGGTCTGGTTGGTTGAGGGACTACCCTCCGTGCCTCGGAAAGCACGTTAAGCCGTTGATCCCGATTGTTATAACATCATCTATAACAAGCGTATGCCAGGGAACGGGCAGCAGCCTTTCCCTGTGTATAACAACATAATACAGCGGTCACCAATCCGCCTGCCAAGCTGGTGACTATGGCAAAAACCCTTCCTCGGGAGGAGGCCCATGTTAAGCAGTGGACGTTGTACGGGCTGATGATGATGAACAATGTGTTAGAGAATTCTGAATGCTAGACAACTTATTTGAAGAATAAGTTTAAAATATGTTTGTATTTGAAAGTAGCTGTTCATATGAACCACAAACATTATACTGTAATTTCCAGCCTATTCTAATAATCAATACATATTAGTACTATATAATAACATAGCTTTATAATCTAGAAAGAATTTTTAAAATCGGACTTGTAATTTTCATTTTTGTGCTTAGCAGTGCGCTTGATTTCAACTGTATTTAACTTTTTCTAACGTTACATACTTACTTCAAAATTACGACTTATTTGCTGTTTCGGAAAAAACGTAAACTTATGACGAGCTACATCATAAACTCTCCAACAAACAGATAAAAGGATAGAGTAGTGTGTGTATTCTCCAAGCTGTGACAACTGCAACAATGTCAGACATTGTGTGAACACAGATACCCTATATAGTTAACCTATTTGCCTCAATTCTGGAACTGCTGTAACAATGGAAAAGTTTTATTCTAAAATTAACTTTGGTTCAAATCCTAGGGGAATAAAAGTTAAATACTTAAATTGAATTTTTAAATCATTCTACTTAGCTTGTCCTGTTTGATGTTTGGATCAAATGCCGTAGGTAATTGAAATATTTCGCCTTTCCTGTTGTTGTTATTTTAAATAAAGGGGCCGTAGCCCAATGGCTAGGGCGTCGGATTTGTGATCTTGTGGTTGCCGGTTCGATCCCCACCCGTTGCACTACCGACGTGAACCCACTCGTAACACAAGCATTTAAGCTTAGCACGAGGGGTTAACAAGTATACGAGATCCACGGGTTTAGGTTTATGACCTATAGCAATAATCTAAATGATTCTTACACGAATACTTCAAATTAATGATAGAACGCGAACGGTAATACTAACGTCTTAGAAGTGGACGAGATGTTTTCTTTCATCTTATTATTAACAAATTTATAACATTCGCAATTAATAGATATCTCTATTGTGTATACAGTTTCATCTTTATCAGCGTTTCGAGTATTATCGCGATAAAATTGAGCCCGTTTTAGTTTTAAAATTCTAGTCTAGTCAAGTTGCACTCTTGCAGATCATGGTCTCAGGCTGACTCCGAGACCAGAATACAATTTGCGCAACATTAGGAAACTTAATATATCGTGACATAATTTAAGCAAACTTGGTATTCAGATTGGATCAAGATTGGATGATAAAATTGTCAATCACAAATCAAACCACATATTTCATAAATCCATTCCACAGATCAAATCAAATGACGCCAATACTTTCTCATCGTGATCAGAGCTCGACTTAGCTATTGACCACAAAATTATGTATTGTGTACATGCCGACAATTTACGAGCTATCCCGAATGCCTCCATGGATATAGGGAAAGTTAGACAGCTGCTTAGGTAACCGTGAACTAAAACGTTCCACAGGGAGCGCCCTCTTTCCCAGGTTACTTATTAGTTGATAGTTGATTTTGTCCGTGGGAGGACGGCTAAGAATAAAATACTTCCTCCCCGCACGTTGGGAAAAAACGCGTGGCGTAAAAGTCGACAAAACCCAGCACGCTTGATGGTAGGATTTAATTATCCGCCTGGCTAGCAACCACCCTCACATGTAAGGCCTGCGCCAAACAGTTTTACTGTGTTTCGTAGTATGTATGTGAGAGCCAGAGCCCGAAAGGGTGTCACTTGAATTGCGTGTTCCATCTAGGACCCTGTCTGTGCTTACCATCAGGCAAGACTAGGGTCAAACGCAATCAAGAAAATAATAAAAAAAAAAAAAAAAGTTGATAAACCATTCAATAATCTAAGCTCGGCTCTATACCCGATGAAGCAGCAAAAGCCTTGCGGCTGACTGCATAAATGTCTGTCCGAAACAAATTTTGTGTTATGTAGATTTAAACAAACATAATAATATACCACACTGAAGCGATTTAACGGTTTTTTTTAAAGATTACTAGCTGAGTTTTGCAGTCTACTAGTATTCTTGTTAGGGATGGCGATCTGAGATCGATTAATCGAAGAATCGATTTTTGGAGCCAAAAAGATCGATTTTTTAAATCGATATGTAGTACTGAATCGATTCAGTGAATCGATATTTCACCCTTAAAAATCGACATTCGATTTTATGACAGACTGTTGTTTTTAAAAAGTTTAGAAATTAAGCATTGGGAACTATAAGCTACACTATCTATTTTCTTAACTTTGTAAACCAATACATAAAAAAATAAATGTCTTATTTTATACCTGATCTGATCTTTTGATATGGTAATAAAAATATTTTTTATCATCGAATCACCTGATTTTACTGATAAGAGATCGTTAAATTATAATATGTGTCATGTTTTTAATAAAATAGATTTATTTACAAAAAAATAATTTAATTTAACATTATAAACAAAAACTTGAAGAAAAGATCGATTTTTCAGAAATCGATCTTTTTGGCCTCGATTTTTTTGTGGATCGATTCATTAGGTCACGATTCGAATCGATTTGTGCCTCTGTCGTCCCACTATCTTGTCCCACATTCCAAAGAATTCCTCGTTCGTCCCACTTGAGTTTTAAAGTCACCACTCGTCCCACATTCCTGGCAAATTCAAAGTACAGTTGACAAAAAATATTGTACTATATCTTCCAATAAATTGAAATAATAGTTATTTCTAATAACATAAAGATATTAAATACTTCCAGTTCTAGGTATGCATCCGCGGTGCATGTTTTTAATTTTAATAATTAAAAGATTTATTGCAATTTAGGAAAATCTTTATTATTTAGTATCACAATCAAATCCAAATCACAGTACTATTAATTACACCTATCAATATACACATTTGTATTTATCTTATAGAAGTACCACGTTACTGATTCACCCAGAAAACACTTTGTAGTTGAGAACATCCTCATTTTATGAAGGAGGTTAACTAAATTAAAATGCGACCATATGGGAAGCACCAGCTTTTACATAAAAGAAGATTTATCAAAATTGGTTAACCTAAAAAATACAGTATAACCGAGAACATCCTCTTTTTTTGAGGCACAGAGTTAAGTATGCATATAATAAAAGACCATAATCCTTAGACAGCAACTAATATAAAAGTAAATAATTACCACAATAGTGATATAAGTCAAATCATGACTTCACAAAATATGAAAAAATCGACATAATTATAATTATTACTTACCCTTTAAAACTTTACAAATATCACCCTCACTCTATGAATACACCACGCTTAATGTAAACACCTCATATTTAAAATTAGCAGATGCACTTTGTAACCGCATTTGCTCCGATTGCGCTGATAACGCAAAGCCACGCCATTGGTCAATTGATTAATACAAAGAAAGCAGAGCGAGAGAGCAAGCTCTAATCCGGTCGCACAAAAATACCGAAGCTATAAACATTCAAAAACTTGTTCTAGGACAATAATAATAGTAGTGGTCTAAGCAGTGGGGTGCACAGGGTTTGTACTTAGGGTCGGCTATGTGTACTTTATTAATGCCTTCAATCTAAACCTAAAGTTTGATCAGAAAAAAACTGTCATGGTGGCGTAACTTGTAATTTTATAATTTATATTATAGTGGAGTCTCGGATTTAATTAGTTCATCAAATTTTCCGCAACATGAGGTTATTTATCTTTCTGGTCAGTCAGGTTTTTAGGCTGACTGTACAATTAAATCAAATTAAACTCATATGAAAAAAATGTGGGACGAGCCAGGCATACGAATTGGGACGAGCGGGGAATAAAATATTGAAAATTAAGTTTTGGGACGAGCGAGGCATACAAATTGGGACAAGTGGGGAATTTTTTATGTGGGACGAGACTCTGTGGGACGACCGAGGCACAAATCTTCGAATCGATTTAAAAATCGATCTTTTTTGGAAAGAATCGACATCCCTTATTCTTGTTAACTCCTCGTGCTAAGCTAAAATGCTTGTGTAACCAGTCTGGGTTCACGTCAGCAGTGCAATGGGTGGGTATCGAACACAAGTCCGACGCCCTAGCCATTGGGCTACGGCCGCTTAAATAAATATATAAATACGGATTCCTGAATTAAATTTTTAGAATTGAATTAGAAAGACTAGATAAAATTGTTCTTCACAAATAATAGTACGATGTAGACAAAGACGCCAATACTTTCCTTTCGTGATCAGAGCTACAATAGCTCCACTAAGCTATTGACCACGGAATGATGTATTGTATGAACATGCCGACAATTTACGAGCTATCCCGAATGCTTTCATAGATCTAGGAAAAGTTAGAAGTGCCAAGAACAGACAGATGTTTAGATGACAGTTTATTTTTTGTAGGTTATTCTCAGAATAAGTTGTTAAAGTGAAATGAGGCTTATATGGTGCTTAATATATACAGGGTTATTTTTAAAACACCAACAACCTTTTGGGGAGTAGAAGTACTCATGATTATGAACAACTTTTACTATGGGAACAACCCTAAAATCGCGAAAAAAAAATCAGCTGTTCCATACATTTATGTTTACTTACCTCGACAAAATGTATGGAACAGCTGATTTTATTTTCGCAATTTCAGTGTTGGTCCCATAGTAAAAGTTGTTTACAATCATCAGTACTTTCACCCTCTAAAAGGTTATTGGTGTTTTAAAAATAACCCTGTATAAGACTTTGTCTCCGTACCTACTATGTTATTATATTTCGTAATACAAAATTAATTACAGTCATATAGCATGCTGGGATCAGGATTTGAGACGAGTGTACATGTCTCTTTAGTTCGCCTCCTATTAATTGAGACGTAAAAAAAGCCAACAAAATCTGGTCATATGAGGAAAAACTTCTGCGTGTAAAAGTGATACAAAGATATTCATATAAGAAAATTAACAAAATTAAATGTAATAAAAACTACCTCCATTTTTCAATGGTAACAATGTTTTGATTGTGGGAATCCTATTGCAGGTATTTGTAAATTGTCAAAACATATTTAAGTCAAATCACTTTTCCCATTTATCTGTACTGATATATGTATACAGCTAAAGAGTGTGTCTGTTGCTTCTGTCTGCTTGAACGCACTAATCTCAGCAACTACAGGACCGATTTGAAAATTTGTTGCAGTGTTAGATAGCCCATTTATCGAGGTAGACTATAGGCTATATTTAGTTATGAAGTTCCTACGGGAACGGGAGATACGCGGGTGGGAAGCTTTTAAGTACTAACATTTTAATAAAACTTGCATTTTCTACTTGCCCATACCTCTATGGAGTCTATTCTCATGAGGCATGGATCGTGATCTGTTTTAAATTGTCTATCCATGGCTAAACGGTCGCAAACTTTATGGTGAAGGGTCTGAGAGTTATGGCGTTTACTTTCAAGACAAGAGGGCTTTATGGGAAATATAAGAATAACCGTTTGTGAGAATAGTTTACGGTTGGTTTTGAGTTTTATGTTTGAAATGTTTTTATCATTTAAATTCCGCAATATTTAGTCACAAATGTGATACAAAATCAAATATTAATGAAAACAGATAAGAAATAACTCCGCCGAATAGCAATATAATTTATCTTTAATTTCACCTACACATTCTATAGTTTGTGTTTTTTAATATTTTTTACTAGTCTAAGTCAAAATATAAATAACTAGCTGCCCCGTGCGGCGTCACCCGTGTAGATCCCGTTAAAATATAGCCTATGACACTCACAAATGACGTGGCTTTCTGTTGGTAAAATAATTTTCAAAATCGGTTCAGAAGATCCAGAGATTGCCCTCTACAACGTCACAAACTTTACCTCTTTATAATATTAGTATATTAAAGATAATAAATAAATAACAACACTTTCTTTAACAACCGAAATATAAATAAGATGTGAGTATAAAAATGAATAGTTGGGGATGAATCTATTCATTTCAAAGCATCTGGTATACTTCCCAGACATTTTAATTAAGGCAACTCCCGCACTAAGCAAATTAATACATGTGTCACCGGGGACTTCATAACGCTCAATCTCTGTTCAAATCCTTAAACTTTTTCATCGATACATGTCATGGTCATAAAACGAATCCATTTTAATATAGGTAAAATCATATATATCAGGAAAACCTCCGTAGCGTACCGGTATTTGGCGCTAAGTCTCGGAGGTCGTGGGTTCGATCCCCACGCCGGACAAGAAATCTTTGTGTTAATTCTAAGATTACTTTCCGGGTCTGGTTGGTTGGGGGACTACCCTCCGTGCCTTGGAAAGCACGTTAAGCCATTGGTCCCGATTGTTAAACCATCATCTTTAACAAGCGTATACCGGGCAGCAGCGATTCCCTGTGTATTACAACATAATACTGCGATCACTAATCCGCCTGCCAAGCGTGGTGACTATGACAAAACCTCCCTCGGGAGGAGGCCCATGTTCAGCAGTGGACGTTGGGCTGATGATGATAATGATGATATATCAGGTATATCAAATACGTAACAATGAAATTTATTCAGCACTTAAGTATTTATATACACTTGTACTTGTCAGAATTACAATGTGTTCTTACACGTTGAGATTTATCTAACAGAAGTATGACTGAATAAGCTATAACACTGTTCACATTATTTGATCTCACAGATTTGTAATCCGTCCGTCCGTCTGTCCTGCGATATATGACAAATGTACACATTATCGTAAGATGCCTTAGATGTAATAGGTACAAATATAACTTCCAAGAATCCGGCTAAGGTCTTAGCGACGTCTACCTAAGGGCACCCTTAAGGGGTTAGGACCAGAGTGCCACTAACGAAACTCGAAGTACATAAGACCAACCATCCAAATCTGATGTAAGCGCCAAAAAGTGATACCATACTACGAACATGTTTTAACATCAAACATAAAACACTCCTTTATTGTATACCTATGTCAATATATCGTCCTACACAAAGAGTTTGCCAGACTTGGTTCCCACTAACCGCTTCACAAGCAAAGTTTACAAAAACATACTAAACGTACACATATCAGACAATCTCGATAGATAAATAATGGGTTCGACGCTCTGTATCGGGATTAACGAACGCAGATAAAACAATATTTGGGTTTATAGTCGAAATTGCTTCGACTAGACTGGTATTTTAATTGAAGCAGATTAAATCCTTGTAAAATGTCTACAAGTTGCTACCTACAACTTCGTCCAAGTAAAAAAGGATTTTATAAGCTCTCTAAACATAACAATCCTGTTTAAATCGGTACTACCGTTTGGACACCTATAAATAATAAATAATATAAAGAGGAAAGATTTGATTGTTTGTTTGTATTGAATAGGCTCCGAAACTACAGGACCAATTTTAAAAATTCTTTCACCGTTGGAATGCTACTCTATCAACCGATGACATAGGCTACATTTAATCATGAAATTCCCCCGGGAACGGAGATAAGCGGGTGAAACCGCGCGCGGAAAGCTAGTTAAGAATAAACAGACTGACAAAATCGTATTTTATACCTTATAAAATTTGATATCTACCAGTAAAAGCCTCATCATAATCAGTCTAGCCGGTACTGAGTTTAACCAAACAGACAATGATACAATTTTTAGACAAATCATTAAATTTTTATGAATCCAACATTTAGACAGGTTACACCAGTCATGATCACGGATAGATAGTAAATAAATAAAACTGCTTTGGAAGCCTAGTAATGAATATGTGTGAAGCTTTCATCAGAAATTAATTTACCGTCTTATTAAATATCTCTAGCTAGCAGACTTTGGCACGCCGCCGATGGAAATAGTTCATTAATATGAGCTTCACGATAGATAAGATATTAACTGCGCGTAAGATTTAATTAGTAATTAAAAAAATAGAATTAATGCATTCTTTTAAACACATTTTGGCAATTTTAATCACATACTAAATTAAGTCAGAGCTCTAACAAAATTTTCTGACCTTATCCGGTCTATGATCTAAAATCTTATACTTAAATGTTAATATTTCAAAATGTTTAGAAATAAAACGAAATTATTTCCACCCGCTACCCAAAGAAGCGACAACCTTCGCTTTATATCTCGGAGTTGGTGGGTTCAATCCCCACGCTGTACAAGAAATCTTTGTGTAAAATCTAAGATTTCTTTCCGGATTTAGTTAGTTGACAGAGTACCCTCCGTGCCTCGGAAGCACGTTAAGCCGATAGTCCCGATTGTTATAACATCATCGTCAACATTCGTATACTGGAACGGGCAACAGCGTTTCCCTATGTGTTTTACTACATAATTTTGCGGTCACCACCCGCTTGGCAAGCGTGGTTTCTATGGCATAAACCGTTCGTTGCGAAGAGCCTAGTTCAGCAGTAGACTTTATATGGGCAATGCAATCAATGATGATGACTCAGAGAGGAATCAGGATTCTCTGTGGATCTTAATACTCCTCTTGATAATATATCAAGAGGAAAGTTTTTCTTATTGTATGAATGATTTCTAGGCTGGAGCTCTGCTCGCCTATATGCCCGGTGAAGTAGCAAAAGCTTCGTGGCTAACAAAATAGGTCCGTGCGAAAAATGTATGAATGTTTGATACGAATAAACTTAAAAACGACTGGTCGAATTTCGATCATTCTTTCACCATTAGAATGCAACATTATCCCTGAGTAACACAGGCTATATTTAATTATAAAGTTCCCATGGGAACGGGAGGTACTCGGGTGAAATCGCGCACGGGAAGTGTTATATATTCCAAAGCAAATAAACCACGAATATTTTCCAGATTAAACAACCTTATCTGAGATACAAAGGAAGATCGGTCGTAACAGACGATAAGGCTTTTTGTTGCAAAGTTCAATTTAATTGAATACGTTCCCTGATCTTGATTGATACCAGCCAAAATGAGGCGGAGATAAATTGAACCGTTTTGTAACTTGTTTGGTCGGTTTAATTTCGGCAGTATTTGAATACAGGTGCTTATCGTCTCAGTCTAGTGATTTACACAAATAAATACAATTCAAGTGTCTGTTTGTGATGCAAAAATAAACAGGTCTTTATGAAATACATATGAATGTGTAGGGTACTAACAACAAAAAGCAATATGTCAAAAAATTTACGGCTTTAATAATGTTACCTCCACTTATCTATTGAGACCTAACTTCCCAACTTCTTGCCAAATTTCGAAATTCTATGTGAATGGGAAGTACCTACAACTATAGGTTTTGGGTTTGAGAGAGAGAAGACCAACACAGTGATTTTATGGTTCCGTTTTATCATTTTGAGACACGGCACCTTTAAAAGGAAAAACTTCTCGATTACAACACATTTAACAATTCATCGCTCTCTTCGCAATGTGAGAATCGGTTTTTTGTTCGATGGCGTACGACACAAAATATATTTTTCATCCCACCATCTCGGAAAGAGTATTTTTTATCTTCAATATCTGAGTGGAAAAGAGGATTCTTCTCTAGAGGATAAAGTAAATTGAATTTAGAACATCGTGTGCACTAGTTTGTGAATAAAAAAAAACATTAAACCTATTTACTGCTACCTCTATGGTGCCGAATAAATCATAATTATAACTTCTTTTTAATTTGTTAAAAACTCAGACTCGGAACCTTCTTGGTGTTCTTTTTTCAATTTGCTTTGTACGCGGTTCTCTACGCGGCATTTTTTCACGTCATTGTTAAACCTTATATTAAAAACAAGAAAATTGAAAACAAGTGAAAAAACTAAAATGAGTGATTCTAGCGACGAGGAAGTTTGTTTGTCGCCAACAGAATTGACTGAAACTGTTAATAATGCGCATTTCCTCGCTGAGGTGGAATGAAAAGTTACGTGTTGCACTCGAGTGCAAAGATTTTTCACCTCGTGCTCTTTTGATTCCCTCGCTAACGCTCAGGATACTAATTTTGAATCACTCGCTGCGCTCGTGATTCAATTTTAGAATCCTTCGCTTGCTCGGTCATCAAAATTGAACACGCGGTTAAAAAGCAACTTTGCACTCTTGTATAACAAATAACTATTGTAAGGATATTTATTTTGGTCCACTTCATTTGACTTAATCTACACCGTGATTTGTTACTTACATTTACTATCGGAACGACCTACTAATATTATAAACGTGAAAGTATGTAAGTATGGATGGATAGTTATTTGTTACTCTTTCAGGCAAAAACTACTGAATGGATTTGGCCGAAACTTTGCACGGGGATAGTTAATAAGCCCGATTAACATTTAGGCTAAAATGAAGTCATGCTCCCACTGGAGCAGAGTAACGCGGGTTTTTTTCTTTCAAAACCCCGGGGCGCAGCTAGTACATATAAATTCCAAAATTAACATAATAATTTATTTTAACAAAAAAGTCAACCTCAACGATACGGCAATGTTAAATGTGCATGGCAAAATGAGCTTTAGTGCCTTGCAATACAAGGATTGAAGATGCTCTAGCACAGATAATTTTAGACTGTAATGCTTTTGAAAAACTATTAAGCATACATCGACTGTAATACCAAAAGCAAAATATAATTTAAGTTTCACATGTACACCGTTATATACGCTCGTATTTCAGGACAGTAACTATATAATGGACAAGATAACAATTCCCACATACAAAATCAAAATCTTAACAACTGAGCGAACATACCTGTCATATATAAAACAAATGTTCAAGAAAAACTTAAGCTTTCTAATGTGGAAAATTCCCAATATGTAGCGTAGCCATTTCAAATGTTAGAATGGCATGCGAAGATGCATGTCTGCGAGGTCACGTAAAGAAAATGCAATATTTTTACATACATAAGCCGTCAAAGTGGCACAACTTGGGTGCATTTTTAGTAGCGAAATGATAAATAGTTATTGATGTGTTTTTGTGTCTAGAACGCTCTGAGGTTTTATCTGAATTAGGTTAACGGATTAATGGGTCAGTCATAAAGATAAAAGACAAATATATGGGATTTCATTCACTCCAATATGTAGCTAAAGTTGCAATGGACAAGACATAGCTCAAAAATTCAAGTGTCGATGGGGCCGAAAATTTCTCGAATGGCAAGCGCAAGCGCTGTAAACTTATATTTTTTGTTGACTGTAGGTACTTATAAATAAATCACACGCTTAGAAATATAGGGACCCAATTTAAAAATCCGTAAATATCGACTTTTATTCATTAAACGACCTTAATTCAACATTTTCATCGACCCATATTAATAAGTTTGATATATCAAACTAATATATATATATATATTTTTTTTAAATAAACTATTTTTTTTTCATATTTTTTAAAACATCCAAATATTTTCTACAAAATGTATAAAACAATCTTTTTCCGCCATTAACCTAAAATTTGGTATTTTCAATTCGGTCACTATATTTCTAAGCATGCGCAATATATTGTTAACTCTTCCGTTAATGCATGCAGTAGATACCTACGAAACACCAGTTGAGAAACCGGGACAAATGTATATGGAAATTAATTCTGCATACGCAATTCACTGGATAGGATCAAATTCGAAAGTATTACAACACATTTTATGTTTCACGATAAAATAAAGATTTAAGTAGTTAATTAGTCCAATAATAATTCAGATTAATGATTCAGTTATAAAATTGGCTTAAGAAATCGAAATAAGACTTGCAGTAAAATAGGTTTAAACTACTTGTACTGTTACTTTATTTAACTTTAGTATTTTCATTTAATGTAATAGCTTTTGCTTAAAACTTCGTACACGTGGAATAAATACCTTGGACGATTGCAGCTTTAAATGGGGGCTGTTTTTCCAAAGTTAAAACTAGGTACAGAGCTATTTCTATGTTAAATTTCGACAATGTAGGATCAGTGGTATTGGCGTAAAAGCGTAGCAAACAACTTTTGCACTTATAATATTATAACTGCCTTACTAACCCCAAACTAATAGAGACTACAATAATTCTATTATAAGGTTTAAATTCTAGTCAGTTTTTGGATGAATATTTATTTTATAACGAACTGACACCAAAACCTTCCAAAAAGCGATATCGTCCGTATTTCTTCCCAGAGCAGGACATATGAATTAGATTCCTCTAGAAAAATTCCCCTTTTCCACAACACATATATTAAACCCGGAAACACAAAAGGGAAATCTCAAACTATCTAATAACGCAAAGATATCGATTTCGCGGTTTGCGGCAAAGACCGGGGTCAAACCTTGCCAATACGATTTCCTTACTTAGAAAGTAGATTGAAAGTAATAAGGCGTAAGTCCCAAATACGACTAAAGAAAGGTGTAAAAAAACATACAGTGATCGAAAAATCTATGTTGTGTCAAGCAACTCACTCTTGGAAGAGATGGTGATATCAGCTTTCCCAATCATTCTCCTCAACTTAGCTCTATCTTCGACATCATCCTCGAAAACTTGACACAGTCTCATATTCTTCCACTCATATTTTTGCGATCACATCCTTCCATATTGTCTCTTCGTTTTCACTTGAATCTTCGACCAGGTATGGTAATGGCATCAATTAGCTACATACCGCGTTGGACTAAAATACATGATACTGCGGAAGGCAGTCTGCCTGCCAAGCGTGGTTACTATGACAACTATACATTTGAAGGTCTCCCATGTTTAGCAGCAGACGTTATTCGGGCTGATGATTCGATGACCCTCTTATTTCCACTGACCCAAATAAGGTAACTTCGTACTTCTTTGCTATAAGAATCATTACGAATTAGATACGACGCGCAATCTGATTCGCAACTCGAAAGAACGTAGAAAACTTCTCCGAGATAAACCAACTTCCGAGCAATCATATTCCTATTAGATCTTAAATTGAATCAACTATGTTTTGAATATCAAGATCTCCTTTCCTCAGATGAGTGAATATATAGAGCACATCACTCAAAGAAAATCTTTCATTATTATTAAATTGTCGTGGGTTTAACAAATGTTTGAACTTCTGTACATATAAAAGGCAATGTTCCCTATTGATCTATAAATGAACAGCCGTAACTAAAATTTATCACATAAAAGGAATTTCGAAAATTCGCTCCCTTAGGTGATTAAAGATTAAATGCGATCAATATTTTATGATCGACTTTTTACTGCGATTTTTAGTACTCTCGTGTACATAATTATATATTGTAATATCGCGTAAGTGACAATAGCTAATAAGGTTGAAGATCAAATGTAGCAAATTTATGTTTTACCCTTTACAACACAAAAAAAGAAAATATTTCATTATGGATGAAATTGGAACTTACGAGAGTAATACATTTGTACCGCTTGTACATACGATACGAATATATGCAGAAAGCACGTTAATAGAAATCTGTATTCGTATTCACCACGTTTCGCCGAAAGATTTGTTGATAGAAAACATTGTTGGCAGATATCTCGTTCCCTAGGAACACACAGGACAGACATATCTGTTAATAGATAACACTTCTCGCCGTAAGTTTATTCATAGAAAACATTACACCTTATTAGCAACTGTCTCTTAAGCGGGATAGCAGTATAACCGTCGATATGCAGTACCCCGTCCTATTATCAATTCAATGGCACTGATGCATCTATCCTTGTGCTTGGTCCCTCTGTGATTCCTAACTACACTATACTATACAAGAACTGTCACCGGAAAACTTCCCCTCAAATTTCACATGCCGTCCAAGTAGCAGAAGTTCATCGCCTTCATTTCCTTCCCCCCTCAGGAGGGAACACCGCACTGATCGAATTACCAATCAAAGAAAGTGGGTTCCAGTTCTGGGGCCATTCATCATTATCACATCAAGGGAATGTGGTTCTTATAGTTTGTTAGAAAAAGATGGTTTTCGTGTGATGGATGTCATGTTATTAGAAGATATTGAGGGTCGTGATTTGCATCGGTTGTATGCATGCGGCTGTCGAAGACGTAAAGTATATTCGGTTACGACTTCATTTGACGAATGAAATTAATCGGTTTTGTGAGAACTTTAGCAATTGACCAGAACTTAATAATCTATAATATAAAAATGAATCGCAAAATGTGTTGGTAAGCGCATAACTCTACAAAGCCTGGATGGCTCCAATTTGGCCAATTCTTTTTTTTTAATGTTCGTGGAAGTTCAAGGATGGTTTTTACGGCCAGAAAAATTCGAATAATTGCCTGAAAACCCCTTAAAACAGCCTTTTTCTTTTTCCCATACAAACGTTTTCTAACTATACCCTAAGTCATCAATTCAGATAATTTATGTAAACAAATGTGATAACAGATCAAAAAAGTATCGTCTTAATGGTAATTCACATAAAATGGCGGAAAACAAGGTTAGATTTGCTTTTAAGTTCTGATTTTAAAAATAATAATTAAAAAAATATTATACCGTGTTAATTTTTATAAGTTTTCGGTTTTAAACAAAGTTATTAAAAAAAGAAAATTTTGTGGTATAAAATATTTTATGATACTGGTAACACTACCGGAGTTCCCAACATTCTCAAATTTCGTTTGACATAATTACAAAGTCGCGTCTTTTCACAACATTCGTTTTCTTTTCCCGGATAATACTATTCGCTGCGTCTTTGTTAATTGTGCTTTATTATCATCGTGTTAAGTGTTTCATCTTGTTGAAAAAGAACTTACTACTGTCCTGTCATTTTGACAATGACATTTCTTTGTTTACTTAAATTATCTGAATTGATGACTTAGGGTATAAAATGTAGAGTCAATTTGAGCTTTATTTTGTTAATTAAAAACTTGAATTTTTTTGCCAAGATTTTTTAGGGTAGAGGTAGTGTAGGGTAGGGGTAGTGTAGGGTAGGGGTAGTGTAGGGTAGGGGTAGTGTAGGGTAGGGGTAGTGTAGGGTAGGGGTAGTGTAGGGTAGGGGTAGTGTAGGGTAGGGGTAATGTAGGGTAGGGGTAGTGTAGGGTAGGGGTAGAGTAGGGTAGGGGTAGAGTAGGGTAGGGGTAGTGTAGAGTAGGGGTAGTGTAGGGTAGGGGTAGTGTAGGGTAGGGGTAGTGTAGGGGTAGGAGTACCGCATAAACGAAGTCTCTACGGCCCAGTTTATTTTATACAAATGTTTAGGTCTTTTATGTATCGATTGAGGCAGTACGAAGTCTGCCGGGTCAGCTAGTATCATTATAAATTAGGAATTTCAAATAATAAAGCTTAACCTAAATCATTTTTCACGAGTGGTCTTTAAAAAAATACTATAATATACTTTTCTATAAACATCATATGAGGCGCGGTCGCAGCCTGAAATTTAGGGGACGGCGGATGAAATTAGACTTTATTGCATCATTTTACTGCTTAATTTTTTTTTTATATAACATTTGTAGTTTTTTTGGACACAACAAAAATTCTTGTTAACTCCTCGTGCTAAGCTAAAATACTTGTGTTACGAGTAGGTTCACGTCGGTAGTGCAATGGGTGGGGATCGAACCGGCGCGGGCGGCGACCACAAGATCACAAGTCCGACACCCTAGCCATTGGGCTTCGTCAGATTAAACATTATACATATCCTATATTTTTTATAACTTATTTTGTAAAAATAATATATTTTTCCCATGCAACTTTACTTATACCGCTGAACCACGGATATTGCCGCAACATATACAACAAAATGGGAAATAAAACTGCTGTATCATTAAGTACAACAGCCTCAAAGAGAAATTCACATATATCATTATACATATGTAACTTTTAGTGTCTATTCGTAAAATGAAACAACTGGGGTCCGCTAAATAAACTTAATGAAAATGTGACTTTACCGTTTGTAACCAAACTTTGCAAAGCGTATATTTAAGCGCACAAAACGCGACATTCGCTATTTGCGATAAATGAAGTTAAATGTTAAATCTTGTTTTTTAAACTACTTGCACTACATTGTACAGACGCGGACTTAATGCTAAAAGGCATTCTCTACCAGAAAACCCGATGCGACGCCACTTGTCGACACTTGATATGCACCGTGCGCCAGTGCGCGCGTGGCGTTATGTCGGGTGTTTATAGTGTGATTCTCGTCTATAGAAAACAATATACATATGTGATTCGACTCAACACGCGTCGCGTTTCATCAGGTCGCGTCGCGTTTTAACTATATGTGTCGCGATAGGTGTGTGGATTCATAGAAACCGAACCAGTAGATCCTGAGATTCAAGCAAACAAACAAACAAACTAACTCTGCTTACGTCAGTATAGATTTAAGTACATATAAACAAATTACTGCATTAAGCAAGTTCATGAGCAATGACTGCAGTTTATATCTGTAGAACAATTTACTTCTGCCCTCGTGGGAACACGTTGACATTGATTTAGTTGAGATTGCGCACGCGATGATACTGCGAGTAATGTATTTTTAATTGCAAATTAATTACGTGTGTATCTATAGTCACAAGTAAAGTGGGGTAGAGGGGGACGCAGTGTGACGTTCGACATGGGAGGAGCTAAGTTTCTAGACATCACATATGAACATCTGATATAGGTATCTTAGACATATCCGGCTGCCTACGATAAGATATGCCTGAAGTATGTAGGTACTACCTCATAAGTGACAAAGCTAATAAGAAAGTTTAAGATTAAATGGAGCAAATTGAAATTTTGCTCTTTACAACACAAAAAAATATATTTTTTGACGAACGAAATAAGACCTTATTAATAACTGTAACTAACTGTAATATAGACGTATAGAAAACGGCAGACACTTAGTTCCATCCTAATCTATGCTTAATATTATAAAGCTGCAGAGTTTGTTTGTTTGTTTGAACGCGCAAATCTCAGGAACTATTGGTCCGATTTCAAAATTTCTTTCACTGTTGGATAATCTATTTATCAAGGAAGGTAATAGGCTATATTTTATTACGAAATTCCCACGGGCACGGAAGCTACGCGGGTGAAACCGCGCGCGGGAAGCTAGTAATATTATAAATGCGAAAGTTTGTATTTGTGGATAAATGTATGTTTGTTACTCATTCACACAAAAACTACTGAATGGGTTTGGCTGAATGTTTGCACGCGGATAGTTTATAAGCTGGATTAACATATAGGCTACAAAATATCACGCTCCGACCCACTAGAGTAGAGTGACGCGGGAAAAACCGCGAGTTTTAGTATACTTTTATAAATTTATAAAAACATCTAGTAAAGTTAAATGCACATTATGCGTTTTAACATAAAATGCAAAATCGCATGTTTTATTATAAATATACTTATGTTACAGATACGACCAATCTTCGGTATCCACTCCACCAAATTGACAAAGTACCTGAAAAAGAAAAACAAATTTAAGTAATTTTGTATATAAGTCATTACAAAGTTCTGGGAAAAATTATAAAATATAAAAAAGCAATGTATTTTCACAAATGAGACATGTTTCTTCATAATTAGTTTAGAAAGTTTATGAATTCGCACAAAAATGATTACACGCTAAAAGGCTCGGTGGGTCGCGGTGTTAAAAAGAAAATCGGCCAAGTGCAAGTCGGACTCGCGGACGGAAGAATATTTACAACTAGATTCCTTGTAGCTCCCCTTTTCGAAGGAAATTCATAATTAAATAGAGCCTTAAATAGCCTTTCTCGATAAATGAGCTATCACCGAAATAATTTTTCAAATGGGACCTTTAGTTCCTGAGATTATCGCGTTCAAGCAAACAACTTTTCAGCTTTATATATTACAAGCGACCCGCCCCAGCTCCGCACGGGTACAATGCTGATGTATTATACATATAAACCTTCCTCTTGAATCCCTCTATCTATTAAAAAAACCGCATCAAAATCCGTTGCGTTGTTTTAAAGATTTAAGCATACATAGCGATATAGGGACAGAGAAAGCGACTTTGTTTTATACTATGTAGTGATAACTTTCCGCGTGCGGATTCACCCAATTAACTCCTGTTCCCGTAGGAACTTCATCATTGAATATAGCCTATATTAGTCCTGGATAACGAAACTTACTAATGGTGAAGTATTTTTCAAAATTAGGTCATTACTTCCTAAGATTATTGCGTTCAAGCTAACAAACTCTCCACCTTTAAATTATTAGTTTAATATAGATTAAACAGTAAAGACGTAAACCGAATATACAAATAAATATTCTATGTAGAGCTTAATATTTTTTTGCTCGATAGAAGGTAGAAAGCTACCGAGCTTTAAAGCGAGCCCTTTACCACTACGCCATGGAGGCAGAAGAGAAGGAACAAATTGCATGTTTATTGCACCAACAGCATTTAACCTAGCACGAAATTCAGAAGATGCAAAACTTATATAAAACTATGTTTTAAGCAGTGATTCCCAAAATGGGCCAGGTGAGACCTTCTATTGGTCCACGCATGATACGACAAGCTGTACGTTGGCGTAAAATGGGTTTCCAAATTGTTTCGAGGAGTCTTTAAAGATTCAATAATGTAAAAATAATTATTAGCTGCTAAGTGACTTTTCTTAGATTTCATCATCATCATCATCATCATCATCATCAGCCCGTATAACGTCCACTGCTGAACATGGGCCTCCTCCCGAGAGGGAGGGTATTTGCCATAGTCACCACGCTTGGCAGGCGGGTTGGTGACCGCAGTATTATGTTGTACCACACAAGGAAACGCTGCTGCCCGTTCCTTGACATACGATTATTACAGATGATGTTATAACAATCGGGACCAACGGCTTAACGTGCTTTCCGAGGCACGGAGGGTAGTCCCTCAACCAACCAGACCCGGAAAGAAATCTCAGAATTTACACAAAGATTTTCTGTCCGGTGTGGGGATCGAACCCACGACCTCCGAGATTCAAGGCGAGCCAAATACCGCTACGCTACGGAGGTTTGGAGGTTTCTTAGATTTAGTCTTACATATTGTGATTCTGACAAGTACAAGTTTATGTAAATACCTAAGTGCTGAATAAATTTCATTATTATAGAAAGGGAGCAACAGGGGTCCACCGAAACCAGTTCAGTTTTTAAAGAGTATTGTCGACAGGGTCGCGGACCGTTGCCCTATGTGTTTTATGATGATAATTAATAAAAAACGCCACGGTCGAGATAGTAAACAAATTCATATATTTTCTTTTTAAAATAATGCGTGAAAATCAATAGACAATAAACAAAACACTAATACAAATAATATGAAAAGAAAACTATTAAATCAAAAATTATTTACGTCGGTAACAAAGGGGTCAACAAGAAAAAAAGTTTGGGCGCCTCTGTTTCAAACGAAACTAAGTGTCAAGCTTCAAGCTAAGCATCCAAAAACATAGATTTTATATCTCCTCACAAGACCGCTATTCATAGCCTCACGTTTTTGATACTTTGGCATATGCATAGCTGTTTTTTATATAGCTGAGGATGTCGGGTACACACTGTGCTACGACCCTACTGCCTCCAATTATTTATGCTACTGAACAAATATAAAAAATAATAAAATACACCCTCAACGCTTCCGCATCAGACAGAAATGGCAGACGTCTGTCAGTCTGTCTGAGATAAATGTATTGAATAAAATAATAATATTAAAACCTGAAGAAGATTTTTGTTAAAATTATTACAGAACGCTACCATAAATATCACAGAGCTATGTAAGTACCTTATTTGATATTTTAACGCAACCTCCTTCATCCAGCAGTTTTTGAGTTAATGTCATAATAAGGATTGGAACACTAAGCAGGTGGTCGTAGTTTATGCCAGGTTATAAATCTTCCAGTAACATTTTACGATGGGGAATAGGGTCATCTATAATTGGAATTACGGGCTAACTTGTACCATTTAATTTAAAATAGATCCGCTTTGCGATATACATACTATCTTCATAATTAACTTTACTAATATTATAAAGAGGAAAAAATCGATTGTATGTTTGTTTGCATTGTATAGGCCCTGGATTGTTTTCTATGGGCATAAAGTAAAAAAAAAGTTTCCTTAACCAACAATCCATTAAAAAAAGGTAAGAACATATTTTTTTCAGTCGGGGGCTAGCTATGTACTATGGGTCCTGAGATGCGAGCGAGAAACAACACCAACTTCTTGATTTTTAAGTCTGTTAAAGTTTTTTTTTTAAGTGTCCCTTTAAAACATATATTGTATTAAAACCAAGTCTCGTAACTCAGTTATTCTACCGTAAAAAGTTGTGAGATCCATGTGGTGCCAAACCATATAATCTATTCAGTCCTTACTTATGGGTTCTTGTGTCTATACGTAATTAGGTAACATTACAAAATCTTACAATTACTTGATATGGTGGAAAAAAATGTTTTAAATAAACATAATGTCTTCGCCATTGCATGAAAACGCAATGTATTTTACAAGTAATATTCATATTATTTTGAAATAAGATTGTTTAGTGCAATCGCTAGTAGTGCCATAAACTTCCAAAATAATATTTTCTGCCCATTCTGATTCACCCTTAGGTCCCTATTCACCCTGTTATCATTAAGCACAAGATCATTATTGATATAACTTACACACCACCCACAAAATCCCCACCTACCCAATTTTACTCAAATATTCGTTATATGAACAATATAGACTTATCTATCTATCCACCCCTGACACACTTACAAATAACTAATTTATAATTCAACATTTCCTTTGAATCGATATTCCCTCCCTCCCTTACAAGTATTATTTTTAACATCGAAGACATTGACTTAATTACTTCAAAATTCTCTTGCGACGAACAAAGTGGCAATTTAGAGGTAATTAATGTTCTATAATAAGGGTAGTGTGGGGTAGGGGTGGTGTATGATAGGCAAGGTATAATAATTATTTATAAGGAAGCATGAAATTGGTGTACCTAATGTCGAGTTTAGTCGAAGGTCTAAGGCCGTGTTTTTCAGTCTGTGGGTCGCGAAGCCAGACCTGGGGGGTCACCAGCAAAATATTTACGTAGTCTTCTAATTTATTTTATTTGTCTTTTGTATGGCACAAGTAGGTAGCCAAAAATGTTTGTTTGTAAAGGGGTCGTGAAATTAAAAAAGATTGAAAAACACTGGTCTAAGGTAACGACGTCTTCCTTCCAGAAAGGGTAAGTGAAGGTTAGATGACTTGTTATTAGCATTTACTGTCCGCTTTATTGGACTAACGTTAGTGTATTTAACCGTCGTTATCGAGGTATTGAGGCCAAGAAAAATGGATGCATTCACCGTGGCCACACCAGTGGTCACACTAGTGTGGCTACGAGGAACACCGCATTCTTCATGGCCACACGAATAGTTACACTGGTGCGGCCAACAGGAATACCAAATTTAAGACATTCTTCGTGGCCAATAGTGGCCACGGGAATCATGTCTTACCGAACATTTTCTAACAAATTATAACAACAAATATATAGCAGACCTCGTCGTGCGTCGCAGAATATATAAAGCTGACAGATTTGCGCCTGATCTCTTACCGGTCTTGTCGAATCGCCATTCCACAGAATTAAGATACTCACGGAAATATGAGGAACTGATCGTCATATTTACCTGAGTCTCTGAATTCTGTGGGATGGCGATTCGACAAAACCGGTGAGAAATCAGGCGATGTTTACGCACACAGTTGTGTATTTAGAAGCGGCCGTAGCCCAATGGCTGGACTTGCGATCATGTAGTCAACGGTTCGCTCCTCACCCAGTGTACTACCGACGTGAACCTACTCGTAAAAAAATCATTTTAGCTTAACACATGCATAGCAAAAACTCCGCTAGTAATCGTTAAAAAAAGCAGCAATTTAACGACCAGCCAATTAAATAAATAAAAGAGATTTTCAGCTCTTTAAAAATCTACAGTAAAACTAATTTACCAGCATAAATCAAGTTAGGTACATGAACAGTTGTCAACATGGTACAAAGCTGACAAATTATTATTCATACAATTTACTACGGCCGGAAGTCGGGTCGAGTGTTTACGTAAAGTCGATACTGTCCAGAAATAGATATACTACTACAGAGTACAGGGTAAAACAGAGAACACCCTTTGATTTATAGTAACCGAAGTGTCGGCAATGTTTGTAATGACCGAAATTAAAACCGCAGTACACACTGATTGTGATAGAACTAAAAATACAACGATTAGGGCTTAATTTAATTAAAGACAATTCTTGCATTTGTAAAATAAATGTGTGTATCGCTAGGACTTTCAAAGATGTATTCACGGACCCAAGCGTAAAATTACTATAAATAGAGATATTTTTAAAGACGTAGGTGTAGGTGGCTTGTGATAAGGAAAAGTAGCAAGAAAGTCGTTTAACGTACGGATATTATTTAGCTAACCTGGCTTTTGATAATTCACCGGGCTAAGAAAAGAAAGAAGAGAGGCCTTTGCCCTGCAGTGGGAGACATCGGACTCATAATAATAACTATTACCAAGCGTTGAAAAGAGTTTTATTATTATTCATGTAAAAGTAATATTTTATTACATACAAGTAGTTGACCGGCGCTCTGTTTCAATTTTATAGCTACTGAACTTCCAGCGGTAAAACTTAGTCTAGTGGATCGTATCTCCGGCGCACAAAATTCCAAAACGGATTAGCAACTGATTTTATTTTAGTATTCCTGAGATATTACGTCTTATTCATCTGAAAAAATGTCACGACCAACATCAATATATTGGACGGTATCCAAGGCAATTTCATTTTTTGTGCCAGAACGTGTCCTGCTTAGAAAAAGATTCTTATAATTGTGGTTACAATTCTAAGAATCTTTTACTTTGGAAATTCTTCCTGATAAACAACAAAATTTGACCGATCATTCAAAAGCCCTAATCGATTACTTTACTTTATGATCCCGTTGACGTCCACTGCTGAACAAGAGCCTCCTCTTTAACAGACTTTGGCAAGCCATGGTCATTGAGGGATATTGCCGTAATCACTTCGCTTGGCAGGCGGATTGGTAATCGCAGTAAGATGGGAGTATCTTTGGGCTGATATATGGTGTTGCCCATTTATCATGTGTATGTTTAATAGGAAGATATGTGGTGGTCTATTCTAAATCGTAAGCCACACAGCTTTTCCATTGTTATCATTTATTTAGTTCATACCGTACTTTCTTCGCACGAGTCAGACATCGTACATGACCGGTTATCGTAATTTCCTTAGTGACATTAAATCTTATCTTGATCGGTTCAAGTTCCGTAAATGCACTTCGACCCTTATTAGTTCTTTTATACCACTTTCTGTTCCATATACTAGATCTGCTTTTAGGAACTTTTACACATATGAGGAGCATTTGTAGTTGTTATGGTTCCAGATGATCCAGACATCATTATTTGGGTCTGGAGTACCCGGATTATGAATTAGTGTTTATGTCTACTATATCTGAATCTGAAAATTCAGATATAGTATAAAATGTATTCTGTGTTTTCGCTACGGAAAGGTTTTCTGGTTTGATAAATTTGATATGGTTATTATGATTATGATTTGATACGGTAAAAAAATCAATATCAGTAAAACTGTTGTTGAGCGATGCAGAACTTGAATGTCCAAATCTTCCCCTCTATATTCTATCCTTGCCTATGCCTTACACTCGTGTAGATTGAATGCGGCATTTTCGATTTTACTCGATCCAGATTTATATCTATACGATGTTTTCGATAGCGACGGATTTACCCAAAGTTCTGTTTTACGTAAAAATGTATCAATGTGGATGTTTGTTTTGGTATCATGGTGATTTCAGATCTCGAGACGTAGTTTTACGGGTTTTGGGAAGAAAGAATATTTATGTGTTTGTGTGTACGTAATAATATTCATGTTCATATACATTTATCTTTTAAATACTAACGCAAAAGGTAGGGAACGAAACGGTATTGAAAGCTTAAAATGTATTTATTGTATTGCGACGACATACTTTAAATTATGAGGTTGAAGTATGCCTATAGCACTTAGTGATCAAATAAGGGAGAAACAATTCGCAATGGTTTATAATTTTGATGCTGCTTGCTCTCATGAATCTTGAAAGCTTAGACTAAGTGCTTGCGCAATATTTAGATTTAATCTCAACAAATGATTAAGTTTGACAATCTCCGCAGTCACCAACCCGCCTGCTAAGCACGGTGACTACTGCAAGTACCCTCCTGGGGAGGTGGCCCTAGTTCAGCAGTCGACATTATACGGGCTGATGATGATGAAATTAATAAAACTAGAGTATTTGTTTGTAATGGCAACATAATAGGTTTTCACTTAATGGATATCAATGTATTAATTAATCAATCAATCTAGAATCAAATAATTATCTTTATATTAATTAAACGTGAAGCAAAAACTTTGTAGGTAGCCCTTTTTACGAAAATCGCGCCATCGAAGAAGTATGAATTTTCGCACACTTAAAATCATAGTTTGTTTCTTTATCATCTAATTTGGACCACTGAGTGAACACAAGTTCTTATTTTTAAAATTATATAACTGACAGGATTAACATGGCCAATACGATTAGCGTTCGATTTTAAAAATGAAAAAGAATGCTACAATCGTTTATTGGTTTCCGTGATCCGGTTCAATAACGGTCGGGTCACACTCCGCATGTCAGTCGCAGGAACAACAACTGACAATAGACACAGATATTCGGAAGCTTGTGTTATTGTAACGCAGCTGTGAAGTATGGACAATATCCGACTTCCCACCTGCTTCCTACGAATATTAGGTATAATATAAACGTATCATGTCGTTTCATTGTACAAGCGTTCTTGAACGATACTATGTTATAATTTTTTGAACATTTCCAGGAAAGTTCATGAAAGCGCTTAGCTTAATTTCAAATTATTCTCCAGACTACATCCTATTTTTAAAGTCAATGACTATCAAATAATTTTTTTTTTAATTTGATATACAATTTCTTAGAATAGAGTCACCATAAAATAACTATGGAACTTTATTATATCGATGTTTTGTTAGAAGTGACAAACACACAATATGTTGGTTACGTAATTACTTGATATATTTTAGATGAAGTTTCGTATTAAGAAGTTTTGATGTTGGGTCTTATCATTATACTACGCGTTTAAAGAGAAGATAAATTTAAATAAAGTAGGATGTACTATATCACTACATAGTATAACACAAAGTCGCTTTCTCTGTCCCTATATGTATGCTTAAATCTTTAAAACTACACAACGGATTTTGATGCGGTTTTTTAATAGATAGAGTGATTCAAGAGGAAGGTTTATATGTATAATACATCAGCATTGCGCCCGTGCGGAGCCGGGGCGGGTCGCTAGTGTCTAATAAATCTAAAACTCTACTTTATTAGCCCATATAGAATCCACTGCTGAACTTGGGTCACCTTCCGAGAGAAGGTTTTAGCCATAGTCACCGCGCTTGGTGGGAGGGTTGACCGCAGTATTATGTAATAACACACACAGGGAAACGCTACAGCCCGTTCATTGATATACAATAGGCATTAAGACTGAAAATTTATAATGAGTCCGTCAGTGAGGTGACTCGTATCGTCGTCGTTGCTCTGTAGCAACAACAAACCATAAAGTTCCGACCTTGTCACGTCACTAAATAGGTAAAATTGTACCTGGAACTGACGTCACAAGAAATTTCAAAACACTGCATATACGTAATTTTAAGTATGGTGAACGAAAAAAAAATACGTGTCCAATATTTTTTTGTAATCTAACTGACGGACAAATTTCCTTTTATTTTCAATGCCTATTGCTAATGGTATATATATAACTATGTATGCTATAGATGATATAACAATCGGGACTAACGGCTAAAAGTGCTTTCCGACGCCTGGAGTGCCCGATAAAAAAAATACGGTGTACAAATAATGTACGGTGTTAATATATATTTACTCAATATTTTTGTTGAGTAAGTTTCATTTACTTCCTTCAGCTCACTTCGACAACTAAAGCGAAGTCGCATGGACCTATTTATTTGATTGCCATAGGCATTTATGATCTCTTCGCTGTCATACGCCGATGTTTTACAACCACAACCTGCTACTGAGGCAAGATATTTTATAGTCCATAATCTTCCGCAATAAACACACTATCAACTATTTCTGCTAATGAAAACAAACTGCTAATTTAAATCGTTTCTGATCAATAAAACATTATTATTATTACTGTATGTCCGGACCATTGGAAGGCATACGGGGGGCCGAAGCCAACGCGCAGGGGGGATAAGTTTAATCTAAATGTTGTGTGATAACAACCCACGATTATCCCTGTACACGCTATGAAAATGCATCCAAGGATAATCCCTGGTTAATATAATGCCATTGCATAATACGGTTAAAACAAAATGTTGGTCTATGGGTATGGGTACTAGTGGATGAATAAAAATGGGTCTATGGAAGTTCTATGGCCCCTGCCTTAACACTGATAATATCAATGATATAATAATAATAATAATTATCATCTAGCCCAAAACAAGCACAAACATCTAAACCAGAAACAAACAGTGTGCAGTAAACGTAACATACCACAACTATACCAACTGTGGAAACTACGGTGACAATAAACTATAGAGATGTACAAAAGACATCCTTGTATGAACACCTGAGTATACACTTGTACAGTATCTACTACGAAATATTATGTTATTATTACTAGATTCCAGTAAAAATGTTTTCTTACACATATAGCGCGCTTTTATAATGAAAAGAGGTACGTATATTCTCGACTTGGACGCTTTTACTATACATTTCATCGTAATTATCACAAAACATATAAAATATAGGTCGCCGACTTAAAAATGGGAACAAAAGTAAACAGGTTAGCTAGGCTAGATCCTCGCCGGGCAGAACAGGAACACGTTGGCTCCTGCCCCTGTCGTGTGATCCAGATCCGTGCCAGTTATGACGACGTCCTCTCTATTTACTTTTAATTTTTATTGTGTGACTTCTAGCTTCGGCGGCGCCCTGAGCCGTGGTTCTTACCCATTAAGAATGCCCTCAATATCTAATTGCCGAATAAATATCGTTATTTCGTTTAACGAGTATTTCTTTACCAAGACACCACGGTGGTGTTCATACCCGTTTTTTTTTTCTTTTTCGGACGGACATAAATTGTAAGCCACATGGCTTTTGCTACGTTACCGAGTATAAAGGCAAGCAGAGTTCCAGCCTAAATAAATGGTTTAAACACTACAAACTAAGCAACCTGCGCAAGAAGGCGTCCCCTGTGGGACTTGGACCTCGGCTCAGGGCGGTCGCTGGCGATAAGATTGAGGGATTTTGAATTTTTGTTTTTTAGGGAAGTTTTGTGAAACTGTCGTTTATACCCGTGCCTACAGTTCATACTCTGTATAGTGCGTTTTATTGCTTGTTTACTCATACTCCAAGCCGACGACAACATCCACGATTCAAACCAGCCCAATGGCTAGGAAATCGGATTGATCTTATGGTCGCCACCCATTCTACTACCGACGTGAACCGACTCGTAACACAAGCATTTTAGCTAAGCACGGGAGGTTAACAAGAATACCAACTAGTACACCGCAAAACTCTGCTAGTAATCTAAAAAAAAATGAATGACTCTCTGCTCGCTCTAGCTAACCGGCTCAAAAATAAAGGGTATTAATTGAGAAATGACAATATAAGTCAACGGCGGTCTTCGGTTAAAGCATGCCACACGAGAAGCCTTTGATTTAAATAACAGAAGCCATTTTGAACAGCTGGTCCAAATGTTGCAGCTGTCAATTTTTTTTTTCCAACTTTCAGAATTACAGCTGTCCTTATTGTATGTTCAATATAATGGGGCATAACAAATTTGTTATACAATATTGCTCAACTGCAGTTTCAAGGTTCAAAAGTGTTAACTTATTTTTTCTTTGTAGGGTTACAACTAACTCTTCTCACCCGCGTAACTCCCGTTCCCGTCGGAACTTTAATATTAAATATAGCCTATGTTACTCCTGGGAAATGTAACTTACTAATGGTAAAAGAATTTTTGAAATCGGCGCGGTAGTTCTGAACCTATTAAATACTAACAATCAAATCTTTCCCCTTTATAATATTACTAGCTTCCCGCGGGCGGTTTCACCTGCGTATCTCCTGTTTCCGTGGGAACTTTAGAATAAATAAGCCTATAGATTTCCTCGATAAATGGAATAAGTACTAAAATATATAACACTAAAATATTTTTTCAAATCGGACCAGTCATCATCATCAGCATAACTTCCACTGCTGAACATGGACCTCCTCCCGGAGGAGGGTATTTGCCATAGTCATCACGCTTGGCAGGCGCTCTGCTGCCCAATCCTTGATTTACGTTTATTATAGATAGTGTTATAACAATCGGGAACAACGGCTTAGCCTGCTTTCCGAGGCACGGAGGGTAGTCCCTCAACCAACCAGACCCGGAAAGAAATCTTAGAATTTACACAAAGATTTTCTGTCCGGCGTGGGGATCGAAACCACGACCTCCAAGATTTAAAGCGAGTCAAACACCGCTACGCTACAGAGGTTGTCAATCGGACCAGTAGTACCCGAGATTGAGAGCAAACTCTTCAGCTTTGTATGTACCTATAATAGTAAAGATTCTTCTAGATTCTTTTAACACATATTCCGTCAAATTGTCCCAAATCGCGAACGTTGCACCTAAAAACCCCTTAATTTAAAGAGCTTGTCCCAAAACGATGAGTGTTATGGCCACTCTAAGCACTAAATCATCTCCCGGCACAACTAATCCAATAATAAAGCAATTCCGAGCACGGACCGCGTTGACAAACACGCCACCCAGTTGCAAAGCTATTAACCGTAATACATTTTGAGAATTTCGACCTGGATACTGAACAGCCTTCGTTGCGCTGAAAATGGAAATTATGCAGTTTGTAGATGTTTATAGAGGATGACCTGCGAAAATATTGCACGCGTTGGATTGCAAGTCAATTTCAGTGGCTTGTAGCTTGTAGGGTAGGGTAGGGGTAGGGTATGGGTAGGGTAGGGGTAGGGTAGGGGTAGGGTAGGGGTAGGGTAGGGGTAGGGTAGGGGTAGGGTAGGGGTAGGGTAGGGGTAGGATAGGGGTATGGTAGGGGTAGGGTAGGGTAGGTGTAGGGTAGGGGTAGGGTAGGGGTAGGGGTAGGGTAGGGGTAGGGTAGGGTAGGGTAGGGGTAGGGGTAGGGTAGGGGTAGGGTATGGGTAGGGTAGGAGTAGGGTAGGGTTAGGGTAGGGGTAGGGTAGGGCAGGGGTAGGGTATAAAAGTCCACCCGTGCGAAGCCGGGGCGGGCCGCTAGTATTTATATAAACGGTTTTATCTACAAATCTAAATTAAAAACGTAAAACATCTAGTGCTCATGAATAATGTTTCTAAATGCACTTATTTTTCTGAACCACGAATAAGTTCTGAGTCCGGGTGTTCTTTGTGTCCCCACATACCTTTCATTCAATCAACTCAAATTGGCTGCTTTTTGTTTCACGGCTTTGTACTAATATCATTATAATTTAAATCTCTAGATCTACTAAGCTGATTTTTTAAAATTATTTTGCTAATAGAATCCTTCATTATTTATGAGTCACAGGCAACGAGAGTGCAACCGCTAATCTACCAAAAGCTATTCATTAATAAATTGAATATTATTGATCCAACGGTAGCCCCGTTACACCGATAGTTATGATTGCAACCACAAAATTCATTAGTATCGGTTTATTGGACGAAATTTCCGGTTTAAATATTGATGGTTGTAAAATGTATGCAATAAATTAGGTAAGGAATGAGCAATCGTATTAATCCAGCTGCGTACTATTGACGTTGATATTGTGTAAACTATATTTTTAGCACTTGTAGCAGTTTGCATGAAGCGGCCGTAGCCCAATAGCTAAGGGCGTCAGACTTGTGATCTCGAGGTCGCCGGTTCGAACCCCACCCATTGCACTACCGATGTGAACCCACTCGTAACACAAGCATTTTAGCTTAGCGCGAGGGGTTAACAAGAATACTAGTGAACTTAAAAACTCTGCTAGTAATATTTAAACAAAAAAAAAACGTTGAACACTGATCAGGGTAAATAAGCATTTTTATTATATTTTAAACGTGTATGCTAAAAATCATGTTTCGAAAACTTCAAGAACTGGTAATTAGACCTCGGCTCAGAGGACCTAGCCAAATTGTCACTATTACGGAGCGAACGCTAGCATAAACTCGCAAACCCAAATGTACTTGATATTTGTCACGTGATCAAGCGATTTTATTTAAAAAATGGAAAGCATTCATTGTTTGATTCTTCTGAGAAACGAACGATTCTCGTTCTCTCTGGTTCAGACTTCGATTTCAAAAACTTTATAGATAGCATAGCGATCACTCCGCATTAGCATAGCTTTTTATCTAGACCCTCAGGGCACGGGAAATGTAAAGAACAGCGACAGTGGCACAAAACTCATATAAAAAACTATAAGTCATTATTGGTCAATCCTCTCGAACCACACACACACAGGTCGACAAGGTTTTTCACAAAATGAAACACATTCATTTAACATTTCAGAGAATGATGGGTATCTATCTATCACATCTAATTTTCGAGATATTTGAGCAGAAATAGTACAAAAGTGGCATTTAAACATAGGTAAATAGACTAATCAGTCTATTAATACAATTATTGTATAATTACCTACTGTTTTTGTAAATAGCTATTCTGCATTCTCTCAGACTGAGAGTCTACGAGGGCATCGGAGTAATAAGGATGCATCAAGTAGTAAATCCGTTGCAATTTCTGAGCTAAAAATCCGGCCAAGTGTGAGGCGAACTCGCGCTCGAAGGGTTCCATACCACTTTCAAGTGCCTACCTGTTACTATTATTGATATTGATCAATTTCACAAATAATGTCTATCTGACGCAGTTCTTGAGATACAGCCTGGTAACAGACAGACATACAGCGAATCTTAATAATAGGGTCCCGTTTTTACCCTTCGGCTACGGAACCCTAAAAAGGGGTATCATTAAGGTTTCACACAATGTCAATGTATTTCAACTGCACTAGAGCTACCTACTGCCGAACGGGTAAGAGTAAAAGCGTCTTTATTTACTGAAAGACACAATACATCTCTCCGTGACGTCATAAAAACCGCAAATTGCAACGGGTGCAAGATCATAATATTAGTTTAATGCACTTTTGTCACTTAATACTTTATTGTTAACAAGAAAGTAGCGGTTTTGTTCACCAACAATAGTCCATTGGTTAAGAGGCACTGAACTGTGAATGTAAGGTCATGGGCCTATAAATTGCACTGCCGTCGTTGTGGTCAATAATATAGTTATAGCATCTACTTTCATGTGATCAGAGTTGGATTTGTTGATAGATGTGTTTATGGTATTTCTTAGGCCTCAGAGTCCCATTATATAATGTAAAGTTGAAGCTTAAGTTAATAGCTAAAGTTATATACCTACTAATAAAGCTAATGAGTTAGATTGTTGCTTGAACGCTATAATCTCAGGAACTAATGGTCCGATATTAAAAATAATTTCAGTATAAACCCTTTATCAAGGAAGTTAGAAACCAGATATATAACTTTTGTATAAACTGTCTTTTTTTTTTTCGAAAACCATCTTTCTTCCTTATTTTACGCGGACGCAGTCTTTACGTATTTTATTACTAGCCACCCGTATGCGGTTTCACCCTCGTAACTCCTGTTCCCGTAGAAACTTCACAGTTAAATATAGTTACATTATGTAACACTGAAATACCACATAAGGTCGGTAGCCCCACACCACACACGCCCCCCTGACCGGAGGAGACTCCCTAGGGACTTGGTACCGGGCGACACCGTCGCCCCCCCCCGCCCCTGGCGCGCACACGCCGGGGCAGCACACGGGAACCTCCTAACGAAGTCGGCGCACGGTCGTAGATCGGCTCCTGCTGGGCCTCACCACCATGGTGTCTCACCCGGTAGGGCCTTGATCTCCCGGCGCCGTGAAGCATAGGAGGTTTCCTTTCCCCCGTGACAGCTGCCCCGGGCCACAGCCCGGGCGCTCACACACAGCGTCCACCATTACCAGTCCCTAGGGACATAAGCCACGGGTAAAACCCACCCTAACTACCTGCCTGTAGTTACAGGCAGCGTTCAGAAACCTCGGTCAGGGGGCTAATCAGCCCCGAAACCGACTCCTCGGCGCCCTTGCGGGCGCCCGAGAAGTCTACCTTCCACACTGAAATAAATTTTCAAATCGGACCAAAAGTTCTTAAGATTATCGCGTTCAAGAAAACATACTCTTCAGCTTTATATATTAGTAGGTATAGATTTCAGAAAGGAAACGTCTACAGCACTAAGGTAATCTACACTTGGTTAGATAGCATCAAATGCAATATTACTTACTGCTATATTAGTAGCACCACTCTTCCTAATACAGTTATTAACATCAACATATAATTGCCAATAAATTTTATTTAATACTTTTTGAAACGAGTTCTTCAATTAAAGAATTCACCTAACGTGCTGAACATGGACATCCTCACGAGGAAGGTTTTTGCATAGTCACCACGCTTGGCATATGGGTTGGTGAACGCAGTATCATGTCGTATTACACACGGGAACATTGCTGGCTGCCAGTTCCTTACTATAGATGATTTAACAACAATCGGGACCAACGGCCTATTGCGAGGCACGGAGGGCAGTCCTTGGTGGACTACCAAGCAGACCCGGAAAGAAATATAGATTTTTTGTCCGGCGTGGGGAACGAACTCACGCCACGGAGGTCATTAAAGGATAAAGACATTTTAACACCAGTCTCCAAAGCTTCTATTATACCCGATGCATAACTATCTGATTTCTTAATGAATGTATGTTAGAAATACGAAGCATTAAACAAATTTAACGACCACAACTAAATCATTTTGATTATTGTGCTGACGATATCGTACGAATGTATTTTACATAAGATACTTTGCAAGACTCTTGTCTCCAGTTACCTACATATAAAATTAAAACGGAATTATAATAGGCTTATCAGGCGGGTTGGCGAATGCGAATAGTATAAGGTGTTGTGACGCAAGAAGACGCTGCTGCCCATCTTCTGGTGAATTTCCCTTGGCCGGTTCAACGACGCCGATGGCATGAGATTGTGGGCGACATTCTTACAACGCAGCAATGAGGGAGGCCTGTATCCAGTGGTAGACGTCCGATGGCTGAAATGATGAAAGAACTGAAAAGTATTACCACTACTTACATTATCATCACCATCAGCTCATATAACGTCTATTACTGAACAAATCCTTCTTGCCAGGTCTTTAGAACACTTCAAAATTATTACATCAGTTTTCAAGTAGCACTTTAAAGTTCTCTGAAAAGCAATTCCAATAAGTCACCAAGAACTAGTGCCAACGGGACATAATGCTCTCTATAATAATTTTAAAACAAATAATTGGATAAAGACTGCAATCTTCACAAGTGCCGTTACGATAAAGTAGCGATCGGTTACTGGGCTGGTCTTGCCATATTGTATCATTACCCTATTTGACCTTATCATCATTGCTTTAACAGCTGCTCAGAAATAGCACCTTCGGCTTTTTCTAGAAGCACTATAAAAACATACAATTCATAGACACATAGCACTACCCAAACATAGAAAATCGTTGATGTACGTTATGAAATAATAAGTTCAGATTAATATAGTTGATACTACCACTGGATAAGCCCAAAATTCAAGGAGCAAAACAATGAAACTAAAAGCAATGATAAACTATTTTAAGGCAAAATACCCTTATACTCAAACAGTTTTACGTATTCACTTACGTCAGTAGTGTCTCACTATCGTGGTTTCTATTGCTATGGTCAAAGAAATCATGAAATGACACCTGACATTCCCAAGTAAACTCAGTCGCAAGTGTCGTTCTTGCATACGACAGTTAATCGATGCAGAAACAGCAGTACTCATTCATACGTTGCCAAAAACCATGATCTTGACCATGCGCTGAAACATCGGGTTAAATAAACTCACTATAAATATGTTACGCATAAATATAAAACCGTAAACAGCAAACTATTTACCTCTACAATCCGGCTATAATCCTTTATAACCAGTGCCGTTACAACTGAATGGCAAATCACTATGCTAAACAGGTTTGACCAGACGCCACTCGAGACAACGCGTCTACGCAAGGTGTTTGAGAATCAGGCTGCAACGTTAGTGCAATATTTCGTCGTAATATGGCCATATGTTACACAGCGTTGGGTGAAACGTGTAAGAATCAAACATATGTATGATCTTGATAGTCGTTTTATTTTCAGGCTCCTTTACTTCAAGTCTCGGAAGTCGTCCAATCGATCTCGCCGTACAAAAAATCTTTCGAAAAAATTCTTTCCGCTTCTGGTTGGTTGACAGACTATACCCTCCGTAACTCGGAAGGCACGATAAGCATTTGCTCTCGATTGCTTAACATCATTTATTATAACTAGCGTGTACCAGAGTACCCTACGACCCTGGCGACGCCTGCCAAGCGAAGACTTTCAGCAATAGACGTTATATTGGGTGATGTTTAATATTTTTATAATAGATACTAGAAGCAAAAGTAAAAACAAGGAGTCTTATTCGGTTTTCCTGCATTTGCGAAGATCTCTGAAACTTATGAATGGATTTTGATCCGATTTTTCGACTAGAGGCATGGCCTGAATATCTGAACAAGTATTATAAAGAGGAAATATTTGATTGTTTGCTTTAAATAGGCTCAGGAAAAACTGGACGAATTTCAAAAAATATTTCATCAGTAAGCTAGGAACCTCTGAAACTGAACTGAAACATAGGCTTTATTTAATTGTGAAGTTCACACAGAAACGTAAAATCGTGCGCGGGAATCTAATTTAAAATAAAGTATCCAGAATACAACAATGTTGTTTATACAATTATGTGGATTAACTTGCGGGCAATAGATTCCCTTGAACAACAGCTTGCAACTTCTAAATTCTAGTTTAATTTAGCACACAATAAAAACAAAACAATGTTTCAAATAGGTACTAAATTAAACCACCAACCAACGAAAACTGGCGGCAAACACGCTCGTCGCTAACTAAATTAACAAACTGGGTTGAATACATTGTACAACTCAACTGATCTATGGCTTCCGAACGGCTATAAGTTACCGAATTGTTAATTTCACAATACCATCATGTTTAAAACCTTGACTTTTTGCCATACTCAGCGAAATGATTTATTTTTAGTAGCACAGTCGCTCTATGTGTATACCTACTTTTTTAATAATTGCTTTTATTATTAAAGATTAAAATCACTTGGAACCTGCGTATGGTTCGACCGTTCGGACAACTTAGATTATCTAGTATTGAAAGGTACGAGAGCTTATATTGTCATGTATGTAAATGTATCATTGCTTACATAATTATAATACGTTTATTTAAAAATGTAAACGTTTCTCGTTTTTAATGGGTAAAAGACAAGACCATTTTTTTTTAAATCCTGGGGACATTCATTTACTCTTCCCTTCTGCCGCCGCAGCGTTCCCGCGCCGGCGAAGGGGTATGTGGGATTCGCCCTCTCCATAGCGCGGTATGCTATAGTCATACCTAGAGGACAGGGACCCTTCACCACTCAAACCCCCCGGACACTCCTCCGTCCGCCGTTGGTGAAGCAGGGTACGCTGGGCGATCCGGCCCTAATAGACAAGGCGCTGGTTTCGCAAAATCTATGTTTCAAGCAAAAAAACTCAATAAGTGAAGTATCTTTCTATATTTTAGTACTTGAAGCACAAACTTCGACATTTCGCACACCGACCTAGTTTATCTAAAGCCAGGAAGTATTTCTTTTACCTGTGCCTCAGTAATCACCAAAAGTCGGTCCTGTGCCTAATCTGTCAACGGTCTTGTTGGTGCGCTAACCCCAACTGATAAGGTTGAAGGATTAGTGTTTGCGTTTTATAACATATCATACGCAGATGGCTCCTTTAAGATAGTGACTGCCTCTTGGTCGAGCGGTAATATATTCGACCGCAACTAGCGTGGTCCCGGGTTCGATTCCAGAGTCGGGTTGTTTTTGTAATACTAGAATTTTCTGTTTATTAAAATGTAGGTATTAGCCCGAAGTCTAGAAATTGGTAACGTTTCAACCGTGCTTTGAAGAGCATGTTAAGCAATTGGTCCTGCACCTGAACTCTCACCGGTCTTGTCGGCAGACTGGGTTTTGAGAGTAAGGGAATAGGGAGTGCGCCGTTGTTTCCTCTCGTTCTCGTTATATTATTGTATAACTTATTTTACAAGCGCCAATGACAGAACTGTAATTATTGATGCAGCTAATTGTACCGTTACCTAACGGAATATATATAACATAATAAATAATATTACGGTAAACAGATTAGAACTAGACCAATCAATGCCAGATATAAATTAATTGCTAATTAAAAAGCAGCAGTAGAATGATAAAAGCGGATCGTATTTAATACACGAACATCTTAGAACATCGGATATAACATCAGATTCAGAGCTCAAAAGTATAAGGTCGGATGAGCAAGTCAGGTTTTTTTCTTTTTAGTTTGACATACGTATGTAGCAACACGGCTTTTGCTACTTCACCGGGCATAAAGGCGAGCAGAGCTCCAGTCTTAATAAATGGATTAAAAACTACAAACTAAGCAACCTGCGCAATAGGGCGCTATGGGGCTTGTACCTCAGATCAGGGCGGTCGCTGGCGATGAGATTGAGGGATTATGACTCTACGTATTTTAGGGGAGTTTTGTGCAACTGTCGCTCTACTTTACAGTTCGCGTGCCTCTCGGACTTCGGGTCTACGAGGACATTGGATAGTTATTATACGTCAGAATCATTTGTCGTATGTGCCTTTATCGTAAACTGGCACTTACGATCATATGCTTCTGAAGTTCATCCGTCCTTTTACTTCTGAGCTCTAGAAATATGTTTTACAACAATATTTTATTTTCTACAAATTATACTTTAAATTTTTAATATTTAAAGTATTTAATATTTACCTAATACGTATAAAAATAAGATAACCAAAATCATTAGTTTGTTTCTTTACTTGAACGCGCCAACCATTGGACCAATTTGAAAATTCATTTAGGTTATGCTATATTTAATTAATATCACACGGTAAAGGGAGTTACGCGGGTGAAACCGCTCGCGGGAATGTAGTTTTAAATATATATAATTGGCATGAAAATTACATCAAACATAAAGAATATATTCTTTAGCTACCTAAGACGAGCACTTAACATAGGTAGGATTTTTCAAAATGTTACGTCTGAACAACGAAATTGTGGACAAAAGGACATAATTTACATTGGTTAAATAATCAATGCTAAATTATGAATAACTAGCGACCCGCCCCGGCTCCGCACGGGTACAATGCTGATGATACATAATAACCTTCCTCTTGAATCCCTTTATCTAATAAAAAAACCGCATCAAAATCCTTTGCGTCTATAGTTTTTAAGATTTAAGCATACATAGGGATATAGGGACAGAGAAAGCGACTTTGTTTTAAATTATGTAGTGATTTTCTTACTTGTTAGTAAACAATTGCGAATATTTAAAAATACACAATTACAAACGCTTTTAGTCGGATATGAATATGACGTGCCCAACACATGTGCTGAAAGTGCTTGACCCACATGGACTCAGCTAAGGCGCTTCACTTCGGTCAAGTGCGCACCCTCAGTAGGTCACTGTTCTTTGAACTCTTTCTTAATACTGACGTTTTAATGAGTTAGACTTACTTTTAATAATATTTGAGCGGCCGTAGCCCAATGGCTAGGGGGGTCGGACTTCTGATCTTGTGGACGCTGGTTCCATCCCCACTCATTGTACTACCGACGTGAAACCACTCCTAACACAAGCATCTAAGCTTAGCAAGAGGAGTTAACAAGAATACTAGTAGTGTTTAAAACTCTGCTAGTAATACTTAAAAAATAAAGTTTTTCAGTCTCGTTTTAAGCAAATTTTCCAGTTTGGGAAATCCATAGCTCTTTGGATGTTTCTTACTTCATCAGGCAAAAAGCACAGAATTGATTTGGATGACATTAGGCATAAAGAAACAGAAGCAAAAAATCAAACTAATTAAGTAATAAAAAAGTAATTGTAAATTTGATGTACGGTACTCAAAGTTAACAATATTCAAATTTAATTATTTTAATATATAATCAAATAGTATCAATGATCACCATATACACAATTTAACGCAGATAAAGTAGCCGGACAAATCTAGGTATAGACTTAGCTCGTACAATTAATTCCTACTAGGCTTTAAATTACCAACAAGTTAATCAATTTATTAAAAAAAATTGATAGAAAGACAACAATATTTTCCAACTCCTCGACAATTCTTCGTGGCTATAAAGCCGAGATTCTCACGACTTTTAATAAAACAACATTTTCTAAAGTCCTATTGTTTTACTTAAAACTAACAGTACCGTAATAGAAAGTTATTTGCCAAAACATGGCCTGCCTAATAGTAAATTCTGTACATTTCCAGTTTATGGTCTCTACTAAGAGAATAATTCATCAAATTACAATATTAAAATTTAAGATTCATTCCGCTTACTTCGTTTAATCGGAAGAAAGGCTTAAGAGACGAATAATAAATGAATATACAGGGTGTCCCAAAAGGTTAAGTAGCTGGGAAAGGGGGTGACAGGGGTGGACACAATGGTCACTAGAAAAATAAAAAAAAAATCCGCTCTGGGTATTAAAAAAAAATGGCATTTTTTTAAAAACTTAAAATTTTACACCTTGTTATTTTTGATGTTGATGTTGATGACCTTGTTATTTTTGATGTTGATGTTGATGACCTTGTTGTTATTGAAGATTACATAACAGCATTTTTTTTAAATACAGCCATATTTGTAGGTACAGTTAGCAGGTGTAAAATTTTTAGTCTTTTAAAAAATGCCATTTATTTTTTTAAACACCCAGAGGGAATTTTTTATATTTTTCTGGTGACCCTTGTGACCATCCCTATCACCCCCCTTCCCAGCTACGTAATCTTTTGGGACACCCTGTATATAGAAAAAACTAAAATATAGTATACATGCTTTAACTCGTCAGAAGGCGCTTTCAACGGTCCATAGAATATTTCTTCACGTTTTTTGCCGTCCTGTCAATGGACATGGGTCGCATTACTCTCGCGCGATCTATTTTTTCAGGTAACATGTAAAGCCACAAAGTCCTTCATCGAGCCAGAGCAGGCTCTTGCGTCAAGTCTTTTGGTAGGAATAAATAGATAGCCCTGCGCAATTATCGACCTGTCCTCATGTAGCAGAAGCAATCTAGCATCAATAAACATACCTTGCCATTTAAGTGCAAATTTGCAAGCTCTTAAATGTTTTTACATGTTTATTCCCATATAGCTGTACCTGCAGTTTTTCTGTGGTGGATTTCTTTTCTGCTTCATTGGATCGAAGCACGATGTTTATGGAACATGTGTTAATCCGACTCCAAACGCTGCGTGTTAAATCTTGACAAATCAGTTTCACCCATACAACCTCACAAACTTTCACATTTGAGTAATTAGTTAACTGCTAAATTAAATGCGAAATTACAATTGATTTTATCCGCTTATTTTAAGTTTTAGCACCTAAGAAGCTTCATGGTCGCCTCTTAGACGTAGAAAATAATGATTGCATGGAAAGTTAAATTCTATTTACTTCTTCTAATTATGAATTTTGTTATTATTATGAAATCAGACATAATTATTAACAAACTTATTATTTGTGTACTTATCTTCTTCTGCAAATCTGATAACAAATCGGAAAAAGCTTGTCCACTCATTTCTTTCGCGTGCGACCCTTATCAAGTCTATCATGCCACCTGAATTATAGAGGTATAATCGTCCCACAGACGAGTCTCTGATATTGCTCAATTCAAATTTAATTTAGTCTTATTGAAGAATTTCATGAAATTCCTTCTATACAGTCCTTTCCTCTTTCTCTTCTCCTTTTACAGCCTAATAAACTCAAAATAACTTCATGCAAAATTAAAAACCAATAAGAATTATTATATGACATTCTTGAGCCTGAAGTGGTATCGACCTTAATCATTTAATTATTCATTCTGATTTCATAATCCTTAGTGTAGTAGTCTAAGAAACTGTAATTTTCAGAATCCGAAAGGCCTCACCTTTCAGATTGAGTAAAGTAAAATTATTGGCTACTGTACCTACTTAATATAACCTTTTAAGTATGTGTCAATAGGCTACTTAAGAATAACACTAATACCTAGGCACATAGCGTATTGATTGATTTTCAAGGCCTTTGTAATATTTGCTAACTTGAACAGTCATTGGTACTTAACTATTAGTTATATTAACATGGTGTTTTAAAATTATTAAATACTAGCTTCTCGCGCGCGGTTTCACCCGCGTAACTCCCGTTCCCGTGGGAACTTCATAATTAAATATAGCCTACATTAATCAGTGATAATGTAGCATTCAAATGGTGAAATAATTTTTAAAATCGGTCCTTTTCTTTTTGAGCCAATTCGTTACAAACATACATACAAATCTTTCCTCTTTATAATATTAGTATAGATATATTATAGATTTTTAGTATTACTCGGTTTTGTTGCAAAGCCACGTCGTCTCTTCATCACCCTAAGGTCAACTGGAAGATAATGCCTATAGCATTTTTTCCACCTTAGCATAATGTGTTGTGTGCTTAAGTTTAAATAAATACAATACATATACTCAAGTACTTATCATATTTAGTAAAAACCAAACCTTGATCTTTTGGTTTTTTATTGTCACTTTTGGTATATAAAACACCTTTACAACTTGCGCTTGGAATTTTAATTCCAAAGTAAGTTTATAACATACTAGATTCCCGCGCGCGGTTTTACCCGCGTAGCTCCCGTTTCCGTGGCATCTTCACAAAATATAGCCTATAAGTTATAGGCAATATTTTCGATAAATGGGCTATCTTACACTGACTTTTTTTTTTTTAAATCGGACCAGTGATCTACAAGCACACATCCTGTTGAGCTTTATTTATTAGTATAGATGGGGTATTCCTACATATTTTAATGAAACTCTTTGAATATGAGAAGTAGGTATACAATGATTAGACAAATTAATGTTGTATATTTAGTCGCTACGTTTTTTACGTGAAGCACAGCAAATAAAACCGGATCAATATCAGAAAACATTAGCGAATGCTCCACCAATTACCACCGCTACATGCAACTATCACCCACAAAATATCAAGAACACTAGGCCATTAATCAAACAGATATCTACAATCATACAATATGCCGTTACTTTTGTTATATAGCTAGCGGTAATTAGCTGCGGTGTTTGTTCAGAAACATACACACTCTCAGCACACATACAAATGTTGCAATGATGTTTGTATATAGTCACGGGATTAAAATGTATCTCCAGTTTCATGGTTGACGAATTAAAATTTTAACGCATCATCATCATCAGCTCGTATTACTTCCAGTGCTGAACAAGGGCCGAGACCAAGGGCGGTCTCAACGAGGAATATCACCATAATCACCATGCTTAGCAAGCAAATTGGTGATGACTGTAAGTAGATTTGAGTTCATAGATGCTGCTACACATCCATCAGGTTAATGTCACTTAGTCGCCTTTACGACACCCATGGGAAGATATGGGTTGGTCTATTCTCAGCCGGAAACCACACCGCAGAGTGTACATGGATAATGCTTATTATTATCTTTAATGCTTAATACTCTTCCAGTTAACTCAGTGTTAGAAAGACATTTGCCAGGTTGTCACAAAAAAAAAATAAGCCGTGTCACAATCGAAATACGGATGAATTTGAAACGGTCAAAAATAGCTTACTATCATATCAACTTCACCACCATAACATACCATATACGACCATACATTCAATAGAGATACATCTAACGTCCGTTCCAGGATGTCATTGCTTATTTTCGGAGATAGTCTCAACAAATGAACCTCTTTGAAAGTTTAGGATGTTTAAAAATGCATTGGAATATTTCCGGGTAAGTACTCAAAGAATGTATGTGATTATGATAGTGAATCATAATAATTCATACATTCATTTTTTAAACAATTAAATTAGGCTTAGTATCAACAACTTCCGTGACGTAGAGGTATAAGTCTCGGAGGTCGTGGGATCGATCTCCACGCCGAACAAGAAATCTTTGTGTAAATTCTAAAATTTATTTCTAGATCTTGTTAGTTAAGTGATCGTGTCTCAGAAAGTACGTTCAGATTGTTATAATATCATCTATAGATAACAAGCGCATACTAGGTAACGTGCACTGGTTTCCCTGTGTGTTACAAAATAATACTGCGGTCATCAACCCGCCTGCCAAGTGTGGTGACTATGGTAAAATTAGTAATCTTATCCCAGAAAGTACATCTTTCACTTGCAACATCATATGAAATATTTACCTAGGTGAATGCTTAATTAAAACCTTAACTAATGTTATAAATGATGAAAATAAGTTTCTTTGTTTGTTTGTTACGCTTTCATGCCTTAACATGTATATGCAAATGCCTTAATAAGTTACGAAATGTCACGTATGAGAAATTCAATAGATCATAATACAATATCAAAGACGTTACAAAAACGGAATACGGAAAAAAATACCGAATGCACCTAGAAAAACAAGTATTTTTTCTAGATGTTTCTTTGAGGTTTTCTGATAGCCTCGTTGACCGGAAATGCGAGAGGCCCGCGATGCCATTAAAAGTTTAAAAGCAATCCCCAAAATCCAGTCAGCATTTTCTTTTGGTCTGGCCTCGAACCGATTTCTACTGCAACGGGTGCTATTTGCATGGGGTGCTTAGGACAGGCTTCTTAATAAATGTTTTTAAACTTTCGCGATTTGTACACATAATTTTTAGTAGATAGAGTCTATCCGTGACCACGACTGGTGTAACCCATGTCGAAACGTCGGATTATTAAAAAGGTAATTATTTGCCTTAAATTTGTACCGCGATTGAGACCCGCGTCTACTAAAAATTAGGCTTCTTAATATCTATATTTTAAACCTATTTATAATCCAGCGGTAGGCTCACGTTAAGGCCTGTTAAAATAAAATCCTCGTGGCTAACAACAATAGTCCACCAGAAAAATAACATATCCCTAAGGGAAAGAAAAACAGGATAAAATCACGGCCAAACATCCCGAATAAACCCTTTCATTGCCGTAAACAATTACCATAAAGCACATAAACGACGCATTCGGTATTTGTAAACGCTCCATCTTAAACACACTTTTCATTAACGTTTCCAACCGGATCTGACCTTAGCATCATAACAATAAAACTCTTTACCACAGGAGACAGTTCCATTGTCTTGTTCATCGTATCTATGTAACTGTGCGCCCGATATCCCACGGAAACTACAATACACTTATTAAAAGCGAATCAAGTTCAACGCAATTGCTCCAATTCAGTGTAGCATTTTATAGAAAAGGAACGTGTGTAGATAGTACAGCGATAGAAGATTGCTGATTTATTTGTCAACACGGAACGAGTAGAACATGTGATACAGTCGTATATAATGTAAATCTGAACAATAGAGAGAAAGAAGTATTTTGTTTTCTACCAAGAAAGGTAAAAACAAAAGCAATACCGGGCATAAGTAGGTCATTTCCCGTTGAGTTTTTTTTTTATTAATATTACTAGCAGACTTTTGCAGTCTACTAGTATTCTTGTTAACCCCTCTACTAAGTGAAATGCTTGAAAAAAATGTAATAAGATGTGATATTAATTAAAATCGATTCGCTATAAAGTCTTTTCAGTGTCACCCCAAAAAAGACATCACAAAGATGAAAAAGTTTCATGTCCCCTTCAGAAACCCCACAGTCCTTGTCTCCAACATTAACAGTAGGCAACGTGTTAAAGTTGTATGTGTATTGAATTTTTTGTTACCTTCCACTAAAACTTTACAACTTCACACAGATATTTTAGCATCCATTCCACGTATCCCAAAGGTCTATAAAACACGTTTCCACGTACACTACTCACATTTACTTTAGTAACAACACGATCTGTCCAATGTATCAAACTTGAAGAACTTGGTGCAAACTTTCTACATAACTCCGCCAAAACTGCCCCACTAATTATTATTCTGGCAAAGATAGACACTATTAAGGGTTGTGTGAGATGTGACGGAACGATTGCAACTTGACCATACAGTTCACGGGTTAGATGAAATTGATGAATCTTTCTAAAAGTCGCAATCGTTTCGTTAACACAGAAGTTCTTAAGATAATCATACATTGATATTTTTTGTGTTCGGTATATCATTGTACTCCCACCAATGGAGCAATAAAATGATAAGAGTTGAAAAAGTAGTTGCACATTGCACACCTCTGGGATGTTCCAGATCCTCTGAATTTTGTTTAGACACGTTAGACTGATTAAAAACGAGAATGATAAATTTAGACAGTTCATAAGATTCACCGTGACCAAATGGTCAAGTATCATGCTGACCCCATTGGTGGTGTGCGTTCATCGACCGTGTAAACGACGGGAGCGCCGAGCTCTAGACCCCGCCAACCCTTGCCGTCGTCTGCATGTAACCACGCTCAAGGAACAGTACTGTACGGTAATATATCAGCCCTTTGAACAGACCATGGGAAACCAGGGTCGTTAAGGGAAATTGCCATAATAACGAAGCTTGGTGATCGCAGTAAGATGGTAAGTATCCTTAAGCTGATAGATGCTGCCATCCATTAGCTACTATGTCCCTTAGTCGCTTCTTACGACACCCATGAGAAGACATGGGGTGGTCTTTAGTAAGCCGGACACCACACGGCAACAGGAATAAGCATAGCTCAAGGAACACGTGTGGAGTCAGCCTAAAGGCTAGGCTTTCTCTCCAATATTATTTTCAGTCATAAATGTTGTCCTGATTCATTTCTCAGTTTGTACTTCTGCATTTGCTGATTACGTTACAGCTGTGCATAATCGGGTTAAAAGATTAGCGATAGTGCATAAGTACTTGGGCATTATATCGAGCGATCTAACGTTATAAGCAGTTAAACAACAGGCTTAGTTGCGAAAGATTGCTACTTAGTAACACATTCTTTTTATTGTATTTTTGCGAGGAACGGGAGCATGACCAGGTAAAGACCTGTTCGCCGAAGAAGAGTGATGCTGTGCCTTTAGACATGCCTTGAAGATGACATCCACACGATGAAATGCTTTAAAGAGAGAAGAGGATGCAATTTATCAATCTTTGTCATATAGTTAACATTCACTTCACTTCATGAGCCCGTTCATATCCACCACTGATCTCTGACCTCTTCTATATATATACCTTGGCATATCAAGGTCATTAAGAGATTTTGCCATTAACACCACGCTTGGCAAGCGGATTAGTAACAGCAGTAAAATCTCAAGCTTATAGTTGCAACTGCCCATCCATCAGATGTAGATCCCTAGTTGCTTATTGCGATACCCAAAGCTGAAAACGAATATATGAAAAGCCAAATTTGAGTCACTCATTTTTATGCGACAAGTTAACGATGCCGACCAACAAAATCTTTGATCACATATTTTTGACCAAATAGTTAATTTCAACCCATTGAACCTTAATTAAAGAACTGACAAAGAGAGACCTTGAGATGGCTGCAGCAGTTTATGGTCTATTTATAGACCATCAACTAGCCACTACAGTCGCTTAAGACCCCCAGCTCCGTAGATAATAGTTACTACGAACGCTTATGCTATCAAGACAGAATCCTTGTAAAATTTAATCCAGAAACATGATGGATCTTTGGGAGTATTTATCACAGTTGGAGTGTGATAAAATGATGAACAAGTAGTTTAAATTAACCAATACATATAACATTCTATATTTTAAGCCTCCGTGGCGTTACGGTATAAGGTGCAGACAAAAACTCTTTGGGTAAAATGTAAGATTTAATACCGGGTTTGGTTGGTTTAGGGTACCCTTCGTATCTCGAACATAATTTCCGAGATACGGTTTCCCGATTGCGAACTGTACCACGGGAACGGGCAGCAGTGTTTCCCTGTGTGTTACGACATAATACTGTCGTCACCAATCCGACTACCAAGCGTGGTGATTATGGCAAAACCCTCCCTCGGGAGGAGGCCCATGTTCAGCAGTGGACGTTGTACGGTTGGCAGTTGGGTGGGGATGATGATTTATTTTTATTTCATTAACTGATGCTCCAATTGTTTGTATATAAACATTAACAAAATATTTAATCATAGTCAAATAAGATATCATCGTTTAAGTAATAATGCTTTGCATATCTGAAATTTTTATTATTTTCTTGTTATCATTATACAATTAATTGCTTAAGCCGCAATCGCGAAATAAATTATTATCAAATATCAGTTATCCAATCAAGAAATATATCAAATTCATCTTTCAACTTAAATATTAAATCTACAACAACTTTTGTGATTAAATTCGCAAAGTTGAGTTTGTATGGCAAATTTCGACGATCTTAAAACGGTATCTTTAATGTAAATTGGTAACCGATCCCGTGCAGATGGCACCGCAGACACACAAAGGTTATCTCATACGCCATACACAACAAAAAATCACAGACAGAACATATAACACGTATAGAAATTTCCTATAATTAGATTTACCGCACGTGGAAAGCTAGTAATGTTAATATTCGAAAATCAATACAAAGTCGTTAAAGTTATAGAATTATTAATCTTGATAAGTTTGATTGTTCAGTAAGATAAGGATCTTATTGGCCTGAACTTCAGTCGCAAGGGAAATAGCTTCATCGGAAGCTCAGAACTGCCGGAGGATATAATAAAACCGTGCACAAAGGTTTGATATCACTCAAGTACCTATTCTTAAAGTTTAATCTTGAAGCGGCCGTAGCCCAATGGCTAGGGCGTTGGACTTGTGATCTTGAGGTCGCCGGTCGAATCCCACCCATTGCACTACCAACGTGAACGCACTTGTAACACGAGCATTATAGCTTAGCACGAGGAGTTAACAAAAATATTAGTAGACTGCAAAAATTCTGCTAGTAATATAAAAAAAAAATGTCTAAAGATTTCGATTCAGTTTCGGTTAAAGATAAGCTCTACTACTTGTGATACGTAACTATTTTTGCGCGAATTTAAGAATCAGGTCAGATTTTTTATTCTCGCGTGCCGTTTTTTCCGCGTAACTTCCGTTCCCGTATGAACTTTATATTTAAATATAGGGCTATCTAACACTGAAATATTTTTTCAAACTGGACAAGTAGTTTCCGGGATTAGCCCGTTCAAGCAATCTATGTCTTCAGCTTTATATATATCAGTATAGATAGGAAAAAAAGGGATTTGACCCATGGCCTTTAGGGTTACTAGCATCAGTTGTTATTTCAGCGAAAAGAAAAAAATATGAAATAGAAGTGCTATTTAATTTCATAACGCGTCATTTTCCAAGGTCCTGTCTATCTCTGTTCCAAAATGTCATGTTTTCCGATACAATAAAGGTTCGTTAGAAACCATCCGTTAAACGTAATAAAAGTTATTTATTCCTACCGATTTACCAGACCATAACTATGAGGACAAATGTTTCCTGCAAATTTTATTGTCCATTGGCCAATTATCAAGGAAAACAAATCCGATCACGGTCTTAAAGAACGTAACATAATGTAATCACAAACCGTAACAGACGGATTTGTAACAAAAGCTATATTATTCAATGATTAGTCAATCGCAACGGGAATGGCGGAATGATGATTTAAGATATCTACACTGCTAAGCCGGTCCGTCGGCCCAACCCGCGGCAGACACGAACCTGGCGGACTTATATTAAAAAGATGCCTCGCGCTGATTCAGTTGCGTAATTGTCAGACTTCTAATTTCTCTACGGTTTTTGTGGTCCGTCCCGTCGCTCAGTTTTTAAAGAATCGTGAAATACCCTCATAGACCCGAAGTCTGAGAGGCTTGCGAACTGTAAAGTAGAGCAGCTGCACTAAACTGTATAAATCTAAAAGTAGTATCTCTAGATAATAAAGAGCTGAAGAGTTTGTTTGTTGCTGAACGCGCTTCTCAGGAACTACTGCTCTACTGCCAATTTAAAAAAATCTTTCACCATTAATAAGCTTCGTAATCCAGGAGTTTGAAGACTATACTTAACGATTAAGTTATACCGGGTGTAACGGTGACTGGGAATCTATTTATTGTATAAAGAAAAAAACTGCGAGTCAGTTAGTTTTTGTTTAGGTACCGTTGTAAATTTCCCACGCTATAGTAATTTAACTGGACACGCGAACGGGCGTTTTTGCTGAATAATTTAGAATCTCCGGTAGCATTTCCGTTGAATGTCAACTTAATCTAAGTCAACAACACAGTAAAAAACTACTACGTATAGAAAACGTTAAGAGAGACGTTAGTTTATTAATTATGTCTTATAGTGTTTCGGGGGAATTTTGCACTTCTTTAAAGTTCGGGAGGCCTCTCGGACTTTGGGTCGGCAAGAGCATCAGACTTCGGGTCTGCGGGAGGTACTTTTAATTATAACTTTATCTAAATGAACAACAAAGTATAAAGCTACTTGTAATAGAAAACGTCAATAGAGACATTCATTTTATTTTTATTTTATAATAATTGGAATTTACGTTAGATTTTTATTTTTCATTTTTATTAAGCACCTCTAGTTGTCAACCCTTTCTTGATGATCACACTTATTTAATCTGTATCAATGTTGTTGTCTAATTTTCCCATTGATATCAAACGTGTGATATTGTGTCGACAAAGCATGTTTTATGGCACACAGTAAAAGACACTAATATAACAAGTTCGATTGACAGACAAAGGCTTATTCATTGACTTTTTCTAGTGATCTCTTCATTACTTCATTATCATCAATCGTTTGAATGTCAATTATAGACTAGTTCTAAAGATAGCAGAGTATAAATGGCGTTGTATTCTAAGACATACCACTTTAGTTGTTGCAGTTAAGAATTTAGCATAATAATAATATGATCCAATTGCATATTAATAATTGACATCATTGACAGCCTCCGTGACAGCGTAGCGGTATTTGGCTCGCTTTAAGTCGCGGAGGTCGTGGATTCGATCCCCACACCGGACAAGAAATCTTTGTGTAAATTCTAAGATATATTCTTTCCGGGTCTGGTTGGTGAGGGACTACCCTCCGTGCCTCGGAAATCACGATAAGCCGTTAAAGATGATGCTATACTAACGTTATCTCAAACCCATAAGCCGTAAATGTAATCTAAGCACTTTCATACAAATCTCTGCTTTCTAACACTGGGTGTGTATGAATTAGTTAAATGTGCAGACTGTGGAGTTCAAAATCTCCATTTAAATTACATTGGACTTGCAAATATGTTTGTCAAGGACTCGGAAGCAGGATACCAGCGAGTGACGGAATTTAGAATTAAAATAGGTCGATAACTTGAAAAACCATTACTGATGCCAAATCACCAACACATATAGATTGTTAGTAGCGAAACTGGTGGCACAGTTGTTACGGCAGTCGCTTCTGAGTCTTGGTGTCAGGGTTCGATTCCCACCAAGGACAATTATTTGTGTGAATATAGTACAGATAGTTGTTCTGAGTCTGGGTGTATGTTGTGAGTCAATTGAGTGTTTGAAGAGTCCCCCGGACACTGTGATTAATTACCTTAGTACGGGAGTAGTCTTTAAAATAAAAAACCTTCGTCGAGGTAATGTGTTATTATATTATATAAAAAATCGCTATCGCATTATTTACTTAATAGCCCCTGTTCAACAGATTTAAGGCGGAAACATATTAAAACGCCACGCCACCCGACACGACGCCACGCGCGTTCTGATTTACAGGTGTTAACACGTGGCGTGGCGTGGCGTTTTAATAATGTGTTTTCGCCTTAACAGTCAAAGGGCTTGAACAAATGACAATAGATAGAACTTTTAGTACAAGAAAAAAAACGGAAAAGAAAAAAATGAAAAAGGACATAAACAACTCATAAGAGATAAGTAAGTAATATAAAACAAAAATAAGTTTTATTATCTCTATGTTTGGCACGAACCCAATAATTTTTTTAGTCATTACGCTGGTTCTTATGAAAGTAAACGAAAAGTTGTAGATTTTATATGGGGGACATCTACAAAGAATTCTAATTTCGAAAATAATGCCCTATTACACAGCAAGATTTTAAGGGTCACACGTGTTGTGTAGGGATGTGGTGAATGACAAGGGAACCCCACGGCCTAGACAATAGGTGATCGGATCGAGGTGTACCGACACCACAATGAGTGCAGCCCTGTTGGCGCCGCTGTAGTATTCAAAGGGAGCATGAGGGTCGGTTGGACAATATGTATTGATAGTAGTAGATATAAAACGCCCAAAAATAGTCATTCGTCATGCTTGACTATCTGTGGACTTTTTTAAAGTCTATCTTCTCCGGATATCACACCATAGGTAGATAGAGAAAGTGTTGTGGGAAGCTAAACTAGAGTCAGTGGTCCTCGCAAGACGAGGTTCGCGGATCCCAGCCTGCTATTTCATTGCACATTTCTTTTGGCCAGATTTATAACACGAGGATAAAGTTCTCATTCTCTCGCCTCTTCTTATCAATTTCTATCTTGAATGTTAACAAAGTTATTCCTGACAATCACCATCTCTCTGCCCTTATCCCAAATTGTTTGTGGTCGGCGCAACACGTTCTTCTCTTCCATTCTATCCAGTCAGCCGTCACACCATTATTACCTAACATATCGATATACTCATAAAACGCTTTGTACTAAATGACTGATAGATCAACGCACAGACCTGAAACTTGTAGGGTATATTCTCTAAATGGTGAAGGCATAATGGATTTTAAAAAAATCCACTCCTAATAGGATAAAAAGAGGTGGCGACGATAGTATGGAAAAATGAGATGTGAGCAACAAAAATAAAGAAAGAAAATACATTTATTTCAGCACAACACACAATATAGAAGGTTAATAGAAATATCAACATAAAAAAAGTAGTTTATATTAAAGAAGATTCTTACTGGAATCGGAGTCATACCTAGACTATAAACCACGCGGCACATTCAAAATCAAACAAAGATAAAATGTACTAACTCGCTACTCATTATTAATGAGATAGACTATTATTATTTTTAAAGAACCATAAACAAATTGACGTGACTTGAATATCAAATACAGCTTAACATATTCCGATTTATATTCATCATGTCACCTCTATATGGCATCGACACACGTTTACACTTATAATTTTACTTTTATATATTGTTATTAGTTTCTTGTAGTTACTGATATTATAGAAAATAAATAGTTATTTAGTTTGAAGAGAAATAAAGGTTCTCAAAGGCAAACGCAGCGTGGGACGACCGCCTGCACTATGGACCGACGACCTCATAAAGGTCACAGGGAGTCAGTGGATGCAGGCCGCTAGAAAACGTTCCCGCTGGAAATCTATGGGGAAACTTATGTAAAGCAGTGGACGACAACAGTCTGAAATGATTATGATGAGATAAATAAAACATGAATGAATGGTTTCTTTGCCTTTATAACACGCATACCATACACCGTTACGTAGGTAATGTATTTGCGAAGTATATAAAACATCAACTAACGGTATACATCTGGGTCTAAATACGCGATTAAATAATATATTTTAACAAAAGGTAATGCTTATTAAAATTATAATGATATTAGTACAAAGATGTGAAACAAAAAAGCAGGATATAAGTACCGTATTTCAAAAATAATCCCATTAATATTATAAACGCCAAAAGTTATAGGGATGGATTAATAGATGAATGCACATATGGGAGAATGGATGTACGTATGGATAGATAGATGTACGTTTTAATGAATAGATGGATAGATGTTAGTGTGAATGTTTGTCACTCTTTCAAGCAAAAGCTACGACGACGATTTTGCCCATATTTTACACAGGCATCGTTTACGACGACCCACTGAAGCAGACTAGCAGTCCAACGCGTATACAATTCCGTAGCTTGTATATGATAATATTACCTAAATATTTATATATTTTTTTATCATCTCAGTTATAACTAACTATATTATTCCTTATAAATATTCATATCGTTTAACACAAGTAATATATTTTAATCTTTTACGGTCTAAGTAATTTCAGTATAATTTAAAGAAATAAGAAGATATATTTTTTAATCTATACTAAAATATAAAGTTGAAGTGTGTTTGTTTGCTTTATAACTTCACCGGACATAATGGCAAACAGAGCTCCAGCCTTAGTAAATGGCTTAAAAACTATAAACTAAGCGACCAGAGCAAAAGGGCGACCTGTGGGACTTGGGCCTCGGCTCAGGACAATTGGTGGCGGGTGGGTAAAGAGAAATAATCATCAACAGCCCGTTTACGTTCACTGCTAAACATGGGCCTCATCTTAACAGACCTTAGCAGGTCAGAGTCGTTGAGGGAGATTGCCATAATCACCACGCTTGGCAGACGGATTGGTGATCGCAGTAAGATGTCAACCTTGAGCTAATAGATGCTGCTGCCCATCCATCAGCCATATGTCCCTTAGTCGCCTTTAAAGACACCCATGGGATGACATGGAGTGGTCTATTCTAAGCCGGAAACCACACGGCAATATATATAAGAGAATAATATAAGAAAAATAATGACTTTAGATTTTTAGGGGAATTTTCACGTTTTCACCCGCGTTACTACTTCTTGTAAGAACTTTGTAATTATTCATTATATTGCAAATCGTCTAAGAACTTCCTAAGAATAGCGCGTTCAAGCAAAAAAAAACAAAGAACCTCATCAGCTTAATATATATATTAGTATAGAATAAACAGTTTGAAATTACGCCTTTTATGTAATATATTACAAATTCAGGATGGAGATATAAAAAGTTTATTATGTACTTAAAAAAATATTATTACATAGGTAATGTAACATTATACATTATTAAAAGCTTATAATTATGAAAAATTACTTTACGCTTCACGCTTTCTGAATAAAAAAAATAAGCGTATGATACAACTTGTTCCCATTTACTTATTTAAATATATTTCTTCATATCAATAATCATAGTTCAGCCTTTTGTCGTCCACTGCTAAACAACCTCCCTCATAAATTTCCAGCGGGAACGATTGCGAGCGGCCTGCATCCACAGGCTCTCTGCGACCTTTAATAGGTTGTCAGTCTATCGTGCAGGCAAAATGGTGACCGCAGTATTATGTCTTAATACACAAGGTAACGCTGCCCGTTCCCTTGTTTAGATTCTTATAGATATATTATAACAATCGGGTCTAAGGGCCAATCGTCCTCCGAGGTACGTCGGGTCCCTTAACCAGCCAGACCCAGAAACAAATCTTAGACTTTGCACAAAGATTTCTTGTCCGGCGTGGGTATTGAACCCAAGACCTTCGATATTTTAAGCGAGCCTTTTACCGCTTCGCCACGGAGGATGTCATATGACAATCACATAGGTTAATGTAACATTTTAGTTTAAAATATACATACATATTCACGCATCTTTACCATAAGCGTAGGCAAAAACAGTAGTCTCTATCTATTCTTCCTTCCACTTGCTACGATCTTGATCTTTACTCATGCATGTCCTTCGGTTTACGGTACTTTTAACCTGGCCTTTCTTAAAAACGTCCTCGATTTGATCGTGGAACGTCCGCCTTGGTCTTCCCCTTCCAACACTTCAGTTAACTTTCGCTCTATAAATCCTACTTGTTAGTTTAAAATAGCTGCATATATTCACGCTATATTATAAGTTACATGTTGCTTAATCAATGAACTTACTTACAAATTACTTAAAACATAATTAGTAAAAACAAAAAGAGAATTTTGAATACATCACGTTTCGACGATAATCGACACGCAAATTAATCGATTCGCGTAATGCAATCGATTACAAATTGAATTCGAATGAATTTTATTACGATTGATACGTTTTCTGCGAAACTGGTATGTAACATTTCGTGGGTAAGTTTTGAAAATAAATTTGATGCATGAGTGCCTTTGTGGTATTATGAATATAATAATATGTGTAACCTCTGTGGTACGCTCGGTGAAGTAGCAAAAGCCCCCTGGCAAACTATAATGTCCGTTCGAAAGAAAACCTAGTCTCTCGTTTTAATTTTCGGATGTCGTAAATTCGATCCCCGCGGGTCTGGTTGGACCAGGAATCTTACAATCCCTTTACTAAGCAGACACGAAAAAAAAACTTAAGGCTTTACAACACAGATTTCTTGTACAACGCAGGTATCGAATCTACGAGCTCCGAAACTTAGAGCGATTTTTAAACCGCTATAAAACTTCTATCTTATATCATGTGCCTCAGAAAACACGGTAATCCGTAGGTCCCGATTCTTACAGCCAACCGTTAAGGCGTACGTGTTTTAAATTCCTAGGAAGTTTAAAGCATATTTTGTACACCAGTCTTCAAGAACTTTAGTAATACATTCTGCATATCCCACGTTATAAATTCAGGTGAAGTTAGACGATGTGATGTAAAAGTTTATCGCTATAGGTCAAAGTAGGTAGTGAGTATCTTAGTAACTTATAATGGTTAACCTTCTGCTATTGTTGCTTCCTACGAAATATCAAATTATTTCAATTCAAACAACGTGCAAATATACTCACTTGAATTAAAATGAAAGGCGAAACATCCATTTTTATCGTTAAACAATGTCACGAAAGTTATTAAACAAAAAAGTTGTCCGTAAAAAAAACATACTTTTCCTTAAATTAAAATTACATATTTTTCCTTTTAAATATCTATTGTGGTATTTATTTATACTTACCAATAGTAAATTACCAACTTGAAATAACTATAATGGAAGTTTGGGTTACGGCACATACCTGAAACAATTAAAATATTAAAATTAGTTAGTTCTGCATCATCTAATTGTACAATGTCCACTGACCCTTCTCCGCTGTGTTACACGCCGAGCAGGCAAATGGTATAATGTTCATGTAGACAACAATATACTGATCGTTACCTGGTATAAAATTGTCAAAGACAAATATTATAATAACCGGGAACAACGGCTTAACATGCTTGCCGAGGTACGAAGGGTGATCTTCCAATCAATCCAACCTGGATCTTTGATTTTACATGACTTAAATATAGCATCTAAGTAGATAAAATCATTTAATATTAATATGAACGGATTCATCTTTACACAAAAAAATTAGAAATTAGAAAACTAAAACTATTTTATAAAATACTAACTATTTTAATCTATACTACTTGGCAAGGTTCCAAAAAATGCTTGCAGCATTGCCTCATAGAATGGCAATGCTAATCCGCAGTGCAGAGTAAATATCATCTACTTAGTGCTAAGACAGAGCATACAATTTCCTTATAAATCTAAAGTGATCATCTTGCACAGGTTGCTTGGTTGTAGGTTTGGGTATAAACTTTTTATTAAGGCTGGAGCTCCGCTCGCGTTTATGCCCAGGCTAACTAACTACATAATGTCCGTCCAAAAAACACTGTGCTAACTTCATGAATATTTATATTTTGAATAGCAGAGCACTAAAACACGGTTTTATACTTGACCAATTGGTAAAACCTACACGAATCCTATACAAAATTCAACGTTTACATTAAACTTAAAATGCAAGTGTAAAACGCTTCGGCGAGACCGTAACCCTAACCTTGTATTAATAAAGAAATCGATAACTTCCCCTTGCATAACAATATAACACCCTAAAGCAAGGGGCATTCAACCGACCCCGTACTGAACACGGGGACATTTGGAGAAAGTGTAACAGCCATAATAATATACATGGACAATACTTTGCATGAAGTAGGTATTTACTTGGAAATGGCCAGTGTTCAATATAACAACTTCCGTAAAGGTCGTGCGTTCGAGGTTTCCGGCTACTGGGACCGCGGTCCCAGTCGCCGGATCCGTAAAAAAATAATATTTTTCTTCCAGCGACTGGGACCAACCATAGAAAACTTAAAAAAATCTATTATTCAAGCCAAAATCGGTAAAGTCAAATGAAAAAAAATCTTAATTATTTATATGAATATCATTGACTCGTTCTAGACATGATTCCATCCTATGTGCTTAGTACTAGATTAAGACAGCCCGTTTTTACATAATTGACACATGCAGGTAAACACACATAAAGGGAATAGCATTGTATGATTGTATAATACTATCCCTCTCTAACTCGAGTCCGTTTTGCATGTCGATTTCGAGGTCAGGTAGTAGCCCTTTTGTTATAAACGGCAAATTTTGCATCGCCCGATGACTGGCTCGGTCAATCACTGACAAGAAGCTTATCAGTTTAAGAAAGTCAAGTTTTGCATCAGAAGTGTCATATTAGATCATTGTAAGATACTGCGCTGAATGATTGTTGCAAATTGTGTGATGTGAGTGGTGGTGTTGTGACTTCATCTAATAATCGTCAGGTATGTAAAACATTTTTTTATTAACTTATAAACAAAACAAGCTAATAAACGACGTGGTTACAAATATTTTTACTTTAGAGCGCTTCTCATCTACGATGATACTTTTTAATATCACAAAAAAAATGTCATCTGTTAAGATTATCTTATAGTTAATATTTTTTTTAGATTTTAGAATTATCAAAATAAATGAAAATAGTCCCTCAACTTCACGTAGTGAACAGTCCTTTTATATTGATGTCACACAAAGAGGACGTGAACTTTTGCGAAGAGCTGGCTATGAATACATTCTTAAAAGAATAAACAAAGATGGCTCAAAACTAGTGCAAGAAAAAGTGTTTGCAACGCGACAGTAAAAATCAGAGTCGATGCGATGACTATTTTGAACGATACTGCTCATTGTCGAAAGTTTTAAATAACAGAACTGTAGAGTCAAAGGCTGTTTTTTTATAACGATTAATGATGTTTTTAAATCAAAAAGGATTTTTCTTCAATTATTACATCTAAAAATTATTCCTTTGACTGTACATTTTTTGATTTCAGTTATCATTTATGAGTGGTCCCAGTCGCCGAAAGAAAATTATTTTATTTTTACGGATCCGTCGATTAGGACCGCGGTCCTACTTAATTGCGGTCCCAGTCGCCGGAACCCTTGTGCGTTCGATCCCCGGACAGGAAACCTTTGTGTAAATTCTAAGATTTCTTTCCGGGTCTGGTTGGTTGAGGGACTACCCTCCGTGCCTCGGAAAGCACGTTAAGCCGTTGGTTCCGAAATTATAACATGATCTATAATAATCGTATATTAACAAACGGGCAGCAGAGTTTCCATGTAGGGTACAATATAATACTGCGGTCACCAACCCGCCTGCCAAGCGTGATGACTATGGAAAATAAGCTTCCTTGGGAGGAGGTCCATGTTCAGCAGTGGACGTTATACGGGCCGATGATGATGAAATATATCACACTAGCTGTTGCGCATCCGATTTCTTCATTCAAATCTGCAACACCTTTTCACCCCCTTGAGTATTCGATTTTCAAAAATCTATTTTTTGTGCACACTTTTTCACTTAAGGAATATTTGTGCAAAATCTCATGGTTCTAGACCCCGCGGTTTCAGCTGTGCGTTGATCGATTAGTCAGTCAGTTTCTGCTTTTATAAACATAGATAGCGTACCATGGTTCTACCAATACTAAAGATTGCTAGAGCAATAAAAATCAAATTGACACTTGAAGTTATCAGTCCGTTTACGTACACTGCTGAACATGGTTTAACAAACCTTGGCAAGTCAGGGCCGTAGAGGGTTATTGCCGAAATCATCACGCTTGGCAGGCGGATTGTTGATCGCGGTAAGATGGGAGTTAATAGACCAGCTGTATAGTCTTGTAGTAGACCCTTAGTCGGTTTTTACGACACTCATAAGAAGATATGGTGTATGGGTATATATGATCTTCACTATTCACCGGGCATAAATCTTCACTAACGTTCAAACATACCTACGATTTAAGTGAAAACTTGAACACATATTTAGGATCAAGCCGTCATCCCTCTAGATTAGACCCAGAATTTATGGAATTGAGTATGCATCCAGATCCTTATTTTTAATTTTAATCAGTAATTAATTACAAGCATATGATAGAATTAGTAAACGATTTATTTATTTGACATCAAATAAAAAATGGGATTGTCACAAAAATACATAATGCTGATTTTCCACCGGAGTGGCGAGACGAGACGAGACGAGGAGTGGTGGAAAATCAGCATAATTGTATGTAAATGATCAAACTTTTTATCCGGATTACATGATTTCAAAATTGAGATTAATAAATTTACACAACCGGCCTAGACCATTCCAGCCACGGTGGGTCCCAACCGGTCTTCGAAATTTATCAATCTCTTTATTTATTATTTATCAGTCTCTAAAGGAAAAGTAGATGCCATCTATAAATAATGGTGAACATTACTCGACAAATATCCTCAAAGTTGCATTTGTAAATAAATATTTAAACGATTACATTTTTTGTACACTTTATGGCGAAGTTAACCACGTACTAAATTTTAAAATTGAGATTATCAACTACATAAATTTTACATTATAACATGAATTAACTATCTGCTACCCCTAACAGCAGTAGACACCAAGACGCCACGCAAAATAAATTCACCCACACAACCTGTTTAGATCCACACCGGTTTTCTCGATTGCTCACCGTATAAATAGGTTAAATACTAAATGATATACAAGTATAGAAACTAAATACGCTAATATATGGCTTTGTCGACTGGCTCGATGATCTAGCGCAGGGGTCACCAAACTACGGCCCGCGGGCCAAATCCGGACCGCCTGCGCAATCAACCCGGCCCGCGACAGCCTATGTCTTATTGATGTTATAAGTTGCAGAAGTAATTACTCAGTTTTTATTTAACGTAAAATATTCGGATATTTCATAGAATAAGTCTTAATACATTGTAATTGTAACAAGTATAAATGTATTTAAATACCTAAGCGCTGAATGAATAAAGTTCATTTCTTTTATCAGATTAATATCTCTGTTTATGCACACACTTATTCTACAGATAGCTAATATCCTTAGAGATAAGCCGCCGTGAAAGAAATTGGCCAGAAGGACTATTACATTCTATTCTTTTCTTTAATTTAAATTAATGAATTAAATTGTAATGTGTTATTTTATTTATATATTGTTGAAATGATTAACCATAATAATGTAATTATTTGGAAAATACAAGCTATCAATGTTGCTACAAAATATATCGTGGCAGGTGAATTATGAATAATAATAAATAAAAAAAAACATTATATTCTATAGGTACAAGAATAGACACACGACATCCTAGTCTATATGTAGAAGTATAGACACCTAGTCTCAGTAGGTGATTTGCTTACGTGTAATTGAGTTGTAAGTTAACGCTAGTTTAGACAGGCTTGCGTCAGTTCACTGGATAGGCGTAACGTGGCCCTGCTGCGCCGGCCGCAGCGGGTCATAGCCGCCAGGGCGGCTCATACCTACCGCACGGTATCCTTCGATGCGGCTTGTCTTCTCTCTAGTTCTCCTCCGTGGGAACTCGAGGCGAGGGAGCTGGCCGAGGCATACCGTCGGAGGTGCGACGGAGTTTTAAACGGCCGTGATCCGTTTCCGGAGGGCATGCGGACGTGGCGTATTGAATCGCGGCGTCGTGTCCTCCGTGAATGGAAAGACCGGCTGATAACCGACCCGCCATTGAGCGGATTACGTACGGTAGATGCGATCCGGCCTCACTTGCTTGAGTGGGCCGGACGTAAAAGGGGCGAGATAACCTTCCGCATTGCGCAGGTCATGACGGGGCACGGATGCTTCGGTCATTACCTGTGCAAAGTGGCAAGGAGAGAGCCGGACACTCGTTGTCACCACTGTGATTGCGCCGATGATACGGCGCAACACACACTGGTCGAGTGTCCGGCTTGGGCGACCGAGCGCGGTACGCTCGTCGCACATGTAGGTAATGACCTCTCGCTTTCGACCATCATCAAGAGGATGCTCGAGAGCGAGGGAGCATGGGAGTCGATGGCTTCTTTCTGTGAGACTGTAGTTTCACAGAAGGAGGCCGCGGAGCGGGTGAGAGAAGATGATTCCAGCTCTCATCCACTTCGTAGACGTCGCGTTGGCCGGAGGCGGAGGGCCGAAATCCGCCGTCTCCCGCCATAAGGGGTGACCCTGGGGAGCAGATAACATGAATCTGCTCCCTAGGGTCACATTCATGTAGTAGGTCGGGGATGCCACTGTGTTCTGGCAATCCCTGTAGGAGTAGGAAGGTATCCATCGCGGGTGCTTAACACTCGCGATTGAGCCATAGGGGGAGGAAACTTTAGTCCTTTCATCGGGGCGAGAGTTATAGTTGTACTCTGTCGGAGAGATAACCAAAGGCCTATACCGGTACTTGGGTCTCTCACTACCAACGACAGAAGGAGGAACACCCGGGGGCTTTTTTAGTGGGTACATACTCTCTGTGGTGCGACAGCGCACCACGTTCTATAGAGTATGAGCCCCACATGCCCCTCACTGGCGCAGGGATCACGTATATAGTGATCCCTGCGCCAGGGAGGAAGTGCGGTTGCGCATTTTTACCCCGGTAAACAAAAAAAAAAAAAAAAAAGGCTTGCGTCAGTATAACATGGTTAGTTTCATTCGATTAATTTGAGACAGACTAGTTCGGAACCCATATCCATGACTTAGAGGATAATTAAATTGTTACATAAATGGTATTAAGCGACGTGACATTGTTTGAAAAAATATAAACCGTGTGTTCAAGACGATTTTGCCAAGATTTTTGTATATACATATATAACATAATATTGCGGTCACCAAGACGGCAGCCTAGTTTTTGCTATAGCAAAAACCCACCCTCGGGACTTCGAGTTTTTATTAATAGTACCTACATGGCTAGTACAGATGGTTATTGTCACCAAACAGGTGTCAATAGATGGAGTTATACAAAATATAGTAGAAGTCGCTTTTAAGATTCTCTGTGAGTTAATGATGCTGTGGCCATATTGAGGGAATACAACCCCGTAGCTCAGCAATTTATATAATATATCTATCTAAGTACAAGCGGCATGACGCAAAAGACATCCCACTCATAACAAGTTTATTGTCGCATCGAAACTGCGTCAAACAAAATCAAAGGACGCCGGGTGAGGCTAAAAATAAAACACCTTGAAAGGTTTCCAGCCACGCTTATCTGCTCCTTTAAATCCTACTAATCTGTATATAGTGCTTCCAAAATATATGCCATCCCTATAACAGTTATTCCTATAAAGGGAACTCATCACGTGCTTGTGTTTTAATGTTAAGTAAAAATGGGAATAAAACAAAACAATATAGAATTTTCGTCACTAACGTAATAATTATACACGTAACCGTATCTTCTGTTGAACTGGTGATTTTTAGAACCTTATATATATATATATATATATATATATATATACATGTATATATGTCGCAGCCATCTAGTTAAAGCAGCTGTTAAATGGTACGGCTAGCCCGTTAATTAAAACGTAAACATGAAAGATACTACTGTGTGAAAAATACGCTTGCGCGATTCAGAACAGATGACGTCACAATCGCATTCTCTTTGTAGGTCACAGTATAATGAAGGCTCAACAAATAGAAACTTAATCGTAACATGCCATAGTGAAAATACAATAGTCGGCCAACCGACCATATGGTCTGCTGCAGAGAAATCACTCCTACACATTGCGTATAAATGTATTGCGTATGGTGAAACCTACAGCTTAGAATAATTTACTCGATTATATATGGTCGGATCTACTGATTAGACCAAGTATTGTTTGAAAGTAACCACTATACTGTAGAAATTATATCTAGACGTAAGTGCCAGTGCCTATTTGGTCGTAAGTGCCAAATTACGATAAAGGCACATTCCTACGACGAATGTTTCCGACGTATAATGGCACATGCTACCGTATGCTTCTGAGCTCTTAAATACTTACATACATAGATACCAATGGTAACGCCTTACTCCCATAGGGGTAGACATAGACAAAGGGACGATCTGTCTCGATGCTGGCTCATCTTTTCTTTCATTGGTTGAAGGAATACCCTCTGAGCCTCTGAAAGCATGTTAAGGCGTCGTCGGTCCCGATTGTCATAACATCATGTACATATAACATACGTAGACCAGCGTTTCCTTGTGTATTAAAACATAATACTGCGGACACAAAACCGCTTGCCAAGCGTGATGACAATTGCAAAAATCCCTCGGAAGGAGGCCCATGTTCACCAGTGGATGCTATCAGCTGATGATGTTATTGCAATGTTGACGTCGCCGCGTCGTCAAACCGCTTGCCAAGCGTGGCGACTATGAAAATAAAAATACGGAAATTTAAACTGACTTGCTATTACGTTTCATTAGACACATCCTGGACAGACAGACAGATGGACGGACGGACTGATAGACACACAACGGAGTCATAGTAATAGGGTCCCGTTTTTATCCTTTGGGTACAGAACCCCAAAAACCCTCTCTCTGAAGAAGGCCCATGTTCAGTGATGTACTCATGATGTAATAAATAACAGCAGAGGCATATGCTGAAATCGTTATTACATTTTCTGGATAAGCAAGCAAGAAGTTAGTCCATTTCATAATATCTAGAAAAACTCGCAAACACATGAATGCTAACAGCTGCCAATTTTATGAATCGATCAACTGAATTAATTAACCGTTAATACCGCACTAATAAATATGTTTTTTGATCGCAGTTAATTAACTGAAACCAATTTACTTAACTGCTGTTACCTAATAATAATTGACAACCGATCATTTGTGTTTCATAATGAACGTAAAATTGCAAAATAACTTATCAATAAAAACATGAATTAAGGGATCCGCACAGAGCTGGTAATGGCAGGCAAACTGCAAACGGAGCGACCGCTCTAGGCGCCTGAAGTCAGCTGGCGATGAAGGCCCGTCTCTTTTAATAAACCTATGTAGTAGGTAAATAATATTTTTATATTTCATTTTCCTATATTATCAGAGGCGCCGAGTTTTAATTAATATTACTTTTTTTCTAAAAGAAACACCTAATTTACTTTTACGTATATGTTATTACTTGTAACTTTAGATATCTCCAACAAAATGGGAAATTCCCGTCTACATAAGCTGTCAATGTCGAAAGATGGCGGAGTTCCAAATATAATTGATTTAATCGTAACAGCTTTACTGCGCGATTTCACCCGCGTATCTCCCGTTTCCGTAGGAAAATTGTCATAAAATAAAAGTAAGTTCATTTTTCTCATTGCACACCAAATCCAATTGAATCGGGTCTCCAATTATGTAACGCGCAAACCATAAATGATTGACTTATTAACGCACAGCCTGAACGCAGACCTAAAACTTGAAAGTGTTTTATTTCTATATGACCTAAGCATCCGATAAAAAAGGATTTAAAAAAAATCCTCCTTAAGATGACGGTGACGATGTGTATGGCAAGTTTTTATGATGGAATCAAAGTTTTTGAAGTCAACAGCTTATTTAATAATCCTATCCGAACACACGGAACCACAGCTTTATTAACTCGTATTTCGTTTCATGTACGACTGTTCCACCAGTCTACGTTACAGTTGTTTGGCAATCAGTCACATGCAGCGAAACCCAGCGAGGCATATCTTTGGCAAAAAGATAAAATATATCATAATAAAATGCTGATCCGCTAGCTAGTTGGTGTGGAAGATGTTAAACGGATTTTTGAAAATATGCGAATTGTATTACCACTTTTTTTATTGTTAAATTCTTCACCTGCGCTTACACCGTGATTTTGAAATCATTGCTTATAATTTACAGGACGTTCTGTCATCGATATTAGTTCATTTGCAAAATGCTTCAGAATATACCCATTGACATTCTAGGTGTACTGCTTTATTCTATACAAATACATATACCTAGAAACCGACATAATTGCATGTAAAACGATCAAGTAACAAAACTGGTAAGCCAAGTGCATATATGAACAACAAGAGGTCCTGTTGACCTTGTCATATGTAACTTGACCACATATTTTATAACGAGCGTGGGAAATGTTGAAACGTGGAATACCTAACCTAGCCTCAATTTAGAACATTTCGTTTTTTTTTACACAAATAGGCCAAGTACGAGGAACACTTTATAGTCATAGTCCTTCAGAATGATTCCGGCCACGGCGGCGCCGGCGCCCAAATCCTAAGACTTTGATTATAACCGACGTAAGGCGAAGACATGACGCAGACACAATGTCGCTTCAAAACGTTTTTATTCAAAATTTACGTTGGCAACGTGTCGTGAATTACACAAAACTTTGGTCTCTCATCTCTGCTATTTCTGCAATTCACGCCTCAGAACATCGGCCATCTGCGCAGGACATATTGTAGTGCATAAGTGAAGTAAAAACACCAGTGCATTCATTATTCCTTTACTCTTTAAACCCGGTGGGACAGATTTACCGACACGACAGGTGAGAGATCAGACCGATAGATTATTTATATGCCCGGTGAACACCACCAAGGTGCTGGCTTTGGGCTTATATTCGGTTTTTTTTTTAAAGAACATTTCTAGTAATACAATTAATCGACAAGACCCGACTTGAATCGAACCTGCAACCTCGATAGTTACAGTCGCATATTATTATGTATGGCTAGACCAACGAAGTAATATTGAAGAAGTACTGTATATAACTCCTACAAATTGTAGGTACTATTTAATGAATAACTCATTACTTAGGTAAGTAATTAATCGAATTATTCCGGTTGGATACCCCGTATTTGATACCCTAGGGGATCCATTTTGTTTTATAATATTTACTATGCCGGTCTGATCCACCGTGCAGGGTATCAAAAATAAATTTAAATATTTTATTCCGGTTGGATACCCTAGTTATCTATTAACAGATTTTTTGTACAGTTATTAACAAAACACATTGCAATGGAAACGTTTTGGCCAAGTCAACCGCAACCGTATTAAACATGTTTTAAAATTTTTACCTGAAAAAATATGGGCGTGCATTGTGTTAGGTACATTGATTTCGCTCGGCCTACGATTCCGAAGTAGCCAATCAGTGACAGTGACGAGTGAAGTTTTGTTGACTTGAGAAATAGTCCAGTCAACAAGTGCCTTTTTGGTCAAATTATGATTGAGGTGTCATTCGATTTATAATGGCATCTAGATGATTTTTGAAAAAAATGAAGTTCCGCTTGCAAAAATTGCAAAAGTGATTAACAATTAACTAAAAAAAAAGGGAGGTTTGGTTTTTGCAAATATCTCAAAAACCCAAAACGGCGGCTAACAAAAGAAATTGTAACCGATAAGTGGTACCAACATGTAACTGTTCAACTTCCTCCTAGGAAAATTACAGTCGGTCTCTGTCTGAAAAAATTTAGACTATAAGAAAGTTGTTCAAATTAAAGGAGAATATGACGTTATTAGTTATTCGATCAATCTAGTCAATTATTTTATTTGATTATTTTTATTTTATTTGTGTCAAAAATTAAATATAAGAGTTAAATGAAAAACATGACGTGTTTCATTTAACTCTTTATAATATACTAGCTTCCCGCGCGCGGTTTCACCCGCGTAACTCCCGTTCCCGTGGGAATTCATAATAAAATATAGCCTATGTTCTTTCTCAGGCTCTAGACTATATCTGTACCAAATTTCATTTAAATCGCTTCAGTAGTTAAGGCGTGATTGCGTAACAGACAGACAGACAGACAGAGTTACTTTCACATTTATAATGTTAGTAAGGATAAATAATTTAATTTAGCTTTACCCTAAATTTTATTTAACATAACCTGAAGTTCCAGAACTTCAGGTTATGTTTTTTGTTATCTGTCCAAATCAAAAGAGCCAATGTCGATTGTCTGTGATGATTTTATATCGTAATATTAAGTTCTATTTTAGTTATTTAATTATAATTGTCAAAAACTTTATTTTTTATGGTCTGTCGAAATAAAAAGATCAAATTTCTGATTGTCTGTGATGATTTTCAGTTGTAATTTTAAGTTCTGTTTTTGTTATGTAGTTAATTAAGTTGGTCAAAATCTTTTATAATTATTAAGGTTTGTCCAAGCAGAAAGTCGATAAGTCTGATTATCTGTGATGACTTTAAAATAAAACAAATATTTTTACATCAACAACTGTTTTTCTATTGACTGTACTTGTCTGAAAAAAAGACTAAGGGGATCAGACCGGAATGACAAAGTTTACGGTGGATCAATCAGGAATTAAAACATAAAAATAATCGGCAGGGGATCAGATCAGGGGCTCCAACCGGAATAAACCAATTAATCTATAAAAAAATATAAACTTCATCTATTGAATGTTGCATAAACCTGAAAACTGGGACATTGAGCGTGTTACGAAACGTGCCAACTACTATAATGGCGGACCCGTAAACAAACTTATATTTCGCTAACGATGCCATTTGCATGATTCCATTTCGGACGGACATTATGTAGCCAGGATGCTTTTGCTACTTCACTGGGCATAAAGGCGAGCAGAGCTCCAGACTAAATAAATGGTTTTAAACTTCCTCAGCGAGACTTGGACCTCGGCCCAGGGCGGTCACTGGCGGGGGGATTGAGGGATTACAAGGCCGGATTTAAGGGTGGGCATTCAGGGCAACTGCCCCGGGGCCTCCACAATAAAGGGGCCCCCACAAGAGATTAGATAGAGATTTAAAATCTTGCAAATTCTGACGAGTAAACTCTACAACTTTTCTTTTATACATTTTTTCGGTGTTGTACCTTTACATACAGTACTTTGTAGAGTCATGAGTGATGTAATAGTTCTTAAATATTGTAATAACGGTTATTCATCTATACTTGTTCACTTAAATTAGACAATCATTAAAATATCAGAATTCAAATCGTCCTGAAAAGTAGGTACCTACACACTTCAAATTTTCTACACATTTAGAGGGAAACTAATTTGTGACCAGGGGGCCTCTTCTCTTTTGTTGCCCCGGGGCCTCCGGACTTCTAAATCCGGCTCTGAGGGATTATGACGTTAAGCAAACACATCGACCGGTGAGATATAAGGCGCAAGAGCGATAGCTTAACGTACTCTTTGTGGCACGGGTGCAACACTACCAGCTTCTGGTCTTCGAGAAGTTGCTACTATACATTGATATTTGTCGAGGGACAATTTCATAGTAAAATTTTTCGCCCAACACACACATTCACATTACGTCCTTATATTGCTGTCCCTACCGTCTGGATCACCAACACACGCCCTTTAGCTAAGCCCTAAAGTTCAAGGTGACTAGCTACACAAAGTTTGAGACTTTATTGAAAATGTTGAGATGCCGAAAAACTTAAAAAGAAAAATAATATTGACGGATTCGAGATCTTTCGCAAGTAATTTAACAGTTACGCGGCAGTTTCTTGTTTTTTGGAGTTCTGAACTTCCAATTAGAAAAGCAAAACTTAATTGAAGCATTAGTCGTGTTCCCGTCAGAATTTATTTGTTTGTTTTAAATAGACAACTGCCAATCTAATTAAATGAATCCTAGTTTCACGGGTGACTTAACAAACACTCAATTCTCAGACCCAGACGCACAAATAAATGTCCCGGGTGGAGAAATATAACCCAAAACACCAGATCTCACATGCGGCCGTAGCCCAACGGCTAGAGCGTAGGATTTACGATCATGAAGTCGCCGATTCAACAACAAGTGTACGAGTGTACAAAAACTCTGCATGTAATGCCTCATTTACGAAGAAGCGGAAGTCGCGCATGGCGATGAGCGTCCTTAATGAAAATAAAATCGCTTAACCGTAAACCTTCTCATACAACGCCATATGTTTGAATTTATCGCAGACCGCAGGCGCCTCTTCTCCGTGATTAAGGCCTTAGAAGGACTTTGCTACTAGCACATGGAACTGACCAGTTCAACGCGAGTAAACGCGTGAGGATTTTCTATACTTTTGCTCAGAAATCTGTGTAGATATAGTCGCTAGATATTGGATGTATAAAACTGTACGTGCAGCAGGTAGTTTATGACAATGGCAGTTAGCCTTCAAGTCAATTTATATAACGGACGCGGAAACGTCCACCCGTTACTTGGAAGAAGACTTCAATGAAGTCATATTTTAATTAAGTAAGTTTGAATTGTGACATCCTCCGTGGTGCAGCGATATAAGTCTCGCTGTAAGTCTCGGAGTTCGTGGATTCAATCCCCACGTTGAATTGTATAAGAAATCTTAGATGATTTACCGGATCTGGTTGGTTATATATATATATACTAGCTTCCCGCGCGCGGTTTCACCCGCGTAACTCAATAATCCAAATTCATAATAAAATATAGCCTATGTTCTTTCTCAGGCTCTAGACTATATCTGTACCAAATTTCATTTAAATCGCTTCAGTAGTTAAGGCGTGATTGCGTAACAGACAGACAGAGTTACTTTCACATTTATAATATTAATAATATAATAGTATATAGTAAGGATATATATGTAATTATGTATACTTAGTATTATATTGTGGTTAAGTTAGTGAGTTTGCGAAGTTGTAGGGGTGGTTCTCTGCATCTACTGACCGATTAGGATTTTTTTTAACCAATAACAAGCCACAATATTTCGTAGTGCCATAGACTATAATTAAGTTTAGTAGGCCTAATTTTAGGAAACGCAGGACAGCTAGAAATTTGTGAATTCCAAAAGGTCAATTAAAAAAAATACATTGTTTTTTTTTAGGTTATTTATTTGTATGGTTAATCTATAAATATAAAACAAAGACGGGTTTGTTACAACACTTATAACTCGAGATCGGCTGGATCAATTTTCATGGTTTTTGTTTCTTTGGATTTGTCTCCGCCCTGAATAGCAGAATACATTTTAAAAATAAAAGAAAGTCGTGTTAGTTACACTATTTAGGGTAGGGGTAGGGGTAGAGTAGGGGTAGGGTAGGGCAGGGGTAGGGTAGGGGTAGGGTAGGGTAGGGGTAGGGTAGGGTAGGGGTAGGGTAGGGGTAGGGTAGGGGTAGGGTAGGGGTAGGGTAGGGGTAGGGTAGGGGTAGGGTAGGGGTAGGGTAGGGGTAGGGTAGGGGTAGGGTAGGGGCAGGGTAGGATTAGGGTAGGGGTAGGGTAGGGCAGGGGTAGGGTATAAAAGCGGACGGAGAAGCCACCCGTGCGAAGCCGGGGCGGGCCGCTAGTATACAAATAGATTCAAATTTATTACAAAATAAATCTACGGCTACAGCTGATATCAATAAATTTTTGAAATCAACTTTTTCTGTTTTGTAATCTCTATGCGCATTACAGAGCAAAATTAAAAAACAGAGAATCATTTAATTAGCACGTACCACATAACACCAATTAGAAAAACAATTAGCAATGAACACTAATGGTCTAAGATACCGTACTAAACATATATACCCTCATCTGTTAGATAATAATAAATTATTATTATTAGTTAGATAATAAGTATAAAAATAAATTACAAGTTGATTGCTTAGATAAAAAAGCGTTATTTATAAACCCATAACGCAGTTAATTAACTTCCTATTTATAGAAAATGAAAAGTTACTTAATTATCATGTATTCCATAACGGTTGTGTGTTTTTCTTGAAAGGTATCAAGATTTTAAATATTTTACGCCTTGGTAAAATGTGTTCATGAGCCCATGATCACCTGTGGACGTCAACGGAATAGTGTTATGAAGAAATATTCTACATAATTGGTATTATTACATTTAAGGCGTATGTTTAAAATATAGGCAACCATGAAAATGACTCTGACCAGAACCCCCCATTTACGGAATATTGCCATAAGCACCACACTTGGCTGACGGATTGATGACAGATGGTAAGTAACCTGGAGCTGATAGATGCAGATGCATCCATCAGGTGTATGATCCTTACCCGATATCCTCTTACGACACCTACCCATGGAAAGACATGGTGAAGTCATACACCACAGGCATTATTAGAATACCAAATGATTAATTTAACATTTACAAAGGTTATGTTCTTGTGAATCAACACATTTTCATATTACGTACTATTTTTATTTTCTATCAAGGACTTTGCCTTATGACGACATGATACTAACACTTGTGTTGTCCTTCCCATATTGTAGTAATTTCATATTTCTCTGATATCTCACCGATCGTGTCGGTAAAACTATAGAAGAGAGAACGCACCTGTGATTGTGCACTTGAATGTGTCCTGCGCAGATGGTTAATCGTTTTAAAGTTAGGCCACCATGGAAAATCGGCTGGGAGAGATGATAAGATGATTATTTAACATTAATCTACTATTATGGCCAAATCAAATAATTTATTTGCTAGAATATGGTATTAAGGCGACATATTAAAATTAATTTCTACTTAATCAGCTATTACTGTGGCGATACTAATGGCATGCAAAATACATTGAAATGTTATAATGGCAGCATCTTCTATTGTAGGTCCTTAAATTGTGACTTATCATTTAGGAAATCTTTAACATTTTAATAACTCAAATTACTACGTAGGTTAATAATATTGTTCTAGGGATTAAAAATTTGCAAATAAAACATGAGAGTACATTTCTAATACTGTATCTCGTACTAAAAGATTAATAAGACTGATGGTTATATTTCACTCACTCGTCCCGGAAGCTGAAAACATCTTAATAATTCGATTGTTAATTTTAATTAACCTCTTTCATGAGCTTGCGATAAATAGCGTATCAAGTAACTGTTTTTTTTCTTTAATAGAGCGTGCAACACATACATAATGTGTACAATTTCGTTAGAAATACTAAATGCGATGTAGTTTGTAGCGTTGAATTTATTACTAGCTTCCCGCGCGCGGTTTCACCCGCGTAACTCCCGTTCCCGTGGGAACTTCATAATTAAGTATCTTGAACAGTCGTCGGTGTGTTTGCTTGAACGCGGTAATGTCAGCAACTACTGGTCCGATTTGAAAAATTCTTTTTATTACGAAGTTCCCACGGGAACGGGAGTTACGCGGGCGAAACCGCACGCGGGAATCTAATTTCGAGAAAGACACCCATTAAAATTCGCTTAAAATTGAAAGTTGTCACCACAATTATGTTGTAATAACAGTTTGTATTTCACAAACCATTCGAAGCATGAACACAATGGAGATATTTCGCTAAGCTGCGTTTTTATACAACAAAGATGTACAACATAAACTAAAGAAGCGTAATAAGATAACGTATGGCTTCTGAGTCAATGTGTTTAATGTTATTGACACGAAAATATGTAGAATGTTTCACGTTCAAATCGAGGACGTTCGTAAGAAAGATCAGCTTAAAAGTACCCAAAACCGAAGGACATGCATGAGGAGATTAATGAATGTAGAAGTGACGAAAGTGGTATGTCTAGATCGTAGCAAGTGGGAAGAAGTGATCTCTACCTACTCCTATAGGAAAGAGGCGTGAATGTATGTATATGTTACGGGCAACGTGATTAACTGGGCATTATTAATAAGGACCGGCCATTATTAATAATGCCCAAGAGCGATGGGCAAAGTACATTTCCCCGGTGGTAAAAAAAAAACCTAAACCTAAACCAATTGTGTTACATTGAACGTAGTAGTGTTAACTTTTCATAAAAAAATTGTAAGTTTAATTTCATTTAATAAACAAAAACACTACTACAGTTCACCTATTTTATTACTTTTCCCAATATAGGGTGAGCATTATTCATAATGGCCGGGAAAAGTGATTAATCATGCTGTTTAAATCACATTGCCCAATTTAGTCGGGCATTATAAATACAGACCGGCCATTATTAATAGTGCCCGGACTTATCAAATTGCCCGTAACATATATATGCAGACTGTGACAGTAAAATAAATAGTGACAGTAAAATAAATAGGTACTTTGGAATTTATTGAATTGAAAGCACTGGTGCCACATTGGCCTTCAGTGCAGTTTTTTTGTTCCGGTGGACTTATAAATTAAGACACGAGGCTTTGACTACTTCACCGGGCATAAAGGCGAGTAGGTCGTAAGGCCACCTTCACGGCTCAGCACGATCGATCGGACAGTCAGGAGTGGATTGAATAATTATGACTTTTAGATTTTTAAGAGAGTTCTGTGCAACTGTCGCTATATTTTACAGTTAGCGGGCCTCTCGGATTTCGGGTCTACGAGGGCATCGGAAGATTCTTTGCAAACTCATGTCGGGAGGAACACTATCCAGTAAAATAAATAAGTACTTTGTAATTTATCGAATTGAAAAAAGGCACGATGGCTCGAACGTCTCGCTTCTTGACAATCCATATACTTATGGATAAAGATATGGTAGGTTTTTTTTAAAAGACCTATGAAGTTAGTTTCACTCGGCAAAAAGACGAGTAATTAGTGCTCCAGCCTTACAATTGGATTAATAACTACAAATTTAGTTCACTCCTGAAAGAGGATGCAATAAGGATCTAGAGTAATGGAGACTATTTTTCAAGAAATTGTCGGTTCAATTCCCACGCTGGACAATATTTGATTTGTTCCTCGAACGGCCCTCTGAGTATTGTCCCACCAAACAAATTCCCCGATTGTCCCGGTCTGTATGCCTTGATTGTCCCTCAATTTATATTTCTATTAATTTTTCCTAGTTTGTCCCGATCGCTATTCCTGCTACGGCCTAGTCTTCATAAGTATAAATTAATTTATATTTTTAGTACATTTTAGTACAGTCAACCAAAAAATAGTTATGAAAACTTAAGTTAAATAATATATTATATCTTGTTAAAGAAAAAGAGTCTACATATGAAACTTTATTAGCTCTAACCGGATTTTCCTGATTGGAATCTGATTTCGTTTAGAACGGATTATGAAAAGGCAGCAATGAATGCCATCCGGAATATCTTTCCAGACGTAATATGCAAAGGATGCTACTTCCATTTTACGCAAGCTATTTGGGAGAGAGCAAAATCGTTAAAGTTAATAAAAAAAGAATCATCAAAAAGCATATATCTTAACATTGGCCTTGCTCCCATCTATAATCAAAAGTGATGGTTGGTTGTACAAGATTGTCCAAAAAATGAGAATATTGAGAAATTTAATGACTATTTTATCCTTTTGATGAACATTGTCCGCATGAACAACATATAGTTCATATAATTTTTCTTAGAATTAATTAGATTAAAGTAATTTAATGTTTGTAATTAGAATAGATGTTTACTGAACTGTGATTATGGTAAGTTAAATGATAGTAGTGCAATTTTGAGTACTTATATTTTAAAACTAGACAATAATTATTTTTTATAAAGGTAAAACTTCATCATCATCATCAGCCCGTATAGCGTCCACTGCTGAACATGGGCCTCCTCCCGAGGGAGGGTCTTTGCCATAGTCACCACGCTTGGCAGACGGATTGGTGACCGCAGTGTTATGTTGTAATACACAGGGGAAACGCTGCTGCCCGATTCCTGGTTCGTGTAATGATGATGATAACAACCGGGACCAACGGCTAAACGTACTTTCCGAGGCACGGAGGGTAGTCCCTCAACCAACCAGACTCTGAAAGAAATCTTAGAATTTACACAAAGATTTCTTGTCTGGTGTGGGGATCGAGCCTACGACCTCCGAGAGTTAAAGCGAGCCAACGCTACGGAGGTAATACTTATACTTTATTTATCATGATAAATTTACAAAACGACTAAATATACCTACAAAAATATATAGTTGAACCCCTCGTACACCTAAACATATAAAAATAAATAAAGTTGAACTGAGAACCTTTTTAGAAAAATATATAAAATAACTACAACATTTTTAACACTATTATTGTTGACTGTACATAAACGTGAGTAGTTGATCGGGACGTTCGGGGAATGAAATTATCCAGAGGGACGTAGGAGGAATTTTTTGGAATGTGGGACAATATATCGGGACAATCGAGGAATAAACCCAATATTTGTATAAACTAAATTAGTTTTAGGTCTAGGTGAGCTTTGTTTCCACGACTAGGCATTCATTTGAAATCCCCCCTCGTTCTCATTGAAATACTTACTTTCGAAATGCGAGTTTTTTATATATATATATTAATCAACTGTGACATACAAAAGAAACAAATAATTTACTTTCATTGACTCTCTTTGATCAATACTGAAGTTAAGCGAGGCGATAGTACTTAATTACCTATTTAAAATTCAAAAGGAAATGTGTTTCCGTTGGTATAACTGATAAGTTTATAACCTGACAAACCTCTGTGGCACTGGCGTAGCGGTAAAAGTCTTGTTTTAAGACTCGGAGATCGTGGATTCAATTATAGAATAATATGAAAAGTTTGTTGGAGGCTTTTGCTGCTTCACCGGGCATAAAGGTCAGCAGAGCTCCAGCTTAAATAAATAGTTTAAAACTACAAATTAAGCAACCTGCGCAATAGGGCGCTATCAATGGGACTTGGACCTGGGCAATCGTTAGAGAAGGGATTAAGCGGAGGCCACACTGCCAGCGGGCGGGCGAGTGATCTAGGCGGGCGGGCAAGCGAGAGAAGGAAATTATACAAACAAATATATTAGTCTGCAGCTCACGGTGTGAACCGAGGTATGTAAAAGAGGTGAAACGATGTTCGCCCGCCTAGCTTGCTCGCCCACCCTCTGGCGGTGTGGCTTGCGCTTTAGGGGAATTATGACTAAGAATTTAGCGGATTTATGGAATTATCACTTTACAATTAGCAAGCCTTTCGAAGTTCGGGTCTAAGAGGGCATCGGAAGGTTCTTTCCAAACTAAGGTTTGGAAGGGCGAGGGGAAACTCGTCGTGATCGCGGGCGTTCTCTCCTCTGGCGAGTCATATTGTGTTATTATTATTACACATTCAAAACTTAAAATCTTCTTAACAAACAAATATTAATTAGACATCTATTTTTAAAACTAAAAACTAGTTTTTTTTAAATCTTGGCCTTTCAACGACCTTGTAGTGTCGATAAGTTCTGCAAATAAATGACATAACCACACTGACTTCATCAATACTAAAATACTAAATATATGCATAGTATTTATTAATCCTTGTGGTCAAGAATACGAAATGCATTGTATTATAATGACCTCAGCTATAAATATGTAGAATTTAAATATACATGAATAATTACTTCATAACCTTTGGACTAGTGATGATCTAAACTGAACTACTCTTAAGGCATTTTATTCTGTTTGATTTTATTATTTCTATCGTGTTTTATTTTTATTTTTTATGGCAACCATTTTTTGTTTTAATCTATGGGGCCGTTCAAGTATTACGTAAGCACTATGGGGGGGCGGGGGGGTCTTTGCTTTGCTTATTTTGGATGACATGGGGGGTAGGGGAGTCTAGATGATGATTACGTCATCGGTAGTTATTTACTTTTTTACACGAATTGCAACCCTCACATTGTCTTTGCTTGAAAACGAAACGCATTTTCGGGGATTCCCGCAAATAATGCATACGTTTAGGCACTCGCTTTAGAACCGAGTAGGGGAATTACCGCGCGTTATTCACTTGTCTAAATTTCCTCTGTCAGTGTATTTTTTCGTTTGGATACTATAGCGAGTAGACGTATTGTAAGCATAGCAAAGCAAGTTAACATTTGTGTTACCGTTGATTCCATTAGCCAAAGTTTAATGTTTAAATAAGATGTCGTTTCAAATAGACAAATCCAAGTTATACCAAAAACTGTTTAAAGTTTAAAAAAATCTCATACAAGTACGAAAGTACAAAATGTACAAAAGTTAGTTAATTGAAAAATGTTTACGTAAGCATGGGGGAGGGGGTAAGAGCTTTGCTTACTTTTGCTGACAAGGGGGATGGGGGGGTAAATAATTGTAATAAATCTGCTTACGTAATACTTGAACGGCCCCTATGGTCATTGGTCAGTCCATGAGTCCACTTCCCGCGCGTAATTCCATCTATACTAATATTATGAAGAGGAAAATTTTGTATTTTTGTACTGGTTCGAATAAACTCTAAAAGTACTAAACGGATTTCGATAATGCTTTCACCATTCGAATGCTGCATTATCCCAGAGTAACATAGGCTATAAAAGTTCACCTGTGCGAAGCCGGGGCGGGCCGCTAGTAATTAAAGAAAAGCCTCAATTGACAAATGGCACTAAATAAAATCAAATCTTTTTATAAAAGCAAAGATTTTTGCAGCCTAATAGTATTCTTGTTAACCCCTCGTGCTAAGCTAAAGTGCCTGTGTTACGCAGTTTCGCCCGCGTTGGAAAGTGGGGGTTTAGAAAGAGACAAAAAGTAGCCTATGTCACTCTCCATCCCTTCAACTAGGTATCTCCACTTAAAGAATCACGCCAATTCGTCGCTCCGTTTTGCCGTGAAAGACGGACAAACAAACAGAGACACAAATACACTTTCCCATTTATAATATTAGTATGGATAGTTAACCATCCGATGCCCTCGTAGACCCGAAGTCCGAGAGGTCCGCGAACTGTAAAGTAGAGCGACAGTTGCACAAAACTCCCCTCAAATACTAAAAGTCATAATCCCTCAATCTCATCGCCAGCGACCGCCCTGAGCCGAGGTCCAACCCCAAGCCCCCAGGGGGCGCCCTCTTGCACAGGTTGCATAGTTTGTAGTTTTTAAACCATTTATTAAGGCTAGAGCTCTGCTCGCTTTTATGCCCGGCGAAGTAGCAAAAGCCTCATGGCTAACTACGTAAATCCATCGGAAAAAAAAGTATTTATACTTTTTTTAGTAAGTATGGATATAAGCATAGAAGTTAGTGTTGACTGATGAAAAAACTAAAATATCCGAGCAAAATTCCGTGAAATCGGGATTATAGGATTATCGTAAATAAAATAAGACTTGACTTAAAGGTCCAAGTGACCAGGTCATTAAAATACAAAAAAAAAAAAAAATAGGATTATCGTCGGGACAACTATACCTCAGTCCACATTTTTTTACGGTTAAAAGAACTGAGTGGCAAAACTTGGCTTTTTTATAAGTTAAGTATGTTTTTGATGGCATTTTAAATTTACAAGAAGCTGTTTGCCGGGACATTTTGTATTTTGTCAGGAGTCTGTACATCATATAAAATTTCGGGACAATTCAGACGAATCCCGACCGGTAACCCTAATAGAAGTATATATACCTAATGATGTCTAAAGTGAAGGGTACTTTAAGGACATTCTATCTTTTCTTTAGTACCTACCTAATAACGATATATTTACGAGTTGCTTTTGGTCTATCTGGATTAGTTATATGAGCCTATATCCTTTCTCTAGGTCCAATCTATTTCAGTAGCAAATTTAATGCATCTTGTTGCACAGAACAATTAAATCATCACTACATTTAGATATTACTCCATGATCTTGAAGAACAAAACAACTCCATTTGAATAATTAATATGACTTTGATATGTTAATTTAGTAATTTAAACAATATTGTTTGTTAACTGGTGTGGATAATACTAATGATATTTTAATTAACCAATAGAATAATATTGCATCATCTAAAGTAGTTGGTGGATTCCACAATAAAGGACCTACCTATCATAAAATGCACCGGTGGTTACTTGGTGGCATGAAGACTAAAAATTTATATTAAGTAGGTATATAGTTAGATTACCAAAAAATATTGGACACGTAATTTTTTTTTGTTCCTCACACCAAAAATGACTAAGATACAGCGCGTTGAAATTTTGTGTGACATCGAGAAGAAGAGAAGAGGGCCTATACGGCACACTTTCAAAGGCTTTTTGTGGCTCGGTGTTCCATATCAGTTTTACAGCTAATATGGTAGTAGCTATATAAAAGTTAAAAGCACATTATCTTCTTCAGAACCTACTACAATGTTTTTCACTAGCTATGGTAGACTGGCAGAGTATTCCTGTCATTAACATTACAGAATATCACGGCCGAAAAACATGATAGATTCATTTTGTGTTTCTGTATGTGCATATGGTTTCCAAGGGGAAAAAAGCAAGATAATCGAGTATTATGCTGTTTATCTACTGTATTGGCCATTTGCATGGCCACTTCCTGTTTCTGATAGTAGATGCCTGAATAAGACAAGTGATTATACTGCAATTACGAAAATAAATAAAATTGCTGCTTACTAACAGAGCCACAGATGGAAAATGAGTGACATGCAAAAATTGTCCCAAAGCTGGCAGAATGGGTACGACACTTGCATGTCATTTGTTTTTGATTTGGGTCTCTTTAGTTTGAAGTTCCTATATGAAATTAACATCATCCATATTACTAGCCCATATCATCAACTGCTAAACATAGATGTTCGGGGAAGGGTTTCCTCCCAAGGCTGATGTTTAATTTAATACATATTTTTAATAATAATTATAAATGTAAATACATTTAACTAGTACCATAATTACATTTGAGTATTTACCTAGTTTGTAAGAAAATCATACTTAGCATCAACTTCATGAGCATTAAATTTCGTAATTCCGTCTTAATTTCTTTGCATTTTAATAAATTAGAGTAAATTATTAGTAAACTAAATTGTACATTTTTACACTTGTTGATTATATTAATTAATTTAAAACAATCATAATAAAATATACTTAAAATTAAGTGGTTACGAATAACTATGTAACATTTATAATATATTTTGCGCAACCAAAGTTAACATTGTTATTATTTAAGTAACAAGGTAAGGTAGGAATTTTAAAAATACCCCCGTTATTAATTCGTACGTGTGTAATAATTAATATTAGCTAAATTTGTATGAAAAACCAATTGATAAGCGATAATTGGAGCGGTAAGCGAGCGTTCAACACCGATAGTTTACCGGGACGATTTTCTACCCAATGTAGAACGCGAAACTCGATCAAACCGACCGGTTCCTACCGCCACAAAGAAAACCATTTTGCATGACCTACCTTCATCTCCGACACGATCTGCTGATACAGATTCCATAACGGTGAACAATCCTTCTCTGTAGTCCCCTCCATTGTCAAAAAACACACACAAAACACAAAAAAACAATCAAATTACACACAAGATTACACCATTGATCGCAATCGTGTAAACTAAAGGTAACTGTTGCATTTTCGTTAGTACACGATTTTGTAACACATTTTTATATTTTCTACATCTCACTTCACGTTTTAAAACACAATAGAAATGACAGAAAACACGATATGTAACAAATCAATATTTATAAACATGAATGCCCTCTTCGTAATTTCGACACGGGGGAAATTGTCGTTTCATCACATAAATTCACTAAAATATTGTACGTTCGACTGTATATCGAAATAAATGGGCTTATGGAAAGCACATTCATTCAAAGATTAAGTAATTCCATTTGTTTTCATACACAAATATCCGATAAAGACGTACAGGACGCGTTCTCACAGAGAGACAACACATAAGCCCATCGCTCGGAACATCGGAATCGGTTTGTTTGGCTGTTCAGTGTTGGCAGCGCTAGAAATCGGAAATAGGGAGTCTGATATTTTATTGCCAATGTAAAATATTTCACCGTACGTAGTAGATTATCATAGATGAAAATAAATGTATATTTAATCTAAAAAAAAACGATAAAGGCTTTTTAGAGTCTAAGAAAATTTGATTAGTATAGATTGTTCGATTTCAGATATTAAACTTGATTTTTCAAGAAGATTCATACAAGTGAAACATTACGAAATACACATCCCACATAATAATTTTAATTTTTCTCCTCTGAAATCACTGTTTTATAGAAAGATAGATTTTTGTTAAATAATTACTCATTAAAACATATTTTTTGTATTTTGACACACACGATTGCACCCCATTCTATAAATGAAGGTAACTCCAATGTTAGGTGAAGGAATTTGGTGTCCATTGTGCGGGTAGTGGCATGGCTATTGACTGGCAGTTGGTTAGATAGTTGTTTTCTTGTTTTTATATACAAGAAATAACAAAACCGCTTCGTACTTCACTTTAGGTATTAGATAGATATACAAGCATGCAGAGATGTCGTAACTATAAGTACCTAAATACTTACTAACACAAGACAAAGATGACTTTGTTATGTAAACTATTGTTATTCTCTCTATTCTTTCTCTTGGACGTGCTAAATTCAAACAGTATACGTAATTTTATGAAAATATGTATGTAATACTCATAGCTGGGCACCGTTAATCAAATAGTTAACTTCGTTAATTAACGATTAACGGATTAACGAGTATATGCCCAGCTATAGTAATACTTAGATAGCTTTAAGTAGTGTTTTGCTGTAGTGGTCTCTATTGCAACGGTAATAGACATCATAACGTCTCACAAACTAAAAGTGCTATGAGGCTTAAGCTTGAGGTTTATTTTAGGAAATCCTTACTAAGATGCGAAATTTTATACTTAAAGGGGTAAAAAGTTTATATAAAAATGTTATAAAATTTGGTGGGCTTATAGTTTGTTTTATAAACTTTTATAGTTTTTTGATAACCCTACTAGGTTTCCGAATTGCTAAGAAATATTATTTTTGGTGGAGAGAGGTGCAGGCATCCACGTAAGTATAGATGGGGAAGACTAGTGAAGGAATGTACGGGGGGGGATAGCCGATAAAGGGCATGGGTGTAAGCTCGGTTGTTTTGACACGGGGACGTGTATGCCTGTGCCTACGCTTATATTTGTTTTGGGTTACCCATAGCCATAGGCGGGATGTACGCATGCTACTGTAATTCAATAATTACAGTATACATTATAGTAATTCTGGATAGTACCTAGTAGCTATTTTATATCTTATACAGATTATACATTATTTCAATAATTTCTAAGTAGTTACATCAGACATCAATTCCATTTCGTCATGTTTCATGAAATAAATTATATGTTTTTTACTTGTGTTAAAGCATGTGTATAACTTTACAAGTGATGAGAGGGACACTCTTAGGTCATTTAGTTGTCATTCGGGTTGCTTTTTCACTATATTTTTTAAGGAAGACATCGTAACAGATTTCAATAATAAATTAAATATAAATTCCTTGAGTATAATATTAAAATATAATAGAAACTAATTCTATTGGTAAATTTTTCAGTCGTGCATTAGTAACATGGTAGAATCATTTTTCTTATGTAGCAATCTAATAACCAAAACGTCAAAGTTCTAAAATGCCAAAAAAAAAACTAAAATTTGAGAATGTTGGGCTTGTTGGGTTTGTTTGATTAATCAAAAACGTCGTTTTTGATTATAAAATAGTTTATAACGTACAATATGTGTTAAAAAGTACAAAAATGTCAAAAGTAGTGAATCAGGAAGGTATTAAAGCTGGCTGCATCTACAGGATAGCGCTTGAAAACTTTGTGTAAGTACTTTTTCGCGCGTATTGTAACAAATTATATTGTTGATGTTATTTTCCTGTTGAGACTTTTTATAACTGTTATTATTACTTATAGAGCTTAATTCAATAGCAGAAATTCATAGCAAGTTTGATGTTTCTCCTAAGAATTTGTCAAATCAGCTATTATTGTATTAAAATTCTTACCGGCGCCGTACGTGGCTCGTGGCTATATACATATAAATAAAAGTGAAATAAGCAACACCTTTGTATAGACAATTCCTGCACTAGACTCTGTGTCATTGGGGACTTTAAAAACATTTAATTCACTGACAGAAACCAGTCTCAGACTCATATCAACTTTCTTTGGTTTATACTAATAAATGTCTAGGTGGAAGTCGAACCTAGACCACTAGGTCTCAGAAGCAACTGCCCTATCCACTGAGTCACCAGTGCAGTCTTGGACTCCACATAAGCGGGACTTATAACTGTTTTTATGTGATGGTCATATCGATATATGTTGCTTCTTAAATACAAAAGAGCCTCAAATGGAAAGGAAATAAAATGCAAAATAGTATCAATGCTAGCAGAATAAGATTTGATTTGTGGCTGTTTAGTTTTTAAGCAACAACTTTTATTAATTTTTTTTTTTTACAAACTTTCTTATTTATCCACAAGGCTTTTGCTACTTCACCGACATAAAGGCGAGCAGAGCTCCAGCCTTAACATGTTTAATATGAATAATAATTTTATTTGCAAAAACAAAATTATAGTGGTCACCTCACACTTGGATTCTCTTTATTGTGAGAGCTAGGTATTTCTAGATGGTAGTTGAATTATAATTTTATGGATAACAGCTATTCAGTTCATGCCGAAGTATTAAACTAGTAAATAACCTTTTTTTATTAAATTTTTCAGAACCTACAAGAGAGTAGAGCTATATCCAGGTCCGAATTTGAACTTGATTATCGGACCAAATGGCACTGGGAAGTCAACATTTGTATGTGCCATTATCTTGGGGCTCTGCGGAAAAACAAGTGTGATTGGGAGAGCAAAGAAAGTAAGCCTACTTTGATTTAAATACAAATATACTATTGATTCAGTAAGGACTGTTTTGATACTTGTATAATGTACACATATTTCTAATATTATAAAGAGGAAAGATTTGTATGTAAGTATGTTTGTAACAAATTGGCTCAAAAGTAATGGACCGATTTCATCACTGATTAATATAGGCTATATTTAATTATAAAGTTCCCATGGGAACGAGAGTTATGCAGATGAAACCACGCGCAGGAAGCTAGTCCTTTATAAGAAAAACATATATTCTTGATTTTATCTTTTTTTTTTATAATGTTGTTTTGTCACATCTGGCCATGTCTGCTGTATGCCCAATAAGCTGTGGGCCAAAATAACCACCACAGCCCTGTTACAGCTAGAAAGCACCGCGGCAGACCCCGTAGAAGATGGTGGGACAAGCTTGACAAAACAAACAACCAGTGGCCTACTTTAGCCCTAGATTGTAAGAGCTGGAAATCATGGGGAATGGCCTCTGCCCAGCAGTTGGATAATGCAGGCTAACAGTATCAGTATCAGTTGGTAGTAATGCAGACAAATCTTGTGAGCTTGCGACTGGGGAGCTCCTAATTCCTTGTCCTCTACAAGAATGTGAGGGCACTTACATTCACTATAGATTAAAACACTTAGAAGTACTCTAAGTAGTTATGTTATCTGGTCAATGATAACTATTATTACATTACACTTATAAAATTATCAAGATTACACCCAACACAATTCAATATTATTCTTGAAGTCATTTCAAATATAAAATATTTGTTTTATGTTATACCTATATATTCTACAGATATTTATATTTCAGTGCGGCGGGATTGAGCTGTAATAGGATAACATAAAGAGGGATACAAACCTTGATCTGCCTACTGTTGTTGAAATTAAAAAATGAGTTCTTAACATGTAAAGAGAAATTTCAACATTCATTTTTATCTTATCAACAACTAGCTTCCTTCTTATGGTATCACAATCCCCACTAAAATAAGAAAAGGAAAGATTCGTATTTTGTATGAATAAACTTAAAAACCATTGGATAATTCTTTTAGCATTAAGTGTTTTAATGTAACTTTAGGAGCTACGTGAATGAAACCGCACATGGGAAACTATAATTATTTTACCCTTATTGAGTACCCTGTATTTTTATATAGGTACAGCAAGTTTCTTTTTTCTCCTTTAATCTTGCTATCAGTCTTTATGACTATGAGCTGATGGGTTGAAATACGGTAACATGTGAATGAGTCACATCTTCTCAATTGCTCATTAAAGCAACTCCAGGTCCAGTATTCTTCGTCTTTTTAGCCTCAAGACAGTCTGTGGTATGGACCTATAGGATCCAACTCTGGGGCCCTGCTTGCAACTCAAATATAAGCATAGTACAGAGAGTACAAAACAACATGTTGAAACAAATCTCGAACGCACCATGGTGCATTAAAATCAGTGAGGTCCATTAACACTTACTAATAAACAGTAAAACAGGAGATAATTGCCTGTAGCTACAGTAAGTTTAAATATTAATTCATTTACTTACAGATCTCAGAATATGTCCGAAGTGGTTGTGAGAATGCCACCATAGAAATAGAACTATACCAGGAACCTGGCAAGCGTAATATCATCATCACAAGAAACTTCAACCTCTCTGATGTATCAACCTGGTCAATTGATCACAAAACTGTTAGAGAGAAGCAAGTGCAGGAGCTTATTGCTACAATGAATATACAGGTAACTTATGAGTACACACACTTATGATAAGTAAAAAAATATATATATACAAATTAATTCCAATGTCCCTTGGTCACGGCATAACGCGTGAATATATAGACCGATTTCACTAATTCTTTTTTTGTTTTGTTATTGTCAGGTTCTTATGAAAGAAAAATGCACTGAAAATTAGTTTTTATTTTTTTTATGGTAATCTGCCCTCTTATTCTGCAATTTCTGCCAGTGTCATGTAATTAATTTTAGAATATTAACCACCATATTAAATTTTGTAATGTAATTTTGACAATATATTTTTTTTTAACGTTATGGCTTTTGACATACAATTGACAGAAAGTGTGCTGCTCTTAGTGCACATCACGGTTTATTCAGAGCTATCATGCCTAATATTAAAAGTTAAATTTAATATAGAGTTTTAGTTAAGATGGGATAATGTGTGTTGGGTCAGCCAGTCTTCAATAGTTGAACATTCTGACATTGGTCAGATCAACTCATGGTGAGGTGGCTGGCCATTAATTAAAAGAAAAGGATAACTTAATTAGCTGTTTGTACCCGGCGCGGCGTCGCCAGTCCTGTACTCTCTCTCTCTGTCTGTCATTTCCATGTCTTCACATGCCACCATGCCTGCCCACCAAAAAAAAAACTAGAATCTAGGTTTAAATCATTTTTGGTAAATCCTGGTGTTTTGGGCGATCCTGTAAGTGTATACTGTGATTATGCACCATTTTTAAACGGTACATGAGAGTTTGTGGCATATTTGTCGTCGGCATCGCCTACATAGTACCCTCACTAACTAGCTGACTCACTGGGACACCGGGGGGTATAGAGGGTAGGCCCTCTACTAGCATACCATTGCTAAAGGAGAGGACTCTTCTTTCATATCCTTCCGCCAGCGCAGAGACGCTAACTACCTTCCCGCGGTGGTGTAGGGAAAGTATATTGCACTAGATGCGCCCCTCGGCTTTACCCGCGTCACTCTGCTCCAGTGGGTCGGAGCGTGATGTTATGTAGCCTATATGTTAATCCAGCGTATAACCTATCCCGATATCCTATAAATTTCAGCCAATTCGGTTCCGTAGTTTTAGCATGAAAGAGTAACAAACATCCATCCATCCATCCATACTTATTAACTTTCGCGTTTATAATATATAGGATTTATCCTGAGAGTAAAAGGTTTTGATCTTTTTCTTACTATATGATATATTTCTTTTTAAATCTTGAGTTAAGTGCATTCAAAAATTTTAAATAAATGTAACCATTTTTACTGAATGATTGATTTTGAACATTGAACTTCGACTTATTTCCAAACAAACAAACATTATAAACCCTTATTCAAACAATGGTTTTACTATTCTCCAGGTAGACAATCTCTGCCAACTGCTTCCTCAAGACAGGGTTCAGGATTTCTCCAAGATGGATCCCCAACAACTACTACGAAGCACTTTGTCAGCTGTCGGCGGTCAGAAAAGTGTCAGTCAGTTGGACGAGTTGATTGAATGTCGGTCGCAACAACGGAATTTGTCGACTACACTACAGAATAATGCGCAAGTTATGCAGGAACAGATACGGCTCAATGAGAGGTACTTGCCACAGTTTTGCCTATGACCGTAGTTTCTTTTAAAAGGCATGAAGACTAAAAAAGAATATTTAGCCTGACTATTAGATAACTAAAAAATATTGGACTCGTATTTTTTAATTTATCAATAAAAATTGACGTAGATACACAGCAACAACATACTATAAATATGAACTATAAAGTTAACTTAAAGTCGAACTATAAAGGCTTGTGACGTCACTATTCACTAAAAAAAATAAAAATAGGTAACAGAAGGTAAATAGGTAAAATTGTACCTATCAGTGACGTCACATGAAATTTCAATGGGCTGTATCTTCGTAATTTTTTGTTTGAGAAAGGAAAAAAAGATACATGTCCAATATTTTTTGGTAATCTAACTGACGCATGACGGACTAAATATATTTTTTTAAGTCTTTATGCCTATTGTTGTTCTAGGTTTGACCTGGCACAGTTATTTGTGTGAACCAAGGATAGTGAACCTGAGTCTGGGTGTGCTTTGTGTCTTGTCTATTTATAGAATCTGAGACTAAATGAACCATTTCCCAAAAAAAAAGAAGCTTTTGCTATACCCATAGAGGTATAAGTCTCCCTTTATGTCTCAGAGATATTGTGGATTTGAGCCCTACTAGAAATCTAAGTGTAAAACCTAAGATTTCTTTGTGCCTCTGGTTGGTTAATGTATTACCCAATGTAGAAGCATGTCGGGAAATAATCATATCGTAATATCTAGTCTTTCGTCCCAACTGCCATAACGTCCAGCCCGTATAATGCCCACTGCTAAACATGGGCCTCCTCTCGAGGGAGGGTGTTTGCCGTAGTCACCACGCTTGGCAGGCGGATTGGTGACCGCAGTAATATGTTGCACCACACAAGGAAACGCTGCTGCCCGTTACTTGATATACGATTATTATTGATGATGTTATAAAAATCGGGACCTACGGCTTAACGTGCTTTCCGAGGCACGGAGGGTAGTCCCTCAACCTACCAAACCTGGAAAGGAGTCTTAGAATTTACATAAAGATTTCCTGTCCGGTGTGGGGATCGAACTCACGACCTCCGATATTTAAAGCGAGCCAAATACCGCTACGCTCGAAGATGTCGAAGAGCGAATTCATACTACGCAAAATTTATTTTTTACCTGTCCATCTTTTAATTCCAGATTAAAAGTAGTAATAGACGCAATGAAACAACGCAAAGAAATCGAAAAGCAAATAGATATATGTGAGAAAAAGAAACTGTGGCTCGAATACCAAGATTTGAGGGAAAAAGTGGTGGAATATTCCAGCGATAAGAAAAACGCAGTGAACATTGTAAATACTCATAAGAGCAAAGTTGAGCCGTTGGAGAGGGTTATAGGCAAAGCCAAGAGTGATATTCACAAGTTGGAACAACAGAAGTTGGCTGCGGTAAGATATATTATTTATTTTTAGTTTGGTAAAGAAATGAATTTGAAAACCAAACAGTTTGTCCCAGAATCGGAAAGTGTCTCTGCTCCAATGGGTAGCTTGATTTTTTGTAGTCCATATGTCAATCTATATTTTAAAACTATATTTGGAATAAATTGTGTTTAAATCTGTAAGATGATGTCTTATGAGAGAGAGAAATAAATTAGAATAGAAACATTTGCACAAACTTGGCATTTTTAAAATAAGATAGTATATGAAAGTGAATTGCTATCATTCTCATGAATCTCTCTGTAAAAACCGGATGAAAATCGGTACGGTAGTTTTTGAGGTGCCACATTCAAAAATACGCGTTTGAGTGTTACCAACTCCCAAAATTATTGACACTCAAAAAACCCTAAAATCGTCATCATTAAATGAAAATCATTATTCAATAAAAATGACCTTTAATTTTTAGAAACTAAAAACTAAATCCCCTATATAGTCGCGTTCTTCTTATGTACCGTCTCAATTGCAAGCGGCCGTAGCCCAATGGCTAGGGCGTGGGACTTGTGATCTTGTGGTCGCCGGTTCGATCCCTACCCATTGCACTACCGACGTTAACCCACTCGTAACACAAGCATTTTAGCTTAACGAGGGGTTAACAAGAATACTAGTAGACTTAAAAAAGTCTGCTAGCAATCTTTTTAAAATAAAAATAAGGGAAATAGACCTAAGTTTGGAATCGTGCATTTCGATGTTATAAAATGTGATGATGTTCGATACGTTATAAATTTTACAGAATCGCAAAGTCTACGCCCTAAAAGACCAAGTGAAAGAATCGATTGACGCATTCCGAGCTCTAGAATTCAAACTTAAAGCGATAGAGAGCTCTTATCAAGAGAAGATAGAAAGACATAGGAACAGAGAACGGGAGCTGCAGGAATCTAAGGCTAAACTTGAGAAGTTGGTCATGGATAAGAATAGATTGGTGGAGAAGGTTGGAGATGGTAATATACAGTCTGTTTCTATATTTTTGGGAAGATTTGTTTTCTTTCTCTCAATTCATTCATTCATTAATATTGAATTAACCCGGCGGGAGTGTGGTGGGGTATGACATACCCCTCATACAGCTTTCATAGGTATATCAGTTTAGTTTATCAAGCTACTTTTTAGCGGCTTCGTGTAGCTGGAGGGAAGGGATTGCCGGAGGGGAAAGTGGCGTGATCGCAGTTTTGGGTCGGCCGGCGTTCGGAATACACGTGTATAAACGTCCGTGGGGTAAGTCACACCCCGCCACATAGTTCTTGTATACATTTTGAGACAAATTTGTTCAGGGTTTGGTTTGGGGTTTCAGCTAATCATTGCCTTCTTTTTAGGATTTTTATTTATAAAAATAAAAATTACAGTGGAAAGTAGTGAAAGACGACTTTGGTCATTGATGGATGAAGTTCTAGGATAGTCTTCAGATGAATCAAGCTCGTCAGAAGTATCCGATCATTGCAGTGAACACGAACAGGAATCTGATACACAAGAAATAATTGTCGATAATTAATATAATATTTCAAGAAAATGCGAATAAAGCAAGTAAACGTACAGAATTTCTCCGCAACTTGGGAATGAGTTTGGTGAATAGGCATTTGCAGTTACGAAAAGATCAAAAAAACATCCCTGTTTACATTCGCCAGAGAGTTTGTTCACAAATCTATGAACCACTGCGCCCAGTAGTCCAAAATAATCCTGGACGTTATTCTCGATGTGTATATTGTTCATGCAAGAGAGATCGGAAAACAAAATACACATGTACAGGCTGCGGAAAAGCCATATGCCTAGACCATGCAACTTTTTCTTGTAAAAATTGTACTGATTTTGATTCAAGTTCCTAATGTGTTCTTATACGACTTCCTTAGTTTTTATATTTTTATTTTATCTACGATCTCATGTTTTTTTAAATTCGAAGAGGTTTTTTTGTTTAAGTTAAACTTGCTTATTTTAGTGAATATTTAAAATGAGTATAATATTTTTTGTTACCGAAAACTAGTGCCTTAAATCTTATTAGTAAAATAATAAAAATATTAAGAATTTATATTATTTTTCATTTTAATTATACTTATATAATCCCCAAAAATAATAAACAGAAGTCATTTGATCTAATTTTGGTAACAAACTCATTTACCATGCCGTTTTGTATTGGGGTATATCACACCCCGCCACATACTTTAAGTAATGTTTTGTCACCACATTCCCGCCGGGTTAAGCTCGCCTTTGTATAATGTTGTTTCCGTTGTATAAACTTAATGTTAAGTGCAATTTATACTAATATTATAAAGAGGAAAAGTATTTTTGTATGAATTCAGAATCGACGTAATTATGGAAGCTTTTTTCAATATTTTTTCAGATACTTAATTTAATTTGACAGCAAAGTTAAAGTTAACAATATTAGTTGATTATTGCTTTGATAGAATTTCGAAAAACCGAGTTTGAAAAATATATTCCGTCAATACATAAGAAATATTTTTCATTTGTACTTGACAAATGAATAATATTCCTAAATTCAACCCTTTAAACGTTTAAACGGAGGATATAAAAGATATACACCTTTTCTTTTCTCAGAAACAAGAGTGAAAATGGAATTAGCTGAATTACACAAACCAATAACCAAAATAAATGCGGCCATTGACAATATGAAGAAACAGAAACTTGAAATACAATACGATTTGGAGAATAATATCGCGCCACAAATAAGATTGTATCAGAATAAGTAAGTTTTTTATATTTCGTTATTTAAGATGTAGAGCGTTAGTAAATATTGATACTATGATGTGTCGGTAGAACCGTCCCAATGGATTTTGAGAGTAAAGGAATAGAGTGCATTTGCGAACACACTTGTACACTATAACATGTCCTGCTAAGATTTGATTGAAAATAGTTTTTATTAGTCAAGACCACCAGACATACTACTAAAAAAAAATAGTTAAAAATCATATTTATTTACGTAAACCAATTACAGGCACTTGTAAATAGTCAAACATGAATTAGAAATTTTAATAATTAAATTGGTAATTTATTTATATATATAAAATTAATTGTTATAATTTATTTATATTGTTCTTAGCGACGCCAAATGCTTGTTATGTCTATATTATGCCAAAACAATTTTCATTGTAATTTGATATCTATTGGTCCTTCGAGCCGGATCCACTAATACTCATATAATATTAATACAATATAATTTCAGAATTCGCAAGCTAGAAGATGTGGACAACAAACGTTTGGAAGTCCTGAGAGCTTACAGCGAAGACTGTCACCGAGCCGTCATGTGGTTGAGAGAGAACCGACATCTGTTCCAGCAGCCTGTGTACGAGCCCATGATGTTAGAGGTGATTCAATTGAACATAAGTTAATAATAAACCTTGTGGTTCATATATAAAGCTGAAGAGTTAGTTTGCTTGAATAGGCTAATTTCAGGAATCTACTGGATGAATTTGAAAAATTCTTTCAGTGTTAGATAGTCTATTTATCGAGGAAGGCTATAGACTATATTTCATTATGAAGTTTCTACGGGAACGGGAGTTACGCAGGTGAAGCCGCGCGTGCGAAGCTAGTAGTTAAATATAGCTTCAGTGATAGGTAACTCAGTGATAATGTAGCATTCTAATGATGAAAAATCTTAATCCGTCCAGTAGTTTTTGAGTTTATGCGTAATACATATAAAAATACAAATCTTTGTAATATTAGTATAGATGTAAGGCTGGACTTTATTCCTCAACGACCATGACTCAAGGTCTGTTAAAGAGGCGGCCCATGTTCAGCAGTGGCCGTTGTACGAGCTGATGATGATGATAATAATCTGAAGCCGGAAAATTAAAATCTTATATCATTCTCTTTATATATTCTAGATACAATTCTCCGACCCCAAGTTCGCCCGCTACTTAGAATCAACAGTCGCAGCTCGCGATCTTGTCGCTTTTACCTTCGAGTCGAGCCGGGACATGAACCTGTTTCTACAGAAGGTGCGACAGGAGTTGGGATTGAAGCGAGTCAACGCGATCTGTAGTCAAGGGAACTTTGAGTGGCAACAACAGAATATACAACAATTGAGGTAGGCAATATGACATATTAATTAAATTTAAAATTCTCGAAGAAGAAGAGCATTAATAGAAGCATAAATAGAAGCATAAGGTTGGATGTGCCGTTATACGTCAGTAGTAGTGCCTTTATCGTAAACTGGCACTTACGACCAAATGCTTCTGAAGATAATCATAAAATGGTACCTACATTAGTTATCCATAAAAAAACACCTAGTTTTTTTTTAATTCTAGATGACCAGATGTGTTCCACCGAAACAAAATGGTTAAAGTTCATTATGCTATTTACAGTTTCGTTGCCAAAAGTCGCTTCCATTCCATTCCGCAGCGGTGCAAATTGAGCCTTAGGCATTAGGGGCTATACCTAAGATGCAGGTTCGGTTCGAATCCTGCCGCTGGTCTAAATTTATTAACTTCAATTTTGAAACATTGCATTATGTATGCCGTATTGTTATCACAGAGATTGTCATATATGCATTTATGAAAAATGAATGAACGTGTGGTATCCGGCTTACACTAGACCACCCCATGTCTTCCCATGGGTGTTGTAAGAGGCGACTAGGGGACATACATCTAATGCATGGGCAGCAACATTATCAGCTCGACTTTAGTTACCATCTTACTGCTACCAATCCGCCTGCTAAGCGTGGGGATTATGGCAATATCTCGCAACGAGCTTTTTATTTTGCTGTTCCCACCGCCGCTGCAGCATATTCGCGCGCTGGTGGTAGGATATGTGGGACTCGCCCTCTCCATAGCGTGGTATGCGACACTCATACCACGAGGAGAGGACTCTACAACACTAAAACCCCCCGGACACTGCTTCGAATCTGTCAACGATCCTGGCTTGCAAAGATCTGTTAAGAGGAGGTCCATGTTCTGGCTGAAGATGTAGTCTTCCACAGAAAATGAAGTTATTCTTTGTCGGGCGATTTGGTGTGTTGTTGATATTCAGAACTTGTATATGTTCGAATTGGCTTGCGATATTGTGTTGCGCGATACAGGTTAGTTGGGATGCTAGGTGCTAGATGGCGCAGCTCGTCTTCTTGTAGTTAGTGCGGTTACTGTAGATGTCGCTACAATGTAAATAAAATATAAAAATAACCTCAACCTTACTACATATTTGAATTCAACACTTGACTTGACTGTATCATAAATTAGTGCGTAATTCAAGGTTACAAAGAAGTACTTTTAGATAGAATTACATTATTTTGACATGCGGTTTAAATGAGATCCTTCGATATTAAAAGTTATATAAATAAATGTTGACCAATATATCAACGACAACCTCCGTAGCGTAGCGTTATTTGGCTCGCTTTAAATCTCGGAGGCCGTGGGTTCGATCTCCACTCCGGACAGGAAATCATTGTGTAAATTCTAAGATTTCTTTCCGGGTCTGGTTGGTTGAGGGACTACCCTCCGTGCCTCGGAAAGCACGTTAAGCCGTTGGTCCCGATTATTATAACATCATCTATAATAATCGTATATCAAGGAAAGAGCAGTAGCGTTTCCTTGGGTGGCACAGCATAATACTGCGGTCACCAATCCACCTGCCAAGCGACTCAAAAACCCTGTCGGGAGGAGGCCCATGTTCAGCAGTGGGCGTTATACGGGCTGCTGATGATGATAATGATTTAATTCCAGCTACCTCGGTTTCTACACGTACTTAGTAGACACGATCTCAGCGCCCGACCCCATCGTGTGTTACTTGTGTAAGCAGTACAAAATACACAAGATACCCATCGGCAATGATCACACGTACAAGAACAGCGGAAAAGTGCCTGGCAATATAACTTATTTCTTCACTGGTGAGTATTAAAACTTTTTAAAATGTTAATACTCCATTAGCGAGCTATCGAAAGAGCTATGCTCGACGTTTCCCTGCGTGATCGAATCAGAAATGAAGAGATCCGCAGCAGAACGAAGGTCTCTGACATAGCTCAACGGATTAGCAAGCTGAAGTGGCAATGGGCAGGACACATAGCTCGAAGAACTGACGGCCGATGGAGCAAACAGGTTCTCGAGTGGAGACCACGAACTGGCAAGCGCAGCGTAGGACGACCGCCTGCACGATGGACCGACGACCTCATAAAGGTCTCGGGGAGTCGGTGGATGCAGCCCGTTAGCGATCGTTCCCGCTGGAAATCGATGGGGGAGGCCTATGTTCAGCAGTGGACTACAACTAGCTGATGATGATGATGATGATTAGGGTGATGAATGTGATGATGATGAACATTGGCCTCTTTAACCCATTAATGGGCAGTGACCATGTAGTCACCACTAGTTCACAATTTTTTGAAAACCTATCTGTTTTAAATTTGCTCGTAAAAGGGTTACTAGACCTTAGCCAGTATCGTTGAGAGTTATTGCCGTGATCACCAAGCTTGGCATATGGATTGGTTATTGCAGTAAGATAGGGGGGGGGGGAAAACGCACTATAGTCAGTTTTATATGTTATTAGTTGAGTTCACAGGCCCGGTGAAGTAGCAAAAGCCTCGTGGCTAATTTCGAATGTCCGTCCGAAAAAAAAATAAGTTGAGTTCAAATAAGGTTGATATTTTTCAATGGTAGAAAGAAACTTCGAACTCGGTCAATTCCCTACAGTGCACAATATTATTGCTGTTTTCCGAGTTTGTTAAAACTTGCTATATAGAAAAATATAAAGAAAAATATTATTTGCTTTATAAAAATGTCTTCTGTTCAATAAATGTATCTGAGACGATCATGAGTACGAAAATCTAAGTTTTTCTAGAATAAAAAAACATTTTTAAAGGCCATTGCAAACTATTGGCATGATTCTTTCCATTCGCCAGAAATGAAACTATATGATTATGTTAGAAGACAATACGAGAAATTAATAGCAAAAAGAATCAAGTCTATCAACCGTAACCGAACGAAGATGAATTGGGAAGTATTGCTAGTATCATTTTGTCAGGCGTTATCTATTTTTCTTGTATTTTAATTAAATGTAAATACAATCATACGTGATATTTTGGGGTTTCCATTGATAAGATAGACGAAGTTAGTGTTTTCTTTTATATTATGTTCTCAATGGCAGTTTTTAAGCCTAAAACTCTGTTATAAAATAACTGATAAACAGACATAGGATAGGTCTTCTGGGTTACTTTTCTTAATTATCGGATATTCTTACAAAAAGGAATGATACAACCATAAAAACCAAAATCATTTATTAAATAATTAGTATCTACTTCTGGTCTTACAAAAATCTCTGTTTCTCTTATCATAGAACAATAATTATTTCTGCTACTAACTTCTTATAAATAAACTTAATTATTCATCATCACTACTCGTCTCTCTTCCCACATCATGCCTAATTATGGAATTCAGAAATTGAGCTGGAGGACTTATGTTTGCTTGATGTCTACCCCACGCCATAAACCACAACACAGACATGACGTGGCTACAACAACCAAGTGTCCTCTTCCCAGAAACACATGAACAGTAATGCCCTTTTATTGCTGCTACGCCATCATAAAGCCCTTCTATCAAAATATACACGTAGTATATGCGCTGTCGTCTATGTCGCGACTGGATTCTACTACGCAGCAACCACGGGTTGACGACATGAATATTAAATATTTCCAAAACCGAAATATCTAACCTGTCCTCCCTGTGTAGTTCTATATGGTAAGAACCATCACCCCTCACATGTTCGCCATAATAACTTCTGGCCTGACTTATTTGATACGTCCCCAGAGCATATATTATTAGTTCATTTAAGTCGAGTATAGGGAAGTTATCCAGGCCGGGAATATTGGCAGTCATTGATAAAAAAAAAAAAAAAAAATAAAAAAAAAATAAAAAAAGTTTTTATTTACGTAAACCTATTACAGGCATTTGCAAATAGTCAAAACATATTTGGCTCATTAATATAATATATTTAATTTATTAATTTAGTTTAATTATTATAGTTATAATAATAATAAATAGTTTGTATTAGATTTTTTATAGCTTTAGCGTAAAAGCTGTCAGGTATGAAAATAGAATTTTATTTTTATCTATAATTTAATAGTCTAAAGTTCTGTCATTTGAGTATGTTATTATTTAGATAGACCATAAGCATATCGTCGGACGCGATTTTATGCTACCACCGGATCCAATACGCCCCAACTGAGAAGATCCGGCGAAACAAACTCAGTGGGGTATTCTACTGCCGGTTTAATCGCGGCCTCATTGAGACGATCCGGCGAAACATACTCAGATGGGCATGTCAACATTATTTAGGTCCAGTTACTGTCTTTATTTAGTTAATTGGCTTACACAATTTACCAATCGGCTGTCTTTATACAACTTTTATTTTTATTTTGCTAATTTAACAGATCAGAAAAGTTATTTTGAGACAGAACATGTGTTATTTTTATGATTATGATTACAGACAGTACACAGAATACACTATCATGATCTTTCAGTTCACATTTCAATGCTTCATCAGCTATAGGGTATCCGATCTGGTGCACGAGGGTATAGCCTGCCATACATCTTTGTCATCTATATACTCTTTAGTACTATAATAGCCCCTACTCATTAGGATGTGTTTTACATGTGTTTTAAATAATGCATCAGGCATGTCAGTAATATGAGAGGGAAGTTTGTTATAAAATCTAATGCAATTTCCCATGAATGACTTACTTACTTTGCTGACCCTAAAGCACGGCATAGCTAGTTTGTCCTTATTCCTAGTATTTATATTGTGAAAGTCACTTTTTTTACTAAATGTATCTAGGTTTTTCCTAACAAATAAAATGTTCTGGTAGATATACTCAGATGGCACAGTTAATATATTTATATCTTTAAATAGGGTTCGCAAAGAATCGCGGCTACCTAGCCCATAAATAGCTCTGACCGCTCTCTTTTGTTGGATGAAGATAGTATTAACATCAGCAGCTGACCCCCAGAGCAAAATGCCATAAGCCATAATGCTATGGAAGTAAGCAAAGTATACTAACCTAGCCGTGGATTCATCTGACAATTGTTTTATTTTCCATACGGCATATGAAGCAGAACTTAATCTACCCGATAATTTCTCAATATGAGGACCCCACTGTAATTTAGAATCTAATGTCACTCCCAAAAATACCGTGGATGAAGCAAGATCCAACGTTTCATTATTCAGTGAAATAGTAGGTGTGACATTATTTACATTTGGTAGCGCAAATTTAACACACTTAGTTTTCCCTGCATTTAACAATAGATTATTAGCTGAGAACCAATTTGAGATTAGGCTAAGTGTGTTTGTGTGTCCAATAAAGTCTTTATCTTTTCTATTTACTTTAAATATCAAGGATGTGTCATCCGCAAAAAGAACTATATTTGATATTTTATCTACTAAATATGGGAGGTCATTTATATAAACTAAAAACAAAAACGGACCTAGTATTGAACCCTGGGGCACACCCATTTTGATGGGAGAAGCTTCCGAAGTTATTCCGTCTATGGCTACTACTTGTTCGCGACCAGATAAATAGGATACTACAAGGTCCAAGGACGTACCAGAAATTCCGTAGTATTTTAACTTTACAGCGAGCGTACTGTGATCTACACAATCGAATGCCTTAGAGAGATCACAAAAGATTCCCAGAGCATCCTGTGATCCCTCCCAAGCCTCTAGTATGGTCTTGATTAGAGTGCTTCCTGCATCTTGCGTAGAACGGCCCTTAGTAAATCCAAATTGTTTGTCGTGTAGTATCCCATTCTCATTGAAGTGCGACAGCATTTGGTTAAGCATAATTTTTTCAAATATTTTACTTAAAGTAGGTAGGATAGAAATTGACCTATAATTATTAGCACTATTAGAGCAGCCTGATTTAAAAATGGGCACTACCTTACTTATCTTCATCAAATCCGGAAAGACTCCGTCAATTATACAGCCATTGAAGATGGCCGCTAGGATCGGAGCTATATTCTGTATAATTGGTTCAACAGCCTTCACGGACAATCCCCAAAATCCCAAAATATCACACGTAGATAACTAAAAAGATAACGCCTGATAAAAAATAATAGCAATCTACTAAAAACTCTATAACTTGGTTTGGTTACGGTTCGTAGACTTAATTCTTTTTGCTATTGATTTTACACACAGTCCTCTAACCTATGGCCTAGGTTTCACTTTTGGCGAAAAGAAAAAAAACATTATGCCAGCTATGCATGGCAAAAGTTGCATTGCCCTTTGTATTTCGTAGGTATCTTATTTGCTTAGAGGATGAATTTAAAATTTTCTTCTTGCAGCAAAGCATAAAAAAGGGTACTTCGTTCTTCACAAAGAAATATTAGATTCAAATATTACAGTCGACTTTGGCATAATATGGAGGAACCCTTTCTATATCAATCGCGAGTTCAATTCGCAATTAGCCAGTATTTTCTAGTAATTTTTGGTTAAAAAAAACATGGCAAATATCATGATATTATATTAAAAGCAGAAGAAAGTATTACATAATAATATTGTTGTTTTTTTTTCTTTATTCAGAAAACCACAGATTCGTAGTTCGCGTGTCAGCGTACAGTGGAGAGAAGTCCAGCTCCACCATAGAGATACGACCGCCGAGGTTGCTGGCCAACTCCGTCGACTTGGAACAAGTCAACAATATTAATACACAGTAAGTATTGTTATTTCTCCCTCGTCCTCCTGACATTAAGTTTGCAAAGAACCATCCGATGCCCTCGTAGACCCGAAGACCGAGAGGCCCGAGAGCTTATAACCTTCCTCGATAAATGGGCTATCTAACATTGAAAGAATTTTTTAAATCGGACCAGTAGTTGCTGGGCTTAACGCGTTCAAGCAAACAATCTCTTCAGCTTTATCTATTAAGGCAAATAACTCATTATTAGGTACCAATTCTTTGCGTTTTTATACTCGTGATAATTTCTCAACGAAATGTCCGATTGGAATAAAACAAAAAGTATTTTACTTCTACATAAATACCTTTGATAACATAATGCTTAATTTGGATTAGGATTAATATTACGATACACATTTAACGTAGTTTCTTTCTACAGACGATTTAATGATTTTTATGAACATAAAAGCGGTTATTGTGACTAAACTATGAAAGTTAGGTATATGCTCTCCTGGAATTTTTTGTAGATCTTAATAAGACCTACAAACCCGTAGTAAAACATTTTGTTCTATTGACAATAGTTTTTGCAGCGCACGGATAAATAGGTTTTCGATTTTACACCTTGGGTTACAAAATTGCAATTTTCTTACGGATCCCAATTTTTTTTGAAAATAAAATGTAGCCTATAACCTTCCTCGATAAATGGACTATCCAACACTGAAAGATTTTTTTAAATTGGACCAGTAGTTCCTGAGATTAGCGCGTTCAAACAAACAAACAAACTCTGCAGCTTTATAATATTAGTATAGATATATATATATTCAAACCTAACGTACACCTTTTGCTACCCTACTACTTCTACTCTTTGGTCCATCCACGGCATACGGTTGCCTGGAAGAGATTGCTTCTAGCGATAAGGCCGCCAATGGCAAAATATGTATTACTGTTATAATTATTAATGTTTGTGTTACTATTTTATTTTGCAATAAAGTGTACTTCATTCATTCATTCATATGTAAAAAAGCTCATTATAAAATTACTGACTTCTTGGAAGTGAGTTGCTCTGAAACAATACTGCTTTATTAATAACTAGCGACCCTATTACTATTATACTATTAAACATATAAACCTCACTTATATTTATATTATAGAATATATAAATCAGTCATTCAAGAATCACTCTATCGATTAAAAAAAACGACATCAAAATCCGTTGCGTAGTTTTAAAGATTTAAACATACATAGGTACAGACAGACAGCGGGAAGCGACTTGGTTTGATACTATGTAGTAATTGTAACATAACATTTACATAAAAAAAAAGGATTCCTCTGAGTCCTTCTCAGAGTTGCCACGTCCAGAACTGGTGGTAAAAAAAATGGGATGCATCATAAGAACATGATTTAAAATATTATAAAATTGTTTATATGAAAAAAAAATATTTTGACTTGATATGGTATCGTAGATGTACAGTCAACAAAAGAGATAGGTTACTCATTGTGAATTGCATTTTAAATTTATATGTACACGTTTATAAGAAGAGTTTACTATTATGTGTATTTATACACAGCTAACAGGGATATCTTCGTCCGTATAGAATTACCGGCTGTCGTAGTCAAAAAAACCCATATTTATTTACATTATTTAATACTAATGGTGTAAACCATTTTTCATCTCTTTTGTTGACTGTACATGTACCATCGTAGATAGACCATCTTCCCATGGGCTTCGTAAGAGGCGACTAAGGGTCATTGAACTGATGGATGGGCAGCAGTATAGGTAAATCAGTTCAAAGATACTCCCATCTTGCTGCGATCCCAAGTGTGATGATTACGGCAATATCCCTCAACGACCCTGGCTTGCGAAGGTTTGGTAAAGAGGAGGCCCATAGTTCAGCAGTGAACGAACTTCCTTATGGTGCGTTGCGGAAGGGTGCCCTAGCCGGGTAAAAACGTCCGTAACGTCACAAAAAAGTGTAAGATTTTTATCTATAGTATCTTATTTTAGTTACCCCAAAGGTATAGTTTTTATGATAGAACATAATTAGGCTTAGTATTATTATTAATATAAATAGCTGTTTCTTTGTAATTTGTATATTATTATTTTATATTATATATTTTTATAAATCATTGTAAATAAAATAAAGGTGTTAAGATAAATTTGTAAAGTAGTTTATTTGCTTTTTATCGATAAAAAACATAATAAAAAATGTATACATACCCCAATAATTATTTTCTTTATACCTCGAATAGAATTTTAAATTAACATTTTTTTAATATGGATCTTCGTTCCTATCCGGTGTTTTTATTATTAGCAAGCTGTGGGTGCCCGGCATCGCCCGTAAAAATCTCTGACACTTCCCGTGGGTATTCCCAAAAAAATCTTTTATACTAACCTTGCCCACATAATTATAAACACAATAATAAAATAATCAGGTTAATTAATAATGTCATTGTTAAATTATGCGCGTATATAAATTTAAGCGATTATTTTTTATTTACATAGATTAAAATTATCTTTTGCTCTCAAATTTATACAAACTGAGAACCCTGTATTCACTCGTCTTAGACTTGACGGGGAATTTTGTTTACAAAAAATATGATTTACATAGTTGGCAACACTGTTCCTTCCAGGCTTTCGACATTCGAGAATAATGCGCAAACCCATCGCAATAAAATACAAGACATAGACAACAAGCTGTCTACTTTGGAGAGCAATTTGAACGAACTCAATATGAGGAGAAAGGCTATTAATGAAGGAGTGGAAAAGGTATTTATGATTTTTGTAGCGTAGCGGTGTCTGGCTCGCTTTAAAATCTCGGAGGTCGTGGGTTCGATGCCCAGTCCGGACAGGAAATCCGGAGTTTGTAATTTCTAAGATTTCTTTCCGAGTCTGGTTGGTTGAGGGATTACATTTTTTTTTTGTTGTCCGGGGGGCAATGCATTTACGCATTCCACCGCCGCTGCAGCGTATTCGCGCGCTGGCGGTGAGATATGTGGGACTCGCCCTCTCCATAGCGTGGTATGCTAAACTCATACCACGAGGAGAGGACCCTACAACCACTAAAACCTCCCGAGCTCGAGCTCCACGAGCTCCTCCCGCTCGTTGACCCGCGCCGGACACTCCACCACCGTGTGCTGCGCCGTACCTCGGAAAGCACGTTGAGCCGTTGGTTCCGATGATTATAACATCATATATAATAATTGTTTCTCAAGGAACGGGCAGCAGTTTTTCCTTGTGTGCACAACATAATACTGCGGTCACCAAGCCGCCTGCCAAGCGTGGTGATTATACGATATGACAAATACCCTCCCTCGGGAGGAGGCCCATGTTCAGCAGTGGACGTTGTACGGGCTGATGATGTAGCGTAGCGATACAAGTCTCGGAGGTCGTGGATTCGATACCCACGTCGGACAAGAACGGTTGTGTTATTTCTAAGATTTCTTTCCAGGTCTGGTTGGTTGTGGGACTACCCTCCGTACCTCGAAAAGCACATTAAGCCGTTGGTCTCGAATCATTTGTCATAACATCATATATGACCATTGTATACCAGGGAACGGGCAGAACCTTTTACTTGTGTTACTACTTAGTGGTATTCATCACATTTACCTACACATCAACATCTGTAGCGTAGCGGTATAAGTATTTGAGGTCGTGGATTCGATTCCGGCTCTGGACAAAAAATCTTTGTGTAAAATTAAAGATTTATTTCCGGGTCATAACATCACTTATGACAATCGTGTACCAGGTAACGTGTAGCAGTGTTTACCTGTATATATAATACTGTGGTCACCCATCCGCCTACCAAGCGTGGTGACCATGGCAACATGCCAGGTGTTATATGTCATATGGATTGATGATATAACTAAGTAATCCTTATAATCAACTTATCCACAGGTACGAACAATATCAGCTCAAATACGGGTTCAGAACAAGAAAGTGCAAGACATAGAGAACGAACCGTCATTCGACATACAAGAAGAGAGAGAACGAAGCAGAAGGAAACAAAAAGATTGTGTTATAAAGCAATGTAAGATACACAACGAGCTCAAGCAGATAGTCACTGCGTTACATAATGATGTGTTCACTGGAGATGTGTGGAAGGTAAGCGTAGGGATATTGTTATTTTAGGCATGTCTATACTACGTATGTTCCTTTCGCGTAATTCTGGAGCTTTATAATAAGATGCCCTTTTTCAAACCTTTAGGTGTTGAATTTTACAAAATGTAAAAACGTCTCTGTGATAGCAGAAGAAAACAAAAAAACTGTGTTATAAAGCAATGTAGGATAGCAAAAGAAAACTAAACTTACCGCGTGACTCTGGAGCTTTATAATTAGATGCCCCTTTTCACCCCCTTAGGGTTTGAATTTTACAAAATGTAAAAATTTCCCAGTGGAGCTATGCTATAGCAGAAAGAAACAAATAGACTGTTATAAAGCAATTTAGGATACACAGAGCTCAAACAGATAGTCTTTGATTTACAAAACGATGTGTTCACTGGAGATGTATGGAAGGTAAGAGTAGGGATATTGTTAATTTAGGTATGTCTATACTACGTATGTTCCACTCGCGTTACTCTAGAGCTTTATAATAAGATGCCACTTTTCACCCCCTAAGAGGTTGAATTTTACAAAATGTCTCAGTTGACGTATGGTATAGCAAAAGGAAACTAAACTAACCGCGTTACTCTGGAGCTTTATAATAAGACGACCTTTTTCATCCCCTTAGGGGTTGAATTTTTAGTGGACCTATGCTATAGCAGAAGGAAACTTAAGTAACCGCGTGACTCTGGAGCTTTATAATTAGATACCCTTTTTCACCCCCTTAGGGGTTGAATTTTACAAAATGTAAAAATGTCACAGTGGACCTATGCTATAGAAGAAGGAAACTTAACTAACCGCGTAACTTTGGAGTTTTATAATTAGATGCCCCTTTTCACCCCCTAGGGATTGAATTTTACAAAATGTAAAAATGTCACAGTGGACCTATGCTATAGAAGAAGGAAACTTAACTAACCGCGTAACTTTAGAGTTTTATAATTAGATGCCCCTTTTCACCCCCTAGGGATTGAATTTTACAAAATGTAAAAATGTCTGTGTTGACCTATGCTATAGCAGAAGGAAACTAAACTTACCGCGTGACTTGTGTTCGCTGGTTCGATCCCCACTTCCCTTATAATGCGTTCTTGCCCAGGTGAATATGTTTCGCCGGACCGTCTCAAGTGGAATGCCTTGAAACGGCTAGTAAATAAATCCGCTGAGTTTGTTTCGCTGGGTTTTTTCAATTTCAGCGATTGGATCCAGTAAATTGAAGTAGTAAAATGAGTAAAAGGAGCGTCCATCCGCTAATATAAATGAATGTTCTTTTTTCAGGCTAAATTAGAGTTCAATAGAAACGCTATCGTACAACAAGAAACCGAATTGAGAGAGCTCAAGAGTGAACTCAGGAATGTTCAGGTAATACTTATTAATATTTGACTGTCGTGTATTCTTATTTTTTCAAATGGGTGCCGTAAGAGGCGACTTTCAGCATAATTCTGTGGTCACCAACTCTTATGCCAAGCGTGGTGACTATGGCAAATCCCACCCTTGGGAGGAGGTCCATTCAGCAGTGGATGTTATACAGTCTCGTGATTAACATTGTCATTAAAAAACTACATTATTATTATTTTTATTAGTAACGGTTAGTTTTTCAATGCTCAGATAAAAAATATGAGAGGGATGTTGTCAGATTTTGTATGGACATTCTGTTAAAATTTAAATTTAGTCCCCAGCAGAGCCGTAAATAGCCTTTTCTGCGCCCTGTGTGTGTGTGCCCTGCGAGCTTCTATAACTGTGACCTTTTTTTAGATAGGTATATTGGTTATTTCGCCTATTATACTCTCACTCACTAAAACTCAAACGCAAGTTCACTAATGCAAATGAGTTGCCCACCCTGATGCTTAGGGTAAACATTTTATGAGCATTTAGGAGCAAACCGAAAAAATAATAGTACTGCCTGGTCTGGCCATTTTTGCGCCCCCCAGAGGCTAAGCCCTGTGCCTGGGCGCCGGTGGCACCGCCCTATTTACGGCACTGGTCCCCAAATCTTATATTTTCTATGAGGTTTGAAAAATTAGGCCTTTATGTAATTATTTCGATCTCATTATTTGGAGTCGGCGCATTATGTCATCCTCTTCCATTTTTCCTATTAGACGTCTCTTCCTTTTTCACACCTTTCTTGCATATGTTATCTTTCACACAGTCCATCCCATGATATGCATATTATCTCTACGCATAAGTTAAAATAATAATAAAATGGAACTTTTTCAGGTGACCCTAGAAAATATAGAAAACTTGCTAAACCGAGCGAAATCTAACGCCAAAGAGAAACTGATCGAAGCTAAAAAGAGTTGTAACAACAAACTGCCTCAGGACCCCGATTTTCCTTACAAATCAGACTTCGATGTATTACCCTCCGATGTTACGGGGCTACAGGAACACTGTTACGAGTTACAAACTAGGATTGATTGTATGGACCAAGGGGATGAACAGGTAATAATAATATTTAGTTATTATATTTTTTTAGGTATATAATAATATATCTAAATAAATATAATAGATTATAGATTTTATAGTTGTGCCTAATACAACATTATTTTTAAATGTTTTGAACACTTTATGGAAAATTTTACCTTATACTATATTTCAAAATTGTGATTAATAAAATTCGACCACCGACAGGATACGAACCTGCAGCTTAGGTAAAGCCCCTAATGCCTTAAACAATTAGGCTACGGTGAAACCACAGCCGGTCATCGAAGTTTTTTTTTTGGCAGTACATTATATTTATACAAGCTGTAACGGAAAGGGTATATACATAGAAAGAGCAAGGCTTCTTTGGATCATAACAAACGATATGGCAAGGGTTTCAACTAAAAAAATAAATAAAAAAATGTCAGTATTATTTTGCAAACAAAAAATAAAAATGCGGAACCCTTTATTCAGAAATACCAGGAGTAAGAGGTTTATTTTAATTGCAAATAGTTCGTTGACATCGATCAGCTGATTGAGTGCTAGTGATGTATTTATTTTAATTTGAAAAGTTTGGTTTCTGGTATCTATAAATAAAAAAAAATCATTACCTCCGGACTTGTAGAGATAGGATTAAATAACCCTTGCCATATCGTTTGTTATGATCCAATTAAGAGCTCTTTCTATGTATATACACTTTCCGTTACACCTTGTATATATTTGTTAATATATTTATAATACCAAATGTAAATACATACTAGCTTACCGCGCGCGGTTTCACCCACGTAACTCCTGTTCCCGTAGGAACTTAATAATTAAATATAGCCTTCCTAGATAAATGGTTATTTAATCCTACTAATATTATAAATGCGAAATTTTGTATGGGTGGATGTATGTATGGTCGATTTGTCATCATTTTTATTCTCACGGAAGAGGTCGCTACAGAAGTAAAATAATAATTATAATTTTATTTTTTTGACAGGTTATAAAAGAATATGAAGATCGCGAGAAAATGATAGCCGGATTGAAGAGTAAAGTTAACAGTTCGAGTGACATGAGCAAAATACTAGAAAAGAAAATGGAAAAAATCAAGTGAGTATAACAACGTTGCTTAATATAACTAGAAAAATGTGGCGAGACGACCTAGACGCTTACCATGAAGGCTGGTTCGAAGCGGTCCAGGAAAAGAGTTACTGGAAGGAATTGGGGGAGGCCTTGGATTAGCAGTGGGCTAAGGAAAGAAAAGCTAGCTGTTGTCGGCGCCGTTTTGTCCTCGTTGATTTCGATTTCTCCATACAACAATTTGCCACGCCTTTATATTTACTTACATGATTCGATTGATCATCATCAGAATACCCATACAATATCTAACCTTAATTTAAAGTAGACTCGGGTCTCAATCGCGGTATAATTTTAAGTCAAATCATTACCTTTTTAATAATTCGACGTTTCGACATGGGTTACTCCAGTCGTGGTCACGGATAGACTGATGAGTGTCAGCAACGGCGTCTTTGAATAGCGCGGGTTTCGGCAACTACCCTCACTTGGTCGTGATAATTTTTATTTTTGCTTTCACGGAACTGTCGGTAGTCCGACACACAACACTCACAACATGTGAGTATGGTGTGTCGACCACAGTCACACGTTGTGTGACAACGTGTGAGTGTGACCACACCCAAAACGTGTGTGTGGTCACAAATAGTGTGGTCTACTATAAATTATGTGTACAATTCGCGAAAGTTTAAAATATTTAATATCTATACTTATATAATAAAGAGGAAAGATTTGTATTTTTGTAGTTTTAAACTCAAAAAACTACTGGACGGATTTAAATGCTACATTATGCCTGAGCAACATAGGTTATATTTATAAGCTTCCCACGGGAATGGGAGATACGCTGGTAAAACCGCGCGCTGGAAGCATCATAAATTTATAAATAATTTCTTTTTTAGATCAAAATGGTTGCCGCCTCTAGAACACTTGTTACGAGACATAGATAAAAGTTTTGGTGACATGTTCTCAAAGTTGGGCTGTGCTGGAGAAATTAAGTTGGATAAAGGCGGAAGTGACGTAAGTATGAATTAATACAGGGGATTTATAATGAGAGAGACATTTTCAAAGAAAAGCATTCAATTTGTTTTTGCATCTGTTGGATGCCATCTGAAAAACGGTGTTTTATTGCCTTGAAAAAATGGTTCAAAATGTTTTGATTAGGGATGCGATCCTGATATCAGTTCTTTTTATACTTGACTTGTCGTGACAAAATAAATATAAAACGGAAACAACATGTACAAAGGCGAGCTTAATTCAATACTGAATACTTAAAATTCCCGAACCAACGTTCGGGAATTTTATTTATTTTTCGACCACTACAACACTTACCAGGAGATTCAGCATGGAATTTTTTTGCTTGGTTGCATAATTTAACCATTTTAGCAATATCAACTTCATTTAGCACAAACTAGTAGTCCAGGTTAAAGTCATAAAAACCGAATTCAATAAGTTGTGCCGCCTGCGTTGCATTCTGTGCCGCCTGTGTTCTATTCATGGTGGGAATGTTCAGCGTTTGTTTCTCCTTCGTGGCTGGCTAAAGTTCAAAAATTTCGTGAAGCCAAACGATGCGAACGTTCAGCGGTTCTATCCCGTTCGCGGTTAGCTAATGTTTGGGAATCCTCTGTCTTATAGCCGTGCAGAAGTCGCGGCCGTTTCGCAGTGGCAGACTAGCGAAAATTTAAAAAAAATCTTTAATTTCTAAAAATCAATAAATTGCATATACCTTGTTTAGAACTGTCTATAATGGATATGCATGTGCATGTTTGAACTAAATTTGGCAATATAACTATATAATCCTTTTATTATGACATAATTACATAAAGACACATTGTGTCTTTTAGGTATTATTTGCTTAGAAAATACAATTAAATTATTAGGAATTATTACAGCTATAAAATAATCAATCGTCGTCAACAATAAGAACAAGCAGATATATTTATAAATACTTAGTCTTAAAATATTTTTTCTATTGTATTACTATTACAGTTAGTTTAATACATTAATATAAAATAGTAAAAAATAAATAAAGGTTATTCAAAGTGGCCTCCATTGGCAGTCCTTTAAACGTTAAGGCCAGTTATCAAATAGAAGCACGCACTCTTTCCATGGGAAAACTCTTCACTGCCAATCGTATGGATTGTTTTAAGGACTCCACATCATCATGGCGTATAGAGCAATCCATACTCTCTAAAACTGTCCATAAATTATAATCCAGCGGATTAAGATCGGGACTAGATGACAGCCAGTCTTGAGCTCTTATGAAGTCCGGAACGTTCGTTTCTAAACATGGCCCAGTAACTTCTTCATAGCTAACATCCCACCAAACCATCACTGAAGTCGAATAATGCCCACGTTGTACTCTATTGACTAATTGGGAAGGTTCTTTAGAGCTTTGAGCATAAACACGGTCATTTTGTTTGTTAAAATATTGCTCGATTGTAACTACAGTTTACTAGATTTATCTCGAAGTTTTCTGTATTATCTTCTGTTGTATTTGCTCGAAATCGTCAACATCCATTTTGTGCGAGAGAAACGTAACATATGAACACCACTTGTCATCGTAATGCGCGATATGGACCGGCCGGAGAAATTTCACTGCGGCTGAGGCGGGTACGTGGAATGAGCCGTAGCGTGACCCCGCGGTCCCTGCTAACGGATATCGTTTATTCCTTCGTAAGAGGCCACACGACCCATCCAAGAGCCTTCTGTTATCTCCTTGGAAATTAGACAGAGGAAGGGCCTATAGTCGCATTCTGCACCAACCAAAGGGGTTGTGTGTTGAGCCGCTGATTCAAAGAATCGTTTCGACGCCTCTTTCATCCACTGATTGATGGCTATCAGAATGTCAGTTGCGATTACAAATCAACTACAGTGCCCAAAAGTACCGCGGCACTCTTTGTCGGATTGTCTTCAATTTTCCAATTGAACCATTTGTCTAAGGCATTGAATGCGGATTGTAGAGCGTTGTGAATGACGGCAAGACTGCGGCACGAGTAGTATAATGCGGTATCGTTAGCGAAGAGGTCCAGATAGGCTTTCTTGGGTTTGGCATGTTGCATGTGTAAATCGAAAATAGGAGTGCCGAAATAGTGCAATCATTGAAACGTTATTGGTCCGAATTTTTTTACTGTGAACCGATTTGCATGAAATTTTGGAATTAGGTTCATCTTACCCTTAACTTCAAAAGTGAAAATGATCTGAACTCCGCACCCACCCTGGGGGAGGTTGCCACCCCTTCTCGTTGGTGTATATTTTTTTTTCAAAAAAACTTTGGATATCGATAGAAGGCCTAATTTTAAGAAAAAAAATTCTCTAAAGTTTTTCAAAAAACCCAATACTTTTCAAGTTACTGGCAATTGAAAATTCGGTTTGTGTATGTGCCTAATTCCAAAATTTCATGCAAATCGGTTCACAGTGAAAAAATTCGGTGGTTACACCCTATTTTTCGCTTCAATGACTGCACTAAAAGAACTGAGCCATGTCGCACACCCGGTTCAATGGTCAATGCCTAAAGGTTCTTCCTGATGTAAGTAGTCTCGTATGATGTGCACGAGACGGCCCGGCACTTTGAGTTGATAGAGATTATAAATTAAGTCATTGTGTTAGAATTTGTCGAACGATTTAGCTACGTCGTGTTCCTGTATGACAATTGTATTTTCCTGATTTAATAAGGATGTGTACGACAATGCGATGCACTTGGTGAACACAGGAGTCCCTAATGCCTAGGCCATACGGTCACGGTGATTACCAACTGGTAATCGAAATGTATCAGTCTAAAGATACGTCTCTAAGGGGTATGTAGATGCCATCTATCGATGGTTAACATTACTGAGAAATATCTCTAAAGTTGCCTTCAGAAGTAAATATGTAAATGATACGTCTAAATTATATTTAATCGATGCGTTTAAATTTTTACTTCCAAATGTTATTTTTGCACGTTCCATCCATCCGTTGGGATCCATCGTGGCCGAGGTATTAGGGGCTGTACCTAAGATGCAGGTTCGAATCCTGTCGTTTCGAAACAGCTTTAACATATCTGGCTTGTCCACTGGCAGGAGGACTTCGACAAGTACGGCGTGTCGATCCTGGTGCGGTTCCGTGCGTCGGAGCAGCTGCAGCAGCTGTCGCGCCACGCGCAGTCCGGCGGTGAGCGCGCGCTCGCCACCGCACTCTACCTCATGGCGCTGCAGACCCTCACCACCGTGCCCTTCCGGTAACTCACTGCAGCTGCAGACCCTCACCACCGTGCCCTTCCGGTAACTCACTGCAGCTGCAGACCCTCACCACCGTGCCCTTCCGGTAACTCACTGCAGCTGCAGACCCTCACCACCGTGCCCTTCCGGTAACTCACTGCAGCTGCAGACCCTCACCACCGTGCCCTTCCGGTAACTCACTGCAGCTGCAGACCCTCACCACCGTGCCCTTCCGGTAACTCACTGCAGCTGCAGACCCTCACCACCGTGCCCTTCCGGTAACTCACTGCAGCTGCAGACCCTCACCACCGTGCCCTTCCGGTAACTCACTGCAGCTGCAGACCCTCACCACCGTGCCCTTCCGGTAACTCACTGCAGCTGCAGACCCTCACCACCGTGCCCTTCCGGTAACTCACTGCAGCTGCAGACCCTCACCACCGTGCCCTTCCGGTAACTCACTGCAACTGCAGACCCTCACCACCGTGCCCTTCCGGTAACTTACGGCAGCTGCAGACCCTCACCACCGTGCCCTTCCGGTAACTAACAGCAGCTGCAGACCCTCGCAACCGTGCTCTACCTCATGGTGCTGCAGACCCTCACCACCGTGCCCTTCCGGTAACTAACAGCAGCTGCAGACCCTCACCACCGTGCAATTCCGGTAACTAACAGCAGCTGCAGACCCTCACCACCGTGCCCTTCCGGTAACTAACAGCAGCTGCAGACCCGTATATATAAATAAACGAACCAATTTATTTCTTGCCTGTAGAATATTTTTATTTTCATATTATAATCGTAATCATTGTCTATTTTCAGATGCGTTGATGAAATAAACCAAGGTATGGACCCGATCAACGAACGCAAAATGTTTGAGTTACTCGTCAAGGTGACCACTGAGTGTGAAAACGCGCAGTATTTCTTGTTGACGCCTAAGGTAAGGGAAAGGTATTACGTATGCCAATTTTTTAGGACGGCCATATGAACTCAGCCACGAAGCTTTTGCTACTTCACCGGGCATAAAGACGAGCAGAACTCCAGCCTTATTAAACTTTAAAAACTACAAACTAGGCAACTTGCGCAGGAGGGCGTCCCATGTGGGACTTGGGACTTCAGGGTGGCCGCTGGCGGGAGGGTTGAGGAATGACTAAGTTTTCGAGGAGAGTTTTGTGCAGTTTACGAAGCTTCACAAGGCCTCTCGGGCTTCGGATCTACGAGGGCGTCGGAAGGTTCTTAACCAATTAAAAGTGGAAGAGCGACTAAAAAGGGAAAACCGAATGCCAGTTGGACTCACACAATAAGCAATCCATACATTTCCGACAGTTTGAATGTCGAACGAAGACATACATAAAGTTTTTTTTTCGTCGTAGTATAGTTTATGGCTACTTCTATCTTCTTCTTCCTGCCTTTATCCCTTATTACTTGGGGTCGGCGCAACACGTTTGTTAGAGATGTGTAGTTCGCGAATGAATCCTTCAATTGAAGTACTTCAGTTGGAATCACTCTGTATCTGTATTTAGTTCAGTGTTAAAATTCTTATATTCAATATAATTCGTACACAATATTACTTAATGCTTTTAAATGAAAGCTATACATTTAATTTAAAATAAAAACTTAAAGAACTAATACTAAACAATATAATCATTCTTATTATTAGTTCATTGCACGATCGATGATCGTTTGAAAGACCTGCGAAAATTGATTCAAATGAATCTAGTTCATAAACTGAACTAGTGAAGTAAATGAATTCGATGATCGTTTGAAGGACATGCGAAAACTGATTCAAATTAATCTTGTTCATAAGCTGAACTAGTGAAGTATATGAGTGATATAGTTCACTTAGTTCATATGAAGTATATTACTCTTTTCACTTCAATGACACATATTGCGCATGTCTAACGTTTGTCTCTTCCATTCTGTCCTGTCTCACTGTCGTCACACTATTACGAAATGCTTTTTCTTGCATATCTACTCCACACAATCCATCCATCTTTTCTGTGGCTACTTCTATACTAATATATAAAGCTGAAAAGTTTGTTTGCTTGAACGCGCTAAGCTCAGGAACTACAGGACCGATAAAAAAAATCTTTCAGTGCTAGATATCCCAACTAGCCCAGGGAAGCTAGTTCACTTAATAATTTATCTTTTTCTTTAATTTCAGCTGTTAACAAACTTGGAGTACAACGATAAGATCATGGTGCACACCATTATGAATGGACAGAAGATTATGAACTACAGAAAATGGAATTATAGCAAGTTTTTGGAAAAAGCACATCATTATCAAATGTGAACTTCACATACAACATCATTGCACCAGTGACTCAGTGGTTAAGTTAGTTACTTCTGAGATCTGGTGTTCTGGGTTCGATACCCAATTGGAAAGCTGGTAATTTCTTTAAAACTGTGTTATTTCATTATTCTCTGAATTTATAATGGGTTATAAACTGTTAAATGTTAATATTTAGTATGTACGTGATTCTTAAATCCTTTTTTTTTTGTTCGGTGGGAAATGCGTTTAGGCATTCCCACCGCCGCTGCAACGTATTCGCGCGCTGGCGGTGGGTATGTGGGACTCGCCCTCTCCATAGCGTGGTATGCTAACTCATACCACGAGGAGAGGACCCTACACCACTAAAACCCCGCGGACACTCCTACGATCCGCCGTTGGCGGGAGCCAGGTACGAATAAGCAATCCGACCACGTGATTCTTAAATCCCAACGACCAATGCGAGGTGGTAACTTAACGATAACGTAATTTACGAGTTGCTTGAAATGTAAACTGTTTTTATGCATTTCTCTTACACGGGCAGGTATGTGACGATTTGTATCGTTTAAATTTACTTTGAAGTAAATAGAGTAAGAGGTAGGGTCAAAGTAGATAGTTGGTTAAGTTAATGTTTTAAACAGCATTCCTACGATCATCATCATCAGCTCGTATAACGTCCACTGCTGAACATGGGCCTCCTCACGAGGAACTATTTTTTTCAGTCTCTACACTTGGTTGGCGGGTTGGTGACCATTACACATGGAAGGCTTTTTTTTTTCTTTTTTCGGACGAACATACATAGTTCGCCACGAAGCTTTTGCTACTACACCAGGCATAAAAGCGAGCTGAGCTCCAGCCTTAATAAATGACACATGACAGCATTATGTTGCAACACAAGGCAATGCTACTGCCCGTTCCCTGGTATACGCTTGTTATAGATAATGTTGTAACAATCGGGACCAACGGCTTAGAGTATTTGCCGAGGTACGGAGCGTAGTCTCACATCCAACCAAACTTGGAAGCAAATTTTAAGATTTTAAACAAAGAATGTTTTTCCTTTTGCGTTACACAACTATTATATTTCCCACCAATTTTATGTACAAATAGTCGTAAGACTTTACAATTATGTTTTGTTTATTGTTAACACATAAAACGTTTTAGTTAATAATCATTATTTTAAGAAGCTTTTTGTGTTCAACAGTTCATGTTTATTCTTATTTTTCCCGCAGATTAATGTCATATCTCAGTATTTCGAAAATATTGTCAAATTGTGAATCTTTAAATTTTGATATAAGTTTTTAAATTTTATTAAAATTTATCTGTTAAATAATAAGTTTAGAATAGAAATTATGGTTTTACTATTATCATTCGCAAGTTACCTGTTATTAATAATAATGTCAACGTTAATGTTATTATTATAGTAATAATAATAAATATTCTTTTTTTATAGTTTGTTCTTTCATTTCGGAGGCAACCTTTTATGGAACTAAGTGGTAAACTTACTTACTTTATTAGCCAATTTACTTCCACTGCTGAACCTGTTTATTATTTATTGAATTAGCGTGCCCTCCCACGTCATACTTTTGTAGGGCCGATAGTCGGGCAGATTTTTCCTCCTATTCTTATGACGGATTTTGTGACAATTGCTCTGGCAAGTACAAGCGGCCGACTGACGGTGAGCAGTGCGCGTTAACGCATACATTTCCGGATATTCCATTTTTCACCGACAATCGGATATGTTGGAATGCACATTTTTTATGTCTGTCGTCCAAATTTTAGTAGGACATGTGCGTTATACTATTGCAATCAGTACGTTCTATTTTCCTCTTACAAAAAGTCGTTCACCGATTGTCAGACCATTTTCATATGCATAAGCATTTTGCAGTTCAAACCTCATTACATAATTTGCTAAATTGGCATTGCAGTTTGTCGACACAGTTCTCTTAATTAATTATTTACCTTGGCCTGGGTGTAATTTAACATGGCCTCCTCTGTAACAGATCTTGGTAAACCAGGGTCGATGAGGAATATATTATTCTTTTTTTAATTTTACTAGCAGAGTTTTTAAGTTTACTAATATTCTTGTTAACCCCTCCTTTTTTTTTTTTTTTTTTTTTTTGTTCGGGAGGAAATGCATTGACGCATTCCCACCACCGCTGCAGCGTATTCGCGCGCTGGCGGTGGGATATGTGGGACTCGCCCTCTCCATAGCGTGGTATGCTAAAGTCATACCACGAGGAGAGGACCCTACACCACTAAAACCTCCCGGACACTCCTTCGATCCGCCGTTGGCGGGGGTCGGGTACGCATGAGCCATCCGGCCCCCCGACGGCACCCGCGGCCAATATGGTACCGCGGGATCTCCAGGGTTGTTAACCCCTCCTGCTAAGCTAAAATGCTTGTGTTACGAGTGGGTTCATGTCGGTAGTGCAGTGGGTGGGGTTCGAACCGGCAACTTCAAAATCACAAGTCCGACGCCCTAGCCATTGGGTTACGGCCGCTTAATATTGCTGTAATTACTACGCTTGGTGGATTGGTAATCGCAGTAATATAGGAGTATCTTTGAGCTGCTAGATGCTGCTGCCCATCCAGTTGTATGCTGCTTAGTCACCCATACGAAGCTTTGGGGTGGTCCAACCACATGGCCACATAAGTGGTATATTAAATTAAAAATAGGTGTAAAGAAGGTAAACATACTTTTTAGGGTTCCGTAGCCAAATGGCAAAAAACGGAACCCTTATAGATTCGTCATGTCTGTCTGTCTGTCTGTCCGTCCGTATGTCACAGCCACTTTTTTCCGAAACTATAATGTTGAAACTTGGTAAGTAGATGTATTTTGTAAACCGCATTAAGATTTTCACACAAAAATAGAAAAAAAACAATAAATTTTGGGGTTCCCCATACATAGAAAAGAAACTCAAAAATTTTTTTTTCATCGAACTCATACGTGTATCTCTCCGGGGTATCTATCAATAGGTCTTCAAAAATGATGTTGAGGTTTCTAATGTCATTTTTTTCTAAACTGAATAGTTTGCGCGAGAGACACTTCCAAAGTGGTAAAATGTGTGTCCCCCCCCCTGTAACTTCTAAAATAAGAGAATGATAAAACTAAAAAAAATATATGATGTACATAACCATGCAAACTTCCACCGAAAATTGGTTTGAACGAGATCTTGTAAGTAGTTTTTTTTTAATACGTCATAAACCGTAAACCGCAATTTACCTTTACATCGATCAAAGCTACAACGAACTACAAGAACTTTTATACTATGTTACTTGTTGTATTCTTGATATCAAAAATAGGTAGGCACTTGCAACTAGTACGGAACCCTTCGTGCGAGAGTCCGACTCGCACTTGGCCGGTTTTTATTTTTAAAGATTACTAGCAGAGATTTCCTGTCTCGTAATATTCTTGTCAACCCTTTGTACTAAGCTAAAATGCTTATGTTACGAGTGGGTTCACGTCGGTAGTGCAATGGGTGGAGATCGAACCGGCGACCACAAGATCAATAAAATAATAATGGATCGTTGATCGATGGTAGAATGGATTAGTCTATGTCAATCGATAGTTCTTTCACAGGCATTTCTCAAAGGGGCGTACTCGAACCTCTAGGGGTCCGCAATGACATGGGGAGATGATCGGGGGTTCACGAAAAGATTTATATAACGGTGGTTGAATATATAACAGGCAGGTTATCGGTTTATTTTTTCCTTTCTTTGAAATAAAAGACCCTGGCTTTCTTAACCTTTTGAACGCCAGAGCAAAAACGCATGAACTTGCCCTCAACGCCAGGCCACAAATTCACCGCAAATACCTACGAAAAAAATAGGGATTCCAAAACTTCATCGATAATCAATTTTATTTTCATTTTCGTCTTTAATTTCGAAATATAATGTCCTTATAACATTGAAATTTAATTCAACATTACATTTCTTCCTATTAAAGTAATAGTTATACACTATTTACAGACTTGTATAATACCGTAATAACAGATATGAGACTACAATATATTTAAATATAATAACTGTAGGTACAACACTATTCTTGATCTGCTGTCTTCATATTGTGACCATGGCGTGGACGGCCCGCCATTTTAATAACTACTTCGCTTCCGAAATAAGGATGTGGCAACGTAATATCTCGTTTATCGATGTTCTAGTACAATATTATTTTATAATAAATGAAACACGTTTTTTAAATCAGATTTATAATTCCGAATGTAACAGGTACTTAAAAATATATGATTGAAATAGGTTAAGAAGGTAAATAAAAACTATGAAAAAATAGAAAATTTTAATAAAATGTTATACAGTATGTACTATGTATACATGTTTTTAAATATTAAGTTCTATAAACCTGGCATAAAAAGTAACAAATTAAAACAATTAACGATTATATATAATTATATTATATATTAATTATTATAATATTATATATAATTATATTATATTATTAATCTAATATGCGAAGAAGTTCTTCCGTAGTCATTAAATTCCCACTCATTATAATAGTCACTTAATATAAATCTTGAACTCGATATCACAAGTAAATTAATCATAAATATTATTCATTCACTTCACTAATTTCTGGTCGCCGCGCTTGTGACGTCACGATATTGTCGTCTAGTCGTGACCATGGCGTACAGGGTACTGATAATTCGGGTTGCGTTAGGGATGCGCTTGAGTTGGGATTAGTGAATATCGAAATTCGACCCAACCAAATTTTATTTTTGACTATGTAGCTTATTGAATGATTTTTAAGACTGGTTTTATAAAATTAATGCTGCTTTATCCTAGTACCAAATTATACCTAAAATAATATATTCCAGAGGAAAGTTTCGAATCGATCTTTGATTTGAAATAATGATATTATCCAACATGCGCTACATCACTAGCGGTCACGCAGTTATGACTCTGGCGTGTGAGGACATTCTTTTTTCAGAGTTTATTTCTTTCTTTTTAACGTAAAATTTTTCAATATTTATAATGCAATTTAATTAGTTTTATGGAAATAAATAAATTTTGGACCTTCTATTTTACAGGTATATAAATAAATAGGCATTAAAGTAATGTTTAAATAGTTTATTTCGTGTTTTAATGTACCGCTGTTTTTGTCACATATTTGTGTCGTTGGCGCTCAGGGACAGTTTTCGCTTGTCACGTATTTGTGACCCTGGCGCTCAAAAGGTTAAGTAACCAATTTTATTATATTCTAAGGAGAGGGTAGTTTTCGGTATTTGCCGCCGCCGCCTGGAAACTTGAAAAAGGGTACGTTTCGCCATATGTTTGTGGAATCCTGTTCTAGCATCGAACGGTCGATAGTAAAATGGACTAATCGTTCTAATGGTTAGTAAAGGTTTTTCACACTGTATCAGTCTGTATCAAAACCGTCACCAATTAGCTGGCAAAAGGAGATAAAAAAAAAAGAAAAATCTACTGTCATAAGTTTATTAACATCTCTTTTCGTTGGTTTTAGTATATTATTAAATATGAAGTGCTATAAATATCGCATTTTACATTGCAGTGTGAACATCAATAATGAGATAATACATTAAAGTAGTTTTAACATGTATTAAAATCTTCGATACAGTCAATAGGGTTGAAAGGAATAAAAAGGGACTAAAGTAATAGTTAATATTACAATTTGAATTTAATTAGCTACATCTACATTAGCCGTACAAACAACAAGAAGACGAGTGGCGCCATCTAACACCTAGCATCCCAACTAACCTGTATTGCGCAATGCAAGTTCGCAAGCCAATTCGAACATCGTGCCCTGTCGGGCACGGTAAGTTAGAAGATAGGAGGAAGCGATAAATTTATTCTTCAAAAATCTAAAAGATCTTTATTTTTTGTGGAGGAACACCACCAACCGTACGTCTACAAATTCTTATAAGTTTGTTTTAAGATTCGTAAACTATATCTATGTATAATATGTCATAGGCTTATTTCAGTATCTATATTTCATATCACTCTTTTTCGTCCCATTCCTTGACTAAAATTACATGTTAAATGTAATCGCGACACAAGCTGCATTTTTCGATTTCAGCTTATATCAGGCGCATCCAAAATATAAGCCATCCCATTGACAGTAGACAGTATCATGTTAGAAGAGAAATTTCAAGAACATTAATGCATTTTATTTTACTTTCTACAATTATATTAAAACACAACACAAGCGCGAGGTCAGGAGGCTAATCACAGAACGATATGTCTGTGAATTAATTAAAGTTATATTTTCGCTAAAAAATATTTTTAATAAGTCAATTTATTCAATTAATGTAGCTTCAATAATATAGTAACAATAGCATAGGAAATGTGTAACAATAACCCTACAGTATTCATGGTAAACATTTGTTTATCAACAGAGTTGAATCAACGCGTTGCAGAGAGACACTGCGTGTTGCAGAGTTGACAACTGCATTTTTGACAAGCTCTCGCCCAACGAGCGTAGACATCAGTTTAGCAACAAATGTTGACTTGTGTGAACGTGTTTGCAACAGTTTATAAACATGGCAGTAGTTATACACTAGAATATACGACCAGAACAGCTAAAATATACGATTTTATTCAAAATGATGATGATGTTATTATTAAGAAATTTCTTCAATAACATAAATTACTAGCTTTAATACATATTTTGAATCTTTAAATTAAATCATGTTTATTTTTGTGATGAGATATAAATAATTAATTTAC